>CM035170.1:15751317-17042341 GCA_020205615.1 Panax quinquefolius | reverse complement strand
GTAATTAATCGGATAAATGAGCAATTAATTGCTATTAATTCACATGCATATAACTATTTGCTCACATGAATGGAACTATTGGTTCACATGCATTACTATTAGGGGAGGTGGTGCAAGATTGATAATACATGCAAGACTAAATTAAAAATGGAGAAAAAGATGAAGGTATTATACTGCAATAATTCGAGCCCCAAAATGTGCAATTATCGAAACTATATTTTTCTATAAATAGAAGCTCATTCTTCTTTTATTCTCACCAATTCACTAAGACTCACAAGAGCAATTATAGAGAGAGAAGTTATAGAGAGAAAGAAGAAGAGTAGTCTGCTACTTCACTTATTCCAAAGATCCAGTCTTCTTCAAGGTAAGTGATATTATTTTTGTTCAAGATTCGTAAGAAATAATATTTTCTTCCATACTTTAGTAGTATGTGAGTAATATTATTTCGCTTTTGTATTCCTAGTTCTACTGATCATTCTGTAAAGTATTGCTTGTATACCCCTCGTGAAATTAGTAGAATATCCTTGATATTTGTGCTTCATCCAGTATCTTTTCACAAAAATATTATTCTGAGCATTATTGATAATTATTGATCTTTTTATATCGAAATACTATTCATGGGGTACTATTCACAAAGTACTATTCACGGGGTACTATTCATAAAGTATTATTCCCGGGTACTATTCACTCGGGATACTATTCATGACAAAAAATGATTTCTTTGTTGTCCAAATCATTTTTGATACAATATTATTCTTGAATTTTACTCCACAAAGCAGTATCATGTTGATAATTTGGACATTATTGAATTCTGGATAAATTAAATTATAAATCTTTAAAAATTTATCCTCTGCTTTCTTTTAATTGAATTCTTTTATCATTGTCATCATCCTCATGCTTATATTGTGATGAAAGTCATCTTTGGCTTATGTGCATAGATGGACTATTGATTGGTATGATTATGACCAGGGATTATTCAGTATAATCATGACCCGTATTGTTACAAATGATGTGATAAAAGTCCTCAATGGCCCGTAGTGCATTGATGGACATTTGTTGGCATGATCATAACCATTGATGATTACACGAATATCCTTGGTCTATAGTGCATGGATAATTTGTGGACGTGATAATTGATGAATATCCTTAAGCCGTAGTAAAGCGAGGATGATTCGACGATGTGGATTATTTATTTAGCTGAGTCTCAGCGATAAAATTGATGATAAACTCTTAAATCATAGAAGATAGTAGATATCATGCTCTACTTGACTCTTATAATGGATTGCTTATTCCGCTGCAGTTAAACTTGATGTTTATTGTATTTTATTAGTTTAACACTCTTGAAGGCTAACGATAATTTATTCAGCATTATCTTAGTCATAATATTTCTTATTGGGCTAGTTGAGCTCACCCTTTTGTTTTCATTGTTCTCTTCAGGAAATGAGGACGTAGCCGGGACTAGTCGGGGAATGGAGTGACGGTCTGAGATGGTTTTTTTAGTAGTCCTCACTATTTAGTGTGATAATAAATGTAATGAGGATTGAATTTGAGTTTGGATATTGACTATGAGATAATATTCGTGTAAAAACTCTCAGCTCATGTTGTATAATTAAGTTTGTATTTGTATTCAGTACCATGTATTTGACGACTCAAGATGGGTGATGTATACCTATTTTGGGGGCGTCACAGGGGTGATACTGAATCCTGGCATCATAATCCTTAAAAAGCTCCAACCAACGCCTCTGCCTCATGTTAAGCTCCTTCTGAGTAAAAATATATTTAAGGCTCTTGTGGTCGGTGAAAATGTCATAAGTCTCTCCATATAGATAGTGCCTCCAAATCTTTAGGGCAAAAATAACTGTTGTTAACTCCAAGTCGTGGGTAGGGTAATTTACCTCATAAGGTTTAAGTTATTTGGAAGCATAAGCAATTACCTTACCATGTTGCATCAAAACACACCCCAATCTCTTCTTGGAAGCATCACTGTAAATTTGATAACCTCGTGTCCCTGATGGTAATGTAAGCACTGGAGTCGACACAAGCCTCTTCTTAAGCTCCTCAAAACTTTTCTCACGTTCCTCATTCCACACAAACTTTGTGCTCTTCTTCATCAACTGAAAGCATGGCAAAGCTAACAAAGAGAAACCTTCCACAAATCGCTCTGTAGTACCCTGCCAAACCCAAGAAACTCCTTACTTCAGTTACCGTGGTAGGTCTTGGCCAATTAGTGATAGCCTCAACTTTCGCAGGATCTCCACCTTAATACCTTCTGCAGACACGACATTTCCCAAAAATGCTACCTGTTCTTACCAAAACTAGAATTTGGAGAACTTAGCATATAACTTATTCTTCTGCAGAACCCCCAAAATATTACGAAGATGCTCTTCACGATCATCCTTAGACTTGGAAAATACCAAAATGTCATCAATGAAGACAATGACAAATTGGTCTAACTACTCACTAATAACTAGATTCATCATATCCATAAACACTGTCGGAGCATTAGTCAACCCAAATGACATCACCAAAAACTCATAGTGCCCATACCGAGTACGAAAAGCTATTTTTTGAATGTCCTCTTCCCTCTCCCTCAACTGAAGGTACCCCGACCTTAAATCTATCTTTGAGAAGAACTTTGCCCCTTGGAACTGATCGAAAAGGTCATCTATCCGTGGCAATGGATATTTGTTCCTGATAGTTATCTGATTTAGCACCCTATAATCTATACATAATCTCATAGATCTGTCCTTCTTCTTCACAAACAAGACTGGAGCACCCCATGTCGATACGCTCGGTCTAATGAATCCACGAACTAAAAACTCCTGCAATTGTTCCTTCAACTCCTGTAACTCTAATGGAGCCATCCTATAGGGTGCCTTAGAGATAGGTTCCTCTCCAGGAATGAGCTCAATAGTAAACTCAACTTCCCTTGGTGGTGGCAGTCCTGGAAAATCCTTAGGAAATTCTCGCACAACTGGATAGTCTTCAAGTTGGAGCTCATCCCTCGAGATATCGTTCACATAAGTTGTGACGCCCCCAAAACAAGTATACATCACCCATCTTGGGTCGCCAGATACAAGGTACTGAATACAAATACAACTTAATTATACAACAGTCGTGTAAAATATGACAAAATATAGGTTATGAGTTTTAATACAAATATTGTCATCTAGACAATATCCACACTCAATGGAGTCCTCATTACATTTATTATCACACTATTTCACAGAATAGTGAAGACTACTAATGCACCATCTAGGATCATCACTTTGTTCCTCGACTAGTCCCAGCTACGTTCTCATTTCCTGAAGAGAACAGTGAAAGAAAGGGTGAGCTCAACTAGCCTAGTAGGAAATATTATGACTAAGATAATGCAGAATAAATTATCATTAGCCTTCAACGGTGTTAAACTGATAAAATATAATAAACATCAAGTTTAACTGCAGCGGAACAAGCAATCTATTAGAAGAGTCAAGTAGAGAATAAAATCTACTATCTTCTATGATTTAAAAGGTTTTTCATCACTTTTATCACGAGAGACTTTAACAATAAATAAAATCGAATCATCCTCGCTCCACGACCAAGGATATTCATGTAATCATCAATGGTCATGACTATACCGAATAATCCACAGTCATAATCATACCAACAACTGTCCACCAATGAACTATAGGCCAATGAGGACTTTTACCACATCATTCGTCATATTACGATCATGATTATACCAAATAATCCATGGTCATAATCATACCAAGTCCATCTATGCACGTAAGCCAAAAATGATTTTCAACATAATATAAGCATGAGGATGATGACAATTCAATAAAACAAGTTCAAGAATAAATTTTAAAGATTTATAAGTTAATTTATCCTGAACTCAATGGCGTCCAAATTGTCAACATGATACTGCTTTGTGCAGTGAAATTCAAGAATGCTTAGAAGAATATTTCTATGAAAAGATACTGGATGAAGCGCAAATATCAAGGATATTCCACTAATTTCATGGAGTATAGAAGCCAAAACTTTAACCAATTGAGTATAATAGAATATATGAAACTGCAAATAGATTTTCACCCGCCATGCGGTAATCCACGTATACAGATCATTTCCACAATTTAATAAGGAATGAATACAAATGATCATTCACCATGCATGTGGTAATCCACATAGACAGGTTATTCCAACAGAATAATAAAGAATGGAATAACAGAATGATTCACCATGCGTGTGATAGATCGCATGCATGACGTTATTCCCAACGAATAATAAATAATGGAACCCGAGTTCTACGTAAACGCACGAATAAGATATATTCCGGCGAATAATAAATAATGGAACCAGTCCAAAGGTAAACGCACGACGTGATATTCCAAATGTAATAATAAAGAACGGAATATTAGAAGAATTTCACCGTGTATGCGGTACCAGCATAAACAAAGTTATTCCAATGAAATAATAAGAATGGAATAACGAAAAGAATTTCACCAAGTATAGGGTATCCAGCGTGATACAAAGTTATTCCAATAGAATAATAAAGAATGGAATAACGTAAGTTCTCTTCACGAATAAGAAAGAAAGAATACCCCTTTACGAGTACAACAAATAATATCCCCTACCTTAGAAAGAAAAGTCTTTGGATATAGAAGTAGTAAAATGCGAAACATTTTTCTTCTTTCTCTCTATAGTTTCTCTCTAAAAGTTTCAAAGAATTCGTAAGAAATAATGAAGGAATGAGCTTCTATTTATAGGAGAATGGACCTGAATAGTAACTAATTCATGAACTATTCCAGTTGATTTACTTAAAGTAACGGTCCATACCGATTTACTATTAAAACTTTAAACCAAATGATCCATATTGATTTACTATTATAACTTTCCACCAAATGGTCCATATTGATTTACTATTATATCTTTAACCAACGATTACGAAAAAATTAGCACATCTCCTCGTGGAATAATATTGTACCCAAAAATAATTTAGGCCAAAAAAGAAATATATCTTACGGAGAATAATACCCGTGAATAGTAAATCGTGAATAGTAACTCGTGAATAGTAACTAGTGAATAGTAACTCGTGAATAGTGCTCCGGCACGAAAAGTGCCCCAATAATTCCCGATTGAACAATATAACCACCGACATCAATTATTATCGAAATAAATATCGATTTCCACTAACACTAATAATTCCAACACAATGGAACTATAAAATTCATCTTTAATCAACACGAACTTATTCATCATTAATATTATAATTCACAATATTTAACAACCGTGTCGTTCCTGGAAGAGGGGCTTTCCGATAAGGATTTCTCCTTATTGGCGCAATTGATTAGGTGACCAAATATCTCCTCGATGTAACTTCTAAACATTGTCGATATTGCAAATAATAATATGAATAACTTTCTTGAATCTCAATTATTGATTTAATAATATAACATATTATGCGAGATGATCTTGTAACAATAATTGAATCAATAATATAGAGAGATATGATGCAAAGAATTATCGTAGCAATAATTGAGTATAATTAAGTGACTTATCACGTAAGCATCAATAATCAATCTTGTGTGTTCTACTACGAACCATGTGTATTCTTCAGTATTTTTACTACCGAGTAGTTCAACGGTTTTAACGGTAACACTTTCTTTAGTTATTTTTATAAAATGATAATTTCGTCATTTTCTAAATACGATAATACTTTCGTTGGGGGTCCACTAATGATTGTGTTAGTCGTCTGATTTTTCCCGACAAAAAGAATATTTCCCGACCAATCGAATATTTTATGACAACTTGCATACTTTGTAAAATTTATAAATATTACCCACAACTATAACATTATATCAAATCCACACCATAATATTAAAAAAATATTTCGAGAAAAATTAAATCTTATTCATAAAATTCGGGGTCTCACAATCTCCCCTCTTTATGAAATTTTGCCCTCGAAATTTACGTACTTACCTGGTATGCCGAATAGGTGAGGATACCTTGACTTCACTTCAAATTCTAACTCTTGAGGTATAACCTTTGAGTGTTGAATACGATCCTTCTTATCCAAGATTTTAACACGTAGCTTTTCATACGTTAAATCTTCTGCTATCTCGTCTAGTTCTAATTTAATAACGTGGTTTGGGTCATCCACATATTTACGTAACATCGATACGTAAAAAACGTTCTGAACACGCAACATACTTGGCGGTAGAACGAGTCTATTTACCACAGTTCCTACTCGATCGAGGATTTCAAATGGGCCAATTAAATCGAGGGTTGAGATTTCCTCTCTTCGTCGATTCTTTCTTCTAGAATAACGCCCTCTTGAACCTTCTTCTTCACATTCATCAGTTCCGAGTGTGTAGCTTGAGCGGCTTTAACTTTATCGATTAAAGTCGATTCTACTCGTATATTCGTTATCTTTACGTGGGTTCGTATATTCGCACTTATAACCGCATACGATCTTCTACTCAACGCGTTAGCTACCATGTTCACTTTTTCTACGATGGTATTAAATGGTACGATCGTAATCTTCAACCGCTAGAGTCAACATCTTTGGCATATGTTACGTTCGTTTTAGGTGAAGAAAATATTTGAGGGTTTTAGAAATGGGTTTTGTTTGGGGTCAATACAAAATTCGATTTCACGCTCTAGGGGTAGGCTAAGAAGTCTTCAAGAATACGTCAGGAAATTTATTAACAATAGAAATATCATTCAAAACTGTGACACTCATCCAAGACTTGGATAGCCCGTCGCATTGATACCTATCAACTTGCCACCGTTATTCACAACGTCCCCTACGGAAAGTTCGATTTTGTGCATTCCACACTGAGAAGTCACCAAATAAAGGTTCGTGGCTCTTTACTTATGACTTGATATGACAATGATTGGTTTGGTTGCTTGAATTCGCATAATAGGTTGGTTAGGAATATGAAAGCTAACAACCTTACAAAACGCTTGATGAGTAGTTAACCAATCAATTCCTAAAATCACATCAAAGACAAGTCTTTTCAAAGAGATAAGATCGACAAGTAACGTGAAAGTGTCGATTTGAATCAACAACATTTATAAATAGTGGAGGTAACGGGTTTCTACTATCGTTTCAACCAATAAGTCAAAGTCTAATTTCTCTGAAGTCAAATTTAAACGTTGAGCGCAAGCAAGAGAGATAAAAGAATGGGTAGAACCCAGATTCTAATAAGATATAGACTTGCAAGAATTTATAATTAACTAACCCGTGCTAACTTCGTTCGGGTTACTCGCTTTTTGAGAAGTCACGAAAAATGCTCTTCCTGAAACCACCAACTTTGTTTTGTCCGTATCCGCCTTTGGTGCCACCGTTCCAACTGGACTTGACTTCACTATACGACAAAATCGAGCTAAATGACCTTTTCTTCTTGAAATTTCCACTTCTATTATCTTAGCCATGATTACCACCAAAGTGGTTACCATTCTTGGCATGATAATTTTCCCCACAACGGTTATCATTGTTCCTATGGTCGTTGCCACCGGTATGATTACTATCGTGTTGTTGGTTGTTACCTTTTGGTTGAGATGACTCAACGGTCTCATGTGCTTCATTGCTTATCTCAGCATTTTCATATGCCATTTTCAAACACTATCACAAAACAAGGGTTAATTAACATATCACATATTATCCCTATACTATGACCGACCAATTAAATACCAAATAAACTTAGGTAGGTCATACTAGCGAAGGAATTCCCGTCTCTCCCCTCTTAGTTCTTGTCTCACATCTCACCAGGATCATATCCTCGACTTTGATACTAACCGTGACGCCCCAAAACAGTATACATCACCCATCTTGGGTCGCCAGATACAAGGTACTGAATACAAATACAACTTAATTATACAACCGTCGTGTAAAATACGACAAAACATAGGCTGTGAGTTTTAATACAAATATTGTCATCTAGACAATATCCACACTCAATGGAGTCCTCATTACATTTATTATCACACTATTTCATAGAATAGTGAAGACTACTAATGCACCATCTAGGATCATCACTTTGTTCCCCGACTAGTCCCAGCTACGTTCTCATTTCTTGAAGAGAATAGTGAAAGAAAGGGTGAGCTCAACTAGCCCAGTAGAAAATATTATGACTAAGATAATGCAGAATAAATTATCATTAGCCTTCAACGGTGTTAAACTGATAAAATATAATAAACATCAAGTTTAACTGCAGCGGAACAAGCAATCCATTAGAAGATTCAAGTAGAGAATAAAATCTATTATCTTCTATGATTTAAAAGGTTTTTCATCACTTTTATCGCTGAGACTCAACTTAATAAATAAAATTGAATCATCCCTGCTCCACGACCAAGGATATTCATGTAATCATCAATGGTCATGACTATACCGAATAATCCCTGGTCATAATCATACCAACAACTGTCTACCAATGAACTACAGGCTAATGAGGACTTTTACCACATTATTCGTCATATTATTACTACCATGATTATACCGAATAATCCTCGGTCATAATCATACCAAGTCCATCTATGCACGTAAGCCAAAGATGACTTTCAACATAATATAAGCATGAGGATTGATAGACTCACGGCGCGCGCATGCGTGAGGTGGTCGTCGCCGATCGATCGTTTCTAACACAGTTGTTGGGTGAATTGCTTGCAACACCTTAACCCCTCGCCTATATGTAGATGGTAATTTTGGTACAATTGCTCGCGTTAAATTACTGCGTTGAATGGACACCAACGACACCTTGACCCTCGCTTATATTGAGCGATAATCTCGGTCTGTCGACGATTGATGCGGTGAAGACGCCACACACAACTATGAATTGTTGTATGATAAGTCAAATTGAATCTCAAAGAAATAACTAAGAAAAATACTTAGAATTCTTCAAAGAACCAAAAGTAGAGAATAACCTCACAAATATATTGAATAATGAATAATGTATAATGTATTTGATTACATTAACTTAGACCTCTATTTATACTACTCAAAATAATCCAAATCCTAATAACAATAGAACAAATTATTCTAATCCTAATAGGAATTACAAACCATAACCCTAATTTCTAAGTAGAAATCAATTTGGAAAAGAAATTCCTATTTCTATAAAACAATAGAAACCTTATTTAGAATGTAAATCTAAACCGGAAAGAAATCCTAATTATAATAGAATTTGATAAGTATCTGGAAAATAAATCCCTAAAAATTAGGCTAATAGAATATGCCTAATATTTTAGGAAACAAAATCTTTTCCTAAAATCCCAAAATCCTTGCCACGTTAGGATCTTTTGCAGCGTGAAACTTGCTTCTTTCCTTTGCATGTAATCGATTATGTAAAGTTATAAAGACCCACATAATACTAGCTACATGTGAATAACTTGTCGATCGAGGATTGTATCATTCCCTCCTCTTGAAAAGGATTTGTCCTCAAATCGGCGCCCATCGCCTTCTCAAAATGATTCAACCACAAAATTGTTCCTACATAAAACAAACTAAGTTAGTAGCATCAAACCAATCATAATGCCAAAACTCAACTCATGAAATAACATATATAAGCAACAAAAACTCCAAATCCATTAAGAACATTACAATGCCCGACTTCTCTCCCGAATTGACAATTTGTAGACCAGCTTAATCCCGAACACTAATTATATATATAAACTAATCTACTATCTACTAAAATAATCATGAATGCAAAGTAAGAAAGAATATGAAAAGTCTTATATCCTCCGGATCAAAAATTGTCACGAAAACTCTTCATGTGGTAGATTCTCCCGATGATTTAATTCACGGATCAAAATTCAATATAATGATCTCAATCCTTCGCAGAAACACATTCGTCGATGCACTGGATCAAATATCAATACTTGAAATTTGTCATATTTCTCCATGAAACTCTCTTTAATTCTGGATTAAACACAAAAGCGAAACAAATCAATAAGTTCCTTTTGTCTAATCACAAAGAAATTAAATAAACCAAAATCATATGCATAGTCTACTAAAATAATATTCAAAACACTTCCCTGTAGATGTCTTATGCATTGAACGGGATGAACTGCAGGATCCATGCTTCCCTCGATGAATATGATCCTATCACGAATCTAAAAACACAACCAACCTCCCTCATTCCATTGACATTAATACAATAAAGAACAAATAATGTTATCAATAGAGTAAAAAGGTCACAATCATAAGTTGAAAATTCAATAGCATATCGACGATGATCACAAACAAACTCTACACATGCTAAAGAATTTCCCAAAATGTTGACAAAAATCTAATATCATCAAAAGAGAGATAACAAATTTTCCCATGAAAAAATGCAAAATATAATTCAACAATTCCATGGAAGTATGCAATGCCTTAGCTAATCCAAGTGAACTAACTACACATGCAAATAACTCATCTCTCAAACCATCTTGATGATAAACATTTCTTGAATCGAAACCATATGATAACAAATCATGCAATGAAGATTGCTCCAACAAAACAACATGATTACTACCATTGTTAACTAACGACAATTCATGTAAAGATTGACTAGCATGAAACCCTAAGTCAATATTTGGATAACAAAACCTAGAATTAATTTCATGCAATTAAACACATCGAAAACGAGAATATATATCATGATCATAAACTAACTCAACATAAATCAAATATCCTCCATAGTTTATGATAAAATGATTCTACCATCAAAATAGCTAACAACAAAATTTTCCAATAGAAGCATGCAAAACATGTTTTAAATAACTCATGAAAACACTAGATGCATTAGTTAATCTAACAAAAATAACTAACCACCTATATAACTCACATGCTAAAACAATTTTCCATTTATCACAATCTCTCGTGCTAAATTGATTAGGCATTGTATCATTATCACATGTAGATAAAACACAAGTACTATGCAATTTATCAAGCATATTATCCAAACAAGAAAAAGAATAACGATACTTGTTTACCAATTCAAAATCGACGAACAAACTCGTTGTCCCATCCTCCTTAGATACTATGATCTCATAATCAACACATGAACTCATGTCTTCTCTCACGATACCCACTTTCACCAACTCTCCAACCCGCTTTGGTAACTTCATCGTCTCCTCGGGAATACTATCACCGATCGAGATGCGGAATGATAGTACGGGTATTTTCATCAACAACTTTGCACAAGAGACAAAACAAAACTAGACAAAGAAGAATCATTAGTGTTAGTATTCAAAAGCGTCGTCTTATGCAGATGTACGATCATTGGCTTTTCAAAATATAACTCACTTTTCAACTCACTATCTTTTTCATAGTCACATATTTCTTCTCTCTCTTCTTTATGCTCACCCTCTCGTTTGTTTTTCTCTCGTTTATCAAGGTCACTCTTTTCATTCTCTTTTTTCTCAATCTCTCTTTTCTTTTCATTCTCACTCTTTTTAATTTTTTCTTTTTACATTATCAATCTTTTGAACAATTTCTTTTTGTTGATCTTTTCCACATGTATTTCCTTTTACAAACTCATCTTCTTGATTATTTTCTTTCGGATGTTCACCATGTTGCTTTAGATCATGGATTTCATTTTGAACACTCGAACCCAATAACTCTCCTTGGACTGCATATTCTATAATTTCTTCCACCTCCTTAAAGCTCTCATTGATGTCTTCTCTTAAGTTCTTGGATGCCTTAAGAGTGTCTTGGGGTTGTCTCCAATGTGAATCCTCTTTGTTTCCATGTCCGCGAACCCTCATATCATCTTCTTAATGTAGATCTCCTTGAAGGTTGCTCTACATATTTTTTAGATGTATACTCATCCATCCTATCACACTTTGTCTTTGGAGCAAACCGCTTTCTCATTCTTTGTTTTTTAATTACGCCCATGTCTCTCGAGCAGACGCTCCCCATGTTTTTGTTTGCTAAGTTGCCACTATATAATTGTATGATCGGAGAACTCTTGAATCGCCTGTCGACCTTCCTCCTCTCGAGAGTAATCATGTGATACCAAATTCTCGCTCCATTTTCTCTCCCATCTCGGATATGCCTCTGTATCAATATTGCCTTGGAAAGTATTCCTTCGAGACCCCTAAGAACTTTCATAATTGTAGCCATACATGTTTGCTATAAAACAAAGGTTAGTAGATAAAAATTTTCCTTACACACTCCACCGTGTTTCGCTTTCAAATAATGATGAATCACTCAGTGTATCGCTTCAAATTTGGCTTTTACCCTAATAATAATCTTACACTCTTGCCTTTTACCTCTAATATTCTCTCTAATAGGTTATTCTTGAATTCCCTAGCAAAATTCTTGGTTTTACTAATCAATTGAAAATTACTTGTCACGAAACAAAAATATAGATGGTGTAGTTATCGAATACCACAAAATCACCGATCGATTGTCTTGTACTCTCTCTTGTAGGCTTGGACTCAGAATTGTAGCTCTGTTTCAAAATTGATGATGATGGAGCAGTATGAACTCTTAGTTGGAATTTGATGATTTGATGGTGTGCTACTAAATTGGGTTAGACAATAGAATATGAATTATTATTTATTTATTTTTTTTTTCCTTTTTTTTTTTGCTATTTTTTTTTTTTTGCAATATATATTTCGACAAAAAATTAAAGATAAGTAACTTGCTAGAAAGGCTTAGCTCGATACCAAATGATAGACTCCACGGCACGCTTGCGTGAGGTGGTGGTCGTCCCCGATCGTTTAAAAGACGGTTGTTGGGTGAATTGCTTGCAACACCTTAACCCCTCTACTATATATGTGAGCGATAATTTTGGTACAATTGTCTCGCGTTCGAATTCAAGCGTTGAATGGACACCAACGACACCTTGACCCTCGCTTATATTGAAGCGGTAATCTCGGACAATCGACGATTGATCGCGGTGAAGCACGCACACACACTATGAATTGTTGTATGATAAGTCAAATTGAATCTCAAAGAAATAACTAAGAAAAAAAATACTTAGAATTCTTCAAAGAACCAAAAGTAGAGAATAACCTCACAAATATATTGAATAATGAATAATGTATAATGTATTTGATTACATTAACTTAGACCTCTATTTATACTACTCAAAACAATCCAAATCCTAATAACAATAGGAACAAATTATTCTAATCCTAATAGGAATTACAAACCATAACCCTAATTTCTAAGTAGAAATCAATTTGGAAAAGAAATTCCTATTTCTATAAAACAATAGAAACCTTATTTAGAATGTAAATCTAAACTGGAAAGAAATCCTAATTATAATAGAATTTGATAAGTATCTGGAAAATAAATCCCTAAAAATTAGGCTAATAGAATATGCCTAATATTTTAGGAAATAAAATCTTTTTCCTAAAATCCCAAAATCCTTGCCACGTTAGAATCTTTTGCCGCGTGAAACTTGCTTCTTTCCTTTACATGTAATCTGATTATGTAAAGTTATAAAGACCCACATAATACTAGCTACATGTGAATAACTTGCTGATCAGGATTGTATCAAGGATGATGACAATTCAATAAAACAAGTTCAAGAATAAATTTTAAAGATTTATAAGTTAATTTATCCTGAACTCAATAACGTCCAAATTGTCAACATGATCTTTGCTTTGTGCAAAGAAAAATTCAAGAATGCTCGTAAGAATATTTTCCATGAAAAGATCTTTGGATGAAGCGCAAATATCGAGGATATTCCACTAATTTCATGGAGTATAGAAGCCAAAACTTTAACCAACCGAGTATAATAGAATATATGAAATCGCAAATAGATTTTCACCCGCCATGCGGTAATCCACGATATCTGATCATTTTCACAATTTAATAAGGATTGAATACAAAGGATCATTCACCACGCATGTGGTAATCCACATGTATCAGGTTATTCCAACAGAATAATAAAAATGGAATAATGTAAGGATTCACCATGCGTGTGATAGATCGCATGCATAAAGTTATTCCCAATGTAATAATAAATAATGGAACCCGTGTCCGTAGAACGCACGATGATGATATTCGACGTAATAATAAATAATGGAACCAGTCCCAAAGAACGCATATTACATGTGATATTCCGGCTGAATAATAAATAATGGAACCGTCCCACAGAACGCAGATGCATGTGATATTCCGCGAGAATAATAAAGAACGGAATATTAGAAGAATTTTACCATGTATGCGGTATTGCAGCAAAACGAGTTATTCAACGTAATAATAAGAATGGAATAATGTAAGAATTTCACCAAGTATAGGGTATCCAGCGTATACGAGTTATTCCAATGAATAATAAAGAATGGAATAACAGAAGTTCTATTCACGAATAAGAAAGAAGAATACCCCTTACGAGTACAGCAAATAATATCCCCTACCTTAGAAAGAAGAGTACTGGATATAGAAGTAGTGAAGTAGCAAAACACTTTTCTTCTTTCTCTCTATAGTTTCTCTCTCTAGAGTTTCAGTGAATTCATACGAAATAATAAAGGAATGAGCTTCTATTTATAGGAGAATGGACTGAATAGTAACTAATTCATGAACGGTCCAGATTGATTTACATTTAAACGGAGGGTCCATATTGGTTTACTATTGAAACTTAATGCAACAGTCCATACTGATTTACTATTAAAACTTTAAACCAGCGATCCATATTGATTTACTATTATAACTTTCCACCAGCGGTCCATATTGATTTACTATTATATCTTTAACCAACGATCTGAAAAATTAGCACATCTCCTCGTGGAATAATATTTTACCCAAAAATGATTTAGACCGAAAAGAAATATATCTTACGGGAGAATAATACCCCGTGAATAGTAACTCGTGAATAGAAACTCATGAATAGTAACTTATGAATAGTAACTCGTGAATAGTACCTAGTGAATAGTAACTCGTGAATAGTAACTCGTGAATAGTGCTCCGACACGAAAAGTGTCCCGAATACCCGATTGAACAATATAACCTCCAGACATCAATTATTATCGAAACAAATGTCGATTTCCACTAACACAAATAATTCCAACACAATGGAACTATAAAATTCATCTTTAATCAACACAAATTTATTCATCATTAATATTCATTAATATTATAATTCACAATATTTAACAATCAAGTCGTTCCCAGGAAAGAGGGGGCTTTTCGATAAGGATTTCTCCTTATTGGCGCCCAATTAGGTGACCAAATCTCTCCTTGACAGAACTTCTACACATTGTCAATATTGCAAATAATAATATGAATAACTTTGTCGTCTCAATTATTGATTTAATAATATAACATATTATGCAGATGATCTCGTAACAATAATTGAATCAATAATATGAGAGATATGATCACGGCAATTATCGTAGCAATAATTGAGTATAACCGAAAGTGACTTATCACGTAAGCATCAATAATCAATACCGTGTGCCACTATACAACCACGCGTATTACTGTACTTTTACTACCGAGTAGTTCAACAGTTTTAACGGTAACACTTTTGCCGTTATTTTTATAAAATGATAATTCTGTCATTTTCTAAATACAACAATACTTTCGTTGTGGGGTCCACCAATGATTGTGCCATCGTACGAATATTCCCCGACAAAAAGAATATTTCTCGACCAATCGAATATTTTATGACAACTTGTATACTTTGCAAAATTTATAAATACTACCCACAACTATAACATTATATCAAATCCACACCATAATATTAAAAAAATATTTCGAGAAAAATTAAATCTTATTCATAAAATTCGGGGTCTCACATAAATCAAATAACAATCAGGTCCCTTAGCAATCATTTTGCTCGCCTTTAAAGCTGAGATTAACTTTACAACACCATTCGGCTTGGAACATTGAAACTCGAATTCTAGAGCCTCTAATGTTCCAAAACTAACCTTCCTCGCTTTGACAATCAATAGTGGCTCGATGCTTACTCGGTCCAATCCATACCCAAGATGATATCAAAATCATGCATCACCATCGGAGTAAGTTAGTTAAGTACACCTCTCCCAACTTCAAAGGACACTTTCAAAAATTGCTCGTAAATAATCACAAAATTCCCCATCGTGGTAACAATAGATAAATGAGGATCTAATATACGAGAAGACACTCCAAGATGATGAATAAATGAAAGTGCAACAATAGAGTGTGTAAATCTAGTGTTAAACAAAACCGATGCGTCATGATTTCCTACAAGAAGGATGCCTAAAATAGTACCTGGTGCTTGGGCCACCTGATTAACTGTCAATGCAAATACTCTCCCACCGGTGTTGTGCTAACCGTCATTACCAGCATTATCGCCTCCCCCGTTACCACGCTGAACTGTGCAATTCCTTTCTCTATGTCCCATTTGTCCATATAAGAAACAAACCCTTGTCTCTCTATAACACGCCTTACCAGCATGATACCAACCACAAGTAGCACATGGACCAGGTGGAAGTGGCAAAAGGTTCGGATTGCCCCCACCTGCCGGTCCTGGATACCGCCCCTAAATTTGACCACATTGGCGATCTTGACCACGATTACGATTTTGCTAGAAACCCCTGCTTACGTTGAAATCCCTATTTTGATCGCCTCCGACTTGACACTAACCACGGTGTTTGACCTCCATGACCACCCTGCTGCATTGGGTAAGCAAAATCCCTTCGAGGATTAAATCGCTGACCCGATGGAGGATCATTCTACCTATTTTTCCTTCTATTCTGATTTCTGCCAAACTGCCTCATTCCTTGCCCTTGCTGATCATCTCTCTCTCTCTCTCTCTCTCTCTCTTTCTCTCTTTCTCTCTTTCGACTCCCTTCTAATTTGGAAGCTCGAAAGTCCTTGTTCTCCATTTCCACTCTCTTAGCTGCGTTAGCCACCTATGATACATATATAAATATGGTGTGGATGATCGATCTCCTATACTCATATTTCAAATCTCATTTGAACTTTTCTGCCTGTTGTGCAGTTGTCCCAGGTATTGAACCCGCAAAACCAACCAATCTATTAAACCTTGCTATGAAATCAGTAATAGTCTCATCCTTCTTTTGTCGAATGGATACAAAATCCCTGATGTATGCATCCATATCAGCGTTTGGGAAGTACTGCTGATAGAAAAGGTCACAAAAATCGCTCCATATGAGTCCATCCATAAATCCATCTCCTCAGTAGCCTTCAACGATTTCCACCATCATTTGAGCATCATCCTCTAGCTTATAAACCGCTAATCTCACCTTTTGATTTTCCTCGAACACCCAATCACATCAAAATCTTCTCCAAGTGGGCGATCCAGTTCTCCGCATCAATTGGAGTCGGAGCAAAACGAAAAGAGTTGGGCTTCTGCTTAATGAACCTCTCTAATAACATATATAACGGTTGCACTGGCTGACCCACTTGATCCTCAGGAGGATCATTCTGCTCATGATGTAGTATCTCTATATCATCCCCAATGTCATTTGCATGATGATTTCCTTGTACCTGAGGAATACCTTGCATAGCATGTGCCACTGCATGCGTAACTGCCTCATTCACCATTGTTGCTACCATAGCTGGGGTTATTGTTACATTACCCTGAGCCCCATCATTTCCACCTTGGTTAACAGCCTCGACATGGGGCTGCCTCTGACCCCTCCTACCATTGTTACCCTGTCTCCCAGCAATTCTCAAATACCTACGAGCCATCTATGATACAAAATCAAATAGACGAGAACAAACAAATCAAAACAAATAATTAAGGCCAAATTTATGCAGAATGAAAATCAAACGCAATACAACTCTATAATAAAGTCTTATAACTACCCAATGGTCTACCCATAACTCACATGACAAACCTAAAAGGCAATCTACAAGATCATAACCTAAGCTTTGATGCCAACTCTGTAACACCCCCTTTCCGAAAAGAAAAAGGGAAGTCACGCATAAAACATAATAAACACAAACCTCTAATAAATCTCAAAATATCTATAATGAAATTGAACACTAATTGTCACATACTCCAATTTAAATAGAAGGAACTCCACATTTACATAGTCTCTACTATATAAAAAAATGCCAAAATAGGCACAAAACATCCATCTACCAAATACTAGAAAACCAAAGTTCGATAATAGTCTCAAAACTAATTTACAAATTTGGATCAAAGGTAGCTCTCATCCCACAAATCCTGATCACCCCTGATTACCTGTCGAAAAAAGAACACAGCGTGAGCCAATTGCTCAGTACGGATATAAAAATGAACAAATATATCACAATGTATGATGTATATGAAAGAGTCGAATGAATGAACACATGTGAATTATAAATGAATTACGAATATATCAGAATTAGTGAGACCATTTACAAATGATTAACACTAACGAACGAATAATTATAGCCAAAAATTATCCCAATCAAATAAGGCTAAATCAAATGGTTGTAAGGTAACAATTTCATACTGAGCTCAAATACAAATAGCCAAAGGCTAACAAAATACATCGGTACCATGATGTATACAAATCAAATCGGATAGTACGCACGACACATACCTCACTAATCCGCCAAACAAATCTAATCAAATCAAATATTAGGTCGACTCATACGTATCCTGAACAAATATATCAAATGGCCAAAGCTCATACCCAGAGCATACAAAAGGATACGTCGTGGATTGATCACACCGCCACAGAAGGTGTCATGCCCTTGTGTCGAGAGGACATACATGTGGTACCCCCCACAGGTGGTTAGCTAAAGTATACCCTAATGATCAAACTATAAAATGTAAGCTAAAAGGGGTTCAAATCACAAGGCTTACATGACCATCTTCAAATGAAATCGAATTATCAAATACAAACATTCTTAATTATCACAAGATATCAATGATTAAAACAACTCCCGAATGTGAACAAAATATACAAACAATGATACAAACGAATAAATTCTCCAAAATATATTGACATAATTAATTAGTTTCAAGAATACAAATACGAGTTACATGTACCAATGCCAACATGAAACTAACATGTGAATTCGAGAAGAAACAACCATGTGAAACAATAACTAACTTCTAACGAAAAGCTAAACGAACAATTCAAAATTGAAATGATTATCGCTGAAGGAATACAGAATCCATACCTTAATGTAGTACCAAAATAATTCGCCGAATCCAAATATCACCCGCTAAACTTCCTCAATCCGATATAATTATAAAAATAAAATATAATACATATAATTAATTTATGAACTTATAAATTGTATAAGTTCATATATATATATATATATATATATATATATATCCCAATTGTAAATCAAAATTTTATTAACAAATTTAATTAATCAAACGGCATAATAAAATTTTAAAATAGATTGCAAACACAACAAGAAAATAGATTGTAATTACAATAATAAAATAATTATTTGTATTTAAAAATAGTCCAATAATTACCTTTGAGAAGAAGAATACGGTGAATAAAGTTTTAAGGCTCAAACCCTTTTTAATTTCAGTCACGTTCCCTCATTCTCCTCATTCTTCTTCCGCCTCTTTCTTTTGTTTTCGTTATATTCCCACAACTTATCGGGCGTAATGAGGTATAAGTATAGCTAGGTTTTAATTATTTAGCATGTTTTATTAATTCTTTTAGTTTTATTAGTATTTAAAATTACACAAATATAATTTAGACCCAATTAATTTTAATGACCCAATTTAATGTAATATTTATTTATTATGGTCCAAATAAATTAACTACGGTTTGACCCCAAAAAAATCCAATTAAATATTTTAAAGTTTACTTAAATATTTTATTATTATTTTATTGGATATTACAATAAAGTAGCACTCGGGATGTATATTTAGCTCACATTTCTCAATTTAGTTGAATTTATTATGTTTATGAATCCATCCATCATTTATCTCTCTATCCTCGACCAGATATATCTATAGAGTTGATTTCCTTTTAATCGATAATAATAATTCAGTTGAAGCTTTTATGGATTCATTATGGATTTGATGTGTTTATATTACAATCAATTTGAGATTTTGATGTATATTGCCTTTTCAGTATATGCAAGTGAGAAGTAAAAAGAGGTGATGACAACCTTGAGAACGAGCGGCAACTTCTATCTGGTGAAGGAGCCATTGGTCCTTCCATTAAATTTGACTTCGACACTGTGAGTTATCGATTGCTCATTCATTCGTTTTTTTTTAATAAATAAAAAAAAAAAAAAAAAAAACTGTAGTTGCTGTTTGTTTGTTGATTGCTAGATCTTTATTTCTTAATTGAATTTTTTTATATAGTTAGGAGATTTATGTGTTGCTTGGAGTGGCCTTAAAGTTGCTAGTGGTTGAATAATACTGTTTAAAATGCATCCATTTTGATCACTTTTTCTGCTATAAGGTTGTGGTTATGACTAGAATATGAACTTACTTGAATAAATGACCAGTTTGACTGATGATGTTGACAGTGCTAGTAACTTGAGGTGTAATTTGTTAGCAACTTCTCTCTCTCACCCATACTCATAAAGAATATAATTGTACGGTACAAAATAACATAAAAGAGGTTATTCTTTTCCTTTCTCCTTCACCCTTTACCTCTTCTTTTGTCCATCTTAGTTATAGAATGGAAACCCGGATTCGCAGACCACTGCTTTTCTCTTGTGATGATTTCATATAGTGTGCCATTTGTAAAGAATCATTCGTTTGAAATGATGGTTATTGTTAAAAAGAAAGAAAAAGCAGTGTAAACTGTGGAGTAAGGTGCCCTTGATGTCTCCTTTTTTATCCAGACTGTTGGGAATTGACGGCCCATGGGGGTGACACAAATCCCAAAACTTACTTGGTTGACGAGAAGGTTGTTGAACTTGAAGCTTTAAAAATCTGGAGAAGACTCTTGGTTCTCCATCTCCAGTGAATTTCATTAATTACACTTTTTAATCTTCTTCCCTCAGCTTTAAGCCTTCAACTCATCCAATATCATACATTTAGTTATTTGCAGGATGTACTTGAGTTTTTGAATTCCAAAGTGATTTTGCATCTTCCTAGTAGAATTAGCAAGGAATAGTTATGGTTAAGTCAAACTTACTCATTTGTTGAATACTGGATTTAGTATACAGTATCTGTATAATCTTCATATTCATAGTTTAATTGTGGAGTTTTCAGCAGGCATTAACCATGGAAATAAATGACAACTCAGCTGCTTCGCTAGAAACAACATATGATGAAATCAAGTCCTTCTTTGACTCGGCTCCTCAGCTAAGAGATGGCATCAGTGTCAGCACAAAACTAAATGAATTTATTGGAATGAATTCTTCGTCATTAGGCAAGTCCATGTTTAATCAATCTATGAATACTTCATGTCCCAATTTCACTGTTTGGCGTCATTTAAATATTGTTTATTAAGGTATATAGTTTGTATGTATAGGAAGTGATAGAGCTAAGAGGGTTGTTTGTGTCACATCTGGTGGTACAACAGTTCCTCTGGAACAACGTTGTGTTCGCTATATTGATAACTTCAGCTCTGGTCATAGAGGAGCAACATCCACAGAGTACATTTCAACTCACCCTGTTTATCTTTTCTATATAACATTTCCATTTTTTAGAGAATATTTGGACAAGTTAGAACGAATTGTGGTACTGCAGATATTTTTTAAAGTCTGGGTATTCTGTCATCTTTCTTTATCGGAGGTGATTAGTCTGTTCTTACAATCTATTTCTTTACTATTTACCTTAAGCGTTTATTGCTCCATGAGATATCACTCTTTCACTGTTAGAAAACTGCATATACTGAGGCTGTTTTTGCAGAGGAACCTACCAGCCATATTGCACATCTCTTCCAGATGATCCGTTGCTTGAATGTTTTGAGTTGAATGATGAATCAAATATTCAAGGTTTGTAGTTTTTCATTTTGTTGGGCTATTTAATTTAGTTTGCAATCTAAGCCAAATACCTTTGGTTTTCATGCATTTGGAAGAGAGACGAATTATTGGGGGCATTCATTTGATGGATTGCTATAACATACTTGCTTTACCTTGAGTAAACTTCAACGAGTGAGGGCCTTTTCTCATTATTAATGTCTAGTTCTGAAACTAATTCCCAATTAGCAAAATATTATTCAGTTACCCAACCAATATATCTGAGAGATGCTAAAGAGCTTGAGAATTGAGTTGGCACATTTTAGTATTCCATTGTAGAGGACCAAATTCTTTTTTCTCGCTTTTCTTTGGGTTGAGGTTGGGTGTGGAGTTGGTATTCTTGATTTGTTATGACATTAAGATATCAATTTCGCTTTGGATATTTTTGACCACTTTGTTCGTACATTTGTTGATGTTGTTTGCTAAGTATCCAGTATTTGCTTCATATCCCAAAGGTTTTGACCACATTCGAGACGCAGTGAAGAAGGCTATTGGCGAACATCACGTGGTAATATATCATTGCTACTCCCTCCATCCCATTATATCTGTCGTTCTAGAGTATTTTTTTTCTCCAAAATATTTGACATTCTACACTGCCAAGAATATTTTACCTATTTATTTTCCTTCTCTACCCTTCCTTCTCCACCACCATTAATGGCTATTTTCTCTATTTTCAAAAGACAACAAGTATTAATCGCAACCTGTTCCACTCTTTACGTCATTGCCCCTTCCAGTCCCTGCCGCGGTCCCTCCGGTTACTTCTTCAGTGCTCCGGCGAGTCTGATTCACTACTACAGATCCGGGTATCACTACTACAGATCCGGCGATTCCGAGTCCGATTCAGTGCTCCGGCGAGTCAGTGTCCCTCTGTCTCCGTTTCAATGTTCGATTTGAATTCCCGTTGACTAAATCTCCATCAATGACTGCTTCTAAGCTATCTTCCTTGGCAACAATGGCTGCCGCAACTGCTTCTTTCTCCACGTTCTCTAATCGCGCTTATGCCGATGCTCCTTGTCGATTCTCTCCCTTCTCTTCTCCCTCTCAGACGCCACCAAAGGAACCTTCAAATTTAGAGCCTAAGTCCAACGTCGAAGAATCAAAAGGCGGTTACAAGTTCTGCCGCTTGACGAGTTTTGGGAATGTCAAAAACTAATGGGATGGAGGGTAAAATAGTAAAATTATATCTATTCTTAATCTGTGTAAAAATCTCTAGAACGTCAGATAAAATGGGATGGAGGGAGTAAGAAGTATCACTTCTTCTACAGTGTCATAGACAGTCGTTATGACAGGTGGTTATTGTCATTTGCTGAGAAAGGAAATGAGTCATGAAATGCATTGTGTTAATAATGTTTTATACTATTTTATAATTTATAGTATAAAAATACTTTACAAACTTGAAGTATAAAATAGTTTCCAATTAAGCCAGCCAATAATTTTGTTTGTAAATCCCTCTAGTCATTAATTCATCTCATGCCTGCTTCAACAATGTAACTTTGTTTGGCTCAACTGTATAGGCAGTACATAAAATTCAGTCTGCATCTGGTCCTTTGGATATGCGACTTGCTCAAGTACCCAAGATGCTTTTGGTGCTGAGGAAAGACTGGGCTCCCATGGCCTTCTGCATATCGTTTAAGGTTAGGTGTGATTTCACCATTAATCAGCTTTTCAAATGGTATTTAAAGTTATACATACACAAACACATATTATATATATATAGGGCTATGTATATGCACAACTGTGTAGTACACAGTCGCCTATGACGACGGGTTTTTTGGGCTATAGCAACGATTCACCCGTCGCCATAGACCAATAGCTATAGCGACGAGTGAACCGTCGCTATATGACGACTGTGTACTACACAGCTGTGTATATGTGTATATATTATGTTTCTTCTTAAATGGTTTCTTTTACCTTGCTTGATTTTACAGCTAGAGACAGATATAGATATTCTCTTAAAGAAGGCTAACATGGCCCTTGAAAAGTATAAGATGCACGCAATAGTAGCAAATGAGCTTTCCACCCGTAAAGAGGAGGTTACCGTTGTTACAAGTAGTGGAAATATCTCAGTTTTCCGTGACAAGACTAATACCGATGCTGTGGTGGAGAGTCCGCTGATTAAACTGCTTGTAGAGAGGCATTCTGCTCATATTGAGGATTCCAGCTTAAGTTCTTGAGCAAGCAACAATGTTGGATTAATTTTAAACAGCACATTTTCTATCTCCCTCCATCCTGATTCCCTCAACTTGTAATGAAGGAATTAATCCAAAATATGTATTCTCTTGTAACCTTCAATGATTTTTAGCATCTTTCTTGAAAAGTTAATATAAGTATTTCTTAATTGTATTGAATTCATCTCAATTTCAAGTTTACAGATGCCACAGCTAACAAAGTTCATGTTTTGAGTTTTCTTCTTTGAATAGTTTTTATACAATCCGAACAGGATTAGTTAGGGCTAAACTCGACAATACCTCATTCCTCGAGCATCATCCTTGATAATTTTCCATAGGCTGTTAGGAAAATCATTCGGCCACAGTACAACATCACTTCCCGAAAGATCCATCTTTGCTACATGATCAGCAGCTTTGTTAGCTTCACGCCACGAGTGAGAAACTTGGTAATTGTCAAATTTCTTCAACATTTTCCAAATATGCTTCAAGCAGCTACTAGGCTTTAGACCATATGGCTGCTTTCTGTTGATGGTATTCACCACACAATGAATCAGATTCAACC
The DNA here is from genome assembly GCA_020205615.1 of Panax quinquefolius. Lineage (NCBI taxonomy): Eukaryota > Viridiplantae > Streptophyta > Magnoliopsida > Apiales > Araliaceae > Panax > Panax quinquefolius. The sequence continues at coordinate 17,017,791 of CM035170.1, read as the reverse complement.
CATATCATATTAATTTTCAGACCCAAGGCGAGAACAAGTCCTCTCCATATAGCCCATAGTTCAACCAAAAAAATATCATCATGAGATGATTTGGAGACATAAGCGCATATAGGTTCACCCTTATAATCACGGAAAAGACCGCCAAAACCAGCACCACCTTTATCTATATATCCATCAGTATTTAATTTAATCCATCCAAATTCAGGTTTTCTCCATGTACACCATCTAATTGATCTTGCAACTGGGCTAAAGAAACCACTCAGTTTACTGTTGAAGCTCCCAAGTGAAAATATCCCATTGGTTCTGTTCATTGTTGAAGAAATGAGATCTGTTTCATGCGTCACCATTTCGCCTTTTCTTAATTCGTCTTCCTTCGTCTTGTGCTTCATTCCCAGCAGGTGTTGTTCCAAACACTTTTTGCTGGTAGTGTTCACAAGACAAAGAGCACAGCTCCACTCCTTCTGAACTTTTTTCAAATTTGCTGGCCAAGTCTGAAAACAGTCATCTGCATCATATTTAGGTCTCGAGTTATCCTGTGACAGTGAAAGTCGCATCACACATAACGGTTTGACAGTATATCAGTATATGCTCGTGGTGAACAATATATCAGAATATGGTCGCATCGACTTTAAGAATAAGAAATGTCATACAAGTGAAATGGAAACACTAGGCTCTGTTTGCCTTTTCATATTTTCTCTCACTATTATGCTTATTGGTCTTCACGTAGAGGCCGGGCCCATCATAACCTTATTGGTCTTTACATTTGTATTACATGAAAGAGATGTAATAGATGAGGAACACACTCTTGAATTCATTAGGAATAATGCAAGTGTTCTAAAATTCCCGCTTAAGCCACAGTGTGCCTTGCACCAGTCTTTAAGCACAGCTCTTACAGCGCAGGTGTCGTCTCTCTTTGGCCTTTCCACCCAGCTTCAAGGTGGCAAAAGAATCCTCTTCCAGAAAATTAGGCGGGGAGATGTTTTTTTTTTTAATAACTACCCAAACCAGATCTTGATATATTTTTCTAATGATTTATCATATTCATAATACAAGAGTTGTAGCATATCAAATCACAAAAAAAATTGAACAATATCAAGTCAAAATGGATAATTTTATTATAGTTGTAATTTTTTAAACTTGTATCAACTATAAATTATATAAATGATGATACATTTGTAATATTTAGTTTAATTCAATATAATTCTTAAATTTATGTTTAGTTTCTTAAGTTTAATATTGAATTAAATTCTTGAAATTTTAAATTTTATTATTTAATAGCAATCTTGTTTATGAATAAAACTAATACGTTAAAAATATGTTTGAACTTTCAACAATTCGTATTTTGTTTTGTGTTTGAACTTTGACATTAGCAATATAAATGTGTTTGAACTTTAAGCAAAAACCTTTATTATCTTTATTATAGATTGTTTTGTTTGAATAAATGTAAGATAAAATACTAAAATTGAACTTTAAAATAAAAAAATTCACTTAGGCCGCCCTGCCTAGGCCCCTAGGCGCTAGGCCTCCCGCCTTTAAAACATTGAATAATGCTCTATAAACATAATGCTCTTTTTGACGAGTGTATTAGGCAGTGATATAGACCCTTCCATGTCTTCATACTACACTAATGATTGTCCTAGTGGTTACTGTCTATAAATTTCCACATTTGAACTACAAATTCATGAGCTACGACAAACTGATATCAATGAATTTCTAAATAAAAAGCATATCATTGAACAGCTAAGATCCAGGTGTTTTCAGCAGTTCCTCTGCCCAATAAATAGAGTGGTACATCAAAATATATACTACAAATTTACCTCGTGAATGACTACTTTTCCCAGTTCTTTATCTCCTCTCTCATCACACTGTCCCACTGCTGCATCAAGACGTCCATGCTGCTCATACAGCATGGTGACCTTTGTTTCGAGGTGAACAAGATATTGTATATTTGTGTTTTCCCACAAATGATGGGCCTTATGAAGTGCTTGTATATGTAAGAAGCACCGCAAAAGTAAGGTGTCACCAGCAAGAAGGCCACTAGTCCTTTGGCATAAGGCCAAAAGGGAAGCCTGAAAACAAACAGATTTAGGCAATTAGGTTCAATATTCTGACATTAAAATACACAACCCTTTGTACTACCTCTATCCTCTATATTCTGTTTGCTTTAAGATGTGTAGGAGGGATAGAGGGTGAAGAAACAGGTCATTGGAGTTGCTCCATTCTAGGGCAGTTAAACTTATTGGCAGCGATTTTGGTTGTTCCTATGTGCAGCTGCTGAAGCCTGCTTGGGTTTGCCGTGGAAGCAACCGAAAATGCTCCTTTGGCATTTCAAGCACCCCCAATTTTATTTTTATTTTTATAATTATAGGGTGTTTATACTAATGATAGGAATTTGATTATTAATCTAAGAGTTTTAGGCTCTGTCAAGGTGCATCTTGTGTTGTAGGCCCCGTCGAAGCATGTACATACCTACCCTTTGTGAGGAAGCTGATGATGAGAGTATTTCCAAAAACTGGAAATAGCAGATTCAGCATGTAAAGCTTGGGGGTGGGTGGGTTGTAGTCTTTCCGTAGAATCACGAGTCATTTTATCTTTTACTAATAATAATAATAATAATCAAATTGCACTAGCTTTATTATTATTTAAATTAGCTTTTAGCTTTATGACGCACGCAGCAATCTGAACTCGGTTGTCTGGGGGATTCACTTTTTCTTGATGCTTTCCGGCCATTAGTTATTACTAAAAACAAGGCTTTTGCTATTATTTATTTATTTATGTTTTTAAACCAATTAAAATAAATTTAGATTAGTTTATTCAAATATACTCAATTCCATATCAATTATTCCTAGCATATTTTATATGTAGATCAGTAATAAAATCAATTTAAGACAATATACAAGGCAAAATAGAAGAAGTGAAAATCCTAAAATTTTGGGAAATTTAAATTTTAAAGAAATATATCATAAAAACTCGAGACAAATTGAATATCTTAGAAAAGAAGAAGCATAAACATAATTGCAATTTACAATTTTAATTGAATTTGAAGATAGTACATACCTCATTTTTTTGAATTAAAAATTGCAATTGAATTTTGTAGAGGTTGTAAGTAGTGTAACTTGAGACTCTAATTTTTTACAAGTTGCAAGTACTTTTATTTATTTTTTCCCTTTTAAGAGTGGTTACACTTTACCATAATACCCTTACTAGTTGAAGTATTTATGTATTTAAGGGTGGTCACTTGCCCACCCTTGCCCCCTTGTAGATCTGCCCCTGCTACCAAAATCATTTCATTTTTTCCACCACTTAGCCGACCATATACTAGGTATAAGAAGCAATTCGACTTTGACGAGACATTCAAACATGCTCCTACAATGTAGTATACAAATGTTAATCCATCCATAATCCAAGAACAACTTCAACCACGACTTTTATATTCTCATTTTCTTGAATTTAAGTCCAATAACATCAAATTACAGCAATAATGCAGAACCACTTTTCAACAGATTAGCATATAACATAGTAGATTATAGAACCCAACCACTATGTGATTAATAAACTCATTACAAATTTTAAATCCTTAAAAACATTACCATAAGAGAAGCTTTGCAAAAGCTGACTCCAAAATTGTGATAATAGAAAACAATACCCAATAGGCCAGACATTGGTGATGGTGCTTCTCACTTGCTACTGCCCGAATCGAAGCATACCTGTGTTGAATAATTTAACAGAAAAATCAAAAGCCCTAAACTTCCAATTTTGAGCATAAAAACACAAAAAATAAAGAAAAAACACATGGCTTTCAGAGAAACAGGAGAGAAAGTTAGAGCTACTTACAGAGGGTACACCAAGGTAAACGGAGGCCTGAAAAAACAACCCAAAGAATAAATAAAAATTCAGAATCATATGCTAAGCTCAAATACTATATAGTTAAAAGCATGTTAAACTCAATCCCAAGAATTAATGTGCAATAAATAATACAAAATCACCTACACATGGTTAAGAAAACTGGGGATTTTGTAGAGGAAAGTAAGACCCAATATACGATTTGTGTAAAAGATCAACATTACAGTTGGAAGGCAGTGAAAAATTAAGTGTACAGATGTATTAAAAATTGCATACCAAGCAAGAGGATTGAAGAAATTGGTTAATATCATCGCAATATAACCCAAACCCATCTCAAATATTGTTGTTTCTCTGTAAGATTTATGTGAATACATCATGATGATGATGTATATGCATGATGCATGTCTATGTGCAAGAAAGGTGGATTGAAGGCGAGGGAAATTGGAAATTGGAGAAGAAACCAAAAGACTTGGGAGAACCAAGACAAGTGGGGCCCGGAAGAAGGAAAGGATTACATGCAAATGGAGACATGCATGTTATTACACCGATTGGATCGCAGCGTTTATATACAATGGTCGAGGTCAGTTATATTGAAGGATCAATAATTTTCTACGACATGAAAATTGAAATAAATTTATTTGAATTTTATTTATTTATATTTTTATTTATTATTACGGATTAAAATACAAATAATTAAAATTTAAATACACTTATATATAATTTTTATGTCTAATTTTTATATCTACATAAAGTTTTTGATAATCAAGACTTTGGCACCATAAAGATTAAAGCCTATCAAAAAGAAAAAGAAAAGAAAAAGCAGCATCTTGATTGTATCTGATCTTTTTTTATCTGTCTATTTCAACTATAATTTTATTAAAGAGTAATGTTACGAACTTAAATTATATATATAAAAGTTATGCATAAATAACATAAAAAAGAAAAAAAAAAATAGAAAATTGGATTTACAATAATACATTTTATATATTTTTATTGATAAACAAGACATGAATCATATTCTTTATACATAATTTTTTTATGTATAATTTAAACGCATAATATTATTCTTTATCGAAAGGACAAGCTGTAACACTCATGTCTACATCAAAAGATAGGGAAAATTTTTGTCTACATATAAATAAATAAGTTACTAGAAATAATACCTTCAAGTCATTACCTTTTGGGTGAGCCTGTGATAGGTTAAGATAACCCAAGAAAATAATATTGGGACAGTTATAAAACCCCAATTTTTTTAATAAAAATGAATTTTCTATTAATTTTGAATATTATGGAGTGAAATTGATATAATAGTTGTGAGTAATATTTATAAATTTTACAAAGTACGCAAGTTGTTATATAATATTCGATTGGTAGGGGAATATTCGTTTTAATAGGGAATATTAGTACAACGGCACAATCATTGGTGGACCCCACAACGGAATTATTGTCAGATTGAGAAAACGACAAAAATACTTTATGAAAATAACGGCGGAAGTTTTACCGTTAACTGTTGAAACACCCGGTGTTAAAAGTACAGTAATACGCGTGGTTGCATAGTAGTACACGGTATTAATTATTGATGCTTAAGTGATAATGTCACGCCCCCAAAATTCGGACACCCATATCTCGAATTCGGTGCGTCACGTGCAACTACGAATATCTTACTAAATCATCAACAACGGAAATAATAGAATAATTTACATTGATATAATATAAATATTCGTCCCAAGGTAATGCGTAACCATTACTACGACAATTCAAAGATTAACTTAAACATAACTTAATCATTCTTGAATACATCATAACAAGCAATAATAATAATACTTCTAGTCTTAAGGACTAAGTTATTCTGTAAGCCTTGCCCTTTCCCTTGTCATCGTCTCCGAAGTGTACCGCTTGCTACGCTTTAACTGTAATGTTTTAGGAAGCAAGAATGAGCAACAAGTTGCCCAGTAAGTAATATAGCCAGAAGAACAAACATTTATAGCATTTGAATTTTTCAAGGTATAATCATAATTGGTAGTTCAAGGATATCAATAAATATCAAGAGTATTCAATAGGTGTCGCTATAGACTGAAGGACATCAACAAAATTTTAGGATTTATTCATTTCGAGGTTCAATATGAATGAGTCTTGGCGATCACTAAGGACTAAGAACTCTTACTAGAATTAACGATTATTACATCGTAATCCAATATAACGAGTACCACGGTGATCGATCTAAAGTACCGAAATGCGTTATCATAACATTTAATCATACTTGTGTGCGCATCGTCGATTTCCGAGCAATATATAATTTCCCCTCAATGAGGGTTGTTCATCTCGATAGATTTACGATAGTCCGCATCAAGTCGATTGGTTTGGATAGCTTTTAACCCATAATAATAGTCTAGTCGAATCAAAGGCTTAGACAAATTTTTATAATGCATTTAAGAACGATAAGTCCCATGCTTTGCAACAACGTCAAGGTATATAAATGATTTTCGAATAAAAAATGATATTTGCTTGAGACAACAATTCGAAGGTATACATGTAAGAAGTAAGGAACATGCCTCGTTAAATCGATTATGTTTACCTTTGACACCTTGTCACGATAACGCCTATAATATAATAATATATAGTAAAATAAATTAGTGATTTGTTGAAACCAACTCACTTTAGCTATTAATCGCAAGTCATCCTCGTTTAAGGTATTAGTTTCTCATAAAATTCATAAAAATACTACATCTCTTACTTACTACCCATTTATGCTTGCAAATAAGAAAACCATGCACATAACATTATTTATTAAATCATTGCTCAAATTAGTTATCCGAACTAATTTTATTAATTAGAATTTTAAATGACATTACACATATAAACGTCCCACTTTATGAAAACACTTTTCTTATTATATTTAAATATTACTCTATTTATCCTCCATGACCATTATGGAGTAACAATTTATTTTATTTTTTATTTACCAAGTCCTACGCTTGGTCTTTAAAATTGAAATCTAAGCAGCAAATACCTTACTGAAATGGAAATTGAACATTAAAGCAATTTTTTTTTAAAGGAACAACTAGAGCAAGGGGTATATATATATATTCTAAAAAGAAAAGTGTATACATTAATTAAAGTACTCATGGCCATCCCCTACATAACTTTATAGCAGCCTAGTACTCTAATATATCCCATCACACATGTCAAGGTACTACCAACAACCAAAAGAAAACAACTTACGCAAGCCTTCCTTTTCTCTTGGATCCCATGGTCCCATAATGATAGTCTCATTTATGTAATACCCCATGATAGAACTCCTTTGGTTGGAATTGGATTATTTATTAACAAGGCTACTAGTACATGCTGCCAAAAAGTAGTGAAAAAGAATTCCCTAAAAAATTGCCACCATATTCAATCGCCAAATCACATGGGTGGAAATCACATGGCTAAATCATCTATTTACACGGTCATTAAATGACATAAAATGGGTGGAAGAATTTTTTTTTTTCTTGAGGTTGCCGAAATAACTAAATGGGTAGACAAAAAAAAAAATTCATGGCTACCGAAAAAATATCATGGGTAAACAAAATTTCACAAGGCTGCCGAAATTAAAGGGTGGAAAAATTTTCCATGGCTAGGTTCTATTATTAAAAGTTCAATAAATTCAATTAAGTTACTTACCTCATGCAATGCAAGCATTTATAAAATAAATAATCACATGCTCTATTTATATAAATATTAATATTAAATCATAAAATTTGCGGTTATTACATCCTCCCCCCCTTATAAAAATTCCGTCCTCGGAATTGATACAAGGTTACACAAAAAGATGGGGATAGTCTCTCCTCATCCTATCTTCTAATTCCCATGTGGCTTCCTCGACATCGTGGTTTCGCCAAACAACTTTTACAGAAGATATAACTTTGTTTCTTAGCGTTTGCTCTTTCTTATCTATTATCTGAACAGGAATTTCTTCATATGCCAGATTCTTCTCTACTTGAATGGGCTCATAGGAAATCACGTGTCTATAGTCAGACTTGTATGGACGTAGTACGGAAATGTGAAACATGTTGTGGATGTGTTCCAGTTCGGGTGGCAAAGCAACCTTGTATGCCACTTCGCCCACTCGCTTCAATATCTCGAATGGTCCTATGAACCTCAGACTCAATTTTCCTTTCTTTCCGAATTTGATCTTTCCCTTCCAAGGTGATACCTTCAAAACACAAACTTCCGACTTTGAAGTCTCTTGGTTACGACGATGCAAGTCGGCATACTTCTTTAGCGATCTTGAGCAGCTACCAATCACCCTTATTATTTATTCTTAGTAGTGGTTTACCATTTCTTTGAACTAATTCTGGTCCCAAAAGTCGTCGTTCTCCGACTTCGTCCCAACATAATGGTGTTCTGCACTTTCTCCCGTAAAGAGCTTCATATGGCGGCATATCGATACTCGCATGATAGCTATTATTGTAAGTGAACTCTACTAATGGTAAATGGTCGTCCCAATTTCCCTTGAAGTCCATCACGCAAGCTCTAAGCATGTCCTCCAACGTTTGTATGGTCCGTTCACTCTGCCCGTCAGTTTGAGGGTGATAAGCAGTACTTAATCTCAATTGAGTTCCCATTCGTTCCTGCAAACTTTTCCAGAATTTTGACGTGAAACGCGAATCTCAATCGGAGACAATCGACACCGGCATTCCATGTCGCGATACGATTTCCTTTACATACAAATTTGCTAACTGGTTCAAATTGAATCGAATCTTGATGGGTAGAAAATGAGTTGTCTTTGTTAGTCGGTCCACAATAACCCAAATGGCATCATAACCCTTCTGTGTAACCGGAAGCCCAACCACGAAGTCCATCGTAATGTGCTCCCATTTCCATTCTGGTATTTCCAGCGGTTGAAGTAGTTCACTTGGCCTCTGGTGTTCCGCTTTGACTCTTTGACAAGTAACACATCTGCTAACACACTCTGCAATTTCTCTTTTCAAATTAGGCCACCAAAAATGGTGTCAAAGATCCCGGTACATTTTTGTGCCTCCTGGATGTACAGAATACGTCGTATTGTGTGCTTCGTGTAGGATTTCTCTCTCTCGATTCGATTCTGGTGGCACCCTTACTCGACCCTAAAACCTCAATATACCGTCCTTATCTACTTTGAACCTTTCTTCCTTATCTTCTACTATTCTCTTCTTTATCTTCTCACATTCTTCATCTTTCTCTTGTGCTTCCTTTATTCTATCTAATAACGTCGGGTGAGCTCTCATCATGAGTAATTTTCCTTCTGCTTCTTTTGGTTCCTCCACCTCTAATTCCAACTTTTCCATTTCTCTTATTAATTCCTCTTGAGTTGTCGAATTTGAATAACTTCTCCTTCCTTTTCTACTCAAAGCGTCTTGGCTCTAACGTTTGCTTTTCGGGTGATAAAGAATTTCACAATCGTAATCCTTGATTAATTCTAACCACCTTCTTTGTCGCATGTTCAACTCATTCGTGTGAAGATATATTTGAGACTCTTGTGATCCGTATATATCTCACATTTTCTCCATACAAATAGTGCCTCCAAATCTTCAATGCAAAGACTACCGCCGCTTAACTCCAAGTCATGGGTAGGGTATCGTTTTTTGAAATCTTTTAAGCGTCGTGAGGCATATGCAATGACCTTGCCATGTTGCATTAGCACACAACCAAGTCCTCTATGTGATGCATCACTATACACCACAAATCCTCCCGTATCATCCGTAATGATAATACAGCGCCTCACTCAACCTCCTCTTCAATTCTTTGAAACTCTCCTCGCATTTCTCAAAGTCCATACGAACTTCTCTGTCTTCCTTGTTAGATTGGTCGGTGGGGTTGCTATCTTAGAAAAATCTTGGATAAATCTTCAATAGTACCTTTAAACCTAAAAACTCCTAACTTCATTGGCGTCTTGGTGTTCCCGATTTACTGCTTCCACCTTTGCAGGATCTACGGAAATTCCATTTTGATCTATCACGTGTCATAGAAATTAAACCCTTTCCATCCAAAATTCACATTTTGAAAATTTAGCGTACATCTTTTCCCTTCTCAATGCTTCCAATACCATCTTCAGGTGTTCGGCGTGCTCTTCCTTCGTCTTTGAATAAATCAAAATGTCATCGATAAATACTACTACGAACTTATCTAAGTATGGCTTGAAAACCCGGTTCATCAAGTCCATGAATGCTGCCGGAGCATTGGTTAACCCAAATGACATCACTACAAATTCATAATGTCCGTATCGAGTTCGAAACGCCGTCTTTTGTACGTCCTCCTCTCGCACTTTCAACTGATGATAACCCGTTCGTAAATCTATCTTAGAAAAACACTTCGCTCCCTTCAGTTGATCGAAAAGATCGTTTATCCTTGGCAATGGATATCTATTCTTAATTGTCACTCGGTTCAACTCCCGATAATCGATACAAAGCCTCATCGTTCCATCCTTTTTCTTTACAAACAACATTGGTGCTCCCCAAGGAGACACATTTGGCCGAATGTAACCCTTATCTAGTAACTCTTGTAATTGAATCATTAATTCCTTCATTTCTACTGGCGCCATACGATATGGGGCTTTCGAAATTGGTGCGGTTCCCGGTGCCAAGTCTATTATGAATTTAATTTCTCACATGCATAAGGCCGCACGGTTCGTCTGGAAATACGTCTTGGAAATCTCTTACCACTGGTATATCTTTTATTTCTATTCCCTTTTTCTGAGTGTCCACTATATAGGCTAAATAACCTACACATCCTTTCTTTAATAATTTCTTAGCCTGCATCATCGTAAGGCAACACGATTGCTTGAGCGATGAGCTACCGTAAAACACTACCTTAGACCGATTTGAGGTCTGAAGGTTCACACTCTTCTTCTGACAATCGATTATCGCAGCATGGCCGGATAACCAATCCATTCCTAATATCACATCAAACTCTCCCAATTTAATCGGAATTAAGTCTACGTTTAGTTCGTGACCTCTAATGTTTACACAACAGTTTCGGTAAACAAACTTAATGGGAATTACTTCCTTATTCGTAATCTCTACGTTCAATGAATTTTCTAAATGTTCAGGAGGTATGTTTAGTCGATTAGCAAATTCTTCAGACACAAAGGAATAGGTAGCACCCGAATCAAATAATACATAGGCATTTATATTATTGATTGGGAGAATACCTGACACCACGTCCCTTGCGATCCATCGCGTCTTGAGCGATCGTATGTTAAAGGTTGGGCGTTAAATTTGGTTGGATTGCGTTAGTCCGCCGATCATCAGCTTGTTGCCCCCTCCCTGTTGGCCGCTTCCTCCGTTGTTCCCCTTCTTTGGGCAATCCTTGATTTGATGCTTAGTTGAACCACACACGAAACATCCCTTGATCTTTTTCGGCTTTGGGCAGTTGGGTGAAATGTGCCCTTCTTGGCCGCAGTTGTAGCAGACGTTGCGCCCCTTCCAGCATTCCCCTTGATGGTTTTTCCCATATTTCGAGCAAGCTTCACTTCTTTTCTTAAACCCTCCTTGATAACTTTCTGACTGGTTGATGTTTCGGTGGTTGGTGTTGTTGTTGTTGATGTTGTTGTTGTTGTTGCGGTTATCCCATTTCCTCTTTCCCAGATAACTTCCACCACTGCTACTCCCTCCACGAGTTTCTCCCCCAGCATTCTTGTTCTTCTTCTCCTTGTTATATTGGCTCAATGCCTCACTACCTCCCTTAGCAATTATCGCCTTCTCCAATAATGTGGCGAACGAGTCGATTTGAAGGACCGACACCTTGTTGAACAACCAAGGTTTTAGTCCAAGTTCGAAGCGTCGAGATTTCCTTTCTTCAGTGTTTACTTGATGTGTTGCGAATCGTGCGAGTTCATTGAACTTGGCCGCATACTGTGCCACGGTCATCTCCTCTTGTTTTAGTTCTAGAAACTTTACCTCCATCCTATTCTTCATGCTCTTTGGGAAGTAATTCTCGAAGAATAAAGTCTTAAACCTTTCCCAGGTTATAGTCCCTTTGCCCTCCCTCTGTTGATTTGCTTCCCACCAGTAGTTTGCTTCACCCCTCATCATATATGTAGCGAACACGATTTTCTGGTCTTCACCCACATGAGCAATGGCAAAGGCTTTCTCCATTTTCTTGATCCAAGTTTGCGCTACGATAGGGTCGGTAGTACCCATGAATTTCGGAGGTCCCACACTCTTAAAGTCCTTGAAGTTTGCGACCGGAGCTACTTGGGGAATGGGTGGTACTTGTTCATTTCTTCCCCTAAGAGCCTCCCCTAACAAATCTGCAAGCCTCTGAATGGGATCTACTTGTTCTCTCTCATCATTAACCGACTCTTCCGGCAAGTTAATCTCTACGTCCCATGGCATTTTTCATCGCATCACAAAACTTCCATTTTTATTATCTAATTATATTACTTAAACAATTCTCCATAAAGGAAATAAGATTTCAGAATACATTTCAGAATAAGATCATTTATATTCATATGCCAAATTGTTACATTACATGTTTATCTCTAGCATACTTCTATAAATGACACAACTTATCCCCTAATATCACAAAAGATGGGGACAACCATTAACATACTACCCCTCTAATATAACTCAAAAGTTTGGGGCTTACAACTATCTCACATTCTACATAAAAGACTGAAATTACAACAACAGATAATACACCACATAACGAACTACAACTAATAACTTTTAATGCCTAGACTTAATCCATAATTCCGCGTTCCACAGCGCTCTGGTACTCCCTCTGAGTCATGTGCACCACAAAATCTCGGCTTATGGTGTGCAAGTCATCCTCGCTTCTGTAGGGTAGTGATTTACCCCATCAATCGGTCTCTCCATGGCAAATGCGCCTTTGCATAGCCCATCCTATTCATCTTCCTCCTTTTGCACCTCACTTCATCTTCTAGATCGTTAGCCCTATCATTGGCCCCTTCCCACTTCTCTTCGAAATGGATCCTATCCATTACCTCCATCTCTAACTGAGTACGGATAGCTTCCTTCTCTGTCCTCTCGCTCAACTCCCTCTGCTCCATTTCCTCCAATTTCCCTGCCAGTTCTACATTCCTAGCCACCGCCCTGTGAAACAAAGCCCCCATCTGGATCCCTGCCTCCTTACGGTGAGCAATCTCCACCTCCATCTCCTGCATCACTAACTTTCTCTGGTGGTCTTCATCCCTCAGCTTTTGGAACTCAGACTCCCTGTCCCAAGCCTCAGCCTCTAACTCCTCAACTCTGCACCCTAACTCTAAAATCTGCTCCTCATACTCTCCCAACATCCTATCTTCGAAAGTAGCCTCGTCGGAGTCCCCCATGGACTCGTCCACCATACGTTCCTCCATAGGCTCCTCCTCTGGATCAGACTCCTCGGGTATTGGCTGTTAGGTTTGTAATATTCATGGGCGCAATCAAATTGCAAAAATTAAGCGGAAACGTGTAAAATCAGAGTTTAAAATTTTTGCAAACCATATACCCGGATCACCCTTTATGCACAATTATTAATTAAACGAAGAATAAGAAATTATGAAATCATACCCTTGTAGAAACGAGCTTCCTCAGGTACGAGTTCACCTCCTACTTCTCCGCGATCTCCTTGAATCCACCGGGTTTGGTTCCTTCCTTTGATCAATGTAAGCCACCCAAGTGTATGACCTCTAGAGGTGATCCACCAAGGAATAGGAATTTTCAAGAAGAAGGAGTATTGGCTCAAACCCTAGTTTTTTCTATCTCAGTATAGAAAAGAGGCGTCTTTCTCCAACAATTGGAATTATTACGTGGTTGTAAAATCAACCACCCACATCACCCATAATAAGACTCCTCTTATTTATAGATGTGGGCAACCCACCTAACAATTAAGGAATTGGGTTTTAATTAATTAAATTCTTTTAATTAATTAAGCTCCCTAATCTTATTAGGGATAATTAATTAAACTCCTTTAACTAATTTTCCTTCCTAATCCAATTAGGAATAAATGAGAATACTTATATTAAATTAATTCCTAAACACTTTTAGAAATTAAAATAATAATAATTGTAATAATATTAATAAGACTCCTCTTATTAATTTATATTTAATATTTCTAAAATATTAAATAATAAATATTAAGCTATTTAATTTATTCTATCACCATAGAATAAATTAAATATCTTAAACATATATTTACGATTATGCCATTAACTTCTTAAATAATTATTCTTTCTTTTATGGTGTGACCCTTTAGGTTCTCCATATTAAACCCATTTGTGAATAAATCAATTAAACAATTCTAATCTTATTTAAATAAATAAATTAAACAATTAATTTATTTAAATAAATAATATTTATTCTACAATAGGGATAAGCCTCCCCTAGCGATCAACGACTTTCCGGATAATATAGATTTCAACATTAATCATTAAAGAACCTTTGAGTAAATAGTTACTGCATAATTCAATCCTTCCACCATACAATGTCCCAATTAAATATAAGACATGGAATTACCACAAGTCTTATTTTATTTAATTATATGTATTTCGACTCTTAAATGCACAACACCATATAATGCAAATTAGAAACTCCTTTCTAATTTCATTCTCGCTTCTTAACCAAGGACTCTTGGGTTGTCATTTATCGAATCACATAGACATTTCTCTTCTTTTATTAGAAGTGGTAGATTCTTTATTGATCATACATTATCTCCATATACAACTTATTATACCCAAGCATACCCTTTGATATACCCTAAGGGTCTTAAGGAATAAGTCAAAGTATAACTCATCATACACAAGATACTATGATGATCTCAAGTCCAAGGATTACTTGTACTACTATCACTACTGAGAATTCCTATTGACAGGTAAATAAAACTCCATTAGGTATTCCTTAGCGAGCCACATTCAGTGAACTTATTCTCTAATAAGCACCTACATACTTGCTTTAGTGTCTTCACACAAATGATCATGAGATCAATCATCCTCATCCAATGAAGCAAACAACGTATGTACCAATCTATCCGGATTCACTAATCCCCAATTTAGTAATCCAATGATTGGGAACTATTTTAGTTTTAAGCTTTCTAAGAATTTAGATCTCATTAGAATGATCATCATCATTATTCTAAAAGCATTGCTTAAAACTATGGGTTTATCACATATTATAAAACAAAGATCATGTAGATAATTAAAAGCCTTTAATAAATTAATACTTTTTATTAATAAATGAATAAGATTGTTACAAAGTATATGCTTTATCATCAAACATGATTGGCTTGTGTGCATACTACTTTCAATCTCCCACTTGCACTAAAAGCCAATCGTCATGGTATCTTATACTCTTCTCTAAGTGACGATTATCCTGTTTGTTAGATAAGCTTTAGTTAATGGATATGTAATGTTGTTCTTGAGTCCACCATCTCTATAGTGATTTCCCATCTTTCAATGATTCTAATAATCAAATGAAAGTGCCACAACACATGTTTAGATCCAAGATGAGACTTAGAACTATTCCTAGTTCTCAGTAATGAACTTTTAATCCAAACAATCAACTTGCGACTTCATTTATAGCTATATACTTTGTCTTTATCACTAAACCAAAGAACTCTTTCTTTGTTTGGAACCTTTCCAATTCATTGCACCAATTATTCAAGGTAACCCTTTACCTTAAAGTGGATTCTTCTCATCGTCTTGAGTCCATCTGAAAAAACTTGAGTCCATTAGGCCCTCTAGTTTTAATTAAGACCCACCATGAATATGATCACATCCTTAGTGCCGGTTAAGCACTTTAAGATGTTTTTCACTGACTCATAGTGAACTTCTCCATAATATGACTGATCAACATCAGGTCTCGTACATTTCATTGCATACATGATTGTCACTCATGCGACCTCTCTTTTTCGAGAGTGCATGGGGACTATTAAGAGATACACTCCATAGCTAATCAACATGAGACATCTCTTGGGTTTGCCATGCTAAACGACTTTAGCATCAAATGAATATACGTTCCTTGGGTTAAGTCGAGGATCCTTTTAAATCTATCTATATAGATTTGTATCCCCAATTAAGATACTCTTCCCAAATAATTCATGGAGGAATGTTTAGACAACTTTATCTTTCTTGATTGTATCATTGGTATGTAATTCCTCATCCGTAGTATATCAACATATAATACTAAAAATTTCACGACGCCTCCCATTGACCCTTTTGTACACTAGAAAGTCTTACCTCATCGAATGTAACTCTGAATCATCATCTTCTATGATGTGTACCTCATCATCATCATCCATGATGAATCCATACCTCCTAGGTATCTTTGGTACTATTCCGTTCTGATTAGGTTGTGTTGTGGTACAATAGGTCTATCTACTGAGTTTCCTCTTATTTAACTTATAGTGTTTTTGTGGATCATGAACTTTTCAAGATCTATAATCCTCCCACTAGCCCTTTCAATGATAAACACTTTTATCTTAGAAGAAAGCGTGTGTTTCATAACAAACACCTTTTGCTAAGTAGGATTATAGAACATATGCCCTAAACTTACTTTAGGATGTCCCACAAATCTGTACATGTCAAATTTTGTCCCAAGCTTATCCTTTGAAACCTTTTCACATAAGCTGGACAACCCCTTATCTTAACATACTTAAGATTAGGAATTCTCTCTGTCCATAACTTTTATGGAGTCTTGGGGCCGGATTTAGAGGTTACCATTTTCGTAGATATGCAGCCATTTCTAGGACATGACCCTAGAAGGATATTGGAATGTCGATAAAATCATTATGGACCGTACCATGTCCAACAATGTACGATTTTTCCTTTCAGATACATCAATTAATTATTGCGTATTAGGAGGCGTCCATTATGAGAAAACCATTTGAGATGATCCAGAAACTTATTGCACAAGTATTTATTCCTTGATCTAATCAAAGAATCTTAATACATTGCCAATTTATTTCACTTCTGAATTCTTTGAACCTTTCAAATAATTCACACTTGTATTTCAATAAATACATACATTCAACTCTTTGAATGATCATCTCCTTTTCTTATACTAGTTTGTTCAATTTATAAAATAATTTTTCACGTAAGTCAAGTATACAAAATTTATTAAGTAATATTCGATTCTATACAAAACATTATTATTATAAATAGAACAACAATTGTTCTTAATTATAATACCAAAGATTTCATTGTCCAACAATAAAATGGAAATAATATTTTAACAAGAACTGGAATCTGATAACAACTTATTGACTTAATAGATTTGCTCAGATGCATTGCTAAACTATAAGTTTCTATGGCTAATATGGCAACCTTTGCTTCATTTCCATACATAGGATTACTTATATTTGTTTAGCTTTCTACTACGCTTGGTCCCTTCATAAATCTATATTTATGATAACCAAAGTCGGTATCCAATACCCAAGTAGAACCTTGACTTAAAGAAAAATTTATTTTAAATCATGAATAAATTTGTATTTATAACCGAAACTTCACTAAGCTTCTTTGGTTAACCTCTGCAAGATACTTCTCGCAGTTTCTTTCTAGTGTCCTGGCTTATTGCAGTGGAAGCAAGCTCCTTTGCTATCCGTATCAGTTTTGTTCTTATTATCCTTTGTTTACGCCTTTCTCTTATACCTTCTTTGAATCGTTCTTCTTTTCAGAAGATCCTTTGGCCCCTACCAGTAAGACTTGATCTTTCTTGGTTGGAAAGTGACTCTCAACATTTTTCAATATGTTAAGCAAATCGGTAGGTGATATCTAGCTTGTTTATATGAAAAATTCACAACAATTAATGAAAGGAGTCCGGAGTGAGTGCAAGATCAAATCTTGGCTCAACTCTTCATCCATGACAAAACTCGTTGTCCTAATTGATCAATCAAATTGATTATGTTAAGAACCTTTTTGTCTGTACTATAGTGCCATCGGTTATTCTAGATCGGAAGATCTCCTTAGATATCTGATATCTATCAGTCCTACTTTCCTCACCATCAACTACTTGATGTGCAGGAATATAGTAGAAGCATCCATAGTTTCATCTTGATCTTTGAAGCTCGTTACTTTCATAGATGCGAGCATGATGCGTTGAGCCAATCGTGCATCATCTTGCCACTTTCTAAAAGTAGCAATGTCTTCCTCGGAGGCATTATGCGCAACCATTCTTGAGAATAAGCGATTAAGGACATAAGATAGCTTTTCAAATATGAGAACTATTCTCAAATTCCTTAACCAATCCGTTTAATTGATTACGATTAATTTAGCATTTAATATGCTTCGCAGTGATAGTAATTTTAGGCATTGTAAAATTCTGTAAATGAATTTGTAATTAACAACATTTTAACATACATTCTTTTATTAATTACCAAAATAAATTAGGTCTTGTTTTAAATTGGCATCTCCCACTATTTTCTTCAAACTATATTACCTCACTTATATAGTTCGGCAAAATCTAATTAAAGATTAGCTAGTGAGAATAAGGATCCCATTTCAAATGTATATAGCCTTGTGGTGACACAACAAACTATATATAAATAAATAGGTAGACAACTTTTGTCAATTACATCAACTATGTAACTCCTTGTATTTTGCCTCTTAGATTATTTTGATCAAGTGGTGGCACATCCGAATCAAAATTATCCAAGTTAAGTCCGACCTAGCACTCCATAGATTCAAAAAGAAAAATATCATCCTTGTGGTGACACAACAAAACAATATTGTTCAATTTTCTTTATAAGCATCAAATGTGATAAATTAACATCTTAAATACTTAATACTTGCCTTGTGGTGACACAACAAACTCATATTAAATATTTAATACTCTATTAATTTTATCATGCTAGAAAGGCTGACGTTCGATATTCAAAATATCTTTGAACGCTTAGGACTTAATATAAAAATTGAGGATTTGTTATTAATTTGTCTCATCTTGTTTAAGCGCATGCACATATATATATAAAAAATCGCGTCATATTAATTAACATGCGAAGCATGTTTGCATAATATATAATATATATATAGTATAAGCATGCATATATAGAATACTATATTCTACCTTGATTGATTATGGACTTTTATTCTAGTTTGGTTCACTAGAGTCACCAAGTGAACCAAAAGGTCAAACTCTAGGGTGCAAGAAATAATATTTAAATATAACTATTACATTTAAACCCTGGCTCTATTACAAACGAGTCTTCAAGCGCTTCTTGTCTCTTGATCTCTAATTCTTAAAATTAATTCTAAATATTCCTATTACAAAATATTTTAAAATAAATAGAAACCTTGATCGTGATCGAGGGAAGTACATAGGAGGAGATAGAATTTACATTCAAAAAAATTAGAGAAGGCGAGTCTGCAGAGACCCCATTTAATAAAACCCATACATTCATGCATCCAACTAAAATAAAATCCAATCACATTGGTCAATAGTCCATAATCAATCTCATTTATTATCATACACATCATCATATGCATCAATAAATAACATTCATCCTATGAATAATAAACATTTAATATATATATTGATATCATTTAATGGGCAAATTTAGTAAGTATAAAATCTATTTTTGAATCAAAATAAACTCCTTTATTTTAATCCAAATTTAAATCAAAATAAAACTATTTTATTTTAATTTATCCTATTTTGAATAAAATAAACTATTTTATTTTAATCAAAATCTTTAATCAAAATAAACTCCTTTATTTTAATTAATTATGGAATCCAATTCCATGTAAAAAAAATTATTAAAGGAAACACTTGATTATCTTTCCTATTCACAAATAAACTCCTTTATTTTGAATAATATGAAATATTATTTCATATCTAAATAAACTCCTTTTATTTAAGGAAAGATGATTCTTTTTCCTATTCACAAATAAACTCCTTTATTTTGAATAATATGAAATCTTATTCCATATCTAAATAAACTCCTTTATTTAAGGAAATTAGGATTCATTTTTTTTCACAAATAAACTCTTTTATTTTAAATAATATGAAATCTTATTTCATATTTAAATAAACTCCTTTATTTAAGGAAATATGGAATCCAATTTCAACTCTAATTAGTTATCATGGAATCCAATTCCAACTCTAATTAGTTAGCATGAAATTTAATTTTAAAATAAAAATAAACTCTTTTATTTTAATATTAAAATAACTTTTTATTTTAAGATTAAAATAACCTTTTATTTTAATTATAAAATAATTAAAATAATATATATATATTTATATATATCCGAACCTTCCTTTATTAAAAATTCACGTGGTGCCTATATATAAAATTCCTCGATTTCCGTGCTGTTATTTCAAAAAAAAAAAAATTTGCATGCCATTGTAACGACCCCAAAATAGGTCCATTCCATCCAACCCATTCTGAGTTGCCAAATATATGATACTGAAATCAATCGCAACTTTATTACAACAATTGTCGTGCAAAATACAACAACACATATCTTTGTGAGTTTGGATATAAATATATACCAAGCAGTAGAAGACGTCACAATGACACCTTACATAAAGGTATAGTCAAAACCTGCTTTTAGAAATTAGAATCTTTTGGAAGTGCTCAAGAAACCTTCGTATACATGGGAGGCCATGCTTTTAGGTTATGGTAGATATCATATGGCCACGTAATTATCCTTGGTTGACCCAATAAACCCCAAAGAAAAAAACGAGAAGATTACTATCATATTCTTCCCAATGGTGAGTCTTCTCTTGACATATCATTATCTCCACTTTGTCTCTAATTGGGTATTATACTCCAAACAAACACCAAGATTATAAAGGTAGTGCTTGTAAATATACTCAAAGAAGTGGATGAGCACAACCATATCTTATGATCACGAGGTTGTATGTCATTAGACATCTTGTATGATAGTGGCAAAACACCCTTCCAAGTTAAATTCACTTCACCCTCAACATTTTTAGACCACCATTCTATTCCCTCGCTATCCTCCGCTCGACCTAGCTACACTTTTATTACCCGAAAGGAATTGTGAAACAAAAGGGTGAAACCACAACTAGCTCGATAAAGAATATTATGACTAAAGATAAATAAATTATCAATAGTCTTCATCAATGTAAATCGAGATTTAGAACATATGGTAGATGATAAAACTTTTCAACCATAGTTGCGGCTGAATGAGCAATCCATTAGAAGAGTCGAATAGACCATAAAATCTATTATCTTCTCCATGTTAAAAGTCCACCAACAATGTTTTATCCTTGTAACATCAATCAACAATTCACATCCACAATCACATGCATAACTTATAATCATAATTGTAGTTCTAAATCCTCTTCTTATCCGAGCGAAGATAATTTCATCACTGCCTTTACACGAAACATCAAATATCATGGTTATACCAAATCACGCTTCTGCTCATAATCATACTAATAAATTCATCTTTGCACCACGGGCCAAAGATATTCATCAATAGTTCATCTTTACACTACAAAGCAAAGATATTCAACAATAGGTCATCTTTGCATTACGAGCCAAAGATATTCATCAATAATTCATCTTTGCACTCACAAAGCTAAAGATATTCAACAACAGTCATCATCTTTGCATTACGAGCAAAAAGATATTCATCAATAATTCATCTTTGCACTACAAAGCAAAGATATTCATCAACAAGTCATCTTTTGCACTTCGAGCCAAAGATATTCATATATCAAAGAAATATATAATCATTTCGAAGTTATATAACAATAATTATAACCATGTTGATCGATTCACCTTTGCACTTAAGCTAAAAATATTCAATTGTAAATTCAATGGTCATGATCATACCGGTCAACAATTCAACTTTTGCACTCTCGGCCAAAGAGAACCTATGGTCCCGATCATACCAATAATCTACCCATCTTTACACTCAAGTCAAAGAGAAATATTATCATTAGGGTTATAAGAATGTTATATAAAACAATATAATCAAAACATGGTTTTAATTTCAAGAGTAAGATTCATAAATCAACGATAATTTGGTCGAGAAGAAACCAATTTGTCGTGAATAGTACCCGTATTAAATGCATACATAGTATCAAAGTATCGTCTGCATAAATAACCTCGACACGAAAAGATAAAGTTTCATAATAAAATTCATATCCATATTTATAACACCTTAATCCAAATGTTATAAATCACTTAGAAATCTCATAATCTAATATTATTAATATTATAATAATATTTTAATCATTTCTTAAACTTATAAATAATTTAATCCAATTATTTACACTTTAATAATTAATGCATTTAATCATCTAAAATGCCAAACTCATAAGATTTCATCATCATTAACCAAAACCCTCATAAAATCTGCATATACCTCATATATGATTCTCAAGCCAATAAATCATATTTTCCAATTTTCTTACTTCACATAACATATTTAATTCATTTACTCATAACTAGAACATTTTCATGAAAAATACCAAATCAGTTCCAAAAATATTTCTTTTCTGGGATTTAGCATAACATAGTCCCATATTGAACATATATTTTCTCTCAAAATTTTAAAAATTCATTTACTATTTTTCATATGGCCAAAACCACCAAATATTTAAACATTTATCATAAATTATACTTTTATCCAACAATTCTGAAATTTACACGTATACTGATATTATATAGATGTACTCCCAATAAAAATTTCATCAATTTTGGAGTTAATCACAAGGAGTTAAAAGCGGTTACTTTTAAAATAGTTTTTTCTCATAAAATTCATAACTCTCAATCTATACATCCAAAAATCGCCATTTTGGACACAATATATAAAACTCATCAAATTATCATTTCAAATTTTTCCAGAATTTTTGAAGGTTCAGAAAATTTCGAAACTAAAACATAATAACCACTTAAAATCCTTACATTATCCTTACCTCAAAAGAAAAGATTATCTTGATTTGGAATAACGTATTTGAGCGAACTAGCAATACTCAAAGTATACTCAAAATACTCGGAAGAATACGCTCGATAATATAGAGAGAAAAACTTGATTTACGGTGTGATTTTCAATTCTAACCTAAGCACCTATTTATAGGAAAATACTTAGAACACCAAAGCGAGAAAAATTTAATAAATTATTAATATAATAAATTTGAATTCCTCGCCCACATTTTTTTTGTTCAAACTTCAGCAACACAAGTATCTCACCTTACAAAACTTACAAAAACGTTTTTCATAATTAATTAATTTAAAACTCCAAAAAATAATAATTAATTAATCCGAACTTCAATAATTTATAATAAATAGCCCTTTTGTTAAAAAATTTGAATCTCGCGAGTTGTTATAGGAAATTCAATTCTCTACAACTTTGCGTAAGAAAGTTTTTCCAATTCCAAATGTAAATTGACCAAATCCACAAGCAGACGATTTTACGATCTATAATCAAATTTCGATCGAGAAATAGGGTCCATGACATGTTTAACATGTTTTAAACATTTATTGTAACAAAAATATTCTTCCTCCTTATATACTCATATATTCCACATTCACTTTGTAAAAATATCAACATTATTATATTATTAAAATAATATATTTAAATGAATTATTTTATCAAAAAAGATAAAATATTAATTTTCAACAATTGTCACTTTAAAATTTTCTCCATCTATATCCACATAAAATAAATATTTTTCTCATCATAAAAATCAATAATTAATTATTCACAAATAATATTACATAATCACAATATTAACAACCGGCGTTCGAGGAAAAGAGGGCTTTCCAATAAGAATTTCTCCTTCTCTGGCGCCTTGATTAGGTGACCAAACCTCTTCTTGAGACAGAACTTTCTAGGCATTGCCAATAATGTTATCCAATAATATTATTCAGATAATATGAATTATTGCTCGATAATGGAAAATCTTGTGTCGTGACAATTATTGAAACAACAATAATATAAAATATCAACGTAGCAATTATTGAATCAATAAAATAAAATATTGAACAATAATTACTTTAACAATTATTGAGTAATGCCTTCTACGAAAAAAAAAAATTATCATGCTTCATGAATAGTACTCGTGAATAGTAATTAAGTGAATAGTAACTTCATGAATAAGAACTCGTGAATAATAACTCATGAATAGTAACTTCGTGAATAGTAACTCGCTGATGAATAGTAACTTCGTGAATAGTAACTCATGAATAGTAATTAAAAAAAATTGAATACTTTTATTTCATAAAATTCGGGGTCTTACAATCACCCTCCTTATGAAATTTCGTCCTCGAAATTCGTACGCACACAGTTTCAAAGAGTTGAGAATACCTTGTTTTCATTTCGATTCTATCTCCCCTGTCATCATGATTTCTCCATTGCTCATCTCCGTATTTCGGATATCATTCTAGAATACGACTTCAAAACAAGGGTTAATTTAACAAATTAACATATCACATAATATCCCGATATTATGATCGTGACCAACAAATAAGCTTAGGTAGGACACACTTTAGCGAAGGATTTACTCATCTCTCCCTCTAGTTCTAATCCCGATCTCAGCGGATATCATATCCTAAGCTCGATACCAAATGTAACGACCCCAAAATAGGTCCATTCCATCCAACCCATTCGAGTTGCCAAATATATGATACTTGAATCAAATCGCAACTTTATTACAACAATTGTCGTGCAAATACAACAACACATATCTTTGTGAGTTTGGATATAAATATATACCAAGCAGTGTACGTCACAATGACACCTTACATAAAGGTATAGTCAAAATTGTTTTAGAAATTAGAATCTTTGGGAAGTGCTCAAGAAACCATCGTGCGTGGGAGGCCATGCTTTTAGGTTATGGTAGATATCATATGGCCACGAAATTATCCTTGGTTGATTGAATAAACCCCAAAGAAAAAGCGAAGATTACTATCATATTCTTCCCAATGGTGAGTCTTCTCTTGACATATCATTATCTCCACTGTCTCTAATTAGGTATTATACTCCAAACAAACACCAAGATTATAAAGGTAGTGCTTGTAAATATACTCAGCAAGTGGATGAGCACAGCCATATCTTATGATGACACGAGGTTGTATGTCATTAGACATCTTGTATGATAGTGGCAAAACACCCTTCCAAGTTAAATTCACTTCACCCTCAACATTTTTAGACCACCATTCTATTCCCTCGCTATCCCCCGCTAGACCCAGCTACACTTTTATTACCTGAAAGGAATTGTGAAACAAAAGGGTGAGCACAACTAGCTCAGTAAAGAATATTATGACTAAAGATAAATAAATTATCAATAGTCTTCATCGATGTAAATCGGAGATTTAGAACATATGGTAGATGATAAAACTTTTCAACCATAGTTGCGTGAATGAGCGATCCATTAGAAGAGTCAAATAGACCATAAAATCTATTATCTTCTCCATGTTAAAAGTCCACCAACAATGTTTTATCCTTGTAACATCAATCAACAATTCCTCATCCACAATCACATGCGTAACTTATAATCATAATTGTAGTTCTAAATCCTCTTTCTTATCCGGAACGAAGATAATTTCATCACCGTCTTTACGAAACATCAAATATCATGGTTATACCAAATCACGGTTCTGCTCATAATCATACTAAATAAATTCATCTTTTTGCACCACGGGCGAAGATGTGGCGCCTAAAATTAGGTATCGTCACCCATCTTGGGTCGCCACTTACATGGTACATAAATTCAAATACAACTTACTAATATAAGCGTAGTATGCAATCGACAAAAGCGTGAGTTTGAATACAAATATTGTCTACTAGATATTATACAAACTCAAAAGGAGTCCTCATTACAACTATTATCACACTATTTCACAGAATAGTGAGGGACTACTAATGCTATCCTCTGGACCATTACTTACGTTCCCCGACTCGTCCCAACTATGTTCTCATTTCACAAGAGAAACGAAAAAGAAAGGGTGAGCTCAACTAGCCCAATGAAATATTATGACTAAGATAATGCGAATAAATTATCATTAGCCTTCAATGATGTGTTAAGCGATAAAATACAATAGACAACCGGTTTAAGCTGCAGGTGGAATTAGCAATCCATTAAAAGAGTCAAGTAGAGAATAAAGTCTACTATCTTTTAGGTTTTAAAAGGTTTTCATCAATTTTATCATTTGAGACTCGACTTAATAATAAACCACCACATCTAATCATCCATATACCACGGTCAAGGATTTTCATCAAATTATCAATGGTCATGACTATCTTAAGAATCACCCTTGGTCATAATCATACCAAAAACTATCCATCAACGCATTACAGTGTAGGCGAGGACTTTTGTCACATCATTTATATCAAGTCATGATTATCTTAGAATGATCCTGGTCATAATCATACTAAGTTCATCTATGCACGTAAGCGAAAGATAACATAATATAACATGAGGATGATGACAATGACATAGTAATTCAATAAAACAAGTTCAAGAATTATTTAATCCATGAATTATTAACGTCCAAATTGTCAACATGATCTTTGTTTTAGTAGAGTAAAATTCAATAATGATCGGAAGAATATTTCCATGAAAAGATCTTTGGATGAAACGCAAATATCAAGGATATTCTACTAATTTCATGGAGTATAGAAGTCAAAGTTTTAACCAACTGGGTATAATAAAGAATGGAATAACAAAAGAAATCACCATGCATGCGGTGCTTGCATAGACGAGTTATTCAATGAGAATAATAATAACGGAACCGGTCGGTGAAATTCACACAAGCGGGATGTTCCAATGAGAATAATAAAGATGGAACCGGATCCTGTAAAACACACGATAGGATATTCAATGAGAATGATAAAGAGCGGAACCGGTCCTGTAAAACACACGCATGGATGTTCCAACGAATAATAAAAAAGCGGAACCAGTCCGTGTAAACACACGAATGGGATGTTCAGCGAATAATAGAAGAATGTCACCAAGTATAGGGTAAACTGGCATATCACGAGTTATTCCAAGAATAATAAGCAATGGAATAACATAAGGATTTCACCAAGTATAGGGTATCTCCAGCGTATCTGAGTTATGTATAGGGTATGCCACTTTTACAAGTTTATTCAAATGAAATGATAATGAATGGAATAATGAAGTTCTCTTCGAAAGAAAGAATAACACCCTTTACCGTAAAAGAACTGAATATAGAAGTAGTGAAGTAGCGAAATACTCTTCTTCTTTCTATAATTTTCTCTCTATAACTTCTCTACTATAATTTCTCTCTCTAGAGTTTCAATGAATTAAAGAAAATAATGAAGGAATGAGCTTATTTATAGGAAAATGGAATGCATAATAGTAACTAATCCACGAACGGTCCAGATTGATTTACTTTAATCAAGTCCATATTTAAAGAAAATCTTTTTTAAATAAAATATAATATATTCTATTTATATAAAAACATTTTACTATGCAAACACTATGCAATACTATGCAAAACACTACGCAACACTATGCATAATAAAATATAATATATTATTTATAGAATAACTTTAATAAAGTATTCTATTTTATATAAAAGATGTTTCGCTTTATTACGTTAATAATACTGAATAAAACAAAACGTCATTATCGCTATAATAATTCATATTATTAATGAGAACAATAATGGAATCAAACCGAGTGACTTCTCACATAAGCATCGATAATCAATACCGTAATGCTTCTATGCAACCACACGTATTCTTGTACTTTTACTACTGGAGTAGTTCAACAATAACCACGGTAAAACTTCCGCCGTTATTTCAATAAAATATTTTTGTCGTTTTCTCAATCAAACAATAATTACATTAATGGGGTCCACCAATGATTGAGTAGTTATCGAATATTCCTCTAAACCGAATATTCCCCAGGCAATCGAATATAATATAACCACTTGCATACTTTGCAAAATTTATAAATACTACCCACAACTATAATATTATCTCAAATTCACACCATAATATTAAAAAATTATTTTGACAAAATTTAAATCTTTATTGATAAAAATCTGGGGTCTCACAATCTCCCCTCCTTATGGAATTTCGCCCTCGAAATTAGGGTACGTACCTGGTATGATAAAGAGGTGAGGACACCTTGAATACCTTTATCGTTGAAAACATTAAATTCATCTTCGCAATCCGCCAAAGATATTCATTTACAATTCATCTTTGCACTACAGGCTAAAGATATACAACTGAAAACCAATAATCTTGAGGCCTTTGACAATAGTATCACGACCACGAATTATCCATGCACCAATGGCCAAGGATATTCGTGTTTTCAATCTGATACCATGATTATACCGAATAATCCTTGGTCATAATCATACCAAGTCTATCAATGCACTACGGCACATAAGATGACTTTTACCACATCCATGAATTAATATTTCATTCTTTGAGACTCATTTCAATAATTAATTCATATCATCGAATCATCCACACACTACGGGCCAAGGATATTCATTAGTATCACGACCACAAATTATCCATGCACTACTACCAAAGATAATTGTGTATTCATTAAGTATCACGACCACAAATTATCCAAGCACTACTACCAAAGATAATTGTGTATTCATTAAGATCACGACCACAAATTATCCATGCACTACGGCAAAGATAATCGTGTATATTCATTAGTATCACGACCACAAATTATCCATGCACTACTACGGCGAAAGATAATTGTGTATTCATTAGTATCACGACCACAAATTATCCAAGCACTACTACCAAAGATAATTGTGTATTCATTAAGATCACGACCACAAATTATCCATGCACTACTACGAAAGATAATTGTGTATTCATTAGTATCACGACCACAAATTATCCATGCACTACTACCAAAGATAATTGTGTTTTCAATTACTGTTATGATTATACCGAACAATCCTCATTCATAATCATACCAAGTCCATCTATCACTACAGAAAGCACAGATGACTTTCAACATAATATAAGCATGAGGATAATGATATAAAGAATCAATCAAATGAGATAAAGGATAAATATTAAATATTTATAATATAATTTATCCAGATTCAAGAATATCCCCATGTTATCAATCACTTAATAATCTCATAATCTAATATCATTAATATTATAACAATATTTTAATCACTTTTTAAATTTATAAACAATTTATCTCAATTGTTTACGCTTTTACCATATAATGCATTTAATCATTCAAAATGCCATACTCATAAGATATCATCACCAATTATCAAATCCTCATCAAAAAATATGCATATACTCTATATAGGATTCTCTAGCCATAAAATCCTATTTTCAACTTTGTTACTTCACATAACATATTTAACTCATATGTTAAGTAACTAAACTATTTTCATGAAAAATACCAAATCAGCCCCAAAAATATTTCTTTTCTGGGATTTAGCATAATATAGTCCCATAATGAAAATATATTTTTCTCGAATTTTAAAATTCATTTACTATTTTTAAAATCAATTTCCACTTAATTCCTTAAGAAATTAGCTACCTCAAGTTTAACTCCAAAATTCCCAAATCTTGGCAGGACCTTACACATGTTAACGTGAGCTTCCAGTTTAAATTTCATGGTCATGAGTTATAGAACTCCGGTTATAAGCGTTTTAAATCGGAAAAACCTAAATATTGAAATAGTCATAACTTGCTCATTTTAAGTCGAATGAGCTCATTTTTGGACAGGAGGTACTTTATACCATATACTTTCATGTCCCAAAAGGCCAGAATTTTTCTCATAATTTAAGTGGCCGAAACAGCCCCTTAAAGTTTCTGGGCAGTAGCATTTTTGAAATTTACAGCTTTGGCCTCCTTTGCTAAAATCAGTCCACACAAAAATCTACAACACCTTTTCCAGTATTTCCACTTGGATTAGTTAGGTAACTCATAGATCTAACTCTAGGACTTGACCACATTCAAAAATTCAAAATATAATAGGAGATATGGTCTATTGAATTTCATGTTACGTTTTTTATCAAAATCTGATTTTCAACTCTTTGTGATTTCTAAGAAACTTTCATGTTTTCACATAATAACCAACATAACTCATCATAACACTTACTAATACTTCATATACCCATGATTTTCATTAGTCCAATGCTTTTATTATGACTTTCATCATAAACCACGTAAATTTGCTCATTTAGTTGAAGAAATATTTGAGGTTTAAGAAATGGGTTTTTATCTTTGAGGTCAATACAAAATTCGATTTCACGCTCTAAGTAGGCTAAGAAGTCTTCAAGAATACGCCAGGAAATTTATTAATAATAGAAATATCATTCAAAACTGTGACTCTCATCCAAGACTTGGATAGTACGTCACATTGATACCAACTGTGACTTCTATCCCTTAACCTAGATAGCACCTCACAATGATACCTATAAACTTGCCATCTTCATTCACGATGTATGCCTACAGAAAGTCCGCTTTCGGTGCATTCCACACAAGGAAGTCAACAACGAAAGGTTCGAGGGCTCTTTACTTATGGCTTGATATGACAATAATTGACTTTAGTAGTTTGGTTATGAATATAAAAGCTAACAACCTTACGAAAAAGAATGATGAGTAGTTAACCAATTGATTCCTAAAATACCATCAAAGGCAAATATTTTCAAAGAGATAATATCGACGGTAAACGTGAAAGTGTTTATTTGAAACAACAAGATTAATAAATGATTGGAGGTAACGAAGGTTTCTCCCAACGAAGTTTCAACCAATAAGTTAAAGTCTAACTTCTCCTGAGTCAAATTTAAATGTTGAACGCATAAACAAGCGAGATAAAATAATGGGTAGAACCCAGATATCTTATAAGGTATAGACTTCGCAAGAATTTATAATTAACTAACCCGTGCTAACTTCGTTCGAGTCACTTGCTTTTTAAGAAGTCATGAAAACGCTCTTCATGAAACCACCGACTTTGTTTTATCCGTATCCGCCTTTGGTGCCACCGTCCCCAATTTGGACTTGACTTTGGTGCACGACAAAATCGAGCTAAATGACCTTCTCTTCTTGAAATTTCCACTTCTATTATCTTGGCCATGATTACCAATCGGAAGTGGTTACCATTCTTGGCATGATAATTTCTCCCACGATGGTCATCATTGTTCGATGGTCGTAATTCTGCACCGGTATGATTATTATTATCGTGTTGTTGGTCGTTATCTTTTGGTTGAGTGACTCATTATCGCTCCTCCAATAACCGAGCCCTATTCACAACATCTAAATACAAACACTTTGTCACAAAATAAGGGTTAATTAACATGCAACATATTATCACTATACTCGTGACCAATCAAATACCAAATAAACTTAGGTAGGTCATACTAGCGAAGAATTCCCGCCTCTCTCCCTCTAGTACTATTCTCACATCTTAGCCATGGATCATATCCCTAAGCTCGATACCAATCGTGACTCTGGACACCAACTTGTGTCAACACCTCACATTAGTACTATCGACTTGCCATAAAAGGCGGTGTCCCCTACGGAGAGTCTGGCGGTGCATTCCCCATCAACGAAAGTCACCAGCGAGTGGCTCGGGGCTCTTCACACTTATGGCTCTGATACCAACTGTGACGCCCCCAAAATTAGGTATCGTCACCCATCTTGGGTCGCCACTTATATGGTACATAAATTCAAATACAACTTACTAATATAACGTAGCTGTATGCAATACGACAAAAAACGTGAGTTTGAATACAAATATTGTCTACTAGATATTATACAAACTCAAAAGGAGTCCTCATTACAACTATTATCACACTATTTCACGAATAGTGAGGACTACTAATGCTATCCTCTGGACCATTACTTACGTTCCCCAACTCGTCCCAACTATGTTCTCATTTCACGAAGAAAAGGTGAAAGAAAGGGTGAGCTCAACTAGCCCGATAAGAAATATTATGACTAAGATAATGCGAGAATAAATTATCATTAGCCTTCAACGATGTTAAACCGATAAAATACAATAGACAACCAGGTTTAATCTGCGGTGAATTAGCAATCCATTAAAAGAGTCAAGTAGAGAATAAAGTCTACTATCTTTTTAGGTTTTAAAAGGTTTTCATCAATTTTTATCATTTGAGACTCGACAATAATAAACCACCACATCTAATCATCCCTCGCATACACGGTCCAAGAATTTTCATCAAATTATCAATGGTCATGACTATACCGAATCACCCCGGTCATAATCATACCAAAAACTATCCATCAACATTGCATTACAGTAGCGAGGACTTTTGTCACATCATTTATATCAAGTCATGATTATACCGAATGATCCTCGGTCATAATCATACTAAGTTCATCTATGCACGTAAGCCAAAGATAACATAATATAACATGAGGATGATGACAATGACATAGTAATTCAATAAAACAAGTTCAAGAATTATTTAATCCATGAATTATTAACGTCTAAATTGTCAACATGATCTTCGCTTTCAGTAGAGTAAAATTCAATAATGATCGTAAGAATATTTCCATGAAAAGATATCTTTGGATGAAACGCAAATATCAAGGATATTCTACTAATTTCATGGAGTATAGAAGTCAAAGTTTTAACCAACCGGGTATAATAAAGAATGGAATAACAAAAGAAATCACCATGCATGCGGTGCTTTGCGCCATGCGAGTTTATTCCAACAGAATAATAATAACGGAACCAGTCGTGAAATTCACACCGGCTGGATGTTCCAACAGAATAATAAAGATGGAACCGGATCCGGTGTAAAACACATGATATATATTCAATGAGAATGATAAAGATTTTAACCAGTCCTGTAAAACACATGACGGGATGTTCCAACGTAATAATAAAAAGCGGAACCAGTCCTGTAAAACACATGCATGTGATGTTCCAATGAGATAATAGAAGAATGTCACCAAGTATAGGGTAAATCAGCAGATCTGAGGTTATTCCAATGAATAATAAGCAATGGAATAACATAAGGATTTCACCAAGTATAGGGTATCTGCCATGATCACGAGGTTATGTATAGGGTATGCCACTTTTACAGGTTATTCCAACAGAATTATAATGAATGGAATAACAGAAGTTCTCTTCAAGAAGAAAGAATAACACCCCTTACCGTCAAAAAAACTGAATATAGAAGTAGTGAAGTACCAGAATACTCTTCTTCTTTCTATAATTTTCTCTCTATAAACCTCTCTATAATTTCTCTCTGTAGAGTTTCAATGAATTAAATAAGAAAATAATGAAGGAATGAGCTTATTTATAGGAAAATGGAATGCATAGTAACTAATCCATGAACGGTCCAGATTGATTTACTTTAATCTGACGGTCCATATTTAAAGAAAATCTTTTAAATAAAATATAATATATTCTATTTATATAAAAACATTTTACTATGCAATCTTATATGCAAAACTTTATGCAACACTATGCATAATAAAATATAATATATTCTATTTATAGAATAACTTTAATAAAGTATTCTATTTTATATAAAAGATGTTTCGCTTTTATTACGTTAATAATAATGAATAAAACAAAACGTCATTATCGCTATAATAATTCATATTATTAATCGACAATAATGGAATCAAACCGAGTGACTTCTCACATAAGCATCAATAATCAATCACAGTGTGCTACTATACGCAACCACACGTATTCTTCGTACTTTTACTAAAGGTAGTTCAACAAGAACCACGGTAAAACTTCCGCCGTTATTTCAATAAAATATTTTTGTCGCTTTCTCAATCCGAAATGAATAATTACATTATTGGGGTCCACCAATGATTGAGTAGTTGTGCGAATATTCCCTCGCTAAACCGATATTCCCCACCAATCGAATATAATATAACCACTTGCATACTTTGCAAAATTTATAAATACTACCCACAACTATAATATTATCTCAAATTCACACCATAATATTAAAAAATTATTTTGACAAAATTTAAATCTTTATTGATAAAAATCTGGGGTCTCACAAAAGATATTCATCAACAGTTCATCTTTACACTACAGGCTAAAGATATTCAACAATAGGTCATCTTTGCATTACGAGCCAAAGATATTCATCAATAATTCATCTTTGCGCACTACGTGCTAAAGATATTCAACAACAGTCATCTTTGCATTACGAGCAAAAAGATATTCATCAATAATTCATCTTTGCACTACAAAGCAAGCTAAGATATTCATCAACAAGTCATCTTTGCACTATGAGCCAAAGATATTCATATATCAAAGAAATATATAATCATTTCAGAAGTTATATAACAATAATTATAACCATGTTGATCAATTCACCTTTTGCACTTAAGCTAAAAATATTCAATTATAAATTCAATGGTCATGATCATACAAATCAACAATTCAACTTTTGCACTCATCGCCAAAAAGAACCTATAGTCACGATCATACCAATAATCTACCCATCTTTACACTCAAGTCAAAGAGAAATATTATCATTAGGGTTATAAGAATGTTATATAAAAACAATATAATCAAAACATGGTTTTAATTTCAAGAGTAAGATTCATAAATCAACGATAATTTGGTCGAGAGAAGAAACCAATTTGTCGTGAATAGTACCACTTATTAAATACATAAGATCGTGATATCGCATAAAAGTAACCTCGATACGAAAAGATAAAGTTTCATAATAAAATTCATATCCATATTTATAACACCTTAATCCAAATGTTATAAATCACTTAAAAATCTCATAATCTAATATTATTAATATTATAATAATATTTTAATCATTTCTTAAACTTATAAATAATTTAATCCAATTATTTACACTTTAATAATTAATGCATTTAATCATCTAAAATGCCAAACTCATAAGATTTCATCATCATTAACCAAAACCCTCATAAAAATCTGCATATAACTCATATATGATTCTCAAGCCAATAAATCATATTTTCCAATTTTCTTACTTCACATAACATATTTAATTCATTTACTCATAACTAGAACATTTTTATGAAAAATACCAAATCAGTTTCAAAAATATTTCTTTTCTGGGATTTAGCATAACATAGTCCCATATTGAACATATATTTTTCTCAAAATTTTAAAAATTCATTTACTATTTTTCATATGGCCAAAACCACCGAATATTTAAACATTTATCATAAATTATACTTTTATCCAACAATTCTGAAATTTACACGGTATACTGATATTATATAGATGTACTCCCAATAAAAATTTCATCAATTTTGGAGTTAATCACAAGGAGTTATAAGCGGTTACTTTTAAAATAGTCTTTTCTCATAAAATTCATAACTCTCAATCTATACATCCAAAAATCGCCATTTTTGGACACAATATATAAAACTCATCAAATTATCATTTCAAATTTTTCCAGAATTTTTGAAGGTTCAGAAAAATTTCGAAACTAAAAACATAATAACCCTTAAAATCCCTTTACTATCCCTTACCTCAAAAAGCGATAAGATTGGAATAACGCCGAATCTAACTTGCACCGTATAGCAATACTCAAAGTATACTCAAAATACTCATAAGAATACGCCGATAATATAGAGAGAAAACTTCAGTTTACGATGTGATTTTCAATTCTAACCTAAGCACCTTATTTATAGGAAAATACTTAGAACACCAAAGCGTAAAATTTAATAAATTATTAATATAATAAATTTGAATTCCTACGCCCACTTTTTTTTTTTGTTCAAACTTCAGCAACACAAGTATCTCACCTTACAAAACTTACAAAAAATGTTTTTCATAATTAATTAATTTAATACTCCAAAAAAAAAAAAATTAATTAATTCGGAACTTCAATCATTCATAATAAATAGCCCTTTTGTCAAAAAAATTTGAATCTCGCGAGTTATTATAGGAAATTCAATTCTCTACAACTTTGCGTAAGAAATTTTTTCCAAATTCCAAAATGAAATTGACCGAAAATCCACAAACAGACGATTTTACGATCTATAATCAAATTTCATCAAGAAATAGGGTCCATGAGACATGTTTAACATGTTTTAAACATTTATTGTAACAAAAATATTCTTCCTCCTTATATACTCATATATTCCACATTCAATTGTAAAAATATCAACATTATTATATTATTAAAATAATATATTTAAATGAATTATTTTATCGAAAAAGATAAAATATTAATTTTCAACAATTGTCACTTTAAAAATTTTCTCCATCTATATCCACATAAAATAAATATTTTCTCATCATAAAATCAATAATTAATTATTCACAAATAATATTACATAATCACAATATTAACAACCGTGGCGCCTCAGGAAAGAGGGGCTTTCGATAAGAATTTCTCCTTCTTGGCCTGCGCAATTAGGTGACCAAACCTCTCCTTGAGACAGAACTTTCTAGGCATTGCCAATAATGTTATCCAATAATATTATTCGGATAATATGAATTATTGTCTCGATAATGGAAAATCTTCATGTCGTGACAATTATTGAAACAACAATAATATAAAATATCAACGTAGCAATTATTGAATCAATAAAATAAAATATTGAACAGTAATTACTGTAACAATTATTGAGTAATGCCTTCTTACGAAAAAAAAATTATCATGCTTCATGAATAGTACTCGTGAATAGTAACTCATGAATAGTAACTCGTGAATAGTAACTCGTGAATAGTAACTCATGAATAGTAACTCGTGAATAGTAACTCATGAATAAAAAAAAAATTGAATACTTTTATTTCATAAAATTCGGGGTCTTACAGCCATCATTAACAATCATTGGCCAATCATGCCAATCATTAACTTATCATGCCATCATTAATAATCATTGGCCAATCATGCCAATCATTAACTTATCATGCCATCATTAACAATCATTGGCCAATCATGCCAATCTTCCCTTGATTTCCGTGCGCTGAAACTTTTGTTTTTTGTTTTGTTTTCCGTGCAGCATTGAATAACCAGCAACATGCCCTTTTTTTTTTTTTTTTTTTTGATTTCCGGATATTAAGGAATTCCTTGTTGCCTTGAATTAAAATGCCAAATTGCTTAGATTGATAACAATGATAAACCACGGAACATCAAAAAATAAAAAAATAAAATATCGGGATTACCGTTTTTTTTTATTTTTATTTTTTTTTATTTAATAAATTTTATACAATAAAATTATGCCCAATTAAATTGTTCTAAACACATATCAAATTAAAACAATTAATAATTCGCATAAAAGGTTTGGCTCGATGCCACTTTGTTAGGTTTGTAATATTCAAGAACGCTTGATCAAATTGCATAAATTAATGAAAGTGAGTAAAATCGAGTTTAAAATTTTTACAAACCATATACCCGAGATCACCCTTTATGCACAATTATTAATTAAACGAAGAATAAGAAATTATGAAATCATACCCTTGTAGAAACGAGCTTCCTCAGTGCAGAGTTCACCTCCCACTTCTCATGATCTCCTTGAATCCACCTGGTTTGGTTCCTTCCTTTGATCAATGTAAGCCACCCAAGTGTATGGCCTCTAGAGGTGATCCACCAAGGAATAGGAATTTTCAAGAAGAAGGAGTATTGGCTCAAACCCTAGTTTTTCCTATCTCAGATAGAAAAAGGGCGTCTTTCTCCAACAATTGGAATTATTACGTAGTTGTAAAATCAACCACCCACATCACCCATAATAAGACTCTCTTATTTATAGATGTGGGCAACCCACCTAACAATTAAGGAATTGAGTTTTAATTAATTAAATTCTTTTAATTAATTAAGCTCCCTAATCTTATTAGGGATAATTAATTAAACTCCTTTAACTAATTTTCCTTCCTAATCCAATTAGGAATAAATGAGAGTACTTATATTAAATTAATTCCTAAACTCTTTTAGAAATTAAAATAATAATAATTGTAATAATATTAATAAGACTCCTCTTATTAATTTATATTTAATATTTCTAAAATATTAAATGATAAATATTAAGCTATTTAATTTATTCTATCACCATAGAATAAATTAAATATACTTAACATATTATTACGATTATGCCATTAACTTCTTAAATAATTATTCTTCCTTTTATGGTGTGACCCTTTAGGTTCTCCATAATAAACCTAGGTTATGAATAAATCAATTAGAAACAATTCTAATCTTATTTAAATAAATAAATTAAACAATTAATTTATTTAAATAAATAATATTTATTCTACAATAGGGATAAGCCTCCTAGCGATCAACGACTTTCCGGATAATATAGATTTCAACATTAATCATTAAAGAACCTTTGAGTAAATAGTTACTGCATAATTCAATCCTTCCACCATACAATGTCCCAATTAAATATAAGACATGGAATTACTTGTCAAGTCTTATTTTATTTAATTATATGTATTTCGACTCTTAAATGCACAACACCATATAATGCAAATTAGAAACTCCTTTCTAATTTCATTTTGCCTTAACCCGAGGACTCTTTGGGTTGTCATTTATCGAATCACATAGGACATTTCTCTTCTTTTATTAGAAGTGGTAGATTCTTTATTGATCATACATTATCTCCATGTACAACTTAGTATACCCAAGCATACCCTTTGATATACCCTAAGGGTCTTAAGGAATAAGTCAAAGTATAACTCATCATACAAAGATACTATGATGATCTCAAGTCCAAGGATTACTTGTCTTACTATCACTACAGAAATTCCTATTGACGAGCAAATAAAACTCTATTAGGTATTCCTTAGCGAGCCACGCTTCGATGAACTTATTCTCTAATAAGCACCTACATACTTGCTTTAGTGTCTCCACACAAATGATCATGAGATCAATCATCCTCATCCAATGAGCAAGTAACGTATGTACCAATCTATCCGGATTCACTAATCCCCAATTTAGTAATCCAATGATTGGGAACTATTTTAGTTTTAAACTTTCTAAGAATTTAGATCTCATTAGAATGATCATCATCATTATTCTAAAAGCATTGCTTAAAACTATGGGTTTATCACATATTATAAAAACAAAGATCATGTAGATAATTAAAAGCCTTTAATAAATTAATACTTTTTATTAATAAATGAATAAGATTGTTACAAAGTATATGCTTTATCATCAAACATGATTGGCTTGTGTGCATACTACTTTCAATCCATCTCCTCTTCCTCATCATCATCATCGATATGGACTACAGTTGATATAAGCTCCGCTATCAATGGTGCCTCATATACCACGTGTATGTCACGCGGCTCCTCTTCTACTACTCGGCTAGGTCCTCCCATGTCAGTCATCCTACAATCACCAACACAGGACAAAACAAACAACAACTCCATTAGAATGTTAAATAACATAAGTTCATTGTATAGAATGAAGTTATATTCTATAACATGCTAAGTCTCTCTCTACGAAAACTCTATATGAGTTTCATCCTTTTCTATCTTCTAAGTTCTCCTAAGTTATAATCTAAGGGCTCTCGCTCCTAAGGTTTATAACTATGGCTTTGATACTTTAACCTCTCACATCGCCCCCAAAATTGGATACCCATATCTCGAATTCGATTAAATCACGTCTTAACTTCTGAATATCTTACTAAATCATCAACAACGAAATAATAGAATAATTTACATTGATATAATATAAATATTCGCGTCCCAAGGTACCGTAACCATTACTACGACAATTCAGTGATTAACTTAAACATAACTTAATCATTCTTGAATACATCATAACAAGCAATAATAATAATACTTCTAGTCTTAAGGACTAAGTTATTCTGTCGCCTTGCCCTTTCCCTTGTCCTGTCCTGAAGTACCGCCTTGCTCTGCCTAAACTGTAATGTTTTAGGAAGCAAGAATGAGCAACAAGTTGCCCAGCAAGTAATATAGCCAGAAGAACAAGCAGTTATAGCATTTGAACTTTTCAAGGTATAATCATAATTGGTAGTTCAAGGATATCAAGAAATATCAAGAGTATTCAATAGGTGTCGCTATAGACTGAAGGACATCAACAAAATTTCAGGATTTATTCATTTCGAGGTTCAACATGAATGAGTTACGAAAGCGATCACTAAGGACTAAGAACTCTTACTAGAATTAACGATATTACTTTCAGTAATCCAATATAACGAGTACCACGGTGATCGTCACCCTAAAGTACCCTACGTTATGCATAACATTTAATCATACTTGTGTGCGCACGTCGGTTTCCTGACAATATATAATTTCCCCTCTAATGAGGGTTGTTCATCTCAGTAGATTTACGATAGTCCGCACCAAGTCGATTGGTTTGGATAGCTTTTAACCCATAATAATAGTCTAGTCGAATCAAAGGCTTAGACAAATTTTTATAATGCATTTAAGAACGATAAGTCCCATGCTTGCAACAACGTCAAGGTATATAAATGATTTTCGAATAAAAACAGATATTTGCTTGAGACAACAATTCGAAGGTATACAGTGTAAGAAGTAAGGAACTTGCCTCGTTCGTCGATTATGTTTACCTTTGACACCTTGTCACGATATCTTTTATAATATAATAATATAGCCGTACAAATTAGTGATTTGTTGAAACCAACTCACTTTAGCTATTAATCGCAAGTCATCCTAGTTTAAGGTATTAGTTTCTCATAAAATTCATAAAAATACTACATCTCTTACTTACTACCCATTTATGCTTGCAAATAAGAAAACTATGCACATAACATTATTTATTAAACTGTTGCTCAAATTAGTTATCTGAACTAATTTTATTAATTAGAATTTTAAATGACATTACACATATAAACGTCCCACTTTATGAAAACACTTTTCTTATTATATTTAAATATTACTCTATTTATCCTCCATGACCATTATGGAGTAACAATTTATTTTACTTTTTATTTACCAAGTCCTACGCTTGGTCTTTAAAATTGAAATCTAAGCAGCAAATACCTTACTGAAATGGAAATTGAACATTAAAACAGTTTTTTTTTTTTTTAAAGGAACAACTAGAGCAAGGGGTATATATATATACTAAAAAGAAAAGTGTATACATTAATTAAAGTACTCATGGCCATCCCCTACATAACTTTATAGCAGCCTAGTACTCTAATATATCTCATCACACATGTCAAGGTACTACCAACAACCAAAAGAAAACAACTTACGCAAGCCTTCCTTTTCTCTTGGATCCCATGGTCCCATAATGATAGTCTCATTTATGTAATACCCCATGAAAGAACTCCTTTGGTTGGAATTGGATTATTTATTAACAAGGCTACTAGTACATGCTTTGCCAAAAAGTAGTGAAAAAAGAATTCCTAAAGAAATTTGCCACCATGCATTTCAAAATCACATGGGTGGAAATCACATGGCTAAATCATCTTTTTACATGGTCAAAAATGACATAAAATGGGTGGAAGAATTTTTTTTTTTCTTGAGGTCATTGAAATAACTAAATGGGTGAGACAAAAAAAAAATTCATGGCTCTAGAAAAAAATATCATGGGTAAACAAAATTTCACAAGGTTACTTAGAAATTAAAGGGTGGAAAAATTTTCCATGGCTA
The DNA here is from genome assembly GCA_020205615.1 of Panax quinquefolius. NCBI lineage: Eukaryota > Viridiplantae > Streptophyta > Magnoliopsida > Apiales > Araliaceae > Panax > Panax quinquefolius. The sequence goes on along the minus strand of CM035170.1, from coordinate 16,976,515 downwards.
GGAGTTCTATTATTAAAAGTTCAATAAATTCAATTAAGTTACTCACCTCATACGAATGCAAGCATTTATAAAATAAATAATCACAGACTCTATTTATATAAATATTAATATTAAATCATAAAATTTATATATTATTACGTATAAGTCACTTTCGGTTTTTGTTGGTATTATTAATGTAATAATACGAAAAAATCTTTTATATAAAATGAATACTTTTATAAAGTTATTCTATAAATAGAATATATATTATATTCTATTATGCATAGTGTTGCATAATTATGCGCATAGTATTTTGCATAGTAAAATCTTTTTATATAAAATGTAATACTTTTATAAAGCTATCTCGCTTTATTAGATAATAATTAGAATATATTATATTTTATTATGCATAGTGTTTGCATAGTATTTGCATAGTAAAATCTTTTATAAAGTTATTCGTTTTATTAGATTATAAATAGAATATATTATATTTTATTTTGCTTTAAATATGGATAGTCAGATTAAAAGTAAATCAATCTCGAATTGCTTCATGAGTTAGTTCTTATGCATTCCATTTTTCTATAAATAGAAGCTCATTCATTCATTATTTTCTTACTTAATTCACCGAAACTCTGTAGAGATAAACTATAGAGAGAAAGAAGAAAGTATTATGCTACTTCACTACTTATATATCCAGTATTCTTCTTCTTAGGGTAGGGAATATTATTTGTTGTATTCGTAAGAGGTGTTATTCTTTCTTTTTCATGAAGGGAACTGTTGTTATTCCATTGCTTATTATTCATTGGAATAACTTTTGTATCTATGATCTACCCTATACTTGGTGACATTCTTCTATTATTCTGCTTTTACTATTCATTTGGAATATCACATGCTCATGCTTTTTACGCCTGGGACTGATTCCGCTTTATTATTACATTGGAATATCCCGTCTGCATGCGTTTACTGCGGGGACGTGGTTCCGCTCTTTATTATTATTACGTGGGATATATCACATGCATGTAAGGCTTTTACGTCGGACTGATTAAAATCCTTATTAGTATTCATTGGAATAACTTTGTCTACATGTGAAGTCCGCATGCATGGTGATTTACATTTGTTATTCCATTCTTTATTATTACTGTTGGAACATCCTCGCCGGTCTGAATTTTACTTTGACACAGTTTCGATTATTTAGTATTCATTGGAATAACTCATACATCTGCAATCGCATGCATGGTGATTTCTTTTGTTATTCCATTCTTTAATATACTCAGTTGGTTAAAATTTTGACTTTTATACTCCATGAAATTAGTAGAATATCCTTGATATTTGCACTTCATCCAGTATCTTTTCATGGAAATATTTTTCTGATCATTCTTGAATTTTACTCTACAAAGCATTATCATGTTGACAATTTGGACATTAGTAGTTCTTGGACAAATTAATTCTTGAACTTGTTTTATTGAATTCTTATATCATTGTCATCATCCTCATGTTTATATTATGTTGAAAGTCATCTGTGGCTTTTGTAGTGCGTAGATGGACTTGGTATGATTATGACCGAGGATTATTCTTGTAATCATGGTAGTAATGTTACAAATGATGTGGTAAAAGTCCTCATTAGCCCGTAGTGCATTGATGGACGATTGTTGGCATGATCATGACCATTAATGAATACACAAATATTCTTGGCCCGTAGTGCATGGATAATTGTGGTCGTGATACTAAAGAATATCATTGTCAGTAGTGCGGGGGTGATTCAATGATGTGGAATATTTATTAAAATTTTGAGTCTCAGCGATAATGATGATGAAAAACCTTTTAAATCATAAAAGATAGTAGATTTTATTTTCTACTGACTCTTTTAATGGATTGCTTGTTCAGCTGCAGTTAAACTTGATGTCTATTATATTTTATCATTTTAACATTATTGGAGACTAATGATAATTTATTCTGCATTATCTTAGTCATAATATTTCTTACTGGACTAATTGAGCTCACCCTTTCTTTCACCGTTCTCTTGAAATGAGAATATAAATTTGGGACGAGTCGGGGAGCGGAGTGATGGTCCGAGGATAGCATTAGTAGTCCTCACTATTCTGTGAAATAGTGTGATAATAATTGTAATGAGGACTCCTTTTGAGTTTGTATAATCTCTAGTAGATAATATTTGTATTCAAACTCACAGTTTATGTTTGTCGTATTGTACACGACAGTTTTATTAATAAGTTATATTTGAATTTTGTACCATGTATCTGACGACCCAAGATGGGTGATGTATACCTGATTTTGGGGGCGTCATAGTTGGTATCAAAGCTTAGGGATATGATCCCTGGCTAAGATGTGAGACTAGAACTAGAAGGGGAGAGACGGGGAATTCCTTCCCTAGTATGACCTACTTAAATTTATTTTGTATTTAAAGTGGTTGGTCAGAGTTTAGAGATATTATGTTATATGTCAATTAACCTTTGTTTTGTAGCGATGTCTCGAAAATGACATCCAGAAAATGTTGAGAATAGCAATGGAGCACAAGAGACCGTTGAGTCTCCACATATCAATAATCAGGAGAATGTGCATCAGGAAGGCGACAATCCTCATGCAAACAACAACACTGACCAAATGATGAATGATGGATTGTTCAGAGGCTTTATGCAATTCATGCAACAAAGAAGGCGAGAGCGGCTCACCCAAAATGTAGGTGGAAACACTTGAAACTCTCGGTGATCACATTGCTAAACAGTTCAAGGAGTTGAGACAACCGGAATTTAAGGGAGAGCCAAAATCACTTATGGCAGAAGCATGGATAAAGCAGATCACCAAGATATTTGATATCTTGGGATGCTCCGAGGAGCAAAAGATTCCCTTAAAATTCAATTAAAATTGTAAATTGCAATTATGTTTATGCTTCTTCTTTTCTAGGATATTCAATTTGTCTCGAGTTTTTATGATATATTTCTTTAAAATTTAAATTTCCCAAAATTTTAGGATTTTCACTTCTTCTATTTTGCCTTGTATATTGTCTTAAATTGATTTTATTACTGATCTACATATAAAATATGCTAGGAATAATTGATATGGAATTGAGTATATTTGAATAAACTAATCTAAATTTATTTTAATTGGTTTAAAAACATAAATAAATAAATAATAGCAAAAGCCTTGTTTTTAGTAATAACTAATGGCCGGAAAGCATCAAGAAAAAGTGAATCCCCCAGACAACCGAGTTCAGATTGCTGCGTGCGTCATAAAGCTAAAAGCTAATTTAAATAATAATAAAGCTAGTGCAATTTGATTATTATTATTATTATTAGTAAAAGATAAAATGACTCGTGATTCTACGGAAAGACTACAACCCACCCACCCCCAAGCTTTACATGCTGAATCTGCTATTTCCAGTTTTTGGAAATACTCTCATCATCAGCTTCCTCACAAAGGGTAGGTATGTACATGCTTCGACGGGGCCTACAACACAAGATGCACCTTGACAGAGCCTAAAACTCTTAGATTAATAATCAAATTCCTATCATTAGTATAAACACCCTATAATTATAAAAATAAAAATAAAATTGGGGGTGCTTGAAATGCCAAAGGAGCATTTTCGGTTGCTTCCACGGCAAACCCAAGCAGGCTTCAGCAGCTGCACATAGGAACAACCAAAATCGCTGCCAATAAGTTTAACTGCCCTAGAATGGAGCAACTCCAATGACCTGTTTCTTCACCCTCTATCCCCTCCCTACACATCTTAAAGCAAACAGAATATAGAGGATAGAGGTAGTACAAAGGGTTGTGTATTTTAATGTCAGAATATTGAACCTAATTGCCTAAATCTGTTTGTTTTCAGGCTTCCCTTTTGGCCTTATGCCAAAGGACTAGTGGCCTTCTTGCTGGTGACACCTTACTTTTGCGGTGCTTCTTACATATACAAGCACTTCATAAGGCCCATCATTTGTGGGAAAACACAAATATACAATATCTTGTTCACCTCGGAAACAAAGGTCACCATGCTGTATGAGCAGCATGGACGTCTTGATGCAGCAGTGGGACAGTGTGATGAGAGAGGAGATAAAGAACTGGGAAAAGTAGTCATTCACGAGGTAAATTTGTAGTATATATTTTGATGTACCACTCTATTTATTGGGCAGAGGAACTGCTGAAAACACCTGGATCTTAGCTGTTCAATGATATGCTTTTTATTTAGAAATTCATTGATATCAGTTTGTCGTAGCTCATGAATTTGTAGTTCAAATGTGGAAATTTATAGACAGTAACCACTAGGACAATCATTAGTGTAGTATGAAGACATGGAAGGGTCTATATCACTGCCTAATACACTCGTCAAAAAGAGCATTATGTTTATAGAGCATTATTCAATGTTTTAAAAGGCGGGAGGCCTAGCGCCTAGGGGCCTAGGCGGGGCGGCCTAAGTGAATTTTTTATTTTAAGCCAATTTTAGTATTTTATCTTACATTTATTCAAACAAAACAATCTATAATAAAGATAATAAAGGTTTTTGCTTAAAGTTCAAACACATTTATATTGCTAATGTCAAAGTTCAAACACAAAACAAACATGCAATTGTTCAAAGTTCAAACATATTTTTAACGTATTAGTTTTATTCATAAACAAGATTGCTATTAAATAATAAAATTTAAAATTTCAAGAATTTAATTCAATATTAAACTTAAGAAACTAAACATAAATTTAAGAATTATATTGAATTAAACTAAATATTACAAATGTATCATCATTTATATAATTTATAGTTGATACAAGTTTAAAAATTACAACTATAATAAAATTATCCATTTTGACTTGATATTGTTCAATTTTTTTGTGATTTGATATCTACAACTTGTATTATGAATATGATAAATCATTAGAAAAATATATCAAGATCCTGGTTTGGGTAGTTATTAAAAAAAAAATCTCTCCCTTTAATTTTCCTGAAGAGGATTCTTTTTTGGCCTTGGGCTGGTGGTGGCGGCCAGCGGAGAGGAGCACACAACGCTGGCGACTGCGCTGGCAGACTAAGACTTAAAGGCACACTGCAAAGCAGGCGCAAGCGGGAATTTTTAGAACACTTGCATTATTCCTAATGAATTCAAGAGTGTGTTCCTCATCTATTACATCTCTTTCATGTAATACAAATGTAAAGACCAATAAGGTTATGATGGGCCCGGCCTCTACGTGAAGACCAATAAGCATAATAGTGAGAGAAAATATGAAAAGGCAAACAGAGCCTAGTGTTTCCATTTCACTTGTATGACATTTCTTATTCTTAAAGTCGATGCGACCATATTCTGATATATTGTTCACCACGAGCATATACTGATATACTGTCAAACCGTTATGTGTGATGCGACTTTCACTGTCACAGGATAACTCGAGACCTAAATATGATGCAGATGACTGTTTTCAGACTTGGCCAGCAAATTTGAAAAAAGTTCAGAAGGAGTGGAGCTGTGCTCTTTGTCTTGTGAACACTACCAGCAAAAAGTGTTTGGAACAACACCTGCTGGGAATGAAGCACAAGACGAAGGAAGACGAATTAAGAAAAGGCGAAATGGTGACGCATGAAACAGATCTCATTTCTTCAACAATGAACAGAACCAATGGGATATTTTCACTTGGGAGCTTCAACAGTAAACTGAGTGGTTTCTTTAGCCCAGTTGCAAGATCAATTAGATGGTGTACATGGAGAAAACCTGAATTTGGATGGATTAAATTAAATACTGATGGATATATAGATAAAGGTGGTGCTGGTTTTGGCGGTCTTTTCCGTGATTATAAGGGTGAACCTATATGCGCTTATGTCTCCAAATCATCTCATGATGATATTTTTTTGGTTGAACTATGGGCTATATGGAGAGGACTTGTTCTCGCCTTGGGTCTGAAAATTAATATGATATGGGTTGAATCTGATTCATTGAGTGTGGTGAATACCATCAACAGAAAGCAGCCATATGGTCTAAAGCCTAGTAGCTGCTTGAAGCATATTTGGAAAATGTTGAAGAAATTTGACAATTACCAAGTTTCTCACTCGTGGCGTGAAGCTAACAAAGCTGCTGATCATGTAGCAAAGATGGATCTTTCGGGAAGTGATGTTGTACTGTGGCCGAATGATTTTCCTAACAGCCTATGGAAAATTATCAAGGATGATGCTCGAGGAATGAGGTATTGTCGAGTTTAGCCCTAACTAATCCTGTTCGGATTGTATAAAAACTATTCAAAGAAGAAAAACTCAAAACATGAACTTTGTTAGCTGTGGCATCTGTAAACTTGAAATTGAGATGAATTCAATACAATTAAGAAATACTTATATTAACTTTTCAAGAAAGATGCTAAAAATCATTGAAGGTTACAAGAGAATACATATTTTGGATTAATTCCTTCATTACAAGTTGAGGGAATCAGGATGGAGGGAGATAGAAAATGTGCTGTTTAAAATTAATCCAACATTGTTGCTTGCTCAAGAACTTAAGCTGGAATCCTCAATATGAGCAGAATGCCTCTCTACAAGCAGTTTAATCAGCGGACTCTCCACCACAGCATCGGTATTAGTCTTGTCACGGAAAACTGAGATATTTCCACTACTTGTAACAACGGTAACCTCCTCTTTACGGGTGGAAAGCTCATTTGCTACTACTGCGTGCATCTTATACTTTTCAAGGGCCATGTTAGCCTTCTTTAAGAGAATATCTATATCTGTCTCTAGCTGTAAAATCAAGCAAGGTAAAAGAAACCATTTAAGAAGAAACATAATATATACATGTATATACACAGCTGTGTAGTACACAGTCGTCATATAGCGACGGTTCACTCGTCGCTATAGCTATAGCCCAAAAAACCCGTCGTCATAGGCGACTGTGTACTACACAGTTGTGCATATACATAGCCCTATATATATATATATAATATGTGTTTGTGTATGTATAACTTTAAATACCATTTGAAAAGCTGATTAATGGTGAAATCACACCTAACCTTAAACGATATGCAGAAGGCCATGGGAGCCCAGTCTTTCCTCAGCACCAAAAGCATCTTGGGTACTTGAGCAAGTCGCATATCCAAAGGACCAGATCTTGATCAAATTTATGTAATCTTTTATACTGATTGAGCCAAACAAAGTTACATTGTTGAAGCAGGCATGAGATGAATTAATGACTAGAGGGATTTACAAACAAAATTATTGGCTGGCTTAATTGGAAACTATTTTATACTTCAAGTTTGTAAAGTATTTTTATACTATAAATTATAAAATAGTATAAAACATTATTAACACAATGCATTTCATGACTCATTTCCTTTCTCAAAGAAATGACAATAACCACACAATCATAACGATTTATCTATGACACCAGAGAAGAAGTGATACTTCTTACTCCCTCCATCCCATTTTATCTGACGTTCTAGAAATTTTTACACAGATTAAGAATAGATATAATTTTACTATTTTACCCTCCATCCCATTAGTTTTGACATTCCCAAAACTCGTCAATGGCGAACTTGTAACCGCCTTTTGATTCTTCGACGTCGGACTTAGGCTCTAAATTTGAAGGTTCCTTTGGTGGCGTCCCGAGAGGAGAAGAAGGGAGAATCGAAAAAAGAAGCATCGGCATAAGCGCGATTAGAGAACGTGGAGAAAAAAGCGATTCTGGCGGCACCATTGTTGCCAAGGAAGATAGCTTAAAGCGATCGTTGATGGAGATTTAGTCAACGGAATTCAAATCGAACATTGAAACGAGACAGAGGGGCACCGACTTCGGAAAGACCTTTGAATCGGACTCGAATCGCGGATCTGTAGTAGTGATACCCGGATCAGAGTAGTGAATCGAGACTCACGGAACCTTGAAGAAATGCTTAGGAGGGACCGCGGCGAGGGGCCGGAAGGGCAATGACATAAAGAGTGGAACAGGTTGCGATTAATACTTGTTGTCTTTTGAAAATAGAGAAAATAGCCATTAATGGTGGTGGAGAAGGAAGGGTAGAGAAGGAAAATAAATAGGTAAAATATTCTTGGTAGTGTAGAATGTCAAATATTTTGGGGAAAAAAAATACCCTAGAACGACAGATATAATGGGATGGAGGGAGTATAAAGGATTGACCAATTTACTAATCTTTTCTTGAAAAGGAAAAAAACTGTCTTGTCACAATTATCGAAACTAACAAGCATCCTGCAAATGATATCACAAACAAAATATATCATTACCATGCTCTCCCATGGAACATAAAAGTCGGACACTGCTGCTGCAAGATAAAACATTGCCCTTGGCCCAAGAATCCTCATTGGTATTGCAATTAAATGTAAGATCTGTTCATTCAAAACCATCAGCTTTTTGAAATTATTTCATGATACAGAGTCGCAAGAAGTTTACAAAGTAAAGACCTAGGTTGCAATAAATATATAAGTGACCTCCCCCCCCCCCCGGGTCCATAAGGAGTTAAGGGAGAAAAAAAATAAAAAAATAAATTAAAGATGAAAAACATTCATAAAAGTAAAGGGTAGCAGTTTGGTGTAAAAGGGGCAGGGAAACAAAAGCTAATGGTAAATTTGAGAAAGAAATGAAAGCACCATAACATACAAGGACATAGATCAAGTCAACATTCAGCAATCTCAAAGCAAAGACATAAAACATTAACATAATAAACTAAGATGTAATGAAGACAAGTGACAGGACCCACTGCATAGTCAAACAACTTGCGTAAGACCTATATTGCACTGTGCTAATAGATTGGCTTGGTGTGTGTGTGCTGGGGGGATCAAATATAAATAAAGTGTTATTGGAGTGAACCAAGTATAAAATGACTGAAATAAACTGGCGTCCAATAAATTAAAATCCAAAACAACACAATTGCTAGCTTGGGCTTTATCCTATCACCAGCAATAAACCCTATTAACAATTACATGACAAATGAGAAGTCATTCACGCAAAGTTTCATCTACAAATTAATAAAAATACAGAAACATGAAAGGAATAATAGACTGTATGGTACTAGGTAGTGGAGACTAAGGGTTAGTAGTATTCAAGAAATAGATTAAAAAGAGAACTTCCTACGAGTCCACATCTAGGCCACACGGTTGACATATTATAAGTATAAATATGCACATTAAATTGATGACTTGCCTATACATGTGTATTATACATGCTGTATATGCAATAATACCAAGAATAATGATGAATTGATTATCATTTTAGAAAATATAACATTATAAATTGACACCGCAACATTGAAAATGTATTGCTAAACTAAAAACTATGCTTTGACCATTTATTGCTACAAATTCAATCATCTAAATTGAGCTCACCTGAAGATACTCAAAAATGGTCGTGAAAGGGAGTTTCAACAAACGGCCTTCTGTTACTGCCTGCAACAAATGAATTGTTTCTGTGGTTAATTGTATGGCGGGCCTGTTTTCAACCACCACTTAATACATTACGGTAGCAATGATATATTACCACGTGATGTTCGCCAATAGCCTTCTTCATTGCGTCTGAATGTGACTGAAGCACTGGGATATGAAGCAAATACGGGATACTTAGCAAACAACATCAACAAATGTACGAACAAAGTGGTCAAAAATATCCAAAGCAGAATTGATATCTTAATGTCATAACAAATCTGGCGAATACCAACTCCACACCCAACCTCAACCCAAAGAAAAGACAAGGAAAAAAGAATTTGGTCCTCTACAATGGAATACTAAAATGTGCCAACTCAATTCTCAAGCTCTTTAGCATCTCTCAGATATATTGGTTGGGTAACTGAATAATATTTTGCTAATTGGGAATTAGTTTCAGAACTAGACAATAATAATGAGAAAAGGCCCTCACTCGTTGAAGTTTACTCAAGGTAAAGCCAGTATGTTATAGCAATCCATCAAATGAATGCCCCCAATAATTCGTCTCTCTTCCAAATGCATGAAAACCAAAGGTATTTGGCTTAGATTGCAAACTAAATTAAATAGCCCAACAAAATGAAAAACTACAAACCTTGAATATTTGATTCATCATTCAACTCAAAACATTCAAGCAACGGATCATCTGGAAGAGATGTGCAATATGGCTGGTAGGTTCCTCTGCAAAAACAGCCTCAGTATATGCAGTTTTCTAACAGTGAAAGAGTGATATCTCATGGAGCAATAAACGCTTAAGGTAAATAGTAAAGAAATAGATTGTAAGAACAGACTAATCACCTCCGATAAAGAAAGATGACAGAATACCCAGACTTTAAAAAATATCTGCAGTACCACAATTCGTTCTAACTTGTCCAAATATTCTCTAAAAATGGAAATGTTATATAGAAAAGATAAACAGGGTGAGTTGAAATGTACTCTGTGGATGTTGCTCCTCTATGACCAGAGCTGAAGTTATCAATATAGCGAACACAACGTTGTTCCAGAGGAACTGTTGTACCACCAGATGTGACACAAACAACCCTCTTAGCTCTATCACTTCCTATACATACAAACTATATACCTTAATAAACAATATTTAAATGACGCCAAACAGTGAAATTGGGACATGAAGTATTCATAGATTGATTAAACATGGACTTGCCTAATGACGAAGAATTCATTCCAATAAATTCATTTAGTTTTGTGCTGACACTGATGCCATCTCTTAGCTGAGGAGCGAGTCAAAGAAGGACTTGATTTCATCATATGTTGTTTCTAGCGAAGCAGCTGAGTTGTCATTTATTTCCATGGTTAATGCCTGCTGAAAACTCCACAATTAAACTATGAATATGAAGATTATACAGATACTGTATACTAAATCCAGTATTCAACAAATGAGTAAGTTTGACTTAACCATAACTATTCCTTGCTAATTCTACTAGGAAGATGCAAAATCACTTTGGAATTCAAAAACTCAAGTACATCCTGCAAATAACTAAATGTATGATATTGGATGAGTTGAAGGCTTAAAGCTGAGGGAAGAAGATTAAAAAGTGTAATTAATGAAATTCACTGGAGATGGAGAACCAAGAGTCTTCTCCAGATTTTTAAAGCTTCAAGTTCAACAACCTTCTCGTCAACCAAGTAAGTTTTGGGATTTGTGTCACCCCCATGGGCCGTCAATTCCCAACAGTCTGGATAAAAAAGGAGACATCAAGGGCACCTTACTCCACAGTTTACACTGCTTTTTCTTTCTTTTTAACAATAACCATCATTTCAAACGAATGATTCTTTACAAATGGCACACTATATGAAATCATCACAAGAGAAAAGCAGTGGTCTGCGAATCCGGGTTTCCATTCTATAACTAAGATGGACAAAAAGAAGAGGTAAAGGGTGAAGGAGAAAGGAAAAAGAATAACCTCTTTTATGTTATTTTGTACCGTACAATTATATTCTTTATGAGTATGGGTGAGAGAGAGAAGTTGCTAACAAATTACACCTCAAGTTACTAGCACTGTCAACATCATCAGTCAAACTGGTCATTTATTCAAGTAAGTTCATATTCTAGTCATAACCACAACCTTATAGCAGAAAAAGTGATCAAAATGGATGCATTTTAAACAGTATTATTCAACCACTAGCAACTTTAAGGCCACTCCAAGCAACACATAAATCTCCTAACTATATAAAAAAATTCAATTAAGAAATAAAGATCTAGCAATCAACAAACAAACAGCAACTACAGTTTTTTTTTTTTTTTTTTTTTATTAAAAAAAACGAATGAATGAGCAATCGATAACTCACAGTGTCGAAGTCAAATTTAATGGAAGGACCAATGGCTCCTTCACCAGATAGAAGTTGCCGCTCGTTCTCAAGGTTGTCATCACCTCTTTTTACTTCTCACTTGCATATACTGAAAAGGCAATATACATCAAAATCTCAAATTGATTGTAATATAAACACATCAAATCCATAATGAATCCATAAAAGCTTCAACTGAATTATTATTATCGATTAAAAGGAAATCAACTCTATAGATATATCTGGTCGAGGATAGAGAGATAAATGATGGATTCATAAACATAATAAATTCAACTAAATAAAAGAGAGAGTACAGTAGAGATTCCCCCCACTCCCCCCCTCCACCCACCCACCCACCCACCCACCCACAATTAATGGATCGCACTTTATTTTTGAACAAAAAAAATTACTCCATCCGTCCCATAGTTATAGGCTGATTTTCTATTTTGGGATGTCCCAATATACAGGCTACTTACTATTTATAAAATTTAATTGGTTTATTATTTTATTTTTATGCTCTTATAATAAATATTCAACTATTACTTTTTTTTTGAAGAAACAACATTCAATGTCATTATTATTATCATCACATTTAATGTTATTGTATTCTCAATAAAAGAATTCAACTTTTTAGGCTTAATAAATGAATTTGGAATAACATAAACATTTTGTGATTGGTTGAAAGTTTATGTAGATTAAAAATTCATCTTTGGTTAAATTTCTATTTTAATGGTCAGTACACGTTGATCAATTAAGTTGAGAGTTTCAGTGTGATAAGTAAGGAGTAATTAACTTATTTATTAATTCCATATTAAAGGGTATATGTGGAAAATTTTTGTTAAAATTACCATTTAAACTGATTTTCTTAAACTATGTGCCAAAAAAAATCAGCCTATAACTATGCGACGGAAAGAGTATTTTTTGCAAGATTTTTATTTACTTAAACCAATCTTTTACACAATTAATTAATTTTTTTGTACTTCAACTATTTTTTATGGGACGAAGGTAGTAGGGGTGTTCATCCCAGAAAAAGCCTACCTGAACCCGGATCGAATCAAAATAGGCCAAATATTGATCTCGATATTCTAACCTAAATCGATGGGGACCCAGATATCTGAACCCATGATTACCAGTTCGAAGTCTGGATTTTTATCAAAAATTAATATAATTATTATTTTATAATTATTATTATTATTATCATTTTATTATTATTATTATCATTTTATTATTATTATTATTATTATTTTAAATAATATTATTATGACGCCCCCAAAATAGGTAAACATCACCCATTCTGAAATATCAATCGTAGTGCAGATGTAAATTCTACAACTTTATTATTACAACAATAAAATCTGTGAGTTTGAATACAAATATTATCTTCTAAACAATATCTATACTCAAATAAATCTTCATCACATTTATTGATACATTATTTTACAAAATGGTGAGACTACTAAACAACTCTCTCTGTAACCTTCATTCCATACCCGACTCGTCTCGCTTATATTCTCGCCTCCCGAGAAGAAAAATGGAACAAAAGAAAAAAGGGTGAAATTAACTAAATTTCAAAGAAAGAATATTATGACTAAGATAATATACAACAAATTATCGTTAGTCTTGAATGAGAAAAATCTAATAGAATCTGATAGACAACAAATTTTAAATCAATATTCGCAATGAAATAATAATTCATTGAAGAGTTAAGTAGAGAATGCAAACTACTATCTTCTATGTATGAATTTAAAAGTTCATCGCTCTATCTTTTATCCCCGTAACATCAATCAATATATATCCTGAATCAAATATTCATCTTTGCACTACAGCCAAAGATATTCATCATTAGTGGTATTAAATCTAAACACTGCTCATCTGCTGACTACTGGCCAAAGATATTCTTCAGAATCATTCATCTTTTGACCACAGCGCCAAAGATATTCCATAATATCATCATTTAAGATCAAGATGATGAAAATATTTTTAAAAAAACGAATCCAAAATAAACAAAATGACAAGGATTAAGGATTAAGGATTCAGTATTTTGTTTTATCCACGTCCAAAAATACCTCAAAATAATCACAAAGTGGTGTAAAATTCAAGAATGATCAAAACATGGATACAATCAAAGCTAGTATCCGGAATAGATATTTTGACGAAAAAGAAAATTTTTATTTTTCGATGAATAGTCTTAGTATTCGTGAATAATTAATATACGCGAATAGTCAGAGTATCGTGAATAAGAATCTCAACACCAAAAGTTTCAAATTTGATAAAATTTCAGATCAATATTTCAACATAATGATATTGAAGAAATAATATCATTACTGAAAAAATAATATCCCTTACCTCGAAAGATCGGTCTTCTAAATTTGAACACCTGATATATAAAGCTATGACTTTGGACTTTGCACCGTATAAAGAATACTCAAAGTATACTCAAAATACTCACAAGAATACGCCGATAATATAGAGAGAAAATTTCGAGTTCGGTGTGATTTTCAATTCTAACCCAAGACCCTATTTATAGAAAATCTTTAGAACACCAAAAGCAGAAAATTTAATAAAATATTAATATATATATTAAAATTTCTACGCCAACCTTCTTAGATCTGATCTCAGCTCATTATGCACATGTTGTAGCCCACAAAACAAACAAAAAAACATTTTTGTTATTTAAAAATATTTTAAACTTCCAAAAATTAATTATTTCGGAGCTTCAGAACTTCAATAATTCACAATAAATAGCCCTTTTGTCAGAGAATTCGAAACTCGCGTCTTTATATAGAAAATTCAATTCTCTACAACTTTACAGAAGAAAGTTTTTCCGAATTCCAAACAGAAACTGACCGAAATCCACAAACGGCGATTTTACATGCTATAATCAAATTTCATCGATAAATGGGGTCCAATTTACATGTTTAACATGTTTTAAACATTTATTGCAACAAAAATACTCATCCTCCTCAGTATACTCATATATCCCACATTCGTTGTAAAAATATCACCATTATTATATTATTAAAATATAATAATATATTTATTTTATTAGAAAAGATAAAATTTCAATTTTCAACAATTGTCACAATAAAAATTTTCCCATCTATATCCACATAAAATCAATATTTTTCTCATCATATGAATCAATAATTAATTATTCACAAATAATATTACGTAATCACAATATTGACAACCAGGCGGGTTCAAGGAAAGAGGGGGCTTTCCAATAAGAATTTCTCCTTCTTGGCGCAGCAATTAGGTGACCAAACCTCTCCTTATTTAAACTTTCTAGACATTGCCAATAATGTATCTAATAATATTATTCAGATAATATGAATTATTGCTTCGATAATGAAAAATCTTGTGTAATGACAATTATTGAAACAACAAGAATATAAAATATCAACGCAACAATTATTAATAAAATCTTCGAATAAGAATTACTTTAACCATTATTGAGTAGTGCCTTCTTACGTAAGAATCAATAATTGGTGCAATACCGTGTGCTACTGTGTTTTAACCATCGAGTATTTTAACCGTATTAACGGTAACAACTACTCTGTTATTTTTAAACAACTTATATTTGTCGTTTTCTTCATCCAATCGCTTTTCAGTTATGGGCCCCAAAAAAGATCAACTAGCCGTCAGTATTTAATATTCCCCGACAATCTGAATATTCCACGACCAAACGAATATTCTAAGCAACAACAATGAATATTTTATAACCATTTGCTTATTTTGAAATATTTGCGTATTTTACCCTAACTATCCACATTAATCAAATCAACCCTTACTATTTCAAAATAATAAATAGAAAATTAAATTTCATTTATTAATAATTTGGGGTCTTACAACCTCCCTCCTTATGAAATTTCGTCCTCGAAATTGACGTGACGTACTGGTGTTTCAAAAAGGTGAGGATACCTCGCTTTCATTTCCGCTTTCCAATTCCTGTGTCATTTCTCATAAAGCATGATTCCTCCACAAAACTTTAACTTGTGGTATGACCTTTCTTGGCGTAGGACATGCTCCTTCCTATCCAAGATCTTAATGGTATCTCCTCATACGTTAAGTCTTCTACTATTTCGTCCCTGGTTCTAACTCTATAACGTTGTTAGGGTCTTTCACATATTTACTGAATGTGAGATATATGTGAAACACATTATGAACACGAGACATACCTTTGAAAGTTAACGCAAGTCTATAAAGCTACATTTCCTACTTTCGGTCAAGAATTTGAAATGGACCAATAAATCGTGGATTGAGCTTTCCTCTCTTCCCAAATCTTGTAACTCCCTTCCATGGAGCAACTCGCAACAATACATGATCCCTACACTAAATTCCACGTCCTTTCGATGAAGATCCGCATAACTCTTTTGTCGATCTTGTGCTTGGTTTGTATCGTTGTCGAATCATTTGGATCTTTTCGGTGATCATATCGTATTAACTTCGGGTCCCAACAATGTTGCTTCACCCACCTCATCCCAACATATTGGAGAGCGACACTTTCGTCCATATAATGCTTCAAATGGAGCCACACCTATACTTGCACGATAACTGTTGTTGTAGGAGAATTCCACCAATGGTAAATACTTATCCCAACCGCCTCTTGAAGTTTAGGACACACGAGTCTTAATAGATCTTCAAGAGTTTGAATAGTCCTCTCTCGATTGTCCGTCCGTTTTGAGGATGGTATGCTTAAACTAAATCGCAAATCTGCGCCCATAGCTTTTTGCAAGCTAACCCAAAATCTTGAAGTGAATCTTGGGTCACGATCCGAAACTATGGATACTCTTGCATGCCATGCAACCTCACAATCTCATTCACGTCATACTAGCAAGACGTTCAAGGAATAAGTCTCCGTGACGGCAAGAAATGAGCGAGACTTGGTTAATCTATCAACAATAACCCAAATAGCATTGATGCCTTGAGAAACCGTAGGAAGACCAGTAACGAAATCCATGGTAATATGTTCCCCACTTCCATTTCGAATCTCAAGTGGTTGCAACGGACCCTTAGGTACTAGATGCTTCGCTTTTACACGTTAGCAAGTTAAACACATCGAGATAAACTTTGCAATCTCTCTCATATTGTTCCACCAAAAGTATGTCAAAGATCACGATACATTTTAGTACTTCCGGATGGATTGCAAATGGTGTATTGTGTGCCTCCATCATAATCTTGTACTTCAAATCGAGTCGTTAGGAACACAAAGTCTAGAGTGGACTCAAGTATTCCTTCTTCATCAATTCTCGCCTTAGGAATAGCTCCTTCTTGTACTTTCTTCTTCATACGCATCACCGGGCTCTGAATTGGCTTGAAAGCAACCTTAACTTTTCTATTAAAGTTGGCTCTATTCAGATACTTGACATCATCGCACTCGTTCCTCGCATATGATCTTCTACTCAACGCGTCGGCTACCACGCTCGCTTTTCGGGATGGTATTGAATAGTGTGGTCGTAGTCTTTCAATAGCTCGAGCCAACGTCATTGCTGCGTGTTGAGTTCTTTTAGTAAAAAAAGAAATATTTAAGGCTTTTATGGTCCGAATATATCTCCACTTTCTCCCCATATAGATAGTGCCTCCATATCTTTAAGCGTGAAAACGATCGCCGCTAACTCTAGATCATGAGTAGGATAATTCCTCTCATACTCTTTAAGTTGTCGCGAGGCATAGGCTATGACTTTTCCACGTTGCATGAGAACACATCCTAACCCTTTGCACAAGCATCGTTGTAGATAACAAATCCATCCGAACCAGATGGTATTGTTAGAACAGTCTTAGAATAAGTCTCCTCTTAAGCTCTTGAAACTCTTCTCGCATTCTTCGCTCCAAGCGAATTTTGTATCTTTTCGAGTCACCGAGTTAATGGAGTAGCGATTCGAGAAAATCCTTCCACGAATCTCCGATAATAACCAAATAAGCCCAAAAGCTACGTGCTTGATCCACCGACTTCGGTTGCTCCCAACTTTGTATTGCTTCAATCTTCGCCGGGTCCACGGATACTCCATGTTTCGACACCACATGCCCAAGGAATGCTACTTCTCGAGCGTAACTCGTATTTCTTCAATTTGGCATATAGTTTGTTTTCACGAAGCCTTTGAGTACCAAATTCAAATGGTGCTCATGATCTTCACGACTTTTGGAATATATGAGGATGTCATCAATAAAAACAACAACGAATCGATCCAAATATTCCTTGAATACTCGGTTCATCATATCCATGAAAGCCATGGGAGTATTAGTTAGTCCGAAAGACATGACTAAGAATTCATAATGCCCGCATCGAGTTCTAAAGGCGCGCTTTGGAATATCCTCGGTTCTAATCTTGGTGATGATATCCGAATCGAAGATCGATTTTTGAAAAGAATTGTGCCCTTACAATCGGTCAAATAAGTCATCAATACGAGGTGAGGATACCTATTCTTGATGGTGACATGGTTCAATTCCCCGATAGTCAATACAAAATCGCATACCCCTTCTTTCTTCTTCTACGAATAAAACAGGAGCACCCCAAGGAGATGTACTTGGGGCGAATGAAATCGATGTCAAACAATTCACCGTAGTTGGACCTTTAACTCCTCGAAGTTCAATAGAGCCATTCGATATGGGGTTTTAGAAATGGGCTTTGTACTGTGTTCAAGATCAATAAAGAATTCAACTTCACGTTAAAGGGTAGACCGGAAGTTCTTCGTGAAATACGTCGAAAAGTCAATAACAACAGAATATTATTCAAATTTGACGTGTCTTTATTCAAATCCATAACATGGGCTAAGAAAGCTTGACATCCGTTTTTGATAAACGAATAGCTTTATGATTAGATATGATGGTGATTGATTTTAATGGTTTAGTTGCTTGAATTAAATAACAAAGTTGTTTAGGAATATGAAAGCTAACAACCTTACGAAAACAATCAATTTTGGCGTGATGTGTAGTTAACCAATCAATCCCTAAAATCACATCAAAAGCAAGTATCTTTAAAGAGATAAGGTCAACGTAGTAAGGTGATGGTGCCAACTTGAATCAAACAAGATTTATAAATAGTGGATGTGATGAAAGTTTCTCTAACGGAGTTTCCACAGATAAGTCAAAGTCTAATTTCTCCTGAGTCAAGTTTAAACGTTGAGCACACAAGCGAGAGAGATAAATGAATGAGTAGCACCCAGGTATCAAGTAAGGTATAAACTTCGCAAGAAATTTATAAATAAATTTACCCGTGATCACCTCGTTTGGGTTCCTCATATTTTGACCAATCCACAACAAACGCCTTTCAGAACTGCTGACTTTGACTTTTACGGGATGATCTTTTGAGCCACCGTCCCCTCATTGACTAGGTTTCGCTTATCAGCATAATCTCGAGCGATATGTCCTTCCTTTCCACAATTATAGCATACCTTGGCTGTTGTGGGCGCTTTGACCGATATGTCCTCTTTTTCCATTTTAGCATATAATGCCGGTGGTCGTTTCTCCTCCCTTAGAACCGATTCTTTAAAGCCGACTGCTGCCTCTTCACATGATCGTTGTTAAATCTCCTCTTTTAAAATCTCCTCCTCGACTCGCTTCTTCTATTTTCATGGCCATGATTTCCACCGTAGTGGTTACCATTTTTGTCCGTCTCGCTTCTTTCTCCGTGGTTATCATTATTCTCGTTGACTTCTATCTCTGAATACGATCCTCGGTTATGGTCCTCGGTTGGCCGTACTCGTTATCTCGCTCTAATAATTGAGCCCTGCATAACATCCTAATAGAGAGAAAATTTATGAGAAATGAGATACTTGACGTATGCCGGGGTTTCAAACCTCTAAGAAACATCTGCGTCATATACGCCCTCATTCTCCACCAAATGAGGTGCAAACTGGATAACTCAGTAAACTTTGCCTCGTCTCGAGACACCGCCATGTTGTTCTCGCTCCGCCTAATAAACTCCACTTCCTTCATATGATTTAACACTTTCGTGAAAGTATTTGTCATTAAATAGTTCTGAAATGTCTCCCAAGACATCTTGAGTCTTGGTACCGGATGGGTACGCTTCACGCACTCCCACCGGTAGTCTCGCTTCGCCATTTAAATAAAGGTGGCGAATGGAACCTTCTTCCTCCGCATCCCAAGACATCGAATATCTTGGTAATTTGCTTGACCCATGTTTCCGCCATGATCGGATCCGCTTTCCTTAAATTCGGTGGTCCCAACTCTTTGAATCTGCTTGGATGTGACAACCCGTGAATTGCTATCATTTCCTCCTTTATTTTGAACACGAGTCTCCTCGTGCGATTTTGCATGAATCGCAAAAAGTTTCTAAACATCCCTCGTTCATCATCTCGCTTTCGGTGGTGTTGTTCACAGGAGGAACATTGCCACTGCTATTACGCTCTCCTCGTTGGTGAGTACAGGTGTCTCCACGGTCTCATTTCCATTGTTAATATTCTCGTTCGACATTCTCAAATCTGTCATAAAACAAGGGTTAATTAAGGAAATCAATATATCACATAATATCCCTATATACTGACCAACTAACAAATAAGCTTAGGTAGGACACACTAGCGAAGGATTTACTCGTCTCTCCCCTCCTAGTTCTATTCCCCGATCTCCGCCAGAGAGATCATATCCTAAGCTCGATACCAACCGTGACGCCCCCAAAATAGGTAAACATCACCCATTCTCGAGTTGTCAATACATGGTACGTAAACAACTACAACTTTATTATTACAAAAGTAAAACTGTGAGTTTGAATACAAATATTATCTTCTGCACAATATCTATACTCAAATAAATCCTCATCACATTTATTGATACATTATTTTATAAAAATGGTGAGGACTACTAAACAACTCTCTAGAACCTTCATTCCATACCCCACTTCGTCTCACTATATTCTCGCCTCCCGAGAAGAAAAATGGAACAAAAAGAAAAGGGTGAGCTCAACTAGCCCAATAAAAGAATATTATGACTAAGATAATATACAACAAATTATCGTTAGTCTTCAACAGGAAAAATCTAATAGAATACAATAAACAACAAATTTTAAATCAATATTCGCAATGAAATAATAATTCATTAGAAGAGTTAAGTAGAGAATGCAAACTACTATCTTCTATGTATGAATTTAAAAGTTCATCGCTCTATCTTTTATCCTCGTAACATCAATCAATATATATCCGAATTAAATATTCATCTTTGCACTACTGAGCCAAAGATATTCATCATTAATTATGGTCATGTTCATCTAAACACTTGTTCATCTTTGCACTACGGCCAAAGATATTCTTCAAATCATTCATCTTTTGCACTACGTGCCAAAGATATTCCATAATATCATCATTTAAGATCAAGATGATGAAAATATTTTTAAAGAAACGAATCCAAAGTGAAACAAAATGACAAGGATTAAGGATTAAGGATTAGTACTTTGTTTTATCCACGTCCAAAAATACCTCAAAATAATCACGGTGGTGTAAAATTCAAGAATGATCAAAACATGGATACAATCAAAGCTAGTATCCGAATAGATATTTTTAGTGAAAAGAAAATTTTTCATTTTTCGATGAATAATGCCGTATTAAGTGAATAAGTGTCAGATACGTGAATAAAGTCCGAGTATCGTGAATAGTAACTCTCGACACCAAAAGTTCCAAATTTGATAAAATTTCAGATCAATATTTCAACATAATGATATCAAGAAATAATAATATCATTACTGAAAAAATAATATCCTTACCTCGAAAGATCGGTACTTCTAATTGAAACACCTGATATAAAGGCTATGACTTGGACTTCACTTGCCAGATAGCAATACTCAAAGTATACTCAAAATACTCACAAGAATAACCGATAATATAGAGAGAGAAAACTTCGGTTTACGGTGTGATTTTCAATTCTAACCCAAGCACCCTATTTATGAAAAATCTTTAGAACACCAAAGTAAAAATTTAATAAAATATTAATATATATATTAAAATTTCTCACGCCCTTCTTTCTTAGATCTGATCTCACTCATTATGCACATGTTGTAGCCCACAAAACAAACAAAAAACGTTTTGTTATTTAAAATATTTTAAACTTCCAAAATCAATTATTTGAGCTTCGAACTTGATAATTCACAATAAATAGCCCTTTTATCGGAAAATTGAAACTCGCGTTTTTATAAGAAATTCAATTCTCTACAACTTTACGAGAAGAAAGTTTTTCCAATTCCAAATGTAAATCAAAAGAAATCCACAAACCAGATTTTACGGTTATAATCAAATTTCAATCGATAAATGGGTCCAATCACATGTTTAACATGTTTTAAACATTTATTGCAACAAAAATACTCATCCTCCTCAGTATACTCATATATCCCACATTCGTTGTAAAAATATCACCATTATTATATTATTAAAATATAATAATATATTTATTTTATCGAAAAAAAGATAAAATTTCAATTTTCAACAATTGTCACAATAAAAATTTTCTCCATCTATATCCACATAAAATCAATATTTTTCTCATCATATGAATCAATAATTAATTATTCACAAATAATATTACGAATCACAATATTGACAACCGAATAGCCTCCCGGAAAGAGGGGCTTTCGATAAGAATTTCTCCATTGGTAGCGCATTAGGTGACCAAACCTCTCCTTATGCGAACTTTCTAGACATTGCCAATAATGTTATCTAATAATATTATTCGGATAATATGAATTATTGCTTCGATAATGAAAAATATCGTGTGTAATGACAATTATTGAAACAACAATAATATAAAATATCAACGCAAAGAATTATTAATAAAATAATCTTGAGCGAATTCGTAACCATTATTGAGTAGTGCATTCTTACGTAAGAATCAATAATTGGTGCAATACTGCAGTGTCTTCTTGTGTTTTAACCACCGAAGGTATTTTAACAATGATTAATTGAGTAATAACTACTCGTTATTTTTAAACAACTTATATTTGTCGTTTTCTTCATCCAATCGCTTTCCGTTATGGGGCCCACAAAAGACTGCTTGCCATTGCATTTAATAATATTCCCGACAAGATCTAATATTCCACGACCAAACGAATATTCTCCTACAACAATGAATATTTTATAACCACTTGCTTATTTTGAAATATTTACGTTTTTTTTCCCTAACTATCCACATTAATCAAATCAACCCTTACTATTTCAAAATAATAAATAGAGAAAATTAAATTTCATTTATTAATAATTTGGGGTCTTCTGATTATTATTATTTTTATTATTATAATCATTATTTTATTATTATTATTATTAGTTTTATTAATATTATTATTATTTTTATTATTATAATTATTATTATTATTTTAATAAATTATTAATAATAATAAAAATTAGAAAATCGGTATATCTAGAATCCTGGTTCGATTTTTTACCGAACTATAAAAACGCAATGAATCGAAATCGATCTAGAAAAATCGGTATATACTGATTTTTTTTTATCTTAACCGGATCGGTTCATTTTATATTATCGAACCGGAATTTGATTCGGTCGGGTTCGAAAAACCGAAAAATCGAAAAAACCGATCCAAATGAACACCCCTAGAAGATAGTATGTGATTAACAATTTGAAAGAGATAACATCCACTAAATCAAAAATATTTAATTAAAAATAAAAATTATACTTGCGTCATTTCTAAATTTAAATTTTTGACTTTTCAGTCAATATATATGAAATATTTTTATATATAATATTAATGTGATTCACTTAATTCTTAAAAATAATAAAAGTTGTAATTTATAGTACATTTTAAATACTTGACCATTTTCATAATTGTATTGTATAAAATAAAATAAATTTATATTAATTTTAAATTTTAAAATACTTCAAATTAATTTTTTTTAAAACTGATCATATATTTAGAAACTATAAAGGTCTTGTTTGTCCCAACTTATATAAGAACCATTTATAGTTTATTTAATAAATTATTTTTAAAGGAGTAGTTTTATGTGGACAAACTATTCATAAACAATTGCACAAACCCACAAACCAATAGGAAAATAGCATTTGGATCACATTTATATTATTAATAAGATTTACTAACTTCTTACTTCATGTTCAATACATGAGGAATAATGTTAGGGATATAAATTATGCATAAAAATTGTACACAAACAGTATAAAAAAAAGAAATAGAAAGGGAAATATACGATTAAATATTTTAGACATACTGAGTGCTTTGTACTAATTATTTTTATCCTTAGAATAAGTTATTGAACTAATTGAAGAAAAAAAATAAAAATAACACATCTACCTTTGTCCCAGGACACCTCAAGAAATATAAGTTTAACAATAAGTTATAAGAATAAGAGACATTTGGTTCAAATGTATCTTTGTTTCAGAGTCACATCACCTAATATACGTCTCTTGTCATACGTTTGTTTTATAAATAAAGTAGAGTTTAAAATTAAAATTTTAAAGTAAAGTATGGAAATCCAAAGGAAGGGCTTGGGCTAGGATAGTTTGTAGGGCTTAACCGACTATGTATTATTGCGCCAAGTTGGCCTGGTTAACGGCCAATTTGGACAATTGCACCAATCTGACTTGGCACAGTTAGCAGTTAACACAGCCATCTTGCATGTGATCTATCTAGTGGCCAGGCGGCGTGTGAGACTTAGGTCTCATTCTGTTGTGCATCACTAATAACACATTTTCTCTCTCTAATTGTCTTTTTAAAAAAAAATGAGAAAATACATTTATTTATATACCACCTATATAACACATTTTCTATCTCTAACACATCATTATCCCTATAACACATTTTTTCTCTTTAAATTGCCATCTTTTTTAAGAAAAAAAAGAAGAGAAAATACACTTATTTATTGACCACCTAAGACTATTGCAGGTCCACCTACGACATCCCTAGTGTGGGGCCCATTTCTCTCGGTTTTTATGTCGTGCCGTCAGTTTTTTAGCGTTCATAGTTTTCAAATCGGCAAGAGTTAGAAAACGTGTTACACCGATCCGAAAAACTCTTTTCAAGAGCTGCACAATGACATCAAGTTTGATCAATTTCGGATTCAGAAAAGAGAAAAAGAGAAAAAACCATTATTCTATAAACGTCGACTAGTCGCTTATCTTCTTTTCTGTAACTTGTTGCTCGGAGCCCAAATGTCATTGTGAGGACCCTTAATTAGGTGTGAGCACAATTCGGTTAAAACCGAACTACCGAACCGAACCGAACCATTTTAACCGAATTATTTCAGTTTTCGGTTTTTTTTTGAATTTCGGTTATATCCAATTAGTATTCAATATTCGGTTTTTGGTTCGATTTTCAAAAAAGCAGACTATTCGGTATCCGAATAACCGAATTGTAATATTAATTAAAAAAAATAATTATTAATTATTAATTATTAATTGTAATATTTTTAAAAAAAATAATTATTAATTATTAATTATAGGAAAATTAATTATTAATTATTAATTATTAATATCAAATGTCTATTCGGTTATTATCCTAATTACGATTGTGCATTCTATAATTAATTTATTCGGTTATTCGGTTAGTTCTAAAATTCGGTTAGCATTTCGGATAGTTGTTTTGTCGATATTTCGGTTTTCGGTTATAACCGAATAGACATTTCGGTTCGGTTATAACCGAATGCTCACCCCTACCCTTAATACTCTTTATGAGTCTTGTAATCTTTGCTTTGACATCTTGACCTTGAGGTGAAATGATACTTTTGACCTCCTGCCACTATTAGAGAAAAATGTGCAATTTTTGAGTATCTACATATATTGTCTCTTATATATTTATTTATTTATTTTATTATTATTATTATTATTATTATTATTATTATTATATATGTTTCTTATTACTCCAATTAAAATAACATATTGTAATGAGATCATTTGAAATTAAACTAATTATTATTATTATTATTATAAATATTATCACTCAAATATGTTATATTTTTAAAACTTATCTGATAACCCAATTCATAGTT
Organism: Panax quinquefolius; assembly: GCA_020205615.1. NCBI lineage: Eukaryota > Viridiplantae > Streptophyta > Magnoliopsida > Apiales > Araliaceae > Panax > Panax quinquefolius. Next base: position 16,950,883 of record CM035170.1, on the reverse strand, counting down.
TATTCGTATTTTGCACATATTATTAACCTTGTATTTAATAAGTTGGAGAAACCTGTTTGGCGCTATTCTTTTCAAAACAACTTATTAAGAAAGTAAGTTGAAAATATGCCCCCCCCTCCCCCCGGTCGAAATTAGGGGTTGTTCTGAATGAATTGAATGAAACTAAATATTGAATACTGAATGAAAAAAATTGTTTGATAATTAACATGTCTGAAACATCTGAATAACATATTTTTACTATTTTATCTCTCTGAAAAAATTCAAAATTATTGTAAATTTATTTAATATTACTTAATATAATAGTTAATATTATAAAAATATATACTTCATTCAACAGCTCATTCAGTCAAAAAAAATGACAACCTAAATGGTCTGAAGACCGATTTAATCATTTAGTGCGTAACAAAAAACCCCTTACACTATTAGGATTTCGAGATCAATGTTATACATATACACGCTGCCATCCTAGGTGATGCAAACTAGAGTTTGATCGTCCGTCCAAGACATCCCGATTAATCGGCCCCCTGGGTTTTTCCATACGGTTCCTTAATATTGGTAGAGTTTATATATATATGAGAATCGAAAGCCAATATTTATTTCCTAATCATGTTAGTTAATACAAATATAATCATTATTTTAGCATGCATATATATAAAATAAGGATCTTAGGCTCACCCCAAAAAAGCTCACCCAAGCTCACCTATAAAAACTCATTTTTTTTTTCCATCTCCTCACATTTACGTGAACTTCAGGTCTCTTTCACCTCTCAAACATAACACGCGAATCGCGAATAGAACTCTTTCCCTCTTTCGCTATTCAGCTCTCCTCAAAATTATCTCGCTCTCCCGATCTCTCTGAAACTCTTTTCTCACGATCTTCTCAACCCCTGCTCGCTTGCCCCAAATTCGAAAACGAAGGATTGCCCTAATTTTCGCCCCAAATCCGTGAAAAGGTAACAATTTGATTTAACGATCTAGAAGGCTTTTTGGTTCTGTAGGATTTTTGGTTTTGTAACAATAAGGTTTAACAATCTGAATAGCGAAAGTGATTCAAATCAGAAGTTGGGGCAAGCTCTGATTGAAATTTTTTGATATAGAATATAGAGCTAGTTCTGATTGAAAAAATTTTGGGCAAGCTGGAAGGCTTTTTGGTTCTGTAAGATATTTTTAATTTTCCTCGCATATTATATGTTTGTACTGTCAAATTGCTCAGTTTTCCATCTTTTTAGGATCCGTATGGCCATATTCTTCACCTGTTTAGTTCGCGTGAAAGACAAACTTTTGGTAGAACTAAGACAATCATTTTTGTTGGGAGTTATTTCTGGATGGAATATGGATGTTCTTACTTTAAGTGGTGATGTTCTTGCCCTATTGAGAAAATTAAAAAACAAGCTTTCCGGATATAACCAATTCCTCAAAACAATGAATTTAAACAAGGTAAAATGTCGATATGACAAAATGGTAAAAAATGTAAAAAAAAACGATGGCAGTTAGTAGCGGATATAACTATTTCGTTTTGTTTTTCAATGCCTTCCCATTCAAGGCTGGTATTTATTTGCTCTGTCATTTTAGATTCATAAACACATGCTTATCAATAAGTTATGAAACAGAAACTTACAGAACATATTATTAGTAGCTTTAGTTTTTGTTTACTATCTCTATATATGAGTTTTTGTATACACTTAAGATTGCTAACTTTTTGAGTATTTCTATTGAGTGTGGACCTAATCATTCTATTTAATTTATTATTGGTAGAATTTTTACAAATGGAAGGCATGAATATGTAGAATTTTTTTTGTCTTAATTGTAGATTCCAAGTGGCTGAATATGTTTTTCTTGTTGTTCATTTCAGTGGAGTATTTTGGAGCTATTTGTCACTGCCAATAGCTATCAACGTTGGAGCTGCACTATCAACATTGAAGTCCTTCTTGCTCTCCACCACTCATTTACAATGATTCTTGATTTAGCCTTGTGCTTGTGACCTTTAGGTCTTTAAGAAAGAAAAAGTTTTAACAGGGGCACCTTGGTAGCCTTGTGCTTGTGACCTTTTAGGTGCTGCTTGAGTAGTTAATACTTAATAATTTTGTTTTTATTTGGGTAAGAGTGCAGAGGAGAACTTTTCGCCTTGTCAAGCACATGCATGGGATGTTATTAGTAAGATGTTGTATGGAGGGGAATATTGTAATGAATGTTTGTGAAAATGATTACATGGTTGGAGCCTCTGGAATTTTTCTGTACAAATATTTTTTTGAATTGCAAGGTTTTAATTTGATGTTATGCATTAACAAGTTTTCTTTATTTCAAGATTTTTATTTATTACCTTTTGTTCATGTGGAATTGATTTCGAGAATGTCAGCTTGTGGGTATTCTCATTGTCAGATAAGTAATTGTTGAAAATTCTTAGAACATACATTTTCATGGTGTTTAACTGAAGGACAAAGAGTAGGTTATGGGGGATAGGTACTCATGTAATATACTTTTAGAGATGAAAGAGGTTACATTATGTGGGCTACAAAAGTAATTTGAGAATAATAATTGTTGATTATTCATTTGAGTGTTGAATTATTTGAGTAGAGCCTGGCTGAAGGATTGAGCTCAGTAAAGTTGTTGTGTGCCAATCATGTGACTAAGCTGGGTTGTAAGTTATCATGGGTCATAAATAATCATCGAGTTTTTGATTAAAAATAAGTCTAAATTGTATTACAACAACATTTGAAATTGAGTCTCAACAGAAGGACGTTAGGCTCTTCAAGTTTCTTGCATTAGAATGGAGTAAATATTCTTGTTCCAAAGAATATGTTGTAGTTGTATATAGCATTTATATTTATGTTGTATCGAATGGAGATATATTGCAGATCATTCATCAAACCAAAGATATGCATAATAACGGTAATTGATGCTTTCGCTCCCAAAAAAAGCTGACGTTATTTATCGCTAATCTATTACTTAACAAGACACTACTGTATGCTAAAAATGAGATTGTGAAAGCCTCAATTGTCATTGATGATCCAGACCTTTCTCAGTAGTAAAATAGAGCTTGGGGTGAGCAGATCGCGAGAGCGAGAGAGGAGAGCCGCTCGTTCGCGTGTTATGTTTGAGAGCTGAAGGAGAGGGAGAGCTGCAATTCGCGTAAATGTGAGGAGAGAGAAAAAAAGAAATGAATTTTTATAGGTGAGCTTGGGTAAACTTTTTTTGGGTGAGCCTAAGGTCCTTATTATATATATATATATGCCCAAAAAATTATCGCCCTAAGTGTGACCATTTTTAATACTCAGCTACAAGAACAATGTAAGGCAGTGTTTGGTTTCATTTCCATTGACCTTTTGGGCATCGAGGGATGCAAGATTTGTGTATTACATTTCATTCATTTTTAGTTTATCTTTATTTCTAAGAGGACCAGGGGGATGTTAACCATTTTGATAAGTACTTTAAATCTCCAATTTGACTTCATTTCTTTCAAGTGGGAAAAAAATAAAAAGTAAAACTAAAAGTACAAATATTTTTGAATTGAGATAAAATATATAAAGTGAAAAGTAATTCGGTTATTTAGTGAGATCCATTAGTATAAAAAATAAAATTAGTCATCATTTTATATAATCTTGTTTTTCCTCTGCTTTTACTTTTCTAAATATGATTTGTACTTGGCAGAGAGGGAGGTAGTAGACCTGACAAAATATGGTTATGGGTTGGTTTTGGTTTTCAAAATATGGTTAACCAACCATTTAAGAACTAAAACCATATTAACCATTTTTAATATGGATAATGTGGGTTGGAACCATATGGTTATGGTTAAAAACCTTATTAACCATTTTAAGATAATATATTTTAAAATATGGTGGGGTGGCGTGGGGTGGGGTGGGGTGGGGTGGGGTGGGGTGTATTCATAATCACATAATATATTTTTTTATGGAGGTGGGGGTGGAGGGGGTGGGTGGTGGGGGTGGCGTAGGGGGTGGGGTAGGGGGTTGGTGGATGGGGTGGGGTGGATGGTAGGGGGTGGTTAGGGGTGGGGGTAAGGGGTGTATACATAATCACATAATATTTTTTTTGTGGGTGGGGGTGGGGGTGGGGGTTGGGGTAAGGGTGGGGTGGGGTGGGGTGGGGTAGGGGATGGGATGAGGTGGGGTGGGTGGTTGAGCTTCTTGAATCTATCTAATAAAATACAAATGATTTTGAATTTTCCGCTCATTCAATAAATCATCCGGACCGTTCAAAGTTTGAGATAAATCTCACCATCCATACAGTGCCGAAGACACGGGACTAAGCTAGTATGTAAATATGGATGGAAAAACTTTTGATTTAAATTTTGAATAAAATATGAGTCGAAAAATGGTTATCTAGTTAGAACTATATTTCTTTTTAAAATATAGTTCCAAACTTTAACCAACCCAAATAAATAAAAAATAAAGTTAACCAACCCATTTTGTTAATATGGATTAATCCGTGAGCTTAACCAACTATATTGCTGCGAGTCTGCAGGAGGTAGTAATAACCTAGTTGTAAATGATATCAGAAATAGTTTGTATGGTGAAAACCCACCACCCTTGGGTCTAGTATAGATGTTTGGTGTTCAGAAGATTCAATACAAATTATCTTTTTACCAATTTACCGTTTGAAGGCTCTGCTGCCATATAATAAAAGCATTCCCATGAAATACATTTCACTTGCGTAACAAAAGCTGGCTGCTGCCAAGGTGAAATGGCAGCAGACCTTGAAAGGGTATCCTCCAGATCAGTAGTTATTGACTTTAGCCCAAAATTAGCTAGCTAGCTATTATGGGGAAAACACAAATATCTATCTATCTAATAAAATCCACTTAGCTACAAACAGATTTTCTTAATTCTGGAAGAAGCAGGGATCACAATAATAGGAAACTCACTCGCACATTTATAAACTCAAAAAGAGAATTTGTTAAAGGGACACTAGCCTTTACAGTAACTGGTAATATGAAAATTTGAAAGAAAGGGGTTGCCCCGTGATGAGAACTTAAGAGAATAAAATACAAACAAATTCAGCAGGACAAAAGAGAGAAACTAGATGATGATGCATACATAATGCACAATACTATGAGGAGGCGCCTTGAAAGGACAAACGGTCCCTAAGAGTATCAAAAATTGAAGAAGCTGCTGCATTCTGTGCAAAAGTTAATTTCAATCGCCCAAGCAGTTCACCATCTTTGGCCTGAGAAGCAGCATCTGCAGCTTCCTTCGCCATGCCAATTCGAGCATAAGCCTGTTCAGGTATTACAGAGTATTTCTTACAAGGTCCTTGATTCTCTCTGTATATATAAATATTAAACTACAAGCAGCGATAACCCATATTCGCTGTAGTAGAACAGATGGATTTTATTCAAATTATTATCAAACATGTACTCCTCAATAATAGAATTACCTCAGCTCTCTCTCGTGGATCTGACAGTTTTGGGATATACTTTAATGCTTCTCCTTTCTCATCTGCATCAGTGCATGCCTCCACAAAAGGCCGATAACCTGTTTAGACAAAAGAGGGTTAAAAGAAGAATAAAGTTTTCAACTTATTAATTCAGCTTGCAATGGATAGGGAGACTAAACAACCGTTAATAGATTTTCAACCACCCTTTTATTATGAATATTTGGAATATTACTCCATGAAAGATAAAAGAAAGGAAAAGAAAAACTCTCTTTTGTCCGGCCTAATGGAGGAACACCTTTTGTGGTTAGGTACAAACTTCCAGTCACATTTGCAAAATTTAATGAGATTGTGTATAGCCCAAGATTGTTTATATATCTAAAAACATGTTAAGATTTTGACAAAACATCAAAAAAGAAAGTGATGGTGTGCCTTCTTTAGTCGTCATCCACAATCTAATTAAGTAGGAAATCTTACCAATCGGTGGCCTTTTCTCCTTCGAAAACTTTTCTAGGGCATCCCAATCCCTGATTGTTGCCAAGGCAAACACTTTAAGCCAATACCATCGCTTCTCTGAAACCTGAATTAAGCTCATAACAATAATAGTATAGTTACAATATAAATTAAAAGAGTTGCAGAATTAAACAAAGCACTGGGAAAAAAAATCGCCACATCAAGCTATCAACGGATGCATGCTGATTACTCATCAATAAAAGGGGCCATGAAGCAACATTAACCTTGAATTCAGTTTTAACTTTCACAGCAGCACGATGATTTCCCAGTACAATACATGTGCGAATTGTGTCACTGATACTTGAATCCACAAAAATGGGCTGCTTGGTGCTCACCTCCAAATCATGTTGCATTCTGTAATAATTCATAAGTCAGTAATTAGTAAAAGGAATCAGAATAAACAAATACCAAGTCAATATATATAAAGATGATATGAACTTCTCATAATCAAACTCAAAAGGTTTCATTATAATATTTACTTTTTTCCAATGCCTTATTTTATATACAACAGTTGTTCCCTTTAAATAGTGGTGGGATGAAATCAAACAAATAATTATACATGAACCCAAATAAAGTTTGTACATACAGTATTTTGTGATGAAATATTTCTCTCTGTAATTTCTAATGATGAATCAGGAGGACAGGTTGATGAATGATTATATCACATATGATACTTGTATGTGAATCATATATAAACCGTAAGACATGCTTGAATTCTCCAAGCAATCCAAATCATTCCCCCATTAAAAGTAAAGAGACTTCTTCTATACAATAAACATTCCCTTTTTCTACTCCCGGAATATAGTTAAGTCACTAAGGAGATCAACTGTGCTGCACTTTTAGGACTCAGGTTCGATTCTTACCGAAGTGACTTTTCTCTTCCTTTATGTGAAGTTTGGTTTCCTTCTTTATGTGAGGTTTGTTTTCTCCTTTGAGTATTGATTGATTATTGCAATTTCTCACCTTTAGTTTAAGTTTATTGATATTGTGATTGTGTACTTAATTTATGATAATTCATTGTACTTGTACTGCATCTCCAAATAGGGGTTTTCAAAAAAAGAAAAAGTAAGAGAACCTACTTTTTAAGATTGTACAATCACTGCGAGAGAGATGATCATGAACACCATAAGTTGCCAAAAAGGGCCTCAAGGCCAGACAAATCAAAAGACAAAACTATACAAGTTAGTTGCCCAATTGTGCATGCACTAACCATGGTAAAATTGCATCTCACCTCAACAATTTTGCATGCTCTTCAGCTGCCTTCGACTCAAACACATGTTCCTTTGTTTCCGAGAAAAGATTACTGGCCTTTTCAATAAGTTTTACACGTGGACCATGAAGTGGAGATCCTTTGCTAGCCATTGGATTCTTGGCCAGTTCCCATGACTCTTTCCACAATTGAAAAGCAACATCCTACAAAATCAAGAAACTTGTCAGAGCCCACAAGATAGTCCAGATATATATATATATATATATATATATATATATATTATAAGTTAGGCGAGGTAGTTCCAATTCATCCACATTAATGAGCTTAAACAACTAAAAATGAATCCAGAAGAAACCCTGGAGAAAACAAAAGAGAACTCACTTAAACTTTAGTTTCTTAAAGATATGCTGATATGGTTATTGTTAGGCATATAGTTTACTTGCTCATAGTTGCGTATCAAGGCAATATAAATAAAATTTATGTAAAAGTATTACATTTGTAGCATAGCACCTCTATGGAATTAATTATCAATGGATACTGAAATGTAATATACTGCACAGAAAAAGCATGAAGGACTTTAAAGGTTTATAAAAACTTCTTTTAGGAAAAAGAAATAAAAGGAACTTGCTCCTTGAGAAATCCAATTACCCACAACTCTACACTGAGGGAGGTCGCACAAATTCATAATTGAACAAGCACCTATATCTAATCTAACCTCCAGTTCCATATCAAGTAAAACAATGAATCTCAACCCACGGAAAAGACTTGAAACATTCCAGCAATATCTTAATTAAATGTGAGGGCGGGAAGGGAATTAATCAATTAATTTTTATCTTCATCAAACAACTTAAACTCAAATTTACCTGAAGCTGACCACTGGAGAGAAAGAAGTCCTTCAGAAATTCATGCCTATAGCATCTGAGACAAATAATAATAATAATATGAGTCATAAAAGGGGAAGGGGGTGGGGGTGGGGGTGGGGGTGGGGGCGGGGGCGGGGAAAGGCCTGTGGTAGAAGATCTTGTACTTGATGGTCAATTTACCCCTACTTGAAAGCAACAAAAATATAAACTGAACAAAATAATTGATAAGTTGCCACCAAAATAAAATTAAACCTTATAATAGAGTGTATTTACCGTGCATAAGTTGAAAATAGGTCACGTGCCAGTGGTCTGGCTTGGATCATCCCAAAGAACTCCAAGGCTGGTCTCTGTATTAACAAAGTAGTTAAACCGCCATACCTCAATAAATTGCTTAATTTATTTACAGGTTTGATTAATCAATGGTATTACGTGAAGCTACACATATTACATTAAGCCTATTAAGGCTCCACTTGGATGAATGCATGACTTTGAAATCCTAAAGCGAAGTATTCTTAGTAGTTTAGAATATTATATTTACTACTAATAGTACTACTAATATACTCTTAAGTGTACTGCAAGTGACACTAGCCCAATACTTCTTTAATGCGACTATAAAATAATATATAAAACGTTTTCGTGTCGAGAATGTAATTAACATTTGTGGATGCCTTATCTCAATGCATCTAATCAAATTGAGATATAAATGTTAAACAAGCAAACCAATGTTGTTTTAACAAAAGCAAAAGAAGTGATAAACTAAAAGACCGGGTTAAGGGAAAAGGAAACTACCGCAAACATATGTACATCTCATATTGTATTTTCACATACTTTCATTCTAGAGTTGCCGGTGAATGATGGGGACTTTCTTCACAGGGTTTGTTAAGTAGGGAGTGTGGTTATCCTATTATTATATGATGAAAAAGTGGGTCTTTTGTCTTTTGACTATATGAATCCCTTAATGAATGATGACATGATTGATACAATGTTTGATGTTTATTTTAACCTTTAAAAAAAATAGTGTTTGATGTTATGTTTAATGGGTTTCTTTTTAACTTGATTGATGCTGATGATAATTAACGAGAAAAAAATAGGGACCTCTAAAATCTAAATGTTATGTCACTTGAAATTTGTGCATTCTTTTATTCCCAACTTGATTGAAAAAAAGACTAGTATGCGTATACATATTATTTAAATGTCCCAAGCATCTATGCATCCCAACATTTTTCAAAAATATCATCAGCATCTGCCTCGTTTCAGTGTGTTCAAGTTGGTGCTTCATTTGGCGCTTCATATATTCTTTTTAATATCCACACACGCTAAGGTCAAACGTTTAAGTTCTAATAGAGGATATATTCAGTGTCATATTATTGCTTAAACATGTAACTTTTGAGCGAGTCATGTTCATGTGTTCATTTAAGGATTCATCTGATTTTCTCAGGGTTATTATTCAATTGGCAGATTTACAACTGCTAGATTAATACAAAGTGCTAAGATTGAAACCTCCAATGGCTTACAAAAATATATCGGCCCAAGTTATATCCAACAGATTATATGGTTATCAAAAACTATTATTGCCTTTGGTATTGTAGTTCTTCAAAAAAATTCAGAGTTGTACATATTTAGCACCCTTTGTATAGGATTCTCCTTCATTTACCTCCAAGAAACCTAGACCTCAGAAAAGTTCTTCAGCTTTCTTCTTTGTTTCCTCCTCCTAATTGCTAAATTTCTTTGATTCACTCCACAGTATTAAAACTAAACTTAACTACCATGGATTTCAAATAACTCCATCCAAAAAGTTATTTTTATTCTTTTTAAGGCATGCAGTCTGTTAAAATCCACAATTAAGCTATCTTATGTGCGCCTAGCGTATACTCTCCTAATTTGTAAAACTCTATTCATTACTAATCCTTGAATCAAATGCGACCAAAAGTATCCTACCACGTAGTACCTTTTGCCAAATGTGAAACAAGACCAGATAAACAAGATCAGTATCACCACTTTCAGTTGCCTTCGTTAGAGCTGTATCTTCTTCTCCTATGCTTAGCAAGAGAGGAACCTGAAGAGAAGTCAAAATTATATTAATAGTACCTACCCACAAAATTAATTAACTTCAGCAACGAACAGAAAAATGATATCTAAGAAAGAACTTTCTAGCAAAGAATACATCAAAGTAACCAGAAAGCAGAAAATTAATGAAAACGAAAAAAAAAGCATGGAAAAAACCTGTTTGGAGGAACGTGGCTCATGTTCTACAAGCATAGCAGCTAACTTCCGGCGGCCGGTCTTATCTGCATGAGCAGCAACTGCAGCATAAGATATGCCTTTGCACAATTTCAGCTGAAATTCCAAAAACATCAATTAAGAAATTGCACTTGCATGAAACTAATAAGAAACTAAAAGTGTATTCACAAGTTATGCCAAGAAACTATGACACAGAAAAGAACCTTCTCAAGTAAGATCTCAAGAAGACTGGTATCATGAATTGCAGAAGATGCTGTTATCTTTGAACATGCCCAGTGCATGACCACCACTTCCTGCATAAAACCCCAAAACTGATGTTAGTGCACATAAAAACTGAAGTCGTACTTTCTAGTTCTTCTGTTTCAATATGAGATGTGTGGGTTTGACTGTATCTTAGTGCTCCCTTGGTTCATGTACAGGTAAGTAAGACAATTACACAGGTCACAGAGATACATAGTTTCGTTGGGAAGGTTAAATGTTTAAAATGGGAGGGAAAAGATTACAAGTAAACTTACTTGGTTCATACCAAGGTACTCTGATATTCTCAGTGCTAGAAGGTGTTGATGTGCATTAATCAAACGGCCAATCAGAACTGATGGTGTAAGCAACTAAAAGTGAAAGAGAGATTAACCAAGAATCAATAAATAGAACATAAGATTATCAAAGGAACTAAAAAGCCTCAATTAAGTAAGCATTTAGAGACCTTGTATTGCTGAATACTTAGAGGAATGCCAATCTCCTGGTTGCGTACAGCATTTAAAACCCTTAAAGTTTTACACATCTCTTGGATGCGGTCACGCTGAAATTGGCTGCCAAAGCCAACTGGATATCATTACCGAGAACATAAATCAGAACCTTTAAATGTCTATCTTATGGGAATGAACGTTACATCATTTAAAACTAAAATGACATTAGATATAGAGAAAAAAGTGTATTACATCTAAAATACACAAAGGAAGCAAGTGTACATGAAAAGGGACTAACAAGGTTTCAGCAGTCAAAGAAAGAATAAGCATAAGCATTTCTTAATTACATTGGCAAAGGTAAAAATAGTGTTTCGGTAAGCAGCAAGAATAGTGAAATTCCTACACTTAGTTCTTCGGCTATTCAATTTTTGTTTTCTTAAATAACCTTAAAAGTATCACTCAACAAATTTTCTAAACAGCAAATGATGTTATAGAAAGAAATGAAATATTTGTAGAAAGAGACAAATCACCTTGCCAAGTAACCTCTCAATATTGAAAATGCACACAATCCCCAAATTGATATCCAAGAAGTGAAAGAAAAGACCGAAGCCCCCTAGAGTGAATAACCAAAGAAAAGCTAGGAATTGGCATATCTCAGGCATTGTGTTGGAGCCTGGAGGCCATACTTTTTTCTAGTTTCCTCTTCACTCCAAATACTTTCCACCAAGTAATATGCTAATGTCTTAGAATTGCATAGAAAATGAGGCTAATATTGAATAATGGAAAATGCCTGGAAAGGTGGGGGATATCTTTTCTTTTTTGTTTTTTTTTTTTTGGGGGAAGATTTTCTAAGAGGAATCGTGCTAAATGGGAAATAATTCCTCATTCCCTTATATGGGTACTGTGGAGGAAACGGAATTGAAGATACTTCGAGGTTAGAGAGCAATTTACTGTGCATATTAAGTTCATATTCTTAAGCCTTCTTTTGTTTTGGCAGGACGAGGTGTATCCCAGAACGACTTTTGCTTTTGTTTATTTTTTGACAAAAGCCTAGGCTATGGTACACGGACTCAGATGGAGTGTCCAGTTGAACACGGTATTTTGAAGAGTTCGACACAGGTACTCCTCAATTTTGCCAATTTTTTATACTTAAACGAAGTGTCCAATACCCATACTCTTATCTGAGTGTCGAGTGACGGACATGGGTACTTTAGAGCAAAGTGAAAGTCCGTGTAAGGTTGTGTGTCTTGGTGGCACATGTATAGTCCTGTTTTTTGTGGCTTCAGATGTGCATGTGTCAGTGTGGCACCCCCTTGGTGCCTCTTTTAATATATTTTTTACTTATCAGAAAAATAATGACCGGCTCTCCGCAGTTATCTACTAGGCAGATCGAAATTGTGAATGATAGTGTACCATATATTCAAAAACATGTTGTTAATTTTAACTATATTAATTTTTAGAGCAGAACTCAACAATGTAATCATTCCAACCTGCAAAAGGCTTGACCATAACTTCCAGCTCGTAGTAGTTTCTGTTGTTGTGAAATACTGAATTCATGACCAGCAGCATCAATACATATTTCTACAGCCTCAGGCAGTGATGAGCGTATTAGTCTCAAGTTTTCATCAGCCTGATTAACATGTTGTGGTTAGAAAATTGTCACCAGAAATTTGAAACATCTCAGTTTTCTACATTCATATTCACCATTTATTTTTAGTCAGTTCTCAATTTCTAAATTGCTGAAAATAAATGCATAATGATTCGCGTTAAAATAAATGATTAATGATACTGTTATTTTTTTTTTGGGGTCATTTTAGGCCAAATGTCTTATTTTGTTCCACAAACATGAGAAAACACTTCTTTGAAATGAGAGTATTTCCAGATTGATTTCCTGAAAACAGAATATGGAAACTCTGCCTGAGGCCTGAGCACATTTCTAAAAAACTTTATATAAAAAAGAAAGAAAACGGGGTTTCAAAACCCTACCCAAACAGGCCTTAAATGTTTCATAAGCCCTTTGATCAAACCCATATTTTGACCATGCTTACCCAAGCCCATGCTTTTTGCTTTCAAAGACACGGGATCATAGTTGTTACAGCGCCACGGCGAGTCATGGCGGTAGCTGACTGCCTGGACGCCTAGGCGACAAGGCGACCGCCATGGCGTCCGTAAGGCGACAAGTCGTTTATAATGTGCAATTTATATATTATTTATTTTACTTAACAAGTATATTGACGATAAAATTTTATATACATTAAAACTCAAAACATAACACTATGGAATAACATTAAAGGCATAATTATGTAATTACTTATCAATAACAATCCAAAAACAACACACTTGATATTAAAAATTAGTAAAAGAAATGAAGAATTCAACAAACGCCGCATAGAAAATAAAATTGCAACCAGCCATCACAAATATGTAGTCTAATAACTAATAAAACACCACCATAGCAAGCCAAAATAATGTTTAAACTCTTTACACTAGTCTAGACTCTAGAAACATCATTCAATCAAAATCATCATAGAAAAGGTCATCTCCATCTCTTCCACGAGAACTACTCTCATTCAAAGGCGTAGGTGGTGGTCTTTCTCCAAAATCATCCTCCACATCTTCATCATCATTTGGAATTCTCTCTTCTTCATCAACTTCATTATCGGAGTCGGAATCTATCAACCTTGATTTCCTTGAAGTTGAACCACCACCACGTCGAGAGTATGTCATTAGATTATTACTAGTATTAGCACGAGCACTACTTGAAAGATTGCGACCCTCAAGCGTGTTGGATGCACCGGTTGCTCGATTCACATCATTCCATGTAAGATCCCCCGGGATGAACAACATTGGCATCATTATCGATCCATTCATTACCCCATTCAAAGTCATTAATGACTAATGGATCAAAATTATTGTCAAGTTCACGCCTCTTTTGGAACCTTGAGTCGATTTTTCGATTGTATTGGACATACACCAAATCACTCAATCGTTTGTGTTCCAATCTATTTCTCTTCTTCGTATGAATCTAAAATAAACAGAACAAAAAATAATAATATTAATGATAAAATTTTAATAATAGTGAATGATTTATTACTTTTGAAATTTGAACTAACAATAGAAAGTACTTACAAACTCAGATGTACTCCAATTGCGCTCGCAACCGGAAGAAGAACAACAGAGGCCTAAAATTCTTTTTGCAAATAAGGATAGCTTTCGATAGCTCAAGCGCTCAAAGCATTTCCACCAATCAACTAGCAAATATTTAAAAGAAATATAAATATTTTTAAAGGGAAGAAATGAAGAATGTATATAAATTATAATCATAATATATCTTTATATATTTTTTAATATACATACGAGGATTCTTTATTTTCCGTTGCCTAATCACCATTTCTCTTGCAAAAGTATCGCGAGAAGCATCATAGTTATATTTTAGATTGCTTATCTTGTCTAGCAAATCTAACTCTCGGACACCATCTTTGCAAAACGTCATTGAAGTCATCTCGTAAAGCATTAGCAAACAACTGACGTTCCTCTTTGATATCGAAGTACTTGCCCGGATTGAGAAACAACGCAACCCCATTTAATTTTTGCTCCATTTGATTTTCTCATCGCCGCTCAACAATTTCAATCACCTTCTTATATAGTCTTTGTTTGTTATCAAATGCATCTTTGATTTTTTTTTCTTCGCGCATTCCATAGCAGCAATAACTTCAGGCATAACAGGCTTCTTATCACTATCAACAATCCTCAAGACTATAAGAAGTGGTTGTGACGCCCTAATGCAATCCTCAACAGTATGCCAAAATGTTGTTGAAATAACAGTATCACATACTTTCTTCCCCGCTTTAGTAGCCGACAACTTTGATTTTGACCAATCCTCGTTGATGAACAAATGCCTCAATGCATCTTTATTCTTGTACAAACTCTACAAGATGAGGAAAGCAGTAACAAATCTAGTAACTGCGGGTCTCACAAGATCCTTCCCATTCGTTTTCTCCCTCATCGCACTAAGAAGACGACCATGTCTATAAATGAATGTTGTAATTCTCCTTGTATTTGTGATTGTGGGCTGAAATTGCTTCAACTTGCTTATGTCCTCTAACATAAGGTCAAGGCAGTGAGCGGCACAAGGTGTCCAAAACAGTGTAGGTCTCCTCTCCATTAGTATATGCCCCGCTGCCTTGTAATTAGAGGCACTGTTTGTGACCACCTGAACAACATATTCGGGGCCAATTTCCTCGATCTTGCTATCAAGTATATTTGCCAACATTGTGGCATCTTGAGACTGACTGGAGGCATCAACAGAACCCATGAAATAAGTCATCTCTGGACTATTAACAAGGAAATTCAACAAGTGTCTTCCCCTCTTATCTGTCCAACCATCCGACATGAGTGAGCAGCCGTATTCCTTCCAAGCAACTTCGTGTTTCTTCTTTAAGTCATCGATTTTCTTCTTTGCCTTCTCAAGTAAAGGAACCCTCAACTCATGATACGTTGGAGGCTTGAAATCCGGCCCATATTGCCCTATGGACTTGACCATTACTTCAAATCTCCTTGAATTTGCAGCATTGAATGGTATGCCACATTCGTAAAAAAAGTCAACAACGTGCATTTGGACTCTCTCCTTTTCCTCCGGTGTCCTCAAACGACTTTCAATACTCGTTTGGCTCAAACACTTGCTATGCCTCTCCTCTACAACTTCTTCGGGAGTCTTCCTTAGAAGTGCTTCAACCGTCTTAGCTTTTGGTTGTGGATTTTGGAATTGAAATACAACATTCTTCCTTTTAGAAGCCGTCCCAGAACTTGGGATAGTGTTAGAAGAAGTATTGAAAGTCATGGTTGGACGAGCAGATAATTGTTCTTCTTGCACTTCTACTATATCATCATCATCATCATCTAGCTCAAGTGGCTTGTTCCTCTTTCTACTATTCAAAGCCGCTTGCATCTCCCTCATAATTTCTGTTGTTGTTTTGGGACACTTAGCTACATCTCCATAATTTCCGGCTAGATGTTGTTTGAGTCTTTTGATGCCCGAATGACATTTCTTCCCACAAAGTATACATTGCACGACATCCTTATTACTTAAATCCGGCCAATATCCATATCTCCAACACGGATCGTTCGATTTAGCTTTTCTTTTAGGGTCCTTCGTTATATCATAATTATCGGCCCCCGAACTTTCTGCCATTTTACTGTCTACACAATACAATCAAATAAAAAAATAATTAAAAATAATCAAATCAAATAATAACTAACAGTCATGCATTTATCCATTATAGTATACTAATCACAGTAGTACTAACAGTCATGCATTTCTTTCTTTCAGTGAAATATCAAATATGTACTTACAAAAAAAAATGATAACTGATAAAGTAAAAAAAAAGCCAAACAGGAACTTATACATATATAAATATATATATAAATTTATATATATATATAGACCCAATAGAAAATGCAAAGCATAAAGGCTAAAAAAAAAAAACGATCTGCGTGTTTATATATATATATCCAACAACAACTCAGCAAGTGCAAAGCACTGCGTATGTAATATCAAGTGCAAAGCATAAAGGATAAAAAAAAAAAAAGGAACAGAGCAGCTTGGTATAAGACAAGCGGAGAGAAATGAAATGTAAACAAAAGCTCGCAGTAATGCCGTAAACAGAAGAAGCGAGAAGAAGAAAGGGGAAGAAAACATACCTGCAGTGCTCGTCGTAGTCGCCGTTGAAGTCGTTGTCGCAGTCGGCTTCGTCTTCTCTATCTTCACTCTCTCTCGGCTTCGTCTTCTCTCTCTCTCTCTCGGTTCGGCTTCGTCTTCTGAGTTCTTCTCTGTGAATCGACAACTACATTAGGCTAGGTTTTGCATAACGACGTCGTTCGACCAGCCGAATGGTTGTTTTTTATCCAGTTCAGATTTGGGTCGACCCATTAGATCAAGGCGCTCGACTAGCCGAATAGTCGTCCAAGTCGTCGCCGCGTTGTCCAAGGTGACGACTTTTTGTGATAGGCGCTCGCCTTTAAGCCATCTACCAAGTCGGAAGCTCGCCTTACCCATTTCTGCTCGACTGGACGACTTGGCGTTGCCTAGGCAACGCTTTAACAACTATGCACGGGATCATTGACATGTCGAAGGGAAGGGGGGGAGTGGAAATAACTATTTGTCTCCTAGGTTTCAATCTGTTTTAGGAATTTATTTATTTTTAAATTAAAGTCTGTTTTAGAAATAATATCTTGCATATTTATGCATATCCTACCTCCTTTACACAATATATTTTATTTTACATAAAGCAGGGAGAAGGACACACGGCATAATACATAAACTTTGGATTCCAATATAATGATAAATAAAACCTACCTTGGCACTTCTCTGATCAAAATGATCCAACGCATCGTAAAGTAATGCTGCAGGCTCTGTACTTCCAATCTTAAAGATAGATACAGTGGAATCTGGAACTCGTTGTAGAAATTCCATACTTGTGTTAGAAAGTATCCTTGCTCCATCACACTCCGGAATAAGAATAAGTGGCTCGTCATAAAAGTATTGCACGGCACCTCCAACACCCACCATTAAAAGCATATCATCCCAGTAGAGTAAGACACTATCCATTCCACACCAAGCTAACTGCTCTGGAGGAAGGGCTGACTGTATGCATAAAAATGGAAAACATAATGTCAATAAGATATTCTATAGACTGCTGCTCTTCTCAAAAGAAGAGTTCAAAAATGATGAAACTGCATAACGTGAAAAATTCATCAAGGAAACACTTCACCTCTTTCATTTTTAGTACTTCAGACATCAATGAAACACTTGAGACATTGTTTATGGAAAGAAAGGTAAAAATAGAAGAAAACTAGAAAATTGAGTGCTTATGCATGAAAACTATAAACCAGAGTTTTCTGAATGAAAAGGGAAACCTCTATGCATAAAAATGGGACGTGTTTATTTATCCATGACATCTGACACCACAGGTACCATTTTCTTTCAGGTATGAATAATTTGTCTAGAGAAGGTGAACAATAAAATGAAATGAATGAATGATAAATTACTGCAGCTAAAAATCTTATTCAAAGCTAAGCAAATTAGTCATGTGGAGATTTTTTAATTTTTTTTGTTTTGTTTTATTTTATACATACAACGTCAATAATTTTTTAACAAACCATTGATAGGGCACGCTGGACTTGGAATCAAGAGCCGGATTCTCAGGCCGTGTGCGTCAAAACCAGTTTTGAGGGAAGAGATCATCACATCTCGGGAGATAGACAGATTGAATCAGTAAGACTTCCTGAGCAAATGATATCTTACCCATCCTGTTTACTGAGTAAAGCTCATGAAGGCAATTTACAAGGCTACCCAATACTTTATATTCCTTCATTTCAAGATTTTCAAAAGCTAAACAGATCACACCTTTGCTTGTTCTTTATCATACTTTTTCATGTTCAAACCATAAAGAACTAATTTATCTAATTACAACTTCACATATCAGCAAGTATCTCTGCCTAAAACTGCTTCAAACCAAAGTTGTCAGATACTCTTCTTGACCTAGCTAATCGCGTATTGTTACTCGTGTTCCCAAACATAGTACTCTTATGTACCGATACTCTAAATTTAGTGTAACGAAATATTTCTTTGTTTTTCTTTATACTTGCACATATTAATATTTTAACTTAGAATTATGGATGCTCAAAACGTCACACTTGTATACAATTATTTATGAAACAATCAACTTGTTGATGTAACTAAAAATTATATATGAGGTTTTATTGCATTTAGATTCCAAGAGAATTCCTACTATACATACTCATTTAAAGCTACCCTATCGTATTGCATTTAGCTTATATAGCATACCACATTCCCATATCAGCTCCACAAACCAAAACAAACAGCGTTCTAGTAACATTGCTTCAAACATTTCAAATGACTGTCAAGGGAATGAATCACACAGTGGACATACTTGAGCACCATAAATGACTGTTCATAGAGGAACTCATAATTTGAAACAGTGGTTAAAGAAAGCTGAAGATGCTAGCAGGGAATCCTCCCTATGACAGCCACAATCCAAACTCATTAACAGGTTATACAGCATTGAACCATCTTTTCTCTATTTAAATTCTAAAGTATCTGCCATATGCCAATTTTTTGGATGAACATCTTCACCTTAAAATTCTATCAAAATCTACATTATTCAATTTCAATAAGATGTTCACAGGTTTTATCTCATCCAACAAACCAAGATTAATCTTTTATGAATCAAGCTACATGCATAGTCCACCTATGAATTATATGTTTCAGCAACAGTGTAACACAAGGAAATAAACCAAGAACATGCTGTATTATTGGGTAAAGTGAATTAAAGAGAAAGCCAATTGCAAACCAACCTCACAAGTATAATCAAAAATATTGTCTGACAAGTCAGATGTCATAATTACAAGCCGTCCATCATGCGTAAAAGCTGCCAGAAACTTTGCATTTTGTGACACCGCCATCTTTTGAAGCGGCCCGACCTCCACACTCAACTGCTGAACTCCATCTTCATCAACCGTCAAAATTTGATCCCCAACACTAAGTAGCACCTCCACATTACCTGACATTGTGTATTGCGGCTCAATCACAGCAACACAGAGCGGAAACTCCTCTATCCCTGTGTCTGCAAGCTGGCACGGCCTTGGATTCTTAAAATCCTGAATACAGAAAACCTGAAACGCCTCATTGATACACACAACACCATTCCCCCAAAACACACACTCAACCACACTGTGCGTAAAACACTCCTTCCCCATCGAAATTACGCTATTAGGGGTTTCGAGATCAATGTTATACATATACACGCTGCCGTCCTGGGTGATGCAAACTAGAGTTTGGTCGTCCGTCCAAGACATCCCGATTAATCGGCCCCCGGGGTTTTTCCATACGGTTTCTGAGATTTGGACGCCGGCGGAGTTGAAGATACGGAGCTTCCGTAAGGCGGATTCACCATAGAGTTGGACGATCTTGGAGTCGTCGCGGATGACGGCGATTGGACCGCCGAATGGGGCGCAGGCGACCTTGTTGCGAGAAAGGTCGACGTGTTTCCATAGCATTTGGTAGATCTCAGGCTTCCGGTAAAACCGATCGTAAAGAATCTGCCACTCCGCCGCTACTGATACAGCAGCAGCCATTTTCGGTGAGAGGATAAGATTTGGTTAGAAATTATTCTGAATTGTAAATTGATGAGTACTGAAGTTGGGTATAATCTCGGTCTATCAAGAACCTGCTACTGATCTATTATGGAAGTCTCTTCCGTCTTCTTATGATTGTTGTGATCTGGTTCCGAACAAATTGTTGGACTAAAGTAAAAATTATGAGTGCTTCTGGGGCGATAGGCCAATTTTTTATATTTTTGTTTTATAACTCCCAAATAATTTATAAGATTTACACAATCAGATAGCTCTGTGCATTACATATCCAAATGACATCCAAATTATTGAATTCTGTAAAAATTTCAGTTCTAATAAATTTTATAAATTACTTGAGAGTTCTAAAAAAAATTAAATTAAATTAATTGGCCGGTCGCCAACCCGGTCCCCCTAGCATTTCTGAAAAATTATTGGAGTCCTTCTACGGCGACATTGTTTTGGCGACATTGTAGCGACATTATTATTTTTTTTGGTTTTTTTTTTGTAGTTCCTTTTAAAAAATTTATAGTATTTATTCTAATTGAATTTTTTTTTTAAAAATATTGTTTTAGGTATAATTTAGATACATACAAGAAACAGGACATGTATAATCTATACAACCCGGTCGCTAAAAACCGGTCCCCCTAACATTTCTGAAAAATTATTGAGGCAAACTTCACTCTAGAGTTCTGCAAAAAAAAAAATCTGTTTCTTTTCTATTAAATGAGTTTTTATTGGGTGTTAAGAAACAATCTATTGAAAGATGGTTATTTTTTTGTCAATTCCCCCTCCCCTTCCCTCCCTCCCTCCCCTCCCTCCCTATTTTAAATTAAAATAAAGTATGAAAGTGTTCGATTGATAATGACTTATAAGTTCAATCAAATATAAAAATTATTAAAAATAATATTAATAAAAAGATATATTAATTGAATATCATATCCCTGCATCTTGTTTGAAGTTTTTCCGATCCCCTTATTCCTTCACTTTCTATCTAATTTATAAACACCTAACAATAATATAACATAAGTCATGATACTCATTCTACCAAAATACTTAGTATAACATTAATAACCATTAACTAACTACAAAAATGTTTAACATATATTTGCATTAATTATGTCTAAAAAAATACAACCTTATCCCTTAGAGCATCTCTAACAGGTCGGAGAAGCACAAATCTTAGGCTAAATATAGTTTAGGATTGAGATTTTACTTCAGCAGTAGGACTAAATATAGTCTATAGGATTTTCGGGTGAGCCAAATAGACTATATCAAGGAACAAGATTTGGTGGACAATAATTTTAAATATATTTAAATGATAGTGTGAAAGAATGATTGGTGGATTATAATTCATTAAATAAATATAATCTTTTAATATTATAGTCCATATAATAATCCATCTGTTGGAAGAATTAAAAGACTATCTCATACATTGATGTCATAGAAACTAAATATAATCCTGAAAATGCTCTTAAAAGACCAAAATAATACTACTCCACAAGAGTTGACAAAGTGTTCTGACAATATGTCAAATGACTTATAAATTGTAGATCTGGCAAAGATGGCCCAGGCCCGCCATGAGTTGGGAGTTGGGAGTTGGGCTTTGAGAACTTCATTTTTTAAAAAAAAAAATGCAGGTGCTTTTTAGCTTGAATTCATGAAAGCTCGGCCTGACATGCCCCACAACTTCTTTTTTTTTTTTTTTCTTTACAAAATATTACTACTTGTGGTATATATATTATTAATTAAGACCTAAATTTATAGGTTAATTTCAAGTTTGATCACCAATAACGTATCTCAATTATGAAATTATACGTGCGTGTATATATATAATAGTGTGCTAATGTGTACCACACCATGCACGCATACATTTTTTTATAATTTTGAACACTTATTAATGAGCGAGTACCTTTAGCTTGTCTATATTCCCTCTAGATAGAAAACTGTAATATTTGTCAATATTATATTTTTTTCAGTAACCTCTCTCTAATCAATATATTATGTTTCTAGTTTAGGCATTTGAAGAATTTGGCTGAAGTTGGGACTAATGCCTAGTTTAGGCATTTGAAGAATTTTTTTCTTGTTGGTTAAGAATATACTGCACAGTGTATAATATTCAGTTTGTCAGTTTACATGCTTAGTTAGAGAGACGATGTAAATAATTAGGGATGATAACTCCTGCTATTATTGTCTTTTAGTCAGTTGCATCTTGCAAGTAGTGAATCTTTGGGGTCATGTTACCAGTTATTATTAATAATATTTATAATATTGTTTATTATTAATTATTTTTAATATTTATTATTATTAATATTTTTGGTGTAGCGAGATTTTGTAAAAAAAAAAAAATTAATGAAAAAAACCCGCTGGCCGGGCCTAATAATTAAAGCCCACAAAAAACCTGTCCTTTTTGGCCCGGCCCGCTCCCGCCCCGGCCCTTTTGTCAGGTTTAATAAATTGATTAAATCAACTTATAAGTTATTGTCGAACAGAAGCGCTAAGACAAGCGGGGCCCGGAAGAAGGAAAAGATTACATGCAGATGGAGACATGCATGTTATTACACCGATTGGATCGCAGTCGTTTATTTCTAATGGTCGATGTCAGTTAAATTGAAGGATCAATAATCAAACCTTCCCACTATAAAGCCTATCGAAAAAGAAAATGAGTATCCTCATATTGTATCTTATCCTTTTTTATATTTCTATTTTAAATATAATTTTATTAAAAAGTAATGCTATGAACATAAATTATATATAAAAAAAGTTGTACACAAATAGTATTAAAAAAATAAAAAGTCGAACTTAAATAAAATATTTTATATATTTTTATTGATAAACAATAAAATTTGTGCAAGTAATATTATTAAAGGACAAGCCAACCTTTTTTTTCTCGTTGTTGCTAAATTATCAAGCAAACTTTTATCCTTAACACTCTCTTTCTGAGTTTTGAACAGAAAAGAAAAGAATAAAAAACTTAAATTATAACAAAAAAGAAAAGAACAGAAAACTTAAAGTTTTCCTTTGTGTTGTTTCTGAGTTTTTAATAGAAAAAATAGAAAATTTTATTTTTTTGCGTTTTTGAGTTCTAGTGATTTTTTTTTTAAAATATCAATTTTATAAATTTATCCTTATATTAATTATCCTAATAAGACAAAAAGAAAAACAAAATTTACAGATAAGATGATAAGGATGAATAGCAATTAATAAGACACATCAACACTGAAGAAGAACTGAACAAATTACTCCCTCTAATAAATAGGTCTGTAATGAATTATATTTATAAATGTAGAATGTATAAATTCCATATACGCTCTATGCTTTACCAAAATAATTTAATTTTAAATTATAAAACTTATATTTATTTTATGTTCAATAAAAAAAATTAATTTAAAAATAATAATATAATAATAAAATTATTATTGTTATTTGATTTAAAATAATAATTTAATTTCAGAAGCTTACGTAATGCCAATTTGCTTTTATTTTCTTTATTTATTAAAAAAAGGAAATGTGTTCCTGATTACTTTATCCTCTTATGTTTTTTCAAAATTATTCTTAAACCATTTTTCTCTATCAAACATGTCAGGCATTTTTTTATTATTTTTTGTTCTAAATTTGATGATTATTGTAAGACCCTAATTTTTATAAATAAAGATGAATTTTTCTATAAATATCATTTTTATTAAGGTTTGAATTTGTTATAATGTTATAGTTGTGGGTAATATTTATGAATTTTGCAAAGTAAGCAAATTGATATATAATATTCGATTGATCGGGAAATATTCGTTTTAACAGGGAATATTCGTACGACGATACAATCATTGGTGGACCCAATGATTCACGGGGTTACTATTCCCAAAGTTACTATTCATGGGGTACTATTCACTCGGTTACTATTCACTCGGGGTACTATTTATGACAAAAATTGATTCCTTTTTTGTCCAAATCATTTTCGATACAATATTATTCTTGAAATTTTACTCTACAAAGCAGTATCATGTTGAGAATTTGGATATTATTGAATTCTGGATAAATTAAATTATAAATCTTTAAAAATTTATCATTTGCTTTCTTTTAATTGAATTCTTATATCATTGTCATCATCCTCATGCTTATATGGTTAAGAAAGTCATATTTGACCCGTAGTGCATAGATGGACTTTGGTATGATTATGATCGAGGATTATTCTAAGATAATCATGATCGTAATGTTACAAAATGATATGGTAAAAAGTCTTCATTTACCCCTAGTGCGTTGATGGACGGGTGTTGGCATGATCATGACCATTGATGAAAACACGAATATTCTTGGTCCAGTAGTGCATGGATAATTTGTGGTCGTATACTTAATGAATATCATTGGTAGTAGTAGTGCGGGGATGATTCGATGATGTGGATTATTTATTAAGCTGAGTCTCAGCGATAAAAGTGATGGAAAAACCTTTTAAATCATAGAAGATAGTAGATATCATGTTCTACTTGACTCTTATAATGGATTGCTTGTTCCGCTGCAGTTAAACTCGTTGTTTATTATATTTTATCAGTTTAACACTGTTGAAGGCTAACGATAATTTATTCTGCATTATCTTAGTCATAATATTTCTTACTGGGCTAATTGAGCTCACCATTTGCTTTCATTGTTCTCTTCAGGAAATGAGAATATAGCTGGGACTAGTCGGAAAACGGAGTGACGGTCCATATGTTTGCATTAGTAGTCCTCACTATTCTGTGAAATAGTGTGATAATAAATGTATTGAAGACTTATTTTGAGTTTGAATACTTTATGCAGAAGACAATATTTGTATTAAAACTCACAGCTCATGTTGTATATTTAAGTTTGTATTTGTATTGTGTACCATGTATTTGGCGACTCAGAATGGGTGATGTATACCTATTTTGGGGGCGTCACAACCATCCTGAAAAAGCGAATGTGATAAATGATGCATTGAGTAGAAGATCGTATGCGTTTGCGAGTGCGAATATACGAACCTACGTGAAGATATCGAATATACGATTAGAACCGACTTTAGTCGATAATGTTAAATCCTCTCAAGCTACACACCTGGAGCTGATGAATGTGAAGAAGAAAGTTCAAGAATGCGTTATGTTAGAAGCAAGAATCGACGAAGATAGTAAATATTTTAATTGGACCATTTGAAATCCTCGATCGAGTAGGAACTGTGGCTTATAGACTCACTTTACCGCCAAGTATGTTGCGTGTTCATAACGTTTTTCATGTATCGATGTTACGTAAATATGTGGACGACCTAAACCACATTATTGAATTAGAACCGAACGAAATAGCAGAAGATTTAAGGTATGAGGAGATATTTGTTAAAATCTTGGATAAGAAGAATCATATTCTACGCTCAAAGGTTATACCTTAAGAGTTAGAATCTGACGAGGTATCCTTATCTGTTCGGCATACCAGGTACGTACGTAAATTTTGAGGGCGAAATTTCATAAGGAGAGGAGATTGTAAGACCCCAAATTTTATGAATAAAGATTTAATTTTCTCGAAATATTTTTTTTAATATTATGGTGTGGATTTTGCAAAGTAAGCAAGTTGTTATCAAATATTCGATTGGCCGGGGGATATTCTTTTTGTCGGATAATATTCGTACGACGACACAATCATTGGTGGACCCCACAACGGAATTACTGTCGGAGTTAGAAAACAACAAAATTATATTTTATGAAAATAACGACATAAGTTTTACCGTTAATTGTTGAATCACCCAGTGATAAAAGTACAGTAATACGCGTGGTTGCATAATAGCACACGGTATTGATTATTGATGTAAGACCCCGATTTTTTTTAAATAAAAAGGAATTTCCTTTATTTATTATTTTGAAATAGTAAGGGTTGATTTGATTAATGTGGATAGTTAAGGGTTAAATACGCAAATATTTCAAAATAAGCAAGTGGTTATAAAATATTCATTGTTGTCGGGAATATTCGTTTGGTCGTGGAATATTAAATCGCTTTGGGAATATTAAATGCGGGGCAAGCCATGTGTGTGGGCCCATAACTTGAAAGCGATTGAATGAAGAAAACGATAAATATAAGTTGTTTAAAAATAACTGGCGTAGTTATTCTGGTTAACACTATTGGAATACCCGATGGTTAAAACACGATGTCTGGCGTTGTTGCACAAAGATAGACATGCGGTATTACCAATTATTGAAGGCACTACTCAATAATGGTTACGAATTATTCTTATTCGATATTTTATTGATTCAATAATTCTTTGCGTTGATATTTTATATTCATTGTTGTTTTGATAATTGTCATTACACAATATTTTTCATTATCGAAGCAATAATTCATATTATCTGAATAATATTATTAGATAACATTATTGGCAATGTCTAGAAAGTTACATGCCCAAGGAGAGGTTTGGTCACCTAATTGCGGCGCCATGAAGAGAGAAATTCTTATTGGAAAGCCCCTCTTTCTGAACCGCCTCACGGTTGTCAATATTGTGATTCTCATAATATTATTTGTGAATAATTAATTATTGATTCATATGATGAGGAAAATATTGATTTTATGTGGATATAGATGGAGAAAATTTTTAATGTGACAATTGTTGAAAATTGAAATTTTATCTTTTTCGATAAAATAATTCATTTAAATATATTATTATATTTTAATAATATAATAATGGTGATATTTTTACAACGAATGTGGGATATATGAGTATACGAGGAGGAAGAGTATTTTTGTTGCAATAAATGTTTAAAACATGTTAAACATGTCGGTGGACCCCATTTATTGACTGAAATTGGATTATAGCTTTGTAAAATTGCTTGGTTTGTGGATTTCGGTCAATTTTATTTGGAATTTGGAAAAACTTTCTTCTGTAAAGTTGTAGAGAATTGAATTTCCTATAAAAACTCGCAAGATTCGAATTTTCTGATGAAAGAGCTATTTATTATGAATTATTGAAGTTCTGAAGCTCCGAAATAATTAATTTTTGGAAGTTTTAATTATTTTTATTATGAAAAACGTTTTTGTCATTAAAGGTTGGTCTTGCATGTGATGTAAATGCTGAATTCAGATCCTTGAAAGTGGGCGTAAGAATTTGTAATATTAATATTAATATTTTATTAAATTTTCTGCTTTGGTGTTCTAAGCATTTTCCTATAAATAGGGTGCTTAGGTTAGAATTGAAAATCACACGAGAAAATCAAGTTTTCTCTCTATATTATCGGCGTATTCTTGTGAGTATTTTGAGTATACTTTGAGTATTGTTAGACGGTGCAAGTTTCCTTCAAAGACTATATCCTATGTATTTAAATTTAAAGATCTTGATCTTTCGAGGTAAGGGGATGTTATTTTCTTCTCAAATGATATTATTTCTTCAATATCATTATCTTTGAAATATTGGTTAGAACTTTTATCAAATTTGGAACTTTTTCATGTACAGTTACTATTCATGAGTTTCTTATTCACGAGTTACTATTCACGAGTACTATTCTATGAAGCGTGAAGATGTTTTTGTGGAATTTCTATCTTTTGGTGTCGAGTTACTTATTCACGATACGGACTATTCACGATACTTGACACTATTCAATTAAAAATAAAATTTCTTCTTTTAAGTCAAAATATCTATTCGGATACTAGCTTTGATTGTATCCATGTTTTGATCATTCTTGAATTTTACACCACTATGATTATTTTTGAGGTATTTTTTTGAACATGGATAAAACAAAGTACTAATCCTTAATCCTTAATCCTTGTCATTTTGTTTCACTTTGGATTCGTTTCTTTAAAAATATTTTCATCATCCTCGGTCTTAAATGATGATATTATTGAATATCTTTGGCACATAGTGCGAAGATGAATGATTTCTGAAGAATATCTTTGGCTGTAGTGCAAAGATGAGCAGTGTTAAGATGAACATATGACCGATCGATTAATATCTTTGGCCCGTAGTGCAAAGATGAGCAGTGTTTAAATGAACATGACCCAATGATGAATATCTTTGGCTGTAGTGCAAAGATGAATATTTGATTCGGATGTATATTGATTGATGTTACGAGGGATAAAAGATGAGCGATGAACTTTTAAATTCATACATAGAAGATAGTAGTTTGCATTCTCTACTTAACTCTTCTAATGAATTATTATTTCATTGCGAATATTGATTTAAAATTTGTTGTCTATTGTATTCTATTGGATTTTTCCCTCGTGTTGAAGACTAACGATAATTTGTTGTATATTATCTTAGTCATAATATTCTTTACTGAGCTAGTTGAGCTCACCCTTTTCCTCTTTGTTCCATTTTTCTCAGGAGGCGAGAATATAGCGAGTACGAGTCGGGGTATGGAATGAAGGTTCTAGAGAGAGTTGTTTAGTAGTCCTCACCATTTTTGTAAAATAATGTATCAATAAATGTGATGAGGATTTATTTGAGTATAGATATTGTCTAGAAGATAATATTTGTATTTAAACTCACAGTTTTACTGTTGTAATAATAAAGTTGTAGTTGTTTCTGTACCATGTATTGACAACTCAGAATGGGTGATGTATACCTATTTTGGGGGCGTCACAATTGATGCTTACGTGAGAAGTCACTCAGTTTTATTCAATTATTGCTATAATAATTGCTGCATAGTATCTCACGTTATTTGATTTAATTATTGTCACGGTATCTGTGACGCCCCCAAAATTAGGTATACATCACCCATCTTGGGTCGTCGACATACGGTATAATTCAAATACAACTTACTAATACAACCGTCATGGTACAATACTACAAACATAAACCGTGAGTTTGAATACAAATATTATCTACTAGAGATTATACAAACTCAAAAGGAGTCCTCATTACAATTATTATCACACTATTTCACGTAATAGTGAGGACTACTAATGCTATCATCTGGACCATCACTCCGCTCCCCGACACGTCCCCAAAGCAATATTCTCATTTCACGAAGAAACGATGAAAGAAAGGGTGAGCTCAACTAGCCCAAAGAAGAAATATTATGACTAAGATAATGCGAAATAAATTATCATTAGTCTCCAACAATGTTAAACGATAAAATATAATAGACATCAAGTTTAATCTGCTGCAATGTGAACAAGCAATCCATTAAAAGAGTCAAGTAGAAAATAAAATCTACTATCTTTTATGATTTAAAAGGTTTTTCATCATCATTATCGGCGAGACTCGACAATAAATATTCCACATCATCGAATCACCCCGCACACTTTCTGACGAGGATATTCTTTAGTATCACGACCACAATTATCCATGCACTTCACTGGCGAAGAATATTTGTGTATTCATTAATGGTCATGATCATGCCAACAATCGTCCATCAATGCACTACGGGCCAATGAGGATTTTACCACATCATTTGTAACATTACGGTTATGATTACACCGAATAATCCTCGGTTATAATCATACCAAGTCCATCTACATGCACTACAGAATACACAGATGACTTTCAACATAATATAAACATGAGGATAATGACAATGATATAAGAATTCAATAAAACAAGTTCAAGAATTAATTTGTCCAAGAACTACTAATGTCCAAATTGTCAACATGATACTGCTTTGTAGAGTAAAATTCAAGAATGATCAGAAGAATATTTCCATGAAAAGATACTGGATGAAGCGCAAATATCAAGGATATTCTACTAATTTCATAGAGTATAGAAGTCAAAACTTTAACCAACTGAGTATAATAAAGAATGGAATAACAAAAGAAATCACCATGCATGCGGTACTTCGCATAGACAGGTTATTCCAATAGAATACTAAATAACGGAACCAGGTTAGGCGAAATTCGCACCGACAGGATGTTCCAACAAAATAATAAAGAATGGAATAACAACAGAAATCACCATGCATGCGGTACTTCGCATAGACAGGTTATTCCAACAGAATACTAATAAGGATTTTAATCGGTCCCATGAAAACGCATGCATGTGGGATATTCCAAATGTAATAATAATAAAGAGGGAATTAAGTCGTAAAACGCATGGATATGATATTCAACAATGAATAATAAAGATGGAATCGTCCCATGAAAACGCATGCATGTGATATTCAACGAAATAATAAAGACGGAATAATAGAAGAATGTCACCAAGTATAGGGTAGATCACGTATCTGAGTTATTCAACGTAATAATAAGCAATGGAATAACAACAGTTCCTTCATGAATAAGAAAGAATAACACCCCTTACGAATACAACAAATAATATTCCCTACCTTAAGAAGAAGAATACTGGATATATAAGTAGTGAAGTAGCAGAATACTTTCTTCTTTCTCTCTATAGTTTATCTCTCAGAGTTTCAATGAATTCGTAAGAAAATAATGAATGAATGAACTTATTTATAGAAAAATGGAATGCATAGTAACTAACTTATGAGCAATTAGAGATTGATTTACTTTAATCGACGATCCATCCATATTTAAAGCAAAATAAAATAAAATATATTCTATTTATAATCTAATAAAACGAATAACTTTATAAAAGATTTTACTATGCAAACACTATGCAGTACTTATGCAAACACTATGCATAATAAAATATAATATATTCTAATTATTGTCTAATAAAATGATAGCTTTATAAAAGTATTCATTTTATATAAAAAATTTTACTATGCAAAAAATACTATCTTTGACACTATGCAACACTATGCATAATAGAATATAATATATTCTATTTATAGAATAACTTTATAAAAGTATTACATTTTATATAATTTTTTTTTTCGTATTATTACATTAATAATACCAACAAAATCGAGTGACTTATCACTTAAGCATCAATAATTAATATCGTATGCTACTATGCAACCACGATGCCATTCATTGCACTTTTAACACCGGTGTTTCAACAGCTTAACGGTAAAACTTCCACCGTTATTTTCATAAAAATATTTTTGTCGTTTTCTCAATCCGAAATAATAATTCCGTTAATGGGTCCACCAATGATTGTGCCGTTGTACTAATATTCCTGTTAAAATGAATATTCCCAGACCAATCGAATATTATATAAAAACTTGCGTACTTTATAAAATTTATAAATATTACCCACAACTATTATATCAATTTCACTCCATAATATTCAAAAATAATATTTATAGAAAATTCATCTTTATTCAAAAAGTTGGGGTTTTACAATCTCCCCTTCTTATGAAATTTCGCCTTCGAAATTAGGGTACGTACCTGGTATGTCGAAGAGGTAAGGATACCTTGATTGCATTTCAGATTCTAACTCCCAAGTCATTTCCTCAACATCGTGGTTTCTTCACAAAACTTTGACTTGAGGTATAACCTTGGTGCGTAGAATATGTTCTTTCTTATCCACGATTTGAACAGGAACCTCTTCATACGTCAAATCTTCCGCTATTTCATCCGGTTCCAACTCAATAATGTGGTTCGGGTCTTCCACATATTTACGTAACGTGGATATGTGAAAAATATTATGAACACGAGACATACTTGGCGGTAAAGCGAATCTATAGGCCACAGTTCCTACTCGATCAAGGATTAAAAATGGGCCGATAAATAGAGGATTGAGCTTTTCTCTCTTTCCAAATCTCGTAACCCCTTTCCATGGAGCAACACGTAACAACACATGATCTCCTATATCGAATTCCACGTCCTTTCGATGAAGATCAGCATAACTCTTTTGTTGATCTTGTGAGCTTTTTATACGTTGCCGGATCGTTTGAATCTTTTCTGTAGTCATACGTACCAACTTCGGTCCCAACAATGTTGCTTCACCCACCTCATCCCAGCTTACTGGAGAACGACACTTTCTTCCATACAACGCTTGAATGGAGCCATGCCAATACTTGCTTGATAAGCTGTTGTTGTAGAAAACTCCACCAATGGTAAGAACTTGTCCCAACTTCCTTGAAATCAAGGACACAGAGTCTTAATAGATCTTCAAGAGTTTGAATAGTCCTCTCCATTGTCCGTCCCGTCTCGAGGATGATATGCCGAAAGCTAAATCAGAATCTGTGCCCATAGCTTTCTGCAAACTAACCCAAAATCGTGAAGTGAATCTTGGGTCTCGATCAGAAACTATGGATACTGGCATACCATGCAGTCTTACAATCTCGTTTATGTACATATGAGTAAGACGTTCAAGTGTATAAGTCTCTCATATCGGTAAGAAATGAACAGACTTGGTCAATCTATCAACAATGACCCAAATCGCATCTATGCCTTGAGAAACCTTGGAAAGACCAGTAACGAAATCCATGGTAATGTGCTCCCATTTCCATTCTGGAATTTCAAGTGGTTGCAATGGACCTTTTGGTACTTGATGCTCCGCCTTGACTCGTTGACACGTTAGACACCTTGAGATAAACAGCGCTATCTCTCTCTTCATATTGTCCCACCAAAATGTATGTCGAAGATCATGATACATTTTGGTACTCCCAAGATGGATTGCAAACGGTGTGTTGTGCGCCTCCATCATGATTTTATACTTTAAATCGTGTCGTTAGGAACACAAAGTCCGGAGTTGACCCAAGTATTCCTTCTTCATCGATTCTTGCTTCCTGATCGCACCTTCTTGCACTTTCTTCCTCATACGCATCGACTTCGGATCAGTAATTTGAGCGACTTTAATTTTATCAATTAAAGTCGGTTCTACTCAGATATTTGCCATCATCACGTGGGTCCTCAGAGTCTTTATCTCTATCTCCATCCTTTGCAAGTCATACAAAATGGGCCTTTGCATTGACAATATTGCACTTTCGTTCGCATATGATCTTCTACTCAATCGCCATCACTACGTTCGCTTTTTTTCAGATGGTATTGGATAGTATGATCATAATCTTTCATCAGCCAAGCCAACGTTGTTGTCGCGTGTTGAGTTCCTTTTGAGTGAAGAAATATTTGAGGCTTTTATGATCCGTAAAGATCTTCACTTTCTCCCCATACAAGTAATGCCTCCAAATCTTTAGTGCGAAGATAATAGTACTTGACTCTAGATCATGAGTAGGATAATTCCTCTCATATTCTTTGAGTTGTTGTGAGGTATAGGCTATAACTTTCCCATGTTGCATGAGAACACATCCTAACCCTTTGCCCGAAGCATCACTGTAGATGACAAATCCCTCCGAACCAGATGGTATTGTCAAAATAGGTGCTGAAATGAGTCTCCTCTTGAGTTCTTGAAAACTCTTCTCACATTCCTCGCTCCAACCGAACTTTGTATCTTTCCGAGTCAGTTGAGTTAGTGGAGTAGCGATTCGAGAAAACCCTTCTACGAATCTCCGATAATAACTAGCTAAGCCGAGAAAGCTACGATTTCTAGATCCATCGATTTAGGTTGCTCCCACTTTGAATAGCTTCAATCTTTCTTTGGGTCAATGAGATATTCCATGACTTGATACCACGTGCCCAAGTAATGCTACTTCCTCAAGCCAGAACTCGCATTTCTTCAACTTGGCATAAAGCTTATATTCACGAAGCTTTTGGAGTATCAGCCTCAAGTGTTGCTCATGATCTTCACGGGTTTTGGAATATATGAGGATGTCATCAATAAAGACGACCACAAAGTGATCCAAATATTCCTTGAATACTCGGTTCATCATATCCATGAACGCAGCAGGAGCATTAGTCAATCCAAAGGACATGACTAGGAATTCATAATGCCCGTACCGAGTTCTGAAAGCCATCTTTGAAATATCATCGTTTCTAATCTTCAATTGGTGATATCCGGAACGAAGATCAATTTTTGAAAAGAATTTGGCTCCTTGCAACTGGTCAAACAGGTCATCAATACGTGGCAATGGGTACCTAGTTTTGATGGTGACATGATTCAACTCCCGATAATCAATACAAAGTCGCATACTCCCATCTTTCTTAACACAAATAGAACAAGAGCACCCCAAGGAGAAGTACTAGGATGAATAAAGCCAATGTCTAATAATTCCTACAGTTGAGTCTTTAACTCCTGAAGTTCAATAGGAGCCATTCGATATGGGGCTTTGGAAATGGGTTTTGTACCGGGTTCAAGGTCGATACAAAATTCAATTTCACGCTCTGGGGGTAAGCCAGGAAGTTTTTCAGGGAATACGTCAGGAAATTCATAAACAATAGAAATATTATTCAAAACTGACATATTTTTATTTAGATCTGTGACATGAGCTAAGAAAGCTTGACATCTGTTTTTCAATAAACGAATAGCTTTATGGCTTGAGATGACAGCGATTGATTTTAATGGTTTGGTTGCTTGAATTCGCATAATAGGTCGATTAGGAATATGAAAGCTAACAACCTTACGAAAATAATCAATTTTTGCATGATGAGTAGTTAACCAATTAATCCCTAGAATTACATCAAATGCAAGTATTTTTAATGCAATAAGATCGACAGGTATTGTGTGGGTACCAACTTGAACCAAACAAGACTTATAAACCGTGGATGTAATGAAGGTTTCTCCCAACAGATTTTCCACAGATAAGTCAAAGTCTAATTTCTCCGGAGTTAAATTTAATCGTTAAGCGCAAGTAGGAGAAATAAAAGAATGGGTAGAACCGGTATCAAATAAAGTGTAGACTTCGATAAAGTTTATGATAAGCTTACCCGTGATGACCTCATTCGGGTTCCTTGCTCTCTGGGAGGTCACAACAAACGCTCTCCCTTGCACTACCGGCTTTGACTTTTCTAGGACAGCCTTTGGTGCCTCCATCCTAGCTTAATTTGTCTTCGGTGAACGACAAAATCGGGCTAAGTGACCTTCTCTTCCATAATTATACCATGCTTTGGACGGCATCGCGCAATTTGGACTGATGTGTCCTTCCGCTCCGCATTTGAAGCATATGATAGGTGGTGTTTCTCCTTCCTTAACAACGGGTGCTGGTGCTGACGTCTTTCCATCATTGTTGAATCTCCTCTTCTTGAAATGTCCATTCTTATTGTTTTTTGCCCGATTACCACCGAAGTGGTTACCATTTCGCCTATTTATTCCTTCCACGCTTGTTGTCACCGCTTCGATGATCGCTCTCCACTGGTATTATCATCATTTTGCTTACTCTCTCTTTTGGTTTACGTTGACTCGTTATCGCGCTCCACCAATCGAGCCCTATTTACAACATCCGAATACAAACACGCTTTATGAGAAAAAGATGTTGACGTATTTTTTAACTTCAAACCTCTTAAAAACATTCGCGCCATTCTCTTCATTATCCACCAAGTGGGGCGAAAACGGGATAACTCGCAAATTTTGCCTCGTATTACGACACGGTCGTATTGTTTTGCTCCAATTTGATAAACTCCACCTCCTTCATGTGCCGAATACTTTCGGAAAAGTATTTGTCGTTGAAACGACTCTTGGAACTTCTCCCAAGACATCTTTAAGACGGCGGGTTGAGTACGTTTTACTGGATTTCCCACCATGTCGCCTCTTTTTTTGCATGACATAAAAGCGTGAAAGGAACCTTTTGCTCTCGAGCATCCCAAGACATCAAATATCTTGGTAATCTGCTTTATCTATGCTTTTGCCATAAGTGGTTTTGGCTCTCCTTAAACTCCGTGGTCCCGGCTCCTTGAACTGCTTAGCGGTGACTACAGAGAGTTTCCGATGTTCCACCTACATTTTGGATAGGGCTATGGCGACCCCAAAATAGGTCCATTCCATCCAACCCATTACGAGTCGCCAAATACATGGTACGAAAATAACTACAACTTTATTATTACAACATATAAAGCGTGAGTTTAAATCTGAGATATTGCCATCTAGACAATATCCACACGCAAATAAATCTCCATCATAATTATTGATACATTATTTTATAAAAATGGTGAGGAATACTAAACAACTCTCTAGAAACTTTCATTCCATACCCGACTAGTAGTACTTACATTCTAGCCTCTGAGAAGAAAAATGGAACAACAAGGAAAAGGGTGAGCTCAACTAGCCCGATAAAGAATATTATGACTAAGATAATATACAACAAATTATCATTAGTCTTCAACAGGGAAAAAAAAAACTAATAGAATCTGATAGACAACAAATTTTAAACCAATATTCATGATGAAATAATAATTCATTAGAAGAGTTAAGTAGAGAATGCAACTACTATTTTCATGTATGAATTTAAAAGTTAAATCGTCTATTTTTTATCCTGTAACATCAATCAACATACATACGGAATCAAATATTCATCTTTGCACTACTGAGCCGAAGATATTCATCGATTAATCATGTTCATCTAAACACACTGTTCATCTTTGCACTACTGACGAAAGATATTCTTCAGAAATCATTCATCTTTGCCTTCTGGGCCAAAGATATTCAATAATATCATCATTTAAGGCGAGGATGATGAAAAATATTTTTAAAAGCGAATCCGATGAAACAAAATGACAAGGATTAAGGATTAAGGATTAGTACTTTGTTTTATCCATGTTCAAAATACATCAAAAATAATCATAGTGGTGTAAAATTCAAGAATGATCAAAACATGGATACAATCAAAGCTAGTATCGAGAATAGATATTTTGGACAAAAAGAAGAAATTTTATTTTTAGATTGAATAGTCTTGGTATCGTGAATAGTCTTGTATATACATGAATAGTAACTTCGGACACGAAAAGATAGAAATTCCACAAAAAAACATCTTCACGCTTTCATGAATAGTACTCGTGAATAGTAACTTGTGAATAGTAACTTCGTGAATAGTAACTCAGAGCATGAAAAAGTTCCAAATTTGATAAAAGTTCCAACCAATATTTGACATAATGATATTGAAGAAATAATATCATTTGAGAGAAAATAACACCCACTTACCTCGAAGACAATACTTAGTTGAAACAGGGATATAGGTTATGGCGTGAACTTGCATAGTATAGCAATACTCAAAAGTATACTCAAAATACTCACAAGAATAAACTCGATAATATAGAGAGAAAACTTGATTTACGGTGTGATTTTCAATTCTAACCTAAGCACCCTATTTATAGGAAAATCTTTAGAACACGAAAGTAGAAAATTTAATAAATTAATATTATAATTTTCTACAACTTCCCTCGCATCCAAGAATCTGAACTCAGCCACCCTAACACATGTTAAATGAGTTTCAAAAATGGAAAAAACGTTTTTTAAAAACATAATTAAAACTTAGAAAATCGATTATTTGAACTTGAACTTCAATAATTCACAATAAATAGCTCTTTTATCGAGAAAATTCGAATCTCGCGACTTTTTATAGTAAATTCAATTCTCTACAACTTTTCAGAAGAAAGTTTTCCAAATTCCAAACAAAAATTGACCAAAATCCTCAAGCGGACAATTTTACGGTATAATCAAATTTCGATCGAAAATGGGGTCCCATGAACATGTTTAACATGTTTTAAACATTTATTGCAACAAAATACTCTTCCTCCTCGTATACTCATATATCCCACATTAGTTTGTAAAAATATCACTAGTTAATATATTATTAAAATAATATATTTAAATGAATTATTTTATCGGAAAAAGATAAAATATTAATTTTCAACAATTGTCATTTAAAAATTTTCTCCATCTATATCCACATAAAATCAATATTTTCCTCATCATATAAATCAATAATTAATTATTCACAAATAATATTACGAATCACGATCTTGTGACCGGTAGTTCCCGAAAAGAGGGCTTTCGATAAAATTTCTCACTTCTTGGCCTTGATTAGGTGACCAAACCTCTCCTTAGAGCGAACTTTCTAGACATTGCCAACAATGTTATCTAATAATATTATTAGGATAATATGAATTATTGTTTCGATAATAAAAAATCTTGTGTAATGACAATTATTGAAACAACAACAATATAAAATATCAACGCAACAATTATTGAATCGATAAAATAAAATCTTGAGCGATAATTCTTGTAACAATTATTGAGTAGTGCCTTCTTACGTAAGAATCAATAATTGGTGCAATCTGGTATCTCTTCTTGTTCAACAGCGGCGTATTAGTGTGTTTTAACCACGGGATATTCCAACGATGATAACTTGGTAACAACTTCTGGCAGTTATTTATAAATAACTTATATTTGTTATTTTCTTCATCCAATAAACTTTCAGTTATGGGCCCACAAAAATTGCATTGTAAATGCGAATATTCCCAAACGATCTGAATATTCCACGACCAAACGAATATTCCCACGATAATGAATATTTTATCACCACTTGCTTATGATTTATAAATAACAAGCGACAATAAAATATTCCACATCATCGAATCACCCCCACTTTCTGACGAGGATATACTTTACACGACCACAATTATCCATGCACTACGGCCAAGAATATTTGTGTATTCATTAATGGTCATGATTGTAAGACCCTGAAATTTTTTTAAATAAAAAGGAATTTCCTTTATTTATTATTTTGAAATAGTAAGGGTGGATTTGATTAATGTGGTTAGTTATGGGTAAAATGCACAAATATTTTAAATAAGCAAGTGGTGATAAAATATTCATTATCGCCTAAATATTCGATCGTTCAGGAAATATTCGTGCATTTACTTGCAATAGCCTTTGTGGGCCCATAACGAAAAACGATTGGATGAAGAAAATTGTTTATAAATAACGCCAGAAGTTGTTATCAATATTATCGCTTGAATACCCGGTGGTTAAAACACACTAATATGCTGCGTTGTTGAAAGAGCAATACCAGACATTGCACCAATTATTGATTCTTACGTAAGAAGGCACTACTCAATAATTGTTACGAATTAATCGCTCAAAGATTTTATTTTATCGATTCAATAATTGTCATATTGATATTTTATATTGTTGTTGTTTCAATAATTGTCATTACACAAGATTTTTTTATTATCGAAACAATAATTCATATTATCCTAATAATATTATTAGATAACATTGTTGGCAATGTCTAGAAAGTTCTGCTCTAAGGAGAGGTTTGGTCACCTAATCATGCTACCAAGAAGTGAGAAATTCTTATCGAAAGCCCTCTTTCCTGGGAACTACCGTCACAAAAGATCGTGATTCTCGTAATATTATTTGTGAATAATTAATTATTGATTTATATGATGAGGAAAATATTGATTTTATGTGGATATAGATGGAGAAAATTTTTAAAATGACAATTGTTGAAAATTAATATTTTATCTTTTTCGATAAAATAATTCATTTAAATATATTATTTTAATAATATATTAACAAGTGATATTTTTACAACGAATGTGGGATATATGAGTATACGAGGAGGAAGAGTATTTTTGTTGCAATAAATGTTTAAAACATGTTAAACATGTCTCATGGACCCCATTTCTCGATCGAAATTTGATTATACCGTAAAATTGTCCGCTTGAGGATTTTGGTCAATTTCTGTTTGGAATTTGGAAAACTTTCTTCCGTAAAGTTGTAGAGAATTGAATTTCCTATAAAAAGTCGCGAGATTCGAATTTTCTGATAAAAGAGCTATTTATTGTGAATTATTGAAGTTCCAAGTTCAAATAATCGATTTTTGAAGTTTTAATTATGTTTTTAAAAAAAACGTTTTTCCATTTTTGAAACTCATTTAACATGTGTTAGGGTGGCTGAGTTCAGATTCTGGATGCGAGGAAGTTGTAGAAAATTATAATATTAATTTATTAAATTTTCTATTTTGGTGTTCTAAAGATTTTCCTATAAATAGGTGCTTAGGTTAGAATTGAAAATCACACCGTAAATCAAGTTTTCTCTCTCTATATTATCGAGCGATTCTTGTGAGTATTTTGAGTATACTTTGAGTATTGTTAGACTTGCAAAGTTCCCTTCAAAGACTATACCTTTAGATTCCAAACTAAAGTACTAATCTTTCGAGGTAAGTGGATGTTATTTTCTTCTCAAATGATATTATTTCTTCAATATCATTATGTTTGAAATATTGGTTGGAACTTTTTATCAAATTTGGAACTTTTTCATGTCTGGGTTACTATTCATGAGTTACTATTCACGAAGTTACTATTCATGAGTTACTATTCACGAGTTACTATTCACGCAGTACTATTCACGGCGTGAAGATGTTTTTTGAATTTTTATCTTTTGGTGTCTGAGTTACTATTCACGATACTAAGACTATTCACGATATACTGAGACTATTCACGAATACGACACTATTCAATTTAAAAATGAAATTTCTTCTTTTCGTCTAAAATATCTATTCTGATACTAGCTTTGATCAGATCCATGTTTTGATCATTCTCAATTTTACACACCTATGATTATTTTGAGGTATTTTTGACGTGGATAAAACAAAGTACTAATCCTTAATCCTTAATCCTCATTAATTTTGTTTCACCGGATTCGCTTTTTAAAAATATTTTTCATCATCTTCTTTTTAAATGATGATATTATGGAATATCTTTGGCCAGTAGTGCAAAGATGAATGATTTTCGATGAATATCTTTGGCCCAGTAGTGCAAAGATGAAACAGTGTTTAGATGAATACTAACCAATCGATGAATATCTTTTTGGCCTCAGTGTAAAGATGAATATTTGATTCCGATGTATGTCGATTGATGTTACAGGATAAAAGATAGATTTACTTAACTTTTAAATTCATACATAGAAGATAGTAGTTGCATTCTCTACTTAACTCTTCTAATGAATTATTATTTCACGCTATAATATTGGTTTAAAAACTTGTTGTCTATTGTATTCTATTAGTTTTTTTTCCCTCGTGAAGTTTAATGATAATTTGTTGTATATTATCTTAGTCATAATATTCTTTACTCGGGCTAGTTGAGCTCACCCTTTTCCTTGTTGTTCCATTTTTCTTCTCGTGAGGCGAGAATGTAGCTAGTACTAGCTCGGGGTATGGAATGAAGGTTCTAGAGAGAGTTGTTTAGTAGTCCTCACCATTTTGTAAAATAATGTATCAATAATTATGATGGGATTTATTTATGCGTGTGGATATTGTCTGATGGCAATATCTCAGATTTAAACTCACAGCTTTATATGTCAGTAATAATAAAGTTGTAGTTATTTCGTATCATGTATTCATGCACTCGTGAATGGGTTGGATGGAATGGACCTATTTTGGGGCGCCCATAATGATCATGCCAACAACCGTCCCATCAATGCACTACGGGCCAACGAGGACTTTTACCATATCATTTGTAACATTACTTGTTATGATTACATCGAATAATCCTCGGTCATAATCATACCAAGTCCATCTATGCACTACAGAGCCACGTATGACTTTCAACATAATATAAACATGAGGATAATGACAATGATATAAGAATTCAATAAAACAAGTTCAAGAATTAATTAATCCAAGAACTACTAATGTCCAAATTGTCAACATGATCTTTGCTTTGTAGAATAAAATCCAAGAATGATCGGAAGAATATTTCCATGAAAAGATACTTAGATGAAGCGCAAAATATCAAGGATATTCTACTAATTTCATGGAGTATAGAAGTCAAAACTTTAACCAACCGAGTATAATAAAGAATGGAATAACAAAAGAAATCACCATGCATGCGTGATTCTTGCATGTATAAAGTTATTCCAATGAATACTAAATAAAGGAACCGTGTCAAAGTAAATTACATGCAAGCGAGGATGTTCCAACAGAATAATAAAGAATGGAATAACAACAAAATCACCATGCATGCGGTACTTGCCATAGAGAGAGTTATTCCAATGAAATACTAATAAGGATTTTAATCGGTCCCACAGAAAACGCATGAGCGTGATATTCAATGTAATAATAATAAAGATTTTAACCCAGTCCCACAGAAAAACGCATGCATGTGATATTCCAATGTAATAATAAAGATTTAAATCGGTCCGGCGTGTAAACGCATGCATGTGATATTCCAACAGAATAGTAAAGACGGAATAATAGAAGAATGTCACCAAGTATAAGGTAGACCGTGTATACAGGTTATTCCAACAGAATAATAAGCAATGGAATAACAATAGTTCCCTTCATGAATAAGAAAGAATAACACCCCTTACGAATACAACAAATAATATTCCCTACCTTAAGAAGAAGAATACTGGATATATAAGTAGTGAAGTAGCAGAATACTTTCTTCTTTCTCTCTATAGTTTATCTCTCTAGATTTTCAGTGAATTCGTAAGAAAATAATGAATGAATGAACTTCTATTTATAGAAAAATAGAATGCATAGTAACTAACTCATGAACGGTCGAGATTGATTTACTTTAATCTGACGGTCCATATTTAAAGTAAAATAAAATAAAATATATTCTATTTATAATCTAATAAAACGAATAACTTTATAAAAGATTTTACTATGCAAACACTATGCGCAGCACTATCTGAAAACACTATGCATAATAAAATATAATATATTCTAATTATTGTCTAATAAAAAGAGATAGCTTTATAAAAGTATTCTATTTTATATAAAAAGATTTTACTATGCAAAATACTATGCGGACACTTATGCAACACTATGCATAATAGTATATAATATATTCTATTTATAGAATAACTTTATAAAAGTATTACATTTTATATAATTTTTTTTTTCGTATTATTACATTAATAATACCAACAAAAGCGAGTGACTTATCACTTAAGCATCAATAATTAATCTGGCGTGCTACTATGCAACCACGCCAGACATTCATTTCTTTTAACAACGGTGTTTCAATAGTTAACGGTAAAACTTCCGCCGTTATTTTTATAATGTATTTTTGTCGTTTTCTCAATCCGACAATAATTCCGTTGTGGGGTCCACCAATGATTGTGCCGTTGTACTAATATTCCCTGTTAAAACGAATATTCTCCGACCAATCGAATATTATATAACAACTTCACGATTTTTTGCAAAATTTATAAATATTATCCACAACTATTATATCAATTTCACTCCATAATATTCAAAAATAATATTTATAGAAAATTCATCTTTATTCAAAAAGTTGGGGTTTTACAGTATCATCTGCATAATATTTTATATTATTAAATCAATAATTGAGATGGCAAGTTATTCATATTATTATTTGCATAATTAACAATGTCTAGAAGTTCTGTCAAGGAGATGTTAGGTCATCTAATTGCGCGCCAATAGGGAGAAATCCTTATTGAAAAGCCCCCTCTTTCTTGGGAACGATCTGGTTGTTAATATTGCGAGTTATAATAATGATGAATAAAGGTTGTTAAAAATATTGAGGGAATTTTTATTAAGTATTTGATGTAAATTTTACTTATTATTTGGACCCCCACTTACCCATTTTTCAAAATAATCGGTAGAAAATTATTCAATATAATAAGAGTGGGGGCCACATGTGGGGCCCACATGTGATGATGATGTTTTGGTGAAGGGTGGTCACGGGGAGAAAATGTAATGGAATGGAGTATATATATAA
Source organism: Panax quinquefolius (assembly GCA_020205615.1). Taxonomy (NCBI): domain Eukaryota; kingdom Viridiplantae; phylum Streptophyta; class Magnoliopsida; order Apiales; family Araliaceae; genus Panax; species Panax quinquefolius. The sequence goes on along the minus strand of CM035170.1, from coordinate 16,907,484 downwards.
TTATATTTTATAAGTTTTTGTATATATATATATATATATATATATATATATATATATATATATATATATATATAAAGGATGTCTGATAGAATGTGGGGTGGAGTGGGGTGGGGTGGGGGAAGCATCACACGGGTGATGCTGCAGTGTGATGTAGGTTATATATATATATATATATTATAAGTTTTGTTTTATTAGATTATAAATAAAATATATTATATTTTATTGTGCATAGTGCATCATAGTAAAATCAAAAAATTTTAAATTTTCAGCCGGTGAACGTCCGTGACTTTCTCCTTTACTATGCTTCCAAATAGTATTATTTCCATTCTCCTATAAATAGGATGTTTAGTTAAAATTGAAAATCACCAGAATTAGAGAATCTTTCTTCTATAATATTGAGCGTATTTCTTTCGAGTTTAGGAAGCTTTGATGTAGAAAATAGTGAAAGTTTTCTTCAAGAATATATCCGCTATACCAGTTGGAATACTCTTCTTTTTGAGGTAAGGGGTATTATTTATTTCATATTCGACTACGATATTATTTTTTGTATTCGTAAGAAAATTTATTTCGTTCCATATTTGCAAGAAATATTATTTTCGTTTAATATTCGTAAGGAATATTATATTCGTTTAATATTCGTAAGGAATATTATTTTCGTTCAACAATCCTAAGGGATATTATTTTTGTTCAGTATTCATATAAAATAATATTTTCTTCCATACTCTGTAGTATGTAAGTAATATTATTTCGTTTCAGATTTTGAATTCTACACTTATTTTGTTAAGGTTTTGGCTTCTATACTCCATGAAATTAGTAGAATATCTTTGATATTTGCGCTTCATCCAGTATCTTTTTATGGAAATATTATTCTGAGCATTATTGATAAGTTTTAACTTTTTATGCTGGAGTACTATTCACGGGGTACTGTTCCCGAATTACTATTCACGGGATACTATTCACTCGGTTACTATTCACCCAGGGTACTATTCATAACCAAAATTGATTTATTTTGGTCCAAATTATTTTTACAATATTATTCTTGAATTTTACTCCACAAAGAAATATCATGTTGACAATTTGGATATTATTGAATTCTGGATAAATTAAATTGTTAAAGTCTTTAAAATTTATCCTTGATCTCGTTTTATTGAATTATTATATCATTGTCATCATCCTCATGCTTATATTGTTATTTAAGTCATCTTTGGCCCGTAGTGCATAGATGGACTTGGTATGAATATGATCAGAGATTATTCGGTATAATCATGACCGTAATGTTACAAATGATATGGTAAAAGTCCTCATTAATTGGCCCGTAGTGTATTGATGGACAATTTTTGGTATGATCATGACCATGGGTTCTCTTCGGCCAAGGGTGCAAAGATGAATTGTTTTATGGCGTGATCATGACCATTGGTGAAAACACGAATATCTTCGGCCCGTAGTGCATGGATAATTTGTGGTCGTGATACTAAAGAATATCATTGGCCGTAGTGCAGGGATGATTCGATTATGTGGATTACTTATTAAGCTGAGTCTCAGCGATAAAATTGATGATAAAACTTTTTAAATCATAGAAGATAGTAGATATCATGCTCTACTTGACTTTTCTAATGGATTGCTTGTTCCGCTGCAGTTAAACTTGATGTCTATTATATTTTATCAGTTTAACACTGTTGAAGGCTAATGATAAATTAATCTACATTATCTTAGTCATAATATTTCTTACTGGGCTAGTTGAGCTCACCCTTTGATTTCATTGTTCTCTTCAAGAAATGAGAATATAGATGGGACTAGTCGGGGAACGGAGTGACGGTCCAGATGTCTGCATTTATAGTCCTCGCTATTTTGTGAAATAATGTGAAAATAAATGTAATAGTATTGAATTTAAGTTTGGATATTGTCTAGAAGACAATATTCGTGTAAAAACTCTCAGCTACGTTTTTGGTCGTATTGTATAATTGAGTTTGTATTTGAATTCTGTACCATGTATTTGGCGACCCAAGATGGGTGATGTATACCTATTTTCGGGGCATCACAGTTGGTATCAAAGCTTAGGGATATGATCCTTGGCTGAGATGTGAGACAATAACTAGGAGGGGAGAGATGGAGAATTCCTTCGCTAGTATATATGACTTACCTAAGTTTATTTGGTATTTAATTGGTCGGTCAGAGTATATGGATAATATGTGACATATCAATTAACCCTTGTTTTGTGGCAGTATTTGAAAATACCATCCAAGAATGTTGAGAATAACAATGGAGCACAGGAGACCGTTGAGTCACCACAGATCAATACCCAGGATAATGTGCAACAGGAAGACAATAATCCTTAGGTAAACAACAACACCGATCAAATGATGAACGATGGGATGTTCAGAGGCTTTATGCAATTTATGTAACATCAGGCAAGAGCGGCTCCTGTCCAAAATGCAGGTGGAAACACTGGAAACTCTCGGACGGTCACCGCTAAGCAGTTCAAGGAGCTGGGACCAACGAAGTTTATTGGAGAGCCAAAACCACTTAAGGCGGATACGTGGATAAAGCAGATCACCAAGATATTTGATGTCTTGGGATGCTCTGAGGGGCAAAAGGTTCCCTTTTCCACCTTCATGTTGCGAAGAGAGGTAGATTACTGATGGGAATCTGTAAAGCGTACCCAGCCTGCCGCACTCAAAATGTCTTGGGAGAAGTTCCAAGAACTGTTCAACGACAAGTACTTTCCCAAAAGTATTCGTCACATGAAAGAGGTAGAGTTCATCAAGCTGGAGCAAAACAATATGACTGTGTCGCAGTATGAAACCAAGTTTTTCGAGTTGTCCTGGTTTGCGTCCCACTTAGTTGATAACGAGGAGAGAATGACACGGATGTTTCTAAGAGGTTTTAAACCCGAGATACGTCAATACCTAATTTCTCACAAACTTTGCTTGTATTCAGATGTTGTGAATAGAGCTCAGTTATTGGAACGCGATAATGAGACAACCCAACCAAGAGAGAGCCGCCGACAAATCGATAATACCAATGGTAGCAGTCATCGAAGCGATGACAACAAACGTGGAGGGAATCAATATGCCAGAAATGGTAACCACTTCAGTGGTAATCATGGCCAGGATAATATAAAAGGTGAACTAAGTGAGAACAACTGTAAGACCCTAACTTTTTAATGAATAAAATTGAATTTCCTCTATTTATTATTGTGAATAATAAGGTGTTAATTTGATATAATGCTTTGGTTATGGGTGAAATGTGCAAATTTTGCAAAATAAGCAAGTGGTTATAAAATATTCATTATTGTCGGGGAATATTCGTTTGGTTGTGGAATATTCTTGTTGTTGGGGAATATTCGTACGATGACGCAGCTATTTGTGGGCCCCATAACGGATAACTGTCAGATGAAGAAAATGACAAATTTGAGTTTTTACAAATAACGACGTAGTTATTACCGTTAACACTGTTGAAATACCGGTTAAAATAAAATACGATGTCTGCGTGGTTAGTTTTTTGTAGCACACGATTTTGCACAAGATATTTTGAATTATTGATTCTTACGTACGTGAAGGCACTACTCAATAATTATTACGATAATTACTTGCTTAATATTTTATTTTATTGGTTCAATAATTATTGCGTTGATATTTTATATTATTGTTGTTTCAATAATTGTCACTGCACAGTATCTCCCATTATCATATCAATAATTCATATTATTTGAATAATATTGTTAGATAGCATTATTGACAATGTCTAAGGAAGTTACTGCTCAGGAAAGGGTTTGGTCACTAATTGCTACGCCATGATAAGGAGAAATCCTTATCGGAAAGCCCCCTCTTTCTTGGGAATGACCTGGTTGTCATAATTGTGATTCTGTAATATTATTTTTGAATAATTATTTATTGATTTATATGATTAAAGAAATATTTATTTTATGTGGATATAAATGATGGATTTATTTATTTTATGTGGTTATTGTTAGGTTTGTAATATTCAAGAACGCAATCAAGTTGCATAAATTAGCGAAAACGTATAAAAATCAGAGTTTAAATTTTTTTACAAACCATATACCCGGATCACCCTTTATGCACAATTATTAATTAAGTGAAAAAGAAAAAAAAACAAGAATCATACCCTTGAAGATCCGAGCTTCCTCAGGTACAAGTTCTCCTCCAATTCTTTTCGCGTTCAACTTGAATCCACCGGGTTTGGTTCCTTCCTTTGATCAACATTAGCCACCCAAGTGTTTGGCCTCTAGAGGTGATCCACCAAAGAAGAAGAAGGATTCAAGAAGATGGGTGGTTGGCTAAACCCTAGTTTTCTATCTCTATAGAAAAGGCGTACTCTCCCAACTATTGGAATTATCACGTAGTTTTAATATCTGATATAAGACTCCTCTTATAAAGATATCAAGTAACCCTATTAAAATAATGTGACGCCCCAAAATTAGGTATACATCACCCATCTTGGGTGGATACACTTACATAGTGTAATTTAAAAATAACTTATTAACATAACCGTAGGTATGCAATACGACATAAATCGTGAGTTTAAATACAAATATCGCCTACTAGATATTATACAAACTCAAATAAAAGTCCTCATTACAGTTATTATCACACTATTTTACGTAATAGTGAGGACTACTAATGCTATCTTCGGACCATCACTGCTTTCCCAGACTCGTCCCCCCGGCTATATTATCATTTCACAAGAGAATAAAGTGAAAGAAAGGGTGAGCTCAACTAGCCCAAGAAAATATTATGACTAAGATAATGCGAATAAATTATCAATAGTCTTCAATAATGTTAAACCGATAAAATACAATGAGCAAACCGGTTTAATCTGCGTTGAATATCAATCCATTAAAAGAGTCAAGTAGAAAATAAAGTCTACTATCTTTTAGGTTTTAAAAGGTTTTTCATCATCTTTTTATAAATGAGACTCGACTTTAATAAATATTTCACATCATCGAATCACCCCGCACTTTCTACTGCCAAGGATATTCTTTAGTATCACGACCACAATTATTCATGCCTACTACGCCAAGAATATTTGTGTATTCATTAATGGTCATGATCATGCCAACAATCGTCCATCAATGCACTACTACTACCCTCGAGGATTTTATCACATCATTTGTAACATTACGGTCATGATTACACCGAATAGTCTCTCGGTCATAATCATACCAAGTCCATCTATGCACTACAGTGCCACGAGATGACTTTCAAAAAATATAAACATGAGGATGATGACAATGATATAAGAATTCAATAAAACAAGTTCAAGAATTATTTTATCCGTGAATTATTAACGTCCAAATTGTCAACATGATCTTTGTTTTGTAGAGTAAAATTCAAGAATGATCGGAAGAATATTTTCATGAAAGGATCTTGGATGAAGCGCGAAATATCAAGGATATTCCACTAATTTCATGGAGTATAGAAGTCAAAGTTTTAACCAATTGGGTATAATAAAGAATGGAATAACAAAAGAAATCACCATGCATGCGATAGATCGCATGTACCAAAGTTATTCCAATGAATAATAAATAACGGAACCAGTCCTCGGCGTAAAACACAGTATGTGATGTTCCAAATGTATAATAATAAAGATTTAAACCAGTGCGGTGTAAAACACATGCATGGATGTTCCAATGTAAATAATAATAAAGACGGAACCAGTCCTGTAGAACACACACACGGATGTTCCAATGAATAATAATAAAGATTTTAACCAGTCCTAGGTAAAACACACGAACAAGATGTTCCAATGAATAATAATAAAGATTTTAACCGTGTCCTGTAAAACACATGCATGAGATGTTCCAATGAATAATAGAAGAATGTCACCAAGTATAGGGTAAACAGCATATCTGAGTTATTCCAATGAATAATAAACAATGGAATAACAATGTTCTCTTCATGAATAAGAAAGAATAACACCCTTACATTTGGTAGGAGATTGAATACTTAAGACGGTGTAGTAACAAAATACTCTTCTTCTTTCTCTCTTATTCTCTCTATACTTTCTCTCTCTATATCTTGAATGAATTAAGTGAAAATAATGAAGCCCTAGGGCTCTATTTATAGAAGATTTCTAGCTTAGCACCGCCGTGTGAAAAGGCAAGTGGCTTGACGAATTAGTTTGGCGCTTTTGTAATGTGAAACGACAAGTGGTTCGGCCTTTGTAATGTGAAACGACAAGTGGTTCGACGTCTGGTAAAGGTAATTACTATTAACGAAGGTAAATACTATTCACAAGGGGTAATTACTATTGATTTAAGGTAATTACTATTGACGAAGGTAAATACTATTGATGAAAGAGACTCTTAGATGATGACATATGAGCCCCCATAAAATAATCAAACTTACCACAAATCATTTTTTTTCATCAACACATATTTAATCTTTCAACAATTATTAATCATTTATAACTTGTCGTCTCAATTATTGATTTAATACTATAACATATTATACGAGATGATAATTTGTGACAATAATTGAATCAATAATATAAAAGATATGATGCGTGAATTCTTCGTAGCAATAATTGAGCATAAATGAGTGACTTCTCACGTAAGCATCAATAATCAATACCGTGTCTTACTATGCAACTACGCTGGACATTCTTATTTTTTACCACCGGGTAGTTCAACAGTTTTAACGGTAACACCTCCGCCGTTATTTTTTATAAAATATTTTTGTCGTTTTCTCAATCCGACAATAATAATTACATTATGGGGTCCACCAATGATTGAGCCATCAGATGCGAATATTCCCTAACAAAAAAGAATATTCCCACCAAACGAATATTTTATAACAACTTGCATACTTTGCAAAATTTATAAATATTACCCACAACTATAACATTATATCAAATTTATTCCATAATATTCAAAAATAATATTTATAGAAAATTCATCTTTATTTATAAAAGTTGGGGTCTTACAACCTCCCTTCTTATGAAATTTCCCCGAAATTAGGGTACGTGACTGTATGTCAAGAGGTAAGGATACCTTGATTTCATTTGATTCTAACTCCCAAGTCATTTCCTCAATATCGTGGTTCCTCCACAAAACTTTGACTTGAGGTATAACCTTGGAGCGTAGAATATGTTCCTTCTTATCCAAAATTTGAACAGAACCTCTTCATACGTCAAATCTTCCGCTATTTCGTCCTGGTTCTAACTCAATAATATGGTTCGTCTTTCACATATTTACGTAACATAGATATGTGAAAAGCGTTATGAACACGAGACATATTTGGCGGTAAAAGCGAGTCTATAGGCCACGATTCCTACTCGATCGAGGATTAAAATAGACCGATGAATCGAGGGTTAAGTTTTCCTCTCTTTCCAAATCTTGTAACTCTTTTCCATGGAGCAACTCTTAACAACACATGATCTCCTATATCAATTCCACGTCCTTTCGATGAAGATCGGCATAACTCTTTTGTCGATTTTGTGAGGTTTTTATACGTTGTCGGATCGTTTGAATCTTTTCCGTAGTCATACGTATTACCAACTCCGGTCCCAACAACGTTGCTTCACCCACCTCATCCCAAAGATATCTTTGGAAGCGACACTTTCTTCCATACAACGCTTGAATGGAGCCATGCCAATACTTGCTTGATAAGCTGTTGTTGTAGGAAAACTCCACCAATGGTAAGAACTTGTCCCAACTCCCTTGAAATCAAGGACACGAGTCTTAATAGATCTTCAAGAGTTTGAATAGTCCTCTCCGATTGTCCGTCCGTCGAGGATGATATCTTAGAAGCTAAATCATAAGTCTGTGCCCATAGCTTTTTGCAAACTAACCCAAAATCGTGAAGTGAATCTTGGGTCTCGATCGAAACTATGGATACTTAAGCATACCATGCGATCTTACAATCTCGTTTATGTACATACTGAGCAAGAGACGTTCAAGTGTATAAGTTTCTCGTATCGGTAAGAAATGAGCGGACTTGGTCAACCTATCAACAATGACCCAAATCGCATCAATGCCTTGAGAAACCTTAGGAAGACCGTGAACGAAATCCATGGTAATGTGCTCCCACTTCCATTCGGAATTTCAAGTGGTTGCAATGGACCTTTTGGTACTTGATGCTCACTTTAACTTTCGTTGACAAGTTAGACACCTTGAGATAAACAAATATCTATCTCTCTTCATATTGCTCCACCAAAATGTATGACGAATATCATGATACATTTTGGTACTCCCGAGATGGATTGCAAATGGTGTGTTGTGTGCCTCCATCATGATATTATACTTTAAATCGAGGTCGTTAGGAACACAAAAGTGCAGGAGTTGACTCAAGTATTCCTTCTTCATCGATTCTTGCTTCCCGCGCATAGCACCTTCTTGCACTTTCTTCCTCATACGCATCGACTCCGTGTCCGTAGCTTGGCGCGCTTTAACTTTATCAATTAAAGTCGGTTCTCTACTCGTATACTCGCTATCATCACATGCGTCCACAGAGTCTTTAATTCTATCTCCATCCTTTGCAAGTCACACAAAATGGGCCTTTACGTTGACAATATCGCACTTTCGTGCTTGCATATGATTTTCTACTCAATCGCGTCGGCTACCACGTTAAACTTTTCGAGATGGTATTGGATGGTATGATCATAATCTTTCAATGAGTTCAAGCCAACGTCGTTGTCGCATGTTGAGTTCCTTTTTGAGTGAAGAAATATTTGAGGCTTTTTATGATCCGTAAAGATCTCCACTTTCTCCCCATACAAGTAATGCCTCCAAATTTTAAGTGCAAAAATAACAACCGCCAACTCTAGATCATGAGTAGGATAATTCCTCTCATATTCTTTGAGTTGTCGCGAGGCATAAAGCTATTACTTTTCCATGTTGCATGAGAACACATCCCAACCCTTTGCAAGCATCATCAGTAGATGACAAATCCTCCGAGCCGGATGGTATTGTCGAGCAGTCTTTGAAATAAGTCTCCTCTTGAGTTCTTGAAAACTCTTCTCACATTCTTCGCTCCAACCGAACTTTATATCTTTCCGAAAGTCACCGAATCGATGGAATAGCGATTAGAAAAATCCTTCCACGAATCTCCGATAATAACCAAATAAACCGAGAAAGCTACGTGCTTGATCCTTCATCGATTTAGGTTGTTCCCGACTTTGAATAGCTTCAATCTTTCTTTGGGTCAATGATATTCCATGACTTGATACCACGTGCCCAAGGAATGCTACTTCTTCAAGACGAACTCGCATTTCTTCAACTTGGCATAAAGCTTATATTCACGAAGCTTTTGGAGTGTCGACCTCAAGTGTTGCTCATGATCTTCACGGCTTTTGGAATAAATAAGGATGTCATCAATAAAGACGACCACAAAGTGATCTAAATATTCCTTGAATACTTGGTTCATCATATCCATGAAGGCGGCGGGAGCATTAGTCAATCCAAAGGACATGACTAGGAATTCATAATGCCCGCATCTGTTTCTAAAGCCAGTCTTTGGAATGTCAAATGTTTCTAATCTTCAATTGGTGATATCCTAACGAAGATCAATCTTTGAAAAGAATTTGGCTCCTTGCAACCGGGTCAAACAGTCATCATACGTGTGGCAATGGATACCTATTTTTGATGGTGACGTGATTCAACTCCAGATAATCAATAAAAAGTCTCATACTCCCATCTTTCTTCTTCACGAATAGAATGTGAGCACCCCAAGGAGAAGTACTAGGACGAATAAAGCCAATGTCTAACAATTCCTGCGGTTGGGTCTTTAACTCACGAAGTTCAATAGAGCCATTCGATATGGGGCTTTGGAAATAGGTTTTGTATCTGCAGGGTTCAAGGTCGATACAAAATTCAATTTCACGCTCTGGGGTAGGCCAGAAGTTCTTGGGGAATACGTCGGAAATTTATTAACAATAGGAATATCGTTTAAAAGCGGCGTATTTTTATTTAAATCGTGACATGAGCTAAGAAAGCTTGACATCCGTTTTCAATAAACGAATAGCTTTATGGCTTGAGATGATCGTGATTGATTTTAATGGTTTGGTCGTTTGAATTCGCATAATAGGTTGATTAGGAATATGAAAGCTAACAACCTTACGAAAACAATCAATTTTGCATGATAAGTAGTTAACCAATCAATCCTAGAATCACGTCAAATGCAAGTATTTTTAATGAAATAAGATCGACGGTGTAATGTGAGGGTACCGATTTGAACCAAACAAGACTTATAAGCAGTGGATGTAATGAAGGTTTCTCCCAACGGAGTTTCCACAGATAAGTCAAAGTCTAATTTCTCCTGAGTCAAATTTAATCGATGGCGCAAGTAGGAGAAATAAAAGAATGGGTAGAACCCGTATCAAATAAAGTATAGACTTCATTAGAGTTTATGATAAGCTTAGCCGTGATGACCTCATTCGGTTCCTTGCTCTTTGGGAGGTCACAACAAATGCTCTTCCTTGCACTTCTGGGTTTGAATTTTCCGGGATGGCCTTTGGTGCCCCCATCCTAGCTGAATTTGTCTTGATGAAAACAAAAATCGAGCTAAGTGACCTTCTCTTCCACAATTATAACATGCTTTGACTGACGGCATGACGCAGCTTTGATCTGATGTGTCCCTCTCCTCCGCATTTGAAGCATATGATAGGTGGTCTTTCTCCTTCCTTAACAATGGGTCTTTGGTCTTGATGTCTTTCCATCATTGTTGAATCTCCTTTTCTTGAAATGTCCATTCTTATTGTTTTGGCCCGATTACCACCGTGGTTACCATATCGCTTTGCACATTGATTCCCTCCACGCTTGTTGTCACCGCCTTCGATGATGACTATTCTCGCCGGTATTATAATTTTGCCGCCGCTGCTCTCTTTTAGTTCGCGTTGACTCATTATCGCGCTCCACTAATCGAGTCCTATTTACAACATCTCGAATACAAACACGGTTTATGAGAAATAAGATGTTGACGTATCTCTCCGCTTCAAACCTCTTAAAAACATTCGCGCCATTCTCTCTTCATTATCCACCAAGTGGGATATGGCCGTGATAACTCCGCAAATTTTGCCTCGTATTGCGACACGGTCGTATTGTTTTGTTCCAACTTGATAAACTCCACCTCCTTCATGTGGCGAATACTTTCGGAAAGTATTTGTCGTTGAAACGACTCTGGAACTTCTCCCAAGATATCTTGATGCAGACAAATGGTTGAGTACGTTTCTGGAATTCCCACCGATGTCCGCCTCTCGCTAACACAAAAGGCGTGAAGGGAACCTTTTGCTCCTCGAGCATCCCAAGACATCAAATATCTTGGTAATCTGCTTTATCCATGCTTCCGCCGAAGTGGTTTTGGCTCTCCCTTAAACTCCGGTGGTCCCAGCTCCTTAAATTGTTTAGCGGTGACCTTGCCGAGAGTTTTCCGTGTTTCCACCTACGTTTTGGACGAGTCGCTCTACTTTCTTTGTTGCATAAATTACATAAAGCCTCCGAACATTTGATCATTCGTCATTTGGTCGGTGTTGTTGTTTTGCATGAAGATTGTCGCCTTCGATTATTGATATGTGGTGAATCAACAATCGCTGCGCTCCATTGCTATTCTCAACATTCTCGAGATGTCATTTTCGAATCATTGCCACAAAACAAAAGGTTAATTGACATGTAACAAATTATCCCTATCTTCCGACCAACCAATAAAATATCACATAAACTTAGGTAGGTCATACTAGCGAAGGTATTCCCGTCTCTCCCCTCCTAGTACTATTCTCACATCTTAGCCGTGGATCATATCCTAAGCTATGATACCAACCGTGACGCCCCAAAATTAGGTATACATCACCCATCTTGGGTCCGACACTTTACATGGTATGTAATTTAAAAACAACTTATTAACATACATGCGTGTACAAATACGACATAAAGCGTGAGTTTAAATACAAATATCGCCTCTACTAGATATTATACAAACTCAAATAAAAAGTCCTCATTACAGATTATTATCACACTATTTTACGAGAATAGTGAGGACTACTAATGCTATCTTCTTGGGACCATCACTGCGTTTCCCAGACTCGTCCCAAATATATTATCATTTCACAAGAGAACGGTGGTGAAAGAAAGGGTGAGCTCAACTAGCCCAAGAAGAAATATTATGACTAAGATAATGCGAAATAAATTATCAATAGTCTTCATAATGTTAAACGATAAAATACAATAGACAAACCAGTTTAAGCTGCAATGAATATCTAATCCATTAAAAGAGTCAAGTAGAAAATAAAGTCTACTATCTTTTAGGTTTTAAAAGGTTTTCATCATCTTTGTTTATAGGCGAGACTCGACTTTTAATAAATATTTCACATCATCGAATCACCCCTCGCACTACTGACCAAGGATATTCTTTAGTATCACGACCACAATTATTCATGCACTACGGGCCAAGAATATTTGTGTATTCATTAATGGTCATGATCATGCCAACAATCGTCCATCAATGCACTACTACCAATGAGGATTTTTATCACATCATTTGTAACATTACGGTCGTGATTACAAAGAATAGTCTCTCGGTCATAATCATACCAAGTCCATCTATGCACTACAAATACGGATGACTTTCAAAAAAATATAAACATGAGGATGATGACAATGATATAAGAATTCAATAAAACAAGTTCAAGAATTATTTTATCCAGGAATTATTAACGTCCAAATTGTCAACATGATCTTTGTTTTGTAGAGTAAAATTCAAGAATGATCGAAGAAGAATATTTTCATGAAAGGATCTTTGGATGAAGCGCAAATATCAAGGATATTCCACTAATTTCATGGAGTATAGAAGTCAAAGTTTTAACCAATTTGGGTATAATAAAGAATGGAATAACAAAAGAAATCACCATGCATGCGATAGATCTTTTGACCAAAAGTTATTCCAACAGAATAATAAATAACGGAACCAGGTCTGGCGTAAAACGCATAGACAGGATGTTCCAACAGAATAATAATAAAAAAAGGGAACCAGTGTCGGTGTAAAACACATGATGTGATGTTCCAACAGAATAATAATAAAAAGCGGAACCCGGTCCGGTGTAGAACACACACACGGGATGTTCCAATGTAATAATAATAAAGAAGCGGAACCGGTCAGTCCTGTAGAACACACCATGCAGGATGTTCCAATGAATAATAATAAAAAGCGGAACGAATGTCCGTGTAAAACCCACGAGCGAGGATGTTCCAATGAGAATAATAGAAGAATGTCACCAAGTATAGGGTAAACCGCATATACAGGTTATTCCAACAGAATAATAAACAATAGAATAACAACAGTTCTCTTCATGAATAAGAAAGAATAACACCCCTTACATTTGGTAGGAGATTGAATCTTTAGCAGAAGAAGGTAGTAACAAAAAATACTCTTCTTCTTTCTCTCTTATTCTCTCTATACTTTCTCTCTATATAAGCTTGAATGAATTAAATGAAAATAATGAAGCCCTAGGCCTCTATTTATAGAAGATTTCTAGCTTTTCCGTAATGTGTGAAAAGGCAAGTGGCTTGACGAATCGTTTGGCGCTTTTGTAATGTGAAACGACAAGTGGTTCGGCGCTTTGTAATGTGAAACGACAAGTGGTTCGACGTCTGGTAAAGGTAATTACTATTAACGAAGGTAAATACTATTCACAAGGGTAATTACTATTGACGAAGGTAATTACTTATTGACGAAGGTAAATACTATTGTGAAGAAGAGACTCTTAGATGATGATGATATATGAGCCCCCATAAAATAATCAAACTTACCACAAATCATTTTTTTCATCAACACATATTTAATCTTTCAACAATTATTAATCATTTATAACTTGTCGTCTCAATTATTGATTTAATACTATAACATATTATATAAGAGATGATCTTGTGACAATAATTGAATCAATAATATAAAAGATATGATCGTGAATTATCAGTAGCAATAATTGAGCATAAATGAGTGACTTCTCACGTAAGCATCAATAATCAATCTGAGTGTATTTTACGTCACGACTCACGCGTATTCTTGTACTTTTACCAACGGGTAGTTCAATGGTTTTAATTCGAATAACACCTCCGTAGTTATTTTTATAAAATATTTTTTGTCGTTTTCTCAATCAAATGATAATTACATTAATAGGGTCCACCATGATGATTGAGCCATTGTATTTAATATTCCCTAACAAAAGAATATTCCCAGAACCAAACGAATATTTTATAACAACTTGCATACTTTGCAAAATTTATAAATATTACCCACAACTATAACATTATATCAAATTTATTCCATAATATTCAAAAATAATATTTATAGAAAATTCATCTTTATTTATAAAAGTGGGGTCTTACAAATAAGGTATTATTTAATTAAACTCTTTTTAATTAAAGGGGCTCCCTAATCTTATTAGGGATAATTAATTAAACTCCTTTAACTAATTTTTCTTCCTAATCCAATTAGGAATAAATGAGAGTACTTATATTAAATTAATTCCTAAACACTTTTAGAAATTAAAATAATAATAATAATTTTAATAATATTAATAAGACTCCTCTTATTAATTTATATTTAATATTTCTAAAATATTAAATAATAAATATTAAGCTATTTAATTTATTCTATCACCATAGATTAAATTAAATATACATAACATATTATTACGATTATACCATTATCTTCTTAAATAATTATTCTTCCTTTTATGGTGTGACCTCTGGGTTCTCCATATTAAACCTAGGTTGTGAATAAATCAATTAGAACAATTCTAATCTTATTTAAATAAATAAATTAAACAATTAATTTATTTAAATAAATAATATTTATTCTACAATAGAGATAAACCTCCTAGCGATCAACGACTTTCCGGATAATATAGATTTCAACATTAATCATAAAAGAACCTTTGAGTAAATAGTTACTGCATACAATTCAATCCTTCCACCATACTGATGTCCCAATTAAATATAAGGCATGGAATTACATCAAAGTCTTATTTTATTTAATTATATGTATTTCAATTCTTAAATGCACAACTCCAAATAATGCAAATTAGAAACTCCTTTCTAATTTCATTACGCCTTAACCCGAGGACTCTTGAGTTGTCATTTATCGAATCACATAGGACATTTCTCTTCTTTTAATAAGTGGTAGATTCTTTATTGATCATACATTATCTCCATGTACAACTTATTATACCCAAGCATACCCTTTGATATACCCTAAGGGTCTTAAGGAATAAGTCAAAGTATAACTCATCATACACAAGATATTATGATGATCTCAAGTCCAGGATCACTTATACTACTATCACTATAGAATTCCTATTGACGAAGGCAAGTAAAACTCCATTAGGTATTTCTTAGCGAGCCACGCGTTCGATGAACTTATTATCTAATAAGCACCTACATACTTGTTTTAGTGTCTCCACACAAATGATCATGAGATTAATCATCCTCATCCAATGAGCAAAGCAACGTATGTACCAATCTATCCGGATTCACTAATCCCCAATTTAGTAATCGAATGATTGGGAACTATTTTAGTTTTAAGCTTTCTAAGAATTTAGATCTCATTAGAATGATCATCATCATTATTCTAAAAGCATTGCTTAAAACTATGGGTTTATCACATATTATAAAAACGACATCATGTAGATAATTAAAAGCCTTTAATAAATTAATACTTTTTATTAATAAATGAATAAGATTGTTACAAAGTATATGCTTTATCATCAAACATGATTGGCTTGTGTGCATACTACTTTCAATCTCCCACTTGCACTAAAGCCAATCGTCATGGTATCTAATACTCTTCTACTCTAAGTGACGATTATCCTACTGTTGGATAAGCTTTAGTTAATGGATATGTAATGTTGTTCATGAGAGTCCACTATCTCTATAGTGATTTCCCATCTTTCAATGATTCTAATAATCAAATGAAAGTGCCATAACACATGTTTAGATCCAAGATGAGACTTAGAAACTATTCCTAGTTACGTAATGAACTTTTAATCCAAACAATCAACTTGCGACTTCATTTATAGCTATATACTTTGTCTTTTCACTAAACCAAAGAACTCTTTCTTTGTTTGGAACCTTTCCAATTCAACGCACCACTTTTCAAGATAACGCTTTACCTTAAAGTGGATTTTTACATCATCTTGGTGCATACGAAAAACTTGAGTCCATTAAGCCCTCTAGTTTTAATTTAGACCCACCATGAATATGATCACATCCTTAGTCTTGGGTTAAGCACTTTATGATGTTTTTCACTAACTTTCATAGTGAACTTCTCCATAATATGACTGATCAACATCAGGTCTCGTACATTTCATTGCATACATGATAGTTACTCATGCGATCTCCCTTTTTGGAGTCTATGGGGACTATTAAGAGAGATACACTCCATAGCTCATCAACATGAGATATCTCTTGGTGTTTGCCATGCTAAACGACTTTAGCATCAAATGAATATACGTTCCTTGGGTTAAGTTGATCATCCTTTTAAATCTATCTATATAGATTTGCATCCCCAATAATGATACTCTTCCCAAATCATTTATGGAGGATTGTTTAGACAACTTTATCTTTACTGATTGTAGCACTGGTATGTAATTCCTCATCCGTAGTATATCAACATATAATACTAGAAATTTCACGACGCTCCCACTGACCCTTTTGTACACACTAGAACTCTTACCTCATCGTATGTAACTGGATCATCATCTTCTATGATCGTACCTCATCATCATCATCATCCATGATGAATCCATACCTCATAGGTATCTTGATGCACTATTCGGTTTATGATTCGGTTGTGGTACAATAGGTCTATATATGAGTTCCTCTTATTTGACTTATAGTGTTTTGTGGATCATGAACTCTTCAAGATCTATAATCCTCCCACTAGCCCTTGATGATAAACACCTTTATCTTAGAAGGCAGCGTGTTTTGTAACAAACACCTTTTGCTAAGTAGAATTATAGAACATATACCCTAAACTTACTTTAGGATGTCCCACAAATCGACACTTATAAAATCTTGTCCCAAGCTTATCCTTTGAAACCTTTTCACATAAGTTGGACAACCCCTTATCTTAACATACTTAAGATTAGGAATCCTCCCTGTCCATAACTTTTATGGAGTCTTGGGGCCGATTTTGAGGTTACCATTTTAAATGAATGTCGACCATTTCTAGGACATTATCCTGTAAGGATCTTTGAAATGTCGGTAAAATCATTATGGACCGCACCATGTCCAACAAGGTACGATTTTTCATTCGGATACATCAATCAATTATTATGTATCGGGATGTGTGTCCATTATGAAAAAACCATTTGAGATGATCTAGAAACTTATTGCACAAGTATTTATTCCTTGATCTAATCAAAGAATCTTAATACATTGCCAATTTGTTTCACTTCTGAATTCTTTGAACCTTTCAAATAATTCACACTTGTATTTCATCAAATACATAGATTCTTTGAACGATTATCTCCTTTTCATATACTAGTTTGTTCAATTTGCAAAAATTATTTTCACGTAAGTCAAGTATACAAAATCCATTAAGTAATATTTCAGTTCTTTACAAAACATTATTATTATAAATAGAACAACAATTGTTCTTAATTATAATATCAAATTTCATTGTCCAACAACAAAATGAAAATAATGTTTCCAACGAGACCTGGAATACAATAACAACTTATTGACTTAATAGATTTGCCCATAGGCAATGCTAAACTATAAGTTTCTATGGCTAATTCAGCAACCTTTGTTTCATTTCCCACACATTGGATTACTTATATTTGTTTAGCTTTTTACTTCTGCTTGGTCCCTTCATAAATCTATATTTATGATAACCAAAGTCGGTATCCAATACCCAAGTAGAACCTTGACTTAAAGAAAAATTTATTTAAATCATGAACAAAATTGTATTTGTAACCGAAACTTCACTAAGCTTCTTTTGGTTAGCCTCTGCAAGATGCTTCTCGCAGTTTCTTTCTAGTGTCCAGGCTTATTGCAGTGGAAGCAAACTCCTTTGCTATCCATATTAGTTTTGTTCTTATTATCCTTTGTTTATGCCTTTCTATTTACCTTCTTTGAATCGTTCTTCTTTTCAGAAGATCCTTTGGCCCCTACCAGTAAGACTTGATCTTTCTTGGTTGAAAAATGACTCTCAACATTTTTCAATATGTTAAGAAAATCAGCGAGGCTGATATCTAGCTTGTTCATATGAAAAATTCACAACAATTGTGAAAGGAGTTCGGGAGTGAGTGCAAGATCAAATCTTGGCTCAACTCTCCATCCATGACAAAACTTCGTTGTCTAATTGATCAATCAAATTGATAATGTTAAGGACTTTTATCATCTTTGTAGTATCATCGGTCATTCTAGATCGGAAGAGCTCCTTGAGATGTCTCGATATCTATCGGTCCCCACTTTCCTCACCATCAACTATTTGATGTGCGGGAATATAGTAGGAGCATCCATAGTTTCTTCTTGTGGCTGAAGCTCGTTACTCATAGATGTGAGCATGATGCATTGAGCCAATCAGTAATCATCTTGCCACTTTCTAAAAGTAGCAATGTCTTCCTCGAGGCATTATGCGCAACCATTCTTGAGGATAGACGTATTAAGGACATAAGATAGCTTTTCAGCCATGAGAACTATTCTCAATTCCTTAACCAATCCGAGTAATTCGGTCCGGTTAATTAACATCAAATATGTTTCGCAGTGATAGTAATTTAGACATTGTAAAATTCTATAAATGAATTTGTAATTAACAACATTTTAACATACATTCTTTTATTAATTACCAAAATAAATTAGGTCTTGTTTTAAATTGGTATCTCCCACTATTTTCTTCAAACTATATTACCCTCACTTATATAGTTAACAAAATCTAATTAAAGATTTGCTAGTGAGAATAAGGATCCTATTTCAAATGTATATAGCCTTGTGGTGACACAACAAACTATATATAAATATAAATAGGTAGACAACTTTTGTCAATTACATCAACTATCAACTCCTTTTCTTTTTGCCTCTTAGATTATTTTGATCAAGTGGTGGCACATCCGAATCAAAATTATCCAAGTTAAGTCCGACCTAACACTTTGCATATATTCAAAAAGAAAAATATCATCCTTGTGGTGACACAACAAAATAATATTGTTCAATTTTCTTTATAAGCATCAAATGTGATAAATTAACATCTTAAATACTTAATACTTGCCTTGTGGTGACACAACAAACTCATATTAAATATTTAATACTCTATTAATTTTATCATGCTAGAAAGCGACGTTCGATATTCCAAATATCTTTGAGCGCTTAGAACTTAATAAAAAAATTGAGGGTTTGTTATTAATTTGTCTCATCTTGTTTAGCGCATGCATATATATATATAAAAATACGCGTCATATTAATGAACATGCTGCATGTTTGCATAATATATAATATATTTAGTATAAGCATGCACATATAGAATACTATATTCTACCCGGATTGATTATGGACTTTTATTCTAGTTTGGTTCACTAGAGCCACCAAGTGAACCAAAAGGTCAAACTCTAGGGTGCAAGAATTAATATTTAAATATAACTATTACATTTAAACCCTGGGCTCCATTACAAACGGGTCTTCAAGCGCTCCTTGCTCCTTGATCTCCAATTTTCAAAATTAATTCAAACTATTCCTATTACAAAACTATTTAAAATAAATAGAAACCTTGATCGTGATCGAGGGAAGTACATAGGAGGAGATAGAATTTACATTCGGAAAATTTAGAGAAGGCGAGTAATGCAGAACCCCCATTTAATAAAACCCATACATTCATGCATCCAACTAAAATAAAATCCAATCACATTGGTCAATTGTCCATAATCAATCTCATTTATTATCATACATATCACCATATGCATCATCAATACATAACATTCATCGATGAATAATAAACATTTAATATATATATTGATATCATTTAATGGGCAAATTTAGTTAGTATAAAATCTAATTTTGAATCAAAATAAACTCCTTTATTTTAATCCAAATTTAAATCAAAATAAAACTATTTTATTTTAATTTATCCAATTTTGAATAAAATAAACTATTTTATTTTAATCAAAATCTTTAATCATAATAAACTCCTTTATTTTAATTAATTATGGAATCCAATTCCATGAAAAAAAAAAAACTTCTTTATTAAAGGAAACACGGATTCTCTTTTCTATTCACAAATAAACTCCTTTATTTTGAATAATATGAAATCTTATTTCATATCTAAATAAACCCCTTTATTTAAGGAAATTGAGATTCTCTTTCCTATTCACAAAAAAACTCTTTTATTTTGAATAATATGAAATCTTATTTCATATCTAAATAAACTCCTTTATTTAAGGAAACATGGAATCCAATTTCAACTCTAATTAATTAGCATAGAATCCAATTTCAACTCTAATTAGTTAGCATGAAATCCAATTTTAAAAAAATATTAAAATAAACCTTTTATTTTAAAATTAAAATAAACTTTTATTTTAATAATAAAATAATTAAAAACATATTATATATATATATATATATTACGGTAATACATATATATTATATATATAATATATGTAATCAATATCCCTGACTATGTTCCTTCACGTGGCCTTCGGTCATTCTAAGTTAATATAATATATAATTATAATAAAGTAATCATGCTTCAGTGGCTGCGTATTAAACCGTATATATTATATATATATAATCAGATTATATATGATTAAATTTGTGATCCACTTGGTATCCCTGTTTCGTGTTTAGCAAATTATGGGAATGACGGAAGCAAAAAAACGGCATTACCAATTTAAAAAAAAAAAACAGCGTTCGTTCTTTTTTTTTTTTTTAAATTTTATACAAACAAATTATGCCCAATTAAATTGTTCTAATCACATATCAATATACATATCAAATTAAAATAATTAATAATTTACATAAGGGTTTGGCTCTGATGCCACTGTTAGGTTTGTAATATTCAAGAACGCAATCAAATTGCATAAATAAGCGGAAACGTGTAAAAATCAGAGTTTAAAATTTTTTACAAACCATATACCCGGATCACCCTTTATGCACAATTATTAATTAAGCGAAAAAGAAAAAAAAACAAGAGTCATACCCTTGAAGATCCGAGCTTCCTCAGGTACAAGTTCACCTCCAATTCTTTTCGCGTTCAACTTGAATCCACCAGGTTTGGTTCCTTCCTTTGATCAACATTAGCCACCCAAGTGTTTGGCCTCTAGAGGCGATCCACCAAGGAAGAAGAAGGATTCAAAAAGATGGGTGGTTGGCTAAACCCTAGTTTTCTATCTTTATAGAAAAGGCGTACTCTCCCAACTATTGGAATTATCACGTAGTTTTAATATCTGATATAAGACTCCTCTTATAAAGATATCAAGTAACCCTATTAAAATAAGGTATTATTTAATTAAACCCTTTTAATTAAAGGGGCTCCCTAATCTTATTAGGGATAATTAATTAAACTCCTTTAACTAATTTTCCTTCCTAATCCAATTAGGAATAAATGAGAGTACTTATATTAAATTAATTCCTAAACTCTTTTAGAAATTAAAATAATAATAATAATTGTAATAATATTAATAAGACTCCTCTTATTAATTTATATTTAATATTTCTAAAATATTAAATAATAAATATTAAGCTATTTAATTTATTCTATCACCATAGATTAAATTAAATATACTTAACATATTATTACGATTATGCCATTAACTTCTTAAATAATTATTCTTCCTTTTATGGTGTGACCCTTTAGGTTCTCCATATTAAACCGGTTGTGAATAAATCAATTAGAACAATTCTAATCTTATTTAAATAAATAAATTAAACAATTAATTTATTTAAATAAATAATATTTATTCTCTGATAGGGATAAGCCTCCTAGCGATCAACGACTTTCCGGATAATATAGATTTCAACATTAATCATAAAAGAACCTTTGAGTAAATAGTTACTGAAATGCAATTCAATCCTTCCACCATACAATGTTCCAATTAAATATAAGACATGAAATTACCGTCAAGTCTTATTTTATTTAATTATATGTATTTCGACTCTTAAATGCACAACTCCAAATAATGCAAATTAGAAACTCCTTTCTAATTTCATTACGCCTTAACCAAGGACTACTTGGGTTGTCATTTATCGAATCACATAGGACATTTCTCTTCTTTTAATAGAAGTGGTAGATTCTTTATTGATCATACATTATCTCCATGTACAACTTATTATACCCAAGCATACCCTTTGATATACCCTAAGGGTCTTAAGGAATAAGTCAAAGTATAACTCATCATACACAAGATACTATGATGATCTCAAGTCCAAGGATCACTTGTCTTACTATCACTACTGAGAATTCTATTGACGTGCAAGTAAAACTCCATTAGGTATTCCTTAGCGAGCCACGTTCAGTGAACTTATTCTCTAATAAGCACCTACATACTTGCTTTAGTGTCTCCACACAAATGATCATGAGATCAATCATCCTCATCCAATGAGCAAGCAACGTATGTACCAATTTATCCGGATTCACTAATCCCCAATTTAGTAATCCAATGATTGGAAACTATTTTAGTTTTAAGCTTTCTAAGAATTTAGATCTTATTAGAACGATCATCATCATTATTCTAAAAGCATTGCTTAAAACTATGGGTTTATCACATATTATAAAACAACATCATGTAGATAATTAAAAGCCTTTAATAAATTAATACTTTTTATTAATAAATGAATAAGATTGTTACAAAGTATATGCTTTATCATCAAACATGATTGGCTTGTGTGCATACTACTTTCAGTTATAAATGAAGAAATTAATGTTGGGGTGTTTTATCAGTATTTTGTTAGAATGGAGGTAATAAAAATCGTCCGTATGTGAATTTCGGGCATTTTTTGTTTGGAATTTGGAAAAACTTAAAGCTACAAAGTTGTAGAGAATTTAATTTCCTATGGAATGGACATAAAATTTGTATTTTTCTGATAAAATGGCTATTTATTATAAATTATTGAAGTTTCGGGAATTAAATGTTTTTATTAAAATATAGGCTGGGACCCACTTTTGTTTTTTAAAACATGTGGGCTGCTGAAAGGTTTTCAGAATTGGCATGCTGGCTGATTCAACAAAGGTTGCGTAGAAGGATGAAAAATTATATCAATATTTTATTATTTAGTCTCCTTTGACGTTCTAACATTTTCCTATAAATAGGCGCTTAAGTTAGAATTGAAAATCACACCAGAAACATAAGTTTTCTCTCTTTATATTGTCGAGCGTATTTTTGTAAATATTTAGATACTTTGAGAGTTGCTATTCAGTGCAAGTTTTCTTCGGCTTTACATCCGATATTCCGATCAGACATACTGTTATTTTGAGGTAAGGGATATTATTTTCTTCATAATGATGTTATTATTTCAATATCATTATACTAAAATATTGGTATGGATTTTATTGTAGAATTTCTATCTTTTTGTGTCGGGGTTACTATTCACGATACTCACGCTATTCACGAATCATTTACCTTATTATTCAATCTAAAATGAAATTTTCTTCTTTTTGTCCAAGATGTCTATTATGGTTACTATCTTTGATTGTATCAATGTTTTGATCTTTATTTTTGAATTCTGCTTCACAATTGATTATTATGGAGAAATTTTGAACTTGGATAAATTGTAATACGAATCCCTCTTATTTGTTTTTTTATCTCACTGAATTCGTTTTATTTAAGATATTTTTCATCATCCTCAGTCCTAAATGATGATATTACTGAATATCTTTGGCCTTTAGTGCAAAGATGAATGATTAACTGATGAATATCTTTGGCCCGTAGTGCAAAGATGAACATGTGTTGAAATGAACATGACCGACTAGTGATACAAATGAATATCTTTGGCCTGTAGTGCAAAGATGAATATTTGATTCAAGATGTATATGGATTGATGTTACAGGGATAAAATATTGATGATGGACTTTTAAATCTTAGAACATAGTAGAATTCATTATCTACTTGACTCTTCTAATGGATTGTTGTTTCATTGCGAAATGTTGATCTAAAACTTGTTGTCTATTATATTTTATCAGATTTTTCCCTATTGAAGACTAATGATAATTTGTTGTATATTATTTTAGTCATAATATTCTTTACTGGGCTAGTTGAGCTCACCATTTTCCTTTTTGTTCCATTGTTCTTCTCAGGATGAAAGAATTTAGCAGGAACTAGCCGAGGTATGGAGTGATGATTCAAGATAGTTGTTTTAATAGTCCTCACTATTTTGTAAAATAGTGTATCAATAATTGTAATGAGGACTCCTTTTGAGTTTGTATACTTTCTATTAGACAATATTTGTATTCAAACTCACAGTATATGTGTTGTCGTATTTTGCACGACAATTGTATTACTGAAGTTGTATTTGTTTCTGTACCATGTATTTAGCGACTCAGAATGAGTGATGTATACCTGTTTGGGGGGCGTCACAACAACTTCAAGAAGAGAAGGTTCAATAATGATGGAAAGACAGCGGCACCCGTTTCCAAGGAAGAAGAACGACAATTGGTCGTATGTTTCAAATGCGGACAGGAGGGACACATCCGTCCAAACTGTACGCAGCAACCCAAAGCGTGTTTCAATTGCGAAAAAGAAGGTCACCTAGCTCGATTTTGTCGTGTAGTGAAGTCAAGTCCAGTTGAGATGGTGACGCCAAAGGATGTCTCAGACAAATCAAAGCCGGTAGTTTAAGTGAGAGCTTTTGTCGAGGAACCCGAACGAAGTTATTACGGGTAAGTTAATCATAAACTCTTCAGAAGTCTATACGTTATTCGATACCGGTTCTACCCGCTCTTTTATTTCTCCTACTTGCGCTCAACGTTTAAAATTGACCCTAGAGAAGTTAGACTTTGACTTATTGGTTGAAACTCCGTTAGGAGAAACCTTCGTTACATCCACTATTTATAAATCTTGTTTGAATCAAATCGTCACCCTCACGTTACCTCTCGATCTTATTTCCTTAAAAATACTTGCATTTGATGTGATTTTAGGGATTGATTGATTAACTACTCATCATACAATTTTTTTTTATTGTTTTCGTAAGGTTGTTAGCTTTCATATTCCTAACCAACCTATTATGCGAATTCAAGTAACCAAACCACTAAAGTCAATAACTGTCATATCAAGCCATAAAGCCATTCGTTTATTGAAAAACAGATGTTAAACTTTCTTAGCCAATGTCACAAATTTAAACAAAAATACGTCAGATTTGAATGATATTTTTATTGTTAATAAATTTCTCGATGTATTCCCTGAAGAACTGTCTGGCCTACCCCAGAGCGTAAAATCGAATTTTGTATCGACCTTGAACCCGATACAAAAACCCTCAAATATTTTTTCACCTAAAAATAACGTAACATGCGCCAAAGACGTTAGCTCGAGCTGTTGAAGGTTACGACTATACCATTCAATACCATCCTAAAAAAGCGAACGTGGTAGCTGACGCGTTGAGTAGAAGATTGTATGCGTTTACGAGTGCGAATATACGAACCTACGTGAAGATATCGAATATACGATTAGAACTGACTTTAGTCGATAATGTTAAAGCCTCTCAAGCTACACACCCGGAGCTGATGAATGTGAAGAAGAAGGTTCAAGAATGCGTTATTCTAGAAGCAAGAATCGATGAAGAGAGTAAATCTTTTAATTGACCTATTTGAAATCCTCGATCGAGTAGGAATTGTGGCCTATAGACTCGCTTTACCGCCAAGTATGTTGCATGTTCATAACGTTTTTCACGTATCGATGTTACGTAAATATGTGGACGACCCAAACCACATTTTGAATTAGAACCGAACGAAATAGCATAAGATTTAAGGTATGAGGAGATATTTGTTAAAATCTTGAATAAGAAGAATCATATTCTACGCTCAAAGATTATACCTCAAGAGTTAGAATCTGACAAGGTATCCTCATCTGTTCGCCATACCAGGTACGTACGTAAATTTCGAGGGCGAAATTTCATAAGGAGAGGGATTGTAAGACCCCAAATTTTATGAATAAAGATTTAATTTTCTCGAAATATTTTTTTTAATATTATGGTGTGGATTTGATATAATGTTATAGTTGTGGGCAATATTTACAAATTTTGCAAAGTAAGCAAGTTGTTATAAAATATTCGATTGGTCGGGGAATATTCTTTTTGTCGGAGAATATTCGTACTACGGCACAATCATTGGTGGACCCCACAACGGAATTACTGTCAAAGTTAGAAAATGATAAAAATATCTTTTTATGAAAATAACGGCAGAAGTTTTACCGTTAACTGTTGAATCACCCGTTGATAAAAGTACAGTAATACACGTGGTTGCATAGTACCACACGGTTTTGATTATTGATGCTTACGTGAGAAGTCACTTAGTTTTATTCAATTATTGCTACAGTAATTGCTGCATAGTATCTCACGTTATTTGATTCAATTATTGTCACAGTATTGTGACGCCCCCAAAATTAGGTATACATCACCCATCTTGAGTCGCCAGATACATGGTATAGAATTCAAATACAACTTAATAATACAACTGTCGTGTACAATACGACAAAACATAAACTGTGAGTTTGAATACAAATATTGTCTACTAGAGAGTATACAAACTCTAAAGGAGTCCTCATTACAATTATTATCACACTATTTCACAGAATAGTGAGGACTACTAATGCACCATCTAGGACCATCACTCTTGCTTCCCAGACTTGTCCCAAATTATATTCTTATTTTACGAAGAGAACGGTGAAAGAAAGGGTGAACTCAACTAGCCCAATAAGAAATATTATGACTAAGATAATTCGAATAAATTATCATTAGCCTTAAAAGATGTTAAACCGATACAATATAACAAACATCAAGTTTAACTGCGGTGAACAAACAATCCATTAAAAGAGTCAGTAGAGAATAAAATCTACTATCTTTTATGATTTAAAAGGTTTTCATCATCATTATCGAGACTCGAATTAATAAATAATCCACATCATCAAATCACCCCTGCACTACGGCCAAGGTTATTCTTTAGTATCACGACCACAAATTATCCATGCACTACGGCTAAAGATAATCATGTTTTCATCAACGGTCCTGATCATGCCATAAAATAATTCATCTTTGCACTACGGCCAAAGAGAATTCATAGCCATAATCATACCAAAAACTGTCCATCAATGCACTACGGGCCAATGAGGACTTTTTCCACATCATTTGTAACATTACGGTTATGATTATACCGAATAATCCTTGGTCATAATCATACCAAGTCCATCTATGCACTACAGGCCACAGATGACTTTAAAAAAAAATAAACACGAGGATGATGACAATGATATAAGAATTCAATAAAACAAGTTCAAGAATTAATTTATCTAGGAACTAATAACGTCCAAATTGTCAACATGATACTTCTTGTAGAGTAAAATTCAAGAATGCTCAAAAGAATATTTCCATGAAAAGATACTGGATGAAGCGCAAATATCAAGGATATTCCACTAATTTCATAGAGTATAGAAGTCAAAACTTTAACTAACTGAGTATAATAACGAATGGAATAACAAAAGAAATCACCAAGCATGCGATACTTCGCATAGACAGGTTATTCCAATTGAATAATAAATAATGGAATCAGTCCGCCAGAAAAGCGCATGCAGACGTGATATATTCGATAGAATAATAAAGAATGGAACCGGTCCCAAAACGTAAAACGACCGACAGGATATTCCAACAGAATAATAAATAACGGAACCAGGTCCGGCGTAAAACGCACAGACATGATATTCCAACAGAATAATAAAGAATAGAATAACAGAAGAATTTCACCAAGTATAGGGTATCCCGCGTATACAGGTTATTCCAACAGAATAATAAAGAATGGAATAACAGAAGTTCTCTTCATGAATAAGAAAGAAAGAATACCCCTTATGAGTACAACAAATAATATTCCCTACCTTAGAAAGAAGAGCACTGGATATAAAAGTAGTGAAGTAGCAGAACACTTTTCTTCTTTCTCTCTATAGTTTCTCTCTCCGGAGTTTCAGTGAATTCGTAAGAAATAATGAATGAATGAGCTTCTATTTATAAAAAAATACACTGCATAGTAATTAACTCATGAACGGTTCAGATTGATTTACTTTAATCTGACGGTCCATATTTAAAGCAAAATCTTTTAAATAAAATATAATATATTCTATTTATAATCTAATAAAACGAATAACTTTATAAAAGATTTTACTATGCAAACACTATCAGAACACTATGCAAACACTTATGCATAATAAAATATAATATATTATAATTATTGTCTAATAAAATGTATAACTTTATAAAAGTATTACATTTTATATAAAAAAAATTTTACTATGCAAAATACTATGCAGATATAATGATAACACTATGCATAATAGAATATAATATATTCTATTTATAGAATAACTTTAAAAAAGTATTCTGTTTTATTACATTAATAATACCAATAAAACAAAACTGAGTGACTTATCACATAAGCATCAATAATCAATACCGTGTGCTACTATGCAACCATGCATATTACTGTACTTTTACTACCGAGTAGTTCAACAGTATTAACGGTAAAACTTTCGCCGTTATTTTCATTAAATATTTTTATTGTTTTCTCATTCCGACAATAATTCCGTTGCGGGGTCCACCAATGATTGTGCCGTTGCACGAATATTCCCTGATAAAATAAATATTCCCCGACCAATCGAATATATTATGACAACTTGCATACTTTGGAAAATTTATGAATACTACCCACAACTATAACATTATATCAAATCCACACCATAATATTCAAAAAAATATTTTGAGAAAATTAAATCTTTATTCATAAAATCTGGGGTCTCACAATCTCCCCTCATAAAATTTTGCCCTCGAAATTTACGTACGTACCTGGTATGCCTAACAGGTAAGGATACCTTTGTTAGGTTTGTAATATTCATGAACGCAATCAAATTGTACAAAGAAGCGGAAACGTGTAAAAATCAGAGTTTAAAAATTTTACAAACCATATACCCGGATCACCCTTTACGCACAATTATTAATTAAACGAAAAAAAGAACAAGAATCATACCCTTGAAGATCCGAACTTCCTCAGGTACAAGTTCACCTCCAATCTTTTTCGCGTTCAACTTGAATCCACCGAGTTTGGTTCCTTCCTTTGATCAATGTTAGCCACCCAAGTGTTTGGCCTCTAGAGGTGATCCACCAAGGAAGAAGAAGAATTCAAGAAGATGGGTGTTTGGTTAAACCCTAGTTTTCTATCTCTATAGAAAAGAAAAGTGTCAACATATCACCTATAATAAGACTCCTCTTATTTATAGATGTGGGCAACCCTCCTTAACAATTAAGGAATTGGGTTTTATTTTAATTAATTAAATTCTTTTAATTAATTAAGCTCCCTAATCTTATTAGGGATAATTAATTAAACTCTTTTAATTAATTTGCATCCTAATCCTATTAGGATATTTGAGAGTACTTTTATTAATTAATTCCCAAACTCCTTTAGAAATTAAATAATAATAATAGTAATAATAATAATAATAAGACTCCTCTTATTAATTTATATTTAATATTTCTAAAATATTAAATAATAAATATTAAGTTATTTAATTTATTCTATCACCATAGATTAAATTAAATATATTTAACTTATTATTACGATTATGCCATTAACTTCTTAAATAATTATTCTTCCTTTTATGGTGTGACCCTTTAGGTTCTCCATATTAAACCTATTGTGAATAAATCAATTAGAACAATTCTAATCTTATTTAAATAAATAAATTAAACTAATAATTTATTTAAATAAATAATATTTATTCTACAATAGGGATAAGCCTCCCTAGCGATCAACGACTTTCCAGATAATATAGATTTCAACATTAATCATAAAAGAACCTTTTAGTAAATAGTTACTGTATAATTCAATCCTTCCACCATACAATGTCCCAATTAAATATAAGACATGAAATTACTTGTCAAGTCTTATTTTATTTAATTATATGTATTTCGACTCTTAAATGCACTGACTCTCAAAAATGCAAATTAGAAACTCCTTTCTAATTTCATTCTCGCTTAACCAGGACTCTTGAGTTGTCATTTATCGAATCACATAGGACATTTCTCTTCTTTTACTAAAGTGGTAGATTATTTATTGATCATACATTATCTCCATGTATAACTTATTATACCCAAGCATACCCTTTGATAGACCTAAGGGTCTTAAGGAATAAGTCAAAGTATAACTCATCATACACAAGATACTATGATGATCTCAAGTCCAAGGATCACTTGTCTTACTATCACTACAGAATTCTATTGACATGCAAGTAAAACTCCATTAGGTATTCCTTAGCGAGCCACGTTCAGTGAACTTATTCTCTAATAATCACCTACATACTTGCTTTAGTGTCTTCACACAAATGATCATGAGATCAATCATCCTCATCTAATGAGCAAGCAACGTATGTACCAATCTATCCGGATTCAATAATCCCCAATTTAGTAATCCAACGATTGGGAACTATTTTAGTTTTAAGCTTTCTAAGAATTTAGATCTCATTAGAATGATCATCATCATTATTCTAAAAGCATTGCTTAAAACTATGGGTTTATCACATATAATAAAACAGCATCATGTAGATAATTAAAAGCCTTTAATAAATTAATACTTTTTATTAATAAATGAATAAGATTGTTACAAAGTATATGCTTTATCATCAAATGTGATTGGCTTGTATACATACTACTTTCAATCTCCCACTTGCACTAAAGCCAATCGTCATGGTATCTCATACTCTTCTTCTCTAAGTGACGATTATCCTGCTGTTGGATAAGCTTCAGTAAATGGATATGTAATGTTGTTCTTGAGAGTTCACTATCTCTGTAGTGATTTCTCATCTTTCAATGATTCTTATAATCAAATGAAAGTGCCACAACACATGTTTAGATCTAAGATGAGACTTAGGAACTATTCCTAGTTCTATAATGAACTTTTCATCCAAACAATCAACTTGTAGCTTCATTTATAGCTATATACTTTGTCTTTATCACTAAACCAAAGAACTCTTTTCTTTGTTTGGAACCTTTCGAATTCAACGCACTAATTGTTCAAGGTAACCCTTTACCTTAAAGTGGATTTTCTATCGTCTTGGCCTGTCTAAAAAACTTGAGTCTGTTAAGCCCTCTAGTTTTAATTTAGACCCACCATAAATATGATCACATCTTTAGTGCTAGTTAAGTACTTTAAGATGTTTTTCACTGACTCATTGTGAACTTCTCCAGAATATAACTGATCATTATCAGGTCTCGTATATTTCATTGCATACATGATAGTTACTCATGCGATCTTTCTTTTAGGAGTCTATGGGGACTATTAAGAGAGATACACTCCATGGCTCATCAACATGAGACATCTCTTGGAGTTTGCCATGCTAAACGACGTTAGCATCAAATGAATATACGTTCCTTGGGTTAAGTCGAGCATCCTCTTAAATCTATCTATATAGATTTGTATCCCCAATTAAGATACTCTTCCCAAATCATTCATGGAGGAATGTTTAGACAACATTATTTTTACTAACTCTAGCATTGGCATGTCATTCCTTATCCGTAATATATCAACATATAATACTAGGAATGTTACGACGCTCCCACTGACCCTTTTGTACACACTAGGTTCATTCTTATTTTTGATAAAATCAAACTCTTTTGTTTGTTTCATCAAAACGAATGTTTCATTTTTGAGAAGCTTGTTACAATCCATTTCTCTAAGTGTCTACAACTCTTACCTCATCGTATGTAACTGGATCATCATCTTCTATGATGCGTACCTCATCTTCATCATCCATGATGAATCCATACCTCCTGTATCTTCTTGTGACTATTCGATTTACGATTCGATTGTGGTACAATAGGTTCTCTCTGAGTTCCTCTTATTTGACTTATAGTGTTTTGTGGTTCTTGAACTCTTCAAGATGTATTATCCTCCCACTAGCCCTTCAATGATAAACATATTTATCTTAGAAGGCATCAAGTTTCTCAACAAACACCTTTTGCTAAGTAGGATTATAGAACATATGCCCTAAACTTACTTTAGGATGTCCCACAAATCAGACTTGTCAAATTTTGTCCCAAGCTTATCCTTTGAAACCTTTTCACATAAGTTGGACAACCCCTTATCTTAACATACTTAAGATTAGGAATCCTCCTCCATCCATAACTTTTATGGAGTCTTGGGGCTGGATTTTGAGGTTACCTTTTCAGTAGATATCGACCATTTCTAGGACATGATCCTGAAGGATCTTTGGAATGTCGGTAAAATGATTATGGACCGCACCATGTTCAACAAGGTACGATTTTTTCTTTCAGATACATCAATCAGTTATTGTGTATCAGGATGTGTCCATTATGAGAAAACCATTTGAGATGATCTAGAAACTTATTGCACAAGTATTTATTCCTTGATCTAATCAAAGAATTTTAATACTTTGTCAATTTGTTTCACTTCTGAATTCTTTGAACCTTTCAAATAATTCACACTTGTATTTCAATAAATACATACATTCAACTCTTTGAATGATCATCTCCTTTTCTTATACTAGTTTGTTCAATTTAAAAAATTATTTTCACGTAAGTCAAGTATACAAAATCCATTAAGTAATATTCCAGTTCTAAACAAAACATTATTATTATAAATAGAACAACAATTGTTCTTAATTATAATACCAAAAATTTTATTGTCTAACAATAAAATAGAAATAATGTTTCTAACAAGAACTGGAGTACAATAACAACTTATTGACTTAATAGATTTGCCCGTAGGCATTGTTAAATTATAAGTTTCTATGGCTAATGCAGCAACCTTTGCTTCATTTCCCACACATAGAATTACTTATATTTGTTTAGTTTTCTACTTACATTTGGTCCCTTCATAAATCTATATTTATGATAACCAAAGCCCAGTATCCAATACCCAAGTAGAACATTGACTTAAAGAAAAATTTATTTCAACCATGAACAAAATAATATTTATAACCGAAAACTTCACTAAGCTTATTTGGTTAGTCTCTGCAAGATGCTTCTCATGAGCTTCCTTCCAAAGTCCAGGCTTATTGCGGTGGAAAGCAAACTCCTTTGCTATCCATATCAGTTTTGTTCTTATTATCCTATGTTTATGCCTTTCTATTTACCTTCTTTGAATCGTTCTTCTTTTCAGAAGATCCTTTGGCCCCTATCAGTAAGACATGGTCTTTCTTGGTTGGAAAGTGACTCTCAACATTTTTCAACAAGTTAAGCAAATCAGCGAGGCTGATATCTAACTCGTTCATATGAAAAATTCACAACAATTGTGAAAGGAGTCCGGGAATGAGTGCAAGATCAAATCTTGGCTCAACTCTCTATCCATGACAAAACCCATTTTCCTAATTGTTCAATCAAATTAATCATATTTAAGACATGTGTTTGTACTGTAGTGGCGTTGGTCATTCTAGATGGGAAGAGCTCCTTAGATATCTGATATCTATCAGTCTTACTTTCCTCACCATCAACTACTTGATGTGTACGAATATAGTAAGAGCATTCATAGTTTCATGCTGACGCTGAAGCTCGTTACACATGGATGCGAGCATAATGCATTGAGCCAACTGTGCATCATTTTGCCACTTTCTAAAAGTAGCAATCTCTTCCTCAAAGGCATTGTCTGCAACCATTGCAGGGATAGGCGTATTAAGGACATAAGATAACTTTTCAGCCATGAGAACTATTCTCAAATTCCTTAACCAATCCGTTTAATACGGTCCGGTTAAATAACATCTAATATGCTTCGCAGTGATAGTAATTTAGACATTGTAAAATTCTGTAAATGAATTTATAATTAACAACATTTTAACATACATTCTTTTATTAATTACCAAAAATAATTTAGGTCTTTTTTTAAATTGGTATCTCCCACTATTTTTTTCTTCAAACTATATTACCCTCACTTATATAGTTCTAAAAAATCTAATTAAAGATTTGCTAGTAAGAATAAGGATCTCATTTCAAATGTATATATCCTTGTGGTGACACAACAAACTATATATAAATAAATAAGTAGACAACTCTTGTCAATTACATCAACTATGCAACTCCTTGTATTTTGCCTCTTAGATTATTTTGATCAAGTGGTGGCACATCCGAATCAAAATTATTCAAGTTAAGTCCAACCTAGCACTCCATATATTCAAAAAAGAAAAATATCATCCTTGTGGTGACACAACAAAATAATATTGTTTAATTTTCTTTATAAGCATCAAATGTGATAAATTAACATCTTAAATACTTAATACTTGCCTTGTGGTGACACAACAAACTCATATTAAATATTTAATACTCTATTAATTTTATCATGCTAGAAAGCTGACGCTCAATATTCCAAATATCTTTGAGCGCTTAGGACTTAATATAAAAAAATTTGAGGGTTTGTTATTAATTTGTCTCATCTTGTTTTAGCGCCATTATGCACATATATATATAAAATACGCATCATATTAATTAACATGCGAAGCATGTTTGCATAATATATAATATATATAGTATAAGCATGCACATATAGAATACTATATTCTACCTGGATTGATTATGGACTTTATTCTAGTTTGGTTCACTAGAGCCACCAAGTGAACCAAAAGGTCAAACCCTAGGGGTGCAAGAATAAAATTTAAATATAACTATTACATTTAAACCTGGGCTCTATTACAAACGGGTCTTCACGCGCTCCTTGCTCCTTGATCTCCAATTCTTCAAAATTTATTCTAACTATTCCTATTACAAAACTATTTAAAATAAATAGAAACCTTGATCAGCAGTCAAGGGGAAGTACATAGGAGGGAGTTAGAATTTACATTAAGAAAAAATTAGAGAAGACGAGGTACGCAGACCCCATTTAATAACACCCATACATTCATGCATCCAACTAAAATAAAATCCAATCACATTGGTCAATAGTCCATAATCAATCCCATTTATTATCATACACATCACCATATGTATCAATAAATAACATTCATCTCATGAATAATAAACATTCAATATATATATTGATATCATTTAATAGGCAAATTTAGGTAGTATAAAATCTAATTTTGAATCAAAATAAACTCCTTTATTTTAATCCAAATTTAAATCAAAATAAAACTATTTTATTTTAATTTATCCAATTTTGAATAAAACAAACTATTTTATTTTAATCAAAATCTTTAATTAAAATAAACTCTTTTATTTTAATTAATTATGGAATCCAATTCCATGTAAAAAAAATCTTTAATTAAAATAAACTCTTTTATTTTAATTAATTATGAATCCAATTCCATGTAAAAAAAAAAAATCTTTTATTAAAGGAAACACGGATATTCTTTCCTATTCACAAATAAACTCCTTTATTTTGAATAATATGAAATCTTATTTCATATTTAAATAAACTCTTTTATTTAAGGAAATTAGGATTCTCTTTCTATTCACAAATAAACTCTTTTATTTCTAATAATTTGAAATCATATTTCATTTCTAAATAAACTCTTTTATTTAAGGAAACATGGAATCAAATTTTAACTCCAATTAGTTATCATGGAATCAAATTCCAACTCTAATTAGTTAGCATGAAATTTAATTTTAAAATTAAAATAAACTCTTTTATTTTAATATTAAAATAAACCTTTTATTTTAATTATAAAATTATTAAGAATATATATATATATATATATATATATATCCGTAAGAAACCAAGATTCATGTAAAGAGACTAAATATCCGTACGGTTTTGTTATTCCCCTTGAAGAGATCACGTGATTCCTTTTTAAAAAAAAAATATTGCAGGATCCATTTTTTTTATTTAACTAACCACGTGATTACAAAATCTCTTGTAACTATCCAGGAAGAAAAAGCCACCTTGAATAATGATAATCAATTCACATATATCACGAGGTTCCTTCTTGGAAAAACGAAATCAGTCCGCTGACATATATAAGTTCGCGAATGACGTTTTTTTTTATAAATTTTATACAACAAAATTATGCCCAATTAAATTATTCTAAACACATATCAATATACATATCAAATTAAAACAATTAATAATTCGCATAAAGGTTTGGCTCTGATGCCACTGTTAGGTTTGTAATATTCATGAACGCAATCAAATTGTACAAAGAAGCGAAAACGTGTAAAAATTAGAGTTTTAAAATTTTACAAACCATATACCCGGATCACCCTTTATGCACAATTATTAATTAAACAAAAAAGAAAGAACAAGAATCATACCCTTGAAGATCCGAACTTCCTCAGGTACAAGTTCACCTCCAATCCTTTTCGCGTTCAACTTGAATCCACCGAGTTTGGTTCCTTCCTTTGATCAATGTTAGCCACCCAAGTGTTTGACTTCTAGAGGTGATCCACCAAGGAAGAAGAAGAATTCAAGAAGATGGGTGTTTGGCTAAACCCTAGTTTTCTATCTCTATAGAAAAGAAAAGTGTCAACATATCACCTATAATAAGACTCCTCTTATTTATAGATGTGGGCAACCCTCCTTAATAATTAAGGAATTGGGTTTTATTTTAATTAATTAAATTCTTTTAATTAATTAAGCTCCCTAATCTTATTAGGGATAATTAATTAAACTCTTTTAATTAATTTGCATCCTAATCCTATTAGGATATTTGAGAGTACTTTTATTAATTAATTCCCAAACTCCTTTAGAAATTAAATAATAATAATAGTAATAATAATAATAAGACTCCTCTTATTAATTTATATTTAATATTTCTAAAATATTAAATAATAAATATTAAGTTATTTAATTTATTCTATCACCATAGATTAAATTAAATATATTTAACTTATTATTACGATTATGCCATTAACTTCTTAAATAATTATTCTTCCTTTTATGGTGTGACCCTTTAGGTTCTCTATATTAAACCTAGGTTGTGAATAAATCAATTAGAATAATTCTAATCTTATTTAAATAAATAAATTAAACTAATAATTTATTTAAATAAATAATATTTATTCTACAATAGGGATAAGCCTCCCAGCGATCAACGACTTTCCGGATAATATAGATTTCAACATTAATCATAAAAGAACTTTTGAGTAAATAGTTACCGTACAATTCAATCCTTCCACCATACAATGTCCCAATTAAATATAAGACATGAAATTACTGTCAAGTCTTATTTTATTTAATTATATGTATTTCGACTCTTAAATGCACAACTCCAAAAAATGCAAATTAGAAACTCCTTTCTAATTTCATTCTGCCTTGGCCAAGGACTACTGAGTTGTCATTTATCGAATCACATAGGACATTTCTCTTCTTTTACTAGAAGTGGTAGATTATTTATTGATCATACATTATCTCCATGTATAACTTATTATACCCAAGCATACCCTTTGATAGACCCTAAGGGTCTTAAGGAATAAGTCAAAGTATAACTCATCATACACAAGATACTATGATGATCTCAAGTCCAAGGATCACTTTTACTACTATCACTACAGGAATTCCTATTGACAGGCAAGTAAAACTCCATTAGGTATTCCTTAGCGAGCCACGTTCAGTGAACTTATTCTCTAATAAACACCTACATACTTGCTTTAGTGTCTTCACACAAATGATCATGAGATTAATCATCCTCATCCAATGAGCAAGAAACGTATGTACCAATCTATCCGGATTCACTAATCCCCAATTTAGTAATCCAACGATTGGGAACTATTTTAGTTTTAAGCTTTCTAAGAATTTAGATCTCATTAGAATGATCATCATCATTATTCTAAAAGCATTGCTTAAAACTATGGGTTTATCACATATAATAAAACAACATCATGTAGATAATTAAAAGCCTTTAATAAATTAATACTTTTTATTAATAAATGAATAAGATTGTTACAAAGTATATGCTTTATCATCAAACATGATTGGCTTGTATACATACTACTTTCAACCTTGACTTCACTTCAAATTCTAACTCTTGAGGTATAACCTTTGAGCGTCGAATATAATCCTTCTTATCCAAGATGTTAACACGTATCTTCTCATACGTTAAATCTTCTGCTATCTCGTCCGGTTCTAAATTAATAACATGGTTCGGGTCGTCCACATATTTACGTAACATCAATACGTTAAAAACGTTATGAACACGCGACATACTTGGCGATAAAACGAGTCTATAAGCCATAGTTCCTACTCGATCGAGACTTTTAAATGGGCCAATTAAATTGAGGGTTGAGATTTCCTCTCTTCGTCGGTTCTTGCTTATAGAATAACGCCCTCTTGAACCTTCTTCTTCACATTCATCAGCTCTGAGCATGTAGCTTGAGCGGCTTTAACTTTATCGGTTAAAGTCGATTCTAATCATATATTCGTTATCTTCACGTGGGTTCGTATATTTGCACTTGTAAACGCATACGATCTTCTACTCAACGCGTCAGCTACCACGTTCGCTTTTCCACGATGATATTGAATGGTACGATCGCAATCTTCAACAGCTCGAGCCAACGTCTTTGGCGCATGATACGTTCGTTTTAAGTAAAGAAATATTTGAGGATTTTAGAAATGGGTTTTATACTGGGGTCAATACATAATTCGATTTCACGCTCTAGGGGTAGGCTAGGAAGACTTTAGGAATACGTCAGGAAATTTATTAACGATAGAAATATCATTCAAAATTGTGACTCTCATCCAAGAATTGGATAACACGTCACATTGATACCTATCAACTTGCCATCGTCATTCACAACGTCTCCTACGAAAATTTTGGCTTCTGTGTATTCCACACAAGAAAGTCAACAACGAAAGGATCGGGGCTCTTTACTTATGGCTTGATATGACAATGATTGACTTTAGTGGTTTGGTTACTTGAATTCGCATAATAGGTTGGTTAGGAATATGAAAGCTAACAACCTTACAAAAATCATGATGAGTAGTTAACCAATCGATTCCTAAAATCGCATCAAAGGCAAGTATTTTCAAAGAGATAAGATCGACAAGTAATGTGAAAGTGTCGATTTGAATCAACAAGATTTATAAACAGTGGATGTAATGAAGGTTTCTACTATCGAAGTTTCAACCAATAAGTCAAAGTCTAATTTTTCCGAAGTCAAATTTAAACGTTGAGCGCAAGCAAGAGAGATAAAAGAATGGGTAGAACCGGTATCTAATAAGGTATAGACTTCGCAAGAATTTATAATTAACTTACCCGAGATAACTTCGTTCTGGTTCCTTGACAAATGCTCTCACTTATACTACCGGCTTTGTTTTGTTCGTATCCGACTTTGGTGCCACCGTCCCAGCTGGACTTGACTTCACTATACGATAAAATTGAGCTAAATGACATTCTTTTCTTAAAATTTTCACTTCTATTATCTTGACCATGATTACCACCGAATTGGTTACCATTCTTGGCATGATAATTTCCCCCACGATGGTTATCATTGTTCCGATGGCCGTTGCCACCGGTATGATTATTATCGTGTTGTTGGTCGTTACCTTTTGGTTGAGCTGGCTCAACGGTCTCATGTGCTTCATTGCTTATCTCAGCATTTTCATATGCTATTTTCAAACACTGTCACAAAACAAGGGTTAATTAACATGTTACATATTATCCATATACTCTAGCGAAGGAATTCCCCGTCTCTCCTGTGACGCCCCCAAAATAGGTATACATCACCCATTCTGAGTTGTCAATACATGGTATGTAAAACAACTACAACTTTATTATTACAACAATGAAATCGTGAGTTTAAATACAAATATTATCTTCTAGATAATATTTATACTCAAATAAATCCTCATCACATTTATTGATACATTATTTTACAAAAATGGTGAGGACTACTAAACAATCCTTTCTAAAACCTTCATTCCATACCCAGACTAAATACTCGCTATATTCTCGCCTCCCGAGAAGAATGGAACAAAAGGAAAAGGGTGAGCTCAACTAGCTCGAGAAAAGAATATTATGACTAAGATAATATACAACAAATTATCGTTAGTCTTCAACAGGAAAAATTTAATAGAATACAATAGACAACAAATTTTAAATCAATATTCACAAATGAAATAATAATTCATTAGAAGAGTTAAGTAGAGAATGCAAACTACTATCTTCTATGTATGAATTTAAAAGTTCATCGCTCATCTTTTATCCTGTAACAACAATCAATATACATCCGAATCAAATATTCATCTTTGCACTACAGCCAAAGATATTCATCATTGGTCATGTTCATTTAAACACTGCTCATCTTTGCACTACGTGCCAAAGATATTAATCGATCGATCATGTTCATCTCAACACTGCTCATCTTTGCACTACAGGGCCAAAGATATTCTTCGAAATCATTCATCTTTGCACTACAGGCCAAAGATATTCAATAATATCATCATTTAAGACGAGGATGATGAAAAATATTTTTAAAGAACGAATCCGAAGGAAACAAAATGACAAAGATTAAGGATTAAGGATTAGTACTTTGTTTTATCCATGTCCAACAATACCTCAAAAATAATCATAGTGGTGTAAAATTCAAGAATGATCAAAACATGGATACAATCAAAGTTAGTACCCAGAATAGATATTTTGTATGAAAAGAAGAAATTTTATTTTTAGGAATAATAGTCAGATATCGTGAATAGTCTAGTATCGTGAATCGTGAATAAGAACTCAAACACTAAAAGATAGAAATTCCACAAAAAAACATCTTCACGCTTCAGCTGAATAGTACTCGTGAATAAGAACTTCGTGAATAGTAACTCATGAATTGTAAGTCGTGAATAGTAACTCATGAATAGTAACCCCGACATGAAAAAGTTCCAAATTTGATAAAACTTGGATCAACATTTCAAAGATAATGATATTGAAGAAATAATATCATTACGAAAAAAATAATATCCCTTACCTCAAAGAATCAAGATTTCGGAGGAAAGGTCAAGTGATCTTTGAATGAAACTTATCTTTGAGCAAAGAACTCTCAAAGTATCTAAATACTCACAAAATACGCCAATAATATAGAGAGAGAAGAGAGAAAACTTTGTTTACGTGTGATTTTCAATTCTAACTTAGCCTTCTATTTATAGGAAAATGTTAAGACCTAAAGGCATTTAACTCTGCAACTCTGATGGCTTTACTCCGCTACTATTCCCACCCACCACATTTGAAAATTCAATTGAGCACATTTCTCACCAACCAAAAGTGGGGCCCACCAATTCTAGAATTTTCCACCAAAATCATTTATAACCTAATTTACGAATCAGACACCTCTTAAAATTCACAACAAATCATTCGTGCATTTTTAACGCTTCAAATTTGTTGACATATACTCGAACATGTATGTATAACATACCCAAAATTACCACAATCCAACTATCGGATTAAAAATTATAACCCCATGAATATATCTCAAAACCCCCGATTTGATTTTTAATACCTCCAATCCGATAAAATATTGATAAAACACCTCAACAATAATTTCTTCATTTATAACCACATAAATAAATCCATCATTTATATCCACATAAAATAAATATTTCTTTATCATATGAATCAATAATTAATTATTCACAAATAATATTACGAAATCACAATTATAATGACCAGCCGTTCCCAGGAAAGAGGGCTTTCCGATAAGGATTTCTCCTTCTTGGCGCCGCAATTAGGTGACCAAACCTCTCCTTGATGTAACTTTCTAGACATTGCCAATAATGCTATCTAATAATATTATTCAAATAATATGAATTATTGATCTGATAATGGAGATAATGTGCAGTGACAATTATTGAACAACAATAATATAAAATATCAACGCAGCACATTATTGAATCAATAAAATAAAATATTGAACAATAACTACTGTGAAAATTATTGAGTAAAGGCCTTCTTACGTAAGGATAAATAATTCAACAATCTTTGTGCAATACAGGTATCTTCTTTGTGCACCCCAGCGTATCAGTATTTTAACCAATTTGGTATTCCAACGATCTTAATCAGTAATAACTTCATACGCCAAGTTATTTTTAACCACTTTTATATTTGTCGTTTTCTTCATCCAATCGCTTTTCAGTTATGGGGCCCACATGCATGGTCATAGGCGTCGCACGAATATTCCCAGACAAAGATGAATATTCCACGACCAAACGAATATTCCCCAGAAAAATGAATATTTTATAACCACTTGCTTATTTTGAAATATTTGCGTATTTAACCCTTAACTATCCACATTAATCAAATTAACCCTTACTATTTCAAAATAATAAATAAAGGAAATTCCTTTTATTTAAAAAATTTTCGGTCTTACAACCTCCTCCTTATGAAATTTCGTCCTCGAAATTGACGACGCGATACACAGTGTTTGAAAAGGTGAGGATACCTCGCTTTCATTTCCGCTTTCAAATTCCCGGGTCATTTCTCTATAAGATGATTCCTCCACAAAACTTTAACTTGTGGTATGACCTTTCTTAGCGTAGGACATGCTCCTTCCTATCAAAGATCTTGATAGGTACCTCCTCATCACGTTAAGTCTTCTACTATCTCGTCCGGTTCTAACTCAATAACGTGGTTCGGGTCTTTCACATATTTACTGAAATACGGATATGTGAAACACATTATGAACACGAGACATACTTTTGAGGTAACGCAAGTCTATAGGCTACATTTCCTACTTCTCGGTCAAGAATTTGAAATGGACCAATAAATCGTGGATTGAGCTTTCCTCTCTTCCCAAATCTTGTAACTCCCTTCCATGGAGAAACTTCGCAACAATACATGATCCCCTACTTTAAATTCCACGTCCTTTCGATGAAGATCCGCATAACTCTTTTGTCGATCTTGAGCCGTTTGTATCGTTGTCCGAATTATTTGGATCTTTTCGGTGAGTCATACGTATTAACTCGGGTCCCAACAATGTTGCTTCACCCACCTCATCCCAACATATTGGAGAACGACATTTTCGTCCATATAATGCTTGAATGGAGCCACACCTATACTTGCTCGATAACTGTTGTTGTAGGAGAATTCCACCAATGGTAAATACTTATCCTAACCGCCCTTGAAGTCTAGGACACGAGTCTTAAAAATCTTCAAGAGTTTGAATAGTCCTCTCGATTGTCCGTCCGCTTTGGGGATGGTATGCGCGAACTAAATCGCAAATCCGCGCCCATAGGTTTTTGCAAGCTAACCCAAAATCTTGAAGTGAATCTTGGGTCACGATCCGAAACTATGGATACAGGCATGCCATGCAACCTCACAATCTCATTTA
This sequence comes from Panax quinquefolius, assembly GCA_020205615.1. Classification (NCBI taxonomy): domain Eukaryota; kingdom Viridiplantae; phylum Streptophyta; class Magnoliopsida; order Apiales; family Araliaceae; genus Panax; species Panax quinquefolius. The sequence goes on along the minus strand of CM035170.1, from coordinate 16,864,106 downwards.
CGTATATACTAGCAAAGACGTTCAAGGAATAAGTCTCCGTGATCGGCAAGAAATGAGCGATTTGGTTAATCTATCAACAATAACCCAAATAGCATTGATGCCTTGAGAAACCGTAGGAAGACCCAGAACGAAATCCATGGTAATGTGTTCCCACTTCCATTTCGGAATCTCAAGTGGTTGCAACGGACCCTTAGGTACTAGATGCTCCGCCTTTACACGTTGACAAGTTAAACACATTGATATAAACTTTGCAATCTCTCTCTTCATATTGTTCCACCAAAATGTATGTCGAAGATCACGATACATTTTAGTACTTCCGTGATGGATTGCAAATGGTGTATTGTGTGCCTCCATCATAATCTTGTACTTCAAATCGAGTCGTTAGGAACACAAAAGTCTAGAGTGGACTCAAGTATTCCTTCTTCATCAATTCTCGCTTCCTAATAGCTCCTTCTTGTACTTTCTTCTTCATATGCGCATCATCCAAGGCCTGGTGGCTTGAGCAACCTTAACTTTTTCTATTAAAGTTGGCTCTACGCGTATACTTGACATCATCGCACTCATTCCGCGTATATGATCTTCTACTCAATGCGTCACCTACCACGTTAAACTTTACCAGGATGGTATTGAATAGTGTGGTCGTAGTCTTTCAATAGCTCGAGCCAACGTCATTGCCAGCATGTTGAGTTCTTTTGAGTGAAGAAATATTTAAGGCTTTTATGATCCGAATATATCTTCACTTTCTCCCCATATAGATAGTGCCTCCATATCTTTAAGCGAAAACGATTGCCGCTAACTCTAGATCATGAGTAGGATAATTCCTCTCATACTCTTTAAGTTGTCGCGAGGCATAGGCTATGACTTTCCCACGCGTTGCATGAGAACACATCCTAACCCTTTGCACGAAAGCATCACGAGATAACAAATCCATCCGAACCGGATGGTATTGTTAGAACAAAACTTAGAAATAAGTCTCCTCTTAAGCTCTTGGAAACTTTTCTCGCGTTCTTCGCCTCTAAACGAATTTCAGATCCTTCGAGTTAATTTGAGTTAATGGAGTAGCGATTACGAAAAACCTTCCACTGAATCTCCGATAATAACCACTTAAGCCCAAAAAGCTACGTGCTTGATCATCACTTGGTTGCTCCCAACTTTGTATTGCTTCAATCTTCACGGATCAACAGATACTCCATGTTTTGACACCACATGCCCAAGAAAGGCTACTTCCTCGAAGCGAACTCGCATTTCTTCAATTTGGCATATAGTTGGTTTTCAAGAAGCCTTTGAGTACCAAATTCAAATGGTACTCATGATCTTCACGACTTTTGGAATATATAAGGATGTCATCAATAAAGACAACAACGAATGATCCAAATATTCCTTGAATACTCGGTTCATCATATCCATGAAAGCCGCGGGAGCATTAGTTAGTCCGAAAGACATGACTAAGAATTCATAATGCCCATACCGAAGTTCTCAAGGCGCTTTGGAATATCCTCGCTTTTAATCTTCAAATGATGATATCCGAATCGAAGATCGATTTTGAAAAGAATTGTGCCTTTGCAATCGGGTCAAACAAGTCATCAATACGAGGTGAGGATACCTATTCTTGATGGTGACATGGTTCAATCCCGATAGTCAATACAAAAGTCGCATACTCCCGTCTTTCTTCTTTACAAATAAAACAGGAGCACCCCAAGGAGATGTACTTAGGACGAATGAAACCAATGTCCAACAATTCCTCAGTAGTTGGACCTTTAACTCCTGAAGTTCAATAGGAGCCATTCGATATGGGGTTTTAGAAATGGGCTTTATACCGGGTTCAAGATCAATAAAGAATTCAACTTCACGTTACGGGGGTAGGCCGGAAGTTCTTCTGAAATCGTCAGGGAAAGTCAATAACAACAGAATATTATTCAAATTTGGCGTGTCTTTATTCAAATCCATAACATGGGCTAAGAAAGCTTGACATCCGTTTTTCAATAAACGAATAGCTTTATGATTAGATATGATAGTGATTGATTTTAATGGTTTAGTTGCTTGAATTAAATAACAGTGAAGTTGGTTAGGAATATGAAAACTAACAACCTTACGAAAACAATCAATTTTGGCATGATGAGTAGTTAACCAATCAATCCCTAAAATCACATCAAAAGCAAGTATCTTTAAAGAGATAAGGTCAATGGTAAGGTGATAGTGCCAACTGAATCAAACAAGATTTCTAAACAACGGATGTAATGAAAGTTTCTTCTAACTGAGTCTCCATAAATAGGTCAAAGTCTAATTTCTCCGTAGTCAAGTTCAAACGTTGAGCACATGCGGGAGAGATAAATGAATGGGTAAAGACCGTATCAAGTAAGGTATAAACTTATGCAAGAATTTATAAATAGCTTACCCGTGATCACCTCGTTTGGGTTCCTCGCATTATGACCGGTCACAACAAACGCTCTTCCGGAATCGTTGACTTTGACTTTTACGGGACGATCTTTTGAGTCACCGTCCTCATTGAACTAGGTTTCGCTACTGCATAATCTCGAAGCGATATGTCCTTCCTTTTCACACACAACTATAGCATACCTTGAATCTGTTGTGGGCGCTTTGGACCGATATGTCCCTCTTTTCCGCATTTGTAGCATATGACCCAAGGGTCGTTCTCCTCCCTTAGAACCGATTCTTCATGCGCAGACTTGTCGTCTTCACATAGTCGTTGTTAAATCTCCTCTTTTAAAATCTCCTCCCGACTTCGCTTCTTCTTTTCATGACCATGATTACCACCAGAGTGGTTACCATTTCATCCGTCTGCTTTCTTTCTCCGCAGTTATCATTATTCTCATTGATCGCTATCTCTGGTGCGATCCTCGGTTATGGTCCTCAGTTGGCCGTACTCGTTATCTCGCTCTAATAATTGAGCCACATTTTACAACATCTCAATAAAGAGAAGTTTATGAGAAATGAGATACCGACGTATGCCGGGTTTCAAACCTCTAAGAAACATCCGCGCATCATCGTTCCTCATTCTCCACCAAATGAGGTGCAAACTCGGATAACTCTGCAAACTTTGCCTCGTCTTCGAGACACCGTCATGTTGTTTTGCTCTAATCGATGAACTCCACTTCCTTCATATATGACGAACACTTTCGGAAAGTATTTGTCATTAAATAGTCTCTCAAACGCGTCTCCCAAGACATGCTTTGAAAAGTGTTTGGATGGGTACACTTCACTGCACTCCCACCAAGAGTCTGCCTCGCCACGGAACATAAAGGTGGCGAATGGAATCTTCTGTTCTCCGTGCATCCCAAGACATCGAATATCTTGGTAATTTGTTTGACCCATGTTTTCGCCTATGATCGGATCCGGCTTTCCTTAAATTCGGTGGTCCCAACTCTTTGAACTGCTTGGTGTGACAACCCGTGAATTGCTATCATTTCCTCCTCAGTATTTTGAACACGAAGTCTCCTCGTGCGATTTTGCATGAACTGCAAAAAAACTTCTAAACATCCCTCGTTCATCATCTCGCTTCGGTGGTGTTGTTCACAGGGAGGAACATTGCCACCACAGACGCTTCTCCTCGTTGGTAAAGTCAGCATCTCCACGGTCTCATTTACTCCATTGTTAATATTCTCGATTGACATTCTCAAATCATTGTCATAAAACAAGGGTTAATTAAAGAAATCAATATATCACATAATATCCCTATATACTTGACCAACTAACAAATAAGCTTAGGTAGGACACACTAGCGAAGGATTTATTCATCTCTCCTCCTAGTTCTATTCCCCATCTCCGCCAGAGATCATATCCCTAAGCTCGATACCAACCGCGGCGCCCCAAAATAGGTATACATCACCCATTCTCGAGTTGTCAATACATGGTATGTAAACAACTACAACTTTATTATTACAACAAGAAACTGTGAGTTTAAATACAAATATTATCTTCTAGACAATATTTATACTCAAATAAATCCTCATCACATTTATTGATACATTATTTTACAAAATGGTGAGGACTACTAAACAATCCTTTCTAAAACCTTCATTCCATACCCAGACTTCGTACTCGCTATATTCTCGCCTCCACGAGAAGAATGGAACAAAAGGAAAAGGGTGAGCTCAACTAGCTCAAGAAAGAATATTATGACTAAGATAATATACAACAAATTATCGTTAGTCTTCAACAGGAAAAATTTAATAGAATACAATAGACAACAAATTTTAAATCAATATTCGCAGCGAAAAAATAATAATTCATTAGAAGAGTTAAGTAGAGAATGCAAACTACTATCTTTTATGTATGAATTTAAAAGTTCATCGCTCATCTTTTATCCCCTAACAACAACAATCAATATACATCTGAATCAAATATTCATCTTTTTACACTACTGTGCCAAAGATATTCATCACCGATTAGTCATGTTCATTTAAACACACTGCTCATCTTTGCACTACAGCCAAAGATATTAATCGATCACATGTTCATCTCAACACCGCTCATCTTTGCACTACAGCCAAAAATATTCTTCGAAATCATTCATCTTTGCACTACGTGCCAAAGATATTCAATAATATCATCATTTAAGACCGAGGATGATGAAAATATTTTTAAAGAACGAATCCAAAGGAAACAAAATGACAAAGATTAAGGATTAAGGATTCGTACTTTGTTTTATCCATGTCCAACAATACCTCAAAAATAATCATAGTGGTGTAAAATTCAAGAATGATCAAAACATGGATACAATCAAAGCTAGTATCCGAATAGATATTTTGGATGAAAAGAAGAAATTTTATTTTTCTATGAATGAATAGTCAGATATCGTGAATAGTGCCGAGTATCGTGAATAAGTAACTCAGACACCAAAAGATAAAAATTCCACAAAAAACATCTTCACGCTTCATGAATAGTACTCGTGAATAGTAACTCGTGAATAGTAACTCATGAATAGTAACTTCGTGAATAGTAACTCATGAATAGTAACCCCATATGAAAAAGTTCCAAATTTGATAAAAACTTCGGATCAACATTTCAAAGATAATGATATTGAAGAAATAATATCATTCTGAAAAAAATAATATCCCTTACCTCAAAGAATCGAAGATTTCGGAAGGAAAGGTCAAGTGATCTTTGAATGAAACTTGTCTTGACAAAGAAACTCTCAAAGTATCTAAATACTCACAAAATACGCTCAATAATATAGAGAGAGAAAGAGAAAAACTTTGTTTACGGTGTGATTTTCAATTCTAACTTAGCCTCTATTTATAGGAAAATGTTAAGACGTCAAGCGCATTTAACTCGCAACTGATGGCTTTACACTCGCTACTATTCCCACCCACCACATTTGAAAATTCAATTGAGCACATTTCTCACCAACCAAAAGTGGGGCCCACCAATTCTAGAATTTTCCACCAAAATCATTTATAACCTAATTTCGAATCGGACACCTCTTAAAATTCACAACAAATCATTCGTGCATTTTTAATCGGTTCAAAATTTGTTGACATATACTCAACTTATGTATGTATAACATACCCAAAAATTACCACAATCCAACGGTATTTGATTAAAAATTATAACCCCATGAATATATCTCAAAACCCCTAATTTGATTTTTAATACCTCCAATCCGATAAAATCTTGATAAAACACCTCAACAATAATTTCTTCATTTATAACCACATAAATAAATCCATCATTTATATCCACATAAAATAAATATTTCTTTATCATATGAATTAATAATTAATTATTCACAAATAATATTACGAATCACAATTATGATGACCAGTTGTTCCCGGGAAAGGGGGCTTTTCCGATAAGGATCTCCTCATCGGCGCCGCAATTAGGTGACCAAACCTCTCCTCGATGTAACTTTCTAGACATTGCCAATAATGCTATCTAATAATATTATTCAAATAATATGAATTATTGATCCGATAATGGAGATAATGTCAAAGGACAATTATTGAACAACAATAATATAAAATATCAACGCAAAGAATTATTGAATCAATAAAATAAAATATTGAACAATAATTACCGTGAAAATTATTGAGTAGTGCCTTCTTACGTAAGGATCAATAATTCAACAATACTGCAATCTGGTATGCTTCTTGTGCGACCACGCCAGACATCAGTATTTTAACCACCGGGTATTCCAACAGATCTTTAATTGCAATAACTACGCCGTTATTTTTAACCACTTATATTTGTCGTTTTCTTCATCCAATCGCTTTCGTTATGGGGCCCCACACATGGTCGCACTGACCAAATGTATTTAATATTCTCTGACAAGCGGTCGAATATTCCACGACCAAACGAATATTCCCCAACAAAAATGAATATTTTATAACCACTTGCTTATTTTGAAATATTTGCGTATTTAACCCTTAACTATCCACATTAATCAAATCAACCCTTACTATTTCAAAATAATAAATAAAGGAAATTCCTTTTTATTTAAAAAAATTTTAGGTCTTACATCTCCTCCTAGTTCTTGTCTCACATCTCACCTGGGATCATATCCCTAAGCTTTGATACTAACCGTGACGCCCCCAAAATTAGGTATACATCACCTATCTTGAGTCGCCGATACATGGTACAGAATTCAAATATAACTTAATAATACAACTGTCGTGTACAATACGACAAAATATAAACTGTGAGTTTGAATACAAATATTGTCTACTAGAGAGTATACAAACTCTAAAGGAGTCCTCATTACAATTATTATCACACTATTTCACAGAATAGTGAGGACTACTAATACACCATCTAGGACCATTACTCTGTTCCCCGACTCGTCCCAGCTATATTCTCATTTCCTGAAGAGAACAGTGAAAGAAAGGGTGAACTCAACTAGCCCAGTAAGAAATATTATGACTAAGATAATTCAGAATAAATTATCATTAGCCTTAAACAGTGTTAAACTGATATAATATAACAAACATCAAGTTTAACTGCAGCGGAACAAGCAATCCATTAAAAGAGTCAAGTAGAGAATAAAATCTACTATCTTTTATGATTAAAAAGGTTTTTCATCACTGTTATCGCTGAGACTCAGTTTAATAAATAATCCACATCATCAAATCACCCCTGTACTACGGCCAAGGTTATTCTTTAGTATCACGACCATGAATTATCCATGCACTACGGCTAAAGATAATCATGTTTTCATCAACGGTCCTGATCATGCCATAAAATAATTTATCTTTTTTCACTACTGCCAAAGAGAATTCATAGCCATAATCATACCAAAAATCATCCCATCAATGCACTACGGGCGATGAGGACTTTTTCCACATCATTTGTAACATTACGGTTATGATTATACGAGAATAATCCTCAGTCATAATCATACCAAGTCCATCTATGCACTACAGAATACAGATGACTTTCAAAAAAATAAACACGAGGATGATAACAATGATATAAGAATTCAATAAAACAAGTTCAAGAATTAATTTATCCGGAACTAATAACGTCCCAAATTGTCGACATGATACTTCTTGTAGAGTAAAATTCAAGAATGCTCGTAAGAATATTTCCATGAAAAGATATCTTTGGATGAAGCCTTGAAATATTAAGGATATTCCTCTAATTTCATGGAGTATAGAAGTCAAAACTTTAACCAACCGAGTATAATAACGAATGGAATAACAAAAGAAATCACCAAGCATGCGATACTTCACATAGTATGTGTTATTCCAACGTAATAATAAATAACGGAACCAAGTCCCACGTAAAATGCATGAGACGAGATATTCCAATGTAATAATAAAGAATGGAACCAGGTCCCAGTAAACGACCGGCGAGGATATTCCAACGTAATAATAAATAACGGAACCAATTCCACGTAAAAGCGCCGAGATGGGATATTCCAAATGTAATAATAAAGAATGGAATAATGAAAGAATTTCACCAAGTATAGGGTATCCAGCAGTATCTGAGTTATTCAATGAGAATAATAAAGAATGGAATAATGTAAGTTCTCTTCATGAATAAGAAAGAAAGAATACCCCTTATGAGTACAACAAATAATATTCCCTACCTTAGAAAGAAAGAGCCTTTGGATATAAAAGTAGTGAAGTAGCGAGAACACTTTTCTTCTTTCTCTCTATAGTTTTTCTCACCGGAGTTTCATTGAATTAAAAGAAATAATGAATGAATGAACTTCTATTTATAGAAAAATAGACGCATAGTAACTAACTCATGAACAGTTCAGATTGATTTACTTTAATCGACGGTCCATATTTAAAGCAAAATCTTTTAAATAAAATATAATATATTCTATTTATAATCTAATAAAATGAATAACTTTATAAAATTTTTACTATCTGCAAACACTATGCGTAACTATGCAAACACTATACATAATAAAATATAATATATTCTAATTATTGTCTAATAAAATGATAACTTAATAAAAGTATTATATGTCTTATATAAAAGATTTTACTATGCAAAATACTATGCAGACATCTATGCAACACTATGCGTAATAGAATATAATATATTCTATTTATAGAATAACTTTAAAAAAGTATTCATTTTATTACATTAATAATACCAATAAAACAAAAACGAGTGAATTATCACGTAAACATCAATAATCAATACAGGTGTCTTTCTTATGCGACCACGCCAGACATCGTATTTTTTACTACCGAAGTAGTTTAACAATGATTAACGGTAAAACTTCCGCCATGTTATTTTCATAAAATATTTTTTTCGTTTTCTTATTACGACAATAATTCCGTTTGTGGAGTCCACTAATGATTGTCTTGGTTACTAATATTCCCTGATAAAATAAATATTCCCCGACCAATCGAATATATTATTACAACTTGCATACTTTGCAAAATTTATAAATACTACCCACAACTATAACATTATATCAAATCCACACCATAATATTCAAAAAAATATTTCGAGAAAATTAAATCTTTATTCATAAAATCTGGGGTATCACAAGTATCATCTGCATAATATTTATATTATTAAATCAATAATTGAGATGACAAGTTATTCATATTATTTTTTGCATAATTAACAATGTCTAGAAGTTCTGTCAAGGATAGGTTAGGTCATCTAATTGCGCGCAAATAGGGAGAAATCCTTATTGGAAAGCCCCCTCTTTCTTGGGAACGATCTGGTTGTTAATATTGCGAGTTATAATAATGATGAATAAATGTTGTTAAAAATATTGAGGGAATTTTTATGAAGTATTTGATGTAAATTTTGCTTATTATTTGGACCCCCACATACCCATTTTTCAAATTAATCGGTAGAAAGTTATTCAATATAATAAGGGTGGGGGCCAAATGTGGGGCCCACATGTGTTGATGATGTTTTGGTGGGGGTGGTCACGGGGAGAAAATGTAATGGAATGTAGTAAAGGGTTGGTAAAGTATATATATAATTATATTTTATAAGTTTTTGTTATATATATATATAAGTATTATATATATATATATATATATGTATAAAGGATGTCCGATAGAATGTGGGGTGGGGTGGGGTGGGGTGGGGGTGGGGTGGGAAATCATCACACGGGTGATGCCGTGTGATGTAAGTTATTTATATAAATATATATTATATATATATATTATATAAGTTTTGTTTTATTAGATTATAAATAGAATATATTATATTTTTTTTGTGTATAGTGCATCATAGTAAAAGTCTTCATTGGCCCGTAGTGCGTTGATGGACAGTTGTTGGCATGATTGAATGTGGGGTGGGGTGGGGTGGAAAGCATCACACGGGTGATGTCGTGTGATGTAGGTTATATATATATATATATATTATATAAGTTTTGTTTTATTAGATTATAAATAGAATATATTATATTTTATTGTGCATAGTGCAGCATAGTAAAATCAAAATTTTAAAAATTTTCAGCCGGTGAACGCCCGTAACTTTCTCCTTTACTATGCGTCCAAATAGTATCATTTTCATTCTCCTATAAATAGGATGCCTAGTTAGAATTGAAAATAACACCAAAATCAGAGAATTATTCTTCTATAATATTGAACATATTTCTTTTGAGTTTTGGAAGTTTTGAGTGTAGAAAATAGTGAAAATTTTCCTCAAGAATATATCCGCTATACCAGTTGGAATGCTCTTCTTTTTGAGGTAAGGGGTATTATTTATTTCATATTCGCTTACGATATTATTTTTCGTATTCGTAAGAAATTTTATTTCGTTCCATATTCACAAGAAATATTATTTTCGTTTAATATTCGTAAGGAATATTATATTTGTTTAATATTCGTAAGGATTATTATTTTCGTTCAACAGTCGTAAGGGATATTATTTTTGTTCAGTATTCATATGAAATAATATTTTCTTCCATACTCTGTAGTATGTAAGTAATATTATTTCGTTTCAGATTTTGAATTCTACACACATTTTGTTAAGGTTTTGGCTTCTATACTTTATGAAATTAGTAGAATTTTCTTGATATTTGCGATTCATCCAGTATCTTTTTATGAAAATATTATTCCGAGCATTATTGTTATGTTTTAACTTTTTATGTCGGAGTACTATTCACGGGGTACTATTTGTAAGACCCCAACTTTTTATAAATAAAGATTTAATTTCTCTAATTATTATTTTGAAATAGTAAGGGGTTGATTTGATTAATGTGGTTAGTTATGGGTAAAATGCACAAATATTTTTTTAAATAAGGAAGTGGTTATAAAATATTCATTGTTGTCGGAGAATAGTCGTTTGGTCGTGGAATATTCTTGCTGTCGGGGAATATTCGTATCACTACCACCTTGTGACCTTATTATGTGGGCCCCATAACGGAAAGCGATTGGATGAAGAAAACGACAAGTTTGAGTTTTTATAAATAATGACGTAGTTATTCACCAATTAACATTTGTTGGAATACCCGTGGTTAAAATACTGATGTCTGGCGTGGATGCACGATATTGATGAATTATTGATCATTACGTAAGAAGGCACTACTCAATAATTGTTACAGTAGTTACAGTTCAATATTTTGTTTTATTGATTCAAAAATTGTTGCGTTGATATTTTATATTATTGTTGTTTCAATAATTGTCACTGCACAGTATTTTACCATTATCAGATCAATAATTCATATTATTTGAATAATATTATTAGATAGCATTATTGGCAATGTCTAGAAAGTTCTGTCAAGGAGAGGTTTGGTCACCTAATTGCGCGCCATTAATGAGAAATTCTTATTGAAAAGCCCCATCTTTCCTGGGAACGGTCTGGTTGTCAGTATTGTAATTTTGTAATATTATTTGTGAATAATTAATTATTGATTTATACGATGAGGAAAAATTTATGTGGATATAGATGGAGAAAATTTTTAAAGTGAAAATTGTTAAAAATTGATATTTTATCTTTTCTGATAAAATAATATTTTATTATATTATTATAATATAATAATGGTGATAGTTTTACAATTAATATGAGATATATGAGTATATGAGGAGGAAAAGTATTTTTGTTACATTAAATGATTAACACATGTATTGTGTGTCGGTGGACCCCATTTTTTGACTGAAATTTGATTATAGCTTGTAAAATCGCCCGTTTATGGATTTCGATCAATTTCTGTTTGGAATTTGGAAAAACTTTCTTCTGCAAAGTTGTAGAGAATTGAATTTTCTATAAAAACTCGTGAGATTCGAATTTTCTGATAAAAGAGCTATTTATTATGAATTATTGAAGTTCTGAAATAATTGATTTTTGGAAGTTTTAATTATTTATTTTATGAAAAATGTTTTTTCTTATTTTTTTTCTAGAAGGTTAGCATGTGTGAATTGCTGAAATTCAGATTCTTGGGTGGTGGGCTTGAATTTTTATTAAATAAAATTATTTTAATAAATTTTCTCCTTTGGTGTTCTAAGCAATTTCCTATAAATAGGGTGCTTAGGTTAGAATTGAAAATCACACCAGAAACTGAAATCTTCTCTCTCTTTCTCTCTCGATATATTGAGTGTATTCTTGTGAGTATTTTGATACTTTGAGTGTCGCTATACGGTGCAAGTTCAAGTCATAGCTTATATCCGGTGTTTCAACTAGAAGTACTATTCTTTCGAGGTAATGGATGTTATTTTCTTCTCAAATGATATTATTTCTTCAATATCATTATGCCAAAATATTGGTTAGAACTTTTTATCAAATTTGGAACTTTTTTATGTCGGGGTTACTATTCATGAGTTACTATTCACGAGTTACTATTCATGAGTTACTATTCACGAGTTACTATTCACGAGTACTATTCACGAAACATAATGATTTTTTTTTGTGAAATTTCTATCTTTTAGTGTCGCAGTTACTATTCACGTATACGACACTATTCACGAATACGACACTATTCACAGAAAAATTAAATTTTCTTTTCTATGTCCAAGATTGTCTGTTATAGTTCCTATCTTTGATTAGATCTATGTTTTGGTCTTCATTCTTGAATTTTACTCCACTCTGGTTATTTATGAAGTAATTTTGAACTTGGATTGTTTAAAGTACGAATCCTTAATATTTGTTCTTTTGTTTCAATTGGATTCGTTTTCTTTAAAATATTTTTCATCATCCTCAGTCCTAAATGATGATATAACTGAATATCTTTGGCCCGTAGTGCAAAGATGAATGATTTTATGATGAATATCTTTGGCCCGTAGTGCAAAGATGAATGATTTTATGATGAATATCTTTGGCCGTAGTGCAAAGATGAGCAGTGTTTAGATGAACATGACCCGATTGGAGAATATCTTTGGCACAGAAAGTGCAAAGATGAATATTTGATTTATGATGTATATTGATTGATGTTACAGGGATAAAATATCGATGATGGACTTTTAAATTCATAGATGATTGTAGATTTCATTCTCTATTTAACTCTTCTAATGAATTATTGTTTCCGCTGCCGATTGTTGATCTAAAACTTATTATACATTGTATTCTATCGAGTTTTTCCTGTTAAAGACTAACGATAATTTGTTCTATGTTATCTTAGTCATAATATTCTTTCTTTCGGCTAGTTGAGCTCACCCTTTTTCTTTTTGTTCCATTTTTCTTCTCAGGAGACGAGAATATAAGCGGAACTAGTCGGGGTGTCGATTAATGGTTCCAGACGGTTGTTTTAGCGATCCTCACTATTTTGTAAAATAGTGTATCAATAATTGTAATGAGGACTTATTTGAGTGTGGATATTGTCTGAAGACAATATTTATATTTAAACTCACAGTTTATGTGTTGTCGTATTTTGCACGACAATTGTATTAATGAAGTTATAGTTGTTTCTGTACCATGTATTTGGCGACTCAGAATGGGTTGGATGGAATGGACCTATTTTGGGGTCGTCACAGTTGGTATTAGAGCTTAGGGATATGATCATGGCGGAGATCGGGAATAGAACTAGGAGGGAGAGCAGTAAATCCTTCTCTAGTGTGTCCTACCTAAGCTTATTTGTTGGTCGGTCATAATATAGGGGTATTATGTGATTTGTTAATTTGTTTAATTAACCCTTATTTTATGGCAGTATTTAAGAATGTCGACTGAGAATGTTAACAATGGAGTAAATGAGACCGTGGAGACACCTTTGCTCACCAATGAGGAGAACGTTCAACAGGCTGGCAATGTTCCTCTTGTGAACAACACCACTGAGCAGATGACGAACGATGGTATGTTCTAGTTGTGGAAAGGACGGTCATATAGCTCGAGATTGTACGGTAGTGAAACCAAGTCCAGCGGGGATGGTGACTCCAAAGGCTGTCCTGGACAAGTCTAAGTCATCGGTTCTTGGAAGAGCGTTTTTCATGACTTCTCAAAAAGCGAGTAACCCAAACGAAGTTAGCACGGGTTAGTTAATTATAAATTTTTGCGAAGTTATACCTTATTAGATACCGGTTCTACCCATTCATTTATCTCTCCTGCTTATACTCAACGTTTAAACTTGACTCTGGAGAAAATTAGACTTTGACTTATTTGTTGAAACTCCGTTAGGAGAAACTTTCGTTACATCCGCTGTTTATAAATCTTGTTTGATCCAAGTTGGCACCATCACATTACCTGTTGACCTTATTTTTTAAAAAATTCTTGCATTTGATGTGACCTTAGGGATTGATTGGTCAACCACTCATCATGCTAAAATTGATTGCTTTTGTAAGGTTGTTAGTTTTCATATTCCTAAGCAACCTGTTATTCGAATTTAAGCAACCAAACCATTGAAGTCAAACTCTTTCATATCAAGCCGTAAAGTCATTCGTTTATTGAAAAACGGATGTCAAGCTTTCTTTGCCATGTTATGGACTTGAACAAAAATACGTCAGATTTGAATGATATTTCTGTTGTTAGTAAATTTCATGATGTATTTCCTGAAAAATTTCCTGGCCTACCCAGAGTGTGATATTGAATTTTGTATCAACTTTAAACCCGGTACAAAACCCATTTCTAAAATCTCATATAGAATGGCTCCTATTGAACTTCAGGAGTTAAAAACCTAACTACAGGAGTTGGTGCCTTAGCCTCTATCTGGTGATTTCTTTTGTGGAATGCACTGAAACCAAACTCTCTGTAGGGGACGTCATATTCGTGCGGTGGTAAACTGATAGGTGCCATTGTGACGTGCTATCCAAGATTGGGATATGAGTCACAGTTGAGAGCAACCTAAGTTGTAACAACCCCAAAATAGGTCCATTCCATCCAACCCATTCTGAGTCGCCAAATACATGGTACTGAAAACAACTACAACTTTATTACAACAATTGTCGTGCAAAATACAACAACACATATCTCATGAGTTTGGATACAAATATATATCAATCGTGACTCATGTCCCAACCGTGGATGACACCTCATAATGACACCTTACATAAAGGTATAGTCGAAAGCTGCTTTTAGAAATTAGAATCTTTGGGAAGTGCTCAAGGAAACCTTCGTACATGGGAGGCCATGCGTCTAGGTTATTATAGATATCATATGGCCACAAAATTATCCTTGGTTGACCCAATAGACCCCAAAGAAAAACGAGAAGATTACTATCATATTCTTCCCAATGGCGAGTCTTCTCTTGACATATCATTATCTCCACTGTCTCTAATTGAGAGTTATATTTCAAATAGACTCTAAGATCATATAGATAGTGCTGGTAGATATACTCGAAGCAAGTGGATGAGCACAACCACGTCTTATGATGACACGAGGTTGTATGTCATTAGACATCTTGTATGATAGTGGCAAAACACCCTTCCAAGTTAAATTCACCTCACCCTCAACATCCATGAACCACCGCTCTATTCCTTGTTATTCCCAACTCGACCCAAATACACTTTTATTACACGAAAGGAATTGTGAAGCAAAAGGGTGAAACCTGACTAACTTCGATAAAAGAATATCATGACTACAAATAATTAAATTATCAATAGCCTTCATCAATAATAAATCAGAGATTTAGAACATATGGTAGATGATAAAATTTCAACCATAGTTGCAGCGGAATGAGCAATCCATTAGAAGAGTCAAATAGACCATAAAATCTATTATCTTCTCTATGTTAAAAGTCCACCAACAATGTTTTATCCCTATAACATTAATTAACAATTCCTGTCCACAATCACGTGTATAACTCATAATCGTAATTGTAGTTCTAAATTCTTTTCCTCATCTAGGACAAAGTTAATTTTCATCACCTGAAACATCAAAGATTATGGTTATACCAAATCACAGTTCATGTTCATAATCCTACTAATAAATTCATCTTTGCACTACGGGCCAAAGATATACATCAACAAGTCATCTTTGCTCTACAGGCCAAAGATATTCATCAACAAGTCATCTTTGCACTACAGGCCAAAGATATTCATCGATTAATTCATGTTCATCTAAACACTGTTCATCTTTTACACTACGGGCCAAAGATATTCATCGAAATCATTCATCTTTACACTCTGAGCCAAAGATATTCATTTATATTATCATTTAGGATGAGGATAATGAAAAATATTTTAAGAAAAGCGAATCCAATGAAACAAAATAATAAATATTAAGGATTCGTACTTGACTATTCCATGTCCAAAAATACCTCATAAATAAATAATCATAGTGGAGTAAAATTCAAGAATGATCAAAACATGGATACAATCAAAGCTAGTATCCATAATAGATATTTTGACGAAAACGAAAATTTAATTTTTTACGTGAATAGTCTTGATTCGTAAATGAATAGTCTTGATATCGTGAATAGTCTTGAGTATCGTGAATAGTAACTCAGACACCAAAAGATAGAAATTTCACAAAAAACATCATCATGCTTCGTGAATAGTACTCGTGAATAGTAACTCGTGAATAGTAACTCATAAATAGTAACTCATGAATAGTAACCCCGACATTAAAAAGTTCCAAATTTGATAAAAACTCAAACCAATATTTCGGCATAATGATATTGAAGAAATAATATCATTTATGAAGAAAATAATCTCCCTTACAATCCCTTACAATCCCTTACTATCCCTTACCTCAGAAAGAATAGTACTTCTGACTGGAATATTGGATATAGTGTTGAAAGAACTTGCACCGCATAGCAATACTCAAAGTACTAAAATACTCACAAAATACGCTCGATATAATAGAGAGAGAAAGAGAGAGAAATCTTTAGTTTCTGGTGTGATTTTTAATTCTAACCTAAGCACCCTATTTATAGGAAAATGCTTAGAACACCAAAGCAGAAAATTTAATAAAATATTATTATTATTATAAAATTTTCACGCCAACCTCTTGACAACTAATTTCAGCACATTCCAATAACCAAAACCATAAAAAAACGTTTTTCTCAATTAATTTATTTAAAACTCCAAATAATAATAATTAATTAATCTAGAAGTTCAATAATTCATAATAAATAGCCTTTTTATCAGAAAATTCGAATCTCACGTAATTTTATAGGAAATTAATTTCTCTACAACTTTGCAGAAGAAAGTTTTTCCAAATTCCAAACAGAAATGACCAAATCCATAAGCCAGGCGATTTTACACATTTATAATCAAATTTCGATCCAGAAATGGGCCCACGAGACATGTTTAACATGTTTTAAACAACTTTTGCAACAAAATACTCTTCCTCCTCATATACTCATATATCCCACATTCATTGTAAAAATATCATCATTATTATATTATAATAATATAATAAAATATTATTTTATCAGAAAAGATAAAATATCGATTTTCAACAATTGTCACTTTAAAAATTTTCTCCATCTATATCCACATAAAATGAATATTTTCATCATCATATAAATCAATAATTAATTATTCACAAATAATATTACTGAATCACAATAATGGCAACGAGGCAGTTCTTAGCAAAGAGGGGGCTTTCCAATAAGAATTTCTCCTTACTGGCGTGCAATTAGGTGACCAAACCTCTCCTTAGACAGAACTTTCTAGACATTGCCAATAATGTTATCTAATAATATTATTCAGATAATATGAATTATTGCTTCGATAATGGAAAATACTGTGTAGTGACAATTATTGAAACAATAGTAATATAAAATATCAACTCAGTTGTGACAACCCCAAAATAGGTCCATTCCATCCAACCCATTCTGAGTTGCCAAATACATGGTACAGAAAATAACTACAACTTTATTACAACAATTGTCGTGCAAAATACAACAACACATATCTTCGTGAGTTTGGATACAAATATATATACCAACTGTGACTCTCATCCCAACCTTGGATAAGCGCGTCACAATGACACCTTACATAAAGGTATAGTCAAAACTGTTTTAGAAATTAGAATCTTTGGGAAGTGCTCAAGAAAACCTTCCGTACATGGGAGGCCATGCTTCTAGGTTATGATAGATATCATATGGCCACAGAATTATCCTTGGTTGACCCAATAGACTCCAAAGAAAAACGAGAAGATTACTATCATATTCTTCCCAATGGTGAGTCTTCTCTTGACTTATCCTTATCTCCACTGTCTCAAATTGAGAATTATACTTCAAACAAACACCAAGATTATATAGGTAGTGCTCGTAAATATACTCAGCAAGTGAATGAGCACAACCCCGTCTTAGGATGATATGAGGTTGTATGTCATTAGACATCTTATATGATAGTGGCAAAACACCCTTCCAACGTCGGGTTCGCCTCTCCCTATATGATTCACCAAATATAACTACTAAAAGATGTATACAACACACTTGTCTATACTATTTAGGGAGAACTCTACAGCTAGAGACCACCGTTCTATTCCTTTGTTACCCCTTGCTCAACCCAAATACACTTTTATTACACGAAAGGAATTGTGAAGCAAAAGGGTGAAGCCTGACTAGCTCGATAAAGAATATCATGACTAAAGATAATTAAATTATCAATAGCCTTCATCAATAACAAATCGTAGATTTAGAACATATGTTAGATGATAAAATTTTCAACCATATTTGCGGTGAACGAAGCGATCCATTAGAAGAGTCAAATAGATAATACGATTTATTATCTTCTCCATGTTAAAAGTCCACCAACAATGTTTTATCCCATAACATCAATCAATAGTTCCTTTCCCGCAATCATATGAATATCTCATAATCATAATTGTGATTCTAAATTCCTCTTCGTACCGGAACAAATATAATTTTTATCACATGTCTTTACACGAAACATCAAAGATCATGGTAATACCAAATCACGCCCTGCTTCATAATCATACTAATAAATTCATCTTTGCATTACGGGCCAAAGATATTCATCCACGATTCATCTTCTCACCACCGCGGCCAAGATATTCAACAACGAAGTCATCTTTTGCACTACGGGCCAAAGATATTCATTAACAGCTCATCTTTGCACTCTCGGCGAAGATATTCATCAACAATTCATCTTTTTGCACTACAAAGCCGAAAGATATTAATATCTCGAAAAATATATAATCACTTGAATTTATATAAACAATAATTATAACCATGTTGATCAATTCACCTTTGCACTTAAGCTAAAAGATATTCAATTATAAATTCAATGGTCATGATCATACCGATCACAATTCAACTTTTCACTCTTGGCTAAAGAGAACCTAAGTCATGATCATACCAATAATCTACTCATGTTTACACTCCATGTGATGAGAATTTCAACATCGAGGTTATAAAATATTATATATGATAATAAAATCAATATAATCAATATATAGTCTTAATCTCCAGAGTAATATTCATAAATCAACTATAATTTGGTTAGAAAGAGAAACCAATTTTGTAGTGAATAGTAACTCGTGAATAGTAACTCATGAATAGTAACCCTGACACAAAAAGGTAGAAATTCCACAATAAAATCCATACCAATATTTCGGTATAATGATATTGAAAGAATAACATTTCTTAAACTTATAAACAATTTATTTTAATTGTTTACACTTTACTAAATAATGCATTTAATCATCATAAAATGCCAAACTTATAAGATTTCATCACCAATAACTAAAACCCTCATTAAAAATCTGCATATACCACATATATGATTCTCAAGCCATAAAATCATATTTTCCAATTTTCTTCCTTCACATAACATATTTAACTCATTTATTCATAACTAGTCCATTTTCATGAAAAATACCAAATCAGTTCTAAAAATATTTCTTTTCTGGAATTTAGCAGAATATAGTCCCATATTGAACATATATTTTTCTTAGAATTTTTAAAATTCATTTACTATTTTTCATATGGCCAAAACAGCCGAATATTTAGACATTTATCATAAATTGTACTTTTATCCAAATATTCCGAAATTCACAGAGTACACTGATATTATATAGATGTACTCCCAATAAAAATTTCATCAATTTTGGAGTTAACCACAAGGAGTTATAAGCGGTTACTTTTAAAATAGTCTTTTCTCATAAAATTCATAACTCTTAATCTATACATCCAAAAATCACCATTTTTGGACACAATCAATAAAACTCATCAACATATCATTTCAAATTTTTCCAGAATTTTCTGAAGATCAGAAGAAGTACAAACTGAAAAACATAATAACCCTTAAAATCCCTTACTATCCCTTACCTCAAAAGAGCAGTACTTCTGACTAGAATATCGGATAAAAAACTGAAGGAAACTTCTACTAAATAGCAACTCTCAAAGTATCTAAATACTCTCAAAATATTCTTGATAATATAGAGAGAAAGAAAACTTGTTTCTGGTATGATTTTTAATTCTAACTTAGCCCTCTATTTATAGGAAAATTTTAGCAGACTTGACCTGCAACCTGATGGCTTTACCTGCTACTATTCCCACCCACCACATTTGAAATAAAATTCAGCACATTTCTTCACCAACCATAAGTGGGGCCCACTCAATTCAAGAATTTTCCACCAAAATGCTCAATTCGGATACTTGACGATTTACGAACCATTCACCTCTTAAAATTCATAACAAATCATAATGTTCATTTTAACGGTTCAAAATTTGTGGACATATACTCAACTTATATATGTATAACATATCCAAAAATTACAACGATCCAACGGTTTGGATTAAAAAATTATAACTCACATAATATATCCGAAAAACACCGGTTTAATTTTTAATACCTTCATTCTCGACAAAAATCTTGATAAAATACCTCAACATTAATTCCTTCATTTATAACCACATAAATAAATCCATCATTTATATCTACATCAAATAAATATTTTCTTATCATATAAATCAATAATTAATTATTCACAAATAATATTACGAATCACAATAATGACAACCAGGCGGTTCCTGGAAAGAGGGGCTTTCAGATAAGGATTTCTCTCTTCTTGGCGCAAGCGCAATTAGGTGACCAAACCTCTCCTTGATGTAACTTTCTAGACATTGCCAATAATGCTATCTAATAATATTATTCAATAATATGAATTATTGATCGATAATGGGAAATCTTATGTGCGGTGACAATTATTGAACAACAATAATATAAAATTTCAACGTAGCAATTATTGAATCAATAAAATAAAATATTGAGCGAAGAATTCTTCGTAACAATTATTGAGTAGTGCCTTCTTACGTAAGAATCAATAATTCAAAATATCTTGTATCTACTGGTAATGCTCTCTTTGTGCGGCAACAACACGTATTACTTTATTTTACCAACCGGGTATTCCAACAGTGTTAAGCTTGATACGATTACTGCTGATTATTTATAAAAACTTAATTTTGTCGTTTTCTTCATCATCGACAGTTATTACATTATGGGGCCCACAAATGGATGCTGCGCCGTCATAAATGCGAATATTCCCTCACAGACGGAAAGAATATTCCACGACCAAACGAATATTCCCAAACAACAATGAATATTTTATAACCACTTGTGTATTTTGAAAAAAATTCATATATCACCCTTAACTTTAACTTTTATCAATTTAACCATTTCTTGAATAGTAATTATAAGAAAAATTGAATACTTTTATTTCATAAAATTCGAGGTCTTACAAAGACAATTATTGAATCAATAAAATATAATACCTGAACATTAATTATTATAACAATTATTCAAGTAGTGCCTTTTCTTACGTAAGAATCAATAATTAAAAATCTTTGCAATCGTACTGTGTATGCTCTTTGTGCAACAACGCGTTTTACTTTACTTTACCCAATGGTATTCCAACAATGTTAACGGTAACCACTACTGTGCTTATTTATAAAAACTTTAATTTGTCATTTTCTTCATCCCAGCGGTTATTACATTATGAGGCCCTGAATGGGCTGCTGGCGATAAATATTTAATATTCCCAAAGCGGAAAAGAATATTCCACGACCAAACGAATATTTCAAACAACAATGAATATTTTATAATCACTTGTGTATTTTGAAAAAAATTCATATATCACCCTTAACTTTAACCTTTTATCAATTTAACCATTTACCGAATAGTAATTATAAGAAAAATTGAATACTTTTATTTCATAAAATTCGGGTCTTATCTCTCCCTCCTTATGAAATTTCATCCCCAAATTTACGTGCACAGGTATTTGAAAAGTTGAGAATACCTTGCTTTCATTTTAGATTCTATCTCCCGGGTCATCATGATTTCTCCATTGCTCATCTCCCGTGAAAACTTCATTTGGGTTCCTCATTTGTTGGAAAGTTATGACAACCGCTATCCCTCGAACTACTCGACTTTGACTTGTCTGGGGCAGCATTTGGCGTCATCACTACCTTTGGAATATACTTTTCTATAGGGCATATTCCTCCCTCAACTGCCTCGCCGTACTCCTGATTCATGATCTGAATCATCAATCTTCGATCCATATCAAATTCAGGTTGACCGCTCTGCATGGGTAATTCAAAAAGTCGATGTTGGGTTCTCCCGATTGCTTTCCAAAAGAGAATTCATATCATCTATTTTAGTCTTCTTAGATCGTACATCTCTTTCCACAATATCCACGTGTCGTGCGGCTTTTGCCCATTACATCACTTATTCTCACTCGTTCGGTTTTTCTTCTTTCATTTCATTCCATCTTTATCATCTTATACTCGCCAAAAAATGCTTCATTCAAGCATCACATATCGGGTAACACTGAGCTTGAATTGTTGCATCCTTTTTCCCACGACCTTTCTTAGTTCTTCACTGCTCTTCTAACTCATGAATACGATTTTGAAATTCAATATTTTGATCATATAATACCTCTAATAAACTCTCCTCGGTACCTCTTCTTCCTCTTCGCCTCACTCTCAATTTGTTACCTCTGCGATTATCTCTAAAAGTAACTATCAATTCTTCACTCACCACAATGGATATCTCTAATTCCATCACATTATCATGGTTGGTGATTAGAGGTATCCCCACGATCTCATTCACTCCATTGTTAGCATTCTCAAATGCCATTCTCAAATCTTGCCATAAAACAAGGGTTAATTAAGCAAATTAACATATCACATAATATCCAGTATATTATGAATGACCAACAATTAAGCTTAGGCGGACACACACTAGCGAAGGATTTACTCATCTCTCCTCTCTAGTTATATTTCCCGATCTCACCAGAGACCATATCCCTAAGCTCGATACCAAATGTAACAACCCCAAAATAGGTCCATTCCATCCAACCCATTCTCGAAGTCGCCAAATACATGGTACGAAAACAACTACAACTTTATTGCAACAATTGTCATGCAAAATACAACAACACATATGCTGTGAGTTTGGATACAAATATATATCAACTTTGACTCATGTCCTAATCGTGGACAGCACCTCATAATGACACCTTACATAAAGGTATAGCCGAAAACTGTTTTAGAAATTAGAATATTTAGGAAGTGCTCAAGGAAACCTTCGTACATGGGAGGCCATGCGTCAGGTTATTATAGATATCATATGGCCACGAAATTATCCTTGGTTGACCTAATAGACCCCCAAAGAAAACGAGAAGATTACTATCATATTCTTCCCAATGGCGAGTCTTCTCTTGACATATCATTATCTCCACTGTCTCTAATTGAGAGTTATATTTCAAATAGACTCCAAGATCATATAGATAATCTTTGGTAGATATACTCAAAGAAGTGGATGAGCACAACCCACGTCTTTATGATGACACAAGGTTGTATGTCATTAGACATCTTGTATGATATAAAGGCAAAACACCCTTCCAAGTTAAATTCACCTCACCTCAACATCTATGTACCACCGCTTCTATTCCTTCATTATTCCCCGCCGACCCAACTACATTTTTATTACCAGAAAGGAATTGTGAAGCAAAAGGGTGAGCACAACTAGCTCAGTAAAGAATATCATGACTAAAAATAATTAAATTATCAATAGCCTTCATCAATAATAAATCAGAGATTTAGAACATATGGTAGATGATAAAATTTCAACAATTCATGTCCACAATCACGTGTATAACTCATAATCGTAATTGTAGTTCTAAATTCTTTTCCTCATCTAGGACAAAGTTAATTTTCATCACCTGAAACATCAAAGATTATGGTTATACCAAATCACAGTTCATGTTCATAATCCTACTAATAAATTCATCTTTGCACTACGAGCCAAAGATATTCATCAAAAATCATTCATCTTTGCACTACAGGCCAAAGATATTCAGTTATATTATCATTTAGGACTGAGGATCATGAAAAATATTTTAAGAAAACGAATCCAGTGAAACAAAATAATAAATATTAAGGATTCGTACTTCAGCTATTCCATGTCCAAAAATACCTCATAAATAATCATAGTGGAGTAAAATTCAAGAATGATCAGATTATGGATACAATCAAAGCTAGTATCCATAATAGATATTTTGGACGAAAAACAAAAATTTAATTTTTCCGCGTGAATAGTCTTAGTATTAAGTGAATAGTCTGAGATACGTGAATAAGTAACTCAGACACCAAAAGATAGAAATTTCTCAAAAACATCATCATGCTTCATGAATAGTACTTTCGTGAATAAGAACTCGTGAATAGTAACTCATGAATAAGAACTTCATGAATAGTAACCCCGACATGAAAAATTTCCAAATTTGATAAAAACTCAAACCAATATTTTGGCATAATGATATTTAAGAAATAATATCATTTATGAAGAAAATAATCTCCCTTACAATCCCTTATTATCCCTTACCTCAGAAAGAACCCTTACCTCAGAAAGAATAGTACTTCTAACTAGAATACTGGATATAGTGCTGAAAGAACTTGCACCGTATAGCAATACTCAAAGTACTAAAATACTCACAAAATACGCTCGATATAATAGAGAGAGAAAGAGAGAGAAATCTTTAGTTTCTGGTGTGATTTTCAATTCTAACCTAAGCACCCTATTTATAGAAAAATGCTTAGAACACCAAAGCAAAAAATTTAATAAAATATTATTATTATTATAAAATTTTCACGCCAACCTCTTGACAACTGATTTCAGCACATTCCAACAACTAAAACCATAAAAAAACATTTTTTCTCAATTAATTTATGTAAAACTCCAAATAATAATAATTAATTAATCCGGAACTTCAATAATTCATAATAAATAGCCATTTTATCAAAAAATTCAAATCTCACGACTTTTCATAGGAAATTCAATTCTCTACAACTTTGCAGAAGAAAGTTTTTCCAAATTCCAAACAAAAATTAATCGAAATTCATAAACGGGAGATTTTACAGGCTATAATCAAATTTCAGTCAAGAAATGGGCCCACAGACATGTTTAACATGTTTTAAACAACTGTTACAACAAAAATACTCTTCCTCCTCATATACTCATATATCCCACATTCATTGTAAAAATATCATCATTATTATACTATAATAATATAATAAAATATTATTTTATCAGAAAAGATAAAATATCGATTTTCAACAATTGTCACTTTAAAAATTTTCTCCATCTATATCCACATAAAATGAATATTTTCCTCATCATATAAATCAATAATTAATTATTCACAAATAATATTACGAGAATCACAATAATGGCAACCCGAGGCGGTTCGAGGAAAGAGGGGCTTTAGATAAAATTTCTCCTTCTTGCACGCAATTAGGTGACCAAACCTCTCCTTAGATGTAACTTTCTAGACATTGCCAATAATGTTATCTAATAATATTATTCGGATAATATGAAAATAATGTGTAGTGACAATTATTGAAACAACGATAATATAAAATATAAACGCAATTATTGAATCAATAAAATATAATCTTTGAGCGATAATTCGTAACAATTATTCATGAGTAGTGCGCCTTCTTACGTAAGAATCAATAATTCAAAATATCTTTGTGTAATACCGTGTTCTTTTGTACAACAACGCGTACACTTTACTTTATCCACCGGGTATTCCAACAATTTAATAGCAGTAACCACTACTGTAGTTTATTCATAAAAACTTTAGTTTGTCATTTTCTTCATCCGAAGCGGTTATTACATTATGGGGCCCACAAATTGTCTACTGCCGCATTTAATATTCCCAAGACGTAAAGAATATTCCACGACCAAACGAATATTCCTCGACAACAATTAATATTTTTATAACCACTTGTGTATTTTGAAAAAAAATTCATATATCACCCTTAACTTTAACCTTTTATCAATTTAACCATTTATTGAATAGTAATTATAAAAAAAATTGAATACTTTTATTTCATAAAATTCGGGGTCTTACATAAGTCATTAATCGAAATAAGTAGCTTTCTAGGCTTAGCTGGTTACTATCGGAGATTCGTGGAAGGATTTTATCGAATCGATACTCTATTAAACTCAACTGACTCGAAAAGATACAAAATTCGAATGGAGTAAAGAATGTGGAAAGAGCTTCGAAGAACTCAAGAGGAGACTCATTTCGGCACATGTTCTGACCATACCATCCTGGAAAAGCGAATGTGGTAGCTAACGTGTTGAGTAAAAGATCGTATACGAGTACGAGTGCCATATTGTCAAAGACCCATTTTATATAACTTACAAATGATAGATATAGAGTTAAAGACTCTAGGGACTCACGTGATGATATACGAGTAGAACCGACTTTAATCGATAAAGTTAAAACCGTTCAAGCTACACACCAGAGCTGATGAATATGAAAAAGGAGGTACAAGAAATTGTTATTCCAAAAGCGAGAATTGGCGATGTGAGGAAATCTCAAACCTTTGATTTATTAGTCAATTTGAGATTCTCGATCAAGTAGGAACTGTGGCCTATAGACACATTTTACCACCAAGTATGACGCGTGTTCATAACGTTTTTCGCATTTTGATGTTACCTAAATATGTGGACGACCCGAACCACATTATTGAGTTAGAACCAGACGAGATAGCAAAAGATTTAACGTACGAGGAGGTACCAGTCAAGATCTTGGATAGAAAGAAGCATGTCCTACGCACGTCAATTTCGAGGACGAAATTTTATAAGGAGGGGAGGTTGTAAGACCCCCACTTTTTATAAATAAAGATTTAATTTCTCTAATTATTATTTTGAAATAGTAAGGGGTTGATTTGATTAATGTGGTTAGTTATGGGTAAAATGCGTAAATATTTTTTTAAATAAGGAAGTGGTTATAAAATATTCATTGTTGTTGGAGAATATTCGTTTGGTCGTGGAATATTAAATGCATTTACTTGTGACCTTGAGTGGGCATAACGAAAAGCGATTTGATGAAGAAAATGACAAGTTTGAGTTTTATAAATAATTGGCGTAGTTGTTATTCAAGTTAACTGCGCTGGAATACCGGTGGTTAAAATCTGAATACGCGTGGATGCACGATATTGATGAATTATTGATCCTTACGTAAGAAGACACTACTCAATAATTGTTACGATGATTCTTTATTCAATATTTTATTTTATTGATTCAATAATTGTTTGCGTTGATATTTTATATTATTATTATTTCAATAATTGTCACCATCTGATATTTCCCATTATCGGATCAATAATTCATATTATTTGAATAATATTATTAGATAGCATTATTAGCAATGTCTAGAAAGTTACATCGAGGAGAGGTTTGGTCACCTAATTGCATGCGCCACTAAGGAGAAATTCTTATCGGAAAGCCCCCTCTTTCTTGGGAACGGCACCGGTTGTCGATGATTGTGATTACAGTAATATAATTTGTGAATAATTAATTATTGATTTATATGATGAGGAAAATAATGATTTTATGTGGATATAGATGGAGAACATTTTTAAAGTGACAATTGTTAAAAATTGATATTTTATCTTTTCTGATAAAATAATATTTTATTATATTATTATAATATAATAATGGTGATAGTTTTACAATGAATGTGGGATATATGAGTATATGAGGAGGAAGAGTATTTTTGTTGCATTAAATGATTAACAAATGTATTGTGTGTCGGTGGACCCCATTTCTTGACTAAAATTTGATTATAGCCTGTAAAATCGCCCGTTTATGGATTTCGGTCAATTTTTGTTCCCTTTGCATGTAGGTTTTAACTTGCTAGTGACAATCAACTTCTCAAAAATATCTTTTAGATAGACTTTTCTTTCTCTTGTTGGATTTGACTTGCACACCAAGATTGTTCAACCTCTTTCATACTCCTCGCATGATTCTTCTTGGATATTCCATACATGAATAAGAACATTAAATATCGCTTAATCACCAAGATTTGGACTTTATTGCAACAAATATTAAATCCTACAAAATAAAGTAAAACATATTAATTTAATAAACTAATATAATAAAAAGGATAAAATTAGGGATAATAAAATGTATAAATTATGTGTCTATCAAATACCCCTATACCTAGTTTTTGCTCGTCCTCGAGTAAAATAAAAATAAAATATAAATAAAACAAAAATTATACTACCCCATTTTCGTAGGAAACACGATTGCACTTAGCATGTGCAACAAGCTTTTAAACCCCAAGGTTACCCCAAGTGGACGAGTTGTGTCTCGTGAGGGTTTGCAGTGATACCCACAAAATTTAAAAAAATATTTTTGGATTCAACAAATTATGAAATTGAAAAAAAAACTTCTAAATTTCTATGGACATTATACATAAGCAAGATTAAATTCAAAATCACACTTTCACTTTATCAAAAATACTCAATCTTTATTTTAGACACCATCCTTCATGAAATCAATTTCATGTGATGCATGCATGTGTATATGATGTAACTCTTAGTAGGGATTTTACCATGAAAATCAAGCAAACTTTTCTTTTTCTTTTTTTCTTTTTTTTCTTTTTCATTTTTCCATTTTTTTAATTTTGATTCTTGACTTGTGCAATGTCTCATTTTCTTAGGTTTTTCAGAGTTACCCATGTAGAGCGTTGGACTAATGACTCACAAACCAGATGACTTTAGGACACTAGGTGTAGAGACACCCCTAAGGGCTTACTAACTCGAGTAACAAATGCCACAAAATTAGACTAGTCAAGCTGCTTTTATCCATCACACTTTTCAGCATGAATATCGATACTTCCTGATGCATGGATACCCAGTTATTTCGTTCAATGGACATTGAAGCAGTTATTTATTTATTTTTCTTTTTTTCAACTTTTCTCATCTTTTTTTTTTCAATTTCTTCTTTATTTTTTATTTTTTTGAAATCACTCGAATCATGGTTTATACCCCACAACTAAGAATTAGTGCAAACATGAAGTGTAAAAATATTTGTGAAATCATTTTTAATCCAGATGGTGTTTCGAACTAAGATTTCATATCTTATCAATTTTAATTTTTTGTGTGCTTTTTTTACTATTATTTCCTAAAATAAAATCTAATACAATAATACAAAGTTACAAACAAACTCCCCCCATACCTAAATCATGCATTGTCCTCAATGTATGCAAATGAAGAATAGAGAACAAAGATATGAAAGAATTATACCTTGTACGTGGGGTTTTTATTCTGCAAGAAAATGCGGTGAGAAAGAAAACAAATGTACATATCTACAAATTTTATAAATCCTAAAAATTATGTGACTATACATGAATGATACAAATGTGTAAGTGAATGTGTACTTTTCATTATTTTCAGGAGGTCTAGGAAATTGAAAATAGTCAGAATTTTCATTATAGTTATGCTTAAAATTTATCTCAAGAAAATTTTCACTAACATGTTCAAATGATGGAAGAATTGGTTCAAATACATGTTCTATTTTAGTTGACTTATTTGTAGTGGATCTCAACAGCTCATTGACCTTATCTAAATATTCAGATTCATTCCAATTTTGATCAAGGTGATTTAAGAAAAAAATCAATTGGATCTTTTTCAATTAAGAGTCTATTTTCAATTATTTCTTGGGTCATTGACAACTCTTGTATCATGTTTACTTTAATGGGTTAGTCCAAAAAATCACTAGGTAATTTTTTAGGAAATAAGTCTTTCAGGGTATGGAACTTTAGGCTTATAAACATTTTCAACCGACTCATTAAATGCAACATGATCAATTTTAGGCATAGACTCGTAATTTTTAGACTCCTCAAATTCGCTTGACTCAAATTGAGTAGAATTGAATATAAAATTTTCATTTTCCTCATCATTTCCACAACCATTAAGATTTTCAAAATTAACCTCAGAGTTACTAGAAAATTCACCCACCTCTTTTTCATTTATTATGGAGGATAATCTATTCATTTGAATTTCTAGACGAGATATAACTTGATCCATGCTAAATTGGTTTTCCATTAAAACTTTCATAGTTTTTTCTAAGGCACTAAGTCTTTCCTCTTCTTCATTTGATAATTCTTGTCGATATTAAGGTTCTGGATCCGAATATGGATATGGATATGAACTTAGATAAGAATTTTCATAAGTTAGAAAAAATTGATTTACTTGGTGTGCATTAAAATTTTCGTAGGGTTCTTGATTCCAAGAAAAATTATTATTCCAACTATAATAAGAATTCATTTTTCCACAAATCACAAAACAAACAGACAACTAACCACGAAAGTCACACAAAAAATATAAGACCCCGAATTTTATGAAATAAAAGTATTCAATTTTCCTATTTATAGTAAATGGTTAAATTGATAAAAAGTTAAAGTTAAGGGTGATATATAAAATTTTTTCCAAATAAGCAAGTGGCTATAAAATACTTATTGTTGTCGAGGAATATTCGTTTGGTCGTGGAATATTCTTTCTGTCGGGAATATTAAATGCGACCGTAGCAGACTATTTGTGGGCCCCATAACGGATAACGGTCGGATGAAGAAAACGATAAATTTGAGTTTTTATAAATAACGGCGTAGTTGTTACCATTAACACTGTTGGAATACCTGGTGGTTAAAATACGATGTCTGGCGTGGTTGCCAAGAAGATACCGGTATTACATGCATATTTTTTTCAATTATTGATTCTTACGTAAGAAGGCAGTACTCAATAATTGTTACAGTACTTACTATTCAATATTTTATTTTATTGGTTCAATAATTGCTACGTTGATATTTTATATTATTGTTGTTTCAATAATTGTCACTGCACAGTATCTCCATTATCAGATCAATAATTCATATTATTTGAATAATATTATTAGATAGCATTATTGGCAATGTCTAGAAAGTTTTGTCAAGGAGAGGTTTGGTCACCTAATTGCGCGGCTAGTAAGGAGAAATCCTTATCGGAAAGTCCCTCTTTCCGGAACCTACCACAGTTGTCATTGTTGTGATTACTCGTAATATTATTTGTAAATAATTAATTATTGATTTATATGATAAGAAAATATTTATTTGATGCTGATATAAATGATGGATTTATTTATGTGGTTATAAATGAAGGAGTTAATGTTGAGGTGTTTTATCAGTATTTTGTCGGATTGGAGGTATTAAAAGATCATATCGGTGTTCTTACAGCTTTATTGTGTGAGTTATAATATTTAATCCGACCGTTGGATCGTTGTAATTTTTGGATATGTTATACATATATAAGTTGAGTATATGTCCACAAATTTTGAACCGTTAAAAATTAACGTATAATTTGTTATGAATTTTAATAGGTAATCGATTGGAAATTAGGTTTTGGTGGAAAATTCTAGAATTGAGTGGACCCCACTCTTTGTTGTTGGGGAGATGGCTGATTTTGGTGGGTGAAATAGTAGCGAGTAAAAGCCATCGGTGTGCGGTCAAATCTGCTTGACGTCTTAACATTTTCCTATAAATATAGGGCTAAGTTAGAATTGAAAATCACACCAGAATTCATAAGTTTTCTCTCTTTTTCTCTCTAGATTATCGAGTGTATTTTGTGAGTATTTAGATACTTGGTGAGTTGCTATTCATCAGTGCAAGTTTCCTTCAGCGTCATATCCGATATCCAGTCAGAAGTGCTGCTCTTTTGAGGTAAGGGATAGTAAGGGATAGTACGGGATATTAAGGGATGTTATATTCTTCATAATGATGTTATTTTTTCAATATCATTATACTGAAATATTGGTATGGATTTTATTGTGGAATTTCTACCTTTTTGAGTCGGGGTTACTATTCACGTATACGGCACTATTCATGTATATGGCACTATTTACGTATATGACATTATTTATGTATACTAGATGCACTTTTGTACGAATCACGATACTATTATTCATGAGTTACTATTCACGAGTTACTATTCATGAGTTACTATTCACGAGTTACTATTCATGAGTTACTATTCACGGGTACTATTCACAATAAAATTGGTTTCTTTTTCTGACCAAATTATCGTTGATTTATGAATCTTACTCTTGAAATTAATAGGTTGTTGATCATATTGTTTTTATTATCATATATAACATTTTTATAACCCTGGTGATGGAATTTCTCTTTGACTTGAGTGTAAAGATGGGTAGATTATTGGTATGATCATGACTATGGGTTCTTTTTGGCCAGTAGTGCAAAGTTGAATCGTTGACTAGTATGATCATGAGCATTGAATTTATAATTGAATATTTTTAGCTTAAGTGCAAAGGTGAATTGATCAACATGGTTATAATTATGGTTTATATAAATTCTGAAATGATTATGTATTTCTTTGAGATATGAATATCTTTGGCCCGTAGTGCAAAGATGAACTATTATTGAATATCTTTCGCCCGTAGTGCAAAGATGAACTGTTATTGAATATCTTTGACCTGTAGTGCAAAGATGGTCTATTGATGAATATCTTTGGCCCGTAGTGCAAAGATGAAATTGTTAGTATGATTATAAACAGGAACTGTGATTTGGTATAACCATGATCTTTAATGTTTCAGGTAAAGACATGTGATGCAAATTATCTTCGTCCTTGATGCGAAGAGGAATTTAGAATTACAATTATGATTATGAGTTATTCATATAATTGTGGAAAGGAACTGTTGATTGATGTTACAGGGATAAACCATTGTTGGTGGATTTTTAATGTGGAGAAGATAATAGACTTTATAGTATTTTTGACTCTTCTAATGGATTGCTCGTTCAGCTGCAACTATGGTTGAAATTTTTTATCATCTACCATATGTTCTAAATCTCTGATTTATTATTGATGAAGGCTATTGATAATTTAATTATCTTTAGTCATGATATTCTTTCTTCGAAGCTAGTTGTGCTCACCCTTTTTGCTTCACCATTCCTTTCGTGTAATAAGAGTGTAGTATTTGGAGTTGAGCGGGGGTAATGAGGGAATAGAACGATGGTCATCATTTAGTAGTTATATTTGGTGAATCAAATAGGGTGAAGCGAACCCAACGTTGGAAGGATATTTTGCCACTATCATACAAGATGTCTAAAGACATACAACCTCGTGTCATCATAAGAAATGGTTGTGCACATCCACTTACTGAGTATATCTACGCGCACTACCTATATGATCTTGGTGTTTGTTTGAAGTATAATTCTCAATTAGAGACAGTGGAGATAATGATATGTCAAGAGAAGACTCACCATTGGAAAGAATATGATAGTAATCTTCTCGTTTTTCTTTGGGGTCTATTAGATTGACCAAGGATAATTACTGTGGCCATATGATATCTATCATAACTTTGGAAGCATGGCCTCCCATGTACGAAGGTTTACTTGAGCACTTCTCAAAGATTCTAATTTCTAAAACAGTTTTTGACTATACCTTTATGTAAGGTGTCATTGTGACGTGCTATCCAAGGTTGGGATGAGAGTCACAGTTGGTATATATTTGTATCCAAACTCACAGTATATGTGTTATTGTATTTTGTACGACAATTATTGTAATAAAGTTGTAGTTGTTTTCTGTACCATGTATTTGGCGACTCAGAATGGGTTGGATGGAATGGACCTATTTTGGGGTTGTCACAAAAAAAACACAAAAAAACAAAAAATTAAACAATTATTTTTTTAATTTTTTAAAAATAAATAGGTAGATACGAAGTACCGAAGAAAGCGCAACAACAAAATCTTTATCTTTTCGCTCCTTCGTTCCGCTTCAATAATCCTGAAAAAAAATTTATAGTTAAAACTAATTCGAATAAATAAAAATTAGGGAATAAATAAAAATTAATTCTTGTCCCCGGCAACAACGCCAAAAACTTGATGTGATAAAATTATGTACTGCAAGTGCACAGTGTCGAATGGAAGAATTGGCAAGTACAGGTCGAACCCACAGAGACTAGATTAATTTAATATTTTCTAAATATCTATTTTAGGCGAATTAGAAATAAAGATTGAAAATTGATTAACTAAAATATGAAAACTAATAACGAGGAAACTGTGACGCCCTCAAAATAGGTATACATCACCCATTCTGAGTTGTCAATACATGGTACAGAAACAACTACAACTTTATTATTACAACAGTAAAACTGTGAGTTTAAATACAAATATTATCTTCTAGACAATATTTATACTCAAATAAATTCTCATCACATTTATTGATACATTATTTTACAAAAATGGTGAGGACTACTAAACAATCCTTTCTAAAACCTTCATTCCATACCCCGACTCGTACTCGCTTATATTCTCGCCTCCCGAGAAGAATGGAACAAAAAGGAAAAGGTGAGCTCAACTAGCTCAAGAAAAGAATATTATGACTAAGATAATATACAACAAATTATCGTTAGTCTTCAACGAGGAAAAATTTAATAGAATACAATAGACAACAAATTTTAAATCAATATTACATAGTGAAATAATAATTCATTAGAAGAGTTAAGTAGAGAATGCAAACTACTATCTTCTATGTATGAATTTAAAAGTTCATCGCTCTATCTTTTATCCCCAGTAAATAACAATCAATATACATCCGGAATCAAATATTCATCTTTGCACTACAAGGCCAAAGATATTCATCGATTAGTCATGTTCATTTAAACACTGCTCATCTTTTGCACTACTGAGGCCAAAGATATTAATCGATCGGTCGTGTTCATCTCAACACTTCGCTCATCTTTTGCACTACTGAGCCAAAGATATTCTTCAAAATCATTCATCTTTGCTACTGGGCCAAAGATATTCAATAATATCATCATTTAAGGCCGAGGATGATGAAAATATTTTAAAGAACGAATCCAATGAAACAAAATGACAAGGATTAAGGATTAAGGATTAGTACATTGTTTTATCCATGTCCAACAATACCCCAAAAATAATCACGGTGGTGTAAAATTCAAGAATGATCAAAACATGGATACAATCAAAGCTAGTATCCGAATAGATATTTTGGACGAAAAGAGAAGAAATTTTATTTTTCTATGAATAATAGTCAGATATCGTGAATAGTCTTAGTATATCGTGAATAAGAACTCAGACACCAAAAGATAGAAATTCCACAAAAAACATCTTCACGCTTCATGAATAGTACTCGTAAATAAATAGTAACTCGTGTGAATAGTAACTCATGAATAGTAACTCGTGAATAGTAACTCATGAATAGTAACCCCAGATGAAAAAGTTCCAAATTTGATAAAACTTCAGATCAACATTTCAAAGATAATGATATTGAAGAAATAATATCATTACGAAAAAAAATAATATCCCTTACCTCAAAGAATCGATTTCTTTCTAAGGAAAGGTCTCAAGTGATCTTTGAATGAAACTTGTCTTTGAGCAAGAACTCTCAAAGTATCTAAATACTCACAAAATACGCTCAATAATATAGAGAGAGAAGAGAAAACTTTGTTTACGGTGTGATTTTCAATTCTAACTTAGCCCTCTATTTATAGGAAAATGTTAGCCCAAAAGCGCACTTGACTTTTTTACCGCTGATGGCTTTACCTCGCTACTATTGCCACCCACCACATTTGAAATAAAATTCAGCACATTTCTTCACCAACCACAAGTGGGGCCCACTCAATTCTAGAATTTTCCACCAAAATCAATTATAACCCTAATTTACAGAATCGGACACCTCTTAAAATTCATAACAAATCATTCGTGCATTTTTAACGGTTCAAAATTTGTGGACATATACTCAACTTATGTATGTATAACATACCCAAAAATTACCACAATCCAACCATCGGATTAAAAATTATAACCCCTGCAATATATCTCAAACCCCGATTTAATTTTTAATACCTCGAACTGGTAAAATCGATAAAACACCTCAACAATAATTTCTTCATTTATAACCACATAAATAAATCCATCATTTATATCCACATAAAATAAATATCTCTTTATCATATGAATCAATAATTAATTATTCACAAATAATATTACGTAATCACAATTATGATGACCAAAGTAGTTCCCAAGAAAGAAGGGCTTTCAGATAAGGATTTCTCTTCTTCTTGGCGTAATTAGGTGACCAAACCTCTCCTTGATGAACTTTCTAGACATTGCCAATAATGCTATCTAATAATATTATTCAAATAATATGAATTATTGATCCGATAATGGAGATAATAATGCGTTGATAATTATTGAACAACAATAATATAAAATATCAACGCAAAGAATTATTGAATCAATAAAATAAAATATTGAATAAGAACTCACCGTGAAAATTATTGAGTAGTGCCTTCTACGTAAGGATCAATAATTCAACAATCTTGCGTGCATACCGTGGTAATACATCTTTGTGCGACCCACCACGTAGACATCAGTATTTTAACCACCGGGTATTCCAATGCAGTCTTAAATTGGTAATAACTACGCCGTTATTTTTAACCAACTTATATTTGTCGTTTTCTTCATCCAATCGCTTTCCGTTATGGGGCCCACACATGGTGCTTACTGTCAGATTTAATATTCCCGACAAGATCGAATATTCCACGACTAAACGAATATTCCCCGTCAAAATGAATATTTTATAACCACTTGCTTATTTTGAAATATTTGCGTATTTAACCCTTAACTATCCACATTAATCAAATCAACCTTACTATTTCAAAATAATAAATAAAGGAAATTCCTTTTATTTAAAAAATTTCTGGTCTTACAACCTCCCTCCTTATGAAATTTCGTCCTCGAAATTGACGACGTACTGTGTTTCAAAAGGTGAGGATACCTCGCTTTCATTTCCGCTTCCAATTCCCTGGTCATTTCCTCTATAGCATGATTCCTCCACAAAATTTTAACTTGTGGTATGACCTTTCTTGGCGTAGGGACATGCTCCTTCCTATCCAAGATCTTGATAGGTACCTCCTCATACGTTAAGTCTTCGGCTATCTCGTCCTGGTTCTAACTCAATAACGTGGTTCGGTCTTTCACATATTTACGAAATACGGATATGTGAAACACATTATGAACATGAGACATACTCGAGGTAACGCAAGTCTATAGGCTACATTTCCTACTTTCGGTCAAGAATTTGAAATGGACCAATAAATCGTGGATTGAGCTTTCCTCTCTTCCCAAATCTTGTAACTCCCTTCCATGGAACAACTCGCAACAATACATGATCCCTCACATTAAATTCCACGTCCTTTTGATGAAGATCCGCATAACTCTTTTGTCGATCTTGAGCCGTTTGTATCGTTGTCGAATTATTTGGATCTTTTCGGTGAGTCATATACGTCTTAACTTCGGGTCCCAACAATGTTGCCTCACCCACCTCATCCCAACATATTGAGAACGACATTTTCGTCCCATATAATGCTTGAATGGAGCCACACCTATACTTGCTCGATAAACTGTTGTTGTGTAGGAGAATTCCACCAATGGTAAATACTTATCCCAACTCGCCTTTGAAGTCTAGGACACGAGTCTTAATAAATCTTCAAGAGTTTGAATAGTCCTCTCGATTGTCCGTCCGTTTGGGGATGGTATCGCGAACTAAATCGCAAATCCGTGCCCATAGCTTTTTGCAAGCTAACCCAAAATCTTGAAGTGAATCTTGGGTCACGATCCGAGACTATGGATACGGGCATGCCATGCAACCTCACGATCTCATTTACGCATATACTAGAAAGACGTTCAAGGAATAAGTCTCCGTGTCGGCAAGAAATGAGCGGACTTGGTTAATCTATCAACAATAACCCAAATAGCATTGATGCCTTGAGAAACCGTAGGAAGACCCGTGAACGAAATCCATGGTAATGTGTTCCCACTTCCATTCCGGAATCTCAAGTGGTTGCAACGACCCTTAGGTACTAGATGCTCGCCTTTACACGTTAGCAAGTTAAACACATCGAGATAAACTTTGCAATCTCTCTCTTCATATTATTCCACCAAAATGTATGTCAAAGATCACGATACATTTTAGTACTCCGAGATGGATTGCAAATGGTGTATTGTGTGCCTCCATCATAATCTTGTACTTTAAATCGTAGTCGTTAGAACACAAAGTCTAGAGTGGACTCAAGTATTCCTTCTTCATCAATTCTCGCTTAGGAATAGCTCCTTCTTGTACTTTCTTCTTCATACGCATCATTTCCGGCCTGGGCTTGAGCAACCTTAACTTTTCTATTAAAGTTGGCTCTATCGATACTTGACATCATCGCACTTCGTTCCGCATATGATCTTCTACTCAATCGTCATTACCACGTTAAACTTTACCGGGATGGTATTGAATAGTGTGGTCGTAGTCTTTCAATAGCTCGAGCCAACGTCATTGCCGCATGTGTTGAGTTCTTTTTGAGTGAAGAAATATTTAAGGCTTTTATGATCCGAATATATCTCCACTTTCTCCTCATATAGATAGTGCCTCCATATCTTTAAGCGAAAACAATCACCGCTAACTCTAGATCATGAGTAGGATAATTCCTCTCATACTCTTTTTTAGTTGTCGCGAGGCATAGGCTATGACTTTCCCACGTTGCATGAGAACACATCCTAACCCTTTGCTCAAGCATCACCAGTGATAACAAATCCATCCGAACCGGTTGGTATTGTTAGAACAGTGCCAAAATAAGTCTCCTCTTAAGCTCTTGGAAACTTTTCTCGCATTCTTCGCTCCAAACGAATTTTGTATCCTTCCGAGTTAGCTGAGTTAATGGAGTAGCGATTCGAGAAAACCCTTCCACGAATCTCCGATAATAACCAGCTAAGCCCAAAAAGCTAAGTACTTCAGTCACCGACTTTGGTTGCTCCCAACTTTGTATTGCTTCAATCTTCGCCGGATCAACAGATACTCCATGTTTTGACACCACATGCCCAAGAAAGGCTACTTCCTCAAGCCAAAACTCGCATTTCTTCAATTTGGCATATAGTTGGTTTTCGCGAAGCCTTTGAGTACCGACTTCAAATGGTGCTCATCATCTTCACGACTTTTGGAATATATAAGGATGTCATCAATAAAGACAACAACGAATCCGATCCAAATATTCCTTGAATACTACCGTTCATCATATCCATGAAAGCCGCAGGAGCATTAGTTAGTCCGAAAGACATGACTAAGAATTCATAATGCCCATACCGAAGTTACGAAGGCGTCTTTGGAATATCCTCGCTTTTAATCTTCAAATTGATGATATCCGAGCGAAGATCGATTTTTGAAAAGAATTGTGCCCTTTGCAATCGGGTCAAACAAGTCATCAATACGAGGTAGAGGATACCTATTCTTGATGGTGACATGGTTCAATTCCGATAGTCAATACAAAGTCGCATACTCCGTCTTTCTTCTTTACAAATAAAACAGGAGCACCCCAAGGTGATGTACTAAGACGAATGAAACCAATGTCCAACAATTCCTCAGAGTTGGACCTTTAACTCCTGAAGTTCAATAGAGCCATTCGATATGGGGTTTTAGAAATGGGCTTTGTACGGGTTCAAGATCAATAAAGAATTCAACTTCACGCTACGGGGTAGACCGAAGTTCTTCTGAAATCGTCGGAAAGTCAATAACAACAGAATATTATTCAAATTTGACGTGTCTTTATTCAAATCCATAACATGGGCTAAGAAAGCTTGACATCCGCTTTTCAATAAACGAATAGCTTTATGATTAGATATGATAGTGATTGATTTTAATGGTTTAGTTGCTTGAATTGCATAACAACGGGTTGGTTAGGAATATGAAAACTAACAACCTTACGAAAAACAATCAATTTTGGCATGATGAGTAGTTAACCAATCAATC
Organism: Panax quinquefolius; assembly: GCA_020205615.1. NCBI lineage: Eukaryota > Viridiplantae > Streptophyta > Magnoliopsida > Apiales > Araliaceae > Panax > Panax quinquefolius. Next base: position 16,824,220 of record CM035170.1, on the reverse strand, counting down.
CCTAAAATCACATCAAAAGCAAGTATCTTTAAAGAGATAAGGTCAATGGTAAGGTGATGGTGCCAACTTGAATCAAACAAGATTTATAAACGAGTGGATGTGATGAAAGTTTCTCCTAACGGAGTTTCCACGAGATAAAGTCAAAGTCTAATTTCTCCTGAGTCAAGTTTAAACGTTGAGCACATGCAGAGAGATAAATGAATGGGTAACACCGGTATCAAGTAAGGTATAAACTTCGCAAGAATTTATAAATAGCTTACCGTGATCACCTCGTTTGGGTTCCTCGCATTATGACCAATCACAACAAAAAAGCTCTTCCGGAATCGTTGACTTTGACTTTTCTCGGGACGATCTTTTGAGTCACCGTCCCCACGAACTAGGTTTCGCTCTGCATAATCTCGGCGATATGTCCTTCCTTTCCACAACTATAGCATACCTTGAACTGTTGTGGGCGCTTTGACCGATATGTCCCTCTTTTCCGCATTTGTAGCAGATATGACCGGTGGTCGTTCTCCTCCCTTAGAACCCGATTCTTTGCAAGCACTATCATCTTCACATAGTCGTTGTTAAATCTCCTCTTTTAAAATCTCCTCCGACTCGCTTCTTCATTTTCACGACCATGATTACCACCAGAGTGGTTACCATTTCGTCCAATCTCTTTCTTTTCTCCGCAGTTATCATTATTCATTGCTGATCGCTATCTCCGTACGATCCTGGTTATGGTCCTCGATTGACCGTACTTTCGTTATCTCGCTTCTAATAATTGAGCCTCACATTTACAACATCTAAATAAAGAGAAAGTTTATGAGAAATGAGATCTTGACGTATCTGGGGTTTCAAACCTCTAAGAAACATCCGCGTATCGTTCCTCATTCTCCACCAAATGAGGTGCAAACTCGATAACTCGCAAACTTTGCCTCGTCTTTGAGACACCGCCATGTTGTTTTGCTCTAATCGATGAACTCCACTTCCTTCATATGACGAACACTTTCGAAAGTATTTGTCATTAAATAGTCTCTGAAACGTCTCCCAAGACATCTTTGAAAGTCTTGGTGGATGGGTACGCTTCACTGACTCCCACCGATGAGTCTGCCTCGCCACGGAACATAAAGGTGGCGAATGGAACCTTCGTTCTCTCCGTGCATCCCAAGACATCGAATATCTTGGTAATTTGTTTGACCCATGTTTCCGCCATGATCGGATCCGGCTTTCCCTTAAATTCGTGGTCCCAACTCTTTGAATAAATTTGGTCGTGACAACCCGTGAATTGCTATCATTTCCTCCTCAGTATTTTGAACACGAGTCTCCTCGTCTCGATTTTGCATGAACTGCAAAAAGCTTCTAAACATCCCTCGCTCATCATCACCAAGGTGGTGTTGTTCACGAGGAACATTGCCACTGCTGTTACGCTTCTCCTCGTTGGTAAAGACAGGCATCTCCACTGGTCTCATTTACTCCATTGTTAATATTCTCGATCGACGACATTCTCAAATCATCGTCATAAACAAGGGTTAATTAAGGAAATCAATATATCACATAATATCCCTATATACCCACCAACTAACAAATAAGCTTAGGTAGGACACACTAGCGAAGGATTTACTCGCTCTCCCCTCCTAGTTCTATTCCCCGATCTCCGCCGGAGATCATATCCCTAAGCTCGATACCAACCGTGACGCCCCCCCAAATAGGTATACATCACCCATTCCGAGTTGTCAATACATGGTATGTAAACAACTACAACTTTATTATTACAACAAGAAAAAGCGTGAGTTTAAATACAAATATTATCTTCTGATAATATTTATACTCAAATAAATCCTCATCACATTTATTGATACATTATTTTACAAAAATGGTGAGGACTACTAAACAATCCTTTCTAAAACCTTCATTCCATACCCCCACTGCACTCGCTATATTCTCGCCTCCCGAGAAGAATGGAACAAAAGGAAAAGGGTGAGCTCAACTAGCTCAAGAAAGAATATTATGACTAAGATAATATACAACAAATTATCGTTAGTCTTCAACAGGAAAATTTTAATAGAATACAATAGACAACAAATTTTAAATCAATATTCGCAATGAAATAATAATTCATTAGAAGAGTTAAGTAGAGAATGCAAACTACTATCTTCTATGTATGAATTTAAAAGTTCATCGCTCATCTTTTATCCCCTCAGAATAACAATCAATATACATCCGGAATCAAATATTCATCTTTTACACTCTGAGGCCAAAGATATTCATCATTAATCATGTTCATTTAAACACTGCTCATCTTTGCACTATGTGCCAAAGATATTAATCGGTACCAATCGTGTTCATCTCAACACTGCTCATCTTTGCACTACGTGCCAAAGATATTCTTCAGAAATCATTCATCTTTGCACTACAAAGCCAAAGATATTCAATAATATCATCATTTAAGACCGAGGATGATGAAAAATATTTTTAAAGAACGAATCCAAAGTGAAACAAAATGACAAGGATTAAGGATTAAGGATTCGTACTTTTTTTTATCCATGTCCAACAATACCCCAAAAATAATCACAAAGGTGTAAAATTCAAGAATGATCAAAACATGGATACAATCAAAGCTAGTATCCGAAATAGATATTTTGGACGAAAAGAAGAAATTTTATTTTTCGATGAATAGTGCCGATATCGTGAATAGTCTCAGATATCGTGAATAAAGCCGATATCGTGAATAGTAACTCAGGCACCAAAAGATAGAAATTCCACAAAAAAAACATCTTCACGCTTCATGAATAGTACTCGTGAATAAGAACTCGTGAATAAGTAACTCATGAATAGTAACTCGTGAATAGTAACTCATGAATAGTAACCCCACATGAAAAAGTTCCAAATTTGATAAAAACTTCGGATCAACATTTCAAAGATAATGATATTGAAGAAATAATATCATTACGAAAAAAAAATAATATCCCTTACCTCAAAGAATCGAGATTTCTAAGGAAAGGCTCAAGTGATCTTTGAATGAAACTTGTACTCAATAAAGAACTCTCAAAGTATCTAAATACTCACAAAATACGCTCAATAATATAGAGAGAAAGAGAGAAAACTTGTTTCGTGTGATTTTCAATTCTAACTTAGCCCTTCATTTATAGGAAAATGTTAGCCCGCCAAGGCATTTCTTGACCGCTACTGATGGCTTTACTCGCTACTATTGCCACCACCACATTTGAAATAAAATTCAGCACATTTCTTCACCAACCACAAGTGGGGCCCACTCAATTCTAGAATTTTCCACCAAAATCAATTATAACCCTAATTTACAATCGACACCTCTTAAAATTCATAACAAATCATTCGTGCATTTTTTAATTCGGTTCAAAATTTGTGGACATATACTCAACTTATGTATGTATAACATACCCAAAAATACCACAATCCAACGGTCGGATTAAAAATTATAACCCCGCAATATATCTCAAAACCCCGATTTAATTTTTAATACCTCAATCTGGTAAAATACCGATAAAACACCTCAACAATAATTTCTTCATTTATAACCACATAAATAAATCCATCATTTATATCCACATAAAATAAATATCTCTTTATCATATGAATCAATAATTAATTATTCACAAATAATATTACGTAATCACAATTATGACAACCAGCCGCTCCCGAGAAAGAAGGGGCTTTCCGATAAGGATTTCTCTTCATCATGCCGCAATTAGGTGACCAAACCTCTCCTCGATGTAACTTTCTAGACATTGCCAATAATGCTATCTAATAATATTATTCAAATAATATGAATTATTGATCCGATAATGGAGATAATGTGCGATGATAATTATTGAACAACAATAATATAAAATATCAACGCAAAGAATTATCAATCAATAAAATAAAATATTGAATAAGAACTCATGTGAAAATTATTGAGTAGTGCCTTCTTACGTAAGGATCAATAATTCAACAATCACTGCGTAATACCGCAATCTACTATCGCAACCACGCCAGACATCAGTATTTTAACCAATTAGTATTCCAATGATCTTAATTGGAATAACTACGCCAAGTTATTTTTTTAACCAACTTATATTTGTCGCTTTCTTCATCCAATCGCTTTCAAGTTATGGGGCCTACACATGGTCTGCTACCGTCGTACGAATATTCCCCGACAATGATTTAATATTCCACGACCAAACGAATATTCCCCGTCAAAAATGAATATTTTATAACCACTTGCTTATTTTGAAATATTTGCTTATTTAACCCTTAACTATCCACATTAATCAAATCAACCCTTACTATTTCAAAATAATAAATAAAGGAAATTCCTTTTTATTTAAAAAAATTTCGGGGTCTTACAGAAACAATCTAGGAATCTGAATCCATTAAATAATAAACATAACATATAATTCAATCTCTTCTATTTTTATAACTCAATTATGATTTTGATCTCCCATTCCCTTTAATTTAGTAATTTACAATTAACGTGGGCAATCATAGAATATGAAAATTTAAGGATTAACTATAACTCATCAAAACTTCTTTGAGCAAGCATTGATTATGAAAAACTCATATCTTAACAATAATCTATCAAAACATCTTAATTAATTTAAAATTATATAAGAACTACAAAACGAAGGTATTTCAATAATAAAACATGAAGGCGAAAAGAATTAAGCATAAAAGCATAAATAATATAAGAGATGAAAAATATTATCACGAATAATTATTTAATTTCAGCTTTATCCTAGATATAAAAAATTAACTAGACATGAAAATAAATAAATTAAGTAAAATAAAGAAGAAGTAGAAGATTTAAAATAAATAAGAAAACTCACTTTATTAACGATCCTCCAATAAGCGTACAATGAAATGTAATTTAATTACTCCTACTCCTAACCTAAAGTAATACAATACCTAATGCTTCTCCTCTTCAAAACAGGAGACCTATTTATAGGAAAAATAACTTTGAATCCTAATTTAGATTCATTGAACTTGGACACTTTTTTTCCCTTTCCATGTAAGTTTCAACTTGCTAGTGACAATTAACTTCTCAAAAATATCTTCTAGATAGACTTTCCTTTCTCTTATTGGATTTGACTTGCACACCAAGATTGTTCAACCTCTTTCATACTCGCATGATTCTTCTTGGATATTCCTTACATGAATAAAAGCATTAAATGTCGCTTGATCACCAATATTTTGACTTTATTGCAACAAATATTAAATCCTACAAAATAAAGTAAACTTATTAATTTAATAAACTAATATAATTTGTTAGTTCCCAGTAGGTACAATAGATCTAGAAGGGGGGGGTTGAATAGATCCTTTTTAATTTTAAATACTTTTCTGGTTTATTTTATATTGCTCATAATTTAGCATATGACAAACATAAGAATCTTTTCAAGCACAGCGGAATAAGTAAAAGATCCCCTTCATTGATATATTCATAATCATACATACATTGTTCGTAGAGTTAGTTCAATAGTAAGTAGTTAAAACATACATAGCAGTTATAGCAGTTAATAGACATAATATAAATGACATAAAGTAAAAGACAAAAGGGGTTTTAAGTGGTTCAGAGACTCAATCTCCTAATCCACTCTTCTGATTTCAACTAGCAGGATTTCCACTAAGGAAGGGCAGCACCCTAAATCACTAAGATTCCTTCAAGGCCAGCAGGCTTGGGACTTCAGTTCACTAAGAACTCTTTAAGGCCAGCAACCTTGGAACTCCTCTAGTTCCCTAGGAACTCTTCAAGCCTAGCAGGCTTGGAACTTCATTTAGTCCCTCCGGACAAGGACCCCTCATGCCCTGGCTTCTTGTTGAGTTGTTTGTTTGTTTGTTGGAGTTGGTGCTGAGCTGCTAAGATGTCTTTATGCTCTGAACATCTTCTGTACTTAACAGCTTGGCGTGATCACCTTGAAGTGCAGTTGAGTGTTGCATGATGCTCAGCTTCTTCAGTTTCTCAACCTCCTCTGAATGATCCCTTGATGAACTGCCTTGAAGATCATTCCTCTTGATACGTGATGGCTGCATATGATGGGTTTCTAAGATGACTATAAGCTCTTCTGCTAGGTACTTAGAAACTTTCTCATGCTTGCCACCATGATGACGTTTGTGATCTCCCTTCTTGATACTTGATGCCTTCTTATGATGGACTTGCTAAGATGACTGTGAGATCTTCTCTATGGTACTTAAAGTCTTCCCATGGTGGACATCAAGCTGTCATTGATGCTCTTCTTTCTCTTGGCAGTTCAGAACACTCTTCATGTAGTAGAACTCTCATTTCTACATTGTAGAACTCTCACTTCTACATCTTTCTTTGTCTGTCTCTAAGTGTTCTTGGTGGATCGTAGAGTGAGCTTTCGAACTCACTATCTTACATGGTTTAGAACAGTCCATCTTTTCTCTAAACTCGGCAACTCCAGCAACCCTTGATCTTTGAAGCTCTTGTTGATTTATACTCCTTCCCAATCCTTTCGTTGGAAAGTAGCCATTGAAGGCTATTCAAATATCTTCACAGATCTCGAGTTGACTGAGGTAGATTGCAGATGTGACATGTCATACTTTTCTGACACTGCAGTCTACTGTTTCACCTACCCCGTCAGAGATGTCACTTTGATGTATTGGGCATGTCAAAGACTTTATTTCTTCCTTCTGATTTCTCGATCAGAGGTTGTCCTTTTGCATCGATGCTCTTAATAAGCTCTTGTCCGAATATTAATCTTCAGATTGAACCGTTGCCAATGCTTTAACCTTCAGCTGTTCGAACTCTACGATTCTGATGCACGTCTTCAAGGACCTGATCGTAGTGTTATGTTGACTGGTAGAGACAACACTACGATCTTGAAGAGTGTTGATTGGATCTTCAATGTTGAACCCCTCTTTCTTCTCTTGTACAGTGCTTCAACACTTCTGTTTGCCTCAACAGCTTTCAGATACTGATGGTTGGACTTCTTTGTTCTGGCCCCTTCTGAATAACAAGACACTTCAGATTTGTGGCGTGTCCAGCTCGCTTTCTCCTTGTGATCTCCCGTTCACTTATCATCAATGGACTGACCCAATGCTTAATCACTTTAGCCTTGTTCTTCAGAAGCTGTCCAGTGTCTCTGTATGCACTTCATCAGTTCTTTCTTTATTTGGAAAATACTATGATCCTGGTTGCTTCCAAGATCATTGTCTTCTGTCTGCTTGATAGCTACTGCACTTGCTGACTTTCCTTAGTCAGTTACTGAAGTCTTCTTCTGATCTCCTTGCGGAAGACTTCATCCTGAATGGCTTAACAACTCAATCTGGATGCTGATTGGGTTGGTGCTTAGATCTTCTATTAGCTTGCTTGCCATTCGTTGAGTGCTCTCTGGTTTCCTTCAAGTTGGATGTAACATTGCAGCTTGAACTAGAGGCTCGGTTCCTTTGGATATTCTAGGAGTGCTCATTCATTGAGAATCGTATTAGCTTTATGATTCTGCCTTGGCATTGTGAGCACAACTATTGAGATCGTTGTTCTGCACTCTACGATCCAGCTTTGGGCAAAATTTCTACGACTTCGGATCGATCTTGACACTCTACGATTTCTGTCTTTGTGCTCGATGTCTTCATCTGATCTTGCTCGACTACGATCTCTGTATGTAATCAATAGACTCTACAACTCAGAGTATAGTCTACGATCCTAGACTTGGCTTCGGCATCAGTAGACTCTACGACTCCGAGTGTAGTCTACGTTTCTGACTTGACTTCGGAAGATGTTCGGTCGGCTTGTAGGTAGGCTGTCTCTACGATTCTGAACACGACTTCCTCAGTAGACTTCGGCTACGAGGAAGTTCTACTCCACACACTACGATCCTTCCTCGTTTCTCCTGGCAGTCTAAGAACTCCGAGATCTACTATCTTGCAAACTATGATACTGCCTCGACAGCTCTCGAGTTCTCTTTAACTCTCCTAGCAGACTACGATTTTTGGTACAGTTCTCGACGATCAGATAAGCCTATCTATTACATCATTAGATCAACCTAACATGCTTGATCTTTCTATATTTATAGTCCTTATACATCATTTCTTTTTAAGGACTTTACAAAGTTGTTTTGCTTATGTAGGATCAACCTAACACATTTGATCAATTCATTCTAAGTCTTTGTACATATGTTTCTATTATCTATCAAAGGACTTTATAGCTTTTCTCAATGCAAGTATACTTGCATATTCATTCATATATATATATATATATATATATATATATATATATATATCATAATCAAATCATATGTAAATAGGAATATCATTTATATGCTTATTCCTGACAATCTCCCCATATTTGATTATGACAAAAACAATAAGTGCATATGCATGCTATGAAGGAATCTTATATACGAAGTGGCACAGTGTTTTCTAAAAAAAGAGATAATTATGAATGTCATTTATAATGATGTGGAATTTAATATCTTGACATTTTACATCATGGATCCAGAACATACCTAACTAGTTAGAGATGTACCTCTTTGGGTCCATGTATGCTTCCAGGATGTTTGTTGATCAGCTAATCATCTGTTTGTTCTTCTTGCTCCTTTTCCCCTTGGGATGATGACTTTCCTGCTTTGCTTTGCTTTCCCTCAGATGTGAGTTTCTCTTCTCCTTCTTGCTCCCCCTCAGCTTCGGCATACATAGGCTGATCATTCTTTGGCTCCCCCCCCCCCCCCACCTCAGATGATGACTTTGCCTCTTCTTCTACTGTCTGCTTCTTTGATTTCTTCTCTTGTTTGATCTTCTTACTCTTTCTTGAATGCCTCTTACTCTGCCTCTTTCTATGCCTCTTTTTCTCCCTCTTTTTTGTCATTAATCATTTGGGAGAGCTGCTCCATGTTGGACATAAGTTGCTCCATCAGGTAGGAGAAGTTAGCAACTTCAAACTTGAGTTCCTGTTGGCCTAGCTCAAGTTGCACTGAGAAAGACTGATTCATGTTGTCAATCTTGTCAGAGAGGACTTGGATCTGAAATTCATTAGCCTTCTGTGCTCGTAGAGCTTCTGCCTTCTGATCATGCATGACCTTCAGATATATGTTATCTCTCTCTTTGTGTTTGAGAGATACATCAGCCATAGTAGCTTGAAGTCTGTTGTGACGCCCCCAAAATAGGTATACATCACCTATTCTGAGTCACCAAATACATGGTACAGAATACAAATACAATATTTAATATACAACAAGAGAGCTGTGAGTTTTATTACAAATCATCGCCTTCTGTATAATATCCACTCTCGAATAAGTCCTCATTACATTTATTGTCACACTATTCAATGTAATAGTGAGGACTACTAATCTTGTCATCTCGGTCCATCACTCCGCTCCCCGACTCATCCCAAATATATATTCTCATTTCACAAGAGAACAAAGGAAAGAAAGGGTGAGCTCAACTAGCCCAATAATAAATATTATGACTAAGATAATGCGTAATAAATTATCATTAGCCTTAAACAAAGTTAAAAACCGATACAATATAACAAACATCAAGTTTAACTGCAATAAAACAAGCAATCCATTAAAGAGTCAAGTAGAGAATAAAATCTACTATCTTCTACGATTTAAAAGGTTTTTCATGACTTTTATCACGAGACTCGACAATAAATAATTCACATCATCGAATCACCCCGCACTACTACCAAGGATATTCTTTAGTATCACGACCATAATTATCCATGCACTACGGGCCAAGAATATTTGTGTATTCATTAATGGTCATGATCATGCCAACAACCGCCTATCAATGCACTACGGGCCAATGAGGACTTTTACCATATCATTTGTAACATTACTACCATGATTACAATCAATAATCCCTCGTCATAATCATACCTAGTCCATCTATGCACTACAAAAGCCACGATGACTTTCAAAAAAATATAAACATGAGGATGATGACAATGATATAAGAATTCATTAAAATAAGTTCAAGAATTAATTTATCCAGGAACTAATAATGTCCAAATTGTCAACATGATACTTCTTTGTAGAGTAACACTCAAGAATGCTCAGAAGAATATTTCAAGGAAAAGATACTGGATGAAACGCAAATATCAAGGATATTCCACTAATTTCATGGAGTATAGAAGTCAAAACTTTTACCAACTAAGTATAATAACGAATGGAATAACAAAAGAAATCACCATATATGCGGTATTTGATGATCAAGGTTATTCAAATGTAATAATAAGTAATCTAATCGGGCCAAAGTAAATTCGCACCCCATGGGATGTTCCAATGTAATAATAAAGACGGAACCAGGTCCGACGTAAAATGCATGAGCATGTGATATTCCAATGTAATAATAATAAAGACGGAACCAGTCCAAAGAAAAAAAGCGCACAAACGGGATATTCTAATGTAATAATAATAAAGACGGAACCGTGTTCTACAGAAAACGCCTGCATGTGATATATTCCAACATAATAATAATAAAGACGGAATATTAGAAGAATGTCACCAAGTATAGGGTAGTCCATGATATCCGTTATTCCAATGTAATAATAAATAATGGAATAACAGAAGTTCTCTTCATTAATACAAAAGAAATAATACCCCTTACGATTACAACAAATAATATCCCTTACCGTAAAAGAAACTGAATATAAGAATAGAGAAGTAACATAATACTTTTCTATAGATTCTCTATAATTTCTCTCTCTTGAGTTTCAGTGACTTCGTAAGAAATAATGAAGGAATGAGCTTCTATTTATAGAAGAATGGACTGCATATTAACTAACATATGAACGGTCCAGATTGATTTACTTTAAACGGACGGTCCAGATTGGTTTACAATAAAATATAATATATTCTATTTATAATCTAATAAAACGAATAACTTTATAAAAAGATTTTACTATGCAAATACTATGCGGACACTATGCAAATACTATGCATAATAAAATATAATATATTCTAATTATTATCTAATAAAACAGATAACTTTATAAAAGCATTCTGTTTTATATAAAAAAAATTTACTATTAGTCTAATAAAATGAATAACTTTATAAAAGTATTCTGTTTTATATAAAAAGTTTTTCTGCTTTTATTACATTAATAATACCAATAAAACAAAACCGAGTGACTTATCACATAAGCATCAATAATCAATACCGCAAGTATACTACGCAACCACGCCAGACATCGCATTTTTTACTACCGAGTAGTTCAACAAGATTAATGGTAAAACTTCTGTATTGTTATTTTTAATAAAATATTTTTGTCGCTTTTTTCAATCCGCCAATAATAATTCCGTTAATGGGTCCACCAATGATTGTGCTTGCTTATTAATATTCCCTCATTAAAATGAATATTCCCCGACCAATCGAATATTATATAACAACTTACGTACTTTGCAAAATTTATAAATATTACCCACAACTATAACATTATATCAAATTTACTCCGTAATATTCAAAAATGATATTTATAGAAAATTTATCTTTATTTATAAAAGTTGGGGTCTTACAACCTCCTCTTCTTATGAAATTTCGCCCTCGAAATTAGGGTACGTACCTGGTATATCGAAGAGGTAAGGATACCTTGATTTCATTTCAAATTCTAACTCCCAATTCATTTCCTCAACATCGTGGTTTCTCCACAAAACTTTGACTTGAGGTATAACCTTGGAGCGTATAATATGTTCCTTCTTATCCAAGATTTGAACAAGAACCTCTTCATACGTCAAATCTTCCGCTATTTCATCCGGTTCTAACTCAATAATGTGGTTCGGGTCTTCCACATATTTATGTAACATGGATATGTGAAAAACGTTATGAACACGAGACATACTTGGCGGTAAAACAAGTCTATAGGCCACAGTTCCTACTCGATCGAGGATTAAAAATGGGCCGATGAATCGAGGATTGAGCTTTCCTCTCTTTCCAAATCTCGTAACTCCTTTCCATGGAGCAACACGTAACAACACATGATCTCCTATATCGAATTCCACGTCCTTTCGATGAAGACCAGCATAACTCTTTTGTCGATCTTGTGAGGTTTTTATAAGTTGTCGGATCATTTGAATCTTTTCCGTAGTCATACGTACCAACTCCGATCCTAACAATGTTGCTTCACCCACCTCATCCCAGCATACTGGAGAACGACACTTTCTTCCATACAACGCCTCAAATGGAGCCATACCAATACTTGCTTGATAACTGTTGTTGTAGGAAAACTCCACCAATGGTAAGAACTTATCCCAACTTCCCTTGAATTCAAGGACACAAAGTCTTAATAAATCTTCAAGAGTTTGAATAGTCATCTCCGACTGCCCGTCCGTCTGAGGATGATATGCCGAGCTAAATCGTAAATCTGTGCCCATAGTTTTCTGCAAACTAACCCAAAATCGTGAAGTGAATCTTAGGTCTCGATCAAAAACTATGGATACTGGCATACCATGCAGTCTTACAATCTCGTTTATGTACATACGAGTAAGACGTTCAAGTGTATAAGTTTCTCGTATCGGTAAGAAATGAGCAGACTTGGTCAATCTATCAACAATGACCCAAATCGCATCTATACCTTGATAAACCTTAGGAAGACCGGTAACGAAATCCATGGTAATGTGCTCCCACTTCCATTCTGCAATTTCAAGTGGTTGCAATGGACCTTTTGGTACATGATGCTCTGCTTTAAATCGTTGACAAGTTAGACACCTTGAGATAAACAGCGCTATCTCTCTCTTCATATTGCTCCACTAAAATGTATGACGAATATCATGATACATTTTGGTACTCCTGTGATGGATTGCAAAACGGTGTGTTGTGCGCCTCCATCATGATTTTATACTTTAAATCGTGGTCGTTTGGAACACAAAGTCCGGAGTTGACTCAAGTATTCCTTCTTCATCGATTCTTTTTCCAAAGATAACACCTTCTTGCACTTTCTTCCTCATACGCATCGCCTCCAGTCCGTAGCTTGAGCAATTTTAACTTTATCAATTAAAGCCGGTTCTACTACTCAGATATTCGCCATCATCACATGGGTCCCTAGAGTCTTTAACTCTATCTCCATCCTTTGCAAGTCACACAAAATGGGCCTTTGTGTTGACAATATCGCACTCGTACTTGCATATGATCTTCTACTCAATGCGTCAGCTACCAAGTTCGCTTTTCCAGGATGGTATTGGATGGTATGATCATAATCTTTCAACAGTTCAAGCCAACGTCGTTGTCGCATGTTGAGTTCCTTTTGAGTGAAGAAATATTTGAGGCTTTTATGATCCGTAAAGATCTCCACCTTCTCCCCATACAAGTAATGCCTCCAAATTTTAAGTGCAAAGACAACAGCTGCTAACTCTAGGTCATGAGTAGGATAATTCCTCTCATATTCTTTGAGTTGTCGCGAGGCATAGGCTATGACTTTCCCATGTTGCATGAGAACACATCCCAACCCTTTGCTCAAGCATCACCAGAGATGACAAATCCTCCGAGCCAAATGGTATTGTCGTAACAGTCTTTGAAATGAGTCTCCTCTTGAGTTCTTGAAAACTCTTCTCACATTCTTCGCTCCAATCAACTTTGTATCTTTCCGAGTCACCGAAAGTTAATGGAGTAGCGATTCGAGAAAATCATTCCACGAATCTCCTATAATAACCAGCTAAACCGAGAAAGCTACGTACTTCGGTCACTAATTTAGGTTGCTCCCAGCTTTGAATAGCTTCAATCTTTGCTGGGTCAACAGACATTCCATGACTTGATACTACGTGCCTAAGGAATGCTACTTCCTCAAGCCAGAACTCACTTTTCTTCAACTTGGCGTAAAGCTTGTATTCACGAAGCTTTTGGAGTGTCAGCCTCAAGTGTTGCTCATGATCTTCACGGCTTTTAGAATAAATAAGGATGTCATCAATAAAGACGACCACAAATTGATCCAAATATTCCTTGAATACTCGGTTCATCATATCCATGAAGGCAGCAGGAGCATTAGTCAATCCAAAGGACATGACTAGGAATTCATAATGCCCGTACCGAGTTTTGAAAGCCGTCTTTGGAATGTCATCGGTTCTAATCTTCAATTGGTGATATCCTAACGAAGATCAATCTTTGAAAAAAATTGGCTCCTTGAAATCGGTCAAACAAATCATCAATACGTGGCAATGGGTACCTATTTTTGATGGTGACATGATTCAACTCCCGATAATCAATACAAAGTCGCAAACTCCCATATTTCTTCTTCACGAATAGGACAGGAGCACCCCAAGGAGAAGTACTAGGACGAATAAAGCCAATGTCTAACAATTCCTGCAGTTGAGTCTTTAACTCCTGAAGTTCAATAGGAGCCATTCGATATGGGGCTTTGGAAATGGGTTTTGTACCGGGTTCAAGGTCGATACAAAATTCAATTTCACGCTCTGGGGGTAGGCCAGGAAGTTCTTCAGGGAATACATCAGGAAATTTATTAACAATAGAAATATCATTCAAAACTGACGTATTTTTGTTTGGATCTGTGACGTGGGCTAAGAAATCTTGACATCCGTTTTTCAATAAACGAATAGCTTTATGGCTTGAGATGACCGTGATTGATTTTAATGGTTTGGTCGCTTGAATTTGCATAATAGGTTGATTAGGAATATGAAAGCTAACAACCTTATAAAAACAATCAATTTTAGCATGATAAGTAGTTAACTAATCAATCCCTAGAATCACATCAAATGCAAGTATTTTCAATGAAATAAGATCAACAGGTAATGTGAGGGTACCGATTTGAACCAAAAAAGACTTATAAACAGTGGATGTAATGAAGGTTTCTCCCAACGGAGTTTCTACAGATAAGTTAAAGTCTAATTTCTCCGTAGTCAAATTTAATCGTTGAGCGCAAATAGGAGAAATAAAAGAATGGGTAGAACCGTTATCAAATAAGGTATAGACTTCGCTAGAGTTTATGATAAGTTTACCCGTGATGACCTCGTTCGGGTTCCTTGCTTTTTGGGAGGTAACTACAAATGCTCTCCCTTGCACTACCGGCTTTGACTTTTCTAGGACGGCCTTTGGTGCCTCCATCCTGGCTGAACTTGTCTTCGGTGAACGACAAAATCGGGCTAATTAACCTTCTCTTCCACAATTATAACATGCTTTGGACGGTATCGCACAGTTTGGACTGATGTGTCCCTCCCCTCCGCATTTGAAGCATATGATAGGTGGTCGTTCTCCTTCCTTAACAACGGGTCTTTGCCTTGACGTCTTTCCATCATTGTTGAATCTCCTGTTCTTAAAATGTCCATTCCTATTGTTTTGGCCCTGATTACCACCGAAGTGGTTACCATTTCTAGCCTGTTGATTCTCTCCACGCTTGTTGTCACCGCTTCGATGACTACTCTCACTAGTATTATCATTTTTGCTTACCGCTCTTTTTGGTTGCGTTGACTCATTATCACGCTCCACTAACTGAGCCCTATTTACAACATCTGAATACAAACACAGTTTATGAGAAATAAGATGTTGACGTATCTCCGGCTTCAAACCTCTTAAAAACATACGCGTCATTCTCTCTTCATTATCCACCAAGTGGGACGCAAACCGGGACAACTCGGAAAACTTAGCTTCATCATCGCGCGACACTGGTCCATATTATTCTCTCTAACTTGATGAACTCCACCTCCTTCATGTGAAGAATACTTTCGGAAAGTACTTGTCGTTGAATAATTCTTGAACTTCTCCCAATACATTTTCGGTCAAGGGCGGAGTTGAGTACGCTTTTGGAATTCCCACCAAGAATCCGCCTCTCCTCGCAACATAAAAGGCGACAAAGGGAACCTTTTGCTCCTCGGAGCAAACCCAGACACATCAAATATCTTGGTGATCTGCTTTTCCATGCTTCCGCTTTTAAGTGGTTTTGGCTCTCCAATAAACTCCGATGGTCCCACTCCTTGAATCATGCTTAGCGGTGACCGTCCGAGAGAGTTTCAAAGTTTCTACCTACATTTTGGATAGGAGCCGCTCTCGCTTGCTGTTGTATGAATTGCATAAAGCCTCTGAACATTCCATCATTCATCATTTGGTCAGTGTTGTTGTTTACATGAGGATTGTCGCCTTCTTGATGCACATTATCCTGATTATTGATATGTGGTGAATCAACGGTCGCCTGTGCTCCATTGTTATTCTCAACATTCTCGGATGTCATTTTCAGATACTGCCACAGAACAAAATGTTAATTGACATGTAACATATTATCCCTATATTCTGACAAACCAATTAAATATCAAATAAACTTAGGTAGGTCATACTAGCGAAGGAATTCCCCGTCTCTCCCCTCCTAGTTCTATTCTCACATCTTAGCCAGGGATCATATCCCTAAGCTCTGATACCAACTGTGACGCCCCCAAAATAGGTATACATCACCTATTCTGAGTCGCCAAATACATGGTACATAATACAAATACAATCTTTAATATACAATAAGAGAGCTGTGAGTTTTAATACAAATACTGTCTTCTCGACAATATCTACTCTCAGAATAAGTCTTCATTACATTTATTGTCACACTATTTAACAGAATAGTGAGGACTACTAATACTATCATCTGGTCCATCACTTCGTTCCTCGACTCGTCCCAGCTATATTCTCATTTCTTGAAGAGAACAGTGAAAGAAAGGGTGAGCTCAACTAGCCCAGTAAGAAATATTATGACTAAGATAATGCAGAATAAATTATCATTAGCCTTAAATAGTGTTAAACTGATACAATATAACAAACATCAAGTTTAACTGCAGCGGAAACAAGCAATCCATTAGAAGAGTCAAGTAGAGAATAAAATCTACTATCTTCTACGATTTAAAAGGTTTTTCATGACTTTTATCGCTGAGACTCAGCTTAATTGTGACAACCCAAAAATAGGTCCATTCCATTCAACCCATTCTGAGTCGCCAAATACATGGTACAGAAAACAACTACAACTTTATTACAACAATTGTCGTACAAAATACAACAACACATATATCTTGTGAGTTTGGATACAAATATATATACCAACCGTGACTCTCATCCCAACCTTGGATAAGACGTCACAATGACACCTTACATAAATGTATAGTCAAAAACCTGTTTTAGAAATTAGAATCTTTGGGAAGTGCTCAAGAAACCTTTCGTATATGGGAGGCCATGCTTCTAGGTTATGATAGATATCATATGGCCACGTAATTATCCTTGGTTGACCTAATAGACCCCCAAAAAATGAGAAGATTACTATCATATTCTTCCCAATGGTGAGTCTTCTCGACTTATCATTATCTCCACCGCCTCAAATTGAGAATTATACTTCAAACAAACACCAAGATTATATAGGTAGTGCTCAGTAAATATACTCAAAGAAGTGGATGAGCACAACCCTGTCTTATGATGACACGAGGTTGTATGTCATTGGACATCTTGTATGATAGTGGCAAAACACCCTTCCAACGTTGGGTTTGCCTCTCCCTATATGATTCACCAAATATAACTACTAAAAGATGTATACAACACACTTGTCTATACTGTTTAGGGAGAACTCCACAGCTAGAGACCACCGTTCTATTCCCTTGTTACCCCCGCTCGACCCAGCTACACTTTTATTACCTGAATGGAATTGTGAAGCAAAAGGGTGAGCACAACTAGCTCAGTAAAGAATATCATGACTAAAGATAATTAAATTATCAATAGCCTTCATCAATAACAAATCAGAGATTTAGAACATATGGTAGATGATAAAAATTTCAACAATAATTGCAGCGGAATGAGCAATCCATTAGAAGAGTCAAATAGACAATACAGTCTATTATCTTATCCATGTTAAAAGTCCACCAACAATGTTTTATCCTCAGAACATCAATCAACAGCCCTTTCCACAATTATATGAATATCTCATAATCATAATTGTGATTCTAAATTCCTCTTCGCACCTGTGATCGAATATAATTTTCATCACATGTCTTTACCTGAAACATCAAAGATCATGGTTATACCAAATCACAGTTCTTGTTCATAATCATACTAATAAATTCATCTTTGCACTACGGGCCAAAGATATTCATCCACAATTCATCTTCGCACCACTGGCAAAAGATATTCATCAACAATACATCTTTGCACTACAGGCCAAAGATATTTCTCAACAGTTCATATTTGCACTACAAGCCAAATATATTCATCAACGGTTCATATTTGCATTACAGGCCAAATATATTAATATCTCAAAGAAATATATAATCATTTCAGAATTTATATAAATAATAATTATAGCCATGTTGCTCAATTCACCTTTGCACTTAAGCTAAAGATATTCAATTATAAATTCAATGGTCATGATCATACCAGTCACAATTCAACTTTTCACTACTGGCCAAAGAGAACCCTAGTAATGATCATACCAATAATCTACTCATCTTTATACTCTAGTGAAAGAGAATTTCAACATCAGGGTTATATATATGATAATAAAATTAATATAATCAATATATAGTTTTAATCTCCAGAGTAATATTCATAAATCAACTATAATTTGGTTAGAAAAAGAAACCAATTTTGTAGTGAATAGTACCCGTGAATAGTAACTCGTGAATAGTAACTCAAGAATAGTAACCCTGACACGAAAAGGTAGAAATTCCACAATAAAATCCATACCAATATTTTGGTATAATGATATTGAAAGAATAACATTTCTTAAACTTATAAATAATTTATTTTAATTGTTTACACTTTACTAAATAATGCATTTAATCATCATAAAATGCCAAACTTATAATATTTCATCACCAATAACCAAAACCCTCATAAAAAATCTGCATATACCACATATATGATTCTCAAGCCATAAAATCATATTTTCCAATTTTCTTCCTTCACATAACATATTTAACTCATTTATTCATAACTAGTCCATTTTCATGAAAAATACCAAATCAGTTCCAAAAATATTTCTTTTCTGGGATTTAGTAGAATATAGTCCCATATTCAACATATATTTTTCTTAGAATTTTTAAAATTCATTTACTATTTTTCATATAGCCAAAACCGTCGAATATTTAGACATTTATCATAAATTGTACTTTTATCCAAAAATTCCGAAATTCACAGAGTACACTGATATTATATAGATGTACTCCCAATAAAAATTTCATCAATTTTGGAGTTAACCACAAGGAGTTATAAGCGGTTACTTTGAAAATAGTCTTTTCTCATAAAATTCATAACTCTTAATCTATACATCCAAAAATCACCATTTTTGGACACAGTCAATAAAACTCATCAACATATCATTTCAAATTTTTCCAGAATTTTCTGAAGATCAGAAGAAGTACGAACAGAAAAACATAATAACCCTTAAAATCCCTTACCTCAAAAGAGCAGTACTTCTGACTGGAATATCGGATGAAAAACCGAAGGAAACTTCTACTAAATAGCAACTCTCAAAGTATCTAAATACTCTCAAAATATGCTTGATAATATAGAGAGAAAGAAAACTTGTTTCTGGTGTGATTTTCAATTCTAACTTAGCCCTCTATTTATAGGAAAATTTTAGCAAACTTGACCTGCAACCTGATGGCTCTACCTGCTACTATTCCCACCCACCACATTTGAAATAAAATTCAGCACATTTCTTCACCAACCACAAGTGGGGCCCACTCAATTCTAGAATTTTTCACCAAAATGCTAAATTCGGATACTTCAATAATTTCTGAACCATTCACCTCTTAAAATTCATAACAAATCATAGGTTCATTTTTAACGGTTCAAAATTTGTGGACATATACTCAACTTATATATGTATAACATATCCAAAAATTACAACGATCCAACTATTTGGATTAAAAATTATAACTCACGCAATATATCTCAAAAAATCTTTGGTTTAATTTTTAATACCTTCATTCCGAAACAAAATATCGATAAAATACCTCAACATTAATTCTTTCATTTATAACCACTTAAATAAATCCATCATTTATATCCACATCAAATAAATATTTCCTTATCATATAAATCAATAATTAATTATTCACAAATAATATTACGTAATCACAATAATGACAACCAGCATCTCTCGTGAAAGAGGGCTTTCCGATATGGATTTCTCCTCATCTTCGCGCAATTAGGTGACCAAACCTCTCCTTGATGTAACTTTCTAGACATTGCCAATAATGCTATCTAATAATATTATTCAATAATATGAATTATTTATCCGATAATGGGAAATATCATCTTGTTGACAATTATCGAACAACAATAATATAAAATTTCAACGTAGCAATTATTGAATCAATAAAATAAAATATTAAAACAAGAATTACTGTAATAATTATTGAGTAGTGCCTTCACGTAAGAATCAATAATTCAAAATACTTTATAACACCGCTGCTCTTGTCTGCAACAACGCCAGACTTTATTTTACCAACCGGGTATTCCAACAATTGTTAATTGTGAACGATTACGCTAAGTTATTTATAAAAACATAATTTTGTCATTTTTTCATCCGATGCTTATTCTATTATGGGGCCCATAAATGGTGCTACTGTCATAAATTAATATTCTCCGACAGAAAGAATATTCCACGACCAAACGAATATTCCCCGACAACAATGAATATTTTATAACCACTTGTGCATTTTGAAAAAAATTTCATATATTACCCTTAACTTTAACTTTTATCAATTTAACCATTTACTGAATAGTAATTATAAGAAAAATTGAATACTTTTATTTCATAAAATTTGGGGTCTTACATTAATAAATAATCCACATCATCGAATCACCCCTGCACTACGGCCAAGGATATTCTTTAGTATCACGACCACAATTATCCATGCACTACAGGCCAAGAATATTTGTGTATTCATTAATGGTCATGATCATGCCAACAACTTTCCATCAATGCACTACGAGCCAATGAGGACTTTTACCACATCATTTGTAACATTACTACCATGATTACAATCGAATAATCCTCAGTCATAATCATACCAAGTCCATATATGCACTACAGGCCATAGATGACTTTCAAAAAAATATAATCATGAGGATGATGACAATGATATAAGAATTCAATAAAACAAGTTCAAGAATTAATTTATCCAGGAACTAATAATGTCCAAATTGTCAACATGATACTTCTTTGTAGAGTAACACTAAAGAATGCTCAGAAGAATATTTCCATGAAAAGATACTGGATGAAGCACAAATATCAAGGATATTCCACTAATTTCATGGAGTATAGAAGTCAAAACTTTAACCAACTGAGTATAATAACGAATGGAATAACAAAAGAAATCACCATGCATGCGGTACTTCTCATGTAGACAGTTATTCCAATGTAATAATAAATAACGGAATCAAAGTTAAAGCGAAATTCGCACCGAGCGGATGTTTCAACAAAATAATAAAGATTTTAACCAGTGCATGCGTAAACGCATGCATGTGATATTTCCAATGTAATAATAATAAAGACGGAACCAGTCCCACAGTAAAATGCATGTATGTGATATTCCAATAGAATAATAATAAAGATTTAAACCAGTCCCACAGAAACACACGCAGTGTGATATTCCAATGTAATAATAATAAAGATTTAAATATTAGAAGAATGTCACCAAGTATAGGGTAGTCCAGCGTATCTTTGGTTATTCCAATGTAATAATAAATAATGGAATAATGTAAGTTCTCTTCATGAATACAAAAGAAATAATACCCTTTACGAGTACAACAAATAATATCCCTTACCGTAAAAGAAACCTAATATAAGAAAGAGTAGGAAGAAGTAGCGAATACTTTTCTATAGATTCTCTATAATTTCTCTCTCGAGTTTCAATGAATTAAATAAGAAATAATGAAGGAATGAGCTTCATTTATAGAAGAATGGATCGCATAAGAATTAACATATGAATCGGTCCAGATTGATTTACTTTTAAACTAGACGGTCCAGATTGGTTTACAATAAAATATAATATATTCTATTTATAATCTAATAAAACGAATAACTTCATAAAAAGATTTTACTATGCAAATATTATGCGGGCACTATGCAAATACTATGCATAATAAAATATAATATATTCTAATTATTGTTTAATAAAATGTATAACTTTTTAAAAGTATTCTCGCTTTATATAAAAAGATTTTACTATTAGTCTAATAAAACGAATAACTTTATAAAAGTATTCTGTTTTATATAAAAAGTTTTTCTGTTTTATTACATTAATAATACCAATAAAACAAAACTGAGTGACTTATCACATAAGCATCAATAATCAATACCGTGTGCTACTATGCAACCACATGTATTACTGTACTTTTACTACTGAGTAGTTCAACAGTATTAATGGTAAAACTTCCGCCGTTATTTTCAATAAATTATTTTTGTCATTTTCTCAATCCGACAATAATTCCGTTGTGGGGTCCACCAATGATTGTGTCGTTGTACGAATATTCCCTGTTAAAACGAACATTCCCTGACCAATCGAATATTATATAACAACTTGCGTACTTGGCAAAATTTATAAATATTACCCACAACTATAACATTATATCAAATTTACTCCATAATATTCAAAAATGATATTTATAGAAAATTCATCTTTATTTATAAAAGTTGGGGTCTTACAGCTTGAGTAGATGAAGGCTTCTGGTATTGAACTTGAACACCATCAGTAGTAGAGTGAACAGACTCTACGATCATCTCCTTGGTCATAATCCTTCTTCCTTGAGAGTCCACTCTATAATCGTAGGGGATATAGTGACTGCCGGCATGTCTATAGACCTTGTAGTGAGGCTGGTTTGTGATCAATTTGGTGGCAAACTTCTTCACCCTTGGGAAGTTTTGTGCTACCAATTCCATGCTTGGAAAGTGAAAGTAGCACGAGCTGAAGTAACTTGCATCCTTTTCAGTATGTGCTTTTAGCCACGGTATCCATTGGAAGAACCATCTCATTAGCAGGTCATCAGAATTGTAGAGGATGGTCGTGCAGTCTAGCTCAATGTTGTTCCAGTTTTTAACTATATCAAAGTTAGTCATCCTTACCACCTTGAGCTGTTCATCTCCATAGTTCACCCATCTTTCTGGTGGTGTTTCTGGTGGTTCATTCGAGACTTCTACCACTATTCTCCTAGTGAATTTTGCTGGAGAGAGGACATGATAGAATTCTGGTTCCTCTGATTCCTGATTTTCAGAATTGGAATCATTCTCCATTTCTTCTCTTTCGGAGCCTGAACCATCTTGATCATTTCCAACAGTGAATCCTTCTTGCTACATTTCTTTTTCAGAACCTTCTTCAGCAAGATCTTCCTCTGATTCATCTTCTTCACCACTGATTCCATCTTCAGCACTTTCATCTTTTGATACAAACTTATCATCACTTAGTTCAATGATAGCATTGGAGTGATCGTTTCTCTTTTTAGAGGCAAATTTGGCTTGTAGTCTGTAGCTCTTCCTTCTTGTTGGAAGTTCAGCTA
This sequence comes from Panax quinquefolius, assembly GCA_020205615.1. Classification (NCBI taxonomy): domain Eukaryota; kingdom Viridiplantae; phylum Streptophyta; class Magnoliopsida; order Apiales; family Araliaceae; genus Panax; species Panax quinquefolius. The sequence goes on along the minus strand of CM035170.1, from coordinate 16,800,796 downwards.
TAGGAGTTTCAGACTCTTCTTCCTCTTCAGACTCTGAAGTCTTTGGATCATTAGACGAACTTCCTTGAGGTTCAATACTGATAGGAGCAGTCCCTTCTTCTGTGGACTCAACACCCTTTGAGCCGTCATGGGGGCATTCAGGATTGGAATGGGCACGTTCTTCTTCTTTAGAAACAACATCATTTGACCCATCATCTGGGCTTGTTGGGGCAGTTGCCTTTGGGGATTGAGTTTGGTCATCTTGAATCTCTTCTTCATCAGCAGAGTGACTGCTCTGAGGATTAGCCACGGGGCTTGAGCATTCTTCTTTATCAGCAGATGCTGCATTTTCATTCATTAATCCAGCTTCACCTTTACTGCTGGATTTGGTCTGTGAGGACTCAACCTTTTCTTCTTCTGATTCTACATCCTCCTCTTCATCAGATGTACTATCTTGGGAAACTGAGGCTGGTTTGATTATCACCTTATCTTTCTTGCTGGATGACCCTTGAAGTAATCTGTTACTTCTTATCTTTGTGGTTTCAGCAGTTAGGATTTTTTCTTCTTCATTCTTGTCTTTGGAGGAGAGACTTCTACTTCTTGACGGGGCCTTGGTTTTCTTCACACCTCTGGATTTCTTTCTAGCTGGTGTGCTTGCTGCTGGTACAGAGTCATCAGACTCAGAGCTTTCTACCTCTTTTGTCTTCCTCTTCTTTGTAGAGGCCTTGCTACTGCTCCCAGATGTCAGCCTTTTGTTTTCCTTGGGGTTTTTCTTCCAATTCACAAATAGTTGTGGAGACATTACTTTGTGAACATTAAGAGGTTCTCCCTCATCATCCTTGATTCTTCCTCCTAGCTTCTTCTTCATCACAATACTCAGTAGTCTTCCATGAAAAACCTTAGTCAGGGGTTTATCTGTAGATTTCTTCATCTCAGCCTTTTCCAGCCATTTTGAGGTTTGATCTAGTAAGATAACCCCAAAGTTGATTCGCCTTTTCTGAACTATTGCTGACATAATCTTCAACTGCTGATCAAGCACAATATCATGTGCATTATCCTTGCATAATATACATTTGCCCACTATCTCTACAAGGAACTCGAACTCCTCTGGAAACTCCTTCTTCTTCATGTCCTTTAGACTAAGGTTTCTTTGGTACCCCATGATCTACTTTGCTTGTTCCGTATTGATATCATCAAGGCTCTTCAGTCCTTGGTCAGGAAAACCTAAGCATTGATTGAGGTCAGAAGATTTCAACTTTAGAGACTGACCTTTGAACTTGGTAGAAAGGGTTCTGGAGTTTATGGAAGCATTTGAGTAGAACTCTTTAACCAGGTCAACATATACTCGAGTGCTTGCCTCAAGACATTCTGAGAATCCAACTTTCTTTACAAGTTCAAAAATGTCTCTAAACTTCTTTTCGGATTTCTCAAACGACTTGGTTTCGAGATGAATGCCAGTGATTACTCGCCAATCTTTCATTTGAATAGTTCGAGGAATATTTGTATATGATTCAGAGGATTCTGTGAGAGATGGCTGATTGTGATTTGGGCAAGGCTCTGGAGGATTAATAGATTTTGGCTTCGATGAGGATTCTAGGGTTTGAAAATGGGAGGAAGAAAGGTTCGATAGTTTCTGATAACTGTTTGCAGATTTTGAATTAGTCTTAATGGCAGTTCCTTCTAACTCTGCATAATCAATGATGTGTCAACCAACCATTGGTTGCACGATGTCCAGTAATGAGTTGTAACTCCCCATAACTTTTCAGTTAGATATTTCTTTCAAAAGAGTAGACGTTTATTGACGTGGATTGACCGTTGACCTCTTTGGTTCGTAGAGTAGCATGGTGACGAAGCTATGGACTCTACGTTTTCCTTTGAACGTTGACTCAACAATCAGCTTTTGAGAGATGCTGCAGTGGATGGTTTTGACATTTATCCTCATCTTGATGCAACATAGCTTGATCACTGATATATTCGAACTTATCTTCTCATAATCTGAATGGTTGAGCAAATGTCCCATTTTCCACGCTCCTTGTGAATTGGAGTATCCTCTAGTAGGGCTGCGATCGTCGAGTCTGCTTCTGCGATCGCTGAGGTTGCACTACGATCGTGGAGTTCTCTTCAACCTCGACTCTACGATCGTTGAATGACTTGGTCCTTGAGATAAACTTTACTTAGCATTCCTTCTGAGTCAAGGTAGCTCAGGAAGGGCCAACCTCTTAGAGTGAACTAAGGGTCAGGTTTGTCCCTGAGGCGCTTTCCAGATGAAATACTTTAGAAGTGATTTGCAATGATATCTCATTCGACCTTTTCTGGTGAGGAAGTCATCTACCAACTTTAGACAATTACATTTGTTGTAATCGTGGTGTCCTCCTGCTCTTACACTACGATCAGATGTTTAATCGCAGGCACTCCACGATGTTGGGTTGGGTGGCTGATAGGTTATCAGCAGTACGTTTTGAGACGTTCCTACTGACTATGGATCTTCATTTGGTTCATCAGCCCCAAAGTTTTGGGACTCTGTAGTTGGTACATTTCTTCATAGTATATCTCAGTGCTGTTATTTCTTAACAGATCACTGCTCCTCCATGGTTGATGTTGTCTTCTCAGATAGATGTGATTCCATTTTCTTTATGTTCATTAGAAGGCAGCCTTGCATATCTTCTTCTGACTGGAATCACCATTATCACTTAAATCTCCTTGTATCGTAGGCATGGATATTTTCAGGACTGATCACTCTACGATCATTTGACAGCACTACGAACGCAGTCTTCTTTGACAGTCTTGTGTTTGCTGAGTTTTGTTTCCACGATGAGTTCCTCTAGACTGATGCTCGATGATCCTCTATTGTGAGCTTCCTTGAGGATTCTTTTCATATAGCATTTTTTGCTTGCTTTTGAGCACATAAGACCCTTTTCATCTTTGGTTGAATGGCTTGCTTCCATATACAGATTAGCAGCCATATGAGCTCCATTCTGGTTAGCTCAGCGGGTCTTCAAGGACAGGCTTGGACATATAGGAATTTTATCAGAATCACTTCTGAGCAGTCCATAGCCTTCTGCTGGTTGAGTTTTCTTGAATGAAGTCTTCTACTTCAGCATTCCTTAGTGTGGTCAGACAGACCAAGTACCTGCAGGTTAGATACATTTCTATTTTTGGTACCCATAATTAAATGGGTCCTTCTAGGTTAGTTTTCTAAGCCCATGTTCCTCATATTTGGATAATCATCACATTTATCACCAACAGTCATATTCATGCATGCAACTAGTTTTAGATAATACATTTTGAGATGCATGAAGGTGGGTGAGTGTAAGATTTGACATTTTAATAACACACTCTTTCTCTTTGATGGTTTCATCATTTGCTGGGTTATGTTCACAATGTTTGAGTGTTCACAGAGTGAAAATCAACTATACGATTTATGTGTATCTTGTTGATTCATGGAGGTGATCAGTTTCTACAAATCATCAAAATACACTTGTAGAACTGATCATACTCAGTAGGTTATCAAACACTTAGAACATAGGTTTGTACATACATACTAACCCATCAGTACAGATTACTCCACATTCAAATTGATTTAACCTTTGATATGCTTATGACCTATTTCAGATTTCTTTCACGATGTCATCTTCAACCTAAAACTTGGGTAGAGAGAAAGTTTGTAGGCATTTGAGTTTCCATCCTCAGGGTACTTTCTCTCTTCACCTTTTTAGGTAGATTATGACTCCTTGATGAGATCATCTTGTATAGTTCATAAGAAGGTGCATTTATGATGTACACATGTATAATAGTGAGGAACCGTACCTTTTTACTGTCAGTTTCTTAACAGTCATTATCTTTAATATACTGAGTTTAGGCATTGATGTCCATAGCTTCACATTTGCTCTTGACAACTTGTTGCTCTTGTTGGCCTTTAATCAATCAGTCGTGGTCTTGAAGATGCAGGCTAGGAGAATCTCAGCATCTTTAGTTCTTTGATATCTTTCAGTTTACAAGGTTTACATCTAGCTGCTGGTTGGCCAGACACAAGTTTGAGAAGTTCTTCTTTCTTCTCTGGATAAGCATTTCTTTGCATGTATGGCCTTTTCATCTTTTCAGGCTGGTGGATGTTTGACTTTTTTCTGTGGATGTCTCTTGAGCTTTCTAGCCTGGTCGTCAGACTACAAGATTGACTACAAGCAAGGATTGGTCTTGTTGATATGACAATCAAGAACGTGGACCAATCTGAGCAGCTTCAGGTGTATATACACATTTAACTTGTACACTGTATTTTCAACGTGTGAGCTCATCTGCATATAACAAGAGACTTACTACTAAACTAAGTTTAGAACAATGTTTGTGCCTAGGATCAGACTCAAAGCGATTAGCTTTTGAATATAGCATGAGAACCTGCTCTGATACCAATTATTAGTTCCAGTAGGCACAATAAATCTAGAAGGGGGGTTGAATAGATCCTTTTTAATTTCAAATACTTTTCTGGTTTATTTTGTATTACTCATAATTTAGCATATGACAAACATAAGAATCTTTTCAAGCACAGCAGAATAAGTAAAAGATCCCCTTCATTGATATATTCATAATCATACATACATTATTCGTAGAGTTAGTTCAATAGTAAGCAGTTAAAACATACATAGCAGTTATAGCAGTTAATAGCCATAATATAAATGACATAAAGTAAAAGACACAAGGGGTTTTAAGTGGTTCAGAGACTCAAGCTCCTAATCCACTCTTCTGCTTTCAACTAGCAGGATTTCCACTAAGGAAGGCGAAGACCACAATCACTAAGATTCCTTCAAGGCCAAGAGCCTTGGGACTTCAGATTCACTAAGAACTCTTGAGGCCGCCACTTTGGAACTCCTCTAGTTCCCTAGGAACTCTTCAAGCCCAAAGAAGCTTGGAACTTCATTTAGTCCCTCCGGACAAGGACCCCTCAGGCCCTGGCTTCTTGTTGAGTTGTTTGTTTGTTTGTTGGAGTTGGTGTTGAGCTGCTAAGATGTATTTATGCTCTGAACATCTTCTGTACTTAGCAGCTTGGCGTGATCATCCTTGAAGTGAAGTTGAGTGTTGCATGATGCTTAGCTTCTTCAGTTACTCAACCTCCTCTGATGATTCCTTGATGAACTGCCTTGAAGATCATTCCTCGTGATACGTGATGGCTGCATATGATGGGTTTCTAAGATAACTGTAAGCTCTTCTGCTAGGTACTTAGAAACTTTCTCATGCTTGCCACCATGATGACGTTTGTGATCTCCCTTCTTGATACTTGATGCCTTCTCATGATGGACTTGCTAAGATGACTGTGAGCTCTTCTCTATGGTACTTAGAGTCTTCCCATGGTGGACATCAAGATCTCATTGATGCTCTTCTTTCTCTCGGCAGTTCAGAACACTCTTCATGTAGTAGAACTCTCACTTCTACATTGTAGAATTCTCACTTCTACATCTTTCTTTGTCTGTCTCTAAGTGTTCTTGGTGGATCGTAGAGTGAGCTTTCGGACTCACTATCTTACATGGTTTAGAACAGTCCACCTTTTCTCCAAACTCGGCAATCTTTGAAGCTCTTGCTGATTTATACTCCTTCTCAGTCCTTCCGTTGGGAAGTAGCCGTTGAAGGCTATTCAAATATCTTCACAGATCTTGAGTTGACTGAGGTAGACTGCAGATGTGACATGTCATATTTTTCTGACACTGCAGTCTAATGTTTCACCTACCCCGTCAGAGATGTCACTTTGATGTCTTGGGCAGGTCGAAGACTTTATTTTCTCCTTCTGATTTCTCGATCAGAGGTTGTCCTTTTGCATCGATGCTCTTAATAAGCTCATGTCTGAATATCAATCTTCAGATTGAACCGTTGCCAATGCTTCAACCTTCAGCTGTTCGAACTCTACGATTCTCGATGCACGTCTTGAGGACCTCGATCGTGAGTGTCATGTTGGTTGTAGAGACAACACTACGATCTTGAAGAGTGTTGATTGAATCTTCAATGTAGAACCCCTCTTTCTTCTCTTGTGCAGTGCTTCAACACTTCTGTTTGCCTCAACAGCTCTCAGATATTGATGGCTTGATTTCTTTGTCCTGGCCCCTTTTGAATAACAAGACACTTTAGATTTGTGGCGTGTCCAGCTCACTTTGTCCTTGTGATCTCTCATTCACTTATCATCAATGGACTGACCCAATGCTTAATCACTTTAGCCTTGTTCTTCAGAAGTTTTCCAGTGTCTCTGTATGCACTTCATCAGTTCTTTCTTTGTTTGGCAAATACTACGATCCTGGTTGCTTCCAAGATTGTTGTCTTCTATCTGCTTGACAGCTACTGCACTTGCTGACTTTCTTTAGTCAGTTACTGAAGTCTTCTTCTGATCTCCTTGTGGAAGACTTCATCCTGAATGACTTCACAACTCAATCTGGATGCTGATTGGGTTGGTGCTTAGATCTTCTGTTAGCTTGCTTGCCATTCGTTGAGTGCTCTCTGGTTTCCTTCAAGTTGGATGTAACATTGCATCTTAAACCAAAGGCTCGGTTCCTTTGGATATTCTGGGAATGCTTATTCGTTGAGAATCGTATTAGCTCTACGATTCTGTCTTGGCATTATGAGCACAACTGTTGAGGTCGTAGTTCTGCACTCTACGATTCAGCTTTGGCTGTGCAGACCCTACGACTTCGGGATCAGATCTTGACACTCTACGACTTCTGTCTTTGTGCTCGATGTCTTCATCTGATCTTGCTCGACTACGACCTCTGTATATAATCAATAGACTCTACGACTCAGAGTGTAGTCTATGATCCTTAACTTGGCTTCTAAGATCGCAGAGACTCTCACGACTCGAAAGTGTAGTCTACGTTTCCGACTCGGGCTTCAGCAGATGTTCTCATCGGCTCAGAAAGGGTGTCGTCTCACGATTCTCAACACGACTTCCTCAAAGAGACTTGGCCACGAGGAAGTTCTACTCGACACACTATGATCCTTCCTCGTCTCTCTTGGCAGTCTACAAACTCCGAGATCTACTATCTTGCAGACTACGATTCTACCTCGACAACTCTCGAGTTCTCCTTAACTCTCCTGGCAGACTACGATTTCTGGTGCAGTGCTCGACGATCAGACAAGCCTATCTATTACATCATTAGATCAATCTAACATGCTTGATCTTTCTATATTTATAGTCCTTGTACATCATTTCTTTTTAAGGACTTTACAAAGTTATTTTGTTTATGTAGGATCAACCTAACACATTTGATCAATTCATTCTAAGTCCTTGTACATATGTTTCTATTATCTATCAAAGGATTTTACAGCTTTTCTCAATGCAAATTCATTCATATATATATATATATATATATATATATATATATCATAATCAAATTATATGTAAATAGGAATATCATTTATATGCTTATTCTGATATAATTAAAAGGATAAAATTAGGGATAATAAAATGTATGAATTATGTGTCTATCATAGAATGTAGGAGGAAGTGGAAGATTGGACTGGAAGTACCAAATTGACCAAACTGGGGAAGAGATCAGCCGCCCAAGAATCAAACTTAGCTTTACATATATTCATACTCGCGAGCCATAATCGAACATATTCGATCGAATTCATGGCAAATAATTCGAAATCTATCGAGCTACTCTACTCATGTAGAAAATGGGCATAGTAGGACTTCTCTCACATCCGGATCGTTTGAGGAGTCGAATAATAAAGGCTGCTCAAAATCAACTCACCCATATACGAACTCGAGTCCCGTTTGATTTTTTCCCGAGCCGACTCTGATCCGAGCCCGACCTGTCCGACTCTTTTAGCCTTAGACATGATCATGACCAGTGGTGATACAAACAAATATCTTTGGCTCGTAGTGCAAATATAAATTGTGATTTGAAATAATTATTGATTGGTGTTACAAGAATAAAATATTGATGATGAACTTTTAAATCATAGAAGATAGTAAACATAATGTTCTACTTGACTCTTCTAATAGATTGCTTGTTTAGTTGAAGTTGTTAATATAAAACTTGTTGTCTACTATATTTTATATGATTTATTATTGTTGCAAGTTAAAGATAATTTATTCTCCATTATCTTAGTCAGAATATTCTTTACTGGGCTATTTGAGCTCACCCTTTTCCTTTTTGTTTCATTGTTCTTCTCAGGAAATGATAGTATAACTGGGACTAGTCGGGGAGTGGAGTAATGGTTCGAGATAGTTACTATAGAAGTCTTCATTATGTTGTAAAATAGTGTGATTATAACTGTAATGATGACTTAATTTGAGTTTGGATATTGTCGTATTATGTACGGTGCAATATTTGCATTAAAACTCACAATATGTGTGGTCGTATTTTGCACGACAGTTTAATTGTTGTAAATAAGAAAGTTTGTATTTGAATTCTGTAGTATGTATTTTGGCGACTCAAAATGGATTGTTTGGACCTATTTTGGGGAGTCACAACATCATTTGAAATTAAACAAATTATTATTATTATAAATATTATCACTCAAATATGTCAAATTTTTAAAACTTATCCGATAAGCCAATTCAAAGTTTATTAGTATTTTGCACATATTATTAACCTTGTATTTAATAAGTTGGAGAAACCCGTTTGGCACAATTCTTTTCAAAACAACTTATTAAGAAAGTAAGTTGAAAATATAGGAGGATCGGTTCCTTCCTGTACATTTTTCTTTTTCTTCAAAAATCATTAAACCATGCATCTCCAGTTATTATTCAATAGTATTAAACAGTCAAGTAAATTTAAAAAAAGAAAATAAAAAAAATACAGAAGAATGGCCATAAAAGGTCAATAATATAAGTAACACCATACAAATAAAGCAAATCATTAAATCACTAATGTTATGACAAATAATTAATTTGAACAATATGGCAACTCCATTTCTACATTTCAAGAGGATGCAGTGCTCCTTATTCTATGATTTCTGAGAGGAAAAATAACTGAATGTCCAACAAATTTACGGATTTGGAGAACCTTCTAAACGAATATAGTCATACATAATTCCCTGGAAAGGGCTAACACTCCTTGGTTGTTTCAAATAAATGGTATTTTCACCTTGTAAGAGTCGATTTCCAGGTACATTCACATTGTACATCCAATATAGCCCATGAATTCCATGCCTGGCAATCGCGTTGTCCCTCCCAATTAGTCCGGTTGTAAATAAAGGGCGATTTGCGTTGGGATCATTGATTCGAATCTACAAATAAAGTTTTCAGTGAAATGCTCATGAACTGTGAAATTTAATTTAAAAATAACAAGAATCAGATTGTATACCTGCAATTCCGCGAGAGCTGCTTGTGCTAGTGCAACTCTCAGCTTGTATGTTCCTCTTTGATTGACACTGTCGAGTTTAAATTTAATCTGCCATGTGGTTCCTTGATAAGTATTGTCTTCTTTTCGCCTGCAACGCGAGAAAGCTTGTTACCAGTGATGCATTACATTTTCACTCAGCTTATTGCTAATTACTAGAGTTGAGACAATTTGCTCATTCAATTTTGGGAAATCTTGACACACAATGGGAGTACTAATAGTTTTTGATGAATTAAGAAGTACAGGATTATATAATGAAAAGAATGTAAAAAAATTGCTTTGTCAATTCAAATGAAGATTCTTTTACGAGAAAATGAGTGTCATCTCAAACAAAAGAAATATCTTAAAATTGGTACCTCGTAACCTGAGCAAAGAACCAATCATTCCGATAGTCACTCTCGCCAATTGTGTAGACTAAGTCTCCAGTAGGATATAATTCTGCGTATTTTTCCCACAATCCATACTGCCTAAACCTGTCATTAATATAAAACATTAATTTAAATTCATCTAAAGAAGATGTGTCTATAAGCAGTAAAAACCATAACTAGAGACATCACACATGAAAATTTTCTAATCAATTTGGATGTCTCTTTAGATAATCATTTCATCTTTATATATCTGTAGTTTATATGCCTCGGATGAGACAGCTTTTTCTTTTATTTTCTTGAAAGAATTTGTCACGAATCTAGGTGGCATTCTACCTTTGTGCTTTCAAGATTTATGGACTAATAATCCCTCGAGATTGAAGTTAGGAGAACTTACCTGTCCGCAGGGTTGACCAAAACTCTGTTAACATACTCAGGATTTGGATCAGGAATGTAAAATTCTGCAGCTGAGCGATCAGGGATCCCAATTTCCCATAGAGTCGGTCCATCTCTTGGAGGCTGATATACTAGATCCTTCGTATCAATATCACAACCTGCTATTGAATGTTACTCAAAACCAGCAATAAATCATCTGAGCACAACCAATGAACAGGAAAAGAACAAACAGTTGATAACAAGTCTGAAACTAAGACCTGGGGTTATGGTAACCAAAACATCATTTCTGTAATCTCCAATAAATCCTGGGACCCAAGCATATAGATTATAGTCACCGGTGCGTATGTTGTTAATGGAGAAGTGGCCTGTCTCATCTGCTTTTGTCCAAAATTGGTAGTCCTGATATAACATACATGTAGAAATCTTTGCTTTAGAATCTAATTTGAATCTGTGAGAGTTCCTTGGTCTCATATTGATTGGTTTTCATATAATGTTCCAAGGCATGCTTTTATTCTATTGCTAGCCATTAGAAATAAGTTGACCACTCGAGATAAATTACAGCTTTATGGTACTGTCAACTCTACGAGTAATTTTTTTATGTAGGTTACCCATTATAAATCATTCTCACTTGTTTTCCCAACGTTCCAACTCCTGCAGGCTTTAGAGTTTATTAAATCAATATTGGGCTCTAATCTTGAAAGCATCTGTTGAATGAGCTGGAATGACCTTTAAATCCTTGTCTAGCTGCCATCGCCATGTACTGTGGAGAAAAAGATATTATAGATGTTTTCAGACTATGTGGATATCTAATCTATAAAGCGATGTACTGTGGAGAAAAGATATTATAGATGTTTTCGACTATGTGGATATCTAATCTATAAAGCCGGAGGGAGGCTTTTTAACAAATTTTTGAAGCTTTTTAGCTTCCAAAAAAGCCTTTCAACTTTTAAAATAATTCCTATTTTGTCCTTTTTATATATTTTTTTATCTTTCTATTTAGTCCTTTAAATTTTATTAAAATTTTATTTTACCCCACATAATTTACACACTGGGTGCTAGTTATATCTGATGAGAAAGAAGTGCTATCTCTCATAAGAAATGAGCTTCTATGTTTAGAAACTGTGTTTAGAAACTGCGTAGATGCTACAAATTAATGGTGGAAATCAGGCAATCATAGCTGTTGGTTTTGATAGAAACAAAGTGAAACAAAAGAACATCGGGGCATCCGGGTTATCTTTTATTAAGCTTCAAAACACTTATTTATACAAACTAGCTTAAAAACAAAAAACATAAAAAAGTGCAACAAACACCACTACCTATAAATACTTCCTAAAAATAGAAACAAACCAACAAATACTTCCAAAGGTAAATCTTCCACATGACTAACTTATTTGACTACTTCCACTTCAATCTAGTCACTCCATGTCAAAGAACTCCTAGGACATGTCAATCCCAGAAAATACGTGATTACAAAGGAAATGGGGACTCTCTAATTGCATTTTTGTCATACTTGAAATTGCGAAGATGCTACAAATTAATAGTGGAAATCAGGCAGTCATAGCTCAGGGGCCCTCATTGTTGTTTTGCATCTCTTTCTTGTCTTGAGATATGGCCCGAAATGTACCCTCCACATATCCTTCTTGTCTCTGCTAAGCCTCCTTTGTTCTTGAGTGCATTCAATGACTCTTCCGCCAACACGACACATCTTTTGAGTTTTCTAGAGATGATATTGTAGTTCTATTCTTCTACTTGCCGGTTGTCCTGTTCTCGGAGAGATTGGTTGCTTTGTTCCACCTTCTTGAGGGAGTTTGCTACAAGAGGGAGTTTGCTACAAGTGATTTCTCTATGTATTGCTAAAGTGAGGTTTGATTAGGATTGGTGAGGTGGTTCTCTAGGCGAGTATTTGGGATGCTATACAGTTTCTACCATGATGTCTGAGATGGTATAGATAATATTGTGCATTTGGGTGTATATTTCTGCAGTTACTTTGTCTCCTATATAATTTCTTTCTCCTACTCTAGATTGACAGAGAATGCATTGCATGATTTATTTCATTTTTGAGTGTTCTGGTTTTGTCTTGTATGTTCGTTTGAACACATCCAAAACATAATAATTAAAAAAAAATGTTTGCATTTGCACACATCCAAAACAGAGTAATTTTAAAAAAATCACCTTGCATTCTTTTTGCCATGAACCAACCTCTCCTGGTGGGGCTAATCCCACATAAGCACCATTTGCTGGAATCAAATCAATGTTAATATACCTGGAAGGAGTAATTATATAGGTTTTCATCACATTTATATAATGCAATAATTCAGAACATTTAATTAATCAGGTTCACAATTTTTATTACTAAACCAGTAGAAAAGAAATGAGAAAAAGGTTGTTACCTGTCCTTAACTAATAGTCTACCACTAACATTGCCACGTCGATCTGATGAAGGAAAGTCCTCAGATGCAGGAAAACTATAGGGCCAACTTTGAACTTCAATCAACATCTGATTAATTAGAACCTATCATTAGTTTTCCTCTCAATTTTATATCTATACTCATGCAAATATGAGTAACAACATTTTCCGTTTTCTTTGGGTACTAAACCTGTTTTTTTGCATCGTCCCAAAGTGTAAGTGGATCATTTCCATCCATCACAGAATTTAGATAAATGAAAACTGGTCCAAAAACTTTCTTCCAGTGCTCACCCTGTCCAAATTTGGGGCATAAAGATTCCCCAGCATAGTGACCACTAAGAAACACCTGATAAAGCCATATTTTATACAACATAATCAGCAAACAAAATGGGGAATCAAGAGATGATTAACATGTTACACAGTTACTATGTCTGACAAAGCATTAGAACTTAGTTTTCATCATTAAAATCCCGAAAGCACAAGATGAAGCGATGTTAAATTTTAGATGGAGACCTCAAAGTCACTTACAGCTAGGCAAGTGGGCCCCACATGCGATGTGAGGTTCTGTTTGACAGGTCCACCAGATCGAAACTCATCACTAGGTGTAATTTGCCAAAATCCCACGGGTGGTTTCATAGATATCCACCCATGGACCCTGAGATCTTTGTTATCGCACGAGTACTGGTATTTGTCATCCACCTGCACAGCAGACGTTTGATTGAAGAAATGATCAGAATTTCATTACATTGTGTTTGCACTGGGATTTTTTTTTTGAATTTTGGTCAAATTCTCATTATTTTGATAATATACAACTATCAATGCTAAGTTGGAGAGATGGAGAAGTACACTGTAATCTAACGTCTTTATACTAAGTAAGAGCATAAATAAATGATGTACGAGTTCAACAATGTAAGAAGAAGAGATGCAAGTATTGCGTCGGGATAGGAGGTGCCCAAGACTTTAAATTTTTGGGACCAATATTTCATATAAAGGGGTAGATGATGAGGATGCAACCCACACGATCAGAGCATGATGGATGATGTGGCGTGGTGCATCAGGGTGTTATGTGAACATTAAATCCCGACTAAGTTGAAAGGAATGTTTCATAGGATAGGATGGCGGTGAGACTAACAGTTATATGTGGAGTTGAATGTTTGGCGACCAAGTATTAACATGGCATAAGATTGGAGATGCTGAAATGAGATACTTAAGATGGATATGTGGCCATACAAGGTTGGGTAAAATTAGAAACGAGGATATCTGAAAGAAGGTTGGGGTGGCACCGATTGAGGAGAAGATGAGTTAACATCAGTTGAGATGGCTTGATCATATCCAAAGTAGGCCTATAGACATACTGATAAGAAGGGTAGTTTTGTACTATAATAAAAAGAGCCATGATAGATTGAAAATTACTTGAGGAAAAGTTGTGTAAAGAGACTTGAAGGAGTGGAATATAACTGAGGATATGACATGTGATAGCCTGTAATATACTCCGCATATTGGAGGCCAAGCAGGGTGGTTTACCTTTTTGTTGCGTCTTCTTCTTTCTTTTTTTACTTAAACTTAGTCATTTACATATGTGATTCATTCCCAGCCTACCCAACCAGTTTGGGTTAAAGTCATTGTTAAGTTGAGTCCGAACTGACATTTAATTAGAGTACATAACTAGACCTTATTAATCGCCTGACCTTATATTTCTTATTCAAGGCAAAAGAAACTATTACACCAATTCTCAATCCAAGTTTAACATTGTGCGTCACATTAATTTGATTTGATATATGATTGTCCCAAAGGTAGACTAGTATCAAAGAATTTTTCTTGTGACATAGTATTGAAGAATCTAGGATCATAACAAAAAGTTAAAAGTATTTCATCATATTTTAAATTTAGTATATAAAAGATATCTTCACTGAATCATTTAAAATGAGGATTCTTTTGCAAAAATTATATTGAATGCCTTCTATTCCAACCAAAAGTATCTAATTTTTTTTTGTGTGTGATGAAGAATTTTCTTGTGACATACAATTGAAGAATCTAAGATCATAACAAATTGTTGTAATATCATCATCAGTATTTCATCATATTTTAAATTTAGTATAAAAAATATATCTTCAATGTATCATTTAAAATGAGGATTCTTTTGCAAAAAATATATTGAATGCCTTCTAGTCCAACCAAAAGTATCAAAAAAATTCTTGTGACGAAGAATTTTCTTGTGACATACAACTGATAAATCTAAGATCATAACAAAATGTTATAATATCATCATAATATTTTAAATTTAGTATAAAAAAAGATGTCTTCACTGAATCATTAAAAATGAGGATTCTTTTGCAAATGTTATATTGAATGCCTTTGGTGCTGCTAAAAAAGGAAAACGAAAAAGAAAGTGGTGAAAGAACTGGAACCTCTCCTCTAAACTCAGGCTCCACTGGGTTGACCAGTTTGACTGCTTCAGGGTAGGCAAGGGGTTGACCTCTCCCAGGTAGCCGGTCATCTGGCAGGGGCATGTATCTTCGCCTGTCGTCGGCTACAGCCATGTAATGAAACCTGTTGACTCCAGTTAACACAGCGTTAGAAGGGACAAGGAAGCTTAGATTACCATGTTATATGCTAGTTGATTCTCATGCTAATCACATTGCTTACAGATACCCAATATATTTGTGTTACTCTATATGCTAATCTTCAGTTAATAAGTACTGCCCAACCTAACTCTAACCTTTTATCTAAGAATCAGAGTTAATGACCCATGATGAATATTAAGAATTACTCCCTTGGTCTTGAAGATAGACCATATTCATTTTATCTTGCGAGAAATTGGTAAACTTTTTTCTGGATTGAGGGAGTATATATTTTAGGTAACTAACCACTGGAATTGAGCATAATTTTTAAACCTTTTATTGCATTAATCACAATTACATAGATAGATTTTAAACCACCTCTGTTGATTACAAAAAGCATAGGATTTTTTACTTGCTTTCTAGGTAATTTTGGTACAAGATTTCTAATTATTAATCATTGAAACTACAATACGATTATAGAAGATGGAGGAGAAATCTTTACTTGTCTTTTCTTAGCTTGAATGCGATTCTGGTTTCACCAAGGCCAAAAGCAGGCCATTCCATTGAACCCAAGTGTTCATAAATGGCATAGGAATAGAAGCCCGAGCAACCACGCAGCAAAATAAACCTAACAAAGAACCATGTTAATGAACTCTAAATAATGATCCTTGTAACTAAAATTTCTCAAGATATAGATATGATATGATTAAAGAAAGAACCTTTTGTCAATATTTATAGGAGCAAGCTTTCCCAGGTGAGAAGGGTCCCATGGTCTTGAAAATGACACCTCGACTTGTTCCTCTGTTTCCACTATAACCTTAAAAATTGTTGCTTTAATTCTGCCTCAGAGATCAGTTTTTAGTCTTAGTATTAGCAATAGTATAAAATGAGTTGTTAGATACAATGGAGTCATGTGGAGTAGTGAATATACACTTCAAATACTCCACCCTTCCTTGTTCCTTCGGGTGCACTCCAAACGACATCCCAGTACCTACATATTTCATAAAAGTTGAAGCTGAGTCAATATTTGGTAACGTGTAATATTAACAAGTGTATATACAAGATTTGAAGTTCTCAGTTTTTAATTTATACTTTATTCTAGTCAGATAGGAGATAATGGATTTATTGCTATGTTATAACAATTCATCTCATAAAGATAAATAAGAGTTGGAATCTAATGCAACGTCAATAATAAATTACCCTCGATTACTTTCATTGTTATGAACTTCGAGCAAATTGTCAATGCCATTATACCGTACTCCAGTGACTATGCCATCTGGCTTGGATAGTGTGACTTGGAGTATGCCATTATCAATCACCACCTAGAAACAAAGATATTGTTATATTATATGAAATAACCATTTGATTTAGCAGAGCAGGATCCATGTTGTCAATTAACTTTCTACAGTTTCCTAATGCCTCTCCTTTCTTCAACAAAAGTAATATAGACCATTATATATAAACCAAAGAAGAAAGGAAATGTAAACGTGTACTATGAAGTACAAACATTAATAGTTAAGGTTTAATAACCCACATGCCTCAACAAGAAACAGCAAAAGTGTGGAAGATGGCATGATGGTATGAAAGCGAAACACAAAACAGAAAGTCACCTAAAAAGTTTCTGATGAAAAGTGTTACAAGGCCAGTTCTGTTTCTATTAACAATAGGAGTTCACCAATTTTCCATACAGTACATTTAGAAAAACCGTCACGCTAAAATTTATACCAATGTGAAGAAAAGTTGCACTATATATATTTTACATACATGGCGATCGTGTATATACAATCGGACCCCAAGAGGTGACATAGGTCCTGGAATTTCTGCACAAGAAATCTCAATGTCAAAGCAGTCATATGTGAACAAAATAGTACAACTCTAATTATGTACTAGTTTTCTGTGCTCTATTTATTTCTTAATTCTTCGCATCCGATTAAGACGAGAGATTGGAACTGTAAATTGGCATATGTGTGTGTACCAGCACGCTTTCTTTCCTTGAATTAGTGAGAAAGCATAATATTTTAAATTTTTAATTACCTTAACTTATATTTTCACTTATTTTCGGACCAAAGTTTGGTGAACTAAACATAGCTAGCGAGAAAAGAACCTAAAAGTACAACTCGTGAATTTAATTATGAGATAGGTTTGCTTCTTATATAATTTCTGTTGATCAGTCTGATTTGAGTAAGGTTTAAATGCAGCAGTAGCCACACTGTAAATTTAAATATTTAAATGTATTAGCATAATTGATATTATCATTATTTTATTAGCCAAAGCTTTTGTTCCTTTTAACATCATTCAAGCCAAAACTCGAAAAGATTAACAAACACAAAATCAGTAGTATACAACTAGACATTGATCTTTCAATGAAACATATACATTTTCCAGGTTTATCCCATGAGTTTATGTGGGTACCATAAAAAAAAAGTTGGGTGAAAAATTTGCAACAAGTGCTTGAAACAAATCCCACCGGTTGGGAGAAAGATTCTAAAATATTGGATACAAAAAATTGTAATTAGTTTATTTCGTTACCTCTAAAACTAAAAATTAAGAACTAGTTTGAAGACAAGTTGTAGAATAGAGAATCAGAATTACCTGTTCTCGAGCTTCCACAAGTGCAAATATTTTTTATAATTGCTTTAAGGTTCTGCCCACCTACCATAACTTGTCCAATTTATAATTCTAAGCAAATGAACGTCTTCATGCTGAAATCACCACCGCGGACTGCCGTCGTACCATCCCAACTTCCGCCAAAACTGCCGTCACCGCCTGCAAGCATCCACTGCTCCCCGCAAACCCAGTTGGGTAATTCATCAAACACCTATAATACCCCCGTTATTTCGGCATTTTGATTCCAATTAGCTTCAGAAGTGGTTGGGAGTTTTTGGGAAGAGAGAAAGAAGTATATTGATTGTGTAACCAGTTACAGAGAGAGAGAGAGAGAGAGAGAGAGTGGCGGGGTGGCGGGGGCGGGGGGTCAGTAGGTAATGAGCGTAATATATGGCGGCCATGACAACTGAGAGTTAGTTATTTGTGTATCCAAACTTATAGGCTCATGAACATCTTGTGCTCATGCATTTCACCTAAATAGAATTTGTTTGAACTAATTGAACCAACAATAAAAAAAATTAACAAATAAGTACTAATTAATTTCGTTGAAATGCTAATAATAAAATAGGAAATTGATATTTTTACGAGAAAATTTTTTATTTCTACAAAATTTCATTTGCATGAATGCGAGTCTCATTTATTATTCCATTCAATTTTACTTGCGAAAAAATTCAAGTTTTGAATGAAAAAAGACGAATACTTTTCTTTCGTGTTGTAATCAAGTTTATATTAAAAAAAAAATTAATTTTAATAAATTTCTCGAATAAAAATATTTAAGTCACAACATGAGGATGGGGGTTTTGAACTCTAGACGCAAGGGCAGTCACAACATGGGGATGGCCGGATGGGGAATATGAACTCTAGACGCAAGGGCCAGTCATACGGACTAAAGCTAAAAATGAGAATACAACAAGTATCACAAATAAATAAAATCTTACCGTACAGTACAGGGGAGAAAATAGTAACAATAATCTAACTCGGAACCTAATAGTTCCAGGCATAAACGAGAAATCTTGAAAATGTAAGGCAATCCAACAAATACCTGCTACTCATTTGAATCAATCCACAGATAACATAATTTGAACTGGCTTGCAATCTTTTTTGATTCATACAAGTTCAGCCTCATTTTATGTAAACATATTTACCGAAACTGGACGGTGAAATTCATCTTATCTTATACAGGAAATGAATATGCATAGACCCTCTACAGAGGAGCATGATCCTCCAGTGTTCAACTAGTTACAGCGATATGCTCAATACATAATAACAAATCCAGATGGACGGAATGTCCTGAAAATGAAACACGTGAAAATTTCAAGGTTTTCATTGCTAATGGCTAATGCACTGGACTGCTCTCGGTTTTCCTCTGGAAAAGCAGCGACCCTAATAGCACAGCGATTCCAGTTATAGCTATAGTGAATAGAAGTCGTTTTCGAGAAAACTCTGGAGGCTGCCTTCTTTGTGGACCACGCGCTCTCTCAGTTTCTCTCGTGTCCCTTGAAAAAGCACCCACAACAAAATGCGTTAACGTATAATTTGCACAAAATGTCATAGCTATGGACTAAAGTGAAAAATAAAACTGTTCAAGAGGACACCCAGACTGTAGAACAAAGAAAGTTTCCAACTTTCATATTAGGAGGGGCCTAGCCCTGAGTCTAAAGTGTCTAGTTTGTAGGCTTGGGCTTGGATTTCAGGTAATAATTGTTGCCAACAGTTCTTTAGAAAACAAAAATACAGTTCAGAGTGCAACTAAACATTCATAGTTTTTCTGGGAAGTGAGTTTCGTTCCGGTGTTCATAATATATCACTAAAAGAATGAAATAATGATCATATGATAAGGTGACGTGATTTTACTTCACGGAATTAAGAATATTTCATGGAGATGTAACTTTAAATTGTGCTTTGTGTAGATCTCAGTTAAATTAGACCCTTCTTCGTTCTATCGAGTATTTATAGAAAGATATGATGACATGGTTCCAGAAAGCACTGGAACATATTAAAGAAAACAGAATCATGTACTGTGATCGATAATATATTGTACATAGCTGGCTATGGTTCTTTCACAAGCCTCTGGTCATTGAGTTTAGCGTTACCACACGATACAATCAGACTCGCATCAGGTCACAATGACTCAACTCCAGTTCTGGGGTTCATCAAGAGATTTTAGTTATTTGTGCTGAAATTGGTTCGAGGGATGCTTGAAATGGAGCCCGTGGATAAGTTATATGATTTGGGATTTGCTAGATACAATATATTTAGTAAGACCAAATCAAGACAAGCCAAGTCGACAAACCAATGTTCGTTCATGTCATCTAATCCTCGTCGAGGTTATGTTCCAATCCATTGAGGGGTTAGCGTTCGCGCGATAATGTGAATTTCCAATCATGTTGAAGAGGTTACAAGCATTCATGCGGCAACACGAGTTTGGATTGCACGAAACGAAAGAAGAGTATTCAAGCTACACAACAAGGCATGCGTTATGGGATTTGTTTCTAAGTTCATTAGTTTGTTCCAATCAAAGATTCAAGTTTGGTGGAGAAAACAAAAAGAGCAAAGATTCAAGTTAGGGATTTAAAAACAACGAAAAAAGACAACTATGGACCCCGGCGCTGCCGCGCCGTTAGCTAATTCAAATCTGGTGTGGTCGCGCCTTGCTGCAGACACAAAAACCCCTCTCTGGAGGTCCAGCGCTATCGCGCCCATCTGCAGTTCAAATCCAGCGCGGCCGCGCCATGCACGGATTTTGAGACGCGTTTTTTTACTCATTTTCAGCAGATTTCATTTCCATATATTTAGGGATTTTGCATCATCTTTCAGTTCTAATGATCTAGGATATTTTAGATAGGATTTTGATTCCAAATGAAATTGTTGATTCCTTTTAAGATTCTAGGGTATTCTTATTATAGTATAAATAAGCATGGATGAATGTAATTAAAAAAAACACTTTAGATTATTAATAAAATTCTTGTGAGATTATTCTCCTTTTGGTTCTTTGAGAATTCTCGAACTGTTCATGGTTTTACTGTGAGGTTCATCTTTGACTTATCATACAACAATCCATAGTTGTGTGTGGCGTCTTCTACATCATCAATCGTCGATTGTACCAAATTTACTGCTTCTTATAAGTACGGGGTTTAGGTGTCGTTGGTGTCCATTCAACGCAAACTTCTTTGCGCAAGCAATTGTACCAAGGTTCTTGCTTACATATAAGCATTGGGTCAAGGTGTCGGTGCCCATTCAACGAAGATTTCCTTACACTATCGATTGTACTGAGGTTCTCGTCTCAATATAGACATTGAGTTTAGGTGTCGATCGAGTTTCACCATAACTTGTTGGAAACGATCTGCCCGACGACAACCTCATGCAAGCGTGTCGTGGAGTCTATCACCACATGACAACAAGAGGAATAATTTCTTGTTTGACTACTGAGGGGCTTCATTCTATATTATTTTTAAAAGATAAAATACTCTTATTAAAAATTCTAAAGCAGTTTTTCATTTTACCTGGAAGATTCTACAGGAATATTTGGAACACCATTGCATCTGCTTTCATGGCTAATTCTTTCACGAAGTCTAATATATCTGCTACACAAATTACACAACTCTGTCCGGTTCCCACATAATTCCTAATATTACAATAACAAACATATTCAGAATTTTAGACTGGAAGAGTTTTGCTTAAAGCTTCAATAAGAAAGCATATAAAGTTACTACCTGATGCTCAAGTAGATCGACTGCAGGCAATGGAAACTCGCAGAACTCACATGTTACAATTCTTTGGGGGCAATTTTCACCTTTATGCATGGCTAAAACTTCACGTTCCATTGTCTCACTGCAGAGTGAGCAAGATACCTGCGCCAAAAAAATAGCCAGTAAATCACTATTACAACGAGGCTATACTCCAATTTGGACTATACTAGAAGAGACTGGTAAAAAAGGACAATTATATCCCAGATAATATAAATATATTGGGACAACCAAGTCGTTTCATCCCCTTATACCTCTCTTATGCAAACGTAACAACAACAAACCCTTTCTCCCAAAAGAAGTCATTTGTGAGTTCCACCTGAAGGCCAAATTATGCAAATAACATATAATAATCCCCTTTTTATCTTAACCAAACTTGTGATTAGTACCCCAACAAGACAGATCACTACAACCTGACAAAAGTTCATCCGCTTACTGCTTACCCAAAGCAAAAAGATAATAATGCGTGAAGAATAACATTTTGTACATCTAGAGCTACTGAGGAAATTAAACGATCAGATTCAACTTAAAGTTGTTGCCAAGATTGTAAAGGTGCATTTCAAATTTGAAGTTTCAAAATTAGTTGTCCATGGAAAGGTCATGTATACCTACATAGATAACAAATAAGTAATTGACTTCTTCATAAATAATAACTGAGTTCCAGATCTAAAGCATTCCTTCATAGTGTAACTGTAACATTAGGGCAAAATTAAGATTGCAGTAAAGCACGACTAGTAAATGCAACAGAGTGCAAAACCCTTATGCCATCTAGAGCAAAAGCACTCCATAGCTTATACCAGCAGAAATGCTGGCACACACATCTTAATGCATCTAGCAACTTCCACCTAGGCATCACTTCAAGATTGCACAATTTCCAACATCAGAGTAATCTCGGCTTCCACCATTCCCCCTCAAAATAGAAATAAACTGCATTCATGGAATTACCCATCGATGCTTTCTACAGGTACTTGCCACAAGAGAGGCTGATCCACCTAACCCTAAAAAACAATACATCAAAATTTAAACACATTTGAGGGCGTCTACCATTGCTGATATATGCATGGTATTACACAATAGTCTCAGTAAGTAACTCGAAAATGCTTTATTGCTTCTCAACGATGAGTCCCAAAGCTACAGTTAGTCCATAGAATTGTTTGAAGGCTTCCACTCTAGAAATTTGATGTTTGATTGTAGGGGCAGATCCTGCCAAGTGTAGTTGATTGCTCTTTGCCTAACTTACAAGAAGGCGAGCTCTTAGGCAACTCTGACCTGTAAAGTAACCACCCCTACCACAATTGAGGGCGTTGCACCTCCAAACAAACAACGGGGATGTCAATGTTTCTTAAAGCCTCTTGGACATGCTGTTTTTACTCACTAATGCCCATTGGCTCTGGGTATCATTCCTAAAACGAATAACAATATAAGAACATCTATCACAGTCCACAATTTTTTTCTCTGGTCAAGAACAGGGTCCTACCATCCTATATTATACTAAAATTACAGGTCCTTCTGCAAATGCACCGAATCAATTAGTAAGATTAAACGTACATATGATGTCGGACTCCATAAGGTCTGCATAGTATCACATATACATATAAAATGTGTACACACACACAAATAAAAGTTACGTCTATAGAATCATACATTAGACATACAACAAAATTGGTGGGGGTAGGTTATGTGATGGAAGGAAAATAAGATAATACATAATATACCTGAAAGAGATCTAGCACAGATAGTAATTCTTACAAAATTAGTTGCATGTATCTTTTCACCCAATATATATATTATATACATAACACACACACACACATAATATATATATATATATATGGAAACAAAAAAAATAACTATGTAGAAGCAGGGAAAAACAGTTTACAAGACAAAACCACATACCGGTGCATGAGTGCTTAAGAAGTGTTCCTCAGCATATTTTTTGGGAACCATCTCCCCGCACACTTTACATTTTTCCAGATTTCGGGAGCAGTGAGCATAGTGCAAGTCAATATTTGAAGAAGGAATGTCTCTGTCGCTGGAGACATAGAAAATTACGTTAATCAGCAAAAGGTTGCTACTTGCTAGGTTAGACAATTAAAAATGCCTACTAGGAGGATGCAGACGGAATTTATGTGATAAGAAAACCATCCAATATTGAATAACTATTTTTCTGTGGACATTAGGAGTACCAATCGGATGTTTAGAATAGAGTAACCAGTGAAAAACTGAAACGAAATAAGAAATAAATAAAACAAGATATAGGTGACATGGATTTTCCTAGTAGCTATAAGCTAAAATCACAAAACCAGCACATAAATAATGAGAATGGAAGTGACAAGTTATGGAAGCATTGGGAGACCCCCCCACCCCCCGCGCGCGCGTGTGTGCGGGGGCACGGAAAACTTCAGAAATTATCTTTCAGTCGACAAACCTTGGGGACTTTCAATGAAAGGTTCCTAGAATTTTTTAAAGGATTTTTTACAAGTATGTCTCTTATATAGACTTCAATCATTAATCCTATTGAGCATATAATTAAATAAGTCTAGACTTCTAAATCATATTATACAATGGTACAACCACATCTTAAAAGGTAACTAGAAGTTTAAAATTCCTACCAAGTGCCAAGCTACGAGTTACTCTAAAAGATTAGTTATTAGAGAACGAATCCAATAACGTATATTAAATTTTAACACTCCCTCCCTCGGTGACCATCCTCTATTAGCCAGAGCACACTACATTGTAATGCACAAATAGATCAGTAATGGCATTATGAACCAAATACAGCTGGTGGGAAGGACTTGGAGATATAATAGCAGGTTACTGCAAAAGTTAAAATTTTAGAAAACGGCCAACAATGTATATCACTCCGCATAAAGGATGAATTTAGGCTTTAACCCTACATTTGGCCAGAGATAACAATTCAATAAATATAGACATAAACATGGTACAATACTCCCTCTCTTCCAAAAACAAGTCTCCTTTGCTTAACTCATGGGCATTAAGGAAACACATATCTTTGTTGACTAAAAGGTATTACTTACAAATTGGGTATCCATTTCCTTACACAACGGGTCCCATTTGTACTTGAAGTACTCACATAATCGAGCTCATTTTACTTGCCATTTGTAAGTATATTATACCACATACCCTATGTTATTCAAAATTTTCTTCGACTTGGTGAACTATACACTAATTTTGGAATTAAAAGAAAAAGAAACTCAAAAAAGACTTATTTCAGAATGAAGGAAGTAGTATGTATGCACATAAGTTGTTGAGGAAAAACCAGACAAGTGACATGTAGTATTGCTTCAAGGTTTCTAGGTATAGTTTTAAATTAGGATTTCTCCCAACATGTTGGGCAAAGGTCCAAGACATGGCAAACCAAAACTATCTGGAGGACAACATCTGAGTGTTGGTTAAGGATAGGATAAATTTAAAGGAAGTAAGTTATAAAATGATGGAACACCTATTACTATTACTGAAAAAGATATTGTGGTGGCCTTCCAAATGAACCTAATCCACGAGACTAGAGAATCATTCCATATCACTCGGGGGCATAACATTTAAAAGAAGCTATTATCTAATGCATCAAACATATATCAATAATGCCTGTCCAGAATAAAAAGAAGAAACTCAAAAACAAGTAAACATAAGCTGCTTCAACTGGAATTTAGACAATATAGCTCTCTCACTAGATAACTAGAAGAATTTTAATCTTGTGTAATGTGACAACTAAACAAACATAATCACCCACATGCAAAACATAATTAAACAAAGAAAGAAAAATATTACTACCAATCAAACAGATAATCACAGAAATAATAACAGCTTAAAACATAAATAGTCAGGCCAATCATGAAAATAATCATAAATCCACATAACAGTAAAAGTTAAAAAGATTTTTACCAATGAGTGCATATGCTTGTGGCCTGATCAGAAACTTCAGCCATTGTTAACGCAACAGAAATCCGACAAAGACTCTCTCTGTCTTTGTTTGATCAGAATTCTGTGCAATGATAAACCAAAAATCAATCAGAATCTAATTCAACAGATTCCCACTAGGGAAATGAATTGTAAACTCCGTATCAGATTAAACAATCGTTATTAATATATCACCAGGTTTACAATTTTAGCTCTTGAACCAACCACCACCTACCGGATAAAAAACAAAGAGTGAGGAGATAGGGGAGAGAAACCTGTGATTTTGAAAATTGAGTAGCTTAGATGCGATTTTTTGTCGATGAATCGTTCTTTTGCAGATGAATTTTGTAGCTTGATTGAAGATTTCAAACCCAACCCACGAGAGTCTAGTCTTTGACGATTTGGTTAATCACACTGGGTTGCTTGTTCTGACCCACTCAACATTGACTTTGTGATCAAACACGCGCGAGCGATTGGGTAGGTAATAGGTTGGTAGCTGCCCCCTAGCATGGCCAGCTCGTCGTCTAAATTAAACTCGAATTTTTTAAACGAGTCTAGCTCAGTTTATTTATTTTTATAAATATATATATATAATATAAAAATTAAAAATAATTATATTTAAATCTATTTTTTTCCATCTCATAAATTTTTATGTTAATCGTAATTCAGTTAATTTCATCAAATATTTTATCGACATGCATATTATTTTTTTTATTAAATCAATTGAGTTTGACTGGTGTGATGTTGGATTTAAGTTGGACTTAATTAAGTTTAATTTCAAATTTATTCAACTCATTTAAGTTATACTCGTTTAAAAGATAGTTAATTATTGATGGTATTGATGATATCTTCTTTGGAGACCATTTACTACTATGTCATTAATTATTATTATTAATTTATTTCAAGTTCTACAAATGTTTGGCCACTTGGACGGATCCGGATCCTGATGATCGTTGTGAGTAATTAGATCTCCATCCAATGACTCACAATATATCAAAATATATATATTAAATATATTGTGAGTCATTGGATGGAGATCCAATGACTCACAACAAAACTCTCACACCATCCTCACATAGAGATCCTCACAGAGGATCTGATTCCACTTGGACAACCAACAAATGAATGTTCACTTGTCTCTCTCTCCCCTATGATTGACAATTTGACATATAAAATATGAATAATGTTAGAGACACAATTTATTTTACAACTATTTTATAATTTGCTGACATGACATACTCCACCTCAACTTTTATGTGGGGCTGAATACTATATTGAAGCAATTTATTCATCAATATATTGAGGTGAAGTATGTCACATCAACAAATTATAAAATAATTATAAAATAAGTCGTGTCTCTAGCATTACTCATAAAATATATAATGTTTACATTCTCACATGGTTATTTGTCAAAATGACCTTGATGAAAATTTTAATTATGAGTTACTTCAATTTTTATTATTCATTTTTAGGTTTAAATTTATTATTTTCTCGTACAAACTTGTCCAAAAAATTCAATATATTTGGTTGAGCTTGAGCATATTTATAATAAATTCGTCTGCTAAAATTAGAGCCAGTTGATTCTGAATAAACATAAACCCGATTAACAAACCTAACTACAAGGATGAATAAATTGGGCTGTTTATGTTTTGGGCTAAAGTGATTGATGGGTTGAGAATTGGGTCACTTAAGTCCAACTTTATGGTGCCTGGCCTCTTACAACAATAGTTTTGAATATAGAGAATAAATTACCAATAATTTTTCAATAAGTCTTGACAAACATGTTTATTGGACATTTTCATTTATATTTTATTTTTTTTTGTTTGTGACTTCAAAAAAATGTATAGTATTTATTTCAACAGAAATTTTTACAAAATATAGTGTTTTAGGTGTAATTTAGATACATATACAAGAACAGGGTTGTACAGTCTGTATAACTTTATTTTTGTATATGTATCCAAATTACACCTAAAACACTATAGTTTGTAAAAATTATAGTTGGAATAAATAGTATACATTTTTTGAGTCACAAGCAACATTTTTTTTTTTGAAAATGTCCAATAAACATGTCCATGTAGAAAGACTCATAATTTTTAGGTCAGCCTAACCAACTTGTTCTTTTTTATTTTACTTATATTTATTTTAAGAGTATATATATGGATAGAACGGATCTTAAGCATACCTCTTAAATAACATACTTTTATTAAAACTACGTCGTTTTGAAGATTTTTTTTTAAAAATAAAATAATATTAAAAGAAAGTGGTCACACCTGCTTTCCTTTTATTTACAAAAATATCACCCGTAGCCACACTTGTTTTTTAAAAGAATCTTCAAAACGACGTTGTTTTAATAGAAGTATGCTATTTAAGAGAGTATAATATTTAAGAGACATGCTTTAGATCCGTCCTCTATATATGAATACATCAAATTTATTTCCTCCTTCCCCGAATACACTATAAAAGGAAAGAATAAAATGAACAAGTGGGGCGAAGGCCCACATATGAATCGCCCCACTAATTTTTTCTTTCCTTTTATAGTGGGGATAAATAACGTTTTGGTCATTGTACAGGGGTCCGGTTTTTATTGTGGTTACCGAATTTTTTTTATTACAATCGAATAACTGTACTTTCAAAATGGTCATTCCGTCCGATTTTTCGTCCAAAAAACGTTAGGAATGCTGACTGTACAAGTTGACTTGACTTTTTTACTTACGTGGAACACAGAAAAGACAAGCAGGTGGATTATTATAGCACAAATGACCAAAACTATTAACTACTTCACCTAAACAATTCCAAAACTAATAATAATAATAATAATACTAATAATTTCAAAATAATAATAATAATAATAATAATAATAATAATAATAATAATAATAAATACTATTAATAGTAATAATTTTAAAATTCTATTTTAATTTTTTTTAAAAATCATTAATTTTAAAAAGTCTTTTTTAAAAAAAAACTATTTTTTAAAATTTGTTTTTAAAATTCATTTTTTAAAAAAGTCTGCTTTTTTTAAAAGCGTTAATTTTTATAAAAATGTAATTTTTTAATTTTTAAAAACGTTAATTTTTTTTTTAACCAACTAATGTGAGACCCCATTTTATGAATAAAGATTTAATTTTCTCGAAATAAATTTTTTTTTATTATGGTGTTGATTTGATGTAATGTTATAGTTGTGGGTAATATTTATAAATTTTGCAAAAGTACGCAAGTTGTTATATAATATTCGATTGGTTGGGGAATATTCGTTTTAACAAGGAATATTCGCATGCAACCAAGACAATCATTAGTGGACTCCATAAATAATGTAATTATTAGTCGGATTGAGAAAACGACAAAAATATTTTATGAAAATAACTACGGAAGTTTTACTGTTAATCTTGTTGAACTACTCGGTAGTAAAAGTACGATAATCTGGCGTGGTTGCGTAGTAGTACACGGTATTAATTATTATCGATGCTTACGTGATAAGTCACTCGGGTTTTGTTGGTATTATTAATGTAATAATACAAAAAATCTTTTATATAAAAATGAATACTTTTATAAAGTTATTCTATAAATAGAATATATTATATTCTATTATGCGTAGTGTTGCGTAAATATACATATAGTATTCTGCGATAGTAAAATCTTTTATATATAAAATATAATACTTTTATAAAGTTATCTCATTTTATTAGACAATAATTAGAATATATTATATTTTATTATGCATAGTATTTGCATAAGGCTCGCATAATGTTTGCATAGTAAAATCTTTTATAAAGTTATTCGTTTTATTAGATTATAAGTAGAATATATTATATTTTTATTTAAAAGATTTTGTTTTAAATTTGACCGTCAGATTAAAGTAAATCAATCTGGACCGTTCATGAGTTAGTTCTTATACGCATCCATTTTTCTATAAATAGAAGCTCATTCATTCATTATTTCTTACTTAATTCATTTGAAACTCTAGAGAGAAACTATAGAGAGAAAGAAGAAAAGTGTGTTCTGTTACTTCACTACTTCTATATCTAGTACTCTTCTTTCTAAGGTAGGGAATATTATTTGTTGTACTTCATAAGGGGTATTCTTTCTTTCTTATTCATGAAGAGAACTTACATTATTCCATTTTTATTATTACATTGGAATAACTTTTGTATCTGGGATACCTATACTTGGTGAAATTCTTACATTATTCCAGGTCTTTATTATTATTCATTTGGAATAACTTTGATATCGGGATACCCTATACTTGGTGAAATTCTTCCATTATTCCATTCTTTATTATTATGTTGGAATAACTTTTACTGCAAAGTCTTTGCATACATGGTGAAATTCTTCCATTATTCCATTCTTTATTATTATGTTAGAATAACTTTGCTATACAAAAAAGCGCATACATGGTGAAATTCTTCTAATATTCCATTCTTTATTATTACATTGGAATATCACATCATGCATTTTACGCCGGACCGGTTCCGTTATTTATTATTCATTGAATATCCTGTTGGTGCATTTTACGCCGGGACTGGTTCCATTCTTTATTATTCATTGGAATATCCTCATGCATGCGTTTTATCTTGGACTGGTTCCTTTATTTATTATTCTCATTGAAATAACTCCTGCACATGCGCGGTCTATCGCATGCGTGGTGATTTCTTTTGTTATTCCATTCTTTATTATACTTAGTTGGTTAAAACTTTGACTTCTATACTCCACGAAATTAGTGGAATATCTTTGATATTTGCACTTCATCCAATATCTTTTCATGAAAATATTCTTCTGAGCATTCTTGAATTTTACTCTACAAAGCAGTATCATGTTGACAATTTGGATGTTATCAGTTCCTGGATAAATTAATTCTTGAACTTGTTTTATTGAATTCTTATATCATTGTCATCATCCTCATGTTTATATTTTGTTGAAAGTCATACATGGCTCATGTAGTGCATAGATGGACTTGGTATGATTATGACCGAGGATTATTCGATTGTAATCATGGTAGTAATGTTACAAATGATGTGGAAAAAGTCCTCATTGGCCGTAGTGCATTGATGGACGCTTTTAGTATGATTATGGCTATGAATTTTCTTTGGTAGTAGTCAAAGATGAATTGTTTTATGGCATGATCAGGACCGTTGATGAAAACATGATTATCTTAAGTCGTAGTGCATGGATAATTCGTGGTCGTGATACTAAAGAATATCCTTGGCCGTAGTGCGAGGGTGATTCGATGATGTGGATTATTTATTAAAATTTGAGTCCCAAATGATAAAAGTGATGAAAAACCTTTTAAATCATAGAAGATAGTAGATTTTATTCCCTACTGACTCTTCTAATGGATTTCTTGTTCATTGCAGCTTAAACTTGATAGTTATTATATTTTATCGGTTTAACATCTTTGTTGAGGCTAACGATAAATTATTTTGCATTATCTTAGTCATAATATTTCTTAATGGGCTAGTTGAGCTCACCCTTTCTTTCACCGTTTCTCTTGAGAAATGAGAATATAATTTGGACGAGTCGGGGAGCGGAGTGATGGTCCGGAGGATAAGATTAGTAGTCCTCACTATTTTGTGAAATAGTGTGATAATAATTATAATGAGGACTCCTTTTGAGTTTGTATAATCTCTAGTAGACAATAATTGTATTCAAACTCACGCTTTATGTTTTGTCATATTGTACACGCATAACAGTATTAGTAAGTTGTATTTGAATTTTGTACCATGTATCTGGCGACCCAAGATGGGTGATGTATACCTAATTTTGGGGGTCGCCACAATTGGTATCAAAGCTTAGGGATATGATTCTGGCTAAGATGTGAGAATAGAACTAGGAGGGAGAGATGGGGAATTCCTTCGCTAGTATGACCTACCTAAGTTTTTTTTGTATTTAATTGGTCTCATCGAATATAGGGATAATATGTTAAATGTCAATTAACCTTTGTTTTGTGGTAGTATCCAAAATGACATCCGAGAATGTTGAAAATAGTAATGGAGCGGAGATCTGCTGATTCTCCACGGATCAATAATCGTGACAATGTGCAACAGGATGGTGATAATCCTCCCGTAAACAACAACACACGATCAATCGATTTGAACGACGATACGTTTAGGAGCTTTTTAGAATTCATGCAACATCAGGCGAAGACGACTCTTGTTCATAATGCAGGAGGAAACAATGGAAACCCACGGTTGGTCACCGCTAAGCAATTCAAGGAGCTGGGACCACCGGAGTTTTTGGGAAAGCCAGAACCACTTAAGGTGGAGACGTGGTTAAAGCAGATCACCAAGATATTTGATGTCTTGTGTAAGACCCCAACTTTTATAAATAAAGATGAATTTTCTATAAATATTATTTTTGAATATTATGGAATAAATTTGATATAATGTTATAGTTGTGGGTAATATTTATAAATTTTGCAAAAAGTAAGCAAGTTGTTATAAAATATTCGTTTGGTGGGGAATATTCGTGCGACTGACTCAATCATTGGTGGACCCCATTAACGAAAGTATTATCGTAGTTAGAAAAGCGACAAAATTATCTTTCTATAAAAATAACTACAGAGGTGTTACCGTTAAAACCTGTTAAACTACCCTAGGTAGTAAAAGTACAATGAATGTCGCCGTAGTTGTATAGTAGACAGCACGATATTGATTATTGATGCTTACGTGAGAAGTCATTCACTATATGCTCAATTATTGCTACAATAATTACGCATCATATCTCTTTATTATTGATTCAATTATTGTCACAAAGATCATCCGTATAATATGTTATAGTATTAAATCAATAATTGAGACGACAAGTTATAAATGATTAATAATTGTTGAAAGATTAAATATGTGTTGATTAAAAATAAAATAATTTGTGGTAATATTTATTCAATCCTTGATGTATATAAAGAGTCTCATTATGAGACGTTTGTGGTAAGTTTGATTATTTTATGGGGGCCCATATGTCATCATCTAAGAGTCTCTTCGTCGATAGTAATTACCTACGCTCGATAGTAATTACCTTCGTCGATAGTAATTACCTTTGTGAATAGTAATTACCTTTACCGACGTCAAACCACTTGCCGTTTCATATTACAAAGGCCGAACCACTTGTCGTTTCACATTACAAAGGTCGAACCACTTGTCGTTTCACATTACAAAGCGCCAAACCACTTTTCTTTTCACATCACCAAATACAAGCCACTTGCCTTTTCACATGGCGGTGCTAAGCTAGAAATCTTCTATAAATAGAGGCTAGTGCTTCATTATTTTTCACGAATTCATTCAAGCTATAGAGAGAAAGTATAGAGAGAATAAGAGAGAAAGAAGAAGAGTATTTTGTTACTACACTATCTGCGTATTCAATCTCCTACTAAAAGTAAGGGGTGTTATTCTTTCTTATTCAAGAAGAGAACTGTTGTTATTCCATTGCTTATTATTACATTGGAATAACTTTTGTATATGTGGTTTACCCTATACTTGGTGACATTCTTCTATTATTCATTGGAACATCCTGTGCATGTGTTTTTACACCTGACTGGTTCCGCTCTTTATTATTATTCATTGGAACATCACATGCGTGTGTTTTACACCGGCCCGGTTACGCTTTTATTATTACATTGGAATATCCTCGTCTCATGCATGCGTTTTCTGGCCGGACTGGTTCCGTTATTTATTATTCTATTGGAATAACTTTTGCATGCAAGATACCTATCGCATGCATGGTGATTTCTTTTGTTATTTCATTCTTTATTATACTCAGTTGGTTAAAACTTTGACTTCTATACTCCATGAAATTAGTGGAATATCCTTGATATTTTCGCTTCATCCAATATCCTTTCATGGAAATATTCTTCTCAAGATTCTTGAATTTTACTCTACAAAGCAGTATCATGTTGACAGTTTGGATGTTATTCGTTCCTAGATAAATTAATTCTTGAACTTGTTTTATTGAATTCTTATATCATTGTCATCATCCTCATGTTTATATTATGTTGAAAGTCATCTCGTGGCACAGTAGTGCATAGATGGACTTGGTATGATTATGACCACCAGAGACTATTCAAAGTAATCATGGCCGTAATGTTATAAATGATGTGGTAAAATCCTCGGTGACGTAGTGCATTGATGGACAGTTTGTTGGCATGATCATGACCATTAATGAATACACAAATATTCTTGGCCAGTGAAGCATGAATAATTGTGGTCGTGATACTAAAGAATATCCTTGGCCGTAGTGTAGGGTAATTCGATGATGTGGAATATTTATTAAAGTCGAGTCTCAATTATAACGATGATGAAAAACCTTTTAAATCATAAAAGATAGTAGATTTTATTTTCTACTTGACTCTTTTAATGGATTCTTTGGTTCATTGTAGTTAAACTTGATGTTCATTATATTTTATTAGTTTAACATTGTTGTAGGCTAATGATAATTTATTCGCGCATTATCTTAGTCATAATATTTCTTCTTGAGCTAGTTGAGCTCACCCTTTCTTTCACCGTTCTCTTGAAATGAGAATATAAATTTGGGACGAGTCTGGGAACGGAGTAATGGTCCGGAGAGGATAGCATTAGTAGTCCCTCACTATTCGTGAAATAGTATGAAAATAATTGTAATGAGGACTCCTTTTGAGTTTGTATAATATCTAGTAGACAATATTTGTATTCAAACTCACAGTTTATGTCGTATTGTACACGACAGTTATATTAGTAAGTTGTATTTAAATTCTATACCATGTATCTGACTACCCAAGATGGGTGATGTATACCTAATTTTGGGGTGTCACATCTTGGGATGCTCCGAGGAGCAAAAGGTTCCTTTTGCCACCTTTATGTTGCGTGAAGAGGCAGATCACTGATGAAAATCAGAAAAGCACTCCACCGACTGACGCTTTCAAGAGGTCTTGGGAGAAGTTCCAAGAGCTGTTCAATGACAAGTACTTTCCCGAAAGCATTCGTCACATGAAGGAGGTGGAATTTATCAAGTTGGAGCAAAACAACATGACCGTGTCGCAGTACGAAGCCAAGTTTGCCGAGTTGTCCCGATTTGCATCCCACTTGGTTGGTTGATCTTGAAGAGAGAATGACGCGGATGTTTTAAGAGGTTTGAAGTCGAAGATACGCCAATATCTTTTTCATAAACCGTGTTTGTATTCGGATATTGTAAATAGGGCTCGATTAGTGGAGCACGATAACGAGTCAACGAAACCAAAAGAGAGCAGACGGAAAAATGATAATACCGGGGTGATAATAAATATCAAAGCGGTGACAATAAGCATGGAGGAAATCAACATGCCAGAAATGGTAACCACTTCGGTGGTAATCATGGTCAAAATAATACGAATGGACATTTCAAGAAGAGGAGATTCAACAATGATAGAAAGACGCGTCGACCAACACCGTTGTTAAGGAAGGAGAACGACCACCCATCATATGCTTCAAATGCGGAGGGAAGGGACACATCAGTCCAAACTGCGCGATTCCGTCCAAAGCATGCTATAATTGTGGAAGAGAAGGTTACTTAGCCCGATTTTGTTGTTCACCGAAGACAAGTTCAGCTAGGATGGAGGCACCAAAGGATGTCCCGTGCAAAAGCCAAAGCCGAGAGTTTAAGAGAGAGCGTTTTTTCGTGACGAGAACACGAATAAAATTATCACGGGTATGTTAGTCATAAACTCTTGCAAGTCTATACCGTGTTAGATATCTGGGTTGTACTCACTCTTTTATTGCACCTAGTTGTGTTCAATGTTTGAAGTTAACTCCTAGAAGTTAGACTTTGATATATCTGTTTAAACTCAGGTTGGGAGAAACCTTCGTTACCTCCACTATTTATAAATCTTGTTCAAATCAACACTTTCACGTTACTCGTCGATCTTATCTCTTTGGAAATACTTGCCTTTGATGTGATTTTTGGAAACGATTGGTTAACTACTAATCATGCTTTTGTAAGGTTGTTAGCTTTCATACTCTAACCAACCTTTATGCTGAATTCAAAGTAACCAAACCACTAAAGTCAATCATTGTCATATCAAGCCATAAATAAAGAGCCCCGATCCTTTCGTTGTTGACTTTCTTGTGTGGAATGATCCGGCCGCACTTTTCAGTAAACGCCGTTGTGAATGACGATGGCAAGTTGATAGGTATCAATGTGACGTGTTATCCAAGTTTTGGATGAGAGTCACAGTTTTGAATGGTATTTCTATTGTTAATAAATTTCCTGACGTATTCTTGAAGACTTCTTAGCCTACCCTAGAGCGTGAAATCGAATTTTGTATTGACCCCAGTACAAAACCCATTTCTAAAAACCCTTAAACATTTATTCAACTAAAGCGAATGTGTAATGTGCCAAAGACGTTGGCTCGAGCTGTTGAAGATTACGATCATATCATTCAATACCATCGTGGTAAAAACGAACGTGGTAGCTGACGTGTTGAGTAGAAGATCGTATGGGTTTAAGAGTGCGATGTTGTTAACACAAAGACCCGTTTCGTATAACTTACAAATGATGAAGATAAAGTTAAAGACTCTAGGGACCCACATGAAGATGGTGAATATACGAGTAGAACCGACTTTAATTGATAAAGTTAAAGCTGCTCAAGCTACACACCCGAATCTGATGAATTTGAAGAAAAGGTTCAAGAGGGCGTTATTCTAGAAACAAGAATCGATGAAGAGAGGAAATTTCAACTCTCGATTTTATTGGCCCATTTGAAATCCTTGATCAAGTAGGAACTATGGCCTATAGACTCGTTTTACCGCCAAGTATGTCGCGTGTTCATAACGTTTTTAACGTATCGATGTTACAAAAATATGTGGACGACCCGAACCACATTATTAATTTAGAACCGGATGAGATAGCAGAAGATTTAACGTATGAGGAGATACGTGTTAACATCTTGGATAAGAAGGATCATATTCGACGCTCAAAGGTTATACCTCAAGAGTTAGAATTTGAAGTGAAGTCAAGGTTTCCTCACCTGTTCGGCATACCAGGTTCGTACGTAAATTTTGAGGGCGAAATTTTATAAGGAGGGGAGATTGTGAGACCCCAGATTTTATGAATAAAGATTTAATTTTCTAAAAATAATTTTTTTTTATTATGGTGTTGATTTGATGTAATGTTATAGTTGTGGATAATATTTATAAATTTTGCAAAGTACTTAAGTTTTTATATAATATTCGATTGGTCGGGGAATATTCGTTTTAACAGGGAATATTTGTACAACGGCACAATCATTGGTGGATCCCACAACGGAATTATTTTTGGATTGAGAAAACGACAAAAATATTTTATGAAAATAACGGCGGAAGTTTTACCGTTAATACTGTTGAACTACTCGGTAGTAAAAGAATACGATGTCTGGCGTGGTTGCGTAAGTAGCTGCAGTATTAATTATTGATGCTTACGTGATAAGTCACTCGGTTTTGTTGGTATTATTAATGTAATACTACATAAAATCTTTTTATATAAAATAGAATACTTTTATAAAGTTATTCTATAAATAGAATATATTATATTCTATTATGCGATAGTGTTGCATAATTATTCTGCATAGTATTTTGCATAGTAAAATCTTTTTATATAAAACATAATACTTTTATAAAGTTATCATTTTTATTAGACAATAATTAGAATATATTATATTTTATTATGCATAGTATTTGTATAGTGCTTCAGCATAGTGTTTGCATAGTAAAATCTTTTATAAAGTTATTCGTTTTATTAGATTATAAATAGAATATATTATATTTTTATTTAAAAGATTTTGTTTTAAATATGAACCGTCAGATTAAAGTAAATCAATTTGGACCGTTCATGAGTTAGTTACTATGCAGTCCATTTTTCTATAAATAGAAGCTCATTCATTCATTATTTCTTTTAATTCAATTGAAACTCTAGAGAGAAACTATAGAGAGAAAGAAGAAAAGTGTTCTCTACTTCACTACTTCTATATCCAGTACTCTTCTTTCTAAGGTAGGGAATATTATTTGTTATACTCATAAGGGGTATTCTTTCTTTCTTATTCATGAAGAGAACTTTTGTTATTCCAGTCTTTATTATTATTCTGTTGGAATAACCTGTATACGCGGGATACACTATACTTGGTGAAATTCTTCTCATTATTCCATTCTTTATTATTATGTTGGAATAACTCGCCTATGCAAAATCTTTGCATACATGGTAAAATTCTTACATTATTCCATTCTTTATTATTATGTTGGAATAACTCATACATATGCAAAGAATCGCATACATGGTGAAATTCTTCTAATATTCCATTCTTTATTATTACATTTGGAATATCCTCATCATCACATGCGTTTTCTGTGGGACCGGTTCCGATTATTTATTATTTTGTTGGAATATCCATGCCGGTGCATTTTACGCCGGACTGGTTCCATTCTTTATTATTCATTGGAATATCCTCACATCGTATGCGTTTTATCTTAACTGGTTCCGTTATTTATTATTCTGCTGAAATAACTTTTGCTGCTATGCGATTATCGCATGCATGGTGATTTCTTTTGTTATTCTATTCTTTATTATACTCAATTGGTTAAAACTTTAACTTCTATACTCCATGAAATTAGTGGAATATCTTTGATATTTGCGGCTTCATCCAAATATCTTTTCATGAAAATATTCTTACGAGCATTCTTGAATTTTACTCTACAAGCGATATCATGTTGACAATTTGGACGTTATCGGTTCTGGATAAATTAATTCTTGAACTTGTTTTATTGAATTCTTATATCATTGTCATCATCCTCATGTTTATATTTTGTTGAAAGTCATCTACATGGCTCATAGTGCATGATAGACTTGGTATAATTATGACCGAGGATTATTCGATTGTAATCATGGCGACCGTAATGTTACAAATGATGTGGAAAAAGTCCTCGTTGGCTGCGTAGTGCATTGATGGGCGAGTTTTTGGTATGATTATGGCTATGGATTTTCTTTTTTCCAGTAGTCAAAGATGAATTGTTTTATGGCATGATCGGGACCGATTGATGAAAACATGATTATCTTAAGTCGTAGTAGTGCATGGATAATTAAATGGTCGTGATACTTAAAGAATATCCTTGGTCGTAGTGCGCGGGTGATTCGATGATGTGGATTATTTATTAAAAATTGAGTCCCGATGATAAAAGTGATGAAAAACCTTTAAATCATAGAAGATAGTAGATTTTATTCCTACTTGACTCTTCTAATGGATTGCTTGTTCATTATGATTAAACTTGATAGTTATTATATTTTATCGGTTTAACAACATTGAAGGCTAACGATAAATTATTTTGCATTATCTTAGTCATAATATATCTTACTAGGCTAGTTGAGCTCACCCTTTCTTTCACTGTTCTCTTCAGAAAATGAGAATATAGCCGGGACGAGTCGGGGAACGGAGTGATGGTCCAGAGGATAGCATTAGTAGTCCTCACTATTTTGTGAAATAGTGTGATAATAATTGTAATGAGGACTCCTTTTGAGTTTGTATAATCTCTAAGAGATAATAATTGTATTCAAACTCACGGTTTATGTTTTGTCGTATTGTATACTGACAATTTGTATTTGAATTACATACTACGTATCTGCTGCACCCAAGATGGGTGATGTATACCTAATTTTGGGGCGTCACAACTAATATTTTTAAAAAGTCTTTTTTTTTTAAAAAACGTTAATTTTTATAAAAATAGAAAATTTTAAATTTTTTTAGAAAATTAACGCTTTTAGTTTTTTTAGAAATTTAACGTTTTTTAATTTGTTTTAGAAAAGTAACGTTTTTTAAATTTTTTAGAAAATTAACGTTTTTTAAATTTTTAAAATTAACATTTTAAAATTTTTAAAAATTAACGTTTTTTAAATATTTAGAAAAGTAATGTTTTTTAAAATTTTAAAATTAACGGTTTTAAAATTTTTAAAATTAATGTTTTTAAATTAAAGAATTTTTAAAAAATATTAGTTCATTTTAAAAAAATTAACGTTTTTAAAAAAAATTAAAAATTACATTTTGTTTAAAAAAGTAACGCTTTTTAAATTTAAAATTTTTTAAAAAATGAGTTTTTAAAAAAATATTAGTTTGGTTTAAAAAATTAACGTTTTTTAAAAAACAGACTTTTTGAAAAAATATTAGTTCAGTTAAAAAAAATTAACGTTTTTAAAAAATTAAAAATTACATTTTTTATAAAAATTAACGTTTTTTTTTTTAAAAAGACTTTTTAAAAATTGAATTTTAAAAACAATTTTTTTTTAAAAATAGCTTTTTTTAAAAAAAGACTTTTTTAAAATTAATAGATTTTTTTAAAAAATAGAATTTTAAAATTATTACTATTATTATTATTATTTTGAAATTATTATTATTATTATTATTATTATTATTATTATTAGTTTTGGAATTGTTTAGGTGAAGTAGTTAATAGTTTTGGTCATTTGTGCTATAATAATCCGCCTGCTTGTATTTTCTGTGCTCCACGTAAGCAAAAAAGTCAATTCAACTTGCACAGTCAGCATTCCAAACGTTTTTTGGACGGAAAATCGGACGGAATGACCATTTTGTATGTTTTTGAAAGTACAGTTATTCGATTGTAATAAAAAAAATTTCAGTAATCACAATGAAAATCGGATTCCAGTACAATGATCAAAACGTTATTTATCCTTTTTATAGTGCGTGCATTCGGAAAGAAGTGAGTAATGTATTTAAAAATTTACTCTTATTTTAATTGTCAAGTGGGCTTTCTTTTATAGAAAGAAATCAGAACAAAATACAAACATTATTTTTGACATCAAATTCTGGATTTGGAGGGTGGGTCTACTATTTCCTAATTTGGAAACCTTAAAAATATTGTAAGAAAAAGATTGTGAGCTCTTTTTCATTGTCGTACCCATGATCGCATCCTTGGTGTGTTTTGGAGAGAACCAATTAGAAGGGAAACGAGACCAGACCAGACCAGACCATGCTATAATGACTCCTTTGTCCTTCATATTTTCACGGACAGTCATTTATGTCCCTCGTGTATCTTTGCGGACAATCAAATTTTAGTTGCTATACTTTTTTATTTTATTTTTAATGCTTGTAGTATGAAGTTGAGCATTCTGAAATTATGTTTAAATACTTTCTCTGTTCCAAGTTCCAAGTTCCAACTCAAATATTTGAGATGGTTGATTAAAAATTACTAAACAATAAATCTTAAAATTTAGTACTATTTTTTAAATAATTTACAATATTCATCATTGTATTGACAAAAATTAAATACAGATTTAATATATTTACAGATTTACAGATTATAACATAAATTATTTAATTATTTATCTTGTAATCTTTTCATAAATTATAGCATATTTACAGATTTAATATATTTCAATGCGTGGGACTATTTCAAAAAATCCTTATTCATTCATTACAAAAATTATTGCAACACTTATTTTATAATTTATAGTACGAATTTAACACAAGTTAAAATATATTTAAATATTATATTATTTGAAGTTGTACAAAATAAATAAAATACAACATTTGAGTAGATGCCAACTTATAGAAATATATAAAAAAATTATAATATTTCAAATACACTTTTAACTTGTGTTAAATTTCATGCTAAACATACTCCATTCGTTACGAATTATATGATTATTATTGAACTTTGAAAGTCAATTTGAGACATTTTTAAACTTTTAATTTTGTGACATTTTCAAACTCAAAATCGAGATGACTCATTAAAAATTATAGGGTTAAGTTCAGATAATCACCTGGGGTTTGGGCGGTTTCCCACTTAACCACCTGTAGTCAGTAAAGCTACATTTAAACACCTGACTTTTTGAGTTAAAGTGAAAAAGCGCTTTCATCATAACTCACATTTTAAGTTGGATAAAGACTTAATTACCTTCCTTATATATAAACGACAGATGAGAGAACTCTGTTTTCACCTGTGGAATCAAGAGATCGGGAAAGCCAAGTATGATATCCAGGTTAGAGCAATTGTAGGGAAAGAGAGCAGTCTTTATATTTTGGAACGGAGGGTACTATGATTTATTGTATCTTATGTTTATAGTTTACTGAATTTCCTTGTAGTGTGAGAATGGGCATACAAAGATGCTTCAAATTCTTTGCAACAAGCTTTAAGAACATAAATTATGGGTGCAAAGAGACAGTGAGCTACAGTAAGAAACTTGAGCATGAACGGACATGTATCCACGAACCATGTTCTTGCCCTCATCCTGGATGTGCCTTTGTTGGTTCTTCTAAAATAAACCAAAATAACAAATTAACAACACATTATTCTGCAGTCCAAAATTCACAAAACTTTCCACAAAAACCCAATAACTAAAAACTCAAGCACCAGGCTAAATAAATCAATCAACTCAAAGACATAATGCCCATTTCATTTTAAGCTCAAACAACTACACTTACTTCAAAAACCCAAATCAACGTAAATACAGCTCACCACACATAAACTAATTTTAGTTTCAAACAACTAGTTCCCTTCAAACTCAAACCAATATACACATTTCCCAAAGTTCACATTCTTTAATTTTCTTGAGAAGGCAAACCATGAACTAAAATAAATCAAAACCCATAAACCCAATCCGAACCATATTAATACAAAGCACAAAAAATTTAAACCCCCAAGTGGAGGGTAAAAGAGTGTATACACACCTTAGAGAAGAGATTAACGGTTCGAAAGAAGGTGAATCTGATATGGGGATTTAGAGTGTTGGATTTAATGGCTGTTTCATGT
The DNA here is from genome assembly GCA_020205615.1 of Panax quinquefolius. Lineage (NCBI taxonomy): Eukaryota > Viridiplantae > Streptophyta > Magnoliopsida > Apiales > Araliaceae > Panax > Panax quinquefolius. Next base: position 16,758,768 of record CM035170.1, on the reverse strand, counting down.
TGTACAATCCAATATGAGAGATCAACAGCGACCCATTTGTTTCTGAATATTAAATTAGCTAATTGGGTTTTGGGGGAAGATATTGTAGGCTGGTGATTTTCTCCTCTGGTATGTGGAAGAAGAAGAAGAAGAGGAATGAGGAGGAGCTGCTTTCTTGGATGAAGGGCAAAAAAAGCCCTAAACACCAACCCCTGACCCACAAGACATCATCTTCTTCAAACCCCATATACGACCAAGGCTGAGCTCCCGGCTTCACTCATCCCTCCTCCAAAGACCGAAGGTGGAGATGCGGCGGAGGAGAGAGGAGACCGTGGGTTTGAAGGTTAAAGGGAGAAGAAGAACAGAGGAATGTTTTTAACAAGAGGAAGAAGAAGGGGTATTTCAGTCTTTTTTAATCGTTCAAGCCTCTTTTCACGCGCTTTTGGCGTCTAACGTACACGCACAGTTAAGTTGGATGAAAAATGTAACGTTTTCACTTTAACTCAAAAAGTCGGGTGTTTAAATGTAGCTTTACTGACTACAGGTGGTTAAGTGAGAAACCGCCCAAACCCCAGGTGGTCATCTGAACTTAACCCAAAATTAAAAAACAATAAAACTTATAATGAGTAATACTTTTTAGATAGTTTACAATAGGAGATAAATCAACTTTTGGTACCTGTACTGGGACACGACTTATAATTTGGTATCTGAAGTGAAAAAAGTTACAAACTGGTGATTGTACTCGAAAAATGTTACACTCCGTTAAACATTAGGGACACGATTTATAATTTGATACCCGAAGTGAAAAAAGTTACAAATCGGTGATTGTACTCAAAATTTTTGTAATCTGGTGCTTGTACTTTCCAATTTTTAAATAATCATTAAAATTGATCCAACGGGAGAGACAAACATACAGAGAGAGAAGCGAAGTCGACGCGAAGAAGATCCTCGATGTTTTGTTTCATCTTTTCTTGCCTCCTACATTCGCACCATTAATTGCTCCACAGTGGCACTGACTTGGGAACTCCGGTGTAATCCATTCATTTTTGTTGCATGAGCTACAATATTCTTCCCCGGTTTCATTTACGATTCCACTCAAAGACGAGCTCATCCTTTAAATTAAACACTGAAAACCCTTTAATAAATATATGGGAACCAGTAATCAATGGAGAATCGAGACAAGAAGAATAAGAGACAAAGAAAGATAAAAGAAAAGAACCCTAATTTTCAAACAGAATAAAGATGAAACCCTACTGTGTTAACGGAGTGTAATATTTTTCGAGTATAATCACCAGTTTGTATCTTTTTTCACCTCGGGTACCAAATTATAAGTTGTGTCCCTAATATTTAACGGAGTATAACATTTTTCGAGTACAATCACCAGTTTGTAACTTTTTTCACTTCGGGTGTAAGACCCCAAATTATTAATAAATGAAATTTAATTTCCTCTATTTATTATTTTGAAATAGTAAGGGTTGATTTGATTAATGTGGTTAGTTATGGGTAAAATGCACAAATATTTTAAATAAGCAAGTGGTTATAAAATATTCATTTTTATCGGAGAATATTCGTTTGGTCGTGGAATATTCTTACTGTCGGGGAATATTCGTACGACGACGCAGCCTTGTGTGGGCCCCATAACGGAAAGCAATTGGATCAAGAAAATGACAAGTATAAGTTGTTTATAAATAACAATAGTTAGTTATTCACAGATTATCTCTTTGTTGGAATACCGGTGGTTAAAACACGATGTCTGGCGTTGTTGCCGCAATGAAGACGTGGTATTGCACTAATTATTGATTCTTACGTAAGAAGGCACTACTCAATAATTGTTACGATAATTATTTTTCGATATTTTATTTTATTGATTCAATAATTGTTGCGTTGATATTTTATATTACTATTGTTTTAATAATTGTCACTACACAAAGATTTTTCCATTATCGAAGCAATAATTCATATTATCTGAATAATATTATTAGATAATATTATTGGCAATGTCTAGAAAGTTCTGTCTAAGGAGAGGTTTGGTCACCTAATTGCGCACCAGTAAGGAGAAATCCTTATTGGAAAGCCCCCTCTTTCCTGGGAACTGCCTGATTATCAGTATTATGATTTTGTAATATTATTTATGAATAATTAATTATTGATTTATATGATGAGAAAAATATTTATTTTATGTGGATATAAATGGAGAAAATTTTTAAAGTGACAATTGTTGAAAATTGATATTTTATCTTTTCTAATAAAATAATATTTTATTATATTATTATAATATAATAATGATGATATTTTTACAATGAATGTGGGATATATGAGTATATGAGGAGGAAGAGTATTTTTGTTGCATTAAATGATTAAAACATGTTTTTCATGTTTGTGGACCCCATTTCTTGACTGAAATTTGATTATAGCCTGTAAAATCGCCCGTTTATGTATTTCGATTAATTTCTATTTGAAATTTGGAAAAATTTTCTTCTGCAAAGTTGTAGAGAATGGAATTTTCTATGAAAAGGACATAAGGTTTGAATTTTTCTGATAAAAGGGCTATTTATTATGAATTATTGAAGTTTCGAAGTTCCGAAATAATTGATTTTTAGAAGTTTTAATTGTTTTATTTAAGAAAAATGTTTTTATTGCTTTTATTAAGTGGGTGACTGATGTTTGGACTCAGTTGGTGTGCGTAGGAAGTTAAGAAAAATATATATTATTATTTTATTAAATTTTCTGCTTTGGTGTTCTAAGCATTTTCCTATAAATAGGGTGCTTAGGTTAGAATTGAAAATCACACCAGAAACTAAAGTTTTCTCTCTCTTTCTCTCTCGATATATTGAGCGTATTGTTGTGAGTATTTTGATACTTTGAGTATTGTTATACGGTGCAAAGTTCCTTCAAAGACTATATTCAAAGATTCCAAATTAAGTACTTATTCTTTCGAGGTAAGGATGTTATTTTCTTTTTAAATGATATTATTTTCTTGATATCATTATCTTGAAATATTGGTTTGAACTTTTATTAAATTTGGAACTTTTTGTGTCGGGGTTCTTATTCACATATCTGACATTATTCACGAATATGGCACTATTCACGAAAAAATTAAATTTTAGTTTTTTTTCGTCAAAAATCTATTATGGATACTAGCTTTGATTGTATCCATGTTTTGATCATTCTTGAATTTTACTCCACTATGATTATTTATGAGGTATTTTTTGGACATGGATAAACCGAAATACTGAATCATTAATATTTGTTATTTTGTTTCACTTTGGATTCGTTTCCTTTAAAATATTTTTCATCATCCTCGGTCTAAATGATGATATTCTTTGAATATCTTTGGCTTTTGTGAGTGCGAAGATGAATGATTTCGATGAATATCTTTAGCCCAGTAGTGCAAAGATGAGCAGTGTTTAGATGAACATGACCAATCGATGAATATCTTTGGCTGTAGTGCAAAGATGAATATTTGATTCTAGATATATATTGATTGATGTTACAGGGGTAAAATATCGACGATGAACTTTTAAATTCATATATAGAAGATAGTAGATTTCATTCTCTACTTAACTCTTCTAATGAATTATTATTTCCGCTGCGAATATTGATTTAAAACTGGTTGTCTATTAGATTTTTCCCTGTTGAGGACTAACAATAATTTGTTCTATGTTATCTTATTCATAATGTTCTTTACTGGGCTAGTTGAGCTCACCCTTTTCCTTTTTGTTCCATTTTTCTTCTCAGGAGGTGAGAATGTAGCGAGTACTAGTCGGGGTATAGAATGATGGTTCTAGGAGTTGTTTTAGTAGTCCTCACTATTTTGTAAAATAGTGTATCAATAATTGTAATGAGGACTTATTTGAGTGTGGATATTGTCTAGATGACAATATTTGTATTTAAACTCACAGTTTAAGTGTTGTCGTATTTTGTACGACAATTGTATTAATAAAGTTGTAGTAGTTTCTGTACCATGTATTTGGCAACTCAGAATGAGTGTTGTATACCTATTTTGGGGGCGTCACAGTTGGTATCAGAGCTTAGGGATATGGTCTCTGGCGGAGATCGGGGAATAGAACTAGGAGGGGAGAGACGAGTGAATCCTTCGCTAGTGTGTCCTACCTAAGCTTATTTGTTGGTCGGTCATAATATAGGGGTATTATATGATTTATTAATTTGTTTAATTAACCCTTGTTTTATGGCAGTATTTAAGAATGGCAACTGAGAATGTTAACAGTGGAGTAAATGAAACCGTGGAGACGCCTGTACTCACCAATGAGGAGAACGTGCAACAGGCTGGCAATGTTCCTCCTGTGAACAACAGTACTGAGAAGATGATGAACGATGGGATGTTTTGAAGGTTTTTGCAGTTCATACAAAATCAGACGAGGGAGACTCGTGTTCAAAATCTGAGGAGGAAATGATAGCAATTCACGGTTTATCACAACCAAGCGATTCGAGGAGTTGGGACCACGAGTGCAGGGAAAGCGGGATCCGATTAAAGCGGAGGCGATGGGTCAAACAAATTACCAAGATATTCGATGTCTTGGGATGCATGGAGGAACAGATGGTTCCATTCGTCACCTTTATGTTCAGTAATGAGGCGATTCTTCGGTGGGAATCGTGAAGCGTACACGTCCAACCGCACTTAGCATGTCTTTGGGAAACATTTTAGAAACTGTTCAAAAGTATTCATCATATGAAGGAGGTAGAGTTTATTAGACCTGGAGCGTAATAACATGGCGGTGTCCCAAAGACGAGGTGAAGTTTGCGAGTTGTCGGGTTTGCACCTCATTTGGTGGAGAATGAGGAACGTATGACGCGGATGTTTCTGAGAGGTTTGAAACCGTGACACCCCCAAATCTCGGTACTTCATTACCTCAAGATTTGGTGTTCACGTAATCAAAACATTCCTTTATAACTACCCAATCATAAATAAAATTGAATAATAAACACCCATACAGAATTACATAAAACAGTATCTCCCAGGTTATCTAACCTTTACAAACAATCATTCATGCGAAAAATTTAAATAAACTTCATTACAATCTTTAAACCAAAGTTTGATAATAAAACTATCAAAACTATTACAAGTCTTCAGTACTTGTTCATCTTTCCCTTTCCTTTACTGGTGCTAGGTACGTCACCCTTTCCATCTTTAGCTGTAAGGATTTTACAGGCAAGAGTGAGCAAACAAGGCTCAATTGAAATATCAATGAATAAAACTTTCACATTCTTTGCCCATTCAGGAGCTCAATAGAACTGAACAATAAGTTCTATTAACTTCTCATACGTTCCTTGCCTATTCAGAGGGTTAAAAGAACTGAAACATTCCTTGCCCATTCAGGGGCTCAATAGAATTGAACAATAAATTCTATTAACATCTTAAACATTCAACTAAGGGTCTAATGACCACGAACCTTATCCACAGTTATAAGTAATCTTTCAACTTTAACTTTTATAGTCATACGACTATAATGACTTGAGGTACTTAGGGGATCAACCCTTCGTATACATGTATTGTATACAAACATTTCAAATATGAAAGTATAAAACTAAGCGTAACCCCTATAAATAGGGTTGTTCATCTCGATATTTTGAGTACAAGTCGCGCCCCAAAGATAGTTTGGTTTGGATACACTTCAAGGTAATTTGGAGTTCAACAATCGACATCAACTAAAGGATTAGTTGAATAAAAGATAATAACACTATGTTATTGAATAATCATAACTAAATAAACATTTCGTTCTAAGTTCATGCTTTAGGGATAATCTAATAGCATAACTATTGAATAACACATCATACCTTGCTTTGAACAACATTAAGCTAAGGTTACATCTTAAATTTAATATCAAGCATGCACAACAAATAATAACTTGAACAATAAACCGATTCAATGAATAACGATACTTGCATGTTAATATAACAAGTTTAGAGTTAGGAAAAACTTGCATAATCATAATAACTATCTCAACGAAAGTGTGGAGATGGGAAACGTGTATCATCCTGAATAACTAGATACAATGAAGTTTCTTAATGGAAATACTTCATAGCATATGAAATTTGCATAACGAAGCTTTAGAATTAGAAAACTTGCTTAAACACAACAAACTAACTCAACGAGAGTATGGAGTTAGAGAACTTGCCTTGCGCGTAGATTAAACCGTTATAATCCAAACCACAATTATCCTATATACATATGTTAACATGACATAATCAGTCAGTAATAACATACTATATCTCTACATCACGTATGCTTTGATTATAAATTGTATAATCAAATTCTATCCATTAAAACTAAAAACAATATTTTTTAATTAGTAATTCCATGTTCACTCATAGTATTAACATACTATCATACCAAAATCATAATCAACATTTATCATATATCATTCCTTTAAAAATATCAGACTTTTGTGCAAGACAAAAGTCATTTCTGAACTTTCTGTTAAGTGGCATGCATGTGCCACGATTTGACACTGGCACTCCGTGAGATCTATATATATAGGGACTTAGGCTGCTTGACAAGTCTTAAATCTAGTCTCTTGACTTGATCTGACTTAGCGCACGTGAAGTCTGGTCAAGTGCCGATTTTTAGGTGCTAAGGTGCAAAACTTGATTTGGGCGTGAATTTTGACGTTGGGCGCCAAAACTCACGAAACAGGAAGCGAAGAAGCGAGCCAAAGCTACTTGTCTTAAATCTTAACAATGATTCACCCAAAACAACATGTATAACTAATATAAATTACACATAATTGCTAATAATCATCTATATACCAATTACCAACCACTAATTAACAATATCATAGACTAATTCTTTGAAAACACTGTGTTTTAAAAAATAAACTCCATTGATGAAATATCAATTTACAGTGAACGTAATTTACACTGTTATCAACCAATTTTGATTCCTTTGACATACAAGTATACCAATATATATCCCAATTAACATGTATAGTCCAATTTCTCAGTTAGCATACAAATATATATATATATATATATATATATATATAACCTTTGATAAATTCTACACTCAAGTTAAATACTCACATGTTTCCAATTTGTAAAAAATAAATTTCTTGAATACGTAATTTAGCATACCATCATATTTATATATTAAGCATACAATTATATACAAATATATATATGCTAGTATAACAATTACCAACACATAGTTTACAAGAATTTTATAAAAAAACTTATACACAGTGAAGTTGAAGAACACAGACTATCAAATTCACAATAAGTATATGGCGTAAAACATATATGATTACATACACATAAATTAAGGTTATAAACACCTACCTTTTTGTTGTTAAGAAACACTTGTTTACGAAATCTGTTTTGAACAATCACGCACTTGGCTTCTTCTCAAACTCTCTAAATTTTTCCTTTCTCTTTTCTTACTTCTCTCAGCAATAGACTAGGTACTAACATTGAGCGTAAAACTGATAATCATATCATATATAAAATAAATCATTATGGCAATAATAAGCCTATTTACTCTTATCGGTTACCAAATATATAACGTATAATCTTATAAATATAAATATATTTTATTTATATATTTGTTTTATTCTATTAATAATATAATTTAAAATTAACAAGAATTTCAAAATCCATAAGGCCTTGTTTGACAAAACATTTATAAAATAAAGATTATATATTTACACCTTGTTTGGCAAAACTAAATTAAAATTACTTTAATTTATTTTAATAACTCTTTATCACATAGTAATTTGTCACTTTTTTATTTAATAACAATTTATTAAATAAATCACTTAATCACATAACTCAATTCACATAACACATTAATTATTTAACAAATAAATAATTAACTAATCACATTAATTATTTAACAAATAAATAATTAACTAAATCAACTCCATCAATTTGAACAATTATTTATTCAATAATAAACACATCCAATAAATATTTATATAAATCAATAAATATTTATAACTTACATTTAAAAATCTGGAATGTTACATCATTTCCCTCTTATAAGGATTCTATCCCCAGAATCTCAACTCAAACAACACATTCGTTACATTCTTCCCTACTTACAAAGATTCTGTCCCCAGAATCGAAGACACAGATTAAACAAATAACTTCGTGGTACTCTTTCATTATTTTCTCTTGAGTTCCCCACGTTGCTTCTTCAGCATTGTGGTTTCTCCATATCACCTTCACAGAAGGTATCACTTTATTCTTGAGCACTTGTTCTTTCCTGTCGACTATCTGGATAGGAATCTCTTCATAAGATAAATCTTTCTCGAACTGCAACGGTTTGTACTCGATCACGTGATTGTAATCGGGTTTATATGGTCGTAACACCGAAATATGAAAAACATTGTGAATATTTTCCAATTCTGGAGGTAGAGCTACCTCGTAAGCTACCTCTCGAACTCTTCATGACACTTGAAGGGTCCAATAAACCTCGGTCTTAGTTTTCCCTTCTTACAAAAATTTTTCCCTTCCAAAGAGAAACTTTTAGGAATAATACATAGCTTCCTACTTCAAATGCACGATCTTGCTGTGTTGATCGGATACTTCTTACATCGGTCTTGAGTTTGCTACCAATCTTGTCCTAATGAGTTTGATAACCTCGGCGATTTGTTGCACGATTACGGTCCTAGCAGTTGACGTTCATCAACTTCATCCCAGCATAGTGGAGTTCTGCACTTTCTGCCATATAACGCTTCGTAAGGCGGCATGCCGATGCTCGCGTGATAACTATTATTGTAGGCGAATTCCACTAACGGTAATTGCTCTTCCCAGCTTCCTTTGAAATCCATGACGCATGCTCTCAGCATATCTTCCAATGTCTGGATCGTTCGTTCACTTTGACCATCTGTTTGTGGATGATAAGCCGTACTCATTCGCAACTGAGTTCCCATGCACTCTTGTAGTCTCTTCCAGAAGTTTGACATAAATTGCGGGTCTCTATCGTATACAATTGACACTGGCACTCCATGTCTCGAAATAATCTCTTTAATGTACAATCTTGCTAACTGATCAAGATTGAACCTAATCTTTATTGGTAAAAAGTGCGCTGATTTTGTCAGTCTGTCCACTATCACCCAAATCGCATCGCATCCTCTCTGAGTAGTTGGAAGACCCACCACAAAATCCATCGTGATGTGTTACCACTTCCATTTTGGTATTTCCAACGGTTGAAGTAATCCGCTGGGTCTTTGATGTTCGGTTTTTACTCTTTGACATGTCAAACATTTCGCCACGCATTCTACAACGTCTCTTTTCATATTCGGCCACCAAAAATGTCGGCGTAAATCTTGATACATCTTCGTGCTTCCTGGATGAATCGAATATCTTGAGCTATGAGCTTCGGTCAAGATTTCGTCTTTCAGTTCTGGTGTTGCTGGAACCCAGATTCTTCCCTCGTACCGTAGAAATCCTTCGGTATCGACCTTGTATTTCGTATCGCTACTATCAACCACATTCTCTTTTATCTTTCCACATTCTTTATCTTGTAAATGAGCGTTCTTCACCTTGTCCAGTAAGGTTGGACCTGCTTTTAACTAAAATAGTCGTTCATTGGATTCTTGTGGAAACTTGATTTCCAGCTCTAGCTTTGTCATTGCTGAAATGAGCTCCTCTTGAGTTGTTATCAGCATCAACTTCTCCCGACCTTTCCTGCTTAAAGCATCTGCAACCACATTCTCTTTGCCTGGATGATAAAATATCTCACAATCGTAATCTTTTATCAATTCCATCCACCTTCTCTGACGCATGTTCAGATCCTTCTTAGTGAAAATATACTTTAGACTTTTGTGGTCTGTGTAGATCTCACATTTCTCTCCATACAGATAGTGTCTCCATATCTTGAGAGCAAATACTACTACAGCCAATTCCAAATCATGAGTCGGATAACCTTTCTCATAATCCTTCAGTTGTCTTGATGCATAGGCAATAACTTTGCCGTTTTGCATAAGAACACAACCCAATCCTTTGTGTGAGGCATCACTATACACCACAAAATTTCCTGTATTATCCGGCAGGGTTAACACAGATGCCACACTTAGCTTCTTCTTCAAATCTTGGAAGCTCTCTTCACACTTCTCCGTCCAAACGAATTTCACAGCTTTCCGTGTCAAATTTGTTAATGGAGTGGCTATCTTGGAAAAATTTTGTATAAATCTTCTATAATAACCGGCCAGCCCCAAGAAACTCCTCACCTCCGAAGGTGTCCTTGGTTGTTCCCAATTTATTACAGCTTCCACTTTTGATGGATCCACTGAAATCCCATCTTTGTCAATCACATGACCCAAAAATTGTACACGATCGAGCCAAAATTCGCACTTAGAGAATATCGCGTACAGTTTTTCCTTTCTTAGTGTCTCCAATGTCAAACGTAAATGTTCCACGTGTTCTTCTTGAGTTTTGGAATACACGAATGTAAATCGATAAACACCACTACTGAACTTGTCTAAGAATGGTTTAAATACCATGTTCATCAAATCCATGAATGCGGCAGGGGCATTTGTTAAACCAAAAGACATCACCAGAAACTCGTAATGTCCGTATCGAGTTCTGAATGCCGTTCTAGGTATATCCTCCTTTCTTACCTTCAATTGGTGATACCCACTTCTCAAATCTATTTTCAAGAAGTACTTAGCACCCTTCAACTGATCAAACAAGTCATCTATTCTAGGCAACGGATACCTATTCTTAATAGTGACTTTGTTTAACTCCCTATAATCAATGCAAAGATGCATTGATCCGTCCTTCTTCTTCACGAATAATACTGGCGCTCCCCACGGTGATACGCTTGGTTGAATATACTTCTTGTCCAGCAGTTCTTGCAGTTGCACCATCAGTTCCTTCATTTCTACCGGAGCCATTCTGTATGGGGCCTTCGATATCGGTGCAGTTCCTAGCGCTAAGTCGATTACGAACTCAATCTCTCTATCAGGCGGAAGTCCTGGCAAATATTCCAAAAAAACATTTACGAATTCTCTAACCACTGGTATCTCCTCCAGTTTCACACCCTTCTTCTAAGTATCGACTATGTAAGCCAAATAACCCACATAGCCTTTACTTAACAACTTCTTGGCCTGCATAATTGTCAGACATTTCATTTGTCTAGGTGACTTGCTACCATGGAAAACTACCTTTGACGGAGTCATAAGGTTTACACACTTTTTGTGACAATCAATTCTTGCTCCATATTTGAGCAACCCATCCATTCCCAAAATTACATCAAATTCCCAGTCTAATCGAATTAAATCTACCATCATTATATTCCCTTTTATGTTCATCCTACGACTCTTGTATATGAACTTAACAGAATCACTTCCTATTCGCAAATTTCTATGTTCAAAGGAAATTCGGTTCTTCTCTGGCAATTCTAACCTCTTAGCAAATTCATCGATATAAGCGAGCAAGTAGCACCCAATCAAATAATACATAAGCATTAATATCGTTGATTGGGATAATACGACACACCACTTTTTTTGATTCCACACATCTTGCATACGTATCATAATGAAAGTTATGGCTGTGGGTTTGTTTGACGCTGTAGGTCCAGCAATGGCCCAAGTACCTCCACTGCTGCCTCCCTTACTTCTTACTGTTTCTCCGACCTTCTTCTGAGGGCATTCATGAGCAAAATGATCCTTGGATCCACATGTAAAACAGATATTCTTCTTGGGTTGGGTGCAATTTGAGGCGATGTGACCCTCTTGACCATAGTTGAAATATGCACGTTTCCCCATCAAGCACACACCTTTATGAAACCTCCTGCATGTAGCACATGCTTTAAACTTCCTAAACTGCTAGTTTCCAGTACTCCCGTTTCCGTTCCATTTCCTCTTCAAGTTGTTGTTGTTGTTGCCACTTCCATTGCCTCCGCTACCATTCTTCACTTCCACCTCATTCTTCTTCTTCTTCTTCTTCTTCTTCTTCTTCTGCTCTTGATTGAATTTTGTCCTTTGCCTCTCCTCCCCTTGACCGAAAGTCTTTCCTTCTCCATCATCACTTTGCAAACGTCTTCAATTGGAACAGAAACCTACTATATCTGACGGGGCTTGGGTCCTGTTCAAACCTCTTTGCCTTACGCTCAAATGCATCTTGACACTGATATGGCGCAAACCTCGCCAATTCGTTGAATTTCACGGCATACTCGAGACATCGTCCATCGCCATCCCCGCTTGGTTCAAAATCGCGAACCTCTAATCGACTCTTTAAACTCTCTAGGAAGTAGGTCTCGAAGAATAACTCCTTAAACCTATCCCAGGTCATCACCCCTGGTCCTTCCCGGGTTTTATTGGCTTGCCACCAATAACTAGCTTCTGCTTTCAACATAAATGTTGCAAAAGCAGTCTTCTGTTCATCCACTACCCTAGCGACTTCAAATACTTTCTCTATTTCCATAATCCAGGTCTGTGCCTTGACCGGATTCGTTGACCCATGGAATTCAGGTGGTCCAACCGCCTTGAAATCCTTAAACGTTGTTCTTTGGTTCTGAGGTTGATGCTGCAACGCTCCTGTTTGTAATGTCACTAGTTGTTGGATGGAATTATCTTCAACATCATTATTGTTAGTTCTCGTATTGGTTCTCTGACGGGGTGGTTCACGTCTGGGAGGCATTTTCTGTTAAAAAAAACATCTATTAGACTATTACCCAACTTCTTTAAGTATTTTCTAATTAACTTGCCTCCATAAAAGAAATAACCACATCACACTTTTGAATAAAATAATAACTTTTATTTATTCATCATCTCTTCGAAAACATAAAAAAAAACAATAGCATCATTGCTATTTACATTCCTTTCCTGAACTACAAAAGTTACAGGACAACATCATCATTCTCATATCCCATGGTTACTTAACACTAGGGATTTACAGATTATTTAACACTTATTACGTGCATTACAAGCACATTTCCTACGATGATCTATTAAGATACTCAGTAGCCTTTTGACGCTCTTCTTCCATAACACGGAACATGGTTTGACGATCTAACACGTATGATGGTAGAGTTTTGAACTGAATTAGATAACCCATGACCCGATCTTGAGCTCAATTAATCACCGTATTGAATACTTTATCCATCTCTTCCATTTTCATCCTCTTTTCTTGTTCGTCCCTTACTGCTCTTCCAGTTCATTGATAAGCTTCCTCGTATGCGTCTTCAGCTCTCGCCTTCTTGGTAGCTTCTTCCTTCAGCTTGTTCTTCAGTTCCACGACCATCTCTATCTATTGTTCCTTCTCTCCTTCGGTTTGCATCAACTTCTCTTCAGTATTAGTTAAACGTTCATCTCGATCCTGGATATCGTCGTCCTTCTGTGTCATTTCAGTCTGTTGTTCAGCTACTATCTCCTGCAACTCCTCAACAGTGTCCTGAAGTTCCACGTTACGGTCGTAGACTTCATCATACATACGAGCAGCCATCGAGGTTAGTGGAGTCTCTTCCTCCCCGTCCTCATTATCCTCATCCTCATGTGGCAACTCCACGGGATCCTCCTCATCCGTCTCCACATCATCATCCTCATCTTCAACCACTATGACCAACGGGGCTGACTCCCATGGCAGTAGTTGTTCCCAAACAACCTGAATGTCGCGAGGCTCCTCCTCTATAGGCATTTGAGGTCCCTCCTCCCTAACTTTGACCGGATTCTCCCAACATTAGTCATCCCGACAACAAAATTTTAAAGTTTTAGTTATTAATCATTCTACTCGACACTCGTGAGCACATAAGTTATAAACACATAAACATATAAGTATTTTATTACTTCTTCCTTAAAACTCGATAAGAGTTATCTCCACTATCTTTTCAAAGGTTACTTCCTAAGGATTTTCCTCCCCACCTAAGGTTCATAACCTAAAGCTTCGATACCAACTTGTGACACCCCCAAATCTCGGTACTTCATTACCTCAAGATTTGGTGTTCATGTAATCAAAACATTCCTTTATAACTACCAAATCATAAATAAAATTGAATAATAAACCTGCCCATACAGGAATTACATAAAACAGTATCTCCCAGGTTATCTAACCTTTACAAATAATCATTCATACGGAAAATTTAAATAAACTTCATTACAATCGTTAAACAAAAGTTTGATAATAAAACTATCAAAACTATTACAAGTCTTCAGTACTTGTTCATCTTTCCTTTCCTTTCTTTGGTGCTAGGTACGTCACCCTTTCCATCTTTAGTCGTAAGGATTTTTACTGAGCAAGAGTGAGCAAACAAGGCTCACTTGAAATATCAATGAATAAATCTTTCACATTCTTTGCCCATTCGAGGGCTCAATAGAAGCCCGAACAATAAGTTCTATTAACTTCTTCTCATCGTTCCTTGCCTATTTAGAGGCTTAAAAGAACTGAAACATTCCTTGCCCATTCAGGGGCTCAATAGAATTGAACAATAAATTCTATTAACATCTTAAACATTCAACTGAGGGTCTAATAACCATGAACCTTGTCCACAGTTATAAGTAATCTTTCAACTTTAACTTTTATAGTCATACGACTATAATGACTTCAGGGTACTTAGGGGGATTAACCCTTCGTACATGTATTGTATACAAATATTTTAGCGCAAAGTACAAAACTAAGCGTTACCCCTATGAATAGGGTTGTTCATCTCAGTATTTTGAGTACAAGTCCGCCCCAAAGATAGTTTGGTTTGGATACACTTCAAGGTAATTTGGAGTTCAACGGACATCAACTAAGGATTAGTTGAATAAAAGATAATAACACTATGTTATTGAATAATCATAACTGAATAAACATTTCGTTCTAAGTTCACGCTTTAGGGATAATCTAATAGAGTAACTATTGAATAACACATCATACCTTGCTTTGAACAACATTAAGCTAAGGTTACATCTTAGAATTTAATATCAAGCATGCACAACAAATAATAACTTGAACAATAAACTGATTCAACAGAATAACGATACTTGCATGTTAATATAACAAGTTTAGAGTTAGGAAAAACTTGCATAATCATAATAACTATCTCAACGAAAGTGTGGAGATGGGAAACTTGTATCATCCTGAATAACTAGATACAATGAAGTTGCTTAATGGAAATACTTTATAGCATATGAAATTTGCATAACGAAGCTTTAGAATTAGAAAACTTACGTAAACACAACAAACTAACTCAACGAGAGTATGGAGTTAGAGAACTTGTCTTTCGTGTAGATTAAACTGTTATAATCCAAACCACAATTATCCTATATACATATGTTAACATGACATAATCAGTTAGTAATAACATACTATATCTCTACATCACGTATGCTTTGATTATAAATTGTATAATCAAATTCTATCCATTAAAACTAATAATAATATTTGTTAATTAGTAATTCCATGTTCACTCATAGTATTAACATACTATCATACCAAAATACATAATCAACATTTATCATATATCATTCCTTTAAAAATATCAGACTTTTGTGCAAGACAAAAGTCATTTCTGAACTTTCTGTTAAGTGGCGCCGCGACACCATAGTTTGTCTTGTGGTACATGACTGCTGCTGACGATAATGGGTCTCATGAGATCTATATAGGACTCGACACAAGGCAAAAGTCCCGCTGCAAGTCCGGCTGACTTCGTGTTGTGTGGCGCTGAAATCTATTTGGTAGTTTGAATTTGGCGCTAAGCCATAAAAAACTTGATCTTTGGGCGTGAATTTTGACTTGAAGTGGCAAAAAACTCACAGAAACCAGAGCGAAGAACAGAGCCAAAGCTCACCGCCCTTAAATCTTAACAATGATTCACCCAAAATAACATGTATAACTAATATAAATTACACATAATTGCTAATAATCATCCATATACCAATTACCAACCACTAATTAACAATATCATAGACTAATTCTTTGAAAACACTGTGTTTTAAAAATTAAACTCCATTGATGAAATATCAATTTACAATGAAACGTAATTTACATTGTTATCATCAACCAATTTTGATTCCTTTGACATACAAGTATACCAATATATATCCCAATTAACATGTATAGTCCAATTTCCCGGTTAGCATACAAATATATATATATATATATATATATATATATATATAACCTTTGATAAATTCTACACTCAAGTTAAGTACTCACATGTTTCCACCGTAAAAAAAATAATTTCTTGAATACGTAATTTAGCATACCATCATATTTATATATTAAGCATACAATTATATACAAATATATATATGCTAGTATAACAATTACCAACACATAGTTTACAAGAATTTTATAAAAAAACTTATACACAGTGAAGTTGAAGAACACAGACTATCAAATTCACAATAAGTATATGGCGTAAAACATATATGATTACATACACATAAATTAAGGTTATAAGCACCTACCTTTTTTGTTGTTAAGAAACACTTGTTTACAAAATCATTTTGAAACAATCACGCACTTGGCTTCTTCTCAAACTCTCTAAATTTTTCCTTTCTCTTTTCTTACTTCTCTCAGCAATAGACTAGGTACTAACATTGAGCGTAAAACTGATAATCATATACGTAAAATAACTGTTATGGCAATAATAAGCCTATTTACACTTATCAGTTACCAAACATATAACGTATAATCTTATAAATATAAATATATTTTATTTATATATTTGTTTTACTCTATTAATAATATAATTTAAAATTAACAAGAATTTCAAAAGCCATAAGGCCTTGTTTGACAAAGCATTTATAAAATAAAGGATTACTATACTTACACCTTGTTTGGCAAAACTAAATTGAAATTACTTTAATTTATTTTAATAACTCTTTATCAAATAGTAATTTGTCGCTTTATTTAATAATAATTTATTAAATAAATCACTTAATCACATAACTCAATTCACATAACACATTAATTATTTAACAAATAAATAATTAACTAATCACATTAATTATTTAACAAATAAATAATTAACTAAATCAACTCCATCAATTTGAACAATTATTTATTCAATAATAAACACATCCAATAAATATTTATAACTTACATTTAAAAATCTGGAATGTTACAGAAACCCAGCATACGTCAATATCTCATTTCACATAAATTTTCTCTCTATTCAGATGTTGTCAACATGGCTCAATTATTAGAGCGAGATAACGAGTACGTTCAACCGAGGGACCACAACCAGGATCATACCGGTGACAGCAGTCATCAGAACAACGATAACCAGCGGAGAAAGAAAAATATGGACAAGAGCGGCAACCACTCTGGTGGTAATCATGGCCATGAGAATAGAAGAAGCGAGTCGGGAGAAGATTTTAAAAAGAAGAGATTCAACAATGACAATACGAAGACGTCAGCACCAGCAGCAACTAGTTCCAAGGGAGGAGAACGACCACCGGTCATATGCTATAAGTGCGAAAAAGAAGGACATATCAGCCCAAACTGTCCACAATAGTTCAAGGTATGTTATAATTGTGGAAAGGAATAACATATCGCTCGAGATTGTACTGTAGCGAAACCAAGTCTAGCGGGGATGGTGACTCAAAAGGTTGTCCCAGAAAAGTCAAAGTCAATGGTTCTTGGAAGAGCGTTTTTCGTGACTGGTCAAAATGCGAGGAATCTGTGAGACCCCAGATTTTATGAATAAAGATTTTATTTTCTCGAAATATTTTTTTGAATATTATGGTGTGGATTTGATATAATGTTATAGTTGTCATATTATATTCGATTGGTCGGGGAATATTTGTTTTATCAGGGAATATTCGTGCGACGGTACAATCATTGGTGGACCCCGCAACGGAATTATTGTCGGATGGAGAAAATGACAAAAATATTTTTATGAGAATAACGACGGAAGTTTTACCGTTAATATTGTTGAACTACTCGGTAGTAAAAGTACAGTAATACGCGTGGTTGCATAGTAGCATATGGTATTGATTATTGATGCTTACGTGATAAGTCACTCAGTTTTATTTTATTGGAATTATTAATGTAATAAAACAGAATACTTTTATAAAGTTATTCTATAAATAGAATAAATTATATTCTATTATGTATAGTATTGCATAGTGTCTGCATAGTGTTTTGCATAGTAAAATCTTTTTATATAAAACAGAATACTTTTATAAAGTTATTCTATAAATAGAATATATTATATTTTATTATGCATAGTGTTGCATAAAGCTCTGCGTAGTGTTTTGCATAGTAAAATCTTTTTATATAAAACAAAATACTTTTATAAAGATATTTATTTTATTAGACAATAATTAGAATATATTATATTTTATTATGTATAGTGTTTGCATAGTGCCTGCATAGTGTTTGCATAGTAAAATCTTTTATAAAGTCATTCGTTTTATTAGATTATAAATAGAATATATTATATTTTATTTAAAAGATTTTGCTTTAAATATGGACCGTCGATTAAACTAAATCAATCTGGACAGTTCATGAGTTAATTACTATCTTGATCCATTTTTCTATAAATAGAAGCTCATTCCTTCATTATTTCTTACTAATTCTCCGAAACTCTAGAGAGAAAACTATAGAGAAAGAAGAAAAGTGTTACTCGCTACTTCATTACTTCTATATCCAATTACTCTTCTTTCTAAGGTAGGGAATATTATTTGTTGCACTTTAATAAGGGTATTCTTTCTTTCTTTATTCATGAAGAGAACTTACATTATTCCATTCTTTATTATTACATTGGAATAACTTTGTTTTACGCTGGATACCCTATACTTGGTGAAATTCTTACATTATTCCATTCTTTATTATTACATTTGGAATATCATATACATGCATTTTTACTTACCGACTGGTTCCGCCTTTATTATTATTCTGTTGGAATATCACATCACATGCGCGTTTTACGGGGACTGAATTAAAATCTTTATTAGTATTCATTGGAATAACTTTTAATCTATGCAAAATCTGCATGCATGGTGATTTTTGTTGTTATTCCATTATTTATTATTCTATTGGAACATCCCGCTTGTGATTTTTGCGACACCGGTTCCGCTAATTATTATCCCGTTGGAATAACCTGTCTATGCAAAGTACCGCATGCATGGTGATTTCTTTTGTTATTCCATTCTTTATTATACTCAGTTGGTTAAAGTTTTGACTTCTATACTCCATGAAATTAGTGGAATATCCTTGATATTTACGCTTTATCCAATATCTTTTCATGGAAATATTCTTCTGAGCATTCTTGAATTTTACTCTATAAAGCAGTATCATGTTGACAATTTGGGCGTTATTGGTTCCTGGATAAATTAATTCTTGAACTTGTTTTATTGAATTCGTATATCATTGTCATCATCCTCATGTTTATATTATGTTGAAAGTCATCTGTGGCCTGTAGTGCATTGATGGACTTGGTATGATTATGACCAGGTATTATTCGGCGTAATCATGACCGCAATGTTACAAATGATGTGGAAAAAGTCCTCATTGGCCCGTAGTGCATTGATGGATAATTTTTGGTATGATTATGGCTATGGATTCTCTTCGACCAAGGGTGCAAAGATGAATTATTTTATGGCATGATCAGGAGCGTTGATGAAAACATGATTATTCTTGGCCCGTAGTGCATGGATAATTGTGGTCGTGATACTAAAGAATATCCTTGGCCGTAGTGCAGGGGTGATTCGATGATGTGGATTATTTATTAAGCCGAGTCCCAGCGATAAAAGTGATGAAAAACCTTTTAAATCATAAAAGATAGTAGATTTTATTCTCTACTTGACTCTTTTAATGGATTGCTTGTTCCGTGCAGTTAAACTTGATGTTTGTTTTATTGTATCAGTTTAACACTGTTTAAGGCTAATGATAATTTATTCTGCATTATCTTAGTTATAATATTTCTTACTGGGCTAGTTGAGCTCACCCTTTCTTTCACTGTCTCTTCAGGAAATGAGAACGTAGTGTGGACTAGTCGGGGAACAGAGTGATGGTCCTAGATGGTGCATTAGTAGTCTTCACTATTCTGTGAAATAGTATAATAATAAATGTAATGAGGACTCCATTGAGTGTGGATATTGTCTAGATGACAATATTTGTATTAAAACTCACAGCATATGTTTTGTCGTATTTTACACGACTGTTGTATAATTAAGTTGTATTTGAATTTTGTACCATGTATTTGGCGACTCAAGAATGGGTGATGTATACCTAATTTTGGGGGCGTCACAGTTGGTATCAAAGCTTAGGGATATAATCCCTGGCTGAGATGTGAGACAAGAACTAGGAGGGGAGAGATGGAGAATTCCTTTGCTAGTATGACCTACCTAAGTTTATTTGTTATTTAATTGGTCGGTCAGAATTTAGGGGTATTATGTGGTATTTCAATTAACCCTTATTTTGTAACTATATTCTAGAATGATATTTGAAATACAGGAGATGAGAAATGGAAAATTATGATAGAGACGAAATAATCGAGAAGGTACAATTCAAAAAGAAAGCAAGGTATGTTTTAGTTGTGGAAAAGATGGTCACATAGCCCGATTTTGTCGTGCACCAAAGTCAAGTCCAGATGGGACGGTGGCACCAAAGGCGGATGCGGACAAAACAAAGTCGGTGGTTTCAGGAAGAGCGTTTTTTGTGACTTCTTAAAAAGTGAGTAACCCGAACGAAGTTAGCACGGGTTAGTTAATTATAAATTCTTGCGAAGTCTATACCTTATTAGATACCGGTTCTACCCATTCTTTTATCTCTCTTGCTTGCGCTCAACGTTTAAATTTGACTTCGGAGAAATTAGACTTTGACTTATTGGTTGAAATTTTGATAGTAGAAACCTTCGCTACCTCCACTGTTTATAAATCTTGTTGATTCAAATCGACACTTTCACGTTACCTGTCAATCTTATCTCTTTGAAAATACTTGCCTTTGATGTGATTTTAGGAATCGGTTGGTTAACTACTCATCATGCTTTTTGTAAGGTTGATTAGCTTTCATACTCCTAACCAACCTGTTATGCGAATTCAAACAACCAAACCACTAAAGTCAATCATTGTCATATCAAGTCATAAGTAAAGAGCCCTGAGCCTTTCGTTGTTGACTTCCTTGTGTGAAATGCACCGAAGCCAGACTTTCTATAGGCGACATCGTAAATGACGATGGCAAGTTAATAGGTATCAATGTGACATATTATCCAAGTCATGGATGAGGGTCACAGTTTTGAATGATATTTCTATTGTTAATAAATTTCCTGACGTATTCTTGAAGATTTCTTAGCCTACCTGTAAGACCCCAACTTATTATTAATGAAATTTAATTTTCTCTATTTATTATTTTGAAATAGTAAGGGTTGATTTGATTAATGTGGATAGTTAAGAGTAAAATACGCAAATACTCCAAAATAAGCAAGTGGTTATAAAATATTCATTGTTGTCGGGGAATATTCGTTTGGTCGTGGAATATTCGTACTGTCGGGGAATATTAAATGCGACCAAGCGACCATGTGTGGGCCCCATAACTGAAAAAGATTGGATGAAGAAAACGACAAATATAAGTTGGTTAAAAATAACTACGTAGTTTTTACCGTTAATCTTTTTAAAATACTCGGTGGTTAAAACACGAGAAGCACACCTGTATTGCACCAATTATTGATTCTTACGTGAAAGGCACTACTCGATAATGGTTACGATAATTCTCGCTCAATATTTTATTGAGTTAATAATTCTTTGCGTTGATATTTTATATTCTTTGTTGTTTGAATAATTGTCATTACACAATATTTTTCATTATCGAAGCAATAATTCATATTATCTCCTAATAATATTATTAGATAACATTATTGGCAATGTCTAGAAAGTTACATCTAAGGAGAGGTTTGGTCACCTAATTTGCTTGATGAAGGAGAAATTCTTATTGAAAGCCCCTGCTTTCTGGGAACCTGTCGGTTGTCGATATTGTGATTCTGTAATATTATTTGTGAATAATTAATTATTGATTCATATGATGAGGAAAATATTAATTTTATGTGGATATAGATGGAGAAAATTTTTAATGTGACAATTGTTGAAAATTGAAATTTTATCTTTTTCTGATAAAATAATTCATTTAAATATATTATTATATTTTAATAATATAATAATGGTGATATTTTTTACAACGAATGTGGGATATATGAGTATACGAGGAGGAAGAGTATTTTTGTTGCAATAAATGTTTAAAACATGTTAAACATGTCGGTGGACCCCATTTATTGACTGAAATTTGATTATAGCCTGTAAAATCGTCCGTTTGTGGATTTCGGTCAATTTCTATTTGGAATTTGGAAAACTTTCTTCTGTAAAGTTGTAGAGAATTGAAATTCCTATAAAACTCATGAGATTCGAATTTTCTGATGAAAGGGCTATTTATTATGAATTATTGAAGTTCAAGCTCAAAATAATTGATTTTGGAAGTTTAAAATATTTAAAATTAGAAAAACGTTTTTTCTTACTTTTTCTAGAAGGTGGCATGTGTTTGATGGCTGAAATCAGATTCTAGGCATGTGTAAGAAATTTATATAATTATATTATTAATTTATTAAATTTTCTACTTTGGTGTTCTAAAGCGATTTCCTATAAATAGGGTCTTGGGTTAGAATTGAAAATCACACCGTAAATCTGAAGTTTTCTCTCTATATTATCGGCGTATTCTTGTGAGTATTTTGAGTATACTTTGAGTATTGCTTAGGCGATGTAAGTTCCTTCAAAGACTATACCCTTTATACCAAATAGAAGTACTAATTTTTCGAGGTAAGGGATGTTATTTTCTTCTCAAATGATATTATTTTTCAATATCATTATGCTGAAATATTGGTTGGAACTTTTTATCAAATTTGGAACTTTTTCATGTCGGGATTACTATTCATGAGTTACTATTCACGAGTTACTATTCATGAGTTACTATTCACGAGTTACTATTCACGAAGTACTATTCATGAGGCGTGAAGATGTTTATGTGGAATTTCTATCTTTTGGTGTGAGATTTACTATTCACGATATCGGCACTATTCACGATATCTGCACTATTCAATCAAAAATAAAATTTCTTCTTTTGTCCAAAATATCTATTCGGATACTAGCTTTGATTGTATCCATGTTTTGATCATTCTTGAATTTTACACCACTTGTGATTATTTTTGAGGTATTTTGGACGTGGATAAAACAAAGTACTGAATCCTTAATCCTTAATCCTTGTCATTTTGTTTCACCGGATTCGTTTCTTTAAAATATTTTCATCATCCTCGATCTTAAATGATGATATTATTGAATATCTTTGGCCCAGTAGTGCAAGATGAATGATTTCTGAAGAATATCTTTGGCTTTGTAGTGCAAAGATGAGCAGTGTTGAGATGAACACGACCGATCGATTAATATCTTTGGCCCGTAGTGCAAAGATGAGCAGTGTTTAAATGAACATGACCAATCGATGAATATCTTTGGCACCAGAGTGCAAAGATGAATATTTGATTCGGATGTATATTGATTGATGTTACGGGAATAAAAGATGAGCGATGAACTTTTAAATTCATACATAGAAGATAGTAGTTTGCATTCTCTACTTAACTCTTCTAATGAATTATTATTTCATTGCGAATATTGATTTAAAATTTGTTGTCTATTGTATTCTATTAGATTTTTCCCTGTTGAAGACTAACGATAATTTGTTGTATATTATCTTAGTCATAATATTCTTTACTGAGCTAGTTGAGCTCACCCTTTTCCTTTTTGTTCCATTTTTCTCAAGAGGCGAAAATATAGCGAGTACAAGTCGGGGTATGGAATGAAGGTTCTAGAGAGAGTTGTTTAGTAGTCCTCACCATTTTTGTAAAATAATGTATCAATAAATGTGATGAGGATTTATTTGAGTATAAATATTGTCTAGAAGATAATATTTGTATTTAAACTCACAGTTTTACTGTTGTAATAATAAAGTTGTAGTTGTTTCTGTACCATGTATTGACAACTCAGAATGGATGATGTATACCTATTTTGGGGGCGTCACACTACCCCTAGAGCGTGAAATCGAATTTTGTATTGACCCTAGTACAAAACCCATTTCTTAAACCCTCAAATTTTTCTTCAACTAAAATGAACGTAGCATGCGCCAAAGACGTTGAATCGAGCTGTTGAAGATTATGATCGTACCATTCAATATCATCGTGGAAGTATGAACGTGGTAGCTGACGCGTTGAGTAGAAGATCGTATGCGGTTACAAGTGTGAATATATTAACCCACGTGAAGATAACGAATATACGATTAGAATCGACTTTAATCGATAAAGTTAAAGCCGCTCAAGCTACATACTCAGAGCTGATGAATGTGAAGAAGAAGGTTCAAGATGGCATTATTCTAGAAGCAAGAATCGACGAAGAGAGGAAATCTCAATCCTCGATTTAACTGGCCCATTTAAAATCCTCGATCGAGTAGGAATTATGGATTATAGACTCGTTTTACTGCCAAGTATGTCGCGTGTTCATAACGTTTTTAACGTATCGATATTACGTAAATATGTGGACGACCCGAACCACATTATTAATTTAGAACCCATTTAGATAGCGTAAGATTTAACGTATGAGGAGATACGTGTTAAAATCTTGGATAAGAAGGATCGTATTCGACACTCAAAGGTTATACCTCAAGAATTAGAATCTCAAATGAAGTCAAGGGATCCTCATCTCTTCGGCATACCAGGTACGTACGTAAATTTCGAGGACGAAATTTTATAAGGAGGGGAGATTGTGAGACCCCAGATTTTATGAATAAAGATTTTATTTTCTCGAAATATTTTTTTGAATATTATGGTGTGGATTTGATATAATGTTATAGTTATGGGTAGTATTTATAAATTTTGCAAAGTATGCAAGTTGTCATATTATATTCGATTGGTCTGGGAATATTTGTTTTATCAGGGAATATTCATGCGACGGTTCAATCATTGGTGGACCCTGCAACGGAATTATTGTCAAATGGAGAAAACGACAAAAATATTTTTATGAGAATAACGGCGGAAGTTTTACCATTAATACTATTGAACTACTCGGTAGTAAAAGTACAGTAATACGCGTGGTTGCATAGTAGCACACGGTATTGATTATTGATGCTTACGTGATAAGTCACTCAGTTTTGTTTTATTGGTATTAATGTAATAAAACAGAATACTTTTATAAAGTTATTCTATAAATAGAATATATTATATTCTATTACGCATGGTGTTGCATAGTGTCTGCATAGTGTTTTGCATAGTAAAATCTTTTTATATAAAACAGAATACTTTTATAAAGTTATTCTATAAATAGAATATATTATATTTTATTATGCATAGTGTTGCATAGTGCTCTGCATAGTATTTTATATAGTAAAATCTTTTTATATAAAACAAAATATTTTTATAAAGTTATTTGTTTTATTAGACAATAATTAGAATATATTATATTTTATTATGCATAGTGTTTGCATAGTAAAATCTTTTATAAAGTTATTCGTTTTATTAGATTATAAATAGAATATATTATATTTTATTTAAAAGATTTTGCTTTAAATATGGATAAAATCGATTAAAAGTAAATCAATCTGGACCGTTCATGAGTTAGTTACTTATGCGCTTCATTTTTCTATAAATAGAAGCTCATTCCTTCATTATTTCTTATGAATTCACTGAAACTCTAGAGAGAGAAACTATAGAGAGAAAGAAGAAAAGTGTTCTGCCACTTTACTACTTCTATATCCAGTACTCTTCTTTCTAAGGTAGGGAATATTATTTGTTGTACTCATAAGGGGTATTCTTTCTTTCTTATTCATGAAGAGAACTTCTGTTATTTTATTCTTTATTATTCTGTTGGAATAACCTGTATACGCAGGATACCCTATACTTGGTGAAATTCTTTTGTTATTCCATTATTTATTATTCTGTTGGAATATTCTATTCTGTATGCGTTTCTGTAGAACACGGGTAAAATCTTTATTATTATTACATTGGAATATCCTGTCTGCATGCATTTCTTTGGGACTGGTTCCGCCTCTTTATTAGTATTCTCGTTGGAATAACTTTGCCTCATGCTGCACCGCATGCATGGTGATTACTTGTTTGTTATTCCATTCTTTATTATTACATTGGAACATCCGTCGGTGTGATTTTACACGACTGGTTCCGTTAATTTATTATTCTGTTGGAATAACTTTGTCATCGCAATCTGCCGTATGCATGGTGATTTCTTTTGTTATTCCATTCTTTATTATACTCGGTTGGTTAAAGTTTTGACTTCTATACTCTATGAAATTAGTGGAATATCCTTGATATTTGCGCTTCATCCAAAGATCTTTTCATGGAAATATTCTTCGAGCATTCTTGAATTTTACTCTCTGAAAGCGGTATCATGTTGACAATTTGGACATTATTGGTTCATGAATAAATTAATTCTTGAACTTGTTTTATTGAATTCTTATATCATTGTCATCATCCTCATGTTTATATTATGTTGAAAGTCATCTGTGGCCTGTAGTGCATAGATGGACTTGGTATGATTATGACCAGGGATTATTCGGTGTAATCATGGCCGTAATGTTACAAATGATGTGGAAAAAGTCCTCATTGGCCCGTAGTGCATTGATGGACAATTTTTGGTATGATTATGGCTATGGATTCTCTTCGGCCAAGGGTGCAAAGATGAATTATTTTATGGCATGATTAGGACCGTTGATGAAGACATGATTATTCTTGGCCCGTAGTGCATGGATAATTGTGGTCGTGATACTAAAGAATATCCTTGGCCGTAGTGCAGGGGTGATTCGATGATGTGGATTATTTATTAAGTTGAGTCCCAAATGATAAAAGTGATGAAAACCTTTTAAATCATAAAAGATAGTAGATTTTATTCTCTACTTGACTCTTTTAATGGATTGCTTGTTCACCGCAGCTTAAACTTGATGTTTGTTATATTGTATCGGTTTAACATCATTTTTAAGGCTAATGATAATTTATTCGCATTATCTTAGTCATAATATTTCTTCTTGGGCTAGTTGAGCTCACCCTTTCTTTCACTTTTCTCTTCAGGAAATGAGAACGTAGCGGGGACTAGTCGGGGAACAGAGTGATGGTCTTAGATGGTCCATTGGTAGTCCTCACTATTCTGTGAAATAGTGTAATAATAAATGTAATGAGGACTCCATTGAGTGTGGATATTGTCTAGATGATAATATTTGTATTAAAACTCACAGCATATGTTTTGTCGTATTTTACACAACTGTTGTATAATTAAGTTGTATTTGAATTTTGTACCATGTATTTGGCGACTCAAGATGGGTGATGTATACCTAATTTTGGGGGCGTCACAGAATCCAAACGAGGTGATCACGGGTAAGCTAATCATAAATTCTTGCAAAGTTTATACCTTACTAGATACTGGTGCTACCCATTCATTTATCTCTCCTGCTTGTGCTCAATGTTTAAACTTGACTCCGGAGAAATTAGACTTTGATTTATCTGTGGAGACTCCTTTAGGAGAAACTTTCATCACATCCATTATTTATAAATCTTGTTTGATCCAAGTTGGCACCATCACCTTACCTGTTAACCTTATCTCTTTAAAGATACTTGCATTTGACGTGATTTTAGGGATTGATTGGTTAACTACTCATCATGCCAAAATTGATTATTTTCGTAAGGTTGTTAGTTTTCATATTCCTAACCAACCTGTTGTGCGAATTCAAGCAACTAAGCCATTAAAATCAATCACTGTTATATCAATTCATAAAGCTATTTGTTTATTAAAATACGGATGTCAAGCTTTCTTAGCCCATGTTATGGATTTGAATAAAGACACGTCATATTTGAATAATATTCTTGTTGTTATTGACTTTCCCGACGATTTTTCAAGAACTTCCTTGCCTTCTACCCCCAGAACGTGAAGTTGAATTCTTTATTGATCTTGAACCTGGTACAAAGCCCATTTCTAAAACCCCATATCGAATGGCTCCTATTGAACTTCAGGAGTTAAAGGTCCAACTACATGAGTTGTTGGACATCGGTTTCATTCGTCCTAGTACATCTCCTTGGGGTGCTCTTGTTTTATTTGTAAAGAAAAAAGACGGGAGTATGCGACTTTGTATTGACTATCGAGAATTGAACCATGTCACCATCAAGAATAGGTATCCACTACCTCATATTGATGACCTGTTTGACCAGTTGCAAGGAGCCAAATTCTTTTCAAAGATTGATCTTCGTTCCGAATATCACCAATTGAAGATTAGAACCGATTATATTCCAAAGACGACTTTCAGAACTCGGTACGGGCATCATGAATTCCTAGTCATGTCCTTTGGATTGATTAATGCTCTTGCTGCCTTCATGGATATGATGAACCGAGTATTCAAGGAATATTTGGATCACTTTGTGGTCGTCTTTATTGATGACATCCTTATTTATTCCAAAAGCCGTGAAGATCATTAGCAACACTTGAGGCTGACACTCCAAAAGCTTCGTGAATACAAGCTTTATGCCAAGTTGAAGAAATACGAATTCTGGCTGGAGAAGTAGCATTCCTTGGGCACGTAGTATCAAGTCATGGAATATCTGTTGACCCGACAAAGATTGAAGCTATTCAAAGCTGGGAGCAACCTAAATCAGTGACCGAAGTACGCCGTTTTCTCGGTTTAGCTGGTTATTGTCAGAGATTCGTGGAAGGATTTTCTCGAATTGCTACTCCATTAACTCAGCTAACTCGAAAAGATACAAAATTCGTATGGAGCGAGGAATACGAGAAGAGTTTCCAAGAGCTCAAGAGGAGACTCATTTCGGCACTGTTTCGACAATACCATCCGGTTCGGATGGATTTTATTATCTGACGATGCTTCAGTGCAAAGGGTTAAGATGTGTTCTCATGCAACGGGGAAAGTCATAGCCTATGCCTCATGACAACTTAAAGAATATGAGAGGAATTATCCTACTCATGATCTCGAGTTAGCGGCCCGATCGTTTTCTTGCTAAAGATCCGGAGGCACTATCTATATGGGGAGAAAGTGGAGAAATATTCAGACCATAAAAGCCTCAAATATTTCTTCACCCAAAAGGAACTCAACATGCGGCAACGACGTTGGCTCGAGCTATTGAAAGACTATGACCACACCATTCAATACCATCTTGGAAAAGCAAACGTGGTAGCTGACGCATTAAGTAGAAGATCTTATGCAGGAACGAGTGCGATGCTGTCAACACAAAGGCCCATTTTGTGTGACTTACAAAAGTTGAAGATAGAATTCAAGAATCAGGAAACCCATGCAATGATGTCAAGTATACGTATAGAACCAACTTTAATCGAAAAAGTTAAATTTGCTCAAGCCACAGACCCGGAGCTGATGCGTATGAAGAAGAAAGTACAAGAAGGTGTTATCCTAGAGGCAAGAATCGATGAAGAAGGAATACTTCGAGTCCACTCCAGACTTTGTGTTCCTAACGACTCTGATTTGAAGTACAAGATCATGATGGAGGCATACAATACACCATTTACAATTCATCCTGGAAGTAC
Organism: Panax quinquefolius; assembly: GCA_020205615.1. Lineage (NCBI taxonomy): Eukaryota > Viridiplantae > Streptophyta > Magnoliopsida > Apiales > Araliaceae > Panax > Panax quinquefolius. The sequence goes on along the minus strand of CM035170.1, from coordinate 16,729,321 downwards.
CAAAATGTATCGTGATCTTCGACACACATTTTGGTGGAATAATATGAAGAGAGAGATTGCGAAGTTTATCTCGAGGTGTTTAACTTGTCAACGTGTAAAGGCGGAGCATCAAGTACCTAAGGGTCCATTACAACCACTTGAGATTCTGAAATGGAAGTGGGAACACATTACCATGGATTTCGTTACGGGTCTTCCCACGGTTTCTCAAGGCATAAATGCTATTTGGGTTATTGTTGATAGATTAACCAAGTCTGCTCATTTCTTGCCAATACGAGAGACTTATTCCCTTGAACGTCTTGCTAGTATGTACGTGAATGTTATTGTGAGGTTGCATGGCATGCCAGTATCCATAGTTTCGTATTGTGACCCAAGATTTACTTCAAGATTTTGGGTTAGCTTGCAAAAAGCTATGGGCACGGATTTACGATTCAGTTCAGCATACCATCTTCAAATGGACGGATAATTAGAGAGGACTATTCAAACTCTTGAAGATTTATTAAGACTTTGTGTCCTAGACTTCAAAGGAAGTTGGGATAAGTATTTACCATTGGTGGAATTCTCCTACAATAATAGTTATCAGGCAAGTATAGGTGTGGCTCCATTCGAAGCATTGTATGGACGAAAATGTCGCTCTCCAATATGTTGGGATGAGGTGGGTGAAGCAACATTGTTGGGACCCGAGTTGGTACGTATGACTACGGAAAAGATCCAAATGATTCGACAACGTATACAAACGGCACAGGATCGACAAAAGAGTTATGCGGATCTTCATCGAAAGGACGTGGAATTTAGTATTGGGGATCATGTATTGTTGCATGTTGCTCCATGGAAGGGAGTTACAAGGTTCGGGAGGAGAGGAAAGCTCAATCCACGATTTATTGGTCCATTTCAGATTCTTGGCCGAGTAGGAAATGTGGCCTAGAGACTCGCGTTACCTCCAAGTATGTCTCGTGTTCATAATGTTTTTCATATATCTGTGCTACGTAAATATGTGAAAGACCCAAACCACGTTATTGAGCTAGAACCAGACGAGATAGTCGAAGACTTAACGTACGAAGAGGTACCTGCCAAGATCTTGGATAGGAAAGAGCATGTCCTACGCACAAAGGTCATACCATAAGTTAAAGTTTTGTGGAGGAACCATGCTATTGAGAAAATGATCTGGGAGTTGGAAACAGAAATGAAAGCGAGGTATCCTCATTTTTTCGAAACACCAGGTACGTACGTCAATTTCGAGGACAAAATTTCATAAGGAGGGGAGGTTGTAAGACCCCAAATTATTAATAAATGAAATTTAATTTCATCTATTTATTATTTTGAAATAGTAAGGGTTGATTTGATTAATGTGGTTAGTTATGGGTAAAATGCGTAAATATTTTAAATAAGCAAGTGGTTATAAAATATTCATTTTTATCGAAAAATATTCGTTTTGGTCGTGGAATATTCTTCATTGTCGGGAATATTCGTATTTACGATGCGCAAATTTCACGATATATGGCCCCATAACTGAAAAGCGATTGGATGAAGAAAACGACAAGTATAAGTTGTTTATAAATAACGGCGTAGTTATTCTCAAGTATACTTATTGGAATACCCGGGGTTTAAAACACGATGTCTGGCGTTGTTGCCTTCAGAAGCACATGGTATTGCACCAATTATTGATTCTTACGTAAGAATGCACTACTCAATAATTGTTACAGTAATTATTGTTCAGTATTTTATTTTATTGATTCAATAATTGTTGCGTTGATATTTTATATTACTGTTGTTTCAATAATTATCACTACACAGTATTTTCCATTATCGAAGCAATAATTCATATTATCTGAATAATATTATTAGATAACATTATTGGTAATGTCTAGAAAGTTCTGTCTAAGGAGAGGTTTGGTCACCTAATTGCGCGCTAGTAAGGAGAAATCATTATTGGAAAGCCCCCTCTTTCCTGGGAACTACCTGGTTGTCAGTATTGTGATTCTGTAATATTATTTATGAATAATTAATTATTGATTTATATGATGAGGAAAATATTAATTTTATGTGGATATAGATGGAGAAAATTTTTAAAGTGACAATTGTTGAAAATTGATATTTTATCTTTTCTGATAAAATAATATTTTATTATATTATTATAATATAATAATGATGATATTTTTACAATGAATGTGGGATATATGAGTATATGAGAGGGAAGAGTATTTTTGTTGCATTAAATGATTAAAACATGTTTTTCATGTTTGTGGAGCCCATTTCTTGATTGAAATTTGCCCGTTTGTGGATTTCGGTCAATTTCTATTTGGAATTTGGAAAAATTTCTTCTGCAAAGTTGTAGAGAATGAAATTTCCTATAGAAAGGACATGAGGTTCAAATTTTTCTGATAAAAGGGCTATTTATTATGAATTATTGAAGTTCCGAAGTTCCGGAATAATTGATTTTTGGAAGTTTTAATTGTTTTATTTAAGAAAAACGTTTTCTTGCTTTTATTAAGTGGGTGGCTGATGTTTGGACTCAGTTGGTGTGCGTAGGAAGTTAAGAAAAAAATATATTATTATTTTATTAAATTTTCTGCTTTGGTGTTCTAAGCATTTTCCTATAAATAGGGTGCTTAGGTTAGAATTGAAAATCACACCAGAAACTAAAGTTTTCTCTCTCTTTCTCTCTCGATATATTGAGCGTATTGTTGTGAGTATTTTGATACTTTGAGTGTTGTTATACGGTGCAAGTTCTCTTCAGCACTATATTCAGTATTCCAGCCAGAAGTACTATTCTTTCGAGGTAAGGGATGTTATTTTCTTCTTAAATGATATTATTTTCTTCAATATCATTATGCCGAAATATTGGTTTGAACTTTTTATCAAATTTGAAACTTTTTATGTCGGGGTTACTATTCACGATACTAAAGACTATTCACGATATCTGAAATATTCACTTGATACTAAGACTATTCACAGAAAAATTAAATTTTTATTTTTTGTCCAAAATATCTATTATGGATACTAGCTTTTATTGTATCCATGTTTTGATCATTCTTGAATTTTACTCCACTATGATTATTTATGAGGTATTTTTGGACATGGATAAACCGAAATACGAATCCTTAATATTTGTTATTTTGTTTCACTAGATTCGTTTCCTTTAAAATATTTTTCATCATCCTCAGTCCTAAATGATGATATTACTGAATATTTTTGGCCTGTAGTGCAAAGATGAATGATTTTTTATGAATATCTTTGGCCCGTAGTGCAAAGATGAACAGGTGCTTAGATGAACATGACCAACTGATGAATATCTTTGGCCTGTAGTGCAAAGATGAATATTTGATTCTAGATATATATTGATTGATGTTACAGGGATAAAATATCGACGATGAACTTTTAAATTCATATATAGAAGATAGTAGATTTCATTCTCTACTTAACTCTTCTAATGAATTATTATTTTCGCTGCGAATATTGATTTAAAACTGGTTGTCTATTGTATTCTATTAGATTTTTCTCTATTGAGGACTAACGATAATTTGTTCTATGTTATCTTAGTCATAATGTTCTTTACTGGGCTAGTTGAGCTCACATTTTTCCTTTTTGTTCCATTTTTTTTTCTCAGGAGGCGAGAATGTAGCGAGTACTAATCGGGGTATAGAATGACGGTTCTAGAAATTGTTTTAGTAGTCCTCACTATTTTGTAAAATAGTGTATCAATAATTGTAATGAGGACTTATTTGAGTGTGGATATTGTCTAGATGACAATAGTTGTATTTAAACTCACAGTTTAAGTGTTGTCGTATTTTGCACGATAATTGAATTAATAAAGTTGTAGTTATTTCTGTACCATGTATTTGGCAACTCAGAATGGGTGTTGTATACCTATTTTAGGGGCGTCACATCGGGTACCAAATTGTAAATTGTGTCCCAATACAGGTACCAAATGTTGATTTATCCCGTTTACAATAGTCGTCATTGTATTGATTAAAATTAAAACAATTTATGTCAATTTTGAGTTCAAAAATCTCTTAAGTTGATTTAAAAAAGTCAACAATGATTAAATAATATGGAACGGAGGAGTATTAAAGAAATGTTGTAATAATTGGGGCGAATTAATGAAATATAATGTGACGCTCCCAAAATAGGTATACATCACTCATTCTGAGTCGCCAAATACATGGTACTGAATTCAAATACAAACTTAATTTACACAATACGACAAACGTAAACTGAGAGTTTTAACACGAATATTGTCTCGTAGACAATATTCAAACTCAAATAAAGTCCTCATTACAATTATTATAACACTATTTCACATAATAGTGAGGACTACTAAAGCAACAATCTGGACCGTCACTCCCTTCCCCGACTAGTCCCAGCTATATTCTCATTTCCTGAAGAGAACAATGAAAGCAAATGGTGAGCTCAACTAGCCCAATAAAGAATATTATGACTAAGATAATGCAGAATAAATTATCGTCAGCCTTCAACACTGTTAAAGTGATAGAATACAATAGACAACAAGTTTAACTGCAGCGGAACAAATAATTCATTAGAAGAGTAAAGTAGAGCACGATATCTACTATCTTCTATGATTTAAAAGTTTATCATCAATTTTATCACTGAGACTCAGCTCAATAAATAATCCACATCACTGAATTATTCATGCACTACGGGCCAAGGATATTCATTATTATCACATCCACGAATTATCCATGCACTACGGGCCAAAGATATAATACTGTAAAATCAATAATCAACAGTCCATCTTTGCACTTCGGGCCAAAAATGACTTTCACCACAATATAAACATGAGAATGATGACAATGATATAAGGATTCAATCAAGTGAGATCAAGGATAAATATTAGAAATTTATAATTTAATTTATCCACAGTTCAAGAATATCCAAATCGTCAACTTGATAACTAAACGTGGAGTAAAATTCAAGAATAATATTGTATCAAAAATAATTTGGACAGAAAAGAAATCAATTTTCCGGGTGAATAATACTCGCGTGAATAGTACCCCACGAATAGTACTTCCTAAATAGTACATCGTGAATAGTACCCAGCATGAAAAGATTAAAGATTAACAAGAATGTTCAGAAAAATATTCTTGTAAAAAGATAATAGACGAAGCGCAAATTTCAAGGATATTCTACTAATTTCAAGGAGTATAGAAGCAATACTTAACAAAATGAGTGTAGAATTCAGAATCTGAAACGAAATAATATTACTTACATACTATAGAGTATGGAAGAAAATATTATTTCTTACGAATATTGGACAAAAATAATATCCCTTACCTTAGTAGGAGAGTAATTCCGACTGGTGTAGCAGAGATATTCTTGAAAAAAACTTGTACTATTTTCTATACTTAAAGCTTCCTTAACTCAAAAGAAATACGCTCAATATTATAGAAAAAGAATTCTCTGATTCTGGTGTGATTTTCATTTCTAAACTAAGCATTCTATTTATAGGAGAATGGCATGATACTATTTAGAAAAATAATCACGGACGCACAATAAAAAATTTATTCGAATGCAATTTATCAGCATGTATTTGAGACATCAAATCAGAGAGTGCCCTCCCATGAGGGTAACTAGACTTTGGGAGTTTTGGACCAATGAAGGAGCACCCTCATTCATAAGTCAGTGAACAGTAATGTATAATTTGGAAAATTTGGCCAATACTCTCATATTCAACCAATCAAAAGATTACTCTCTTTGAAGGTAATTTGCCATACAGAATAATTATTGTGACACCCCCAAAATAGGTATACATCACCCATCTTGAGTCGCCAAATACATGGTACAAAATTCAAATACAACTTAATTATACAACAGTCATGAGAATACGACAAAAACATAATCTAAGAGTTTTAATAAGAATATTGTCATCTAGACAATATCCACACTCAATGGAGTCCTCATTACATTTATTGTCACACTATTTAACAGAATAGTGAGGACTACTAATGCTATCATCTGGACCGTCACTCCATTCCCCGAGTAGTCCCGGCTACGTTCTCATTTCTTGAAGAGAACAATGAAAGAAAGGGTGAGCTCAACTAGCCCAGTAAGAAATATTATGACTAAGATAATGCAGAATAAATTATCATTAGCCTTCAACAGTGTTAAACTGATAAAATATAATAAACATCAAGTTTAACTGCAGCGGAACAAACAATCCATTAGAAGAGTCAAGTAGAGAATAAAATCTACTATCTTCTATGAATTAAAATGTTTTTCATCACTTTTATCACGAGACTCAAATTTTAATAAATAAATCACATCATCCTCCGCTACTACTAGCTAAGGATATTCATTAGTATCACGACCACAAATTATCCATGCACTACGGGCGAGGATATTATGTATTCATCAATGGTCATGATCATGCCAACAGATGTCCATCAATGCACTTCTACGCCAATGAGGACTTTTACCACATCATTTGTAACATTACGGTTATGATTATACCGAATAATCCCTGGTCATAATCATACCAAGTCCATCCATGCACTACAGGCCACAAATGACTTTCAACATATTATAAACATGAGGATGATGACAATGATATAAGAATTCAATAAAACAAGTTCAAGGATAAATTTTTAAAGATTTATAATTTAATTTATCCAGAAATCAATAACGTCTAAATTGTCAACATGATACTGCTTTGTGGAGTAAAATTCAAGAATGCTCAGAAGAATATTTTCATGAACAGATACTGGATGAAGCACAAATATCCAGGATATTCTACTAATTTCATGGAGTATAGAAGTCAAAACTTTAATCAACTGAGTATAATAGAATATATGAAACTGCAAATAGATTTTCACCTGCCGTGCGGTAATCCGCGTTGATAAGATTATTTCCACAATTTAATAAGGAATGAATACAAAGGATCATTCACCATGCATGTGGTAATCCACATAGACAGGTTATTCCAACAGAATAATAAAAATGGAATAACAGAAGGATTCACCATGCGTGCGATAGATCGCATGATGCGAGTTATTCTAGCAATGTATAATAAATAATGGAACTGTGTCATGCGTAACGCATGCATACGATATTCGCGCGAATAATAAATAATGGAATCAATTCAAATGCGTAAATGCATAGACAAGATATTCGACGATGTAATAATAAAGAATGGAATAATAGAAGAATTTCACCATGTATGCGCAGATTGTGATATACAAAGTTATTCCAATGTAATAATAAGGAATGGAATAACAATAGCTCTCTTCATGAATATGAAAGAAATAATACCCCTTACCTTAGAAGAAAATTGGATACTAGAATAGAGAGGTAGCAGACTTCTCTTCTTCTTTCTCTCTATAATTTCTCTCTATAATAAATGCTCTATAACTTTAGTGAATTGGTGAGAAATGAAGGAAGAATGAACTTCTATTTATAGGAAAATATAGTTTTGATAATTGCACGTTTTGGGGATCAAAATATTACAGTACAATACCTCCAACTTTTCTTTAATTTTTAATTTAGTCCTACAAGTATTATCAAACTTACACCACCTCCCCTAATAGTAAATAATGTGAATCAATAGTTCAATCATGTGACTTAATAGTATAATCATGTGAAAAATACGAATTACAATATAGTACCTCCATCTATACCTCTATTTTTAACTTAGTCATGCAAGTATTATCAATCTTGCACCAACTCCCCTAATAGTACAAGAATGTGATTCAATAGTACACACATGTGAACAAATAGTTATATAAGCATGTGAATTAGTAGCAATTAATTGCTCATTTATCCGATTAATTACCCGATTTATCAATATAACCCCCAGACATCAATTATCATCGGAATAGATGTCGATTTCTAATAACACTAATTCCAACACAATGGAACTATCAAATTCATCTTTAATCAACACGAACTTATTCATCATTAATATTATAACTCACAATATTTAACAACCAGGTCGTTCCCAGGAAAGATGGGGCTTTCCGATAAGGATTTCTCCTTATTGGCGCACAATTAGGTGACCAAACCTCTCCTCGATGTAACTTCTGATATCAATCGATATTACAAATAATAATAAGAATAACTTTCATCGTCTCAATTATTGATTTAATAATAATAAATATTATGCAGATGATACTGTGACAATAATTGAATCAATAATATGAGAGATATGATGCAACAATTATCATGTAGCAATAATTGACTATAACCGAAGTGACTTCTCACGTAAGCATCAATAATCAATACCGTAATGCTACTACGCAACCACGCCAGACATCGTAGATTTTACTAATGGGTAGTTCAACGCTTAATCTGTAACACTTTCGCGTTTATTTTTATAAAAGATAATTACGTAGCTTTCTAATTACGACAATACTTCCGCTAGGGGTCCACAAAATGATTGTGCCAGTCATTTAATATTCCCTGTTAAAACGAATATTCTCCGACCAATCGAATATTATATAACAACTTGCATACTTTGCAAAATTTATAAATACTACCCACAACTATAACACTATTTCAAATCAACACCATAATATTAAAAAAAATATTTCGAGAAAATTAAATCTTTATTCATAAAATTTGGGGTCTTACAATTATGCAACCTTAAAAAAAACTAAATGAACAAACACTAATTTAAAAGGATAATTGAACAAACATATTCCACTCGTCAATTATTATTCTCATCTTTAATCAACACGATCTTCATTCGTCATTAATATTATAACTCATAATATTAACAACCAGACCATTTTCAAGAAAGAGGGGGCTTTCCGATAAGGTTTTCTCCTTATTGGTGCGCAATTAGACGACCAAGCCTCTTTTCTCGACAGAACTTTCTAGACATTGTCAATAATACAAATAATAATATGAATAACAGTGTCGTCTCAATTATTGATTTAATAAAATATTGTGTAGAAAATACTATGACAATAATTGAGTCAATAACGTGAGATACTATGCAACAATTACCGTGGCAATAATTGAATAAAACTGAGTGACTTCTCACGTAAGTATCAATAATCAATATTGTGTGCTTCTATGCAACCACGTGTATTACTGTACTTTTATCACAGGGTATTTCAACTGTTAACAGTAAAACTTTTGTCGTTATTTTAACATAAAGTTATTTCTGTCATTTTCTAACTCCGACAGTAATTCCGTTGTGAGGTCCACCAATGATTGTGTCGTTGTACGAATATTCCCCGATAAAATGAATATTCCCCGATCAATTGAATATTATATGACAACTTGCTTACTTTGCTAAATTTGTAAATATTACCCACAACTATAACATTATATCAAATCCACACCATAATATTCAAAAATATTTAGAGAAAAATTATTTTTTATTAATAAAAGTTGGGATCTTACAACCTCCCATTCTTATGAAATTTCGTCCTCAAAATTGGTGTACGTACCTGGTATGACGAAGAGGTGAGGATACCTTGATTTCATTTCAGATTCTAACTCCTAGGTCATTTTCTCAACATCGTGGTTTCTCCACAAAACTTTGACTTGAGGTATAATGTAAGACCCCAACTTTTATAAATAAAGATTAAATTTTCTAGAAATATATTTTTGAATATTATGGTGTGGATATGATATAATGTTATAGTTGTGGGTAATATTTATAAATTTTGCAAAGAATGTAAGTAGTTATATAATATTCGATTGGCTCGGGAATATTCGCTTTTACAGGAATATTCGTATTTACGACAATAAATCATCGGTGGACCCCATAATCTAAAGTATTGTCGTAGTTAGAAAACGACAAAATTATCTTTTATAAAAATAACTACGAAAAGTTTTACCGTTAAACCGTTAAACTACCCTAGTAGTAAAAGTACAATGAATACGCGTGGTCGCATAAGATCACACTCAGATTGATTATTGATGCTTACGTGAGAAGTCACTCAGCTTATACTCAATTATTGCTACAATAATCTTGTCGATCATATCTCTCATATTATTGATTCAATTATTATCACAAAGATCATCTCATAATATTTATTATTATTAAATCAATAATTGAGATGACAAAGTTATTCATATTATTATTAACAATATTGATAATGTCTAGAAGTTCACAAGGAGAGGTTTGGTCACCTAATCGCGCCAATAAAGAGAAATCCTTATCGAAAGCCCCTTCCTGAAACGAATTCGTTGTTAAATATTGTGAGTTATAATATTAATGATGAATAAGTTCGTGTTGATTAAAGATGAAATTGATAGTTTCATTGTGTTGGGATTATTAGTGTTAGTGGAAATCGACATTTATTTCAATAATAATTGATGTCTGGAGGTTATATTAACCAATCGGGTAATTAATCAGATAAATGAGCAATTAATTGCTATTATTTCACATGTTTATAACTATTTGTTCACATGTGTGTACTATTGATTCACATTCATGTACTATTAGGGGAGGTGGTGCAAGATTGATAATACTTGTATGACTAAATTAAAAATGGAGGTATAGATGAAGGTACTATACTGTAATTAATTTTTTCACGTGATTATACTATTAAGTCACATAAATGAACTATTAATTCACATTATTAATATTAGGGGAGGTGGTGCAAGTTTGATAATACATGCAGGACTAAATTAAAAATGAAGAAAAAGAGGAAGGTATTATACTGTAATATTTTGAGCCCCAAAATGTGCAATTATCGAAACTATATTTTCCTATAAATAGAAGCTCATTCTTCTTTCATTCTCACCAATTCACTAAGTCTCACAAGAGCAATTATTATAGAGAGAAATTATAGAGAGAAAGAAGAAGAGAAGTCTGCTACCTCACTAATCCAGTATCCAGTTTCTTCTAAGGTAAGGGGTATTATTTATTTCGTATTCATGAAGAGAGTTATTTTTTATCAATACTTGTAAGGGTTTTTATTCCATTCTTTATTATTTTGTTGGAATAACCTGTCTGTGCGGTCTATCGCATGCCTGGTGAATTCTTTTGTTATTCTATTCTTTATTATTCTGTTGGAATAACCTGTCTGTGCGGTCTATCGCATGCCTGGTGAATTTTTTTGTTATTCCATTCTTTATTATTCTGTTGGAATAACCTCGTCTGCGGCGGCTATCGCATGCTCGTGAATTCTTTTGTTATTCCATTCTTTATTATTCTGCTGAATAACTGTCATGCATCTTGCCTATCGCGATGCATGATGAATTCTTCGTTATTTCATTCTTTATTATTACGCTGAAATAACTGCCTATGTGGACTACAGATACATGGTGAATGATCCTTCGTATTCATTCCTTATTAAATTATGGAAATGATCTCGTTTCACGTGGATTACCGCACGGCGGCAAAAAATCCATTTGCGGTTTCATATATTCTATTATACTCAGTTGGTTAAAGTTTTGGCTTCTATACTCCATGAAATTAGTAGAATATCCTAGATATTTGCGCTTCATCCAATATCTTTTCATGGAAATATTCTTCTGAGCATTCTTGAATTTTACCCCACAAAACAATATCATGTTGACAATTTGGACGTTATTGATTTCTGGATAAATTAAATTATAAATCTTTAAAAATTTATCCTTGAACTTGTTTTATTGAATTCTTATATCATTTTCATCATCCTCATGTTTATAATATGTTTAAAGTCATCTGTGGCCTGTAGTGCATAGATGGACTTGGTATGATTATGACCAGGGATTATTCGGTATAATCATGACCGTAATGTTACAAATGATGTGGTAAAAGTCCTCATTGGCCGTAGTGCATTGATGGACAGTTGTTGGCATGATCATGACCATTGATGAATACACGAATATCCTTGCCCCGTAGGGCATGGATAAATTATGGTCGTGATACTAATGAATATCCTTGGTCGTAGTGCAAGGATGATGTGGTTTATTTATTAAGCTGAGTTTCAACGATAAAAGTGATGAAAAACCTTTTAAATCATAGAAGATAGTAGATTTTATTCTGTACTTGACTCTTCTAATGGTTTGCTTGTTCCGCTGTAGTTAAACTTGATATTTGTTATATTTTATCAGTTTAACACTGTTGAAGGCTAACGATAAATTATTCTGCATTATCTTAGTCATAATATTTCTTACTGGGCTAGTTGAGCTCACCCTTTCTTTCGCTGTTCTCTTAAGGAAATGAGAATATAGCTGGGACAAGTCGAGGAACGGATTGACGGTCCAGATGGTAGTTTTAGTAGTCCTCACTATTCTGTAAAATAGTGTGACGATAAATGTAATGAGGACTCCATTGAGTGTGGATATTGTTTAGATGTGACAATATTCTTATTAAAACTCTTAGATTATGTTTTATCGTATTTTACACGACTGTTGTATAATTAAGTTATATTTGAATTTTGTACCATGTATTTGGCGACTTAAGATGTGTGATGTATACCTATTTTAGGGGCGTCACATATAACCTTGGAGCATATAATATGTTCCCTCTTATCCAAGATTTTAACAGGTACCTCTTCATACGTTAAATCTTCCGCTATCTCGTCTGGTTTTAATTTAATAATGTATTTCGGGTCTTCCACATATTTACGTAACATAAATATGTGAAAAACGTTATGAACACGAGACATACTTGGTGGTAAGGCGAGTCTATATGCCAAAGTTCCTACTCGATCGAGGATTTCAAACGGGCCAATGAATCGAGGATTGAGCTTTCCTCTCTTTTCAAATCTTGTAACTCCTTTCCATGAAGCAACACGTAATAACACATGATCACCAACATTGAATTCCATGTCCCTTCGACGAAGATTAGCATAACTCTTTTGTCGGTCTTGTGTGGTTTTTATACATTGCCGGATCATTTGAATCCTTTTCGTAGTCATACGTACCAATTCTGGTCCCAATAACGTTGCTTCACCCACCTCATCCCAGCATACTGGAGAACGACACTTGCGTCCATACAACGCCTCGAATGAAGCTATGCCTATACTTGTACAAAATAAATTACAATTTCAGCAACGTGCAACAATTTGCAGAATTGAAGTCAAATAATCCCAATTTGTTAAACATTTAATATCAACTTCCAAGAATTTGCATAATTAAAGTAAAAAAATAATAATTTGCATAACAGAAATAAACCCAATTTTAGCAAATTAAAATGTAATCCCAATTTCTGATACAACAAGAAGTCCAAAATTATTCTCAGAAACATATGAACCTGCCGAAATATGGACTCCCAATTTTAGCAAAATCAACAACTCAGATCTGCAAACTATATTTAGTAATCTCAAAGAATCCAAATCATCATTTAAGATTGCTTACCTTGAATTAAAGGAAGAGAAACGAGGAAGAGAAAGGAGGAGGAGTTACCGTACGTCGCGCCATCGCTCCCGTCGGTCGAAAATGGTGGCAGTGGCTGGGGGACTGGGGGAGATGGGTGGCAACGACGAGGTGGACTGGAGGGAGATGAGAGATTAGAGAGATTAGAGAGAGAGAGTGAGAGTGAGTAGAGAGAAAGAGAAATGAGAAATGAGGTGACTGAAGAGGAAGACGAAGTCTGATTAGGTTTTATAAGTTATTTTCGACGGAATTTTTGTCGGACATACGTCCCTCGGAATTATATTACTTCTGACGAAATTTCCCTCGGAAATAACTACAGTCGATTTTATGCTTTGCGCTCGCGGGAAACTTGGCGCCAATGAGGGTATTCTACTTTCGACGGAATTTCATCATACTTATAGTAATTCGAGGGACTTTTGTTTGACGAATTATTCCGTTGTAACTAGCCTTATTTCGACAGATTTAAATCCGTAGAGACTAATTTTGTCGAATTTAAGGGTTTTTCTTGTAGTGTCCTTCTAGCGCCAATGTTAACGCTAAGATTCGTCTACGCGCTCCAATCACCGAAGCACAAATCCTGCACAGAAGCAGGTAAACACCGAAAGCTTGACGACTTGGGTTGTCGGGGGATAGCTCCGGTGTGAGAATAAGTACAGGTTGAATAATGTTAACAATGGAGACTTAATGCTCTAGTGCAGGAAAATAATAATTGTGTACCTTAAAATCAGAGTAAAGCCTTGTATTTATAGTGATCTCACCACCTTCATAGAGTCCTTCCCCATATTGGATTAGGGTTCCTCGATCATTAGGTATAATTTCTTAATGGGATTGCATAAGATCTCCTAAAAATAAGGAAGTTGGTCCAAATCCCAACACCTCCTTGTGTATTTAGAAACTAATTATATATAATTAGGAATTCTTGATTCCTTAAAATACTCCAATTACCAGAACAGAATCCTACGTAGGTTTAAACAATCTCATGTGAACGGTAACCCACCATACAAACCGGACCCAAACAATCATGACCCAACAATATGCAATTAACCCAAAAAAAATTACAATACAAATAAAAATGAAACATTAATTTGAATGAAGTGTTTAAAACATATAATAAATTAGTTAATGATTGACACTTTTGTCCATCCTTTTTTTATTGGATGTATGGAATTAAAATGATTATTGTAAAGCTTAATTAGCTCCCTTAATTAATCTTGCTGTCAACTTGATCTTGAATCCCCCGGTGGATGATTTTAAAATTAGAAAAATAATGATATTGGTTCAAGAAATTCACGTGAAGTTGGTCACCTGATCAAAAAAACCTCAGATGAGACCTGAACCTTAGAAACCGAAGTACTATGTTTTTTAAGTTTATTTTATGTTTGTACAGACCATTGTGAAAGTAGTATGCACACAAGCCAATCATGTTTGATGATAAAGCATATACTTTGTAACAATCTTATTCATTTATTAATAAAAAGTATTCATTTATTAAAGGCTTTTAATTATCTACATGATGTTGTTTTATAATATGTGATAAACCCATAGTTTTAAGCAATGCTTTTAGAATAATGATGATGATCATTCTAATGAGATCTAAATTCTTTGAAAGCTTAAAACTAAAATAGTTCCCAATCATTGGATTACTAAATTGGGGATTAGTGAATCCGGATAGATTGGTACATCGTTGCTTGCTCATTGGATGAGGATGATTGATCTCATGATCATTTGTGTGGAGACACTAAAGCAAGTATGTAGGTGCTTATTAGAGAATAAGTTCAATTGAGCGTGGCTCGCTAAGGAATACCTAATGGAGTTTTATTTGCTGTCGATAGGAATTCTGTAGTGATAGTAGTCAAGTGATCCTTGGACTTGAGATCATCATAGTATCTTGTGTATGATGAGTTATACTTTGACTTATTCCTTAAGACCCTTAGGGTATATCAAAGGGTATGCTTGGGTATAATAAGTTGTACATGGAGATAATGTATGATCAATAAAGAATCTACCACTTAATAAAAGAAGAGAAATGTCCTATGTGATTCGATAAATGACAACCCAATAGTCCTTGGCAATGCGAAATGAAATTAGAAAGGAGTTTCTAATTTGCATTATTTGGAGTTGTGCATTTAAGGATCGAAATACATATAATTAAATAAAATAAGACTTGTGATGAAGAATTCCATGCCTTATATTTAATTGGGACATTGTATGGTGGAAGGATTGAATTGTACGGTAACTATTTACTCAAAGGTTCTTTTATGATTAATGTTGAAATCTATATTATCCGGAAAGTCGTTGATCGCTAGGAGGCTTATCCTTATTGTAGAATAAATATTATTTAAATAAATTAATTGTTTAATTTATTTATTTAAATAAGATTAGAATTGTTCTAATTGATTTATTCACAACCTAGGTTTAATATGGAGAACCTAAAGGGTCACACCATAAAAGGAAGAATAATTATTTAAGAAGTTAATGGCATAATCGTAATAATATAGTTAAGTATATTTAATTTAATCTATGGTGATAGAATAAATTAAATAGCTTAATATTTATTATTTAATATTTTGAAATATTAAATATAAATTAATAAGAGGAGTCTTATTAATATTATTACAATTATTATTATTTTAATTTCTAAAAGAGTTTAGGAATTAATTTAATATAAGTACTCTCATTTATTCCTAATTGGATTAGGAAGGAAAATTAATTAAAGGAGTTTAATTAATTATCCCTAATAAGATTAGGGAGCTTAATTAATTAAAAAGAATTTAATTAATTAAAACCCAATTCCTTAATTGTTAAGGTGGGTTGTCCACATCTATTAATAAGAGGAGTCTTATTATGGGTGATATGGGTTGTTGACTTTTACAACGTAATAATTCCAATTTGTTGGAGAGTACCTTTTTCTATAGAGATAGGAAAAACTAGGGTTTGAGCCATAAACACCCATCTTCTTGAATCTTTATTCTTCCTTGGTGGATCACCTCTAGAGGCCAAACATTTGGGTGGCTAACGTTGATCAAAGGAAGGAACCAAACCCGGTGGATTCAAGATTGAACGCGAAAGGATTTGGAGGTGAACTTGTACCTGAGGAAGCTCGATCTTCAAGGGTATAATTTTATTCTTTATCTTTTCGTTTAATTAATAATTATGCATAAAGGATGATCCGGGTATATGGTTTGTAAATTTTTTAAACTCTGATTTTACACGCTTCCGCATTAATTTTGCAATTTGATTGCGTTATGAATATTACAAACCTAACAGTGGCATCAGAGCCAAACCTTTATGCGAATTATTAATTGCTCAGATTTAATTTGTATATTGATATGTGTTTAGAACAATTTAGTTGGGCATAATTTTATTGTATAAAATTTTAAAAAAAAAAAAAAAAAAAAAGCGAAGCAGGATTTTTTTTTTGAAAACCGTGATCCATTTCATAGTTTTAACAACCCGAAGTACGCAGATTACGAACAAAGGTCACGGCTTTTCTTTGTT
This sequence comes from Panax quinquefolius, assembly GCA_020205615.1. Classification (NCBI taxonomy): domain Eukaryota; kingdom Viridiplantae; phylum Streptophyta; class Magnoliopsida; order Apiales; family Araliaceae; genus Panax; species Panax quinquefolius. The sequence goes on along the minus strand of CM035170.1, from coordinate 16,712,548 downwards.
TCACGGAAATCGAGAATTGATTGCAAAAGGTCGCTGCTTGTTTTTGTTTTTTTTTAATGCATGTACATTAAAAAAAAAAAAAATAAACACAAAGGAATCGATTTCTTTTTCTTTTCAAAGCATGGCCTAAATCAAGGATTTGCTACTTTTTACATCATGCAAGGGATGGCATATATTATATATATATATATATATATATATATATATATATATATATATATATATAATAAAACTTATATATATATATAAGATATATATATATATATACTATTTATTTATTATTTTATAATATATTATATATATATAATATATATTATTCTTAATAATTTAATAATTAAAATAATATTTATTTTAATTTTAAAATAAAAGGTTTATTTTAAATATTAAAATAAAAAGGATTTATTTTAATTTTAAAATTAAAATTTCATGCTAACTAATTAGAGTTGGAATTGGATTCCATGATAACTAATTGGAGTTGAATTTGATCTTTCCTTAAATAAAGGAGTTTGTTTAGATATGAAATAGGATTTCATATTATTCAAAATAAAAGAGTTTATTTGTGAATAGGAAAGAAAATCCGTGTTTCCTTAAATAAAGGAGTTTATTTAAATATGAAATAAGATTTCATATTATTCAAAATAAAGGAGTTTATTTGTGAATAGGAAATATAATCCGTGTTTCCTTTAATAAAGATTTTTTTTACATGGAATTGGATTCTTATAATTAATTAAAATAAAAGAGTTTATTTTAATTAAAGATTTTTTTTATTACATGGAATTGGATTCCATAATTAATTAAAATAAAGGAGTTTATTTTGATTAAAGATTTTGATTAAAATAAAATAGTTTATTTTATTCAAAATAGGATAAATTAAAATAAAATAGTTTTATTTTGATTTGGATTAAAATAAAGGAGTTTATTTTGATTCAAAAATAGATTTTATACTAACTAAATTTACCCATTAAATGATATCAATATATATATTAAATGTTTATTATTCATAAGATGAATGTTATTTATTGATGCATATGGTGATGTGTATGATAATAAATGGGATAGATTATGGACTATCGACCGATATGATTGGATTTTATTTTAGTTGGATGCATGAATGTATGGGTTTTATTAAATGGGGTCTGCAGATTCTCGCCTTCTCTAATTTTTCTTAATGTAAATTCTATCTCCTCCTATGTACTTCCCTCGATCTGGCGATCAAGGTTTCTATTTATTTTAAAATAGTTTTGTAATAGGAATATTTAGAATTAATTTTGAAGAATTAGAGATCAAGGGACAAGAAACGCTTGAAGACCCGTTTGTAATAGAGCCCGGGTTTAAATGTAATAGTTATATTTAAATATTATTTCTTGCACCCCTATGGTTTGACCTTTTGGTTCACTTGGTGGCTCTAGTGAACCAAACTAGAATAAAAGTCCATAATCAATCCGGGTAGAATATAGTATTCTATATGTGCATGCTTATACTATATATATATATTATATATTATGCAAACATGCTTCGCATGTTCATTAATATAATGACGTATTTTATATATATATATGCATAATGCCTGCTAAACAAGATGAGACAAATTAATAACAAACCCCTCAATTTTATATATTAAGTCCTAAGCGTTCAAAGATATTTGGAATATCGAACGTCGCCTTCTAGCATGATAAAATTAATAGAGTATTAAATATTTAATATGAGTTTGTTGTGTCACCACAAGGCAAGTATTAAGTATTTAAGATGTTAATTTATCACATTTGATGCTTATAAAGAAAATTGAACAATATTATTTTGTTGTGTCACCACAAGGATGATATTTTCTTTTTTGAATATATGGAGTGCTAGGTCGGACTTAACTTGGATAATTTTGATTCGGATGTGCCACCACTTGATCAAAATAATCTAAGAGGCAAAATACAAGGAGTTGCATAGTTGATGTAATTGACAAAAGTTGTCTACCTATTTATTTATATATAGTTTGTTGTGTCACCACAAGGCTATATACATTTGAAATGGGATCCTTATTCTCACTAACAAATCTTTAATTAGATTTTGCCGAACTATATAAGTGAGGGTAATATAGTTTGAAGAAAATAGTGGGAGATACCAATTTAAAACAAGACCTAAATTATTTTGGTAATTAATAAAAGAATGTATGTTAAAATGTTGTTAATTACAAATTCATTTACGTAATTTTACAATGTCTAAAATTACTATCATCTGCGAAGCATATTAGATGCTAAATTAATCGAATCAAATCAAACGGATTGGTTAAGGAATTTGAGAATAGTTCTCATAAATTTAAAAGCTATCTTATGTCCTTAATACGCCTATCCTCGCAATGGTTGCGCATAATGCCTCGAGGAAGAGATTGCTACTTTTAGAAAGTGGCAAGATGATGCATGATTGGCTCAATGCATCATGCTCAGTATCCATGAGTAACAAGCTTCAAATCAACTGAAACTATGGATACTTCTACTATACTCCCGCACGCCAAGTAGTTGATGGTGAGGAAAGTAGACCGATAGATATCGATATCTAAGGAGCTCTTCCGATCTAGAATGGCCAACGGCACTATAGTACGCATAAAAAGTTCTTAACATAATCAATTTGATTGATCAATTAGACAACAACGTTTTTGTCATGGATGGAGAGTTGAACCAAGATTTGATCTTGCACTCACTCCCTAACTCCTTTCACAATTGTTGTGAATTTTTTCATATGAACAAGCTAGATATCGCCTCACCGATTTGCTTAACATGTTGAAAAATGTTGAGAGTCACTTTCCAACCAAGAAAGACCAAGTCTTACCGGTAGGGGCCAAAGGATCTTCCTAAAAGAAGAACGATTCAAAGAAGGTAAATAGAAAGGCATAAACAAAGGATAATAAGAACAAAAGCGACATTTGGATAGCAAAGGAGTTTGCTTCCACCGCAATAAGCACAGGACACCGGAAAGAAATCATGAGAAGCATCTTGCGAGAGGCTAACCAAAGAAGCTTAGTGAAGTTTCTTCAATACGCTTTTGTTCATGATTGAAATAAATTTTTCTTTAAGTCAAGGTTTTACTTGGGTATTGGATACCGACTTTAGTTATCATATATATAGATTTATGAAGGGACCAAACAGAAGTAGAAAGCTAAACAAGTATAAGTAATCTTATGTGTGGGAAATGAAGCAAAGGTTGCAATATTAGCCATAGAAACTTATAGTTTAGCACTGCCTACGGGCAAATCTATTAAGTCAATAAGTTGTTATTGTATTCCAGTTCTTGTTAAAAATATTATTTCCATTTTATTGTTGGACAATGAAATCCTTGGTATTATAATTAAGAACAATTGTTGTTCTATTTATAATAATAATGTTTTGTTTAGAACTGGAATATTACTTAATAAATTTTGTATACTTGACTTACATGAAAATAATTTTGCATATTGAACAAACTAGTATAAGAAAAGGAGATGATCATTCAAAGAGTTGAAAGTATGTATTTACTGAAATACAAGTGTGAATTATTTGAAAGGTTCAAAGAATTCAAAAGTGAAACAAATTGGCAAAGTATTAAGATTCTTTGATTAGATCAATGAATAAATACTTGTGCAATAAGTTTTTAGATCATCTCAAATGGTTTTCTCACAATGGACGCCTCTTGATACACAATAATTGATTGATGTATTTGAAAGGTAAAATCGTACCTTGTTGGACATGGTGCGGTCCATAATGATTTTACCGATATTCCAGTATCCTTCTAGGATCATGTCCTAGAAATGGCTGCAAATCTACGAAAAGGTAACCTCAAAATCCAGCCCCAAGACTCCATAAAAGTTATGGACAGGGAGGATTCCTAATCTTCAGCATGTTAAGATAAGGGGTTGTCCAACTTATGTGAAACGGTTTCAAAGGATAAGCTTGGGAAAAAATTTGACATGTACAGATTTGTGGGACATCCTAAAGTAAGTTTAGGGCATGTGTTCTATAATCCTATTTAGAAAAAGGTGTTTGTTGCGAAACACGCTGCCTTCTAAGATAAAGGTGTTTATCATTGAAAGGGCTAGTGGGAGGATAATAGATCTTGAAAAGTTCAAGAACCACAAAACACTATAAGTCAAATAAGAGGAACCTATAGATAGACCTGTTGTACCACAACCGAATCGTAAATCTGAAATAGTACCGAAGATACCTAGGAGGTATGGATTCATCATAGATGATGATGATGAGGTACACATCATAGAAGATGATGATCCAGAGTTACATTCGATGAGGTAAGACTTCTAGTGTGTACAAAAGGGTCAGTGGGAGCATCGTGACATTCCTAGTACTATATGTTGATATACTACGGATAAGGAATGACATACTAATGCTACAATTAGTAATGATAAAGTTGTCTAAACATTCCTCCATGAATGGTTTGGGAAGAGTATCTTAATTGGGGATAAAATCTATATAGATAGATTCAAGAGGATGCTCGACTTAACCCAAGGAACGTATATTCATTTGATGCTAAAGTCGTTTAGCATGGCAAACTCCAAGAGATGTCTCATGTTGATGAGCTATGGAGTGTATCTCTCTTAATAGTCCCCATAGACTCCAAAGAAGAGAGATTGCATGAGTGATAATCATGTATGCAATGAAATGTACGAGACCTGATGTTGATCAGTCATATTCTGGAGAAGATCACTGTAAGACAGTGAAAAACATCTTAAAGTTCTTAACCGGCACTAAAGATGTGAGCATACATGGTGGGTCTAAATTAAAACTAGAGGGCTTAACAGACTCAAGTTTTTCGTTTACGCACCAAGATAATGTAAAATCCACTTTAAGGTAAAGCGTTATCTTGAACAAAGGGTGCAAAGTGAATTGGAAAGGTTCCAAACAACAAAGAGTTGCTGGTTTAGTAATAAAGACAAAGTATATAGCTATAAATGAAGCTGCAAGTTGATTGTTTGGATTAAAAGTTCATTACAGAACTAGGAATAGTTCCCAAGTCTCATCTTGGATCTAAACATGTGTTGTGGCACTTTCATTTGATTATTAGAATCATTGAAAGATGGGAAATCACTATAGAGATAGTGGACTCTCATGAACAACATTACATATCCATTAACTAAAGCTTATCCAACAATGGGATAATCGTCACTTAGAGAAGAGAAGAGTATAAGATACCATGACGATTGGCTTTAGTGCAAGTGGGAGATTGAAAGTAGTATGCACACAAGCCAATCATGTTTGATGATAAAGCATATACTTTGTAACAATCTTATTCATTTATTAATAAAAAGTATTCATTTATTAAAGGCTTTTAATTATCTACATGATGCTGTTTTATAATATGTGATAAACCCATAGTTTTAAGCAATGCTTTTAGAATAATGATGATGATAATTCTAATGAGATCTAAATTCTTTGAAAGCTTAAAACTAAAATAGTTCCCAATCATTGGATTACTACATCGGGGATTAGTGAATCCTGGATAGATTGGTACATACGTTGCTTGCTTGCATTGGATGAGGATGATTGATCTCACGATCATTTGTGTGGAGACACTAAAGCAAGTATGTAGGTGCTTATTAGAGAATAAGTTCATCGAACGTGGCTCGCTAAGGAATACCTAATGGAGTTTTATTTGTCACATCAATAGGAATTCTCAGTAGTGATAGTAATACAAGTGATCCTTGGACTTGAGATCATCATAGTATCTTGTGTATGATGAGTTATACTTTGACTTATTCCTTAAGACCCTTAGGGTATATCAAAGGGTATGCTTGGGTATAATAAGTTGTACATGGAGATAATGTATGATCAATAAAGAATCTACCACTTCTAATAAAGAAGAGAAATGTCCTATGTGATTCGATAAATGACAACCCAAAGAGTCCTTGGCAAGGCGTAATGAAATTAGAAAGGAGTTTCTAATTTGCATTATTTGAGTTAATGCATTTAAGGATCGAAATACATATAATTAAATAAAATAAGACTTGACAAGAATTCCATGTCTTATATTTAATTGGGACATTGTATGGTGGAAGGATTGAATTGTATTTTAAGAACTATTTACTCAAAGGTTCTTTTATGATTAATGTTGAAATCTATATTATCCGGAAAGTCGTTGATCGCTAGGGAGGCTTATCCTATTGTAGAATAAATATTATTTAAATAAATTAATTGTTTAATTTATTTATTTAAATAAGATTAGAATTGTTCTAATTGATTTATTCACAACCTGGGTTTAATATGGAGAACCTAAAGGGTCACACCATAAAAGGAAGAATAATTATTTAAGAAGTTAATGGCATAATCGTAATAATATAAAGTTAAGTATATTTAATTTAATCTATGGTGATAGAATAAATTAAATAGCTTAATATTTATTATTTAATATTTTGGAAATATTAAATATAAATTAATAAGAGGAGTCTTATTAATATTATTACAATTATTATTATTTTAATTTCTAAAAGAGTTTAGGAATTAATTTAATATAAGTACTCTCATTTATTCCTAATTGGATTAGGAAGGAAAATTAGTTAAAGGAGTTTAATTAATTATCCCTAATAAGATTAGGGAGCTTAATTAATTAAAAAGAATTTAATTAATTAAAACCCAATTCCTTAATTGTTAAGGTGGGTTGTCCACATCTATTAATAAGAGGAGTCTTATTATGGGTGATATGGGTTGTTGACTTTTACAACGTAATAATTCCAATTTGTTGGAGAGTACCTTTTTCTATAGAGATAGGAAAAACTAGGGTTTGAGCCATAAACACCCATCTTCTTGAATCTTTATTCTTCCTTGGTGGATCACCTCTAGAGGCCAAACATTTGGGTGGCTAACGTTGATCGAAGGAAGGAACCAAACCCTATGGATTCAAGATTGAACGCGAAAGGATTTGGAGGTGAACTTGTACCTGAGGAAGCTCGATCTTCAAGGGTATGATTTTATTCTTTATCTTTTCGTTTAATTAATAATTATGCATAAAGGATGATCCGGGTATATGGTTTGTAAATTTTTTAAACTCTGATTTTACACGCTTCCGCATTAATTTTGCAATTTGATTGCGTTATGAATATTACAAACCTAACACATTGATACAAGTTTTCCTTTTTCCTTTTCCTTTTCCTTTTCCTTTTCCTTTTCATCCTGAAGATGTCAGATCTTAAATACCTAATCTTAATTTTTCCAAGTTAGCTCAAATTACAATGCTTCTTGGGATGAAGGCCAGGTCCATTTTTTCAATATTTAATGGATCAATAAGTCTAGGAGACATTATTCTTCTGGTGAATTTTTTTTAAGGTTTCTTGTATGTATCTAAATTATAGACTTAAAACACTATTTTTTATAAAAATTTCAGTTGTAATAAACACTATACATTTTTTGGGAATTACTAAAAAAAATCGCTAGAATATCACTACAAGAATTAGGGGTGAGCATGGTGCGGTTTGGTACGGTTTGAAGTCCAAATCAAGACCAAACCGCTTTAGGTGCTGATTTGAAAATTCAAAACACGCATTACCTAAACCGCTTTGTGATTTATGCGGTTTGGTTTTAAAGTGTCTTGATCTGCGGTTTTTAATTGGTGCGGTTTTGATTCCAAAACCAATTGAAACAACAAAAAATTCTAAGCCTTCAATAAAATTTAACATAGAACTTGCATCGAACAATTAACTTAGTGACACAGTCGACAATAAGAATTATATCAAGCATAGAACCAAAGTCCTTTATGCCAAACATGTCAAATTCACCATCAAATCATAGAACAGTGAGACACGTAAAATTGTTTTAGTTTATAATAAAGGAATGATGCTTTAAAACTAAAACATACACTATATAAAACAACGGAGACCATATATTCGATAGCAAGCAAGAAGGTTTATCTAGTTCTCCAAAAATTAAAGGTATATACTGGAGATAGATATATTGCAGGGAGGACTTATAGAATATAATTATAACTATACTTAATTTGAAAAATAATCTATTAAACTATTAATATTATAGTATTGACCTTAACCAATGCATCAAGTGCTCGAACCAACGAATTCGACCCCTCAGCTATAAGCCCCTCCAATAACGCATCAAACAAATTCTAAATTTCAAAACCCAATTGCTTAATTTTTGACTCTATAACCTCTAACAATCTTCTTTCAATTGGTGAAAAAATGATAATGCAAGACTGAGGTTTTCTCTAAGCGTGTTCAAGTGAAAAGTAACTTTAGAATTTACTAGAGATAATACATACATACACACATGGTGCGGTTTCGGTTTTATACGTGCGGTTTTGGCTAGTAACCAAACCGAAACCGTAAATTTGGTTATTCAACCCACCTAAAACCGCCACATATGCCGGAACCGTTGGTGCGATTTTAATTGGTGCGGTTCATGTGGTTTTTGATGCGGTTTCGGTTCTAATTTGGTTACTTGCTCAGCCCTAACAAGAATGTTGCCCTAAAAGGATTCTTAATGGATATATGATATTTTCACACGTGTTCATCTCACATGAAAGTGAGACTCCATTTTTATATAAGAGATAACTATGTAAAAATATTAAATATGTATGTCGAAATAGTGTTCTTCTTAATAGAATTACACTACAAAAAAACATGTCATAGGCGACGGGGTTATTGACGACGGCCCAATAACCGACGATAATGACCTTAATGTCGACGGTCTCGCCGTTGCGAATGGGTACCGTCGATAATAACACTTTCCCATGGGAAAAAAGGTGTAAAAATTTGGCGGTGGAGGGAAAACTTATTGGCGACGGCTATAAATGCTAAAGTCGACGGCAACGCCGTCATGAAAGACTCACTGGCGACGGTACACAAACGACGAGATACGCCGTCGATAATGAGGTCTTATTTTTAATCCCCAGATTCAATTTCTTTTTCCTCTCTATTTCCTTCCCTCGCGTTTACATTCCTTCCTCTCTGCTTTCTCTAAATCGTCCGTCATCACATGTCGTTGCTTTAGTCCCATCTTCCCATCGCTTCTCACCAAATGCCTCACCGTCGGTCCACCACCGTTTGGCCTCCCCCTTTCTTTGGCCTGATACAGTACTGTTACAATATTCTCCCCCAATTTTTGTCCCCTCTCAGCTCTGGTTCTACATTTCTCATTGTTGGCTTCCATTAGTAAGTTACACTTATTTTCTTCTTATAGCCGTTCTAATTTATTGCTGTTAGGGTTTAATCTGAGTTTTTTTCTAATACTTGTATGTTTTTTTTTCTTCCATTAGTAGTATGTATGTCAGTTTATGTATATATAAGCACTTTACTTTCTTTTATAATTTTTGTGTTCTAATTGCATGCTATTATCTAAATGTTCAAGCTTTGATTTTTTGTTTCTTTTAGTGGGTATATGTGTTCAAATTCTTTGGCACTTGTTGGGTATGAATTTTTCTATGATTGAATTGGTTTTCATGTATTATCTATTATAGAAGACTTATCATCTGTTTGTTAATTTCTGTTGTCAAATACTCCATCTGTTTCCAAAATTAAAGATGTATTTTGGTTTTTAGCTTATTTTTAGACTATTAGGTGAAATGAAGTTCCTGCCATTTTGGTCGATTGAGTACTATCATGCCATCACTACACATTACTAAGTTATGTGGACTTGGATGGAATGTCTAGTCGGATGCATGTATTTTTGAGTTATGTAACCTGATTTGTATAATACCTATGTCAAAACTTCCTTAACATTACATTATGTTCAATTGAATCGTCAAATTGTGTACAATACATTACATTATGTTATTGTATAATGTAATGGTGAATAACATTACATTATGGTTCAATTGTATAATACCTATGTTAAAACTTCCTTAACATTACATTATGTTTCAAATCGTGTAAATGAACAAAGGGCATAATTGATTTGGTTTTGATAAGTACCTATGTTAAAAGACATAATCAAGAGACATAATCAAGGGCATAATGATGTGTGTGTATTTCGTGTTTCTTATCAAGCTTAAGGACTGCCATTCTTTTCTTTGTAATACTTCAATGAGAATATTGGCTCAATAATCAAACTAATCATTGTGATTATTGCATTTGCATATATAGCAGCCTATAGTGCATAGACCAAGATGTCTGTTGATCGAAGTTGGATGGAACGTAGGGTAGCCAATGATAGTAGTGGGCTTAGCTCTGAGTATCGTAGTGGGGTTGAACAGTTTCTTAACTTCGCGTTTGAGCAAGTCAGTGACGATGAGATCAGATGTCCTTGTAAGAGGTGTATGAATGAAGTGTGGAAGGAAAGGAGTGATGTCATATGCGACTTATTTGCGTATGGGTTCAAGCAGGGTTATACGACATGGATCTATCATGGGGAAACACGGTTGGATGAACATGAATCGAATCGAATCCGGGAGGTGGCGAAACCTTTGGTATGTATTAACATGATAGTCGAAGGCTGCTTGGTTCATACTTCGATGGAATCTGAGCGGGGATGGCGATAGCGTCGAAAGCAAAGCCGAATGATGGGGCTAAGGGTTTCTATGAGTTATTGCATGAAGCGGCAGCGCCACTGTATATATAGCCACGAAAAAAAAACACCGTCTTATCTGCTCGTGACTAAGTTTTACACTTCAAGAAACGAGCATGGTATGGCGAGAGAGAGGTTTTAATGAACTATTAAGCATTGTGAAGGAGTTACTACTGCAGGGCAATAAGTTACCGAGTCGTACTATGATGTGAAGAAAATGGTCAAAAGGCTCGATCTAGGGTATGAGAAGATTGATGCTTGTGAGAATGATTGTATGTTGTATTACGGTGATGTCGATAAAGATAAGAGGTCATTGTGATATTTGTGGTACAAGTAGATCTTGTGAACAACGCAAAAAAAAGGAAAAGAGCGTCTTGAAAAGATCTTCGTTACTTTCCCATTGCCCCGAGGCTTCAGCGGTTGTTCATGTCAACACATACCGTCGAGGATATGAGGTGGCACTCTACACGGGACATAGTCGAAGGTCAACTGACGCACCCGGTAGATGGGCTTGAGTGGAAAAATTTTGATAACAAACACCCCTCGTTTGCTGAAGAGGTTCGCAATGTTAGGCTTGGACTTGCTACGGATGGGTTTAATCCGTTTAACGGGCTTTACACAAAGCCCTACTCAACTTGACCGGTGATTATTGTGGTGTATAACCTCCCACCTTCGATGTGCATGAAAGATCCCTACATGTTCATGCCTTTACTGATTCCGGGTGATAAGAGTTCAGAGTAAAGACATCAATGTATACCTCGGTAGTTAGTTGATGAGTTGAAGATGTTGTGGGAAAAAGGGGTTCAAACTTATGATGTATCTCTTAAGCGAAACTTTGACATGAGGCGACTTTCTTGTGGACAATAAATGACTTCCGGCGTTAGGAATGATCGATGGATGGTCGACTCACGGGGGCTTGTCATGTCCGTGTGCATAGGGTCGATTAAAGCTATCGCGGCTCAAACATGGGGGAAAATGAGTTTCTTTGCAACATCCGAGACAATTTTTTGCGATTGAACATCGTTATCGACGGATGAGTAGACAATTCAATCAAAAAATAGAAAAAGCGTCAAGTACACGGGCCGTCTCTTTACGGGTCGGCGATGTTGAGTTGGATTAGTCGTTTGAAGTTTCCACCTCGAGGAAGAATCACAGATTGGAGCGAGCTTATGGTTACGACAAGGTTCTGGCTGGACACACAGATCCATGTTCTTTGACCTACCTTATTGGGCTACACTCTGCATCCGTCATTGTTTAGATCCGATGCATCTTGAGAAGAACGTGTTTGATAACATTTTTATATCTGATCCTAGATGCGATTGGTAGAACAAAGGACAACAACAAGTCGAGACTTGATTTGGTAGAAATGAACATTAGGGAAGATCGTGGTTGTATCAGGAGGGTAGTAAGACGGTAACGCCTAAAGCTGAATATACTTTGACCGGGAACAATTGATATTGATATGTAATTGGATTAGTGGATTGAAGCTCCCGGATGGATATTCTTGAATATAGCAAGGTGTTGTAAAAGTCGAAGAAGCTGAAAGTTTGGGTCTCAAAAGTCATGATTATCACGTATTCATGCGAAGTTGATCCTGTGGCATTTATCGACTTATTCTGCAAAGCGTGTGGTTGAAGCAACAGCGAGAGCTTTCTAATTTCTTGAGAGATCTATGCTTGATGAGCTTGACTCAAAGACATAGATAAAATGGAGATCTGAGATAGTGGAAATAATGTGCAAGTTAGAAATGATCTTCCCTCCATCATTTTTTGATTCAATGGAGCATTTGCCTATTCACTTGCCATACGAAGCTAAGTTTGGCGGTCCCGTGCAATATAGATGGATGTATCCATTCGAGAGGTAATGACATTAATATTTTTAATACGGTAAAATGTTCATTCTTTTTTGCTAATCTATATATCACATAGGTATATACGACGTCTAAAGCAAAAGGTGAAGAATAGAGCCCGTGTAGAGGGGTCAATTGCTGAAAGGTATGTTATGGAGGAACTTGTTAATTTTTGCTCGTTGTACTTTGAGTCGGATGTTCAAACGAAGCACATAAACTTACGTCGAATCGAGGTTTTATAATACGAGGAAAATGGGGAATTAACGACATTTAGTCATCTGTCGCCCATTCGGCGGTAAAAAAAAAGCGATTCTTGACCGATAGGGGAGTATCATTTGCCACATTGTATGCACTTGTCAACATGAATGAAGTAGCGCCATACATTAAGTAAGTAGTCATAACTATATATATGCGGTGTAAGCTGTGTCAATTTCCTTTACAAAACATTGAGTATATAAGCGTATTTGCGATCGATATGATGTTGAAGTACGTGAAGCGAATCCAAGTATATCGGATGGGGATTTGCAAAATTTGAGAAATGGAGAATTTGTGCAATGGTTTAAAGACCATGTAAGTCTAACCTTTACAAGTTCAATGAATCCACCATCATAGATTTATTCTTATGGCGTAATTAACTTTAGAATATGTTGTGTTAATGTACATTAGGTCCTCACAGATGAGTTAACGACAATCGGCTAAAGCTTATAGTAAATGACCTGAAAGATCTGTAGATACTTATACATGTTGCATTGTCAATGATTCTGATTTAAGTGTTGTGATATTGGGGATGTCGACCTGCTTGATTACGGTGTTGTGGTGAAAGGTAGGCTTACGATAACATTTGGGATGGTGGTATGGACGATTGCTAGAAGTTGTCGTTCTCAAATATTGGGGTCATAAAGAATTAGTTTGCTTCAATTGTCATTGGTTTGATGTTGAGAATGGAGTTAAAGTAGATAAAAAATCGGAGATGGGTGTTATTAACGTTAAGTCAAAACTAAGGCCCGATGATATTTGGTATGGACTAGCCATTTATTTTAGCAAGTCGAAGCAACACAGTGTGTCTTATCTTGTGAGTGTTAAGACTCCTGCAAGCCCATGGCATCTTTATTATAACCACTAAAGCCCGTGGTTTTCAAGGCACGACTCCTCGTCCGACGATGAACCTTTACAAGTCGAGTCTACTAGTGTCACACTTGCTGATGTGATAATTATTAGTGAGTCTAGTGAAGAAGAGGATGATGTTGTCACTAGTCGAAAGTGAAGACGATGTTGTTGAGGAGGTAGATATAATTGAAGAAATCGTTGAGGATGGCGAAGATGGTGATGACAACGATAGTGAAGATCTCTTTGCTTTCGAAGATGATGATTATGATATTGATGGCTTTGATGATATAAATGATTAGGAGTATGTACTCTTTATGTCCTTTTAGTTGTATTCAAATGTAATAGTTGTATCCTTTTAGTTGTATCTACATGTTGTATTCAAATGGCATAGTTGTTTCCTTTTAGTTATATCTGCATATTGTATCCTTTTAGTTGTATGTGCATGACGATTCTGATATTTGTGTTTGTATCCTTTTAGTTGTATCCGCATATTATCTTCTTGATGATGATTTGAAAGTATATATACAGATATGGCGCGTACACCACATGGTGATCGTGGTGGGCGTCTTTGGTAGTTCGGTAGTGAAGAAATAGTGGAGGTAGTCTTGGTGATGATCGAAATTTGGATCATCAGGTATAATTACAAGTTTTGTTGTTATACATCTTATTGTTTTTAATTTTATATAATATTGACATTATATTCGAGAATATAAATATTGTTGTATTTCACTACATAGGTGATCGACGTAGGCCTCATGAGGACTATACGTGGATTGCTAGGGAATCCCCCAGTCGCTTATATGCTGTGTCGGGACTACTAGGTAATATATACATTATGTTTGTATTAATTATTTAGTTCTTTTATATATTCTTTGCAATTTGGAAATTTAACCGCCTTCATTTTTAGTATCCTTGACGCGACGCCAAGGAACACGTTGCTTGGGATCGTCGTCATATGACCGATTTCTCTAGCAGAGTGGATGAGGTGGGCGGATGTGGATGACCGCACACGTGGGCTGATTATTGCTGAGTTTAGGGTAAGATGTCATTCATTCATATTTAGTTTTAATTTGTGCTTTTGAATATTTATTTATCGCTTTGTTTTATGTTGTCTACTAATTAAGTAATTGTTGATATTCATATGTTGTATTGCAGAGATATTATCGCTTCGAGGACGGGCGAGGAAGCCCACTGCGACTTTGTTCTCGGGAAGTATCTCGAGATGAATTAGCACAAGTGGGTTACATGATTGGAAGAAGAAGGCCCGGACCAAGATGGCGGATGGACAGACACTTAGAGATGTCTGGCCAGATTTCATTGGTGCTGCGGTGTGGGAGCAGATGTACGATATTTGGGAGGGTGAAACATTCAAGAAGATGTCGGCTGACGTCTGACAATTTGCCCGACAATGAGTCGTCTCCCACACTTTGCACTGGGAGTCGATCGTCACGACCTCTGAGGAGAGACTCGAGGTGAGTCTAAAGCACAAACCTTCACCCTCGAGTTTTGGTGGCACGCTCACTGGAAGAAAAAGGTGATGTGGTTATATCTCACCCGAGAGGCGAGCACATTCACGGTAAGTAATTTAATTATTTTATTTAGTATGTATTTGATGGCTTTGAAATCCTTTTGTATTCTTTTATCAAAATACTTGCTTTTCATCTATTTACATGTTTTTTTTAGAGACACGGTTCGAGGACCTTTACGTGGTCTGAAGCGACCAGAGAGGTGACACTCCGATGGGCGATCTTTGGCGTGATGACGAGGAGATGGAGGACTGGCTGCAGGCTACAGGGGAAAGAAGGGTAGAATTGTGGGCATTCCCCGTGTCCCAGCCTACACTATAGTCCCTGCTGCGAGATCTCGACGTCGCCCACCCACCGGAGGTAGTGGTGCGAGTGGATCAGGCGCCGACCCTTCATTATCCGATGACTTCTTCAGGCGGATCATTGAGGGGTGCATGGCGAGTAGTGTCGTGCAGTCAGGCGCACCATCACGCGAGCGGATCAACCAGCTTGCTCAGGAGGTTGTCCACGGCTCCATAGATCCTACAGCTGGCGCTGACGACCTCATGGGTGTAGTCCGGGAGGAGGCCATCCGTGTATGTGCAGTTGTCTTGGCCAACATCTTTCCTCCACATATTCGACAGGTAAAACTTATTATTAATGTATTTCCTTATTTGTAATTATATTGCTTATATAAACTATCAAATAACTAGTTAGCACTGCGTAGGCAATAGACACATGTTAGAACTGACAGGACTCGATTTTGATATACGGAGACCGAGTTCGAGCCCTGTACGCCTAACTTGAGAAAACTTACGAAATTAGTAGAAAAAGAGACCAAAACCCGCCTCGGTCGTCCAGTTAACACGCAAACATAGGCAAGTAATAGCACCGCGTAGGCAATAGACACGCGTTACAACTGACGGGAGTCGATTCTGACATACGGAGACCAAGTTCGAGCCCCGTACGCCTAACTTGAGAAAACTTAGAAAATTTGTCGAAAAAGAGGTCAAAACCCGCATCGGCCGTCCGAATGACACGCAAACACACACATAGCACCGCGTAAGAAATAGACACGCGTTACAACTGACGGGACTCGATTCCGACATATGGAGACCGAGTTCGAGCCTCGTACGCCTAACTTGAGAAAACTTAAGAAATTAGTCAAAAAAGAGGTCAAAACCCGCATCGGCCGTCCGAATGACACGCAAACATACACATAGCACCGTGTAGGTAATAGACACGCGTTACACTGACGGGACTCGATTCCGACATACGGAGACCGAGTTCGAGCCCCGTACGCCTAACTTGAGAAAACTTAAGAAATTAGTCGAAAAAGAGGTCAAAACTCGCATCGGCCGTCCGAATGACACGCAAACACACACATAGCACCGCGTAGGCAATAGACATGTGTTACAACTGACGGGACTCGATTCCGACATCCGGAGACCGAGTTATCGCCTAGTTTGCAAAACTAGCCAACACTTAGCCAAAAAACCGAAAAAGAGGTCAAAACCCGCATCGGCCGTTTGAATGACATGCAAAGACAGGCAATAGACACACGTTACAACTGACGGGACTCGATTCTGACATACGGAGACCGAGTTCGAGCCCAGTTTGAAAAACTAGCCAACACTTAGCCAAAAAGCCAAAAAAGAGGTCAAAACCCGCATTGGCCGTCCGAATGACACACAAACACACACATAGCACCGCGTAGGTAATAGACACGCGTTACAACTGATGGGAGTCGATTCCGACATACGGAGACCGAGTTCGAGCCCCATACGCCTAACTTGAGAAAACTTAGGAAATTAGTCGAAAAATAGGTCTAAACCCGCATCGACCGTCCGAATGACACGCAAACACACACATAGCACCGCGTAGGTAATAGACACGCGTTACAACTGACGGGACTCGATTCCGATATACGGAGCCCGAGTTCGAGTCCCGTCCGCCTAACTTGAAGAACACAAACTAAAATAATGTAAATATGTTTTCATTTTGATTTTGTTATTAATATTTTAATTTTGTAGGGTCTTGTTGACGAGACTCGTGGAGGTGGAGGCATTGATGATGGCCGAAATGATGACGACAGCACCTCCTCCAAAGATCTGGTGGTGATGACCGTCGAGTTGATGACGAGCAGCCTCCTCCATTACATGGTGATGACCGCCGACTTGATAACATGGAGACAGGCGACGGGTTGTAGTTAGTTTAGTTTATGTTATATTCTGAGTTTCATGTATGTATTTGTACAGTTTTTGAGTTGTACCGACGACCATTATATTTTTTTATCTATATATTTGATTTGGGTTACTAGTTTATAAGAGGTATAATTGTGATTTGATGGTTGTTATTATTTTATAACAGGTGTATATTTGTAAATGAACAGGGAAATTTTGAAATAAAAAAAATTCAAAATTTATGTAGTCATTGCCGATGGGGGTAATGGCGACGGCTATGCCGTCGGTAATGGGGTTTTCCCTCAAAAAAAAATTGTGGGCCTTTGCCGACGGCCTTGCCGTCGCTATCACCAATAACCCTACGCAAAATGTCATGATGACCACCGTGGTTCAGTAAAAGACAATGATGCCGACTACCGATGATGGCGGAGATGGCGGCGACGACACGTGGGACGACGATTTATTGGGGTGATAAGAAGGTTCGTCGCCAAAGACCTCACTGCCGATGACACTATGGTCATTGGCGACGATAGTGCCCGTCGGTAATAACTGATTTTCTTGTAGTGTTATGGTTCCTACAAAAAGGGAGAATTAATAATACACAATTTTGATCACTCTACATGGACGAAGCCACACTATAGACTATAGAGGGCGGGGTCAATTGACCCTATTAAATAAAAATTTATTTAATTATATATAATAAATTTAAAAAAAAAATTAGATGTAATAATCAAATTGACTCAACTAAAATTAAAAAAATTCTAATTTACGGGATTACTTTTTTTTTTTTAACAACTTTCTCAATCTCATTTCACTTATATAACCTGCTAAATTATTTTAGCACCACTATAATTTTGACCAACAAAAGCTAGTTTTGTCACTCCTCTCTCTCTCTCTCTCTATATATATATATATATATATATATGAGTAATATTAGAGACACCAAATATATATAAAAAATTTGTACGTACACATTATAAATAAAATAAGAAACGAGACCTACAATTAAAATTTTTACATATTTTTATTGATAAATAATACATGAGTCAATACTTTTGATGTACAACTTTTTTATGTATAATTAGTGCACATTACATTGTATTATATATATATATATATATATATATATATATATTCAAGAAATTCTGATCTCACTCAAAAGTTGTGGCATGCACCTCTAATATGGCAATTACTTTCAAGTCCTCAAAATGACAATATATCCATATGGACTTTGATTTTCCTATGCACATATATAAAGCTTTTTTTAATCTATATATCCTTGACTATAATTTGTAAAACTAGCCTGCATTTTTGACCACATGGTTCTCTAATCAGATATGAAAAACGTTTTTAATTTAATTAGCATTAATTAATATTATCTCATTAGGAATATAATTTAAAGATGTAAACGCTAATGTGCCACGTACATGGTATATTTCGTGCTAGAGTTAACCTTTTTATGGAACTACTTCGTATATATATGTTAACGCCAGGATCTTTCTCCACGTCCCAATCACCAAGACGCGTCCAATATCCTGCACAGTTCAACAAGTCAACACCAAAAGCTTGACGTCCTGACCGTCGAGGGATAGCTCCATGAGAGTCAAGACAAAGATCACAAGGTCAACAATGAAGAGAAAAATATTATCTAGTGTCTGAGAGGGATAGAATAAGAATTCTAATGAAAAAATGTATGTATTATTTACTCTCTTATGTGATCTTAGCCCCATGCATGATCCACTATCCCAGCATCTTGCCACCCACCACCTTCCTCGACACCTTTTTCCCTTATTTCCCATTACTTCAAATTAAAAAAGTAAATATCTACTTTCACCCCTCTCATATCGCTTTGTCACCACGGCCATCCGAGTCCCATCCTCATTAATGTCATGCAGCAAAGTGGCAGACATAATAGCCAAACGTCATTTGGCATAATGATTACTGGTCAAAATTGGGATTAAGTGATAATTTGTATAATGGGCCAATATAATGACTAGGCCCAAATAATAAGAATGACCCAAGTGACCAGATCCAACCATGACTTAACATAATATGATCCAAGGGAGGAGCCCAATAATTTCGGCCCAATAAAGAAAAGGATTATGGCCCAACATTACCCCCTAGTCTTATATTAAACAAGGTGTTTAATGAAAGACTATAAACAGTATAGCCCTGGATGTAACCATCTATAAAAAATCATAAGAGATCCAGAGTGAAACTTGCCAAAGCTCAAATTGTCATCAGGTACAGAAGTGAGAAACCCAATAGATGCAAGCCCACGAAAGTGAAGATATTTAGGTCCAAAACGGACGAAACCCTTCCCATTCATCATCATTGCAGTGAATTAAATGTGCCACCTTTAATTACTGTGGTAATCACAAGATATAAAGGTAAACTTTACCAATTCGACGGCTTTTACCGCTAATTCAAAATTTGAACCTTAGAGCTTTTGTTTTCTCTCGCAAATTTCTTCCTCTTCTTCACAAAATCGAAACAATGGTGATCAAACCTCTAACCGTAACCCTCCTTTGCAAGGCAACTCCCATCAAGATCGCTTTCTCCCAATCCAAACCCTAACCAAGAGGGTTCAAGCTCCAACCCTCAATCATCCACCATGGGGGAAACCCTCTCCGACTTCTTCTATTTCGACTTTCTTCAAAGACGGGAACAATTTCCTAATGCCAACATCCGCTTTCTCTCGTCTCTCGAATCGGAAATTTGCATGCTCAGAGTCGCATCGATTCCCGATATGTATGCAATAAGGGCCCCCGCCTCCCAAGAGCGATGATCAACGACCGGGACGGCTGGGTCGCCATGCGGCCACTCTTCCTCGAGAAAGGAGTTCGCCTTCCTCTCATCATTTTTCATCATTACCCTTTTAGGGTTTATAGGAGTGGGCTTCGCCCAACTAGTGCCCAACTCCTACATCCACATCTTGGCATTCATTGCCTTCGCCACAAACTTGGGATTACTCCTCTGCTGACATCTTCTTCACCCTCTTCTCGCTGGTAGGTCTCGAGAACGGGCTTCAAAGTGTTGAGTAAGCAATCTCCTCGACCCAACACTAGGTTCGAGAGGAGACCTTTGATGAACACTCCTTCCAGCAACAAAGGTTGGCATGAGAAGTGGTTTTTCATCACGGGGCCTGAGATTTCTTCCCTTCCAGACTGGACCACCTCTGACCAAGTTTCTGCTGACTTCGGAGACATATCCGAAGAACGGGTGAGGGAGATGGCGGACTTCTTGAGGAAAATTTCTCCAAAGGAATGGAGTTTTACACTTCTGACCAAACAAGCTTGGTTATACAACCATAAATGTAAGTTTTGATTAATTCTGCAATATAATTTCTGAGCTGCATAAGTAATATATGTTCTGATGTGTGGTTTCTTGCAGTATCTCTGATCAAACCGACTCCCCTGGAGGTGAGAGACCTGGAAGATTTTTTCAAGCAGGGAAAATGCTGATGCAAGTGAAGAGCACCCGTCCGAAGGATCTTCCCAGGTTAACCCTCCTACTGCCGATCCTCCAACTTCTTCCCCTCAAACTGATGAACCTCAGAACGACGAACCCAATATTCCCGAAGAAAACCTTAAACCTCGCCGAAGAAAAAGATCCGCCAAACGAACCAAAATCACTCAATCAGAAACAAACCCTGAGAGTGATCCTGAAACAGTCCCTGAAGCAACCCCCCAAACAACCTCCTCAACTAATCCCAATCCTCCAATCTCCGAACCTATCCCGGTGAGGAGAAGCCTTCTCGATATTCCTTTGCACGATCGGGCCAAGGTCCTTCGTGTAAAGAAAATAAGAACTAAAATAACTCCTTTGACTGCCGAAGAGCTTCGAGTCCCTACCTCTTCGGTTGTCACTCCTCCAATCATATCCACAGAAACCCCTGTTCCTGATAATGAACCAACCGAACCAACCCACACGCCTTCCCGAAAAAGAAAACAGCCATCAGACATTCACCCTGGTGCATCTCCTGTTCCCTCGCCAACTCCTGAACGCACACCTGCTCGATCTCCTTCTCCTGAAACCATACACGTAGACCCCTCACCTCTTCGCGAAGAACCTCCACCTTCCCCACCAAGAGAACAAACCACCGAGATTGATCGGGAAGCCATGGCTTCTCCAACAATGTGGCCCCGACTCAATGCTCATTTTCCATTCCAACTGTTCAACACCTTTGTTCGTGAAACCGACGATCATCGGTTCGGAATAGTTCAATGGAGATCTACTTAAAAGAAGGTATGAGCTACTTGGCGAAGGTAAACGAGTATTTTCTTTTATTTCAATTTATCTCGCATACTTGTATATTTGAAAACCGATCAAATAGTATTGAAAATACACAGTGCCAATGCAAAGGTTCGGACGCCTTCGCCCAAGGTCTCTCAAGTCAAGCGTAAGAAGAGATCTTGAGGAAGGAGAATGCCATGTCAAGTCTCGCTTTGGCGAAGGAGAAAACTCAACGTGAATGCCTTCTCCATACAAATGAAGGTCTTCAAAAGAGTTAGCCCAAGCCAAAGGAGATGTGAAGGCCTCCAAGGAAGAATTGAAGTCAACCAAAGCTCAAAGACGAGGAGATCGTGAAAATGAACGCCGACTTGGTTCGTAGGAGCGAGATAAGGATGGAAAAGATCGAGGAGCTAAAGGTCGATGCAAAGATCTTGACCAAGACCATCCATAAGTTGGAGGCGCAGAGAAAATCGTCACACGAGTAAGTAGCGGCTCAAACTTGAGGAGGAAATCCGAGAACTCAAGGCTCTTTCGACCTTGGGCCTCCATTAATCGACGACCTTCGCAAACAAATATGCTAAGAGTACCGAACTCTGACGAGATTAATGGAGAAATAATGAAGATATACTCCGAGAGTTATGAGCTTTGCCAAGTCGTGGCAAGGAGAAGTCGTCTGCAGCCCAATCTGGACCCATCCTTACTCGATTCTTCGCACGAAGATGGAGTCCGTCGTCGATGTTCATTGCTTATGTCTTTTTCTCTCCTTTAATTTACAACATCTCGTAAAAATGGTCAATAGTGTAATTAAATTAAATATTGAATGAAAATGGCTTTATTCCTTATGACTTCTGCTTTTATTATCCGCCAATACTCCAATATTTCATTAAGTGAAAAATGCACCAACCCCTTCATAGGTTAAACTCGAATCATTAGATAACAACTAAACATGCCATATAATGTATGAAGTGTAAGAATGAAACTTTCCGAACTCAACACTTAGAAAAATTTTAGGTAATAAGGTAAAGGAATACTTATTAGTTACCAAGTGTGTGAGACATATCTGCTTCGTTAGGAATTTGTTTACCCCAAAGGCCTAATAAAACCAAAAGATGACATTTGCTTATCCCATCCGACAAAGTCTCAAGGACACTCGACCACGGTCTCTAAGGATGACACTTGCCTACCACGAAAATGGCTTACCACAAGGTCTAAAGGTCTAAGTGACCACTGCCGAAGAGGTCGCCATCGAATGGCCAAATGAGTCCACCCAACCTCCTAACACCAACGTCCACCCGAACCTCCTAACACCAATGACGTTTGCTCTACACCAATGAAGGGCCCGATAAACTCATAAGGACCACTCACGAAAAGGTCGCCATCGAATGGCCAAAGTCCACCCAACCTCCTAACACCAATGACGTTTTACCACGTACCACGAAGGGCCCGACAAACTCATAAGGACCACCCACCGAAAAAGGTCGCCATCGAATGGCCATGAACTCATAAGAGTCCACCCATCGAACCTCCTAACTTCGATGGTCCGATCAAGAATGAATACAAAATTTGTTCGAGAAAAAAAAGGAACTTTTATTGATGATGACATAAATATTTACACCTTTCCATGTACATACATCATTTTTATCGAAAGTACTTTCTAAGCCTCGCCCAACAAGTGCAAGTATTCTTAATTGTCGACCCATCTAATGCTTTCAATCGATAAGTTCCCCCGTCACTTCAGCTTATTTCATACTATTCCTTCCCGGTTTGGCATCGCTTTCCTATATTCTCGAGGTGTAGATGCTTCGCTTTCTTCTCGAGGACAAAATCTCCCACTTCAACCTTCGACATTTTACCCCTTATTATAATGCTTAGCCACTCTTCGCTGATAAGCTGCCAACCTGATTAGGGCTATTTCTCTTACTTCTTCAAGTAAATCAAGATTGGCCTTAAGCCCTTCCTCATTGTAAATTTCTCTCGAATCAGCTAACTCAAGACCGGAGATCCAATTTCAACTCGACTAAGGCATCGCATTATAGGCCGCCTAAAAGGTGAATCCCCGTTATAGTCCTTGAGTAGTTCGATAAGCCCACAACACGCTAAGTAGCTCTTCCGCCATCCGCCTCTTAGCTTCATTCAATCAAGCTGATCCTGCTCAAAGAACGCTCGCTGGTCACTTCAACTTGTCCATTTGACTGTGGATGAGCCACTGAGGTCTTTCTGTGTTGAATCCCTAGTTTTTTCAAGAATGCCTCAAATTTCGATCCCACAAATTGGCGTCCGTTGTCCGATACCAACACCTTAGGAATCCCGAAGCGAAACACCACAGATTCCTTTATAAACTTTAGGCATTCCTGTTCCGTTATTGACCGAAGTGGTTTTGCCTCCACCCACTTAGTCATATAATCAATAAAGAACTATGATTTAAGTCGACCGATCTTTAGCTTTCGGAATGGACCCAAAGATATCAACCCCCGATAAACAAATGAAGGGTATAGAGATAAGATCGAGTATAACTCTTCCGTGGTCGATGGGATCGGACCGCTGAGTTGACATTTCTCGCACTTCTTGACATACTCGCTGCTTTTTAAAGATGGTAGGCCAATAAGTATCCTCATGAAGTACTTTATAAAGCTAATGACTTAGCCGCCATATGATCGCCACAAATTCCTTCATGTATTCTCCCAAGAAGAGCATAGTCGACTTTCGATGGAGTCAAGCATTTCAATAAGGAGATGAGAAAGCTCTTCTAATGCATCTCCATCAATCGTAACAAAATTAGCACTTTTATACTTCACTTTTTCATGGAGAGCATCCCGATCCGAAGGTAAGACGCCATCCGCCAGATACTCTATATATGGAGTCAACCAAATAGCTGGTTCTATTAATGCACATTACGGATTCATAATGGACACTAGATGTTGCAGTAGTTCCTAAATAAACCGACCCATCAAAGATGTTAACATTCGTAGTGGCTAATTTGGAAAGTGCATCGAAGAATTGAATTGTTATTACGCCGATCCTCGAAAGTCATAGGATTAGAAATATCAAGTTGCTTCCTTCAATTTCATTAGATATTTGATCATTTTGGGCCTCGAGCTTCATATTCCCCGTAAATTTGCTTAACGATTAACCGAGAATCACTAAAATGATTATTCTTTGTACTTCAAGACTTTTGCCAACCGTAACCCCCGCAAGTACCGCTTCATACTCAAATTTTCGTTGTTTGTCGCTTTGAATTGAAATCGATGGCTCGTTGTATTTGAATCCTCCCACTCGCCGTAATAACACCGCTTCCACCGACGTCCGTGGTAGAAGACCCATCTCGCATACAAATATTCACGACGAACTTTGCTTCATTGAAGAATCGCAATCGCTTCCGTCTGATCCTTAAGCTTCATACAACTTCATCACCTTCGTAAAACGAGCATTCAACAACAAAATCAGCCAAGGCTTGCCTTTTGATGGCGATTCGGGATGATATTCAATGAAAATTGTGACAACTCCATCGTCCATGCAATTTAATCTCCCCGATACCTCGTGTTTGCCCATAATCTTCTTTAAAGGTCGATTCAGATATACTATTACTAATCTACCCCGAAGTATTGTCTAAGCTTTCGACTAGCGCTATTAAAGCGAAAAGCAAACTTTTTAATATTCGGGTACCTTGTTTCAAAGATCCCGAAGGACATGGCTTACATAATAAATCGGTGTCGCTTACTCCCCAACTTCACGCACCAAAACCGCTTCCTATCACAAATGAACTAGCCGCTAAGTACAAATATAAAGGTTCAAGAGAGAACGGCTTCACCAACAAAGGCGCCAAGATAAATAGGACTTGATACTCGAAAGGCGCTCTTCACACCAAGTCCATTGAAACGCTCTTTGCATTCTTCTACTTTTTCAATGTATCAAAGAACGGAAGACATCTTTCCGCCGACTTGACATAAACCTCCTCAAAGTCGCAATCCTTCCAAATGACGTTGAACATCTTTAAATGACCGAGAGTCTTCATGTTCGTGATCGCTTGAATCTTCTCGAGATTGGCTTCGATTCTCTCTCGATCGACAAGATATCCCGTAAATTTGCTGCACCCCAAGACCGAAGGTGCATTTAGTGGGATTCAATCTCAAATCAGTGTTGATTTAATTGTCTGAAAACATTCTTCCAAATCATCCAGATGTTTATGTACCAACTTACTTTTGACAATCATATCGTCTACATACACTTCCATATTCTTACCCAGCTGATATCTGAAAACATGGTTCATCATTCTCTGATATGTGGCTCCGGCATTGATGAGGCCGAAGGTCATTTTCTTATAAGCATATACCGAACGATGCGTAATGAACGCCGTCTTCGGTATATCCTCTTTACACATGGAATTTGATGATATCCAGAGAATGCGTCCATGAAACTTAATAAAGCATACCCCGAAGTGGCATCGATTAGTTGGTCGATGTGGGGTAGAGGGTAGAAATCCTTCGGACAAGCCTTATTTAAATCAGTATAGTCGATGCAGACTCGCCATTTACCATTTTGCTTCGTATCATCACCACCACATTTGCCATCCATCATGGGTAGTCAATCTCAAGATGAAATCACCGCTAATGCTTTTGCAATCTCTTCATCAATTATTCACCGACGCTCAAAAGCGAAAATCCTCCTCTTCCGCTTGACCGCTTCTTCGATGGGTCTACCTCCAAATTGATGCTCAAGAATATCCCCGCTACCCCCCTGATATCCCGAGGCTCCTGTGCAAAATATCAACATAGCTTTGCAAAAGCTCCATGAGGTTCGTCCGAGAGGTTCCGCAGATGCGAACCTATTTTCACCGCTTTTGTTTGCTTTTGCGGGATGAGCTCTATCTCCTCTGCTTTCTTCACCGGTGGCATGACCAATGGTTCGTAACTACTTTCTGTGAAAGGTTCGATCTCTATTGCCATAGCATGCTTCGCTTTGATATTCCCACTCCCAAGTGATCACAAAGATTTCTATAACATCTTCCGCCGATCCAAATCCCCTTCACCTCACCGACCCCATGAGTAGAGGAAATTTAATTTTGAAATGAGGAATAGAGGTCACACTTTTGCAAAGCAATTAAAGCGTGCCTTCCCAAAATAGCATTATAAGCGAATCTACATTTACAACATAAAATTTGCAAATAATTTCTACCGTTGGGGTCGTTCAAGATGACTGGTAATTCAATAGTTCCAACCACCTTGACCGGGTCATTACTAAAACCGTATAAAGGAGCTTCCTGTCCTACCTCCATCTTTCGCCCATCCAGGTGCATTCTCTGATAAGCATGGGCATACAGAATATCTACAGAAGACCCATTATCCACCATCATCCGTTTACATATCTACCAAACCTACTTGTGGCAGCTAACACCAATGATCCTCGTGATAATTTCGATAATTCCGAAGGTAATCTTCATCAAGAAAAGAGATTACCGAATTCGGATAAGGTCCGCTCCTTCTTCGAGGGTACCCGCCATCGCTACGACCGAATCCAAGTAGCTTTTGCCGCTTTTTTCCAACGAGTTTGCTGTAAGTACCCCTTGATGACATCTATCACATGCCTTGCAGTCGCTCGAGAGCGTAACACTTGTTGAACTCGGTTGAGCTACGGAACAGCCCTCTCGTCTCCGCCGTTGATTGGTTCTCGGAAGCCACATATCAATCAAAGCTCCGCCTTTATACTTTCCTTTTTTCAATAAAGTCTTTCAAACTAGCACAACCGTTTATATCACGACCAAGCTTGATGATAATCACAATACTTACGAGAATTCCTTTTTCCAGCTTAATGTTATCTCGAGGTGGTTCAAAATAGGTTGGTTCTTAATTTGATTCAAGATAATGTACCCTATCTCAGTATTAAGTATTGTGTACGCTCTATTCACTCGTTGTCTTTGGAGTGACGAACGCCCTCCACCCCGCTCCAATTATTAAACTTTTTCGATCCGCCTCATAACTGGTCTTTATTACCCTCATTCTTTCTCCGATCTTTATCGCCTTCATCCCGATCTGCTCCTTAGCCTGGCCCAAGCAGGACGTTTAAGGTCGCCCATAGCTTCCTCTACCACGATATAACCTTCACTTTGTCAAAGGCCTCAAGAAGACTCTTCTGGTGATGAAACATCAACTTCTTCACTAACTTTTCCGATTCGACCAGATCTAACCCATTCAAACAAACAATCCAACTACTTAGATCATTCAAGTCTGTCACACCGCCCATCGCTTCACTAATCTCTTCACATATCGCCCAAAGACTCATTCAAAACCGTCGAACTCGAGCCAATGAACCAAATGGTTTTCCCTTCTTTGTTGCTTCCAAAGCGAGCATGAAATTTATCGAACACGTCCGCCCAAGATGAAATCAATTTGTGGGCAAAGTCCCCACCCACCGCCGCATCCTTTCTAAGTGTTGTGACGAAAGTATGACACTTAGCAAAGATCGCTAAAAGTCATAATAATCCATCACCATTTGACGCTCGATCAGGGTCATAGGGATCCCCGATCCATCATAACTCTCAATATGGGCAACTTTTTAGTGGGGTCACTTTTTCTAAGAATCTCCGCTAAAAAGGGGATTCCTTCTTTCCCAAGTGTCCTTTGTTTTTGTACTTCTAAGTCGTCGCTCAAGCTCTTTTAACTCTTTAACCAAATAATCTACTCCTTCCGGTTGAGACGATGCTTCCTTTTCCGATAACTCTTTTCTCCTATGAGTAGAATTCTGGCTTCTCACAATAAACCTTCAACTCTGTAAGGACTTCTTCTGACGAGTGTTTTACAGTATGCGGTGTACCCTCGGTGAGACTCTCTGGAGTACAATCTCTAGATATGCTTCGCTTTTGTGCTCTCAGCACCGAGGCGGCGAGAATGTGCAACAACAAGGGCTCTCTTTGTGGTTTCGTGAGTACGATCCTCGACCGACCTCTTCGTTCCCTCCGACCTCGCCTCCTTAGAATCGACAGGTGATGTACCTCCTCGATCTTTGAGGAGTAGGGCTTCGGGATCTTCTTCTTCCTCGATTTCGGCCTCGAGACTCTCGTCCTGAATGAACAGGTTCTTTTCCGCTTCGGTGTTCTTGTTCTTCAGACTGATTATAACCGAGTTCTTCATTTCTCAACTCTATCATTCGCCATCCGCTTCGGCTATATCTTGTTTTTTGTTTCACAAGTACTTCCATAGCTTTATCCGCCTCATCACCCATCTTAACTAGTCGTGAAGTCTTTTCATCTTGGTCTTCTCAGATCGAAGTTCTAGCGGCGCCCTTCTACCCGCTTCCGACCGCGGCGACATGCTTTTATCGAAGAGGGTAGACTAACCCACGCTTAACCTTACCCATCTTCTTCAACCGAAAATCTTCAGGGGATCGCTTGAACGCCGTGTTTGCATGAACACTTATCACGGGCCCCAAACGATCCTTAATGATACTCTCTGGTGTCGATTCACCGGCAAATTTCTACCGCCTTTCGTGTAAGTGTTCTACTCTTCACCATGAATTTCGATGCGAACAAAACACAGCTTGTGATTGAAAATATTCGTGACACTAGAACTCACCCTCCTTCTAGCGCCAATGTTAACGCCAGATCTTTCTCCACGCCCCAATCACCAAGACGCGTCCCAATATCCCGCATACCAACAAGTCAACACTAAAAGCTTCGACTACCGACCACGAGGGATAGCTCCCATGTGAGAGTCGTCAAGACAAAGCGATCACAAGGTCAACAATGGAGAGAAAATATTATCTAGTGTCCGGAGAGGGATAGAATAAGAATTCTAATGAAAAAAATGTATGTGTTACTTACTCTCTTATGTGATCTTAGCCCCACGCATGATCCACTATCCTGGCCATCGTGCCACCCACCACCTTCCCGACACCTTTTTCCCTTATTTCCGGCCACTTCAAATTAAAAGTAAATACCTACTTTCACCCCTCTCATATCGCTTTTTATCACCGCCGGTCATCTGAGTCCCATCCTCATTAATGTCATGCAGCAAAGTGGCAGACATAATAGCCAAACGTCATTTGGCATAATGATTACTGGTCAAAATTGGGATTAAGTGATAATTTGTATAATGGGCCAATATAATGACTAGGCCCAAATAATAAGAATGACCCAAGTGACCAGATCCAACCATGACTTAACATAATATGATCCAAGGGAGGAGCCCAATAATTTCGGCCCAATAAAGAAAAGGATTATGGCCCAACAATATATATAACTTTAAGTATTTCCCTATATTATCTTATTGCAGATCAATCTGTCAAATATGGATTCTTTTATAATTCGTAAAAAGAAAGACAAAAGACTTGTTAATTTCAGTAAATATTTTAAGATTATATATTTTAGAGCATCTATAAGATTATATATCAGGTGTCATTTAATAGTGAATTATCACAAATTTGGGTTTGGAAATTAAAGCTATAATGAAGTAGAAGTGGGGGAAGAAGAAAGGAAGAGGAGGAGCTATATATATAAATTATATATATTGTTCCATCATCTCACGTTCATTAGTCAACTCTTTTGAGTCTTTGGCTACTTGATTTGAATTATCAATAATAATTTTATTTTAATCTTTGCTTAAAAATGTAAAAACACCGTACGTAGAGAAGTACATATATAATATAAAATTAATAATAATTGTTAAGATTGACTCATATTTTGATGGATCCGACCAACTCCCATTTAGATAGGGTGGTTGAGCGTAATGTTTATTCGGACTTAGGGATTTAATTATTAGCAGTCCGGTCTTAGATTTGACGGATCCGGTTAGAATGGAGTTATTTTTTTAATAAGTTGGTCAATTGGTCAATAGAATACTGACACACATACAACCTTGCATGCGTGTCAGTATTCTATTGGTCAATTGACCAACTTACCCCAAAATAAACTTCATACTTGTAAGACCGCAGCTATTATAAATAAAGATGAATTTTCTATAAATATTATTTTTGAATATTATGGAATAAATTTGATATAATGTTATAGTTGTGGGTAATATTTATAAATTTTGCAAAGTATGCAAGTTGTTATAAAATATTCGTTTGGTCGGGGAATATTCTTTTGTTAGGGAATATTCGCATAACTACTCAATCATCGGTGGACCCCATAATGTAATTATTGTCGGATTGAGAAAACGACAAAAATATTTTATAAAAATAACGGCGGAGGTGTTACCGTTAAAACTGTTGAACTACCCGGTGGTAAAAGTACAGTAATACGCGTGGTTGCATAGTAGCACACGGTATTGATTATTGATGCTTACGTGAGAAGTCACTCAGCTATGCTCAATTATTGCTACAGTAATTGCTGCATCATATCTCTTATATTATTGATTCAATTATTGTCACAGTATCATCTGTATAATATGTTATATTATTAATTGAGACGACAAGTTATAAATGATTAATAATTGTTGAAAGATTAAAATGTGTTGATTAAAAATAAAATGATTTGTGGTAATATTTATTCAATCCTTAATGTATATAAAGAGTCTGTTATGAGACGTTTGTGGTAAGTTTGATTATTTTATGGGGGGGCCCATATGTCATCATCTAAGAGTCTCTTCGTCAATAGTAATTACCTTTGTGAATAGTAATTACCTTCGTCAATAGTATTTACCTTCGTCAATAGTATTTACCTTACCTTCGATAAATAATAATACCTTCGTCAATAGTAATTACCCTTGTGAATAGTAATTACCTTCGGCCAATAGTAATTACCTTTACCGACGTCAAACCACTTGCCGCTTTCACATTACAAAGCGTCAAACCACTTGTTGTTTCACATTACAAAGGCCGAACCACTTGTCGTTTCACATTACAGGCGTCGAACCACTTTTCTTTTCACATCACCAGATCAAGCCACTTGCCTTTTCACATGGCAGGTGCTAAGCTAGAAATCTTCTATAAATAGAGGCCTAGTGCTTCATTATTTTCACTTAATTCATTCAAGCTTTAGAGAGAGAAAGTATAGAGAGAATAAGAGAGAAAGAAGAAGAGTATTTTGTTACTACACTACTACAAAGATTCAATCTCTTACCAAAAGTAAGGGGTGTTATTCTTTCTTATTCATTAAGAGAACTGTTGTTATTCCATTGCTTATTATTCTGCTGGAATAACTTCAGATACGCAGTTTACCCTATATCTTGGTGACATTCTTCTATTATTCTGTTGAAATCATCACATGTCACAGTGTTTTACACCGGACACGGTTCCGCTCTTTATTATTATTCTCATTTGGAACATCCCGTCGTGCATGCGTTTTACGCGGGACCGACCGGGTTCCGTTATTTATTATTCTGTTGGAATAACCTGCCTGTGCGGTCTATCGCATGCATGGTGATTTCTTTTGTTATTCCATTCTTTATTATACCCAGTTGGTTAAAACTTTGACTTCTATACTCCATGAAATTAGTGGAATATCCTTGATATTTGCGTTTCATCCAGTATCTTTTCATGGAAATATTCTTCTGATCATTCTTGAATTTTACTCTACAAAAAACAAAGATCATGTTGATAATTTGGACGTTAATAATTCCTGGATAAAATAATTCTTGAACTTGTTTTATTGAATTCTTATATCATTGTCATCATCCTCATGTTTATATTATGTTGAAAGTCATCTGTGGCCTGTAGTGCATAGATGGACTTGGTATGATTATTACGACCGAGAGACTATTCTTGTAATCATGGCCGTAATGTTACAAATGATGTGATAAAAGTCCTCGATGGTCAGTAGTGCATTGATGGATGATTGTTGACATGATCATGACCATTAATGAATACACAACTATTCTTGCCCGTAGTGCATGAATAATTGTGGTCGTGATACTAAAGAATATCCTCGGCAGTAGTAGTGTGGGGTGATTCGATGATGTGGATTATTTATTAAAGTCGAGTCTCAAATTTATAACAAAGGATGAAAAACCTTTTAAATCATAAAAGATAGTAGATTTTATTTTCTACTTGACTCTTTTAATGGATTGCTTGTTCACTGCAGCTTAAACTTGATGTTTATTATATTTTATCGCTTTAACATTTTGTTGAAGGCTATTGATAATTTATTCGCATTATCTTAGTCATAATATTTCTTCTTGGGGCTAGTTGAGCTCACCCTTTCTTTCACCGTTCTCTTGTGAAATGAGAACATAGCCGAGACGAGTCGTGGAACGGAGTAATGGTCCGGAGGATAGCATTAGTAGTCCTCACTATTCTCGTGAAATAGTGTGATAATAATTATAATGAGGACTCCTTTTGAGTTTGTATAATATCTAGTAGACAATATTTGTATTCAAACTCACGCTTTATGTTGTATTGTATACGAAAGTTATATTAGTAAGTTGTATTTTAATTACATATCTACGTATCCATCTACTACCCAAGATGGGTGATGTATACCTAATTTTGGGGGCGTCACAATTGGTATCGAGCTTAGGGATATGATCCTGGCTAAGATGTGAGAATAGTACTAGGAGGGAGAGACGGGAATACCTTCGCTAGTATGACTTACCTAAGTTTATGTGCTATTTTATTGGTTGGTCGAAGATAGGGATAATTTGTTACATGTCAATTAACCTTTTGTTTTGTGGCGATCTCAAAATGACATCCGAGAATGTTGAGAATAGCAATGGAGCATGCAGACGATCGTTGATTCACCACATATCAATAATCGTGGATAATGTGCATCGTGAAGGCGACAATCCTCATGCAAAACAACAACACCGACCAAAATGATGAATGATCAAATGTTCGAGGCTTTATGCAATTTATGCAACAAAGAAAGCGAGAGCGACTCATCCCAAAACGTAGGTGGAAACACGGAAAACTCTCTGGCGGTCACCGCTAAACAATTCAAGGAGCTGGGACCACCGGAGTTTAAGGGAGAGCCAAAATCACTTCTGGCGGAAGCATGGATAAAGCAGATTACCAAGATATTTGATGTCTTGGGATGCTCCGAGAGCAAAGGTTCCTTTGCCGCCTTTATATTGCGCGCGAGGCGATTCTTGGTGGGAATCGGTAAACGCGTACTCAACTCTTTGTCATCATCAAGATATCTTTGGGAGAAGTTCCAGAGTCGTTCAACGACAAATACTTTCCTGAAAGTATTCGCCACATGAAGGAGGTGGAGTTTATCAAGTTGGAACAAAACAATATGACCGTGTCGCAATACGAGGCAAAATTTGCGGAGTTATCACTTGGTTTATATTCCCACTTAGTGGATAATGAAGAGAGAATGGCGCTAATATTTTTAAGAGGTTTGAAGCCGGGAGATACGTCAACATATTATTTCTCATAAACTGTGTTTGTATTCAGATGTTGTAAATAGGGCTCAGTTAGTGGAGCGCGATAATGAGTCAACGCAACTAAAAGAGAGCAGCCGGTAAAATTATAATACCAAATGAGAGTAGTCATCAAGCAAAGACAACAAGCGTGGAGGGAATCAACAGCGAGATATGGTAACCACTTGGGTGGTAATCGTACCAAAAACAATAAGAATGGACATTTCAAGAAAAGGAGATTCAACAATGATGGAAAGACGTCAGCACCAGCACCCGTTGTTAAGGAAGGAGAAAGACCACCTATCATATGCTTCAAATGCGGAGGAGAGGGACACATTAGTCCAAACTGCGCCATGCCGTCTAAAGCATGTTATAATTGTGGAAGAGAAGGTCACTTAGCTCGATTTTGTCGTTTACCGAAGACAAATTCAGCTAGGATGGAGGCACCAAAGGCCGTCCCAGAAAAGTCAAAACCGGAGTTGGAAGGGAGAGCGTTTGTTGTGACCTCCCAAAGAGCAAGGAATCCGAATGAGGTCATCACGGGTAAGCTTATCATAAACTCTAATGAAGTCTATACTTTATTTGATACCGGTTCTACCCATTCTTTTATTTCTCCTACTTGCGCTCATCGATTAAATTTGACTCTGGAGAAATTAGACTTTGACTTATCTGTGGAAACTCCATTGGGAGAAACCTTCATTTCATCCATCGCTTATAAGTCTTGTTTGGTTCAAATCGGTACCCTCACATTACTCATCGATCTTATTTCATTAAAAATACTTTCATTTGACGTGATTCTAGGGATTGATTGGTTAACTACTTATCATGCAAAATTGATTGTTTTCGTAAGGTTGTTAGCTTTCATATTCCTAATCAACCTATTATGCTAATTCAAACGACCAAACCATTAAAATCAATCACGGTCATCTCAAGCCATAAAGCTATTCGCTTATTGAAAAAACGGATGTCAAGCTTTCTTAGCTCATGTCACGATTTAAACAAAAATACGCCGCTTTTGAACGATATTTCTATTGTTAATAAATTTCCGACGTATTCTCAAGAACTTCCCTGCCTACCCCGAGGCGTGAAATTAAATTTTGTATCGACCTTGAACCCTAGTACAAAACCTATTTCCAAAGCCCCATATCGAATGGCTCCTATTGAACTTCGTGAGTTAAAGACCCAACTGCAGGAATTGTTAGACATTGGCTTTATTTGTCCTAGTACTTCTCCTTGGGTGCTCCTATTCTATTCGTGAAGAAGAAAGATGGGAGTATGCGACTTTGTATTGATTATCGGGAGTTGAATCATGTCACCATCAAAAATAGGTATCCATTGCCACGTATTGATGACCTGTTTGACCAATTGCAAGGAGCCAAATTCTTTTCAAAGATTGATCTTCGTTCCGGATATCACCAATTGAAGATTAGAACCGATGACATTCCAAAGACGGCTTTCAGAACTCGGTATGGGCATTATGAATTCCTAGTCATGTCCTTTGGATTGACTAATGCTCCTGCTGCCTTCATGGATATGATGAACCGAGTATTCAAGGAATATTTAGATCACTTTGTGGTCGCCTTTATTGATGACATCCTTATTTATTCCAAAAGCCGTGAAGATCATGAGCAACACTTTGAGGTGACACTCCAAAAGCTTCGTGAATATAAGCTTTATGCCAAGTTGAAGAAATGTGAGTTCGGCTCAAGAAGTAGCATTCCTTGGGCACGTGGTATCAAGTCATGGAATATCTGTTGACCCAAAGAAAGATTGAAGCTATTCAAAGTTGGGAACAACCTAAATCGATGGCCGAAATGCGTAGCTTTCTTTGCTTTAGTTGGTTATTATCGAGATTCGTGGAAGGATTTTCTCGAATCGCTACTCCATCGACTCAAATTGACTCGGAAAGATACAAAGTTCTATTGGAGCGAAGAATGTGAGAGGAGTTTTCAAGAACTCAAGAGGAGACTTATTTCAAAGACTGCTCGACAATACCATCCGGCTCGGAGGGATTTGTCATCTCATGATGATGCTTCGCAAAGGGTTGGGATGTGTTCTCATGCAACATGGAAAAGTTATAGCCTATGCCTCATGACAACTCAAAGAATATGAGAGGAATTATCCTACTCATGATCTAGAGTTGGCAAATTGTTGTCTTCGCACTTAAAATTTGGAGGCATTACTTGTATGGGGAGAAAGTGGAGATCTTTACGGATCATAAAAGCCTCAAATATTTCTTCACTCAAAAGGAACTCAACATGCGACAACGACGTTGGCTTGAACTGTTGAAAGATTATGATCATACCATCCAATACCATCCTGGAAAAGCGAACGTGGTAGCTGACACATTGAGCAGAAGATCGTATGCAAGTACCAGTGCGTTATTGTCAACACAAAGGCCCATTTTGTGTGACTTGCAAAGGATGGAGATAGAGTTAAAGACTCTAGGGACGCATGTGATGATAGCAAGTATACGAGTAGAACCGACTTTAATCGATAAAGTTAAAGTCGCCAAGCTACGGACACTGGAGCGATGCGTATGAGGAAGAAAGTGCAAGAAGGTGCTATTATGCCAAGCAAGAATCGATGAAGAAGGAATACTTGAGTCAACTCCAATTTGTGTTCTAACGACCCTGATTTATAATCCATCTCGGGAGTACCAAAATGTATCATGATATTCGCCATACATTTTGGTGGAGCAATATATGAAGAGAGAGATAGCAACGAGTTTTTATCTCAAGGTGTCTAACTTGTCAACGAGTTAAAAGCGGAGCATCAAGTACCAAAAGGTCCATTCTTTGTGACGCCCCCAAAATAGGTATACATCACCCATTCTCGAGTTGTCAATACATGGTACGTAAACAACTACAAATTTATTATTACAACAAGAAAAGCGTGAGTTTGAATACAAATATTATCTTCTAGACAATATCTATACTCAAATAAATCCTCATCACATTTATTGATACATTATTTTACAAAATGGTGAGGACTACTAAGCAACTCTCTCTAAAACCTTCATTCCATACCCCAGACTAATTACTTTCGCTTATATTCTCGCCTCCCGAGAAAAATGGAACAAAAGGAAAAGGGTGAGCTCAACTAGCTCAAGAAGAATATTATGACTAAGATAATATACAACAAATTATCGTTAGTCTTCAACAGGAAAAATCTAATAGAATACAATAGACAACAAATTTTAAATCAATATTCGCAATGAAAATAATAATTCATTAGAAGAGTTAAGTAGAGAATGCAAACTACTATCTTCTATGTATGAATTTAAAAGTTCATCGCTCTATCTTTTATCCTGTAACATCAATCAATATACATCCGGAATCAAATATTCATCTTTGCACTCTGAGCCAAAGATATTCATCGATTAGTCATGTTCATTTAAACACTGCTCATCTTTGCACTACGGGCCAAAGATATTAATCGATCGGTCATGTTCATCTCAACACTGCTCATCTTTGCACTACAGCCAAAGATATTCTTCTTCAGAATCATTCATCTTTTGCACTACGAAGCAAAGATATTCAATAATATCATCATTTAAGACTGAGGATGATGAAAAATATTTTTAAAGAAACGAATCCAGTGAAACAAAATGACAAGGATTAAGGATTAAGGATTCGTACTTTGTTTTATCCACGTCCAAAAATACCTCAAAAATAATCATAGTGGTGTAAAATTCAAGAATGATCAAAACATGGATACAATCAAAGCTAGTATCCAGAATAGATATTTTGGACAAAAAGAAGAAATTTTATTTTTCTATGAATAGTCTTGTATATCGTGAATAAGTCTTGATATCGTGAATAAGAACTCAGACACCAAAAAAGATAGAAATTCCACAAAAAACATCTTCACGCTTCATTGAATAGTACTAAGTGAATAGTAACTCGTGAATAGTAACTCATGAATAGTAACTCGTGAATAGTAACTCATGAATAGTAACCCCGACATGAAAAAGTTCCAAATTTGATAAAAAGTTCCAACCAATATTTCAGCATAATGATATTGAAGAAATAATATCATTTGAGAAGAAAATAACATCCCTTACCTCGAAAGATCAAGACTTCTAAATTTGAAACACCGATATAAAGGCTATGACTTGAACTTGCACCGTATAGCAATACTCAAACTATACTCAAAATACTCACAAGAATACGCTTCGATAATATAGAGAGAAAACTTGATTTACGGTGTGATTTTCAATTCTAACCTAAGCACCCTATTTATAGGAAATTGCTTAGAACACCAAAGCAGAAAATTTAATATAATAATAATATAATTATATAAATTTCCTACACATGCCTAGAATCAGATTTCAGCCATCAAACACATGCCACATTCTAGAAAAAGTAAGAAAAAAGGTTTTTCTAATTTTAAATATTTTAAACTTCCAAAAATCAATTATTTCGGAGCTTCGGGACTTCAATAATTCATAATAAATAGCCCTTTCATCAGAAAATTCGAATCTCGCGATTTTTTATAGGAAATTCAATTCTCTACAACTTTGCAGAAGAAAGTTTTTCCAAATTTCAAATAGAAATTGACCGAAATCCACAAACGGCAATTTTATAGGCTATAATCAAATTTCAGTCAATAAATGGGGTCCATCGACATGTTTAACATGTTTTAAACATTTATTGCAACAAAAATACTCTTCCTCCTCGTATACTCATATATCCCACATTCGTTGTAAAAATATCACCATTATTATATTATTAAAATATAATAATATATTTAAATGAATTATTTTATCAGAAAAAGATAAAATTTCAATTTTCAACAATTGTCACATTAAAAATTGTTCTCCATCTATATCCACATAAAATCAATATTTTCCTCATCATATGAATCAATAATTAATTATTCACAAATAATATTACGAAATCACAATATTGACAACCAGTGCGGTTCCTCAGAAAGAGGGGCTTTCCAATAAGAATTTCTTCTTCTTGGCCGCAATTAGGTGACCAAACCTCTCCTTAGACAGAACTTTCTAGACATTGCCAATAATGTTATCTAATAATATTATTCAGATAATATGAATTATTGCTTCGATAATGAAAAATATTGTGTAATGACAATTATTGAAATAACAGCAATATAAAATATCAACGCAACAATTATTAACTCAATAAAATACTGAACAGTAATTACTGTAACCATTATTGAGTAGTGCCTTCTTACGTAAGAATCAATAATTGGTGCAATACTGGTGTACTTCTTGTGTTTTAACCACCGAGTATTTTAACAAAGATAATTGGTAATAACTACGCCAATTATTTTTAACCAACTTATATTTGTCGTTTTCTTCATCCAATCGCTTTCCGTTATGGGGCCCACACATGGCTGTGCCGTCGTACGAATATTCCCCGATAGTACGAATATTCCACGACCAAACGAATATTCTCCGACAACAATGAATATTTTATAACCACTTGCTTATTTTGAAATATTTGCGTATTTTACCCATAACTATCCACATTAATCAAATCAACCCTTACTATTTCAAAATAATAAATAGAGAAAATTAAATTTCATTAATAATAAGTTGGGGTTTTACAATTGCAACCACTTGAAATTCCAGAATGGAAGTGGGAGCACATTACCATGGATTTCGTTACCGGTCTTCCTAAGGTTTCTCAAGGCATTGATGCGATTTGGGTCATTGTTGATAGATTGACCAAGTCTGCTCATTTTTTACCGATCTGAGAAACTTATACACTTGAACGTCTTGCTCAGATGTACATAAACGAGATTGTAAGATCGCATGGTATGCCGGGTATCCATAGTTTCTCGATCGAGACCCAAGATTCACTTCACGATTTTGGGTTAGTTTGCAAAAAGCTATGAGGCAGACTTTCACGATTTAGCTCGGCACATCATCCTCGAGACGGACGGACGGTTGAGAGGACTATTCAAACTCTTGAAGATCTATTAAGATTCTGTGTCCTTGATTTCAAGGGGAGTTGGGACAAGTTCTTACCATTGGTGGAGTTTTCCTACAACAACAGTTATCAAGCAAGTATTGGCATGGCTCCATTCGAAGCGTTGTATGGAAGAAAGTGTCGTTCTCCAAGATATCTTTGGGATGAGGTGGGTGAAGCAACGTTGTTGGGACCGGGAGTTGAATACGTATGACTGACTACGGAAAAGATTCAAACGATCCGACAACGTATAAAACCTCACAAAATCGACAAAAGAGTTATGCTGATCTTCATCGAAAGGACGTGGAATTCGATATAGGAGATCATGTGTTGTTAAGAGTTGCTCCATGGAAAGGAGTTACAAGATTTGGAAAGAGAGGAAATCTTAATCCTCGATTCATCGGTCCATTTTTAATCCTTGATCGAGTAGGAATCGTGGCCTATAGACTCGCTTTACTGCCAAATATGTCTCGTGTTTCATAACGTTTTCACATATCCATGTTACGTAAATATGTGAAAGACCCGAACCATATTATTGAGTTAGAACCCAGGACGAAATAGCGGAAGATTTGGCGTATGAAGAGGTTCCCTGTTCAAATTTTGGATAAGAAGGAACATATTCTACGCTCCAAGGTTATACCTCAAGTCAAAGTTTTGTGGAGGAACCACGATGTTGAGGAAATGACTTGGGAGTTAGAATCAAAATGAAATCAAGGTATCCTTACCTCTTGACATACCAGTCACGTACCCTAATTTCGAGGGACGAAATTTCATAAGAAGGGAGGTTGTAAGACCCCAAATTATTATAAATAAAGATGAATTTTCTATAAATATTATTTTTGAATATTATGGAATA
Source organism: Panax quinquefolius (assembly GCA_020205615.1). Lineage (NCBI taxonomy): Eukaryota > Viridiplantae > Streptophyta > Magnoliopsida > Apiales > Araliaceae > Panax > Panax quinquefolius. Next base: position 16,672,099 of record CM035170.1, on the reverse strand, counting down.
AATTTGATATAATGTTATAATTGTGGGTAATATTTATAAATTTTGCAAAGTATGCAAGTTGTTATAAAATATTCGTTTGGTCGGGAATATTCTTTTTGTTAGGGAATATTCGCATAACTACTCAATCATTGGTGGACCCCACAATGTAATTATTGTCGGATTGAGAAAACGACAAAAATATTTTATAAAAATAACGGCGGAGGTGTTACCGTTAAAACTGTTGAACTACCCGGTGGTAAAAGTACAGTAATACGCGTGGTTGCATAGTAGCACACGGTATTGATTATTGATGCTTACGTGAGAAGTCACCAAACTTATGCTCAATTATTGCTACAGTAATTACTGCATCATATCTCTTATATTATTGATTCAATTATTGTCACAGTATCATCTGTATAATATGTTATATTATTAATTGAGACGACAAGTTATAAATGATTAATAATTGTTGAAAGATTAAAAATGTGTTGATTAAAAATAAAATGATTTGTGGTAATATTTATTCAATCCTTAATGTATATAAAGAGTCTCATTATGAGGCGTTTGTGGTAAGTTTGATTATTTTATGGGGGCCCATATGTCATCATCTAAGAGTCTCTTCGTCGATAGTAATTACCTTTGTGAATAGTAATTATCTTCGTCAATAGTAATTACCTTCGTCGATAAGTAATTACCCTTGTGAATAGTAATTACCTTCGCAATAGTAATTACCTTTACCAGACGTCAAACCACTTGCCGTTTCACATTACAAAGCGCCAAACCACTTGTCATTTCACATTACGGTGCATCGAACCACTTGTCATTTCACCTTACAAAAGTCGAACCACTTTTCTTTTCACATCACCAAATCTCCAAGCCACTTGCCTTTTCACATGGTAGGTGCTAAGCTAGAAATCTTCTATAAATAGAGGCCTAGTGCTTCATTATTTTTCACGAATTCATTCAAGCTATAGAGAGAGAAAGTATAGAGAGAATAAGAGAGAAAGAAGAAGAGTATTTTGTTACTACACTACTGCAGTATTCAATCTCCTACCAAAAGTAAGGGGTGTTATTCTTTCTTATTCATGAAGAGAACTGTTGTTATTCCATTGCTTATTATTCTGTTGGAATAACCTGTATACGCGGTTTACCCTATACTTGGTGACATTCTTCTATTATTCTGTTGGAACATCCTGTCTGTGTGTTTTACACCGGACCTGGTTCCGTCTTTATTATTATTCTGTTGGAACATCCTGTCTGTGTGTTTTACACCCCTGACTGGTTCCGCTTCTTTATTATTATTCTGTTGGAACATCACATGCATGTGTTTTACACCGACTGGTTCCGCCTCTTTATTATTATTCATTGGAACATCCATCGTATGCGTTTTTACGCGGGACCGGTTCCGTTATTTATTATTCTTGCTGGAATAACTCACTGCAAGCGGCCTATCATCGCATGCATGGTGATTTCTTTTGTTATTCCATTCTTTATTATACCCAGTTGGTTAAAACTTTGACTTCTATACTCCATGAAATTAGTGGAATATCCTTGATATTTGCGTTTCATCCAGTATCTTTTCATGGAAATATTCTTCTGATCATTCTTGAATTTTACTCTACAAAATAGTATCATGTTGATAATTTGAACGTTAATAATTCCTGGATAAAATAATTCTTGAACTTGTTTTATTGAATTCTTATATCATTGTCATCATCCTCATGTTTATATTATGTTGAAAGTCATCTGTGGCACAGTAGTGCATGTATGGACTTGGTATGATTATGACCAGAGACTATTCAATTGTAATCATGACCGTAATGTTACAAATGATGTGATAAAAGTCCTCAGTGGCCGTAGTGCATTGATGGACAGTTGTTGACATGATCATGACCATTAATGAATACACAACTATTCTTGGCCCGTAGTGCATGAATAATTGTGGTCGTGATACTAAAGAATATCCTCGTCAGTAAAGTGCGGGGTGATTCGATGATGTGGATTATTTATTAAAGTTTGAGTCTCAAATTTATAATGATGATGAAAAACCTTTTAAATCATAAAAGATAGTAGATTTTATTTTCTACTTGACTCTTTTAATGGATTGCTTGTTCATTGCAATGCAGCTAAACTTGATGTTTATTATATTTTATCGGTTTAACATCGCATTGAAGGCTATTGATAATTTATTCTGCATTATCTTAGTCATAATATTTCTTCTTTGGGCTAGTTGAGCTCACCCTTTTCTTTCACTGTTCTCTTCAAGAAATGAGAACATAGCTGGGACGAGTCGGGGAACGGAGTAATGGTCCAGAGGATAGCATTAGTAGTCCTCACTATTCTGTGAAACAGTGTGATAATAATTGTAATGAGGACTCCTTTTGAGTTTGTATAATATCTAGTAGACAATATTTGTATTCAAACTCACGCTTTATGTCGTATGTATACCTACAGCTTATATTAGTAAGTTGTATTTAAATTCTGTACCATGTATCTGGCTACCCAAGATGGGTGATGTATACCTAATTTTGGGGGCATCACAATACTAACCACATGAACTTCCATATTTGACTAATATTTTTTGGCTGAGTTTGAGTCCATGTTATAACAGTTAGTATTTTTTAATTACTATAAAAATATTATTTGGTATATGGATTAATGTAGAGTGTCTAAGGCACGTATATAAATACATTGGTTTAAATTTTCCCTACAGAGAATGGAGGCCATGCATCCAATATTCTAATTAGGGGGCCTTATATATAAAAGACATATACTTTTAGGTGATGTTTGATTACATATTAATGCATCTTAATAGTTCATATTTTAATGTATATTAACAATTCATATTTTTTGTAAGACCCCAACTTATTATAAATAAAATTGAATTTCCTCTATTTATTATTTTGAAATAGTAAGGGTTGTTTTGATTAATGTGGTTAGTTATGGATAAAATGCGCAAATATTTCAAATAAGCAAGTGGTTATAAAATATTCATTGTTGTTATAGAATATTCGTTTGGTCATGGAATATTCTTCTTTGTCGGGAATATTAAATGCAATACTACCAGCGATCTTGTGTGGGTCCCATAACGGAAAGCGATTGGATGAAGAAAACGACAAAAATAAGTTATTTATAAATAACTGCGTTGTTATTACAGATTATCTTGTTGAAATACTCGGTGGTTAAAACACGAAGAAGACACACCGGTATTGCACCAATTATTGATTCTTACGTAAGAGGCACTACTCAATAATTGTTACGAGAATTACCGTTCAATATTTTATTTTATTGATTCAATAATTACTACGTTGATATTTTATATTACTGTTGTTTCAATAATTGTCACTACACAGTATTTTCCATTATCAGAGCAATAATTCATATTATCTGAATAATATTATTAGATAACATTATTGGTAATGTCTAGAAAGTTCTGTCTAAGGAGAGGTTTGGTCACCTAATTGCGCGCCAATAAGGAGAAATCCTTATTGGAAAGCCCTCTTTTCTGAGAACAACTACTTGGTTATCGATGATTGTGATTCGTAATATTATTTATGAATAATTAATTATTAATTTATATGATGAGGAAAATATTGATTTTATGTGGATATAGATGGAGAAAATTTTTAATGTGACAATTGTTGAAAATTAATATTTTATCTTTTTCTGATAAAATAATATATTTAAATATATTATTATATTTTAATAATAAAAATAATGATGATATTTTTACAAAGAATGTGGGATATATGTGTATATGAGGAGGAAGAGTATTTTTGTTGCATTAAATGATTAACACATGTTTTGTGTGTCGGTGGACCCTATTTCTTGACTGAAATTTGATTATAGCTTGTAAAATCGTCCGTTTGTGAATTTCAGTCAATTTCTGTTTGGAATTTGGAAAAACTTTCTTCTGCAAAGTTGTAGATAATGAAATTTCCTATGAACAGGACATGAGGTTTGAATTTTTCTTACAAAATGGCTATTTATTATGAATTATTGAAGTTCTGAAGTTCTAGAATAATTGATTTTTGGAATTTTTAAATAATTATATTAACAAAAACATTTTTACATTTTGTGGGCACCATTCGCACATGTTAATGGCTGAGATCAGATGACTTAGGTGTGCGAAGGAATTTATAAAATATATATTAATATTTTATTAAATTTTCTGCTTTGGTGTTCTAAGCATTTTTCTATAAATAGGGTGCTTAGGTTAGAATTGAAAATCACACCAGAAACTGAAATCTTCTCTCTCTTTCTCTCTCGATATATTGAGTGTATTCTTGTGAGTATTTTGATACTTTGAGTGTTGTTATACGATGCAAGTTCCCTTCACCACTATATTCAGTATTCCAGCCAGAAGTAAAATTCTTTCGAGGTAAGGGATGTTATTTTCTTCTTAAATGATATTATTTTCTTCAATATCATTATGTCGAAATATTGGTTTGAAATTTTTATCAAATTTGGAACTTTTTGTGTTGGGGTTACTATTCACGATACTGAAGACTATTCACGATATCGACACTTATTTACGAATACTGCACTATTCACGTAAAAATTAAATTTTTGTTTTTCGTCCAAAATATCTATTATGGATACTAGCTTTGATTGTATCCATGTTTTGATCATTCTTGAATTTTACTCCACTATGATTATTTATGAGGTATTTTTGGACATGGAATAAATTAAAATACTGAATCCTTAATATTTATTCTTTTGTTTCACCGGATTCATTTTCTTTAAAATATTTTTCATCATCCTCGGTCCTAAATGATGATATTATGAATATCTTTGGCTTCAGTAGTGCAAAGATGAATGATTTTCTCGATGAATATCTTTGGCCCGTAGTGTAAAGATGAACAGTGTTTAGATGAACATGACCAATCGATGAATATCTTTGGCACAGAGTACAAAGATGAATATATAATTCCGATATATATTGATTGATGTTACAGGGATAAAATATCGACGATGAACTTTTAAATTCATATATAGAAGATAGTAGATTGCATTCTCTACTTAACTGTTCTAATGAATTATTATTTCCGCTGCGAATATTGATTTAAAACTGGTTGTCTATTGTATTCTATTAGATTTTTCCCTGTTGAAGACTAACGATAATTTGTTCTATGTTATCTTAGTCATAATATTCTTTACTGGGCTAGTTGAGCTAACCCTTTTCCTTTTTGTTCCATTTTTCTTCCCAGGAGGCGAGAATGTAGCGAGTACTAGTCGGGGTATGGAATGAAGGTTCTAGAAAGTCGTTTTAGTAGTCCTCACCATTTTTGTAAAATAATGTATCAATAATTATAATGAGGACTTATTTGGGTATTAATATTGTCTAGATGACAATATTTGTATTTAAACTCACAGTTTTTATGTTGTATTAATAAAGTTGTAGCTGTTTCTGTACCATGTTATTGACGACTCAAAATGGGTGTTGTATACCTATTTTGGGGGCGTCACAGTTGGTATCAGAGCTTAGGAATATGATCTCTGGTGGAGATCGGGGAATAGAACTAGGAGGGAGAGACGAGTAAATCCTTCGCTAGTGTGTCCTACCTAAGCTTATTTGTTGGTCGGTCATAATATAAGGATATTATGTGATATGTTAATTTGTTAAATTAACCCTTGTTTTATGGCAGTATTTGAGAATGTCGACTGAGATTGTTAACAGTGGAGTAAATGAGACCATGGAGACACCTTTGCTCACCAATGAGGAGAACGTGCAACAGGCTGGCAATGTTCCTCCTGTAAATAACACCACTAAGCAGACGATGAACGATGAGATGTTTGGAAGCTTTTTGCGATTCATGCAAAACCAGACGAAGGAGATTCCTGTTCAAAATATAGGAAGAAACAATGGCAACGCACAGCTGGTCACAGCTAAGCAGTTCAAAGAGTTGGGACCACCAGAATTCTGGGGAAAGCCGGATCCGATTAAGGCAGAGACGTGGGTCAAGCAAATTACCAAGATATTCGATGTCTTGGGATGTACGGAGGAACAGAAAGTTCCATTCGCCACTTTTATGTTCCGTAATGAGACAGATTACTGGTGGGAATCTGTGAAGCGTACCCATCCAGTCGCGCTCAACATGTCTTGGGAGACATTTCAGAAACTGTTCAATGACAAATACTTTCCTGAAAGTGTTCGTCATATGAAGGAGGTAGAGTTTATTAGATTGGAACAAAACAACATGACGGTGTCCCAGTACGAGGCGAAGTTCGCAGAGTTATCCAGGTTTACACCTCATTTGGTAGAGAATGAGGAACGTATGACGCAGATGTTTTTGAGAGGTTTGAAACCCGGCATACGTCAATATCTTATTTCTCATAAATTTTCTCTCTATTCAGATGTTGTCAACAGGGCTCAATTATTAGAGCGAGATAACAAGTACGGTCAACCGAGCTAGGGACCACAACCAGGATAATACCGGTGACAACAATCATCAGAACAACGATAACCAGCAGAGAAAGAAGAATACGGACAAGAGCGACAACCACTCTGGTGGTAATCATGGCCATGAGAATAGAAGAAGCGAGTCGGGGGAGATTTTAAAATAAGGAGATTCAACAATGACAATGCGAAGACATCAGCACCAGCAGCAACTGGTTCCAAGGGAGGAGAACGACCACCGGTCATATGCTATAAATGCGGGAAAGAAGGACATATCAGTCCAAACTGCCCACAACAGTTCAAGGTATGCTATAATTGTGGGAAGGAATGGCATATCGCTCGAGATTGTACGATAGTGAAACCAAGTTCATTGGGGATGGTGACTCAAAAGGCTGTCCCAAAAAAGTCAAAGTCAACGGTTCCTAGAAGAGCGTTTGTCGTGACTGGTCAAAATACGAGGAACCCAAACGAGGTGATCACGGGTAGGCTAATCATAAATTCTTGTGAAATTCTTGTGACTGCCTTCAGAACTCGGTACGGGCATTATGAATTCTTAGTCACGTCTTTTGGATTGACTAATGCTCCTGCGGCTTTCATGGATATGATGAACCGAGTATTCAAGGATTATTTGGATCAGTTCGTTGTTGTCTTTATTGATGACATCCTCATATATTCTAAAAGCCGTGAAGATCATGAGCACCATTTGAAGCTGGTACTCCAAAGGCTTCGTGAAAATAAGCTTTATGCCAAGTTGAAGAAATGTGAATTCTGGCTTGAGGAAGTAGCATTCCTTGGGCACGTGGTGTCAAAACATGGAGTATCTGTTGACCTGGCAAAGATTGAAGCAATACAAAGTTGGGAGCAACCAAAGACGGTGACCGAAGTACGTAGCTTTCTGGGCTTAGCTGGTTATTATCGGAGATTCGTGGAAGGATTTCCTCGAATCGCTACCCCGTTAACTCAGCTGACTCGAAAGGATACAAAATTCGTATGGAGCAAAGAATACGAGAAGAGTTTCCAAGAGCTTAAGAGGAGACTCATTTCGGCACCTGTTTTAACAATACCATCTGGTTCGGATGGATTTGTTATCTACATCGATGCTTCAGGCAAAGGGTTAGGATGTGTTCTCATGCAACGTGGGAAAGTCATAGCCTATGCCTCGCGACAACTTAAAGAATATGAGAGAAATTATCCTACTCATGATCTAGAGTTGGCGCCCGATCATTTTCGCTTAAAAGATCCGGAGGCACTATCTATATGGGAGAAAGTGGAGATATATTCGCACCATAAAAGCCTCAAATATTTCTTTACCCAAAAAGAACTCAACATGCGGCAACGACGTTGGCTCGAGCTGTTGAAAGACTATGACCATACCATTCAATACTATCCTGGAAAAGCGAACGTGGTAGCCGACGCATTGTGTGACGCCCCCAAAATAGGTCCAATCCATCCAACCTATTCTGAGTCGCCAAATATATGGTACATAAAATAACTACAACTATATTACTACAATTGTCGTGCAAAATACAACAACACATATACTATGAGTTTTAATACCAACTATGACTCATGTCCCAACTATGGACAACACCTCACATTAATACATTACATAAAGGTACAGTCAATAACTGTTTTAGAAATTAAAATCTTTGGGAAGTGCTCAAGGAAACCTTCGTACATGGGAGGCCATGCATCTAGGTTATGATAGATATCATATGCCCACAGAATTATCCTTGGTTGACCCAATAGACCCCAAAGAAAAACGAGAAGATTACTATCATATTCTTTCCAATGGCGAGTCTTCTCTTGACATATAACTATCTCCACTGTCTCCAGTTGAAAATTATATTTCAAATAAACTCCAAGATCATATAGGTAGTGCTCGTAGATAATACTCAGCAAATGGATGTGCACAACCCTGTCTTATAATAACACGAAGTCGCATGTCGTTAGACATCTTGTATGATAGTGGCAAAACACCCTTCCAACGTTGGGTTCGCCTCACCCTATTTGATTCACCAAATATAACTACTAAATGATGTATAAAATACAACACTTTTCTATACTGTTTAGGGAGAACCTCCATAGCTAGAGACCACTGTTCTATTCCCCTGTTACCCTCGCTCGACCCAGCTACACTTTTATTACCTGAAAGGAATTGTGAAGCAAAAGGGTGAGCACAAACAGCCCATTAAAGAATATCATGACTAAAGATAATTAAATTATCAATAGCCTTCATCAATAATAAATCAGAGATTTAAAACATATGGTAGATGATAAAACTTTTCAACCATAGTTGCAGCGGAACGAGCAATCCATTAGAAGAGTCAAATAGACCATAAAGTCTATTATCTTCTCCATATTAAAAGTTCACCAACAATGTTTTATCCCTGTAACATTAATCAACAGTTTCTTTGCACAATTATATGAATAACTCATAATCATAATTGTGATTCTAAATTCCTCTTCTCATCCAGGACGAAAATAATTTTTATCACGTGTATTTACCTGAAACATCAAAGATCATGGTTATACCAAATCACAGTTCCTGTTCATAATCATACTAATAAATTCATCTTTGCACTATGGGCCAAAGATATTCAACAACAGGTCATCTTTGCACTACGGGCCAAAGATATTCAACAGGTCATCTTTGCACTACGGGCCAAAGATATTCAACAACAAGTCATCTTTGCACTACAGGCCAAAGATATTCATATCTCAAAGAAATATATAATCATTTCAGAATTTATATAAACAATAATTATAACCATGTTGATCAATTCACCTTTGCACTTAAGCTAAAAATATTCAATTGTAAATTCAATAGTCATGATCATACCAGTCAACGATTCAACTTTGCACTACTAGCCAAAGAGAACCTATAGTCATGATCATACCAATAATCTACCCATCTTTACACTCAAGTCAAAGAGGAATTTCTTCATCAGGATTATAAAAATGTTATATATGATAATAAAAACAATATGATCAAAACACGGATTTAATTTCAAGAGTAAGATTCATAAATTAACGATAATTTGGTCAAAAAAAGAAACCAATTTTGTCATGAATAGTACCCGTGAATAGTAACTCGTGAATAGTAACTCATGAATAGTAACTCATGAATAGTACTCCGTATTCGTACATAGTACCGTATATGTAAATAATGCCATATACGTAAATAGTGCCATATACATAAATAGTGTCGTATATGTGAATAATGTCGTATACGTGAATAGTAACTCCGACATGAAAAAGGTATAAATTCCACAATAAAATCTATACGAATATTTCGGCATAATGATATTGAAGAAAATAACATCATTACAAAAAAAATAACATCCCTTACAATCCCTTAAAATCCCTTATTATAATAATGACAATATCCCTTACCTCAAAAGAGCAGTACTTCTGATTGAAATATCGAATATGACTCTGAAGGAAACTTGCACTGATTAACAACTCTCAAAGTATCTAAATACTCACAAAATATGCTCGATAATATAGAGAGAGAAAGAGAGAAAACTTATGTTTCTGGTGTGATTTTCAATTCTAACTTAGCCCTCTATTTATAGGAAAATATTAACATGCCGAAGCAGACTTGACCTGCTACCTGATGGCTTTATCTGCTACTATTGCCACCCACCACATTTGAAATTCAATTTGAGCACATTTCTCACCAACCAAAAGTGGGGCCCACCAATTCTAGAATTTTCTACCAAAATGATAAATTCGGATACTTCAACAATTTCTGAACCAGTTATCTCTTAAAATTCATAACAAATCATACGTTCATTTTTAACGGTTCATAATTTGTGGACATATACTCAACTTATATATGTATAACATATCCACAAATAACAACGATCCAACGGTCGGATTAAAAATTATAACTCACGCAATATATCTCAAGAACACTGATTTTTCGGATTATTAGTCTTTCGGTCCAGTTTCATTCAAAAATTCACCACGATAAATCTATAAAGGATTTTTGGATGATTCCAATTTCTACGGTTAGCTTACTTCCAGGGTTTTCTTTTGATATATGGCTCATCTCCTAACTCATTATACACAAAGAGTTATGGATTTACAAAATCAAGTAATTAACTAATTTTCTGAAAATCCCTAATTTCATTCTTCATTTCGACAAAATACTAATAAAACACCCCAACATTAATTTCTTCATTTGTAACCACATAAATAAATACATCATTTATATCCGCATCAAATACATATTTCCTTATCATATAAATCAATAATTAATTATTCACAAATAATATTACGAATCACAATAATGACAACCAGCGCCCTGAGAAAGAGGGGGCTTTCAATAAGGATTTCTCCTTCTTGGGTGCGCAATTAGGTGACCAAACCTCTCCTCGATGAACTTTCTAGACATTGCCAATAATGCTATCTAATAATATTATTCAAATAATATGAATTATTGATCTGATAATGGGAAATACTGTGCAATGACAATTATTGAAACAACAATAATATAAAATATCAACGCAACAATTATTGAATCAATAAAATAAAATATTAAACAGTAATTACTGTAACAATTATTGAGTAGTGCCTTCTTACGTAAGAATCAATAATTCAAAAATACTGTGCAATACTGTAATATCTTTGTGCAACCACGCCAGACATCAGATTTTAACCACCGGGTAATCCAACAAAGGTTAATTGTGAATAACTACTGCCAATTATTTATAAAAACTCAACTTGTCGTTTTCTTCATCCGATAATTATTTTATTATGGGGCCCACAAATGGCTGCGCCGTCGTATGAATAATCCTCGACAACAAGAATATTTCATGACCAAATGAATATTCTCCGATAAAAATGAATATTTTATAACCACTTGCTTATTTTGCAAAATTTGCACATTTCACCCATAACTTTAAACTTTTATCAATTTAACTATTTACTAAATAGAAAAAATTGAATACTTTTATTTAAAAAAATTTGGGGTCTTACACATTGAATAGAAGATTATACGCTGGAACGAGTGCGATGTTGTCAACACAAAGGCCCATTTTGTGTGATTTACAAAAGATGAAGATAGAATTCAAGACTCCGGGGACCCATGCAATGATGTCAAGTATACGTATAGAACCAACTTTAATCAAAAAAGTTAAAGTTTCTCAAGTCACAGACCCGGAGTTGATGCGTATGAAGAAGAAAGTACAAGAAGGTGGTATTCCAGAGGCAAGAATCGATGAAGAAGGAATACTTCGAGTCCACTCCAGACTTTGTGTTCCTAACGATTCTGATTTGAAGTACAAGATCATGATGGAGGCACACAATACACCATTTGCAATCCATCTTGGAAGTACCAAAATGTATTATGATTTTTGACATACATTTTGGTGGAATAATATGAAGAGAGAGATTGCAAAGTTTATCTCGATGTGTTTAACTTGTCAACGTGTAAAGGCGGAGCATCAAGTGCCTAAGGGTCCATTGCAACCACTTGAGATTCCGAAATGGAAGTGGGAACATATTACCATGGATTTCGTTATGGGTCTTCTCACGGTTTCTCAAGGCATAAATGCTATTTGGGTTATTGTTGATAGATTAACTAAGTCTGCTCATTTCTTGCCGATACGGGAGACTTATTCCCTTGAACGACGCTCATATGTATGTAAATGAGATTGTGAGATTGCATGGCATGCTAGTATCCATAGTTTCGGATCGTGACCCAAGATTCACTTCAAGATTTTGGGTTAGCTTGCAAAAAGCTATGGGCACAGATTTACAATTTAGTTCGGCATACCATCCTCAAATGGACGGATAATCGGAGAGGACTATTCAAACTCTTGAAGATCTATTAAGACTCTGTGTCCTAGACTTCAAAGGGAGTTGGGATAAGTATTTACCATTGGTGGAATTCTCCTACAACAACAGTTATCAGGCAAGTATAGGTGTGGCTCCATTCGAAGCATTGTATGGACGAAAGTGTCGCTCTTCAATATGTTGGGATGAGGTGGGTGAAGCAACATTGTTGGGACCCGAGTTGGTACGTATGACAACGAAAAAGATCCAAATGATTCGACAACGTATTCAAACGGCACAGGATCGACAAAAGAGTTATGCGGATCTTCATCGAAAGGACGTGGAATTTAGTATTAGGGATCATGTATTGTTAAGAGTTGCTCTATGGAAGGGAGTTACAAGATTCGGGAAAAGAGGAAAGCTCAATCCACGATTTATTGGTCCATTTCAGATTCTTGATCGAATAGGAAATGTAGCCTATAGACTCGTGTTACCTCCAAGTATGTCTTGTGTTCATAATATTTTTCACATATCAGTGCTTCGTAAATATGTGAAAGACCCGAACCACGTTATTGAGTTAGAACTAGACGAGATAGCCGAAGACTTAACGTACGAGGAGGTACCTGTCAAGATCTTGGATAGGAAGGAGCATGTCCTACGAACAAAGGTCATACCACAAGTCAAAGTTTTGTGGAGGAACCATGCTATTGAGGAAATGACCTGGGAGTTGGAAACGAAAATGAAAGCGAGGTATCCTCACCTTTTTGAAACACCAGGTACGTACGTCAATTTCGAGGACGAAATTTCATAAGGAGGGGAGGTTGTAAGACCCCAACTTATTATAAATAAAATTGAATTTCCTCTATTTATTATTTTGAAATAGTAAGGGTTGTTTTGATTAATGTGGTTAGTTATGGGTAAAATGTGCAAATATTTTAAATAAGCAAGTGGTTATAAAATATTCATTGTTGTCATGGAATATTCGTTTGGTCGTGGAATATTCTTGCTGTTGGGGAATATTCGTACGACAGCGCAGTCTTGTGTGGGCCCCATAACGGAAAGCGATTGGATGAAGAAAACGACAAAAATAAGTTGTTTATAAATAACGTCGTTGTTATTACCAAGCATTATCTTGTTGAAATACTCTGGTTAAAACACAATATGACTTTGCAGATTGCACTGTGACGCCCCCAAAATAGGTCCATTCCATCCAACCCATTCGAGTCGCCAAATACATGGTACGTAAATAACTACAACTTTACTTTATTACAACATATAATCGTGAGTTTAAATACGATATTGCCATCTGTACAATATCCACACGCAAATAAATCCCCATCATAATTATTGATACATTATTTTACAAAATGGTGAGGACTACTAAACAACTCTCTCTAGAACCTTCATTCCATACCCGACTAAGTACTCGCTACATTCTCGCCTCCCGAGAAGAAAAATGGAACAACAAGGAAAAGGGTGAGCTCAACTAGCCCAAGAAAGAATATTATCACTAAGATAATATACAACAAATTATCGTTAGTCTTCAACAGGAAAAATCTAATAGAATACAATAGACAACCGCTTTTAAATCAACAATCGCAATGAAACAACAATTCATTAGAAGAGTTAAGTAGAGAATGCAAACTACTATCTTCTATATACATGAATTTAAAAGTTCATCGTCGATATTTTATCCCCGTAACATCAATCAATATATATCCGAATCAAATATTCATCTTTGCACTACAGTGCCAAAGATATTCATCGATCGGTCATGTTTTATCTCAACACTGCTCATCTTTGCACTACTACGCCAAAGATATTCATCGATCGGTCATGTTCATCTCAACACTGCTCATCTTTGCACTATGGGCCAAAGATATTCATCAAGAAATCATTCATCTTTGCACTACGTGCCAAAGATATTCAAGAATATCATCATTTAGGACCGAGGATGATGAAAATATTTCAAAGAAAACGAATCCAAAGGAAACAAAAGAACAAGTATTATGGATTCGTATTTTAAACAATCCGAGTTCAAAAATACTTCATAAATAATCATATCAAGTAAAATTCAAGAATGATCAAAACATGGATACAATCAAAGCTAGTATCCATAATAGATATTTTGGACGAAAAAGAAAAATTTCATTTTTCTATGAATAAAGGTCGATTCGTGAATAAAGGTCAGATATCGTGAATAAGTGCCGTGATACGTGAATAGTAACTCAAACACCAAAAGATAGAAATTTTACAAAAAAAACATCTTCACGCTTTATGAATAATAGTACTGTGAATAAGAACTCGTGAATAGTAACTCATAAATAAGAACTCGTGAATAAGAACTCATGAATAGTAACCCCGACATGAAAAAGTTCCAAATTTGATAAAAAGTTCCAACCAATATTTCAAAGATAATGATATTGAAGAAATAATATCATTTGAGAAGAAAATAACATCTCTTACCTCGAAAGACAAGATTTTAGTTGAAACACCTGGATATAAAGCTATGACTTGAACTTGACCGTATAACAATACTCAAAGTATACTCAAAATACTCACAAGAATACGCCGATAATATAAAGAGAGAAAACTTCAGCTTACGTGTGATTTTCAATTCTAACCTAAGACCCTATTTATAGAAATTGCTTAAACACCAAAGCGTAAAATTGAATATAATAATATTATATATAAACAAAATTCATACGCCCACATCTTGAATCAGAATTCAGCCACCATGCACATGTTAAATATGCCCACAACATATAAAAAACGTTTTTATTAATAAAAATAAATAAAACTTCCAAAAATCAATTATTTCGGAACTTTAGAACTTCAATAATTTATAATAAATAGCCATTTTATCAGAAAATTTGAATCTCGCGTCTTTTTATAGGAAATTCAATTCTCTACAACTTTACAGAAGAAAGTTTTTCCAAATTCCAAACAGAAATTAACCAAAATCCACAAACTGACGATTTTACGTGCTATAATCAAATTTAAATCAATAAATGGGGTCCACCGACACACAAAAAACATGTGTTAATCATTTAATGCCACAAAAATACTCTTCCTCCTCATATACTCATATATCCCACATTCATTATAAAATATCACCATTAATATATTATTAAAATAATATATTTAAATGAATTATTTTATCAGAAAAAGATAAAATATTAATTTTCAACAATTGTCACATTAAAATTTTCTCCATCTATATCCACATAAAATCAATATTTTCCTCATCATATAAATTAATAATTAATTATTCACAAATAATATTACAGAATCACAGTACTGGCAACCAGGCCGTTCCCAGGAAAGAGGGGGCTTTCCAATAAGGATCTCTCCTTACTGGCGCGCAATTAGGTGACCAAACCTCTCCTTAGACAGAACTTTCTAGACATTGCCAATAATGTTATCTAATAATATTATTCAGATAATATGAATTATTGCTTCGATAATGAAAAATACCGTGTAATGACAATTATCAAACAACAAAGAATATAAAATATCAACGCAACAATTATTAAATCAATAAAATAAAATCATCGAATAAGAATTATCGTAACCATTATTGAGTAGTGCCTTCTTCACGTAAGAATCAATAATTGGTGCAATATCACAGTATACCGCTTCAACAACGCGTATTAGTGTGTTTTAACCACCGGGTATTCCAACAAGATAAATTCGTGAATAACTACGCCAAGTTATTTATAAACAACTTATATTTGTCGCTTTCTTCATCCAATCGCTTTTTTCGTTATGGGCCCACAAAAGATCAAGCTACCGTCCGTCATTTAATATTCCCCTGACAAAGATTTAATATTCCACAACCAAACGAATATTCTCCGGTGATAATGAATATTTTATAACCACTTGCTTATTCAAAATATTTGCGTATTTTACCCATAACTATCCACATTAATCAAATCAACCCTTACTATTTCAAAATAATAAATAGAGGAAAATAAATTTCATTTATTAATAATTTGGGGTCTTACAACCTCCTCTCCTTATGAAATTTCGTCCTCGAAATTGACGTGACGTACTGTGTTTTGAAAATATGAGAATACCTCGCTTTCATTTCCGCTTCCCTACTCCCGTGTCATTTCCTCAATAAAGATGGTTTCTCCACAAAACTTTAACTTATGGTATGACCTTCGTGACGTAGGACATGTTCTTCCTATCCAAAATCTTGACAGTACCTCTTCATACGTTAAGTCTTCGCTATCTCATCCGGCTTCTAACTCAATGACGTGGTTCGGTCGTCCACATATTTACGTAACATCGATACGTGAAAACGCATGAACACGCCATACTTTGGCGGTAAAACGAGTCTATAGGCCACAGCTCCTATTCGATCGAGAATTTTAAATGGATTAATAAATCAAGGTTTGAGCTTTCCTCACCTCACCGATTCGCTTTTGAAATAACAACTTTTTGCACCTCCTTCTTCAAATTCATCACTCCGGTGTAGCTTGAATAAATTTTTTAACTTTATCTATTAAAGTCGATTATACTCAGATATCATCACGTGGGTACCTAGAGTTTTCATCTCCATCTCTATTATTTATAAATTATACTGAAATGAGTCTTTGACAATATCGTACTCAGATTTCTTGTATACGATCTTCTACTCAACACGCCGCCTACCACGCTCGCTTTTCCGGGATGGCATGGTCGTAACATGTGTGAAATGAGTCTCCTCTCGAGTTCTTCAAGCTCTTCCCACATTCCTTGCTCCATTCGAATTTTGTATCTCTACGAGTCACCGCGTTAATGGAATAGCGATTTGAGAATATCCTTCAACGAATCTCCGATAATAACCAACTAAGCTTCTAAAGCTACGTATTTCGATTACCGACTTAGGTTGTTCTCAACTCGTGACTCATATCCCAACCTTGATAAGACGTTACAATGACACCTATCGCTTTACTATCGCATCGAATATGGTGTCCCCTACGAGAGTCCGGCTTTGCATTCCACAAAGGAAGTCACCAGATAAAGGCTCAGTACCAAATTTATAGTTGAATTTTTAACTCCTCAAGTTCAATAGAGCCATTCGATATGAGATTTTAGAAATGAGTTTTGTACCGGGTTCAAAGTCGATACAAAATTTAATATCGCCTTTGGGAGTAAGCCAAGAAATTCTTCAGAAATACATCAGAAAAATCAATAACAACAGAATATTATTCAAATCGATGTGTCTTTATTCAAATCCATAACATGGACTAAGAAAACTCGACATCCATAATAAACGAATGACTTCATGGCTTGATATGAAAATGTTTGACTACAATGGTTTGATTGCTTGAATTCAATAACAAAGTTACTTAGGAATATGAAAACTAACAACCTTACAAAAGCAATCAATTTGGCATGATGAGTAGTTAACCAATCAATCCCTAAAATCACATCAAAAGCAAGTATCTTTAAATAAATAAGGTCAACAGTAATGTGATGGTGCCAACTTGGATCAAACAAGATTTCTAACAACAACGGATGTAATGAAAGTTTCTCCTAACTGAGTCTCCATAAATAGGTCAAAGTCTAATTTCTCCGTAGTCAAGTTCAAACGTTGAGCGCAAGCAAGAGAGATAAAAGAATGGGTAGAACCCAGATTCAGTAAGGTATAAACTTCGCAAGAATTTATAATTAACTAACCTGCGTAACTAACCGTTTGGGTTACTCACTTTTTGAGAAGTCACGAAAAACGCTTCTTCCAAAGAATCGCCGATTTTGACTTTTCTATATCCGCCTCTGTGCCAACGTCCCAACCGGACTTGATTTCGCTTATAGACAAAATCGAGCTATGTGACCATCTTTTCCACAACTAAAACATACCTTGAAGGCTTTGAACAGCTTTGACCTTATATGTCCCTCCTCTCCGCATCCGTAGTAGATCTAACCGGCGATCGTTCTCTTCCCTAGAATTTGTTGTTGGTGTCGATGTCTTACGCCGACGCCTTCTTCCGTCATTGTTAAATCTTCTCTTTTTAGATTGACATCTCTTTCCATAATATCAACGCGTCGTCGGCGCTTTTTACCCATGCATCACTCATTCTCACTGCTCGCTTATTTCTTCTTTCAAATTTCGATTCTAGCTTTATCATCTTATACTCGCCAAAGAGTGCTTCATTCAAGCATCACATATCGGGTAACATAAGCTTGAATCGTTGTATCCTTTTGCTCCACGATCGCCTACAATTCTTCAAATTTGCTTCTTCTAACTCATGAATACGATTTTGCAATTCTACATTTTGATCATAAAATACCTCTAATAAACTCTCTTCAGGTACCTCTTCTTCCTCTTCTTCCTCACTCTCAGCTGTTACCTCTGCGACTATCTCGGGTGCAACTATCAATTCTTCACTCACCACATGGATATCTCTAATTCCATCTTCGCCTGACATCACATTATCCTGGTTGGCGATTAGAGGTGTCTCCACGATCTCATTCACTCCATTGTTAACGCTCTCGTGACCCATTCTTAAAACTATCATAAAACAAGGGTTAATTAAATAAATTAATAAATCACATAATACCCCTATATTATGACCAACCAACAAATAAGCTTAGGTAGGACACACTAGCGAAGGATTTACTCGTCTCTCCCCTCCTAGTTCTATTCCCCGATTTCCGCCAGAGATCATATCCCTAAGCTTTGATACCAACTGTGACACCCCCAAAATAGGTCCATTCCATCAAACCCATTCTGAGTCGCCAAATACATGGTACGTAAATAACTACAACTTTACTATTACAACATATAAATACTTCCATGTGAGTTTAAATACGATATTGTCATCTGCACAATATCCACACGCAAATAAATCCCCATCATAATTATTGATACATTATTTTACAAAATGGTGAGGACTACTAAACAACTCTCTCTAGAACCTTCATTCCATACCCCGACTAGTACTCGCTACATTCTCGCCTCCCGAGAAGAAAAATGGAACAACAAGGAAAAGGGTGAGCTCAACTAGCCCAAAGAAGAATATTATGACTAAGATAATATACAACAAATTATCGTTAGTCTTCAACAGGAAAAATCTAATAGAATACAATAGACAACCGCTTTTAAATCAACAACGCAATGAAAACAACAATTCATTAGAAGAGTTAAGTAGAGAATGCAAACTACTATCTTCTATATATGAATTTAAAAGTTCATCGTCGATATTTTATCCCCAGTAACATCAATCAATATATATCCGAATCAAATATTCATCTTTGCACTACAGCCAAAGATATTCATCACCGGGTCATGTTCATCTCAACACTGCTCATCTTTGCACTACGGGCCAAAGATATTCATCGATCGGTCATGTTCATCTCAACACTGCTCATCTTTGCACTATGGGCCAAAGATATTCATCAAGAAATCATTCATCTTTGCACTACAGCCAAAGATATTCAAGAATATCATCATTTAAGACCGAGGATGATGAAAAATATTTCAAAGAAAACGAATCCAAAGGAAACAAAAGAACAAGTATTATGGATTCGTACTTTAAACAATCCGAAGTTCAAAAATACTTCATAAATAATCATATCAAGTAAAATTCAAGAATGATCAAAACATGGATACAATCAAAGCTAGTATCCATAATAGATATTTTGACGAAAAAGAAGAAATTTCATTTTTCTATGAATAAAGTGCCGTATTCGTGAATAAAGTGTCGATATCGAATAGTCTTGCCGTATACGTGAATAGTAACTCCGACACCAAAAAAGATAGAAATTTCACAAAAAAACATCTTCACGCTTCATGAATAGTACTCGTGAATAAGAACTCAATAAAACTAATGAATAAGAACTCGTGAATAAGAACTCATGAATAAGTAACCCCGACATGAAAAAGTTCCAAATTTGATAAAAGTTCCAACCAATATTTCAAAGATAATGATATTGAAGAAATAATATCATTTGAGAAGAAAATAACATCTCTTACCTCGAAAGACAAGATTTCTAGTTGAAACACCTGGATATAAAGCTATGACTTGAACTTGCACCGTATAGCAATACTTAAAGTATACTCAAAATACTCACAAGAATACGCCGATAATATAGAGAGAGAAAACTTCAATTTAAATTGTGATTTTCAATTCTAACCTAAGCACCCTATTTATAGAAATTGCTTAGAACACCAAAGCGTAAAATTGAATATAATAATATTATATATAAACAAAATTCATACGCCCACATCTTGAATCAGAATTCAGCCACCATGCACATGTTAAATATGCCCACAACATATAAAAAAAAACTTTTATTAATAAAATAAATAAAACTTCCAAAAATCAATTATTTCGAACTTTAGAACTTCAATAATTTATAATAAATAGCCATTTTATCGTAAAATTCGAATCTCATGACTTTTTATAGGAAATTCAATTCTCTACAACTTTGCAAAAGAAAGTTTTTCCAAATTCCAAACAGAAATTAACCAAAAATCCACAAACGGACGATTTTACATGTGCTATAATCAAATTTCATCCAATAAATGGGGTCCACCACACACAAAACATGTGTTAATCATTTAATGCCACAAAAATACTCTTCCTCCTCATATACTCATATATCCCACATTCATTATAAAATATCACCATTAATATATTATTAAAATAATATATTTAAATGAATTATTTTATCAGAAAAAGATAAAATATTAATTTTCAACAATTGTCACATTAAAAATTTTCTCCATCTATATCCAAATAAAATCAATATTTTCCTCATCATATAAATCAATAATTAATTATTCACAAATAATATTACAGAATCACAGCTTTGGCAACCAGGACGTTCCCAAGAAAGAGGGGCTTTCCAATAAGGATCTCTCCATCTTGGCGCCGCAATTAGGTGACCAAACCTCTCCTTAGATGTAACTTTCTAGACATTGCCAATAATGTTATCTAATAATATTATTCAGATAATATGAATTATTGATTCGATAATGAAAAATACCGTGTAATGACAATTATCAAACAACAAAGAATATAAAATATCAACGCAAAGAATTATTAAATCAATAAAATAAAATATCGAATAAAGAATTATCAGAACCATTATTGAGTAGTGCCTTCACGTAAGAATCAATAATTGGTGCAATACCGTGCTACCGCTCAACAACGCCAGATTAGTGTGTTTTAACCACCGGGTATTCCAACAATGATAATTCAGTAATAACTACGCCTGTTATTTATAAACAACTTATATTTGTCGCTTTCTTCATCCAATCGCTACATGGGGCCCATAAAAGATCGCTACTGTTGCATTTAATATTCCCTCGACAAAGATTTAATATTCCACGACCAAACGAATATTCCCCGACAATAATGAATATTTTATAACCACTTGCTTATTCAAATATTTATATTTTACCCATAAATATCCACATTAATCAAATCAACCCTTACTATTTCAAAATAATAAATAGAGGAAAATAAATTTCATTTATTAATAATTTGGGGTCTTCAAACCAATTATTGATTTTTACGTAAAAGCACACTACTCAATAATTGTTACACGAATTATTGCTCAATATTTTATTTTATTGATTCAATAATTACTACGTTGATATTTTATATTACCGTTGTTTCAATAATTGTCATTACACAAAGATTTTCCATTATCTGAGCAATAATTCATATTATCTGAATAATATTATTAGATAACATTATTAGCAATGTCTAGAAAGTTCTACATCAAGGAGAGGTTTTGTCACCTAATCATGCGCCAAAGAGAGAGAAATCCTTATCGAAAGCCCCTCTTTCTTGGGAACGACCGATCGTCGATGATTGTGATTCTGTAATATTATTTGTGAATAATTAATTATTGATTTATATGATGAGAAAAATATAGATTTTATGTGGATATAGATGGTGAAAATTTTTAATGTGACAATTGTTAAAAATTAATATTTTATCTTTTTCTGATAAAATAATACATTTAAATATATTATTATATTTTAATAATATAATAATGGTGATATTTTTACAAAGAATGTGGGATATATGTGTATATGAGGAGGAAGAGTATTTTTGTTGCATTAAATGATTAACACATGTTTTGGGTGT
The DNA here is from genome assembly GCA_020205615.1 of Panax quinquefolius. NCBI lineage: Eukaryota > Viridiplantae > Streptophyta > Magnoliopsida > Apiales > Araliaceae > Panax > Panax quinquefolius. Next base: position 16,649,842 of record CM035170.1, on the reverse strand, counting down.
CGGTGGACCCCATTTCTTGACTGAAATTTGATTATAGCTTGTAAAATTATCCGTTTGTGGATTTCGATTAATTTCTGTTTGGAATTTGGAAAAACTTTCTTCTGCAAAGTTGTAGATAATGAAATTTCCTATGAACAGGACATGAGGTTCGAATTTTTATGACAAAATGACTATTTATTATGAATTATTGAAGTTCCAGAATAATTGATTTTTGGAAGTTTTAAATAATTATATTAACAAAAACGTTGTTTGCATTTTGTGGGCACCATTTGAACATGTTAACGGCTGAAATCAGATGGCTTAGGTGTGCGAAGGAATTTATCAAATATATATTAATATTTTATTAAATTTTCTACTTTGGTGTTCTAAGCATTTTTCTATAAATAGGGTGCTTAGGTTAGAATTGAAAATCACACCAGAAACTGAAATCTTCTCTCTCTTTCTCTCTCGATATATTGAGCGTATTCTTGTGAGTATTTTGATACTTTGAGTGTTGTTATACGGTGCAAGTTCCCTTCACCACTGTATTCAGTATTCCAGCCAGAAGTACTATTCTTTCGAGGTAAAGGATGTTATTTTCTTCTTAAATGATATTAATTTCTTCAATATCATTATTCCAAAATATTGGTTTGAACTTTTTATCAAATTTGGAACATTTTGTGTTGGGGTTACTATTCACGATACTATTACATTATTCACGATACGACCTTTATTCACGAATCTGCACTATTCACGTAAAAATTAAATTTTTGTTTTTCGTCCAAAATATCTATTATGGATACTAGCTTTGATTGTATCCATGTTTTGATCATTCTTGAATTTTACTCCACTATGATTATTTATGAGGTATTTTTGGACATGGAATAGCTGAAATACGAATCCTTAATATTTATTCTTTTGTTTCACCGGATTCATTTTCTTTAAAATATTTTTCATCATCCTCACCCTAAATGATGATATTATTGAATATCTTTGGCCCAGTAAGCAAAGATGAATGATTTTCCGATGAATATCTTTGGCCCAGTAGTAAAAGATGAACAGTGTTTAGATGAACATGACTAATCGATGAATATCTTTGGCCTGTAGTGCAAAGATGAATATTTAATTCAAGATATATATTGATTGATGTTACAGGGATAAAATATGGACGATGAACTTTTAAATTCATATATAAAAGATAGTAGATTGCATTCTCTACTTAACTCTTCTAATGAATTATTATTTCCGCTGCGAATATTGATTTAAAATTGGTTGTGTGACACCCCCAAATCTGTGTAACATCGATTACAGGACATGGTGCTCACGATATAACATACATCATCATCTATCTAAGTAACTCTAATAATAATAATAATAACATTAACTATTACATACTTATTCAAAATAAAGTCCCAAGTCTTTACAACCTTTAATAAACTGAAACTTAAACATAGCGTTTATCGCTACATCACATCATATGCGGAAAAATAATTATTACATAACTAACTCTCATCATTTCATCTTAGACTTTTATTTGTCTTTGTCCGAGCCCTCAGCGTTATCATCCTTAACTGAAAGGTTTAAGCAAGAATGAGCACAAATTGCCCAGCAAGTATATAAAGTAGTTTGAGAACATACATCAGAAGTAAAAGCATTAGTATGAATATTTCTCAACTGTTGAAATAAATATCAAGAGATAAACTGGAATATCAAGATAAGAGTTCTGGAATTCTCAATAGCATACTAAGGGGTGTTAGATACCCTGAACATTACTTTGTTTCATCAAAAACCATCAGACGGTTTAACAATCAAATAGATTGTAAACGGTCTCTGCAAGTACTCCAGGTGATCAGCCTATCATACCCTACATTGTGCACAAGTATAAAGTTTAAACGCATAAGCATAAATGGGACTATATGCCCGTCATCAATTACCCCGTTATCCGGGTTGTTCATTTTAATATTCACACGGGACCTCACCAAAGCAATTTGGATTGGTAAACATCAAATATCTTCAAAGAATTTGAATTGTTTAAACAATATACTATGTTTGCATCAATGACATCTAGCTGGGACGAAAGCTAGAAAGCATGCTTGAATATAGTTCATTAAGGGAATACGAACTTTAAAGTATAACAATTGCAATAGGAACTGAATAATCATCAATAACGTTTCGCATCACAATTGAAGTTATAGAACTTTACAATAAAGGAGCTTGCACGAATGATTAATTAATCACCAGCCCAAACTTACCCTCATTGCAATCAACTGAATAAGAGTTGAATAAATTCATAATGAAAAATAGGGTAAGAAACTTGCCTTACTCGTTGTTTACCAATAATGATTAACGACTTTTTAACTATCTACACTTCACGTGTTCCTACACAATTGTATAATCATGCACATCAACTATTAGCAACGCATAGTAGTTATAATATAAACTTTACTCTATAATTTTCGTAGTTTACTCTACGATTTTCAATTGACTCTCACGATTTTCGAGAGTTTACTCTACGATTTTCAATTTAACTTCTACGATTTTTAGAGTTTACTCTCTACGATTTTCATTGACTTCTACGATTTTTGAGTTTACTCTATGATTTTCACTGACTCTACGATTTTCATTGACTCTACGATTTTTACTCTACGATTTTCACTGACTCTACGATTTTTACTCTACGATTTTCAGAGTTTACTCTACGATTTTCACTGACTCTACGATTTTTACTGACTCTACGATTTTATTCCCGCTAACCTAAAGATGATATGGCCATGATACTTGGACACAATAAACTTCATACATCAAGGTATTTTACAAAAATATAACATTCATAAAACTAGCATGCTAAGAATACAAACCAACTACATAGAAAAGCGTGCCAGCACTAGTTTTATACTTAGAAAAAATTCTGAAATTTCCAGAATTCTGCAGATTTTATTACCAACATGCATGCTTACGATTTTCATAACTTGCTCAATTTAACTCCCTTTCTTATGAAATTTGGACAGGTTGTACCTCATGCTACATACTATTTTATAAAATTATAACATACGCTAATCGAAATCATCTACACCACGATTCCGAGGTCTCGAAAAACCCCAAAATCACAGATTTCACATTCAACCAACTTTGAAAAATTTTGTGATTTTGATTCTAGCATGCATGGGATTGACTCCTACTGTCCAGATCACTTCTACCAACATATATGAACATGCTACAACAAACCAACTCACTAAATTACCATGCTATGAACAAATTGACTACAAAGAGGCATTTTATCAACATATCGCATACATTCATGAAATATTTGATTCTCTATGAAATTGCAACCTGTTTAAACCATACTTTTCATTCTTTATCCTCCTCATAACAGAAACCAACAATATTATCATAGCCTTACGAAATCAACATAAACCATTTACCATGGCTATACATGCTTTTTCACTATTTTTCTTCAAGAACATGAAAAAGACAGTTTCATAGCTTACCTTTTTGGATGAATTTCCCTTACGTTAATTTGATTATCCCTCTTCCTTGCTTGTTAGTTGCTAAGTGATCTCTAGAATACTACCACACTATCTATCACTCTCAACTTCTCTGCATGCTTACTTGGTGAAATTTTCTTAAAAGAAAAGTGTGTTTGTATATATGTATAGCTTTGTTAGAGTCTTTTGATTCCCATAACCCCCAACTCCCATAACCCCCAACACTAATGATTAGTTACTCACAGTACTTAATACTACAATAATATAGTTAATTAATAGGAAGAATGTGGGAGTTAGAGAAAATGAATGTGGGAGTTAGAACAATAAAAAGAATTTTGATTTTAAGGAATAAAATAAATTACTTCCACCTTAGCTATTATGTAATATACGTATACTCCCTCCCTTGTCCCAATTTAATAGTCTCATGGGTCCATCAGTTCAACTGATTTCTATAAAAAAAAATACATATATTATTTTAATCAATTAATCAATTAATAAGCTATTTGACTATTTTACCTTCTAACCAAACTTTATGAACCATATATCGATTCCTACTAAAGTCGACGCCCCGGACGTCAAGGGACTATCCGTTTAGTCAAATTCATCTCGAAATTGTAGTTGACTTTTTCCTCGAAAAAAAGTCAACAGTCGATTTTGACCAAAAAAGTCAACTCGTGACACTTTTTGATTACAATCTATCCTCGACTAATTTCGACGTTCCTGACTCAAATAAACAAATTCGCATCTCTAAATTCTGCTCCTAACTCCAAATTTCATGATTTAATACCATCCCACGAATAAAATAGAATAATTCCCTACTTAATTTTATTTAAATAGTTAAATAAAACTAAACCAACCATTTGAATACATCTTGTAAGACCCCAAATATTATATATATAAAGATGAATTTTCTATAAATATTATTTTTGAATATTATGGAATAAATTTGATATAATGTTATAGTTGTGGGTAATTTTATAAATTTTGTAAAAGTATGCAAGTTGTTATAAAATATTAGTTTGGGTGGGAAATATTCTTTTGTTAGGGAATATTCGTCAACTACTCAATCATTGGTGGACCCCATAATGTAATTATTGTTTGATTGAGAAAACGACAAAAATATTTTATAAAAATAACGGAGGAGTTACCAATTAAAACTGCTGAACTACCCTTGGTAAAAGTACAATGAATACGCTGGTTCATAGTAGCACAAAGTTATTGATTATTGATGCTTACGTGAGAAGTCACTCAATTACGCTCAATTATTGCTACAATAATTGTTTGCATCATATCTCTTATATTATTGATTCAATTATTGTCACAAGATCATCCGTCAGATAATATGTTATATTATTAATTGAGACGACAAGTTATAAATGATTAATAATTGTTGAAAGATTAAAATGTGTTGATTAAAAATAAAATGATTTGTGGTAATATTTATTCAATCCTTAATGTATATAAAGAGTCTCATTATGAGACGTTTGTGGTAAGTTTGATTATATTATGGGGGCCCATATGTCATCATCTAAGAGTCTCTTCACAATAGTAATTACCTTTGTGAATAATAATTACCTTCGTCGATAGTATTTACCTTCATCAATAGTATTTACCTTCATCAATAGTGTGACGCCCCAAAATAGGTATACATCACCCATTCCGAGTTGTCAATACATGGTATGTAAAACAACTACAACTTTATTATTACAACAAGAAAAGCTGTGAGTTTAAATACAAACATTATCTTCTAGACAATATTTATACTCAAATAAATCCTCATCACATTTATTGATACATTATTTTACAAAATGGTGAGGACTACTAAACAACTCTCTCTAGAACCTTCATTCCATATACCCGACTGCATCTCGCTTATATTCTCGCCTCCCGAGAAAAATGGAACAAAAAGGAAAAGGGTGAGCTCAACTAGCTCAAGAATAATATTACGACTAAGATAATATACAACAAATTATCGTTAGTCTTCAACAGGGAAAAATCTAATAGAATACAATAGACAACAAATTTTAAATCAATATTCGCAGCAGAAATAATAATTCATTAGAAGAGTTAAGTAGAGAATGCAAACTACTATCTTCTATGTATGAATTTAAAAGTTCATCGTCTATCTTTTATCCCTGTAACATCAATCAATATACATCCGAATCAAATATTCATCTTTGCACTACAGTGCCAAAGATATTCATCGATTGGTCATGTTCATTTAAACACTGCTCATCTTTGCACTACAGGTGCCAAAGATATTAATCGATCATCATACCATGTTCATCTCAACACACTGCTCATCTTTGCACTACAGGCCAAAGATATTCTTCAGAATCATTCATCTTTTGACTACTGGCCAAAGATATTCAATAATATCATCATTTAAAACCGAGGATGATGAAAAATATTTTTAAAGAAACGAATCCAAAGAAACAAAATGATAAGGATTAAGGATTAAGGATTCAGACTTTGTTTTATCCACGTCCAAAAATACCTCAAAAATAATCACAAAGGTGTAAATTCAAGAATGATCAAAACATGGATACAATCAAAGCTAGTATCCGAATAGATATTTTGACACAAAAGAAGAAATTTTATTTTTCTATGAATAGTGCCGTATCGTGAATAGTAACTCAGACATCAAAAGATAGAAATTCCACAAAATCATCTTCACGCTTACATGATATAGTACTAAATGAATAGTAACTCATGAATAGTAACTCGTGAATAGTAACTCATGAATAGTAACCCCGATATGAAAAAGTTCCAAATTTGATAAAAGTTCCAACCAATATTTCAAAGATAATGATATTGAAGAAATAATATCATTTGAGAAGAAAATAACATCCCTTACCTCGAAAAATTAGTACTTCTAAATTGAATAATAAGGTATAGTCTTCAAGGAACTTACACCCGCCTAGCAATACTCAAAGTATACTCAAAATACTCACAAGAATACGCTCGATAATATAGAGAGAAAACTTCAGTTCTAAAGTGTGATTTTCAATTCTAACCCAAGCACCCTATTTATAGGAAATTGCTTAGAACACCAAAGCGTAAAATTTAATAAATTAATAATATAATTATATAAATTTCTTACACATGCCTAGAATCTGATTTCAGCCATCAAACACATGCCACCTTCTAGAAAAAGTAAGAAAAACGTTTTTCTAATTTTAAATATTTTAAACTTCCAAAATCAATTATTTTGAGCTTGAAACTTCATTAATTCATAATAAATAGCCCTTTCATCAGAAAATTCGAATCTCGCGAGTTTTTATAGGAATTTCAATTCTCTACAACTTTACAGAAGAAAGTTTTTCCAAATTCCAAATAGAAATTGACCGAAATTCACAAACGGACGATTTTACAAAGTATATAATCAAATTTCACCAATAAATGGGGTCCACCGACATGTTTAACATGTTTTAAACATTTATTGCAACAAAAATACTCTTCCTCCTCAGATACTCATATATCCCACATTCGTTGTAAAAATATCACCATTATTATATTATTAAAATATAATAATATATTTAAATGAATTATTTTATCGTAAAAAGATAAAATTTCAATTTTCAACAATTGTCACATTAAAATTTTTCCATCTATATCCAAATAAAATTAATATTTTCCTCATCATATGAATCAATAATTAATTATTCACAAATAATATTACGTAATCACAATATCGACAACCAGGCAGTTCCTTGTGAAAAAGGGGGCTTTTCAATAAGAATTTCTCCTTCTCGGCGCAAGAATTAGGTGACCAAACCTCTCCTTAGACAGAACTTTCTAGACATTGCCAATAATGTTATCTAATAATATTATTCAGATAATATGAATTATTGCTTCGATAATGAAAAATATTGTGTAATGACAATTATTGAAACAACAGCAATATAAAATATCAACGCAACAATTATTAACTCAATAAAATATTGAACAGTAATTACTGTAACCATTATTGAGTAGTGCCTTCTTACGTAAGGATCAATAATTGGTGCAATACCGTGTGCTACTGTGTTTTAACCACCGAGTATTTTAACAGTATTAACGGTAACAACTACGCCGTTATTTTTAACCAACTTATATTTGTCATTTTCTTCATCCAATCGCTTTCCGTTATGGGGCCCACACATGGTCGCTACTGTCGCATTTAATATTCCCCCGACAAAGACTTAATATTCCACGACCAAACGAATATTCCCTACAACAATGAATATTTTATAACCACTTGCTTATTTTGAAGTATTTATGTATTTTACCCTTAACTATCCACATTAATCAAATCAATCCTTACTATTTCAAAATAATAAATAGAGAAAATTAAATTTCATTAATAATAAGTTGGGGTCTTACAACCTCCCTCCTTATGAAATTTCGTCCTCGAAATCGACGTATTTAACCCAATGTTTCGAAAAGGTGAATACCTCGCTTTTATTTCCGTTTCCAATTCCCAGGTCATTTCCTCTATAGCATGATTCCTCCACAAAATTTTAACTTGTTGTGAGACCCCAGATTTTATCAATAAAGATTTAAATTTTGTCGAAATAATTTTTAATATTATGGTGTGAATTTAAGATAATATTATAGTTGTGGGTAGTATTTATAAATTTTGCAACGTATGCAAGTTGTTATAAAATATTCGTTTGGTCGGGGAATATTCTTTTTATCGGGGAATATTCGTACGACGGCTCAATCATTGGTGGACCCCATTAACGGAAGTATTGTCGTAGTTAGAAAAACGACAAAATTATCTTTCTATAAAAATAACTAAGCAGAGGTGTTACCGTTAAAACCGCTGAACTACCCTAAGTAGTAAAAGTACGATGTCTGCCGTAGTTGTATAAGCAGACACGATATTGATTATTGATGCTTACGTGAGAAGTCACTCACCTATGCTCAATTATTGCTATAGTAATTGTTTGATCATATCTCTTATATTATTGATTCAATTATTGTCACAAAGATCATCTCGTATAATATGTTATAGTATTAAATCAATAATTGAGATGACAAGTTATAAATGATTAATAATTGTTGAAAGATTAAATATGTGTTGATTAAAAATAAAATGATTTGTGGTAATATTTATTCAATCCTTGATGTATATAAAGAGTCCATTATGAGACATTTGTGGTAAGTTTGATTATTTTATGGGGGCCCATATGTCATCATCTAAGAGTCTCTTCACAATAGTAATTACTTTCAATCAATAGTAATTACCTTTGTGAATAGTAATTATCTTCGTCAATAGTAATTACCTTCGCCAATAGTAATTACCTTTGTGAATAGTAATTATCTTTGTCAATAAGTAATTACCTTCGCCAATAGTAATTACCTTTGTGAATAGTAATTACCTTCATTAATAGTAATTACCTTTACCAAAGGCCGAACCACTTGTCGTTTCACATTACAAAAAGGCCGAACCACTTGTCGTTTCACATTACGGGCATCGAACCATTTGTCGTTTCACATTACAAAAGGCCAAACCACTTTTCTTTTCACATCACCACCGTCAAGCCACTTGCCTTTTCACACGGCAAAAGTGCTAAGCTAGAAATCTTCTATAAATAGAGGCCTAGTGCTTCATTATTTTTCACGAATTCAATCAAACTCTAGAGAGAGAAACTATAGAGAGAAAGAAGAAAAGTATTCTCTACTTCACCTTGCCAATATTCAGCTTCTTCTAAGGTAGGGAATATTATTTGTTGTACCCGTAAGGTGTTATTCTTTCTTATTCATGAAGAGAACTGTTGTTATTCCATTGCTTATTATTCTCATTGGAATAACTCAGATATGCGTGGTTTACCCTATACTTGGTGACATTCTTCTATTATTCATTGGAACATCCTGTCATGTGTTTTACACCCGACCGGTTCCGCTTTTATTATTCTCATTGGAACATCCTCATCTGCATGTGTTTTTTGCCTACACCGTTCCGCTCTTTATCATTCTCATTGGAATATCCTATCTGCGTGTTTTACACCGGATCCGGTTCCATCTTTATTATTCTCATTGGAACATCCTCGCTTGCATTGTGAATTTCACCGACCGGTTCCGTTATTATTATTCTCATTAGAATAACTCCGTCTATGCGCATACCGCATGCATGGTGATTTCTTTTGTTATTCCATTCTTTATTATACTCAAATTGGTTAAATCTTTGACTTTTATACTCCATGAAATTAGTGGAATATCCTTGATATTTGCGCTTCATCCAAAGATCTTTTCATGGAAATATTCTTCCGATCATTCTTGAATTTTACTCTACAAAACAAAGATCATTTTGACAATTTGGACGTTAATAATTCCTCGGATAAAATAATTCTTGAACTTGTTTTATTGAATTATTATGTCATTGTCATCATCCTCATGTTATATTATGTTATCTTTGGCTTACGCCAAGATAGATGAACTTAGTATGATTATGATGAGGATCATTCTTGGTATAATCACGGCTTGTTATAAATGATGTGATAAAAGTCCTCAAAGGCACTGTAATGCGTTGATGGATAGTTTTGGTATGATTATGACCAGGGGGTGATTCGGTATAGTCATGACCATTGATAATTTGATGAATATCCTCGTCAGAAAAGTAGTGCGGTGATTCGATGATGTGGATTATTTATTAAAGTCGAGTCTCAAATTTATAATAAAGATGAAAACCTTTTAAAACCTAAAAGATAGTAGACTTTATTCTCTACTTGACTCTTTTAATGGATTGCTTATTCCGCTGCAGAGTTAAACTTGTTGTCTATTGTATTTTATCGGTTTAACACTATCAAGGCTAATGATAAATTATTCACGCATTATCTTAGTCATAATATTTCTTCTTTGGGCTAGTTGAGCTCACCCTTTCTTTCATCGCTTCTCTTGAGAAATGAGAACATATTGGGGACGAGTCTGGGAACGGAGTAATGGTCCGGAGGATAGCATTAGTAGTCCTCACTATTCGTGAAATAGTGTGATAATAGTAGTAATGAGGACTCCTTTTGAGTTTGTATAATATCTAGTAGACAATATTTGTATTCAAACTCACGGTTTATGTGACGCCCCAAAATAGGTATACATCACCCATTCTCGAGTTGTCAATACATGGTACGTAAACAACTACAACTTTATTATTACAACAAGAAACTGTGAGTTTAAATACAAATATTATCTTCTAGATAATATCTATACTCAAATAAATCCTCATCACATTTATTGATACATTATTTTACAAAAAAATGGTGAGGACTACTAAACAACTCTCTCTAGAACCTTCATTCCATACCCAGGCTACTGCATCGCTATATTCTCGCCTCCCCGAGAAAAATGGAACAAAAGGAAAAGGGTGAGCTCAACTAGCTCAAGAATAATATTACGACTAAGATAATATACAACAAATTATCGTTAGTCTTCAACAGGAAAAATCTAATAGAATACAATAGACAACAAATTTTAAATCAATATTCGCAGTAGAAATAATAATTCATTAGAAGAGTTAAGTAGAGAATGCAAACTACTATCTTCTATGTATGAATTTAAAAGTTCATCGCTCATCTTTTATCCCCGTAACATCAATCAATATACATCCGAATCAAATATTCATCTTTGCACTACAGTGCCCAAAGATATTCATCGATTGGTCATGTTCATTTAACCACTTGCTCATCTTTGCACTACTGGGCCAAAGATATTAATCACCAGTCATGTTCATCTCAACACTGCTCATCTTTGCACTACGCCAAAAGATATTCTTCAGAAATCATTCATCTTTGCACTACAGCCAAAGATATTCAATAATATCATCATTTAAAACCGAGGATGATGAAAATATTTTTAAAGAAACGAATCCAAAGAAAACAAAATGATAAGGATTAAGGATTAAGGATTCGTACTTTGTTTTATCCACGTCCAAAAATACCTCAAAAATAATCACAAAGGTGTAAAATTCAAGAATGATCAAAACATGGATACAATCAAAGCTAGTATCCGTAATAGATATTTTGGACAAAAGAAGAAATTTTATTTTTCTATGAATAGTGCCAGATACGTGAATAGTGCCGTATACGTGAATAGTAACTCCGACACCAAAAGATAGAAATTCCACAAAAACATCTTCACGCTTCATGAATAGTACTCGTGTGAATAGTAACTCATGAATAAGTAACTCGTGAATAAGAACTCATGAATAGTAACCCCGATATGAAAAAGTTCCAAATTTGATAAAAGTTCCAACCAATATTTCAAAGATAATGATATTGAAGAAATAATATCATTTGAGAAGAAAATAACATCCCTTACCTCAAAAAATTAGTACTTCTAAATTTGGAATACCGTGGGTATAGTCTTTCAAGGAAACTTGCAACCGCCTAGCAATACTCAAAGTATACTCAAAATACTCACAAGAATACGCTCGATAATATAGAGAGAAAACTTCGCTTTTTGGTGTGATTTTCAATTCTAACCTAAGCACCCTATTTATAGGAAAATGCTTAGAACACGAAAAGCGTAAAATTTAATAAAATAATAATATTTCTTAAAAATATTCAAGCCCACCTTAGAAATCTGATTTCAGATCATTTATAACACATGTGAGCCACTCAATTACAACAAAAAAACGTTTTTCTTACAAAAATATTTTAAACTCCAAAATTAATTATTTTGAGCTTGTAACTTCAATAATTCATAATAAATAGCCCTTTCATCAGAAAATTGAATCTCGCGTGTTTTTTATAGGAAATTCAATTCTCTACAACTTTACGAAGAAAGTTTTTCCGAATTCCAAATGAAATTGACCGAAATCCACAAACCAAGCGATTTTATAAAGCTATAATCAAATTTCACCGATAAATGGGGTCCACCGACATGTTTAACATGTTTTAAACATTTATTGCAACAAAAATACTCTTCCTCCTCAGATACTCATATATCCCACATTCATTGTAAAATATCACCATTATTATATTATTAAAATATAATAATATATTTAATGAATTATTTTATCGTAAAAGATAAAATTTTAATTTTCAACAATTGTCACATTAAAAATTTTCTCCATCTATATCCACATAAAATTAATATTTTTCTTATCATATGAATCAATAATTAATTATTCACAAATAATATTACGTAATCACAATATTGACAACCGTGCGCTCCTCAGAAAGAGGGGCTTTCCAATAAGAATTTCTTCTTCTCGGCGCAATTAGGTGACCAAACCTCTCCTTAGATGTAACTTTCTAGACATTGCCAATAATGTTATCTAATAATATTATTCAGATAATATGAATTATTGCTTCGATAATGAAAAATATTATGTAATGACAATTATCAAAACAACAAAGAATATAAAATATCAACGCATCAATTATTAACTCAATAAAATAAAATATCGAATCAGAATTATCGTAATAATTATTGAGTAGTGCCTTCTTACATAAGAATCAATAATTGGTGCAATACCGTGCTAATACCGCTCAACAACGCGTATTAGTGTGTTTTTACCCACCGGGTATTCCAACAAGATAATAATGAATAACTACGCCTGCTATTTATAAACAACTTATATTTGTCGCTTTTCTTCATCCAATCGCTTTACGTTATGGGGCCCATAAAAGATCATGCTACTGTCACATTTAATATTCCCCGACAAGCATTTAATATTCCACGACCAAACGAATATTCCCGATTTATAATGAATATTTTATCACCACTTGCTTATTTAAAATATTTATGATTTTACCCATAACTAACCACATTAATCAAATCAACCCTTACTATTTCAAAATAATAAATAAAGGAAATTCCTTTTATTTAAAAATTTTGAGGTCTTACAGTTTATGTCGATTGTACACATACGCTTATATTAAGTAAGTTGTATTTGAATTTATGTACCATGTAAGTGGCGACCCAAGATGGGTGACGTATACCTAATTTTGGGGCGCCACAATTTAGTATCGAGCTTAGGATATGATCCCCGGTGAGATGTGAGATAAGAACCGGGAGGAGAGATGGGAATTATTTATTAGTATGACCTACCTAAATTTAATTGGTATTTAATTGGTCACGTGATAGTAGGATAATATTTGATATATTAATTAACCCTTTTGCTTCACAATTCCTTTCAGGTAATAAGAGTGTAGCTAGGTCGAGCGGGGGTAACAGTGGAATATAACGTTGGTCATCATTTAGTAGTTATATTTAGTGAATCAACTAGGGTGAGGCGAACCCAACGTTAGAAGAGTGTTTTGCCACTGTCATACAAGATGTCTAATGACATATAACCTCGTGTCATCATAAGACAGGATTGTGCTCATCCACTTGCTGAGTATATTTACGAGCACTACCTATATGATCTTGGTGTTTGTTTGAAGTATAATTCTCAATTTGAGACAGTGGAGATAATGATAAATCAAGAGAAGACTCACCATTGGGAAGAATATGATAGTAATCTTCTCATTTTTCTTTGGGGTCTATTGAGTAAACCAAGGATAATTCTGTGGCCATATGATATCTATCATAACCTAGAAGCATGGCCTCCCATGTACGAAGGTTTCCTTGAGCACTTCTCAAAGATTCTAATTTCTAAAGCAGTTTTTGACTATACATTTATGTAAGGTGTCATTGTGACGTACTATCCAAAGTTGGGATGAAAGTCACAGTTGGTATCAATATAACGTACTATCCAAGTCTTGGATAAAAGTAGTAGTTTTGAATGATATTTCTATCATTAATAAATTTCTTGACGTATTCTTGAAGATTTCCTATCCTACCCTAGAGCGTGAAATCGAAATTTGTATTGACTCCAAAGATAAAACCCATTTCTTAAACCCTCAAATATTTCTTCAACTAAAATGAATAGCTTTACGTGGTTTATGATGAAAGTCATAATAAAAGCATTGGACTAATGAAAATCATGGGTATAATGTGGTATTAGTAAGTTTTATGATGAGTTATGTTGGTTAGTATGTGAAAACATGAAAGTTTCTTAGAAATCACAAAGAGTTGAAAATCGATTTTGGTAAAAACGTAATATGAAATTCAATTGACCATATCTCCTATTATATTTTGAATTTTGAGTGTGGTCAAGTCCTAGAGTTAGATCTATAAGTTACCTAACTAATCCAAGTGGAATTACTAGAAAAGGTGTTGTAGATTTTTGTGTGGACTGATTTTAGCAAAAGAGTGCAAAGCTGCAAAAACCGAAAAAAGTCGCTGCCATGATTTTAGACGGGCTGTTTCGGCCACTTAAATTATGAGAAAAAATCTGGCCTTTTGGGACATGAAGGTATATGGTATAAAGTACCTCCTGTCCAAAAATGAGCTAATTCTGACTTAAAATGAGCAAGTTATGACTATTTCAATATTTAGGTTTTTCCGACGAAAAACGCTATAACCGGAGTTCTATAACTCCGATGACCATGAAATTTAAACTAGAAGCTCACGTTAACATGTGTAAGGTCCTGCCAAGATTTGGGAATTTTTGGAGTTTAACTTGAGATAGCTAATTTCTTAAGGAATTAATTAGAAATTGATTTTTGAAAAATAGTAAATGAATTTTAAAAATTCCGAGAAAAATATATTTTCATTATGGGACTATATTATGCTAAAACCCTGAAAAGAAATATTTTTGGGATTGATTTTGTATTTTTCATGAAAATAGTTTAGTTACGAACATATGAGTTAAATATGTTATGTGAAGTAACAAAGTTGAAAATAGGATTTTATGGCTAGAGAATCCTATATAGAATATATGCATATTTTTTATGAGGGATTTGATAATTGGTGATGATATCTTATGAGTATGGCATTTTGAATGATTAAATGCATTATATGGTAAAAAGCGTAAAAACAATTGAGATAAATTGTTTATAAATTTAAGAAGTGATTAAAATATTGTTATAATATTAAATGATATTAGATTATGAGATTATTAAGTGATTGATAACATGGGATATTCTTGAATCCTGGATAAATTATATTATAAATGTTTAATATTTATCCTTTATCTCATTTGATTGATTCTTTATATCATTATCCTCATGTTTATATTATGTTGAAAGTCATCTGTGGCCTGTAGTACATAGATGGACTTGGTATGATTATGACCAGGGATTGTTCGGTATAATCATAACCGTAATTGAAAACACGATTATCTTTGGCCGTAGTGCATGGATAATTTGTGGTCGTGATACTAATGAATACACGATTATCTTTGGCCGTAGTGCATGGATAATTTGTGGTCGTGATACTAATGAATACACGATTATCTTTGGTCGTAGTGCATGGATAATTTGTGGTCGTGATACTAATGAATACACGATTATCTTTGGCCGTAGTGCATGGATAATTTGTGGTCGTGATACTAATGAATACACGATTATCTTTGGTCGTAGTGCATGGATAATTTGTGGTCGTGATACTAATGAATACACGATTATCTTTGCACGTAGTGCATGGATAATTGTGGTCGGATACTAATGAATACACGATTATCTTTGGTAGTAGTGCATGGATAATTTGTGGTCGTGATACTAATGAATACACGATTATCTTTGACCAGTAGTGCATGGATAATTCGTGGTCGTGATACTAATGAATATCCTTGGCCTGTAGTGCAGGGATGATTCGATGATATGGATTAATTATTGAAATGAGTCTCAAAGAATGAAATATTAATTCATGGATGTGGTAAAAGTCATCTTTGTCAGAAGTGCATTGATAAACTTGGTATGATTATGACCAAGGATTATTCGGTATAATCATGACCAGAATTGAAAACATGAATATCCTTGGCCAAGTGGTGCATGGATAATTCGTGGTCGTGATACTATTAAGTCGCTGCGCCTCAAAGATTATTGGTTTTACAAATTGTATATCTTTGGCCTGTAGTGAAAAGATGAATTAGGAATAAATATCTTTGGCCGGATTGCAAAGATGAATTTAATGTTTTCAAACGATAAAGGTATTCAAGGTATCCTCACCTCTTTATCATACCAGTATGCACCTCTAATTTCGAGGGCGAAATTCCATAAGGAGGGGAGATTGTGAGACCCCAGATTTTATCAATAAAGATTTAAATTTTGTCGAAATAATTTTTAATATTATAGTGTGAATTTAAGATAATATTATAGTTGTGGGTAGTATTTATAAATTTTACAAAGTATGCAAGTTGTTATAAAATATTCGTTTGGTCGGGGAATATTCGTACAACGGCTCAATCATTAGTGGACCCTAATTAACTAAGTATCATCGTAGTTAGAAAACCACAAAATTATCTTTCTATAAAAAATAACGGCAGAGGTGTTACCGTTAAAACCGCTTGAACTACCCTTAGTAAAAAATACAAAGAATACGCCAGAGTCAGATAAGTATAGTAGCACACGATATTGATTATTGATGCTTACGTGAGAAGTCACTCACCTATGCTCAATTATTGCTATAGTAATTCTTGCATCATATCTCTTATATTATTGATTCATATATTGTCACAATTATCATCCAGTATAATATGTTATAGTATTAAATCAATAATTGAGACGACAAGTTATAAATGATTAATAATTGTTGAAAGATTAAATATGTATTGATTAAAAATAAAATAATTTGTGGTAATATTTATTCAATCCTTGATGTATATAAAGAGTCTCATATGAGACATTTGTGGTAAGTTTGATTATTTTATGGGGGCCCATATGTCATCATCTAAGAGTCTCTTCAATAATAGTAATTACTTTCGTCAATAGTAATTACCTTTGTGAATAGTAATTATCTTCGCAATAGTAATTACCTTCACAATAGTAATAATTACCTTTGTGAATAGTAATTATCTTTGTCAATAGTAATTACCTTCGCCAATAGTAATTACCTTTGTGAATAGTAATTACCTTCACAATAGTAATTACCTTTACCAGACGTCGAACCACTTGTCGTTTTCATATTACAGCATCGAACCACTTGTCGTTTCACATTACAAAGGCCGAACCACTTGTCGCTTCACATTACAAAGCGCCGAACCACTTGTCGTTTCACATTACAAAGCGCCAAAACCACTTTTCTTTTCACATCACTAAATATCAAGCCACTTGCCTTTTCATACGGCAAAAGCTAAGCTAGAAATCTTCTATAAATAGAGGCCTAGTGCTTTATTATTTTCACGAATTCACCAAACTCTAGAGAGAAACTATAGAGAAAAAGAAGAAAAGTATTCTCGCTACTTCACCTTGCCAATATTCGGTTCTTCTAAGGTAGGGAATATTATTTGTTGTACCGTAAGGGGTGTTATTCTTTCTTATTCATGAAGAGAACTGTTGTTATTCCATTGCTTATTATTCTTGGAATAACTCAGATAATGCGTGGTTTACCCTATACTTGGTGACATTCTTCTATTATTCTGCTGGAACATCCTGTCTGTGTGTTTTACACCGGACCTGGTTCCGTCTTTATTATTATTCTGTTGGAACATCCTCGTGCATGTTTTTACACCGGACTCGGTTCCGCCTTTTTATCATTCTGCTGGAATATCCTATCGTGTGTTTTACACCGGATCCGGTTCCATCTTTATTATTCTCATTAGAACATCCCGCTTGCGTGAATTTCACCGACCGTTTCCGTTATTATTATTCTTGGAATAACTTTGCTCTATGGGCAATCTGGATGCATGGTGATTTCTTTTGTTATTCCATTCTTTATTATACTCAAATGGTTAAATCTTTGACTTCTATACTCCATGAAATTAGTGGAATATCCTTGATATTTGCGCTTCATCCAAAGATCTTTTCATGGAAATATTCTTCTGATCATTCTTGAATTTTACTCTACAAAACAGTATCATTTTGACAATTTGGACGTTAATAATTCCTGGATAAAATAATTCTTGAACTTGTTTTATTGAATTATTATGTCATTGTCATCATCCTCATGTTATATTATGTTATCTTTGGCTTACGTGCATAGATGAACTTAGTATGATTATGACAAGGGATCATTCGGTATAATCATGGCTTGTTATAAATGATGTGATAAAAGTCCTCAGTGGCACGTAATGCGTTGATGGATAGTTTTTGGTATGATTATGACCGTGGGTGATTCTAGATAGTCATGACCATTGATAATTTGATGAATATCCTCGGCAGAAGTGTGGGGGTGATTCGATGATGTGGATTATTTATTAAAGTCGTGAGTCTCAATATAACAATGATGAAAAACTTTTTAAACCTAAAAGATAGTAGACTTTATTCTCTACTTGACTCTTTTAATGGATTGTTTATTCCATCATAGCTAAACTTGTTGTCTATTGTATTTTATCGGTTTAACACTTGTTAAAGGCTAATGATAAATTATTCGCATTATCTTAGGAATAATATTTCTTCTTTGGCTAGTTGAGCTCACCCTTTCTTTCACTTTTTTCTCTTCGTGAAATGAGAACATAGTTTTGGGACGAGCCTGGGAACGGAGTAATGGTCCGAGAGGATAGCATTAGTAGTCCTCACTATTCTCGTGAAATAGTGTGATAATAGTAGTAATGAGGACTCCTTTTGAGTTTGTATAATATCTAGTAGACAATATTTGTATTCAAACTCACGCTTTATGTCAGTATTGTACACTACGCTATATTAGTAAGTTGTATTTGAATTTATGTACCATGTAAGTGGCGACCCAAGATGGGTGACGATACCTAATTTTGGGGCGCCACACTTGTGGTATGACCTTTGCGCGTAGGATATGCTCCTTCCTATCCAAGATCTTGACAGGTACCTCCTCATACGCTAAGTCTTGGCTATTTCGTCTGCGGTTCTAATTCTATAACGTGGTTCGGGTCTTTCACATATTTACGAAGTACAGATATGTGAAACACATTATGAAAACGAGACATACTTGGAGGTAACGCAAGTCTATAGGCTACATTTCCTACTCGGTCAAGAATTTGAAATGGACCAATAAATCGTGGATTGAGCTTTCCTCTCTTCCCAAATCTTGTAACTCCATTCCATGGAGCAACTCGCAATAATACATGATCCCCTACACTAAATTCCACGTCCTTTCGATGAAGATCCGCATAACTCTTTTGTCGATCTTGTGCCGCTTTGTATCGTTGTCGAATCATTTGGATCTTTTTCAGTAGTCATATCGTATTCAACTCGGTCCCAACAATGTTGCTTCACCCACCTCATCCCAACATATTGGAGAACGACATTTTCGTCCCATATAATGCTTCAATGGAGCCACACCTATACTTGCACGATAATCATTGTTGTAGGAGAATTCCACCAATGGTAAATACTTATCCCAACCGCCTTTGAAGTCTAGGACACAGAGTCTTAATAAATCTTCAAGAGTTTGAATAGTCCTCTCTCGATCATCCGTCTGCTTGAGGATGGTATGCCAACTAAATCTCAAATCCGTGCCCTATAGCTTTTTGCAAGCTAACCCAAAATCTTTAAGTGAATCTTGGGTCACGATCCAAACTATGGATACAGGCATGCCATGCAACCTCACAATCTCATTCACGTACATACTAGCAAGACGTTCAAGGAATAAGTCTCCAAGATTTGCAAGAAATGAGCGAGACTTGGTTAATCTATCAACAATAACCTAAATAGCATTGATGCCTTGAGAAATCGTAGGAAGACCCGTGAATCTAAATCCATGGTAATGTGTTCCCACTTCCATTTCGAATCTCAAGTGGTTGCAATGCACCCTTAGGTACTAGATGCTCCGCCTTTACACGCCGACAAGTTAAACACAATGAGATAAACTTTGCAATCTCTCTCTTCATATTGTTCCACCAAAATGTATGTCAAGATCACGATACATTTTAGTACTTCCGTGATGGATTGCAAATGGTGTATTATGTGCCTCCATCATAATCTTGTACTTCAAATCGAGTCGTTAGGAACACAAAGTCTAGAGTGGACTCAAGTATTCCTTCTTCATCAATTCTCGCTCCTAATAGCTCATTCTTGTACTTTCTTCTTCATACGCATCATCTCCGGCCCAAGTGGCTTGAGCAACCTTAACTTTTCTATTAAAGTTGGCTCTATCGCCATACTTGACATCATCGCACTTCGCTCCTCGTATATGATCTTCTACTCAACGCGTCGGCTACCACGTTCGCTTTACCGTGATGGTATTGAATAATAGTGTGGTCGTAGTCTTTCAATAGCTCGAGCCAACGTCATTGCACCATGTTGAGTTCTTTTTGAGTGAAGAAATATTTAAGGCTTTTATGGTCCGAATATATCTCCACTTTCTCCCATATAGATAGTGCCTCCATATTTTTAGCACGAAAACGATCACCGCTAACTCTAGATCATGAGTAGGATAATTCCTCTCATACTCTTTAAGTTGTCGCGAGGCATAGCTATGACTTTCCCACGTTGCATGAGAACACATCCTAACCCTTTGCACGAAGCATCGTAGATAACAAATCCATCCGAACCAGATGGTATTGTTAAAAAAGTCAAATAAGTCTCCTCTTAAGCTCTTGGAAACTCTTCTCGCATTCTTCGCTCCAAATGAATTTTGTATCCTTCCGAGTTAGGCGAAGTTAATGGAGTAACGATTCGAGAAAACCCTCCCACGAATCTCCGATAATAACCAAATTAAGCCCAAAAGCTACGTACTTCGGTCACCGACTTGGTTGCTCTAACTTTGTATTGCTTCAATCTTCACGGGATCAACAGATACTCCATCTTTTCGACACCACGTGCCCAAGGAATGCTACTTCCTCAAGCCGAACTCGCATTTCTTCAATTTCGCATATAGTTTGTTTTCACGAAGCCTTTGGAGTACCAAATTTCAAATGGTGCTCATGATCTTCACGACTTTTGGAATATATGAGGATGTCATCAATAAAGACAACAACGAATTGATCCAAATATTCCTTGAATACTCGGTTCATCATATCCATGAAAGCCAGCAGGAGCATTAGTTAGTCCGAAAGACATGACTAAGAATTCATAATGCCCATACCGAGTTCTCAAGGCGCCTTTGGAATATCCTCGCTTCTAATCTTCAAATGATGATGATATCCGGAATCGAAGATCAATTTTTGAAAAGAATTGTGCCCTTGCAATCGGTCAAACAAGTCATCAATACGAGGTAGAGGATACCTATTCTTGATGGTGACATGGTTCAATTCCCGATAGTCAATACAAAAGTCGCATACTCCCATCTTTCTTCTTTACAAATAAAACAGAGCACCCCAAGGAGATGTACTAGGATGAATGAAACCAATGTCCAACAATTCTGTAGTTGGACCTTTAACTCCTAAAGTTCAATAGAGCCATTCGATATGGGTTTTAGAAATGGGCTTTGTACCAGTTCAACATTAATAAAGAATTCAACTTCACGCTCGGGGTAGACCGGAAGTTCTTCTAGAAATACTTCAGAAAGTCAATAACAACAGGAATATTATTCAAATTTGACGTGTCTTTATTCAAATCCATAACATGGGCTAAGAAAGCTTGACATCCGCTTTTCAATAAATGAATAGCTTTATGATTAGATATGACAAAGATTGATTTTAATGGTTTAGTTGCTTGAATTCGCATAACAAAGTTGGTTAGGAATATGAAAACTAACAACCTTACGAAATAATCAATTTTGGCATGATGAGTAGTTAACCAATCAATCCCTAAAATCACATCAAAAGCAAGTATCTTTAAAGAGATAAGGTCAATGTAAGGTAATGGTGCCAACTTGAATCAAACAAGATTTATAAACAATGGATGTGATGAAAGTTTCTCCTAACGGAGTTTCCACAGATAGGTCAAAGTCTAATTTCTCCTGAGTCAAGTTTAAACGTTGAGCACATGCAGAGAGATAAATGAATGGGTAGCACCCAGATCAAGTAAGGTATAAACTTCGCAAGAATTTATAAATAGCTTACCCGTGATAACCTCGTTTGGGTTCCTCGCATTATGACCAAATACAACAAACGCTCTTCCCTAATCGTTGACTTTGACTTTTCCGATATCTTTTTGAGTCATCGCCCCATTGAACTAGGTTTTGCTACCGTCTAATCTCGAGCGATATATCCTTCCTTTCCACAATTATAGCATACCTTGAACTGTTGTGGGCGGTTTGACCGATATGTCCCTCTTTCCCGCATTTATAGCATATACGACCGGTGGTCGTTCTCCTCCCTTAGAACCATTCTTCTAAGACTGCTGCTTTCACATGGTCGTTGTTAAATCTCCTCTTTTTAAAATCTCCTCCGACTCGCTTCTTCGCATTTTCATGGCCATGATTACCACCAGAGTGGTTACCATTTTGTCCGTCTGCTTTTTTCTCATTTGTTATCATTATTCTGCTGATCGCTATCTCTCGCACGATCCTCGTTATGGTCCTCTCGACTTGGCCGTACTCGTTATCTCGCTCTAATAATTGAGCCTCGCTTACAACATCCGAATAGAGAAAATTTATGAGAAATGAGATATTGTCGTATCTGCCGAAGTTTCAAACTTCTCAAAAACATCCGCGTCATACGTTCCTCATTCTCCACCAAATGAGGTGCAAACTCGATAACTCTGCAAACTTTGCCTCGTCATCGAGACACCGCTATGTTGTTTTTTGTTCTAATCGATGAACTCACTTCCTTCATATGACGAACACTTTCGTGAAAGTATTTGTCATTAAATAATTTCTGAAATGTCTCCCAAGACATGCTTTGAGTCTTGGTGGATGGGTACGCTTCACGACTCCCACCAAGAGTCCGCCTCGCCACCACGGAACATAAAGGTGGCGAATGGAACCTTCGTTCTCTCGTGCATCCCAAGACATCGAATATCTTGGTAATTTGCTTGACCCATTTTTCCGCCATGATCGGATCCGGCTTTCCCTTAAATTCGTGGTCCCAACTCTTTGAATCTGCTCATTGTGACAACCCATGAATTGCTATCATTTCCTCCTCAGTATTTTGAACACGAGTCTCCTCGTCTCGATTTTTTGCATGAATCTGCAAAAACTTCTAAACATCCCCTCGCTCATCATCTCTTTCAATGGTGTTGTTCACAGAGGAACATTGCCCGACTGTTGTATCGCTCTCCTCGTTGGTGAGTACAGGCGTCTCCACGGTCTCATTTCCATTGTTAATATTCTTAGTCGACATTTTCAAATACTATCATAAAACAAGGGTTAATTAAGGAAATCAATATATCACATAATATCCCTATATACTGACCAACTAACAAATAAGCTTAGGTAGGACACACTAGCGAAGGATTTACTCGTCTCTCCCCTCCTAGTTCTATTCCCCGATCTCCGCCAGAGATCATATCCCTAAGCTCTGATACCAACCGTGGCGCCCCAAAAATAGGTATACATCACCCATTCCGAAATTGTCAATACATGGTACGTAAAACAACTACAACTTTATTATTACAACAAGAAATCTGTGAGTTTAAATACAAATATTATCTTCTAGACAATATTTATACTCAAATAAATCCTCATCACATTTATTGATACATTATTTTACAAAAATGGTGAGGACTACTAAACAACTCTCTCTAGAACTTTCATTCCATACCCCGACTCATACTCGCTATATTCTCGCCTCCTGAGAAAAATGGAACAAAAAGGAAAAGGGTGAGCTCAACTAGCTCAGTAAAGAATATTATGACTAAGATAATATACAACAAATTATCGTTAGTCTTCAACAGGGAAAAATCTAATAGAATACAATAGACAACAAATTTTAAATCAATATTCGCAGTGGAAATAATAATTCATTAGAAGAGTTAAGTAGAGAATGCAAACTACTATCTTCTATGTATGAATTTAAAAGTTCATCGCTCATCTTTTATCCTGTAACATCAATCAATATACATCTGAATCAAATATTCATCTTTGCACTACAGTGCCAAAGATATTCATCACTTAATCATGTTCATTTAAACACTGCTCATCTTTGCACTACGGGCCAAAGATATTAATCGATCGGTCGTGTTTCATCTCAACACTGCTCATCTTTGCACTACGTGCCAAAGATATTCTTCAGAAATCATTCATCTTTGCACTACGGGCCAAAGATATTCAATAATATCATCATTTAAGACCGAGGATGATGAAAAATATTTTTAAAGAAACGAATCCAAAGGAAACAAAATGACAAGGATTAAGGATTAAGGATTCGTACTTTGTTTTATCCACGTCCAAAAATACCTCAAAAATAATCACAAATGGTGTAAAATTCAAGAATGATCAAAACATGGATACAATCAAAGCTAGTATCCGTAATAGATATTTTGGACAAAAAGAAGAAATTTTATTTTTTCTATGAATAAAGTCAGAGTACGTGAATAGTAACTCTTCGACACCAAAAGATAGAAATTCCACAAAAACATCTTCACGCTTACATTAATAGTACTCGTGAATAGTAACTCATGAATAAGAACTTCGTGAATAGTAACTCATGAATAGTAACCCCGACATGAAAAAGTTCCAAATTTGATAAAAGTTCCAACCAATATTTCAAAGATAATGATATTGAAGAAATAATATCATTTGAGAAGAAAATAACATCCCTTACCTCGAAAAATTAGTCATTCTAATTTGGAATACCGGGTATAAAGTTTGAAGGAACTTGCACCGCCTAGCAATACTCAAAGTATACTCAAAATACTCACAAGAATACGCCGATAATATAGAGAGAAAAACTTGAGTTTCGGTGTGATTTTCAATTCTAACCTAAGACCCTATTTATAGAAATCGCTTAGAACACCAAAGCAGTAAAATTTAATAAATTAATAATATAATTATATAAATTTCTTACACATGCCTAGAATCTGATTTCAGCCATCAAACACATGCCACCTTCTAGAAAAAGTAAGAAAAACGTTTTTCTAATTTTAAATATTTTAAAATTCCAAAAATCAATTATTTCTAGCTTTCCTAACTTCAATAATTCATAATAAATAGCCCTTTCATCGAAAAATTGAATCACGCTTGAATTTTTATAGGAATTTCAATTCTCTACAACTTTGCGTAAGAAAGTTTTTCCAAATTCCAAATAGAAATTGACCAAAAATTCATAAACCAAGCGATTTTACATGCTATAATCAAATTTCACCAATAAATGGGGTCCAATTTACATGTTTAACATGTTTTAAACATTTATTGCAACAAAAATACTCTTCCTCCTCAGATACTCATATATCCCACATTCGTTGTAAAAATATCACCATTATTATATTATTAAAATATAATAATATATTTAAATGAATTATTTTATCGTAAAAGATAAAATTTCAATTTTCAACAATTGTCACATTAAAAATTTTCTCCATCTATATCCATATAAAATTAATATTTTCCTCATCATATGAATCAATAATTAATTATTCACAAATAATATTACGTAATCACAATATCGACAACTAGCGGTTCCCTGAAAAGAGGGCTTTCCAATAAGAATTTCTCCTTCTTTGGCCGCGAATTAGGTGACCAAACCTCTCCTTAGAGCGTAACTTTCTAGACATTGCCAATAATGTTATCTAATAATATTATTCGAGATAATATGAATTATTGCTTCGATAATGAAAAATATTGTGTAATGACAATTATCAAACAATGAAGAATATAAAATATCAACGCAAAGAATTATTAACTCAATAAAATATTGAATAAGAATTATCGTAACCATTATTGAGTAGTGCCTTCTTACGTAAGGATCAATAATTGGTGCAATACCGCAAAGCTACCGTGTTTTTTTAACCAATTTAGTATTTTAACAAGATTAATTGGTAATAACTACGCCAAGTTATTTTTAACCAACTTATATTTGTCATTTTCTTCATCCAATCGCTTTCCGTTATGGGGCCCACACATGGTCAAGCTACGTGCAGTATTTAATATTCCCCGACAAAGTCATTTAATATTCCACGACCAAACGAATATTCCCCGACAACAATGAATATTTTATAACCACTTGCTTATTTTGAAGTATTTATATTTTACCCTTAACTATCCACATTAATCAAATCAACCCTTACTATTTCAAAATAATAAATAGAGAAAATTAAATTTCATTAATAATAAGTTGGGGTCTTACAAATAGTAATTACCTTCGTCGATAGTAATTACCCTTGTTAATAGTAATTACCTTCGTCAATAGTAATTACCTTTTTACAGACGTCAAACCACTTGCCGTTTCACATTACAATAAAGGCCAAACCACTTGTCGTTTCACATTACAAAGGCCGAACCACTTGTTGTTTCACATTACAAAGGCCGAACCACTTTTCTTTTCACATCACCAAATGTCATCAAGCCACTTGCCTTTTCACATGGTAGGTGCTAAGCTAGAAATCTTCTATAAATAGAGGCCTAGTGCTTCATTATTTTCACGAATTCATTCAAGCTTTAGAGAGAGAAAGTATAGAGAATAAGAGAGAAAGAAGAAGAGTATTTTGTTACTACACTACTTTGCAGATTCAATCTCCTACCAAAAGTAAGGGGTGTTATTCTTTCTTATTCATGAAGAGAACTGTTGTTATTCCATTACTTCTTATTCATTGGAATAACTTTTATACATGCTTTTTCCCTACACTTGGTGACATTCTTCTATTATTACATTGGAACATCCTGCATGTGTGTTTTACACCTGGTTCCGCCTTTATTATTATTCTCGTTGGAACATCCTCATCGTGGTGTTTTACACCGCACTGGTTCCGCCTTTATTATTATTCATTTGGAACATCCTATCTGGTATGCGTTTTACTGTGGGACTTCGGTTCCGTTATTTATTATTCTCATTGGAATAACTTTGCTGCTGCGTGATCTATCGCATGCATGGTGATTTCTTTTGTTATTCCATTCTTTATTATACCTAGTTGGTTAAAACTTTTACTTATATACTCCATGAAATTAGTGGAATATCCTTGATATTTGCGTTTCATCCAGTATCTTTAAATGGAAATATTCTTCCGATCATTCTTGAATTTTACTCTACAAAACAAAGATCATGTTGATAATTTGGACGTTAATAATTCCTGGATAAAATAATTCTTGAACTTGTTTTATTGAATTCTTATATCATTGTCATCATCCTCATGTTTATATTATGTTGAAAGTCATCTCGTGGCTCGTAGTGCATAGATGGACTTGGTATGATTATGACCGAGAGACTATTCGATTGTAATCATGACCATAATGTTACAAATGATGTGATAAAAGTCCTCGATGGTAGTAGTGCATTGATGGACAGATTGTTGGCATGATCATGACCATTAATGAATACACAACTATTCTTGGCCCGTAGTGCATGAATAATTGTGGTCGTGATACTAAAGAATATCCTTGGTCAGTAGTGCGGGGGTGATTCGATGATGTGGATTATTTATTAAAGTCGAGTCTCAATTATAATAAATGATGAAAACCTTTTAAATCATAAAAGATAGTAGATTTTATTTTCTACTTGACTCTTTTAATGGATTGCTTGTTCACCGCAGCTTAAACTTGATGTTTATTATATTTTATCGCTTAACATCGTTGAAGGCTATTGATAATTTATTCTCGCATTATCTTAGTCATAATATTTCTTCTTGGGCTAGTTGAGCTCACCTTTTCTTTCAACACCGTTCTCTTGTGAAATGAGAACATAAATTTGGGACGAAGCCTGGGAACTGGAGTAATGGTCCGGAGGATAGTATTAGTAGTCCTCACTATTCTATGAAATAGTGTGATAATAATTGTAATGAGGACTCCTTTTGAGTTTGTATAATATCTAGTAGACAATATTTGTATTCAAACTCACAGCTTTATGTCGTATTGTATACGAAAGTTATATTAGTAAGTTGTATTTAAATTTCATACCATGTATCCGACTACCCAAGATGGGTGATGTATACCTAATTTTGGGGGCGTCACAATTTGTATCGTAGCTTAGGATATGATCCCTAGCTAAGATGTGAGAATAGTACTAGGAGGGAGAGACGGGAATACCTTCGCTAGTATGACTTACCTAAGTTTATGTGCTATTTTATTGGTTGGTCGGAGAAGATAGGGATAATTTGTTACATGTCAATTAACCTTTTGTTTTGTGGCGATTCTGAAAATGACATCCGAGAATGTTGAGAATAGCAATGGAGCTCAAAGCGATCGTTGATTCACCACATATCAATAATCGGGATAATGTGCATCGTAGAAGGTGACAATCCTCATGTAAACAACAACACCGACCAAATGATGAATGATCAAATGTTCAGAGGCTTTGCATGCAACAAAGAAGAGCGCGACTCTGTCCCAAAACGTAGGTGGAAACACGGAAAACTCTCGGGCGGTCACCGCTAAACAGTTCAAGGAGCTGGGACCACCGGAGTTTAAGGGAGAGCCAAAACCACTTCTGGCGGAAGCATGGATAAAGAAGATTACCAAGATATTTGATGTCTTGGGATGCTCCGAGGAGCAAAGTTCCTTTACCGCCTTTATATTCTTGGGAGAGGTAGATTACTGGTGGGAATCGGTAAAACGTACTCAACCTGTTGTACTGAAGATATCTTGGGAGAAGTTCCAGGAGCTGTTCAACGACAAATACTTTCCTGAAAGTATTCGCCACATGAAGGAGGTGGAGTTTATCAAGTTGGAACAAAATAATATGACCGTGTCGCAATACGAGGCAAAATTTGCGGAGTTATCACGGTTTCGTCCCACACTGTGGATAATGAAGAGAGAATGGGCGCGAATGTTTTAAGAGGTTTGAAGTCGGGAGATACGCCAACATCTTATTTCCCATAAACCGTGTTTGTATTCGATGTTGTAAATAGGGCTCGATTAGTGGAGCGCGATAATGAGTCAACGCAACTAAAAGAGAGCAACCGAAAAATTATAATACCGGTGAGTAGTCATCGAAGCGGTGACAACAAGCGTGGAGGAATCAACGGGCCGATATGGTAACCACTTGGTGGTAATCGTACAAAATAATAAGAATTGACATTTCAAGAAAAGGAGATTCCACAATGATGGAAAGACGTCAAGACAAAGACCGTTGTTAAGGAAGGAGAAAGACCACCTATCATATGCTTCAAATGCGGAGAGAGGGACACATCACCAAATCATACGCCACGCCATCCAAAGCATGTTATAATTGTGGAAGAGAAGGTCACTTAGCTCGATTTTTTCGTTCTGAAGACAAGACAAATTCACTAGGATGGAGGCACCAAAGGTCATCCCTGAAAAAGTCAAAACCCAGTAGGTATAAGGGAGAGCGTTTGTTGTGACCTCCCAAAGAGCAAGGAATCCGAATGAGGTCATCACGGTAAGCTTATCATAAACTCTAATGAAGTCTATACTTTATTTGATACCGGTTCTACCCATTCTTTTATTTCTCCTACTTGCGCCATCGATTAAATTTGACTCGGAGAAATTAGACTTTGACTTATCTGTGGAAACTCCGCTGGGAGAAACCTTCATTTCATCCACTCGTTTATAAGTCTTGTTTGGTTCAAATCGGTACCCTTCACATTACCTCCGTCGATCTTATTTCATTAAAATACTTGCATTTGACGTGATTCTAGGATTGATTGGTTAACTACTTATCATGCAAAAATTGATTATTTTCGTAAGGTTGTTAGCTTTCATATTCCTAATCAACCTATTATGCTTAATTCAAACGACCAAACCATTAAAATCAATCACGGTCCATCTCAAGCCATAAAGCTATTCGCTTATTGAAAACGGATGTCAAGCTTTCTTAGCTCATGTCACAGATTTAAACAAAATACGCCGCCATTTGAACGATATTTCTATTGTTAATAAATTTCCGACGTATTCCCAAGAACTTCCCCGCCTACCCCAGAGCGTGAAATTGAATTTTGTATCGACCTTGAACCCGTACAAAACCTATTTCCAAAGCCCCATATCGAATGGCTCTATTGAACTTCGTGAGTTAAAGACCCAACTGCGAGGAATTGTTAGACATCGGCTTTATTCGTCCTAGTACTTCTCCTTGGGGTGCTCCTGCTCTATTCGTGAAGAAGAAAGATGGGAGTATGCGACTTTGTATTGATTATCGGAGTTGAATCATGTCACCATCAAAAATAGGTATCCATTGCCACGTATTGATGACCTGTTTGACCAACAGAAGGAGCCAAATTCTTTTCAAAGATCGATCTTCGTTCCGATATCACCAATTGAAGATTAGAATCACGACATTCCAAAGACGGCTTTCGTAACTCTATGACGGGCATTATGAATTCCTAGTCATGTCCTTTGATCGACTAATGCTCTCGCCCTTTTCATGGATATGATGAACCGAGTATTCAAGGAATATTTAGATCACTTTGTGGTCGCCTTTATTGATGACATCCTTATTTATTCCAAAAGCCGTGAAGATCATGAGCAACACTTGAGGTCGACACTCCAAAAGCTTCGTGAATATAAGCTTTATGCCAAGTTGAAGAAATGTGAGTTCGGCTTGAAGAAGTAGCATTCCTTGGGCACGTGGTATCAAGTCATGGAATATCTGTTGACCCAAAGAAAGATCGAAGCTATTCAAAGTCGGAACAACCAAAATCAATGATCAAAATACGTAGCTTTCTTGGTTTAGCCGGTTATTATCGGAGATTCGTGGAAGGATTTTCTCGAATCGCTACTCCATCGACTCAAATTTGACTCGTAAAGATACAAAGTTCTATTGGAGCGAAGAATGTGAGAGAGAGTTTTCAAGAACTCAAGAGGAGACTTATTTCAAAGACTGCTCGACAATACCATCCGCCTTGAGGGATTTGTCATCTCAAATGATGCTTCTAGCAAAGGGTTGGGATGTGTTCTCATGCAACATGGAAAAGTTATAGCCTTTATGCCTCGCGACAACTCAAAGAATATGAGAGGAATTATCCTACTCATGATCTAGAGTTGGCAAATTGTCTTCTTGCACTTAAAATTTGGAGGCATTACTTGTATGGGAGAAAGTGGAGATCTTTACGGATCATAAAAGCCTCAAATATTTCTTCACTCAAAAGGAACTCAACATGCGACAACGACGTTGGCTTTGAACTCATTGAAAGATTATGATCATACCATCCAATACCATCCTCGAAAAGCGAACGTGGTAGGTAGAATGACGATTGAAAGCGTAAGATCGTATACAAGTCTGAAAAGTGCGTTATTGTCAACACAAAGGCCCATTTTGTGTGACTTGCAAAGGATGGAGATAGAGTTAAAGACTCTAGGGACGCATGTGATGATGATAGCGAGTATACGAGTGGGAACCGACTTTAATCGATAAAGTTAAAGTCCGCTTCAAGCTACGCACTGGAGCCGATGCGTATGAGGAAGAAAGTGCAAGAAGGTGCTATCTTAAGCAAGAATCGATGAAGAAGGAATACTTGAGTCAACTCCGCACTTTGTGTTCCTAACGACCACGATTTAAAGTATAATATCATGATGGAGGCGCACAACACACCATTTGCAATCCATCTCGGGAGTACCAAATGTATCATGATATTCGGCCATACATTTTGGTGGAGCAATATGAAGAGAGAGATAACACTGCTTATCTCAAGGTGTCTAACTTGTCAACGAGTTAAAGCGAGCATCAAGTACCAAAAGGTCCATCAGCAACCACTTGAAATTCCGTAATGGAAGTGGGAGCACATTACCATGGATTTCAAGCACGGCCTTCCTAAGGTTTCTTAAGGCATTGATGCGATTTGGGTCATTGTTGATAGATTGACCAAGTCTCGCTCATTTCTTACCGATACGAGAAACTTATACACTTGAACGCCTTGCTCGTATGTATATAAATGAGATTGTAAGATCGCATGGTATGCTTAAGATCCATAGTTTCCGATCGAGACCCAAGATTCACTTCACGATTTTGGGTTAGTTTGCAAAAGCTATGGGCACAGACTTACGATTTAGCTCGGCATATCATCCTCGATTTTGACCGGACAATGGAGAGGACTATTCAAACTCTTGAAGATCTATTAAGACTCTATGTCCTTGATTTCAAGGGAGTTGGGACAAGTTCTTACCATTGGTAGAGTTTTCCTACAACAACAGCTTATCAAGCAAGTATCGCATGGCTCCATTCGATGCATTGTATGGAAGAAAGTGTCGCTTCCAAAGATGTCTTTGGGAGGGTGGGTGAAGCAACGTTGTTGGGACCGGAGTTGGTACGTGCATGACTACTAAAAGATTCAAACGATCCGACAACGATAAAAACCTCACAAAATCGATAAAAGAGTTATGCCGATCTTCATCGAAAGGACGTGGAATTCGATATAAGAGATCATGTGTTGTTAAGAGTTACTCCATGGAAAGGAGTTACAAGATTTGGAAAGAGAGGAAAACTTAATCCTCGATTCATCGGTCCATTTTAATCCTCGATCGAGTAGGAATCGTGGCCTATAGACTAGCTTCTACCGCCAAATATGTCTCGTTGTTCATAACGCTTTTCACATATCCATGTTACGTAAATATGTGAAAGACCAACCATATTATTGAGTTAGAACTCGACGAAATAGCGGAAGATTTGACGTATGAAGAGGTTCCCTGTTCAAATTTTGATAAGAAGGAACATATTCTACGCTCCAAGGTTATACCTCAAGTCAAAGTTTTGTGGAGGAACCACGATGTTGAGGAAATGACTTGGGAGTTAGAATCTGAAATGAAATCAAGGTATCCTTACCTCTTCGACATACCAGTAACGCACCCTAATTTCGAGGATGAAATTTCATAAGAAGGGGAGGTTGTAAAACCCCAACTATTATAAATAAAGATGAATTTTCTATAAATATTATTTTTGAATATTATGGAATAAATTTGATATAATGTTATAGTTGTGGGTAATATTTATAAATTTTGCAAAGTATGCAAGTTGTTATAAAATATTCGTTTGGTGGGAATATTCTTTTTGTTAGGGAATATTCGATAACTACCAATCATTGGTGGACCCCACAATGTAATTATTGTCGGATTGAGAAAACGACAAAAATATTTTATAAAAATAGCGGCGGAGGTGTTACCGTTAAAACTGCTTGAACTACCCTTTGGTAAAAGTACAAGAATACTGCATGGTTCGTAATAGTAGCACACTCAGATTGATTATTGATGCTTACGTGAGAAGTCACTCGGCCTATGCTCAATTATTGCTACAATGAATTGCTCGATCATATCTCTTATATTATTGATTCAATTATTGTCACAATATCATCTCATATAATATGTTATATTATTAATTGAGACGACAAGTTATAAATGATTAATAATTGTTGAAAGATTAAAAATGTGTTGATTAAAATAAAATGATTTGTGGTAATATTTATTCAATCCTTAATGTATATAAAGAGTCCATTATGAGACGTTTGTGGTAAGTTTGATTATTTTATGGGGGCCCATATGTCATCATCTAAGAGTCTCTTCGTCGAATAGTAATTACCTTTGTGAATAGTAATTACCTTCGTCGATAATAGTTTTACCTTCATCAATAGTATTTACCTTCATATAATAGTAATTACCTTCGTCAATAGTAATTACCCTTGTGAATAGTAATTACCTTTGTCAATAGTAATTACCTTTACCAGACGCCAAACCACTTGTCGTTTCACACATACAAGCGCCAAACCACTTGTCGTTTCACATTACAAAAGGCCGAACCACTTGTCGCTTTCACATTACAAAAGCGCCGAACCACTTTTCTTTTCACATCACCAAATCGTCGAGCCACTTGCCTTTTCACATGGTAGGTGCTAAGCTAGAAATCTTCTATAAATAGAGGCCTAGTGCTTCATTATTTTCACGAATTCATTCAAGCTTTAGAGAGAGAAAGTATAGAGAGAATAAGAGAGAAAGAAGAAGAGTATTTTGTTACTACACTCATCAGCAGATTCAATCTCCTACCAAAAGTAAGGGGTGTTATTCTTTCTTATTCATGAAGAGAACTGTTGTTATTCCATTGTTTATTATTCTGTTGGAATAACTTTAGATACGCTATTTACCTATACTTGGTGACATTCTTCTATTATTCTCGTTGGAACATCCTCGTCATGTGTTTTACACCGACCTTGTTCCGCCTTTTTATTATTATTCTTGGAACATCCATTCTGTGTGTTTTACACCGGACTGGTTCCGCCTTTTATTATTATTCTATTGAAACATCCTCATCATGCGCGTTTACGCCGACCGGTTCCGTTATTTATTATTCTCGCTGGAATAACTTTGCCAAAAGTGCTGGCTATCTATCGCATGCATGGTGATTTCTTTTGTTATTCCATTCTTTATTATACCCAAATAAGTTAAAACTTTTACTTCTATACTCCATGAAATTAGTGGAATATCCTCGATATTTGCATTTCATCCAAAGATCTTTTCATGGAAATATTCTTCCGATCATTTTTGAATTTTACTCTACAAAACAAAAGATCATGTTGATAATTTGGGCGTTAATAACTCCTGGATAAAATAATTCTTGAACTTGTTTTATTGAATTCTTATATCATTGTCATCATCCTCATGTTTATATTATGTTGAAAGTCATCTGTGGGCACATGAGTGCATAGATGGACTTGGTATGATTATGACCGAGAGACTATTCGGTTATAATCATGGCCGTAATGTTACAAATGATGTGATAAAAGTCCTCGATGGCCGTAGTGCATTGATGGACGATTGTTGGCATGATCATGACCATTAATGAATACACAACTATTCTTGGCCCGTAGAGTGCATGAATAATTGTGGTCGTGATACTAAAGAATATCCTCGGTAGTAGTGCGGGGTGATTCGATGATGTGGATTATTTATTAAAGTCGAGTCTCAAATATAACAAAGATGATGAAAAACCTTTTAAATCATAAAAGATAGTAGATTTTATTTTCTACTTGACTCTTTTAATGGATTGCTTGTTCACCGCAGCTTAAACTTGATGTTTATTATATTTTATCGCTTTAACATGTTGAAGGCTATTGATAATTTATTCTCGCATTATCTTAGTCATAATATTTCTTCTTTGGCTAGTTGAGCTCACCTTTCTTTCACCGTTTTTCTCTTGAAATGAGAACATAATGGGGACGAGTCTGGGAGCGGAGTAATGGTCCGGAGGATAGCATTAGTAGTCCTCACTATTCTCGTGAAATAGTGTGATAATAATTGTAATGAGGACTCTTTTGAGTTTGTATAATATCTAGTAGACAATATTTGTATTCAAACTCACGCTTTATGTCGTATTGTACACTTACGCTTATATTAGTAAGTTGTATTTAAATTACACTATATGTCCGACTACCCAAGATGGGTGATGTATACCTAATTTTGGGGCGCCACACATCTCATCACATATCTTGAAATAACACATATATGTACCACACACATACATCTAATAAATGAAATCACCCAAAAATTTTATATAAATTCGTTTATTAACAATTCTTAAAAAAAATATTAAAAAAATAAAAATAAATATAAAACTCGGATATTACAGGTTGTCTATTGTATTCTATTATATTTTTTCCTGTTGAAGACTAACGATAATTTGTTCTATGTTATCTTTCTTTACTGGGCTAGTTGAGCTCACCCTTTTTCTTTTTGTTCCATTTTTCTTCTCAGGAGGCGAGAATGTAGCGAGTACTAGTCGGGATATGGAATGAAGGTTCTAGAAAGTTATTTTAGTAGTCCTCACCATTTTTGTAAAATAATGTATCAATAATTATAATGAGGACTTATTTGGGTATTAATATTGTCTAGATGGCAATATTTGTATTTAAACTCACAGTTTTTATGTTGTATTAATAAAGTCGTAGCTGTTTCTGTACCATATTATTGACGACTCAAAATGGGTGTTGTATACCTATTTTGGGGGCGTCACATTTTTGTATTAAGAGGTCCTCTGAATAATTTAAACTCATATTTATATTTTAACTATTAAGAGAATTTCTTAATATAAATATATAAGCTCTTAAAAGACATTAAAAATTGAACTGTTAATATATATTAAGATGCAATCAAACTTAGTAGTTCTTCCAAAAAGAATTGCCAAACTTTCTTTTTCTCAAAAAAGATTAAAGTGTATATATACTTCTTTTGATATTATTATTATCTAAACATCATTAATTAGCCACAAAGAACCGCCTTTTATTATAATAAACTATTTCAATTAATATTAATTAATTAATGACTTAGAAAAGAGAACATTTCCACCACTAAAGTAAAGAGTGATATATATTATGGGAAGGCATCTTTGTATTTGTTTATGTTAGAAGTATACTTAGCTGATGATT
Source organism: Panax quinquefolius (assembly GCA_020205615.1). Classification (NCBI taxonomy): domain Eukaryota; kingdom Viridiplantae; phylum Streptophyta; class Magnoliopsida; order Apiales; family Araliaceae; genus Panax; species Panax quinquefolius. Next base: position 16,613,160 of record CM035170.1, on the reverse strand, counting down.
GACACTTGTCCTTCCTTTGTTAACAAAAGGTACAAAAGACAATTATTTAAATATTCTAGCCATTAATTAATCTCTCTATTATCTTAGTAAGTATTAATTAATTAAAGTCGATAATATTTTCCATTATAGGTCGAATCTTATTGGTCTACCAATTTTTTTTTTATTTTCCAACTTTTATATAAGACCTGCCTCAGATTCGATCTTCCTAAGAAACCTGCCTCGTGTCCAACCTACCTACCTACCTAGCTAGCTAGCTAGCTAGATAAGTTAAAATCAAGTTATGATCATAGTTTTATCTTTTCAGGCCTTTGATTACTCTTGGTTATCCTCTGTAAGTTGTCCACATAAATAATTCCCAACTCATGATAGAACATGTGATTTTTTTATTTAGCCAATGCAGGGCTAAATGCATCTGTATTTCTTCAGCGGTTGTGATCAAATGTTGATTTATGATTTTTGGTATAGATATGCTTCAATTAAAGATATTAGTATGAGTTTATGTCGGGCCTTGTGACTCATAACATAGAAGTTATTGAAAAGGTTAGTGCGCACCAGGATCGATGCATGTTTTACATGTGTGGCGCAGGCGCCAAAGCTGTGATTCTCTGAAACGACGCCAGCCGCGCTACATGATCGTGAAACGTAGTTCTTGGTTTCGTTTGATAGAAGGACATTATGGGTATTTGAGTCATAATGTGAAATAGGGTAAGAATAAAATTAGTAGCTATAAATACTATCTATTGTAAAGTCTTAGGTAACTAGAAATTATCAATAAAACAACAAGCGCATGTGGAGTACCCAAATAGGGGAATCACGTAAATCTCTGTGTGTTAATTCTCTATTGTCGTGTGCGTTTGTGATCCTAATTCTAACAGCTTACATTTGAAAAAGTTCTTAAATGGTATGCCCATTGCTTTCTAAATTGTGATGAACTGTTGATATTTTCTGATGCTGCATATATAGCAACCATTACTAGGGCTGTAAATGGTAACGGGAAAATTCGTATTCGTCCGCATCTGTATTCGAAAAAAACGGATATTATTCGCATTCAAAAAAAAATGAATATATCCGTATTCGATTTAAAGATATCCGTAAATAAATGAATACGAATACTTGATATAAAGGCGATTCAGATTCGATTAACATCCGTCAAGTAAATATATCCCATGGATACGGATATCCAATTCCGATATTCAAATCAATAAATTATATATATATATATATATATATATATATATATATATATACACACACACACTTAATATTTACATTAATTAAGTTATTAATTAATATAAATTATTAATTAATAATTTTCTTATATAAGTTGTTAATAATTTAATACATATATATATATAATATATGTATTTATTAATAACTTACATTCATTGTTAATCACTTACATTCATTTATATAAGTTATTAATATATACGTGTGTGTATATATATATATATATATATATATATATATATATATATAAATCATAACTTAGATTCATTAATTAATCACTTTAACTTATATTCATTAATTAATAACTTACATATACATTTTATATATATAGGTTATTATATATATATATATATATATATATATATATATATATATTAGTAACTTACATATACATTTATATATATAAGTAAGTAAGTTACTAATATATATAAGTTACTAATATAAATGTATATGTAAGTTACTAATATATATATATATATATATATATATATATATATACAATATACATATACACATATATATTAATAACTTACATTCATTAATTAATCACTTACATTCATTTATATAAGCTATTAATATATATTTATATATATATATATACACACACGTTTAAGGATACCTACGAGAGGCGGGAAAGCGATGGACAATATAATTTTATTGTTAAAATGTGTTAGAGTGCGAATTAATTTAAAATTAATCTAGAAGGAGAGTTAAATAAATTAATTCACGTTTATGAATTTTTAGGTTGAGAGAGTATTTATCACTTTCATTTGCCTAATTATTTAGAAATTAGAAGTCCAAATATGTAAAATAAGTTCAATGTCAATTTTGAATCAAGTTAGATTAACTAGTTGTCACACATACATTATAACTCGCACTCTCCATAAATATAATGAAATCAAATAATTTCTTATAACCATGTAATTTATTTATTGAGGATAAATAATAAATAATTCTCCCATAAATATTACTATTCATTTATTAAATATTAATTTATTTCTCTTTTTATTATTTAATAAAATTTGAAAGAATAATATTGAGATTTTAATTTCAATTTGATCCATCAAACAAAGTATCGGTTACATTATTGAATCTTTTTATTTCACCCAAAACGTCAATTAGCATGTTCCTCCCTTATGATTAGGATGTTTAATTAATATGTATGGTTTAAATATTAAATTGTGTTTAATTAATATGTATGATTTAAACTTTAATTTTTTTTTTTTTTAAATATTTTGAATGAATTTTATATTAGGTTCTTGATAAACGAATTCGGATATTCTGATATCCTAATAATTTGTCTATTCGGATAAAATAAATCAGAATAGCGGATATTATCCGTATTCGAATATTTTTCCGAATACCGGATACGGATAATATTTTTAAAATCCGTCGAATACCGGATACGGATACGGATAGCGAATTGGTTTTTCGAATACGGATACGAATATACCTGTATCCGTACCGTTTAATACCGTTTACACCCCTAACCATTACAATGAGAAATGACGGTATCATTACAATGAAAAATTTAAACACATACATTACATTGAAAACTATGTTTGTTCGTAAAATTAAATGAATATTTGCTACAAATAGATTGCATGCCAGTATAATACAACATATATAATCAATAATTTTGATTAGCATTTGATAATTTATTACTAACAATAGTAATTTATCTCCCCTAAAATGATCAAGTACTATATATATTAATTTAAATGATGCACCTTATAATTAATTAAAATTAATTATTCCTAGTTCTTAAAAAGATTGTCGTTTAAAGTTTTTGTCATAGATTAAGAAAGTCATTTAATCTACCATTTAAAGAATTAAAATTTGTTTTAAATTCCATCACTATCCTTTTATGGGAAGTTAAAAACTATTAATCTGAGGAGAAAATTTCTTTGGAAACGATGATGAGAGAGGTAGGGTAATATAAGAAAGTAAATAATTTATTCTTCTAAAAAGTTGTAAACGACAAATATTTTAGAATAAATTTTTTCTTCCAAAACGATAATCTTTTAAGAACGAAGAGAGTATAAGCTAATACATATATCACATGCCGTTGAAAGAGCATCCAAATATTCGATCTTCACTACAACAAATGACCCCCCGGACCCCCACTCCCCACCCCCACCCCCCACCCCCCACCCCGCACCCCCCAATTATAGGTATATTATACTGTTGGGTTTGTTTTGGTTCGATGCCATGACTGATGCGTTGATGATATATATTCATTGGTTAATCACATATATGTATGTATTTCTTGTTCTCTTGAATTGCTACTTTATACTGTGACTTGGTTTGACCTTTTTAACAGTATAAAACTGCTACAGTGTGCTAATTATTTGTCATTTTAATTTGTTTCTCTGGATATCTGTGTAATTTCCTTTAAATATGGTGTTAGGTGTACATGGTTTCATTATATTGTATAAAGTTCTGAATTTTGCTGATCATCTAAAGTTTTGTAGGAGGTTCAGTGCTAGTCTTAGTAGCAAAATTGGAAATAAAATGATCAATATTTGAGTAGCATGAATATTTACACTAATCGAGAGAAGATAATACATCAGTTCAAAATCCATTGATCTACTAATCCTCAAACCCACATGCATGGGACCCAAGCTGTGGCGTAAACTATATTCCAAGTTAGCACCATATCTTCTTCATTTTTCATTCCCCAACAACTAGGAATCATCACAAAAAAAGCTCATCTTTAGTAGGGGGATTCAAAAAAAGCTTCCAAAAAAGAAACATGGCAAGTATACATGCATAATGGAGAAACAATATCAATGACTAGTGAAAAAATAAAATTAAGTATGAAGGAAAATGTTATAACTTATAACATATTGACTCTAGAACTCACATCAAGCACATGACTAGCATAGTTATCATGATGTCAAGGCGAGACACGACGGTAGTTGATCGTTAGAACGTTTAAATGATAAAGCGTTCACTATGACGTCCTTAATTATGACGACAAGTCGTTAACAATGTGCAATTTATACATTGTTTATTTTATTTCAAAAGTATATTACACAATAAAATTTTATATACACTAAAACTCAAAACATAATAACTAACACTATGAAAAAGTTTCCACTCTTTACTCTGTTTCTAGTTATAGCTCAAGCAAAGTCATCAACTACGAAGTCATTTCTGCTGTCTCCCTCATGAGCATTACTCTCATTCAAAGGAGTAGGGTCATGGGTTAGGTTAGGGTTATAGGTTAGGTTAAGGTCATGGATTGAGTTACTTGGGTAATTGAAAAAGTCCAAGCGTTATGGTAAAAAAATGACTTAATCATTTAACTTGGGCCCGCTACCAATGCGTGAGCCTTGACGGCTCGACGTCCAATGTGTTGCGCCTTTCCCTTTGCCAACGCCAGAACGTCTAGTTGTCGCCTAAGCAACGCCATGACAACTATGATGACTAGTGGTACTAAATTGGCTCAAAAATTTAATTTGTCGTGTATTGGATTCAACAGTATCTATTAGATTCCTCTAATATAATATGATGACACAATTTAATATAGTAATTATTTTGAATGAATAGGTATCGTGGAATCATGGATTTCTATTCAAATCGTAGTTGGATGAGACTGAGAAATTCAAGTGCTCAGATATAGGTCTTACAGCTAAATATAGTATTTGGTTGCCAAGTGTTTCTGGATTATGCGTATAGTCACTCGGAATGTGTGAATTGTCAGAACAAGATAAGATACCCTTTATTTGAAGTGTAAGAATATAAATTATATGAACATATATATGGTAAACTATCATTTACTTATTTCTGAGTTCATGAAAAATTACGAAGAATGATTGTGGGCATATGGGAAGAGAAGAGATAGTGGCATCGCACAAGTACATAATCCTGGCAGTAGTACCCATCGTATAAATATAACATATTCATGATATTGCAGGGCTTGATTTAGATTGGGAACAAGAAAGAGAGCAGCCTATAAATTTTGATGCCAAATAGTTTTTTAAGTTGTTAGACAAGGGTAGCGAACCATTGTAGCATGGTTACACTAAGCAAACTACATTGTTTGCAGTGGCGCCATTACTTAACATCAGGGCTGATCACAACATGAGCCATTAGTGTTTTGAGTCACTCTTGAAAGTCATTAAGATTATGTTGCCTGACGGTGAAAAATTATCCGATAACTACTACTATTATAGGAAAATAGTGAAGAAGTTGAGTCTTGGATACCAAAATATCGATGCATGTCCGAACGATTGCATGTTGTTTTATAAGGAAAATGAACATAAGACAAAGTGCACGTTATGTAGTCATGATCGGGTCAGGCCTAATAAAGAGGGTGTCACTACAAAAAAAGATAAATATACTATGCATAATGCTGAGAGTGACCATTCAAGAGAGGGTGAGTAGTATATGCATGAGCCTTGCCCTTGGTGGTGCGCGTAACCTATATGAGCTGAGATGTGTGAGCAATGGAAGGCTGAGAGCTAGGTGAAGAGAGGCAAGACTGTTTCCTTGAACAGGGCCTCGGGTGCACCTGAAGGCGACAAGGCAAAAGGTACCTATATGGGCGACAATATATCACAGTTGTAACATGTTGTTGCTAGGGTATGTATTTTGCAAAGTTTTTTTTTTATTTTTTTATGTTTACAATTATGGTATTAATTATTACTTCTGTCTATGTGATTAATATATATACATATATATGGACCTCGAGTTTTGTAGGAGACTCAGTCACAGGGTCATCCTATCCATTGACTAGATATTTACGTGACCAATCACGATGGTCTGCCTGAGGCTATCCAGATAGCGGTAATTACTATATATACCTTTGATATGTTGTTTATAATTTTTTACGTCATTATTAATTATTTTAAATATTTATTTTTAACTAGATATTTAAAGTTTAAACTGATAACATGACACTTATAAGAGTTTAATGGACGAGCTCTATCCTGTTGTCACCTCACGACCTTCGATAGATCAAGAATTGTGGGAGAGAGCAATAGTTGTGAAGAAGAATTACGTCAAAGGCGCCAAGGATAACGACGATGACCGACCACACTACAAGAAAAAAGGCTAAGTTCGACGGAATAGTTTCCCTCAAAAATAGTGTACTTCCAACTGAATTATCCCTCGAAGATATTTTCGTCGAACATAGACTAACCCTGACGAAAATCAGTCGGAAGTATAAGGGCCACAATGGCGCCAAGTTTCTCGCCAGCGCGAAAGTTATCTTTGACGAAAAATATAATTACATCCGAGGGAAAGTTCGTCGGAAGTAGCTTATGTTTGAGGGACGTATATTCGACGGAAGTTCCGTCGGAAGTATCTAATAAAAACCTATTACACAGACGCCTTCTCATTTCAGTCTATCTTTTCATTTTCTCTCGCCTCTCTATCTTTCTCTTCTGCACCGCTCTCTCGCCTCGCCTCTCTCTCTCTCTTCACCTCTCTCTCTCTTTCAAATTTCCCACTATCGGCCACCCTTCCACACAACATATCTTCTTGGCGACCCTTCCACACGCAGTCGACGTCGACGACTCGTGTTCTGGCCGGATTGGACTTTGCTCTCTCCTTCTCCTCCTTTAACCGATTTTCAAACTAAGGCCTAAGGTTAGTAATGGTTTAGTTGTATATTTAGGTATAATTTTCTGCCCTATATTGTGCATATTGCACTGAAATTGGTACTATATATATCCATTGATGATATATAACTGCTACTATATATATTTCGGATGAATTGCTGAAATTAGGACTTAAGTGTTAATTGTCAATATAAGGGTTATTATTTGTGTTCTGTCAAAATGGGTTATTTCTTGTGGCTACCTAAGCCTAACTGTGTGAAAATTGGGTTTTGCCAAAAATTATTGTGTTATGCAAACTGTTGTGCAAATTGGGATTAATATTAGTGTATTGATAATTACAGCTTCTGTTTAGTGTATAGCATCTGGTAAATGTTTCAATTAATTTTTCTTTATGCAATTGCAGCTTATTACAGTGTATCAATTGCAGCTTATTATAGTGTATTCATAATTTTGGTGAGTGTATTTTGGTGAGTGTATTTGGTATGTTCATAAAATGAAATGAAATAAAATAAAATAAAATAAAATAATTAAATTAAAATAAAATAAGTTACTAAATGAAATAACTTAAATTATATCTAATAAATAAATTAAATATATTAAATTAAATAATATAATATAATATGAGTAATAATAAGATAAAATAAAATAAAATACAAAATAATAATAATAAATTATAATAATTTAAATTTAATAAAATATAATGAAATAAAATAAAAAATTTAATTTAATAAATAAATTTAATTTAATAAAAAATATTTTAAAATATATAATATAATACAAATAAAATACAATCCAATAAATCATAAAATAAAATTAAAATAATATAATAAAATAGAATAAAATAAAATAAAATAAATTTAATTAAAATAATTTTAATTTAATTTAATAACAATTTAGTAAAAAAATTTAAAAATTATATAATATAATACAAGATAAATTAAATTTAATAAATAAATAAACCAATTATGTACTATAATATAATACACTACAAAATAAAAAATATATATAATAATAAACTAAGTAGCATTTGCTTAGTTGGGATGTAGTTAAAAGAAACTGAATAAGAACGTTTTCGATTAAGTAAAATAATATACTTTGGAACTTAATTAGAAACTCGTTTGACATGTATGAGTGAATGTCGAACAGTACGTAGTCTCTATAGATTCCAAATAATAATTCTCATAAACTAAGTACCACTTACTTAGTTTATCATTGACAAAATAAACTAAGTAGGAGTGAATGTCGAACAGTAGTCTCTATAGATTCCAAATAACAATTCTCATAAACGAAGTACCATTTACTTAGTTTATCATTGGCAAAATAAACTAAGTAGCATTTGCTTAGTTTGACACAATTTTCAATAAATACAATAATATTCTCCCTACATATATGTATTCTTTCTTGTATGCAGGTTTCGACATAGCAGTTGTAACTAATAGTACTCCAATCGGTTCCTCGGCAGCAATTAAAAAAAAAGGGGTCGTAGTTCCTATTTGTGTCCTATACTCGAATAATAAAGTAAATTGAATTACTGTAGACATTCCTCATTGTTCCATCATAATAGATGGAAACATTCGGAAGGAGTGCCATTAAGTTCACCCAGTATGGGTAGTACGATGCCACTTTTATGCATACCGTCTTGCGGGAGTTCCACGTAAGTTAAGCATATTATATTAATTATTACATAGGTGTATTAGGATGACGAAATCAATTGTTCCTAATTTTAAAACTTTTGTTATAGGTTTATTATAGATTTGACACGAGCATCTCTTAGTCAGTTGGCGACGATGTGATTGAGTATCATATCGCTGCGAATTACTCCGACTGGCTGTATAAGATACGATAGAGGGCAACCCGAGCAGTTGAGGACCAGCCCGAGACTACCATCAGAGATCATCATCCCCGCATAGTCTTCGATTTAGCTTGGGAGAATATGTGTGCGCACTGGGAGGATGATGACTTCAAGAAAAAGTCTGAGCAGGCGAAGAAGAACCGTGGTCAGCTCCGGATAGTACACACCACTGGTTCTCAGTCGTTCGAGGAGGCGAAGATGGTAAGTGCGTTGTATTTAGTTATTTAGTTATCAAGTTCTCACACAAATACTTAATACCTGTTTTATGAATGTTTTTATTAGGCCTTGATGAGGACCTTGGGCCGAGATCCTACCATTTTAGAGTTTTGGGATCTAGCCCACACGCCTAAGATCGAGCGTGCTTTGTCTCAGGAAGCTTTAGCTATACGGGTAAAACTCATTTTACTATTTAGCTTTTAGTAATATTCAATCGTAAATAAAATGATATAATTAACATACGTATACAAAATAAATTACAGGACCTATTTCAGAGGCTTCGGGACGAGCGTATAGCTGAGCTGGAGGCTATGAGGAGGGGTTCTGAGCCGTTAGATTCTGCCACCCCTATTCCCGATATTGTATTAGATCGGGATGAGGAGCTGAGACTATGGGTCGTTGTAAGACCCCAACTTATTATAAATAAAATCGAATTTTCTCTAATTATTATTGTGAATAATAAGGTGTTAATTTGATATAATGCTTTGGTTACGGGTGAAATGTGCAAATTTTGCAAAATAAGTAAGTGGTTATAAAATATTCATTGTTGTCGGGGAATATTTGTTTGGTTGTGGAATATTCTTTCGCGTTGGGAATATTAAATGCAACAAAGTCTTGACTATTTATGGGCCCCATAACGAATAACGGTCGGATGAAGAAAATGACAAATTTGAGTTTTTACAAATAACGACGTAGTTATTCTGGTATTAACCTTGTTGGAATACCCTATGGTTAAAATACTGATGTCTGGCGTGGTTGCACAAGATAGCACAATGTTTTGCATGATTTTTGAATTATTGATTCTTATGTAAGAAGGCACTACTCAATAATTATTACGATAATTACTGCTTCAATATTTTATTTTATTGGTTCAATAATTGTTGCGTTGATATTTTATATTATTGTTGTTTCAATAATTATCACCGCATGATATTTCCATTATCGGATCAATAATTCATATTATTTGAATAATATTATGAGATAACATTATTGGCAATGTCTAGAAAGTTACATCGAGGAGAGGTTTGGTCACCTAATTGTGTGCGATGAAGAGAAATCCATATCGAAAGCCCCTCTTTCACGAGGAACATTCTGGTTGTCATAATTGTGATTACATAATATTATTTGTGAATAATTAATTATTTGATTTATATGATAAGAAAATATTTATTTTATGTGGATATAATTGATGGATATATTTATTTTATATGGATATAATTGAAGGAATTAATGTTGAGGTGTTTTTGTCGGAATGGAGGTATTAAAAATTAAATCATTATACTTGAGATATATTGCGTAAGTTATAATTTTTAATCTAATCGTTGGATCGTTGTGATTTTTGGATATGTTATACATATATAAGTTGAGTATATGTCCACAAATTTTGAACCGCTAAAAATGAACGTATAATTTGTTATGAATTTTAAGAGGTGACTGATTCGGAAATTAGGTTTATAAATAATTTTGGTGGAAAATTTTAAAATTGAGTGGGCCCGACTTGTGGTTGGTGAAGAAATGTGCTGAATTTTATTTTAAATATGAAGGATGGCAATAGTAGCAGGTAAAGCCATCAGGTAGCAGGTCAAGTCTGCTTCGGCGTGCTTACATTTTCCTATAAATAGAGGGCTAAGTTAGAATTGAAAATCACACTAGAAACATAAGCTTTCTCTCTTTATCTCTATATATTATCGAGCGTATTTTATGAGTATTTAGATAATTTGTGAGTTTCTATTTATCAGTGCAAGTTTCCTTCAGCCTTATACCGATATTCCGATCAGAAGTACTGTTATTTTGAGGTAAGGGATGTTATTTTCTTCGTAAATGATATTATTTCTTTCGATATCATTATGCCAAAATATTGGTCTGAACTTTTTTATCAAATTTGGAACTTTTTGTGTCGGAGTTACTATTCACGTATACGACACTATTCACGTATATGACACTATTCACGAATACGGCACTATTCACCGAAAAATGAAATTTTCTCCTTTTTGTCCAAGATGTCAATTATGGTTACTATCTTTGATTGTATCCATGTTTTGATCTTTATTTTGAATTCTGCTTCACAATTGGTTATTATGAAGTATTATTGATCTTGGATAAACTGTTATACGAATTCCTAATATTTGTCCTTCTGTCTCACTGGATTCGTTTTTTTTAAAATATTTTTCATCATCCTCAGTCCTAAATGATGATATTATTGAATATCTTTGGCCTGTAGTGCAAAGATGAATGATTACCTAATGAATATCTTTGGCCCGTAGTGCAAAGATGAATAAGTGTTGAGATGAACATGACTAACTAGTAATACAAATGAATATCTTTGGCCTGTAGTGCAAAGATGAATATTTGATTCAAGATGTATATTGATTGATGTTACAGGGAGAAAATATTGATGATGGACTTTTAAATCTTAGAAGATAGTGGAATTCTTTCTCTACTTGACTCTTCTAATGGATTGTTGTTTTCGCTGCAGTTGTTGATCTAAAACTTGTTGTCTATTATATTTTAACAGATTTTTTCTTGTTGAAGACTAATGATAAATTGTTGTATATTATCTTAGTCATAATATTCTTTACTGGGCTAGTTAAGCTCACCCTTTTCCTTTTAGTTCCATTTTTCTTCTCAGGAGGTGAGAACATAGCAGGAACTAGCCGGGGTATGGAGTGATGGTTCAGGGTAGTTGGTATTAAAGCTTAGGGATATGATCCCTAGCTGAGATGTGAGACAAGAACTAGGAGGGGAGAGTCGGGGAATTCCTTCACTAGTATGACCTTATTTGTTATTTGGTTGGTCAGTCAGAGCATATGGTTAATATGTGATATGTTAGTTTGTTAATTAACCCTTGTTTTATGGCAGTATTTAAGAATGGCAGTGGGAAATATTAACGATGTAGTGAATGAGACAGTGGAGACACCTTTAATCACCACCCAGGGGAACGTGCAACAGGAAGGCAATATTCCTCCTGTAAATAACACTACCGAACAAATGATGAATGATGGGATGTTTAGAAGTTTTTTGCAATTCATGCAAAATCGAGCCGAGGAGACTTCGTGCACAAAATACGGGTGGAAATGATAGTAATGCGCGACTTGTCACAACCAAAGCGATTCAAGGAGTTAGGAGCACCGAAATTTATTGGAAAGCCGGATCCGATCAAGGCGGAAACATGGGTCAAATAAATTACCAAGATATTCGATGTCTTGGGATGCACAGAGGAACAGAAGGTTCCATTCGCCACCTTTATGTTCCACGGTGAAAGGCGGACTCTTCGGTGGAGTCTCGTGAAGCGTACCAACTGCCGCACTCAACATATCTTTGGAAACATTTTAGAAACTGTTTAATGACAAGTACTTTTCTGAAAGTATTCGTCATATGAAGGAGGTAGCGTTTATCAGACTGGAGCAAAACAACATGACGGTATCCTAGTACGAGACGAAGTTTGCAGAGTTATCCAGGTTTGCACCTCATTTGGTCGAGAATGAGGAACGAATGACGATGATGTTTCTGAGAGGTCTAAAACCCGAGATTCGGCAATATCTTATCTCTCATAAATTTTCTTTATATTCAGATGTTGTAAACATGGCTCAATTATTAGAGCGAGATAATGAGTATGTTCAAGGCGGCAGTCATCGGAGCAATGAAAACTAGCAGGGAGGAAAATATTCGGACAAAAGCGGTAACCACTCTGGTGGTAATCGTGGCCGTGATAATAGAAGGAGCGAGTTGGGAGGAGATTTCAAGAAGAGAAGGTACAACAATGACAACGTAAAGACGTCAGCACAAACATCAACTATTTTTAGGGAGGAGAACGAGCACCGGTTGTTTGTTACAAATGCGGGAAAGAGGGACACATCAGCCCAAACTGCCCACAACAATCTAAGGTGTGTTATAAATGTGGAAAGGAAGGTCATATAGCTAGAGATTGTCTAGTTGCGAAACCAAGTTCAACGGGGACGGTGACTCCAAAGGCTGTCCCGGACAAGTCAAAGTCGGTGGTTCTAGGAAGGGCGTTTGTCGTGACAGCCCAAAACGCGAGGAACCCAAACGAGGTGATCACGGGTAAGCTAATCATAAACTCTTGTGAAGTTTATACCTTATTAGATACTGGTTCTACCCATTCTTTTATCTCTCCTGCTTGTGCTTAACGTTTAAACTTGACTTCGGAGAAGTTAGACCTTGACTTATCTGTTGAGACTCCGTTAGGAGAAACTTTTGTTACATCTACTGTTTATAAATCGTGCTTGATTCAAGTTGGTACCATCACATTACCTGCCGATCTTATTTCGTTGAAAATTCTTGCATTTGATGTGATTTTAGGGATTGATTAGTTAACCACTCATCATGCTAAAATTGATTTTTTTCGTAAGGTTGTCAGTTTTCATATTCCTAACCAACCTGTTATGCGAATTCAAACAACCAAACCACTAAAATCAATCACTGTCATATCAAGCCATAAAGCTATTCGTTTATTGAAAAACAGATGTCAAGCTTTCTTAGCCCATGTCACGGACTTGAACAAAAACACGTCAAATTTGAATAATATTTCTGTTGTTAGTGAATTTCCTGACGTTGAAGAACTTCCCGGTCTACCCCCAGAACGTGAAGTTAAATTCTTTATTGACCTTGAACCTGGTACAAAGCCCATTTCTAAAACCCCATATCGAATGGCTCCTATTGAACTTTAGGAGTTAAAGGTCCAACTGCAGGAGTTGTTGGACATCGGTTTCATTCGTCCTAGTACATCTCCTTGGGGTGCTCCTGTGTTATTTGTAAAGAAGAAAGATGGGAGTATGCGACTTTGTAATAACTATCGAGAATTGAACCATGTCACTATCAAGAATAGGTATCCGCTACCTCGCATTGATGACTTGTTCGACCAGTTACAAGGAGCACAATTCTTTTCAAAGATCGATCTTCGTTTTGGATATCATCAGCTGGAGATTAAAACTGAGGATATTCCAAAGACTGCCTTCAAAACTCGGTACGGGCATTATTAATTCTTAGTCATGTCTTTTGGATTGACTAATGCTCCTGCTGCTTTCATAGATATGATGAACCGTGTATTCAAAGAATATTTGGATCAGTTCATTGTTGTCTTTATTGATGACATCCTCATCTATTCCAAAAGCCGTGAAGATCATGAGCGCCATTTGAAGCTGGTACTGCAAAGGTTTCGTGATAACAAGCTATATGGCAAGCTGAAGAAATGCGAGTTCTGGCTTGAGGAAGTAGCATTCATTGGGCACGTGGTGTCAAAACATGGAGTATCTGTCGACCCGGCGAAGATTGAAGCCATACAAATTTGGGAGCAACCGAAGTCGGTGACCAAAGTACGTAGCTTTCTGGGCTTAGCTGGTTACTATCGGAGATTCGTGGAAGGATTTTCTCGAATCGCTACTCCGTTAACTCAGCTGACTCGTAAAGATACAAAATTTGGTTGGAGCGAGGATTGTGAGAAGAGTTTTCAAGAACTCAAGAGAAGACTCATTTCGGCACCTGTTCTAACAATACCATCTGGTTTGGATGGATTTGTTTTCTACAGCGATGCTTCAAGCAAAGGGTTAGGATGTGTTCTCATGCAACATGGGAAAGTCATAGCCTATGCCTCGCGATAACTCAAAGAAAATGAGAGGAATTATCCTACTCATGATTTGGAGTTGACAGCAGTCATTTTCGCATTAAAGATCTGGAGACATTACCTGTATGGGGAGAAAGTGGAGATCTATACAGATCATAAAAGCCTCAAATATTTCTTCACCCAAAAAGAACTCAACATGCGGCAACGACGTTGGCTCGAGTTGTTGAAAGATTATGATCACACCATCCAATATCATCTTGGAAAAACAAACGTGGTAGCTGACGCATTGAGTAGAAGATCATATGCGGGTAAGAGTGCAATGTTGTTAACACAAAGGTCCATTTTATATGACTTACAAAGGATGGAGATAGAGGTAAAGTCTCCAAGTACCCAAGTGATGATATCAAACATACGAGTAGAACCAACTTTAATCGATAAAGTTAAAGCTGTTCAAGCTACAGACATGGAGCTAATGCATATGAAGAAAAAAGTGCATGAAGGTGCTATTCCAGAAGTAAGAATTGATGAAGAAGGAATACTTCGAGTCAACTCCAGACTTTGTGTTCCTACCGATTCTGACTTGAAGCATAGAATCATGATGGAGGCACACAACACACCGTTTGCAATCCATCCCGGGAGTACCAAAATGTATCATGATCTTCGACACACATTTTGGTGGAGCAATATGAAAAGAGAGATTGCGGAGTTTATCTCGAGGTGTTTAACTTGTCAATGTGTAAAGGCGGAGCATCAAGTGCCAAAGGGTCCATTGCAACCACTTGAGATTCTGAAATGGATGTGGGAACACATTACTATGGATTTCGTTACGGGTCTTCCCAAGGTTTCTCAAGGCATAGATGCGATTTGGGTTATTATTGATAGATTAACCAAGTCTGCCCATTTCTTGCCTATACGGGAGACTTATTCCCTTGAACGTCTTGCTAGTATGTACGTGAATGAGATTGTAAGATTGCATGGCATGCTAGTATCCATAGTTTTGGATCGTGACCCAAGATTTACTTCACGATTTTGGGTTAGCTTGAAGAAAGCTATGGGCACGGATTTACGATTCAGTTCAGCATACCATCCCTAAACGGACAGGTAATCAGAGAGGACTATTCAAACTCTTGAAGATCTATTAAGACTTTGTGTTCCTAATGATTCTAAATTGAAACATAGAATCATGATGGAGGCACACAACACATCGTTTGCAATCCATTCCGGGAGTACCAAAATGTATCATGATCTTCGACATACATTTTGGTGGAGAAATATGAAAAGAGAGATCGTGGAGTTTATGTCGAGGTGTTTAACTTGTCAACGTGTAAAGGCGGAGCATCAAGTGCCAAAGGGTCCATTGCAACTACTTCAGATTCTGAAATGGAAGTGGGAACACATTACTATGGATTTCGTTACGGGTCTTCCTAAGGTTTCTCAAGGCATAGATGCGATTTGGGTTATTATTGATAGATTAACCAAGTCTGCCCATTTCTTGCCTATACGAGAGACTTATTCCCTTGAACGTCTTGCTAGTATGTACGTGAATGAGATTGTAAGATTGCATGACATGCTAGTATCCATAGTTTTGGATCGTGACCCAAGATTTACTTCACGATTTTGGGTTAGCTTGCAGAAAGTTATGGGCACCTGGTTTACAATTCGATTCAAAGATACCATCCTCGAACCAGACGGCAATCGAGAGGACTATTCAAACTCTTGAAGATCTATTAAGACTTTGTGTCCTCGATTTCAAAGGGAGTTGGGATAAGTACTACCATTGGTAGAATTCTCCCACAACAACAGGTTATCAAGCAAGTATAGGTGTGGCTCCATTTGAAGCATTGTATGGACGAAAGTGTCACTCTCCAATATGCTGGGACGAGGTGGGGGAAGCAATGTTGTTGGGACCAGAATTGGTACGCATAACTATAGAGAGGATCCAAATGATCCGACAATGTATACAAACCACACAGGATCGACAAAAGAGTTATGCGGATCTTCATCGAAAGGACGTGAAATTTAATATTGGGGATCATGTATTGTTACGTGTTGCACTATGGAAGGGAGTTACAAGATTTGGGAAGAGAGGAAAGCTCAATCCACAATTTGTTGGTCCATTTGAGATTTTTGACCGAATAGGAAATGTGGCCTATAGACTCGCATTACCTCCAAGCATGTCTCGTGTTCATAATATTTTTCACATATCTATGCTTCGTAAATATGTGAAAGACCCGAACTACATTATTGAGTTAGAACCGGAAGAGATAGCCGAAGATTTAACGTACGAGGAGGTACCTGTTAAGATCTTGGATAGGAAAGAGCATGTCCTACGCACGAAGGTTATACCACAAGTTAAGGTTTTGTGGAGGAACCATGTAATTGAAGAAATGACCTGGGAGTTGGAATCAGAAATGAAAGCGAGGTATCCTCACCTTTTTGAAACACCAGGTACGTACGTCAATTTCGAGGATGAAATTTTATAAGGAGGGGAGGTAATAAGACCCCAACTTATTATAAATAAAATCGAATTTCCTCTAATTATTATTGTGAATAATAAGGTGTTAATTTGATATAATGCTTTAGTTATTGGTGAAATGTACAAATTTTGCAAAATAAGCAAGTGGTTATAAAATATTCATTGCTGTCGGGGAATATTCGTTTGGTCGTGGAATATTCTTTCTGTCGGGGAATATTCGTACAACGGTGCAACCATTTGTGGGCCCCATAACGGATAACGGTCGGATGAAGAAAATGACAAATTTGTGTTTTTACAAATAATGACGTAGTTGTTACCATTAACAATGTTGAAATACCCGGTGGTTAAAATACTGTAATACGCGTGGTTGCACAGTAACACACAATTTTGCACAGTATTTTTGAATTATTGATTCTTACGTAAGAAGGCACTACTCAATAATTGTTACAGTAATTAATGTTCAATATTTTATTTTATTGGTTCAATAATTGCTGCGTTGATATTTTATATTATTGCTGTTTCAATAATTATCACTGCACAATATTTCCCATTATCGGATCAATAATTCATATTATTTGAATAATATTAGAGATAGCATTATTGGCAATGTCTAGAAAGTTACATCAAGGAGAAGTTTGGTCACCTAATTGCGGCGCCAAGAAGGAGAAATCCTTATCGGAAAGCCCCCTCTTTCCTGGGAACGGTCTGGTTGTCATAATTGTGATTCTGTAATATTATTTATGAATAATTAATTATTGATTTATATGATAAAGAAATATTTATTTTATGTGGATATAATTGATAGATATATTTATTTTATGTGAATATAATTGAAGGAATTAATGTTGTGGTGTTTTTGTCGGAATGGATGTATTAAAAATTAAATCATTGTACTTGAGATATATTGCGTGAGTTATAATTTTTAATCTGACCGTTGGATCGTTGTGATTTTTGGATATGTTATACATATATAAGTTGAGTATATGTCCACAAATATTGAACCGTTAAAAATGAACGTATAATTTGTTATGAATTTTAAGAGGTGACTGATTCAGAAATTAGGTTTATAAATGATTTTGGTGGAAAATTCTAGAATTGAGTGGGCCCCACTTGTGGTTGGTAAAGAAATGTGCTGAATTTTATTTCAAATGTGGTGGGTGGCAATAGTAGCGAGTAAAAGCCATCGGTGGCAGTCAAGTCTACTTGAAAGATGCTAACATTTTCCTATAAATAGAGGGCTAAGTTAGAATTGAAAATCACACCAGAAACATAAGCTTTCTCTCTTTCTCTCACTATATTATCGAGCGTATTTTGTGAGTATTTAGATACTTTGTGAGTTTCTATTTATCAGTGCAAGTTTCCTTCAGCCTTATACCGATATTCCGATCAGAAGTACTGTTATTTTGAGGTAAGGGATGTTATTTTCTTCGTAAATGATATTATATCTTTCGATATCATTATGCCAAAATATTGGTTTGAACTTTTTATTAAATTTGGAACTTTTTATGTCGGGGTTACTATTCACGTATACGACACTATTCACGTATACGACACTATTCACGAATACGACACTATTCACCGATAAATGAATTTTTCTCCTTTTTGTCCAAGATGTCTATTATGGTTACTATCTTTGATTGTATCCATGTTTTAATCTTTATTCTTGAATTTTACTTCAAAATTGGTTATTATGAAGTATTATTGATCTTGGATAAACTGTAATACGGATCTCTAATATTTGTTATTTTGTTTCACTGGATTCGTTCTTTTAAAATATTTTTCATCATCCTCAGTCTTAAATGATGATATTACTAAATATCTTTGGCCTGTAGTGCAAAGATGAATGATTACCTAATGAATATCTTTGGCCCATAGTGCAAAGATGAAAAGGTGTTGAGATGAACATGATCAACTGGTGATACAAATGAATATCTTTGGCCTGTAGTGCAAAGGTGAATATTTGATTCAAGATGTATATTGATTGATGTTACAGGGATAAAATATTGATGATGGACTTTTAAATCTTAGAAGATAGTGGAATTCTTTCTGTACTTGACTCTTCTAATGGATTGTTGTTTTCACTGCAGTTGTTGATCTAAAACTTGTTGTCTATTATATTTTATCAGATTTTTCCCTGTTGAAGACTAATGATAAATTGTTGTATATTATCTTAGTCATAATATTCTTTACTGGGCTAGTTGAGCTCACCCTTTTTCTTTTTGTTCCATTTTTCTTCTTAGGAGGTGAGACATAGCAGGAACTAGTTGGGGTATGGAGTGATGGTTCAGGATAGTTGTATTAGTAGTCCTCACTATTTTGTAAAATAGTGTATCAATAATTGTAATGAGGACTCCTTTTGAGTTTGTATACTCTCTATTAGATAATAGTTGTATTCAAACTCACAGTATATATGTTGTAAGACCCCAACTTATTATTAATGAAATTTAATTTTCTCTATTTATTATTTTGAAATAGTAAGGGTTGATGTGATTAATGTGGATAGTTAGGGGTAAAATACTAAATATTTCAAAATAAGCAAGTGGTTATAAAATATTCATTGTTGTCGGGGAATATTCGTTTGGTCATGGAATATTAAATGATCGTCGGGGAATATTAAATGCGACGGCCTTGACCATGTGTGGGCCCATAACTGAAAGCGATTGGATGAAAAAATGACAAATATAAGTTGGTTAAAAATAACTTGGCAGTAGTTGTTACTGAATTATCTTGTTAAAATACTCGGTGGTTAAAAACAAGAAGCTTTACCAGTATTGCACCAATTATTGATTCTTACGTAAGAAGGCACTACTCAATAATGGTTATAGTAATTCTTCGCTCAAGATTTTATTGAGTTAATAATTCTTTGCGTTGATATTTTATATTCTTTGTTGTTTCAATAATTGTCATTACACAATATTTTCATTATCGAAGCAAACAAACTATATGCCAAATTGAAGAAATGCGAGTTACGGCTTGAGGAAGTAGCATTCCTTGGGCACGTGGTGTCGAAACATGGAGTATCTGTTGATCCGTGAAGATTGAAGCAATACAAAGTTGGGAGCAACCGAAGTCGGTGGATCAGAAGTCACGTAGCTTTTTGGCTTAGCTAGTTATTATCGGAGATTCGTGGAAGGGTTTTCTCGAATCGCTACTCCATTAACTTCAAATTAACTTCGGAAGGATACAAAATTCGTTTGGAGTGAAGAATGCGAGAAGAGTTTCCAAGAGCTTAAGAGAGACTTATTTCTAAGACTGTTCTAACAATACCATCCGGTTCGGATGGATTTGTTATCTCAAATGATGCTTCGAGCAAAGGGTTAGGATGTGTTCTCATGCAACGTGGGAAAGTCATAGCTTATGCCTCATGACAACTTAAAGAGTATGAGAGGAATTATCCTACTCATGATCTAGAGTTAGCGGCCCGTCGTTTTCGCTTAAAAATATGGAGGCACTATCTATATGGGGAGAAAGTGGAGATATATTCGCACCATAAAAGCCTTAAATATTTCTTCACTCAAAAGAACTCAACATCGCGGCGCATGACGTTGGCTCGAGCTATTGAAAGACTACGACCACACTATTCAATACCATCCCGAAAAGCGCGAACGTGGTAGTGACGCGTTGAGTAGAAGATCATATCGGAACGAATGCGATGATGTCAAGTATACGACAGAGCCAACTTTAATAGAAAAAGTTAAGGTTGCTCAAGCCACCAGGCCGGGAGGCGATGCGTATGAAGAAGAAAGTACAAGAAGGAGCTATTAGGGCGAGAATTGATGAAGAAGGAATACTTGAGTCCACTCTGACTTTTGTGTTCCTAACGACTCGATTTGAAGTACAAGATTATGATGGAGGCACACAATACACCATTTGCAATCCATCCTCGGAAGTACTAAAATGTATCGTGATCTTCGACATACATTTTGGTGGAACAATATGAAGAGAGAGATTGCAAAGTTTATCTCAATGTGTTTAACTTGTCAACGTGTAAAGGCGAGCATCCGGTACCTAAGGGTCCGTTGCAACCACTTGAGATTCGAAATGGAAGTGGGAACACATTACCATGGATTTCGTTTACGGTCTTCCTACGGTTTCTCAAGGCATCAATGCTATTTGGGTTATTGTTGATAGATTAACCAAGTCTGCTCATTTCTTGCCGATCACGGAGACTTATTCCTTGAACGTCTTGCTAGTATGTACGTGAATGAGATTGTGAGGTTGCATGGGCATGCCAAGATCCATAGTTTCGGATCGTGACCCAAGATTCACTTCAAGATTTTGGGTTAGCTTGCAAAAAAGCTATGGGCACGGATTTGCGATTTAGTTCTAACATACCATCCCCAAACCAGACGGACAATCGAGAGAACTATTTAAACTCTTGAAGATCTATTAAGACTACGTGTCCTAGACTTCAAGGGCGATGGGATAAGTATTTACCATTGGTGGAATTCTCCTACAACAACAGCTTATCGTGCAAGTATAGGTGTGGCTCCATTCAAGCATTATATGGACGAAAATGTCGTTTCCAATATGTTGGGATGAGGTGGGTGAAGCAACATTGTTGGGACCCGAGTTAAATGCGTATGATCACCGAAAAAGGTTCAAATGATTCGACAACGTATACAAAGCGGCACAAGATCGACAAAAGAGTTATGCGGATCTTCATCGAAAGGGCGTGGAATTTAGTGTAGGGGATCATGTATTGTTGCGAGTTGCTCCATGGAAGGGAGTTACAAGATTTGGGAAGAGAGAAAGCTCAATCCACGATTTATTGGTCCATTTCAAATTCTTGACCGAGTAGGAAATGTAGCCTATAGACTTGCGTTACCTCAAGTATGTCTCGTGTTCATAATGTGTTTCACATATCCGTATGCATCGTAAATATGTGAAAGACCCGAACCACGTTATAAATTAGAACCGGGACGAAATAGCCAAGACTTAACGTATGAGGATGTACTGTCGCCAGATCTTGGATAGGAAGGAGCATGTCCTACGCCAAGAAAGGTCATACCACAAGTTAAAGTTTTGTGGAGGAATCATGCTATAGAGGAAATGACCTGGGAATTGGAAACGGAAATGAAAGCGAGGTATCCTCACCTTTTCGAAACACCAGGTACGTACGTCAATTTCGAGGACGAAATTTCATAAGGAGGGGAGGTTGTAAGACCCCAACTTATTATTAATGAAATTTAATTTTCTCTATTTATTATTTTGAAATAGTAAGGGTTGATGTGATTAATGTGGATAGTTAGGGGTAAAATACGCAAATATTTTAAAATAAGCAAGTGGTTATAAAATATTCATTGTTGTCGGGAATATTCGTTTGGTCGTGGAATATTAAATCGCTTGTGAATAATCGTAAATGCTGACAAGTAGCGATGTGTGGGCCCCATATGTGAAAGCGATTGGATGAAGAAAACGATAAATATAAGTTGGTTAAAAATAACGGCGTAGTTATTACCGTTAATACTGTTAAAATACTCGGTGGTTAAAACACAAGAAGATTACCAGATTGCACCAATTATTGATTCTTACGTGAAGAAGGCACTACTCGATAATGGTTACTGATTAATTCTTTATTTCGGATTTTATTGAGTTAATAATTAACTGCGTAGATATTTTATATTCTTTGTTGTTTCAATAATTGTCATTACACAATATTTTTCATTATCGAAGCAATAATTCATATTATCCTAATAATATTATTAGATAACATTATTGGCAATGTCTAGAAAGTTACATCTAAGGAGAGGTTTGGTCACCTAATTGCACGCCATGAAGAGAAAAATTTATATGAAAGCCCCTCTTTCTGAACCGCACGGTTGTCAATATTGTGAGTCTGTAATATTATTTGTGAATAATTAATTATTGATTCATATGATGAGGAAAATATTAATTTTATGTGGATATAGATGGAGAAAATTTTTAATGTGACAATTGTTGAAAATTGAAATTTTATCTTTTTCTGATAAAATAATTCATTTAAATATATTATTATATTTTAATAATATAATAATGGTGATATTTTTACAACGAATGTGGGATATATGAGTATACGAGGAGGAAGAGTATTTTTATTGCAATAAATGTTTAAAACATGTTAAACATGCTCATGGACCCCATTTATTATTTCGAAATTTGATTATAATTTAAAAATTGCCCGCTTATGGATTTCGGTCAATTTGTGTTTGGAATTCGGAAAAACTTTCTTCTGAAAAGTTGTAGAGAATTGAATTTCCTATAAAAACTCGCGAGATTCAAATTTTCTGATAAAAGGGCTATTTATTGTGAATTATTGAAGTTAGAAGTTCAAATAATTGATTTTGGAAGTTTTAATTATTATTTTAAAGAAAAACGTTTTTTTGCATTTAAGTGGGCTAACATGTGATATTAATTGCTGAAATCAGATCTTCAAAGATGGGCTAAGGAAATTTATAATATATATTAATATTTTATTAAATTTTCTCGCTTTTGTGTTCTAAGCATTTTCCTATAAATAGGGTCTTTAGGTTAGAATTGAAAATCACACCGAAAATCAAGTTTTCTCTCTATATTATCGGCGTATTCTTGTGAGTATTTTGAGTATACTTTGAGTATTGTTAGACGGTGCAAGTTCCTTGACCTTATACTAGGTATTCCAAATTTAAGTACTAATCTTTCGAGGTAAGGGATGTTATTTTCTTCTCAAATGATATTATTTCTTCAATATCATTATCTTTGAAATATTGGTTGGAACTTTTATCAAATTTGGAACTTTTTTCATATCAAGGTTACTATTCATGAGTTCTTATTCACGAAGTTACTATTCATGCGAGTTACTATTCACGAGTTACTATTCACGAGTACTATTCATGAAGCGTGAAGATGTTTTTGTGGAATTTCTATCTTTTGGTGTCTGAAATTTACTATTCACGTATCACGGCACTATTCACGTATACTGACACTATTCAATAGAAAAATAAAATTTCTTCTTTTGTCCAAAATATCTATTCGGATACTAGCTTTGATTGTATCCATGTTTTGATCATTCTTGAATTTTACACCACTATGATTATTTTTGAGGTATTTTGAACATGGATAAAACAAAGTACGAATCCTTAATCCTTAATCCTTGTCATTTTGTTTCACTAGATTCGTTTCTTTAAAAAATATTTTCATCATCCTCGGTCTTAAATGATGATATTATTGAATATCTTTGGCTTTGTAGTGCAAAGATGAATGATTTCTGAAGAATATCTTTGGTACATAGTGCAAAGATGAACAGTGTTTAGATGAACACGACCAATCGATGAATATCTTTGGCCCAGAGTGCAAAGATGAATATTTGATTCCGATGTATATTGATTAATGTTACGGGGATAAAAGATAGACGATGAACTTTTAAATTCATACATAGAAGATAGTAGTTTGCATTCTCTACTTAACTCTTCTAATGAATTATTATTTCATTGCGAATATTGATTTAAAATTTGTTGTCTATTGTATTCTATTAGATTTTTCCTGTTGAAGACTAACGATAATTTGTTGTATATTATCTTAGTCATAATATTCTTTTCTTCGGGCTAGTTGAGCTCACCCTTTTCCTTTTTGTTCCATTTTTCTTCTCAAGAGGCGAGAATATAGCAAAGTGCAGTCTGGGTATGGAATGAAGGTTTTAGAAAGGATTGTTTAGTAGTCCTCACCATTTTTGTAAAATAATGTATCAATAAATGTGATGAGGATTTATTTAAGTATAGATATTGTCTAGAAGATAATATTTGTATTCAAACTCACAGTTTTACTGTTGTAATAATAAAGTTGTAGTTGTTTCTGTACCATGTATTGACAACTCAGAATAGGTGATGTATACCTATTTTGGGGGCGTCACATATGTTGTCGTATTTTGCACGAAAATTGTATTACTGAAGTTGTATTTGTTTATGTACCATGTATTTGGCGACTCAGAATGGGGTGATGTATACCTATTTTGGGGGCGTCACAATCGCGTCTCAGGATCCCCCTACTAGCAGTACTAGCAGATATCGAATGTTGGGTCTGCCAAGGATACCCACATAAACACTTCCTGAAGGTAATATTTATTATGTTTCACGCAAATTATCCGAATTTATCACATTATATAAATTATTATTGGGATAAATCACTTTTTGGTCACTGTACTGGGGTCCAGTTTTCATTCTGGTTATCAAAACTTTTTTTATTACAATCGAATAATTGTACTCTCACATATTACAAAATGGTCATTATTTTCAATTTTCGTCCGAAAAAATGGACGGAAAAGCTGACTGTGCATAAATGGACGGGTTTTGCTGACGTGGACGGGTTTTCTTTGACCTTTGATGTGAGACCCCAGATTTTATGAATAAATATTTAATTTTCTCGAAATATTTTTTTAAATATTATGGTGTGGATTTGATATAATGTTATAGTTGTGGGTTATATTTATAAATTTTGCAAAGTACGCAAGTTGTTATATAATATTCGATTGGTCGGGGAATATTCTTTTTATCGGGGAATATCCGTATGATTTGAACAATCATTAGTTGACCCATGGCGGAATTATTAGTTTGATTGAGAAAATGACAAAAATATTTTATGAAAATAAGCGGTGGAAGTTTTACAGTTAATCTGTTGAAACACCCGGTGTTAAAAGTACGATGTCTACGCGTGGTTGAACAAAGAGCACACTACCTGTATTGATTATTGATGCTTACGTGAGAAGTCACTCGCTTATACTCAATTATTACTCTCAGAATTGTTGCATCATATCTTTCATATTATTGATTCAATAATTGTTACAGTATCATCTGCATAATATGATATATTATTAAACCAATGATTGGGACGGCAAAGTTATTCATATTATTATTAGCAACATTGACAATGTCTAGAAGTTCTGTCAAGGAGAGGTTTGGTCACTTAATTGCGCGCCAATAAAGAGAAATCCTTATCGGAAAGCCCCCTCTTTCCTGGGAACGACCTGGTTGTTAAATATTGTGAGTTATAATATTAATGATGAATGTTATTAAAATTGAAGTTGTGTTCGAAGTTGAATTTGGAGACGCGGACGTGATATTTGAGTCCGGAACGATGAAATTAGTAAAAATAATCTATAAACACAATTTTTCGGGATTCACTATTTGGTCAAAAAGTCAACAGTTGACTTTTTTGGGAAAAAATCAAACTTCAAAATTTCAAAATTTATATTGTTGATAAAAATAGTTTCATTATGTTGGAATTGTTTGTGTTATTGAAAATCGACATCTATTCCGATGATAATTGATGTCTGGGGGTTATGTTGATAAATCGGGTAATTTATCGGATAAATGAGCAATTAATTGCTACTAATTCACATGCTTATATAACTATTTGTTCACATGTGTGTACTATTGAATCACATTCTTGTACTATTAGGGGAGTTGGTGCAAAATTGATAATACTTGCATGACTAAGTTAAAAATGGAGGTATAGATGGAGGTACTTATCTTGTAATTATTTTTATCACATGATTAGAACTATTGAGTCACATGATTTACTATTGATTCACATTATTTACTATTAGGGAGTTGGTACAAGTTTGATAATACTTGCGGGACTAAATTAAAAATGAAAAAAAGAGGAAGGTATTATCTTTGTAATATTTCGAGCCCCAAAACGTGCAATTATCGAAACTATATTTTCCTATAAATAGAAGCTCATTCTCTCTTCATTTCTCACCAATTCACAAAAAAGCTTTAGAGCAATTATTATAGAGAGAAATTATAGAGAAAGAAGAAGAGAAGTCTTTACCTCACTATTCCAAAGATCCGGTTTTACAAGGTAGGGAATATTATTTATTGTACTAAATAAGGGTACACTTTCTTTCTTATTTATGAAGAGAACTTACATTATTCCATTATTTATTATTACATTGGAATAACTCAGATAATGCACGCTACCCTATACTTGGTGAAATTTTTACATTATTCCATTCTTTATTATAATGTTGGAATAACTTTGTCTACATCTAATCTTTAGCATACATGGTGAAATTCTTCTAATATTCCATTCTTTATTATTACGTTGGAATATCATATACGTGTGTTTTACGTGGGACTTGGTTCCGTTATTTATTATTCTATTGAATATCCTGTTTGTGCGTTTTACGTGGGACACGGGTTCCATTATTTATTATTCTATTGGAATATCACACATAAGGTGCGTTTCTGGCCGAACTTGGTTCCATTCTTTATTATTACATTGGAATATCCGTCTGCATGCATTTTACGCCTGGACTGGGTTCCGTTATTTATTATTCTGTTGGAATAACTTTGCATATGCGATTACATCGCATGCATGGTGATTTCTTTTGTTATTCCATTCTTTATTATACTCGATTGGTTAAAACTTTGACTTCTATACTCCATGAAATTAGTGGAATATCCTTGATATTTGTGCTTCATCCAAAGATCTTTTCATGGAAATATTCTTATGAGTATTCTTGAATTTTACTCTACAAAGCAAAGATTATATTGACAATTTGGACGTTATCGGTTCTAGATAAATTAATTCTTGAACTTGTTTTTATTGAATTCTTAAATCATTGTCATCATCCTCATGTTTATATTTTGTTGAAAGTCATCTGTGGCAGTGGTGCATAGATGGACTTGGTATGATTATGACCGAGGATTATTCTATATAATCATAACCGTAATGTTACAAATGATGTGGAAAAAGTCCTCATTGGCCCATATTGCATTGATGGACAGTTTTTGGTATGATTATGGCTATGGATTCTCTTTGGCCGTAGTGCAAAGATGAATTGTTTTATGGCATGATCGGGGCCCGATTGATGAAAACATGATTATCTTTAGCCGTAGTGCATGGATAATTCGTGGTCGTGATACTAAAGAATATCATTGGCCGTAGTGCAGGGGTGATTCGATGATGTGGATTATTTATTAAGCTGAGTCCCAGTGATAAAAGTGATGCAAAACCTTTTAAATCATAGAAGATAGTAGATTTTATTCCCTACTCTTCTAATGGATTGCTTGTTCTGCTGCAGTTAAACTTGATAGTTATTATATTTTATCAGTTTAACACTGTTGAAGGCTAACGATAAATTATTCTGCATTATCTTAGTTATAATATTTCTTCTGAGGCTAGTTGAGCTCACCATTTCTTTCCTTGTTCTCTTGTGAAATGAGAACGTGGGCAGACTAGTCGGGGAACAGAGTGATGGTCCTAGATGGTGCATTAGTAGTCCTCACTATTATGTGAAATAGTGTGATAATAATTGTAATGAGGACTCCTTTTGAGTTTGTAAGCTCTCCAGTAGACAATATTTGTATTCAAACTCACGGTTTATGTTTTGTCGTATTGTATACGACAGTTGTATTATTAAGTTGTATTTGAATTCTGTACCATGTATCTGGCGACTCAAGACGGGTGATGTATACCTATTTTGGGGGCGTCACATTTGACCCATCCAACGGCTGATCTATCATTCTTTCCATTTTCAGTTTTCACATACAATAATAATAATTGAATACGAAAAATAAATACTTTATAATTTCATTTATTTATAATAATACTCTATTATTTATAATTATTCATATAAAAAATATTTTTATAATTTTTATAATTTTTTTTAAAAAATTTAAAATTATTATTATTATTAGTATTTTATTATTATTATTATTACTTTTATTATTATTATTATTATTATTATTATTATTATTATTATTATTATTATTATTATTATTATTATTATTATTATTATTATTATTATTATTATTATTATTATTATTACGACAAACGCTCTCCCTTAAACTACTTGTTTTGTCTTGTCTGGGATGGCCTTTGATGCCTCGATCCCAAATTTGGACTTGACTTCGGTTTTGCGACAAAATCAATTCGAGGTGACCTTCTCTTCCGCAATTATAACACACTTTGGATTGATGCGTACAGTTCCGACTGATATGTCCCTCCCCTCTGCATTTGTAACATACGATTGGTTCTCTTTCCATCATTGTTGAATCTTCTCTTCTTGAAATTTCCACTTCTATTATCTTGGCCATGATTACTATAAGACCCCAACTTTTTAATGAATAAAATCAAATTTCCTCTATGTATTTTTGTGAATAATAAAGTGTTAATTTTATATAATACTTTGGTTATGGGTGAAATATGCAAATTTTACAAAATAAGCAAGTGGTTATAAAATATTCATTGTTGTCGGAGAATATTCGTTTGGTCGTGGAATATTCTTTCTGTCGGGGAATATTCGTACGATGGCGCAACCATTTGTGGGCCCCATAACGAAAAACGGTCGGATGAAGAAAACGACAAGTTTGAGTTTTTATAAATAACGGCGTAATTATTACCGATTAACATCATTTGGAATGCCCAATGGTTAAAATACGATGTCTGGCGTGGTTACACAAAGATCACACCGGTATTATGCAAATGTTTTTGAATTATTGATTCTTACATAAGAAGGCACTACTCAATAATTGTTACAATAATTACTGTTCAATATTTTATTTTATTGATTCAATAATTGTTACGTTGATATTTTATATTATTGTTGTTTCAATAATTATCACTGCACAATATTTCTCATTATCAAATCAATAATTCATATTATTTGAATAATATTATTAGTTGGCATTATCGGCAATGTCTAAGGAAGTTCTGTCTAGGAAAGGGGTTTGGTCACATAATTGCGCCCCAATAAGGAGAAAACCTTATCGAAAAGCCCCCTCTTTCCTAGGAACGACCTAGTTGTCATAATTGTGATTCTGTAATATTATTTGTGAATAATTAATTATTGATTTATATGATAAGGAAATATTTATTTTGTGTGGATATAAATGATGGATATATTTATTGTGGTTATAAATGAAGGAATTAATGCTGAGGTGTTTTATCAGTATTTTTTCGAAATGGAAGTTTTGAAAATCGTCCGTATGTAGATTTCGGTCATTTTTCGTTTGGAATTTGGAAAAACTTAAACTTACAAAGTTGTAGAGAATTTAATTTCCCATGGAATAGACATGAGATTTGAATTTGTCTGATAAAAGGGCTATTTATTATGAATTATTGAAGTTTCAGAACATTTTTATTAAAATATGGTGGGCCCCACTTTTGGTTGGTAAGTAATAAAATGTACTGAAATTTATTTTCAAAAGTGGTGGGCTTGAATAGTAGCAGGTAAAGCCATCAGGTAGCAGGTTAGTCTGTTATGGCGTTCTAAGTATTTTCCTATAAATAGGGTGCTTAGTTAGAATTGAAAATAACACCAGAAACAAGTTTTCTCTCTTTCTCTCTCTATATTATCGAGTGTATTTTGTGAGTATTTAGATACTTTGTGAGTTGCTATTCATCAGTGCAAGTTTTCTTCAGCCTTATACCGATATTCCGATCAGAAGTACTGTTATTTTGAGGTAAGGGATGTTATTTTCTTTCTAATGATGTTATTCTTTTAATATCATTATACCAAAATATTGGTATGGATTTTATTGTGGAATTTCTACCTTTTTGTGTTGGGGTTACTATTTACGTATACGACACTATTAACGTATACAACACTATTCACGAATACGGCACTATTCACCAAAAAATGAAATTTTCTCCTTTTTGTCCAAGATGTCTATTATGGTTACTATCTTTGATTGTATCCATGTTTTGATCTTTATTTTTGAATTCTGCTTCACAATTGGTTATTATGGAGTATTTTTGAACTTGGATAAACTAAAGTACGAATCCATAATCTTTGATCTTTTATCTCACTAGATTCGTTTTCATTAAGATATTTTTCATCATCCTCAGTCATAAATAATGATATTACTGAATATCTTTGGCCTGTAGTGCAAAGATGAATGATTACCTAATGAATATCTTTGGCCCGTAGTGTAAAGATGAACAGGAGTTGAGATGAACATGAATAACTGGTGATACAAATGAATATCTTTGGCCTAAAGTGCAAAGATGAATATTTGATTCAAGATGTGTATTGATTGATGTTGCAGGGATAAAATATTGATGATGGACTTTTAAATCTTAGAACATAGTAGAATTCTTTCTCTACTTGACTCTTCTAATGGATTGATGTTTTCATTTGCGGTTGTTGATCTAAAACTTGTTGTCTATTATATTTTATCGATTTTTCCCGTTGAAGACTAATGATAATTTGTTGTATATTATCTTAGTCATAATATTCTTTACTGGGCTAGTTAAGCTCACCCTTTTCCTATTTGTTCCATTGTTCTTCTTAGGAGGAGAGAATTTAACAAGAACTAGCCGGGGTATGAAGTGATGATTCAAGGTAGTTGTTTTAGTAGTCCTCCCTATTATGTAAACTAGTGTATCAATAATTGTAATGACGACTCGTTTTGAGTTTGTATACTGTCTATTAGATAATATTTGTATTCAAACTCACAGTATATGTGTTGTCGTATTTTGCACGATAATTGTATTACTGAAGTTGTATTTGTTTCTGTACCATGTATTTGGCGACTCAGAATGGGTGATGTATACCTATTTTGGAGGCGTCACAGTTGGTATCAAAGCTTAGCGATATGATCCCTGGCTGAGATGTGAGACAAGAACTAGGAGGGGAGAGATGGGGAATTCCTTCGCTAGTATGACCTGACTAAGTTTATTTGTTATTTGGTTGGTCAGTCAGAGCATATAGTTAATATGTGATATGTTAATTTGTTAATTAACCCTTGTTTTATGGCAGTATTTAAGAATGGCAGTGGGAAATATTAACAATGGAGTGAATGAGACAGTGGAGACACCTTTAATCACCACCCAGGGGAACGTGCAATAGGAAGGCAATATTCCTCCTGTAAACAACACTACCGAACAAATGATGAATGATGGGATGTTTAGAAGCTTTTTGCAGTTCATGCAAAATCAGACGAGGGAGACTTGTGCACAAAATACGGGTGGAAATGATAGAAATGCGTGGCTTATCACAGCCAAGCAGTTCAAGGAGTTGGGACCGCCAAATTTACGGGAAAGCCAGATCCGATTAAAGCGGAAACGTGGGTCAAGCAAATTACCAAGATATTTGATGTCTTGGGATGTAACGCCCCCAAAATAGGTATACATCACCCATTCTGAGTCGCCAAATACATGGTACATAAACAAATACAACTTCAGTAATACAATTGTCGTGCAAAATACGACAACACATATACTGTGAGTTTGAATACAACTATTGTCTAATAGAGAGTATACAAACTCAAAAGGAGTTCTCATTACAATTATTGACACACTATTTTACAAAATAGTGAGGACTACTAATACAACTACCCTGAACCATCACTCCATATCCCGGCTAGTTCTTGTTATGTTCTCACCTCCTGAGAAGAAAAATGGAACAAAAAGGAAAATGGTTAGCTCAACTAGCCCAGTAAAGAATATTATGACTAAGATAATATACAACAATTTATCATTAGTCTTCAACAGGGAAAAATCTGATAAAATATAATAGACAACAAGTTTTAGATCAACAACTGCAGCGGAAGCAACAATCCATTAGCAGAGTCAAGTAGACAATCAATTCAACTATCTTCTAAGATTTAAAAGTCCATCATCAATATTTTATCCCTGTAACATCAATCAATATACATCTTGAATCAAATATTCATCTTTGCACTACAAGCCAAAGATATTCATTTGTATCACCAAATTAGTCATGTTCATCTCAACACTGGTCATCTTTGCACTACGGGCCAAAGATATTCATTAGGTAATCATTCATCTTTGCACTACCAGGCCAAAGATATTCAATAATATCATCATTTAGGACTGAGGATGATGAAAAATATTTTAAAAAAAAGCGAATCCAAAGGAGATGTAAGGACAAATATTAGGTATTCAGTATAACAAATTTATCCAAGATCAATAATACTTCATAATAACCAATTGTGAAGCAAAATTCAAAATAAAGATCAAAACATGGATACAATCAAAGATAGTAACCATAATAGACATCTTGGACAAAAAGGAAAAAATTCATTTTTTAATGAATAGTGCCGTATTCGTGAATAGTGTCGTATACGTGAATAGTAACCCTAACACAAAAGTTCCAAATTTGATAAAAAATTCGGACCAATATTTCTAAGATAATGATATTGAAAGAAATAATATCATTTACTAAGAAAATAACATCCCTTACCTCAAAAAACAAAGATTTCGAATGAAATATCGGATATGATCTTTGAATGAAACTTGTAACCGAATAGCAGAACTCTCAAAGTATCTAAATACTCACAAAATACGCTTTGATAATATAGAGAGAGAAGAAAACTTATGTTTCGTGTGATTTTCAATTCTAACTTAGCCCTCTATTTATAGGAAAATATTAGCACGCCGAAGCAGACTTGACCTGCTACCTGGTGGCTTTACCTACTACTATTGCCACCACCACATTTGAAATTCAATTTGAGCACATTTTTCACCAACCAAAAGTGGGGCCCACCAATTCTAGAATTTTCCACCAAAATGATAAATTCCGAAACATCAACAATTTCAGAACCAGTCACCTCTTAAAATTCATAACAAATCATACGTTCATTTTAACGGTTCAAAATTTGTGGACATATACTCAACTTATATATGTATAACATATCCAATAATCACAACGATCCAACGGTCGGATTTAAAATTATAACTCATACAATAGAGCTGTAAGAACACCAATTTGATCTTTTAATACCTCCAATCCTTAACATTAATTCCTTCATTTATAACCACATAAATAAATCCATCATTTATATTCACATCAAATAAATATTTTCTTATCATATAAATCAATAATTAATTATTCACAAATAATATTACAGAATCACAATTATGACAATCAGGCCGTTCCCAGGAAATAGAGGGCTTTCCAATAAGGATTTCTCCTTACTAGCGCGTAATTAGGTGACAAAACCTCTCCTTAACAGAACTTTCTAGACATTGTCAATAATGCTATCTCATAATATTATTCAAATAATATGAATTATTGATCTGATAATGGGAAATACTGTGTAATGACAATTATTGAAACAACAATAATATAAACTATCAACGCAGCAATTATTGAATCAATAAAATAAAATATTGAATAGTAACTTCACATAACAATTATTGAGTAGTGCCTTCACGTAAGAATCAATAATTTAAAATATCATCTGGTAATACCGGTATGCTACCGCAACAACCACACGTATTACTGTATTTTAACCATCGGGTATTCCAACAGTGTTAACAATAACAACTACGCCGTTATTTATAAAAACTCAAACTTGTCATTTTCTTCATCCAACCATTTTTCGTTATGGGGCCCACAAATAGCTGCGCCGTCGTACGAATATTTCCCGACAAAAAGAATATTCCACGAGCAAACGAATATTCCCCGACAAAAATGAATATTTTACAACCACTTGCATATTTTGTTAAATTTTCACATTTCGTCCATAATCAAAGCATTATATCAAATTAACACCTTATTAATTTAGAATAATGAATAGAGGAAAATTCAAATTTATTATAATAAGTTGGGGTCTTACAACCTCCCCTCCTTATAAAATTTCGTCCTCGAAATTAACGTGACGATACACAGTTTCAAGCGGTGAGGGTACCTCGCTTTCATTTCCGATTCCAACTCCCAGGTCATTTCCTCAATAGCATGGTTCCTCCACCAAACCTTAACTTGTGGTATAACCTTGGTGCGTAGGACATGCTCTTTCCTATCCAGGATCTTAATAGGTACCTCCTCGTACGTTAAATCTTCGGCTATCTCATCTGGTTCCGGTCTTTCACATATTTACGAAGTATAGATATGTGAAAAACATTATGAACACGAGACATGCTTGGAGGTAATGCGAGTCTATAGGCCACATTTTCTATTCGGTCAAGAATCTCAAATGGACCAAAAAATCTTGGATTGAGTTTTCCTCTCTTCCCAAATTATGTGACTCCCTTCCATGGCGCGATACGTAACAATACATGATCCCCAATATTAAATTCCACGTCCTTTCGATGAAGATCCGCATAACTCTTTTATCGGTCATGTGCCATTTGTATACGTGGTCGGATCATTTGGATCTTCTCTATAGTTATGCATACCAATTATGGTCCCAATAATGTTGCTTCACCCACCTCGTCCCAGCATACTGGAGAGCGACATTTTCTTCCATACAATGCCTCGAATGGAGCCATGCCTATACTTGCTTGATAACTGTTGTTGTAGGAGAATTCCACCAATGGTAGGTACTTATCCCAACTCCCTTTGAAATCTAGAACACAAAGTCTTAATAGATCTTCAAGAGTTTGAATAGTCCTTTCTGATTGCCCGTCCGTTTGAGGATGGTATGTTGAACTGAATCGTAAATCTGTGCCCATAGCTTTTTGCAAGCTAACCCAAAATCTTGAAGTGAATCTTGGGTCACGATCCGAAACTATGGATACTAGCATGCCATGAAATCTCACAATCTCATTCACGTACATACGAGCAAGACGTTCAAGGAATAAGTCTCACGTATGGGCAAGAAATGAGCAGACTTGGTTAATCTATCAACAATAACCCAAATCGCATCTATGCCTTGAGAAACTTTGGGAAGACCTGTAACGAAATCCATGGTAATGTGTTCCTACTTCCATTCCGGAATCTCAAGTGGTTACAATGGACCTTTTGGCACTTGATGCTCCGCCTTTACACGTTGACAAGTTAAACACCTCGAGATAAACTCCGCGATCTCTCTCTTTATATTATTCCACCAAAATATATGTCGAAGATCATGATACATTTTGGTACTCCCGGGATGGATTGCAAATGGGGTATTGTGTGCCTCCATCATGATTATATGTTTCAAGTCAGAATCGTTAGGAATGCAAAGTCTAGAGTTGACTCGAAGTATTTTTTTCTTCATCGATTCTTGCTTCGAGAATAGCACCTTCTTGCACTTTCTTCTTCATACGCATCAGCCACAGGTCCGTAGCTTGAGCAGCTTTAACTTTATCGATTAAAGTCGATTCTACTTGTATATTCGCCATCATCATGTGGGTACTTAGAGCCTTTAACTCTATCTCCATCCTTTGCAAGTCATACAAAATGGGCATTTGCGTTGACAATATCGCACTCGTACCCGCGTATGATCTTCTACTCAATGCATCTGCTACTACGTTCGCTTTTCCAGGATGGTATTGAATGGTATGATCGTAATCTTTCAACAGCTCGAGCCAACGTCGTTGTCGCATGTTGAGTTCCTTTTGGGTAAAGAAATATTTGAGGCTTTTATAATCTGTATAGATCTCCACTTTCTCCCCATACAGGTAGTGTCTCCAAATTTTCAACGCGAATACGACTGCTGCCAACTCTAGATCATGAGTAGTATAATTCCTCTCATATTCTTGAGTTGTCATGAGGCATAGGCTATGAATTTGCCATGTTGCATGAGAACACATCCTAACCCTTTGCCTGAAGCATCGTTGTATATAACAAATCCATCCGAGCCAGATGGTATTGCCAGAACAGGTGCCGAAATGAGTCTCCCCTTGAGTTCTTGGAAACTCTTCTCGCAATCCTTGCTCTAACCGAATTTTGTATCTTTATGAGTCTGCTGAGTTAACGGAGTAGCGATTCGAGAAAATCCTTCCACGAATCTCTGATAGTAACCAAATAAGCCTGTAAAGCTACGATTTCTTGATCATTGTCTTGCTGTTGCTCCCAACTTTGTATGGCTTCAATCTTCGCTGGGTCGACAGATACTCCATGTTTTGACACCACGTGCCCAAGGAAGGCTACTTCCTCAAGCCAGAACTCGCATTTCTTCAGCTTGGTATATATCTTGTTTTCACGAAGCCTTTCAAGTTTCAGCTTCAAATGGTGCGCATGATCTTCACGGCTTTTGGAATATATGAGGATGTCATCAATAAAGACAACAACGAACTTATCCAAATATTCCTTGAATACACGGTTCATCATATCCATAAAAGCAGCAGGAGCATTAGTCAATCCAAAAGATATAACTAAGAATTCATAATGCCCGTACCGAGTTCTGAAGGCAGTCTTTGGAATATCCTTAGTTTTAATCTTCAGCTGATGATATCCAGAACGAAGGTCGATCTTTGAAAAGAATTGTGCTCCTTGCAACTAGTCAAACAGGTCATCAATGCTAGGTAATGGATACCTATTCTTGATGGTGACATGGTTTAATTCTCGGTAGTCAATACAAAGTCGCATACTCCCGTCTTTCTTTTTTGCGAATAAAATAGGAGCACCCCAAGGAGATGTACTAGGACGAATGAAACCGATGTCTAATAACTCCTGTAGTTGGACTATTAACTCCTGAAGTTCAATTGGAGCCATTCGATATAGGGTTTTAGAAATGGGCTGTGTACTCGGTTCAAGTTCAATAAAGAATTCAACATCACGTTCTGAGGGTAGACCGGGAAGTTCTTCAGGAAATTCTCTAACAACAGAATTATTATTCAAATCTGACTTGTCTTTGTTCAAATCCATAACATGGGCTAAGAAAGCTTGACATCCGTTTTTTAATAAACGAATAGCTTTATGGCTTGATATGACAATGACTGATTTTAGTGGTTTAGTTGTTTGAATTCGTATGATAGGTTGGGTAGGAATATAAAAACTAACAACCTTACGAAAATAATCAATTTTGGCATGATGAGTGGTTAACCAATCAATTCCTAAAATCACATCAAAATCAAGTATCTTTAAAGAGATAAGATCAACAGGTAATGTGATAGTGCCAACTTGGATTAAGCAAGATTTATAAACAGTGGATGTAACGAAAGTTTCACCCAATCTGAGTCTCACCGATAAATCAAAGTCTAATTTCTCCGGAGTCAAGTTTAAACGTTGAGCACAAGCAGGAGAGATAAATGAATGGGTAGAACCGGTATCTAGTAAGGTATAAACATCGCAAGAATTCAAGATTAGCTTACCCGTGATCACCTCGTTTGGGTTTCTCGCATTTTGGCCAGTCACGACAAACGCTCTTCCAGGAACCGCTGATTTCGACTTATCCGGGACAACCTTTGGAGTTACCATCCCTGCTGAACTTGGTTTTGCTACAGAACAGTCTCGAGCTATATGACCCTCTTTTCCACAGTTATAATATACCATGGATTGTTGTGGGCAGTTTGGGCTGATATGTCCCTCTTTCCCGCATTTGTAACAAACGACTGGTGCTCGTTCTCCTCCCCTAGAAACAATTGATGTTTGTTGTTACGTCTTCATGTTATCATTATTGTACCTTCTCTTTTTGAAATCTCCTCCTGACTCACTCCTTCTATTATCACGGTCACGATTACCACCAGAGTGGTTACCGCTTTTGTCCGATTGTTTTCCTCCCTGCTGGTTTTCATTGCTCCGATGGCTGCCGCCACCGGTATGACCCTGGTTGTGGTCCCTTAGTTTAACATACTCATTATCTCGCTCTAATAATTGAGCCCTGTTTACAACATCTGAATATAAAGAAAATTTATGAGAAATAAGATATTGCCGAATCTCGGGTTTTAGACCTCTCAGAAACATCCTCGTCATTCGTTCCTCATTCTCGACCAAATGAGGTGAAACCGGATAACTCGCAAACTTCGCCTCATCTTTGGGACACCGCCATGTTCTTTTTGTTCTAGTCTCGATAAACTCCACCTCCTTCATATATATTTAATACTTTCGTGAAAGTACTTGTCATTAAACAGCTTCAAATGTTTCCCAAGACATATTGAGTGCGGCGGTCGGTACGCTTCACGACTCCCACCAAAGTCTCCGCCTCACCGCTGAAACATAAAGGTGGCGAATGGAACCTTCTTCTCTCCGCAACCCAAGAAGACATCGAATATTTTGGTAATTTGCTTGACCCACGTTTACGCTTTAATCGGATCCGGCTTTCAATAAATTCGTGGTCCCAACTCCTTGAATCGCTTGGTCAGGATGTATCGCGTTACTATCACTTCCACCCGTATTTTGTACACGAGTGTCCTTCGTCTGATTTTGCATGAATTGCAAAAAGCTCCTAAACATTCTATCATTCATCGTTTGCTCGGTAGTATTGTTTACAGGAGGAATATTGCCTTCCTGTTGTACGTTCTTCTGGTTTGTGACTAAAGGTTGTTCCACAGTCTCATACACTCCATTGTTAACGTTCTCAGCAACCATTCTTAAATACTGCCATAAAACAAGGGTTAATTAAATAAATTAACATATCACATAATATCCATATATTATGACCGACCAACAAATAAACTTAGATAGGACACACTAGCGAAGGATTTACTCATCTCTCCCCTCCTAGTTCTATTCCCCGATCTCCGCCAGAGACCATATCCCTAAGCTTTGATACTAACTGTGACGCTCCCAAAATAGGTATACATCACCCATTCTGAGTCGCCAAATACATGGTACATAAACAAATACAACTTCAATAATACAATTGTCGTGCAAAATACGACAACACATATACTGTGAGTTTGAATACAACTATTGTCTAATAGAGAGTATACAAACTCAAAAAGAGTCCTCATTACAATTATTTACACACTATTTTACAAAATAGTGAGGACTACTAATACAACTACCCTGAACCATCACTCCATACCTCGGCTAGTTCCTGCTATGTTCTCACCTCCTGAGAAGAAAAATGGAACAAAAAGGAAAAGGGTGAGCTCAACTTGTCCAGTAAAGAATATTATGACTAAGATAATATACAACAATTTATCATTAGTCTTCAACAGGGAAAAATCTGATAAAATATAATAGACAACAAGTTTTAGATCAACAACTGCAGCGGAAACAACAATCCATTAGAAGAGTCAAGTAGAGAAAGAATTCCACTATCTTCTAAGATTTAAAAGTCCATCATCAATATTTTATCCCTATAACATCAATTAATATACATCTTGAATCAAATATTCATCTTTTTCACACGAGCCAAAGATATTCATTTTTATCACCAGTTGGTTATGTTCATCTCAACACCTGTTCATCTTTGCACTACGGGACAAAGATATTCATTAGGTAATCATTCATCTTTGTACTACAGGCCAAAGATATTCAATAATATCATCATTTAGGACTGAGGATGATGAAAAATATTTTAAAAAAAACGAATCCAGTGAGACAGAAGGACAAATATTAGGGATTCGTGTAACAGTTTATCCAAGATCAATAATACTTCATAATAACCAATTGTGAAGTAGAATTCAAAATAAAGATCAAAACATGGATATAATCAAAGATAGTAACCATAATAGACATCTTGGACAAAAAGGAAAAAATTCATTTTTCGATGAATAGTGTCGTATTCGTGAATAGTGCCATATACGTGAATAGTGCCGTATACGTGAATAGTAACCCCGACACAAAATGTTCCAAATTTGATAAAAAAAATCAGACCAATATTTCGGCATAATGATATTGAAAGAAATAATATCATATACGAAGAAAATAACATCCCTTACCTCAAAGAAACAAAGATTTCTAATGAAATGTCTGATATGATCTTTGAATGAAACTTGTCTTTAATAGCAACTCTCAAAGTATCTAAATACTCACAAAATACGCTCGATAATATAGAGATAGAAAGAGAGAAAGCTTATGTTTCTTGTGTGATTTTCAATTCTAACTTAGCCCTCTATTTATAGGAAAATGTTAGCGACGCCAAGCAAGACTTGACTGCTACACCGATGGCTTTACCTGCTACTATTGCCACCCACCACATTTGAAATTCAATTTGAGCACATTTCTCACCAACCAAAAGTGGGGCCCACCAATTCTAATATTTTCCACCAAAATGATAAATTCCGAAACTTCAACAATTTCTGAACCAGTCACCTCTTAAAATTCATAACAAATCATATGTTCATTTTTAACGGTTCAAAATTTGTGGACATATACTCAACTTATATATGTATAACATATCCAAAGATCACAACGATCCAACGGTCGGATTAAAAATTATAACTCATACAATAGAGCTGTAAGAAAACCGATTTGATCTTTTAATACCACCAATCCGACAAAATACTGATAAAATAACTCAACATTAATTCCTTCATTTATAACCACATAAATAAATCCATCATTTATATTCACATCAAATAAATATTTTCTTATCATATAAATCAATAATTAATTATTCATAAACAATATTACAGAATCACAATTATGATGATCGAATTCGTTCCTGTGAAAGAGGGGCTTTCCAATAAGGATTTCTCCTTCATTGGTGCAATTGATTAGGTGACCAAACCTCTCTCGATGTAACTTTCTAGACATTGTCAATAATGCTATCTCATAATATTATTCAAATAATATGAATTATTGATCCGATAATGGAAAATACGTAATGACAATTATTAAAACAACAATAATATAAACTATCAACGCAGCAATTATTGAATTAATAAAATAAAATATTGAATAGTAACCATCGTAACAATTATTGAGTAGTGCCTTCTTACGTAAGAATCAATAATTTAAAATACTTGCAATACAATCGTGGTGTATTCTTTGTGCAACCATGCGTATTAATCGTATTTTAACCACCGGATATTCAACGGTGTTAACTTGAATAACCACGCTGTAGTTATTTATAAAAACTCAAACTTGTCGTTTTCTTCATCCAACCGTTTTTCGTTATGGGACCCACAAATGGCTGCGCCGTCGGATGAATATTCCCCGACAAAAAGAATATTCCACGACCAAATGAATATTCCTTGACAAAAATGAATATTTTACAACCACTTGCTTATTTTGTAAAATCTTCACATTTCGCCCATAACCAAAGCATTATATCGAATTAACACCTTATTAATTTAGAATAATGAATAGAGGAAAATTCAATTTTATTATAATAAGTTGGGGTCTTACATGGTATGCACAGAGGAACAGAAGGTTCCATTCACCACCTTTATGTTCCGTGGTGAGGCAGACTACTGGTGGGAGTCTGTGAAGCGTACCCAGCCTTCCGCACTCAGCATGTCTTGGGAAACATTTCCGAAACTATTTAATGACAAGTACTTTCCTAAAAGTATTCGTCATATGAAGGAGGTGGAGTTTATTAGACTGGAACGAAACAACATGATTTGTCCCAAAGACGAGGCAAAGTTTGCGAGTTATCCGTGTTCGCACCTCATTTGGTAGAGAATGAGGAACGAATGACAAGGATGTTTCGAAGAGGCCTAAAACCCGAGATTCGGCAATATCTTATCCGTAAGACCCCCAATTTTATGAAATAAAAGTATTCAATTTTTCTATTCAAGAAATGGTTAAATTGATAAAAGTTAAAGTTAAGGGTGATATATGAATTTTTTTCAAAATACGCAAGTGGTTATAAAATATTCATTGTTGTTTAGAATATTCGTTTAGTCGTGGAATATTCTTTCCGCTTGAATATTCGTATTTACAACGTGCCACCCATTTATGGGCCCCATAATGAAGATAACTCATCGATGAAGAAAATGACAAATTTGAGTTTTTATAAATAACGGTGTAGTTGTTACCATTAACACCGCTGAATAATTCGATGGTTAAAATACGATGAATACGATATAGTTGCATAAGAGCACACTGCAGATTGCATGATATTTTTTAATTATTGATTCTTACGTGAGAAGGCACTACTCAATAATGGTTACAGTAATTACTGTTCAATATTTTATTTTATTGATTCAATAATTGTTGCGTTGATATTTATATTATTGTTGTTTCAATAATTGTCACCGCATGATTCCATTATCGATCAATAATTCATATTATTTGAATAATATTATTAGATAGCATTATTGGCAATGTCTAGAAAGTTCTCACAAGGAGAGGTTTGGTCACCTAATTGTGCGCTAGTAAGAGAAATCCTTATCTAAAGCCCCTCTTTCTCGAACCGCTGCGGGTATCATAAATGTGATTCGTAATATTATATTATATGAATAATTAATTATTGATTTATATTTGTAAGGAAATATTTATTTGATGTGGATATAAATGATGGATTTATTTATGTGGTTATAAATGAAGGAATTAATGTTGAGGTATTTTATCAAGATTTTGCTCTGATCGAGGTATTAAAAGATCAAATCGTTGTTCTTCTTACAGCCTTTATCATGTGAGTTATAATTTTTAATCTGACCGTGGGATCGTTATTATTTTTGGATATGTTATACATATATAAGTTGAGTATATGTTCACAAATTTTGAACCGTTAAAAATGAACTAATGATTTGTTATGAATTTTAAGAGGTGACTGATTCGGAAATTAGGTTTATAAATGATTTTGGTGGAAAATTCTAGAAATGGGTGGGCCCCACTTTTGGTTGTTGGGGAAGATGCCTGATTTTGGTGGGTGGAATAGTAGCGGTGTAAAGCCATCGTGTAGCAAAAAGTCTGTCGGCGTGCTAACATTTTCCTATAAATAGATGGCTAAGTTAGAATTGAAAATCACACCAGAAACATAAGTTTTCTCTCTTTTTCTCTATAGATTATCGAGTGTATTTTGTGAGTACTTAGATACTTGGTGAGTTGCTATTCATCAGTGCAAGTTTCCTTCAGCGTTATATCCGATATCCAATCAAAAGTGTTGCTCTTTTGAGGTAAGGGATAGTAAGGGATATTAAGGGATGTTATATTCTTCATAATGATGTTATTCTTTCAATATCATTATACTGACATATTGGTATGGATTTTATTGTGGAATTTCTACCCTTTTGAGTCGGGATTACTATTCACGTATACGGCACTATTCATGTATATGGCACTATTTACGTATATGACATTATTTACGATACCAGTGCTTATGTCAAAATAGGTATACAACACCCATTCTCGAGTCGCCAAATACATGGTACGTAAAGCAAACTACAACTTCAATAATACAATTGTCGTGGCAAAATACGACAACACATACCGTGAGTTTAAATACAAATATTGTCTTCTGCATAATATCCACACTCAAATAAGTCCTCATTATAATTATTCAAACACTATTTTACAAAAATAGTGAGGACTCGCTAAAACATCTTTCTAGAACCATCACTCCA
Organism: Panax quinquefolius; assembly: GCA_020205615.1. Lineage (NCBI taxonomy): Eukaryota > Viridiplantae > Streptophyta > Magnoliopsida > Apiales > Araliaceae > Panax > Panax quinquefolius. The sequence goes on along the minus strand of CM035170.1, from coordinate 16,569,202 downwards.
TACTTCCGACTAGTTCCTCGCTATGTTCTCACCTCCCCGAGAAAAAATGGAACAAAAAGGAAAAGGGTGAGCTCAACTAGCCCAGTAAAGAATATTATGACTAAGATAATATACAACAAATTATCGTTAGTCTTCAACAGGAAAAAATCTGATAAAATATAATAGCCAACAAGTTTTAGATCAACAACCGCAATGAAAATAAAGAATCCATTAGAAGAGTCAAGAGAGAAATGAGTTCTACTATCTTCTAAGATTTAAAAGTCCATCATAAATATTTTATCCCTGTAACAATAATCAATATACATCTTTAATCAAATATTCATCTTTGCACTACAGGCCAAAGATATTCATTTGTATCACCAATGGTCATGTTCATCTCAACACTGCTCATCTTCAGACTACGGCCAAAGATATTCATCGCTTAATCATTTATCTTTGCACTACAAAATCAAAGATATTTAGTAATATCATCATTTAGGACCGAGGATGATGAAAAATATTTTAAAGAAAAACGAATCCAAAGGAAACTAAAGGACAAATAGTAGGGATTCAGATAATAGCTTTATCCAAGATCAATAATACTTCATAAATACCAATTTTGAAGCGTAATTCAAAAATAAAGATCAAAACATGGATACAATCAAAGATAGTAACCATAATAGACATCTTGGACAAAAAGAAGAAAATTTCATTTTTCTATGAATAAAGCCAGATTCGTGAATAAAGGTCGATACGCGAATAAGGTCGATACGTGAATAGTAACCCACACAAAAAGTTCCAAATTTGATAAAATTCAGATCAATATTTCTAAGATAATGATATCAAGAAATAATATCATATATGAAGAAAATAACATCCCTTACCTCAAAATATCAAGATTTCCGATCGAATATCTAGATAAGGTCAAGGAAACTTGCAGATCGATGAATAGAAACTCACAAAGTATCTAAATACTCACAAAATACACTCAATAATCTAGAGAGAGAAAGAGAGAAAACTTGTTTCGTGTGATTTTCAATTCTAACTTAGCCTCTATTTATAGGAAAATGTTAGCAGACTCGACCAAGAACCCCGATGGCTTTACCTCGCTACTATTCCCACCCACCACATTTGAAATAAATTCAAAGACATTTCTTCACCAACCACAAGTGGGGCCCACTCAATTCTAGAATTTTCCACCAAAATCATTTATAAACCTAATTTCTCGAATCACCACCTCTTAAAATTCATAACAAATCATACGCTCATTTTAATCTGCTCAAAATTTGTGGACATATACTCAACTTATATATGTATAACATATCCAAAAATTACAACGATCCAACTATTTGATTAAAAATTATAACTCACACAATATATCTAAAAACACCGGTTTAATTTTTAATACCTTCATTCCGGCAAAAAAATACCGATAAAACACCTCAACATTAACTCCTTCATTTTTAACCACAATAAATATATCCAACATTTATATCCACATAAAATAAATATTTCCTTATCATATGAATCAATAATTAATTATTCACAAATAATATTATGTAATCACATTTATGACAACCAGTGCCGCTCCTGTGAGAAAGAGGGGCTTTCCAATAAGAATTTCTCCTTATCATGCAAGCAATTAGGTGACCAAACCTCTCCTCGATGTAACTTTCTAGACATTGCCAATAATGCTATCTAATAATATTATTCAAATAATATGAATTATCGATCCGATAATGGGAAATATCAGTAAAAAGGACAATTATTGAAACAACAATAATATAAAATATCAACGCAAAGAATTATTGAATCAATAAAATAAAATATCGAATAAGAATTCATCGTAATAATTATCGAGTAGTGCCTTCACGTAAGGATCAATAATTCATCAATACTGCGTATCCACGCCAGACATCAGATTTTTTTAACCACCGGGTATTCCAACAAAGTTGTTAATGTGAATAACTACGCCAAGTTATTTATAAAAACTCAAACTTGTCGCTTTTCTTCATCCGACAATTATTCTCATATGGGGCCCATAAATGATCATACCGTCGCATTTAATATTCCCCGACAACAAGAATATTCCACGACCAAACGAATATTCCCCGACAACAATGATTATTTTATAACCACTGCATATATTTTGCAAAATTTGCACATTTCACCCATAACCGTAGAATTATATCAAATTAATACCTTATTATTCACAAATATAATTAGAGGAAATTCGATTTTATTTATAATAAGTTGGGGTCTTACAACCTCCCTCCTTATGAAATTTCGTCCTCGAAATCGACATACGCACTGTGTTTCAAAAGGTGAGGATACCTCGCTTTCATTTCGATTCCAACTCCTGTGTCATTTCTTCAATAAGCATGGTTTCTCCATAAAACCTTAACTTGTGGTATAACCTTGGTGCGTAGGATATGCTCTTTTCCTATCCAAGATCTTAACAGTACTTCTTCAGACGTTAAATCTTCTGGCTATCTCGTCTCGTTCTAACGCAATAATATGGTTCGGTCTTTCACATATTTACGGCTATGGATATGTGAAAAACATTATGAACACGAGACATACTTGAGGTAATGCGAGTCTATAGCCACATTTCCTATTCGGGGCAAGAATCTCAAATGGACCAACAAATCGTGGATCGAGCTTTCTCTCTTCCCAAATCTTTGTAACTCCCTTCCATGGTGCAACACGTAATAATACATGATCCCCAATATTAAATTCCACGCCTTTTCGATGAAGATCCGCATAACTCTTTTGTCGATCTTGTGCCGCTTTGTATACGCTTGTCGAATCATTTGATCTTTTCTCGTAGTCATGCATTTAATTCTCGTCCCAACAACGCTGCTTCTCCCACCTCGCCCCAAAGATATATCGAGAACGACACTTTTCGGCCCATACAACGCCTCAAATGGAGCCATGCCTATACTTGCTTGATAACTGTTGTTGTAGGAGAATTCCACCAAAGGTAAGTACTTATCCCAACTTCCTTTAAAATCTAGGACACAAAGTCTTAATAGATCTTCAAGGGTTTGAATAGTCCTCTCTCGATTGTCCGTCCGCTTGAGGATGGTATGCCAAATCAATCAGAACTGCGCTCCATAGCTTTCTCGCAAGCTAACCCAAAATCGTGAAGTGAATCTTCGGGTCACGATCCAAAACTATGGATACCGGCATGCCATGCAATCTCACAATCTCATTCACGCATATACGAGCAAGACGCTCAAGGAATAAGTCTCACGATTTCGGTAAGAAATGGGCGACTTGGTTAATCTATCAACAATAACCCAAATCGCATCTATGCCTTGAGAAACTTTGGGAAGACCTCAGAACGAAATCCATAGTAATGTGTTCCCACTTCCATTTCGGAATCTCAAGTGGTTGTAATGGACCCTTTGGCACTTGATGCTCCGCCTTTACACGCCGACAAGTTAAACACCTCGAGATAAACTCCGCGATCTCTCTCTTCATATTGTTCCACCAAAATGTATGTCGAATATCATGATACATTTTGGTACTCCTGTGATGGATTGCAAACGGGGTGTCAGTGTGCTCCCATCATGATTCTATGCTTCAAGTCGTAATCGTTAGAACACAAAGTCCGAGTTGAATCTAAGTATTCCTTCTTCATCGATTCTCGCTTCGAATAGCTCCTTCTTGCACTTTCTTCTTCATACGACGCCTCCAGTGTCCGTAGCTTGAGCAAATTTTTAACTTTATCGATTAAAGCCTGCTCTACTCAGATATTCGCCATCATCATGTGGGTCCCTGAGTCTTTAATTCTACCTCCATCCTTTGCAAGTCATACGTAATGGGCCTTTGATTAACAATATCGCACTCAGACTCGCATATGATCTTCTACTCAATGCGCCACCTACTACGCTCGCTTTTCCAGATGATATCAATAGTGTGATCGTAATCTTTCAATAGTTCAAGCCAACGCCGCTGCCGCATGTTGAGTTCTTTTTTGGGTGAAGAAATATTTGAGGCTTTTTATGGTCCGTATAAATCTCCACTTTCTCCCCATACAAGTAGTGTTCCAAATTTTCAACGCGAATACGATCGCCGCTAACTCTAGATCACGAGTAGGATAATTCCTCTCATATTCTTTTGAGTTGTCGTGAGGCATAGGCTATGACTTTCCCATGTTGCATGAGAACGCATCCTAACCCTTTGCCAAGCATCACAGAGATATAACAAATCCATCCGCATCGATGGTATTGCTGTAACAAAAAGCCAAATGAGTCTCCTCTCGAGCTCTTGGAAACTCTTCTCGCATTCCTCGCCCCATACAAATTTTGTATCTTTCGAGTCAACTGAAGTTAATCTGAGTAGCGATTCGAGAAAATCCTTCCACGAATCTCCGATAATAACCAACCAAATTAAGCCCGTAAAGCTACGCACTTTGGCCACCGACTTTTGGTTGCTCCCTAACTTTGTATCGCTTCAATCTTCACCGGTCGATAGATACTCCATGTTTTGACACCACGCGCCCAAGGAATGCTACTTCCTCAAGCCGTAACTCGTGATTTCTTCAAATTTTGCATAAAGTTTGTTTTCACGGCCTTTCAAGTATCACCAAATGGTGCTCATGATCTTCACGGCTTTTGAATAGATGAGGATGTCATCAATAAAGACAACAACAAACCGATCCAAATATTCCTTGAATACACTGCTCATCATATCCATGAAAGCAAAGAGGAGCATTAGTCAATCCAAAAGACATGACTAAGAATTCATAATGCCCGCATCGAGTTCTCAAGGCGCCTTTGAATATCCTCGCTTTTAATCTTCAAATTGATGATATCCGTAATCTAAGATCGATCTTTGAAAAGAATTGTGCTCTCAGAATCGGGTCGAAACAGTCATCAATCGAGGTAGCGGATACCTATTCTTGATGGTGACATGGTTTAATTCTCAGTAGTCAATACAAAGTCGCATACTCCCGCCTTTTCTTCTTTACTTAATAAAACAGAGCACCCCAAGGAGATGTACTAGACGAATGAAACCTATGTCTAACAATTCCTCAGAGTTGGACTTTTAACTCCTCAAGTTCAATAGAGCCATTCGATATGGGGTTTTAAAATGGGTTTTGTACCTTACCAAGGTCAATAAAGAATTCAACATCACGCTCTGGGTAGACCGAAAGTTCTTCAGAAATACATCGTAAAATTCTCTAACAATGTAAATATTATTCAAATCGACTTGTCTTTGTTCAAATCCATAACATGGGCTAAGAAAGCTTGACATCCGCTTTTCAATAAACGAATAGCTTTATGGCTTGATATGATAAATGACTCGATTTTAGTGGTTTAGTTGTTTGAATTGTATGACAGTGTCAAGTTGGTTAGAATATGAAAACTAACAACCTTACGAAAACAATCAATTTTGGCATGATGAGTGGTTAACCAATCAATTCCTAAAATCACATCAAAAGCAAGTATCTTTAAAGATATAAGATCAACAGTAATGTGATAGTGCCAACTTGATCATGCAAGATTTATAAACCGTAGATGTAACGAAGGTTTCACCCAACGGAGTTTCAACAGATAAGTCAAAGTCCAATTTCTCCTGAGTCAAGTTTAAACGCTGAGCACAAGCAGAGAGATAAAAGAATGGGTAGAACCCAGATTCAGTAAGGTATAAACTTCAAAGAGTTCAAGATTAGCTTACCCAGAATCACCTCGCTCGTTCCTCGCTTTTGGCTACCACGACAAACGCCTTCCAGAACCGCCGATTTTGACTTATCCGGATGTTTTCTTGAGTCACCATCCCCGCTGAACTTGGTTTTGCTATGTAACAATCCCGAGCTATGTGGCCTTCCTTTCCACAACTTGTAACATACCTTGATTGTTGTGGATGCTTTGGGGCCGATATGTCCTCTTCCCGCATTTGTAACATCTAACCGGCGGTCGCTCTCCTCCCCTAGAATTTGTTGTTGGTGCCGGTGTCATTGCCGATGTCTTCCCGCCATTGTTGAATCTCCTTTTCAAAATTTCCACTGACTCACCTCTCTATTATTATCACGGCCATGATGACCACCCGAGTGGTTACCGCTTTGTTCGTATTTTTCCTCCTCGCTCGTTATTATCATCGCCCGATGATCACCACCACCGTATGACCTCGTCAGGGTCCCCTACTGAACATACTCATTATCTCGCTTCTAATAATTGAGCCCTGCTTACAACATCTCAATATAAAGAAAATTTATGAGATATAAGATATCGTCAATCTCTGCTTTAGACCTCTCGTAAAAACATCCTCGCTATTCGCTCCTCATTTTCACCAAATGAGGTGCAAACCTCGATAACTCGCAAACTTCACCAGATCGACACCGCCATGTTGTTTTGTTCCAAATCGATAAACTCCACCTCCTTCATACGACGAAATACTTTCGTGAAAGTACTTGTCATCAATAGTTTCAAACGCTTTCCCAAGACATGCCGAAAAGCGTCGGTCAAGTACGCTTCACGCATTCCCACAAAGAGTCCGCTTTCACCGCTGAAACATATAAAGGTGGCGAATGGAACCTTCGTTCTCCGCATGCATCCCAAGACATCGAATATCTTGGTAATTTGTTTGACCCACGCTTCCGCCATGATGATCGATCCCGCTTTTCCTTAAATTCGTGTGGTCCCAACTCCTCGAATCGCTTGGTCGATAAGTCGCGCATTGCTATCATTTCCACCCGTATTTTGTGCACGAAGTCTCCTCGTCTGTTTTTGCATGAACCGCAAAAAGCTCCTAAACATTCCATCATTCATCGCTTGCTCTTGTAGTTGTTGTTTACAGAGGAATATTGCCTTCCTCGCTGTACGCTTCTCCCGGTTTGTAATTAAAAGGTTGTTCCACACACGCCTCATACACTCCATCATTAACGCTCTCAAATACCATTCTTAAATACGCCATAAAACAAGGGTTAATTAAACAAATTAACATATCACATAATATCCCTATATTACGACCGACCAACAAATAAGCTTAGATAAGACACACTAGCGAAGGATTTACTCATCTCTCCCTCCTAGTTCTATTCCCCGATCTCCGCCAGAGACCATATCCCTAAGCTCGATATTAACTCGACGACGCCCCCAAATAGGTATACAACACCCATTCCGAAGTCGCCAAATACATGGTACGTAAAGCAAACTACAACTTCAATAATACAATTGTCGTGGCAAAATACGACAACACATACGTGAGTTTAAATACAAATATTGTCTTCTAGATAATATCCACACTCAAATAAGTCCTCATTATAATTATTCAAACACTATTTTACGTAAATAAAGAGGACTGCTAAAAAACATCTTTCTAGAACCATCACTCCGCACTCGACTAGTTCCTCGCTATGTTCTCACCTCCCGAGAAAAATGGAACAACAAAAAGGAAAAGGGTGAGCTCAACTAGCCCAAGAGAAAGAATATTACGACTAAGATAATATACAACAAATTATCGTTAGTCTTCAACAGGAAAAATCGATAAAATATAATAGCCAACAAGTTTTAGATCAACAACCGCAATGAAACAACAATCCATTGTAAGAGTCAAGTAGAGAAATGAGTTCTACTATCTTCTAAGATTTAAAAGTCCATCATCAATATTTTATCCCCGTAACAACAATCAATATACATCTTTAATCAAATATTCATCTTTGCACTACAGCCAAAGATATTCATTTGTATCACCAAATGGGTCATGTTCATCTCAACACTGCTCATCTTTGCACTACGCCAAAGATATTCATCGCTTAATCATTTATCTTTGCACTACAGTCAAAGATATTTAGTAATATCATCATTTAGGACCGAGGATGATGAAAAATATTTTAAAGAAAAAAATCGAATCCAAAGGAAACTAAGGACAAATAGTAGGATTCAGATAATCTTTATCCAAGATCAATAATACTTCATAAATACCAATTTTGAAGCAAATTCAAAAATAAAGATCAAAACATGGATACAATCAAAGATAGTAACCATAATAGATCTTGGACAAAAAGAAGAAAATTTCATTTTTATGAAATAGTCAGATTCGTGAATAAGGTCAGAATACGTGAATAAAGGTCGATACGTGAATAGTAAACCCCGACACAAAAAGTTCCAAATTTGATAAAAATTCAGATCAATATTTCCAAGATAATGATATCAAGAAATAATATCATATATGAAGAAAATAACATCCCTTACCTCAAAATATCAAGATTTCCGATCGAATATCTGTATATAAGTCAAGGAAACTTGCACCGATGAATAGAAACTCACAAAGTATCTAAATACTCACAAAATACACTCAATAATCTAGAGAGAGAAAGAGAGAAAACTTGTTTCGTGTGATTTTCAATTCTAACTTAGCCTTTCTATTTATAGGAAAATGTTAGTTAGCAGACTTGACCAAGAACCCCGATGGCTTTTACTCGCTACTATTCCCACCCACCACATTTGAAATAAATTCAAAGCACATTTCTTCACCAACCACAAGTGGGGCCCACTCAATTCTAGAATTTTCCACCAAAATCATTTATAAACCTAATTTCCTAATCACCACCTCTTAAAATTCATAACAAATCATACGCTCATTTTTAATCTGCTCAAAATTTGTGGACATATACTCAACTTATATATGTATAACATATCCAAAATTACAACGATCCAACTATTTGATTAAAAATTATAACTCACACAATATATCTCAAAAACACTAGTTTAATTTTTAATACCTTCATTCCAACAAAAATACTGATAAAACACCTCAACATTAACTCCTTCATTTTTAACCACAATAAATATATCCAACATTTATATCCACATAAAATAAATATTTTCTTATCATATGAATCAATAATTAATTATTCACAAATAATATTACAGAATCACATTTATGACAACCAGGCCGTTCCCAGGAAAGAGGGGGCTTTCCAATAAGAATTTCTCCTTATCAAGCGCCATAAATTAGGTGACCAAACCTCTCCTCGATGTAACTTTCTAGACATCGCCAATAATGCTATCTAATAATATTATTCAAATAATATGAATTATCGATCCGATAATGGGAAATATCAGGCAAAGACAATTATCAAACAACAATAATATAAAATATCAACGCAAAGAATTATCAATCAATAAAATAAAATATCGAATAAGAATTATCGTAATAATTATCGAGTAGTGCCTTCACGTAAGGATCAATAATTCATCAATACCGCGTATCCACGCCAGACATCGATTTTAACCACCGGTATTCCAACAAAGTTAAATCAGTGAATAACTACGCCGTTATTTATAAAAACTCAAACTTGTCGCTTTTTCATCCGACAGCTTATTCTCATATGGGCCCATAAATGATCAAGGCTACTGGCAGCATTTAATATTCCTAACAACAAGAATATTCCACAACAAGAATATTCCACCAAATAAATTATTCTATTAACAACAACAATGATTATTTTATAACCACTGCATATTTTGCAAAATTTGCACATTTCACCCATAACCAGAAATTATATCAAATTAATACCTTTATTCACATTCACAAATATATTTAGAGGAAATTCAATTTTATTTATAATAAGTTTGCCACTATCATACAAGATGTCTAATGACATACAACCTCGTGTCCTCATAAGATGTGGTTGTGCTCATCCACTTGCCGAGTATATTTACGAGCACTACCTATATAATCTTGGTGTTTGTTTGAAGTATAATTCTCAATTAGAGACAAAGGAGATAATGATATGTCAAGAGAAGACTCACCATTGGGAAGAATATGATAGTAATCTTCTCATTTTTCTTTAGGGTCTATTGGGTCAACCAAGGATAATTCTATGGCCATATGATATCTATCATAACCTGTAAGCACCTACCACCATGTACGAAGGTTTCCTCGAGCACTTCCCAAAGATTCTAATTTCTAAAATAGTTTTTGAGTATACCTTTATGTAAGGTGTCATTGTGACGTGCTATCCAAGGTTGGGATGAGAGTCACAATTGGTATATATTTGTATCCAAACTCACAGCATATGTGTTGTTGTATTTTGCACGACAATTGTTGTAATAAAGTTGTAGTTGTTTTCTGTACCATGTATTTGGCGACTCAGAATGGGTTGGATGGAATGGACCTATTTTGGGGTTGTCACATTATCTCTCATAAATTTTCTTTATATTCAGATGTTGTCAACAGGACTCAATTATTAGAGCGAGATAATGAGTATGCTCAACCGAAGGACCATAATCAGGGTCATACCGGTGACAGCAGTCATCGAGCGATGATAACCAGCGGGGAAGAAAGAATATAGATAAAAGCGGTAACCACTCGGGTGGTAATCGTGGCCATGATAATAGGAGAGGTGATTCATGTTGAAATTTCAGAAAGAGAAGATTCAACAATGACGATAATACATCAACAGCAGCACCAACACCAACAACAAATTCTAGGGGAGGAGAACGACTGCCAGTTAGATGCTACAGATGCGGAGAAGAGGGACACATAAGTCCAAACTGTTCACAACCTTCCAAGGTGTGTTTCAGTTGTGGAAAAGACGGTCATATATCCCCCTTTTGTCCCAGAGCGAAGTCAAGTCCAAATTGACTACGACACCACGCGCGTATTACACGACAAAAACAAAGCTCTGATAGTTCAAGGAGGGCATTTGTCACGACCGCCAAACGCGAGAAACCCGAACGAGGTGATCACGGTAAGCTAATCATAAACTTTTGCAAGTTTATACCTTATTAGATACACCTGTTCTACCCATTCTTTATCTCTCCCCTCTTGTGCTCAACGTTTGAACTTGACTCCGAAGAAATTAGACCTTGACTTATCTGTTGAGACTCCATTAGGAGAAACTTTTATTGCATCTACTGTTTATAAATCTTGCTTGATTCAAGTTGGAACCATAACATTATCTACCGATCTTATTTCGTTGAAAATACTTGTTTTTGATGTGATTTTAGGGATTGATTGGTTAACCACTCATCATGCTAAAATTGATTGTTTTCGTAAGGTTATTAGTTTTCATATTCCTAACCAACCTGTTATGCGAATTCAAACAACAAAACCACTAAAGTCAATCACTATCATATCAATCCATAAAGCTATTCGTTTATTAAAAAACGGATGTCAAGCTTTCTTAGACCATGTCACGGACTTGAACAAAAACACGTCAGATTTGAATAATATTTCTATTGTTAGTGAATTTCCGACGATTTCTCAAGAACTTCCCGCCTACCCCTTAACGTGAAGTTGAATTCTTTATTGACCTTGAACCGTACACAAAGCCCATTTCTAAAACCCCATATCGAATGGCTCCTATTGAACTTCGTGGAGTTAAAGGTCCAACTACGAGAGTTGTTGGACATCGGTTTCATTCTGGCCCTAAGACATCTCCTTAGGGTGCTCCTATTTTATTCGTAGAAGAAGAAAGACGACGAGAGTATGCGACTTTTATATTGACTACCGTGAATTAAATCATGTCACCATCAAGAATAGTATCCGCTACCTCACATCGATGACCCGCTCACCAGCCGCAAGGAGCACAATTCTTTTCAAAATCAATCTTCGCTTCGGATATCATCACCGGAGATTAAAATCGAGGATATTCCAAAGATCGCCTTAACTCAAAGACGGGCATTATGAATTCTTAGTCATGTCTTTTGGATTGACTAATTCTCCCGCTGCTTTCATGGATATGATGACCCGTGTATTCAAAGAATATTTGGACCAGTTCTTTGTTGTCTTTATTGATGACATCCTCATCTATTCCAAAAGTCGTGAAGATCATGAGCACCATTTGAAGCTGGTACTTCAAAGACTTCGTGACAACAAGCTATATGCCATTTTGAAGAAATGCGAGTTCTGGCTTGAGGAAGTAGCATTCCTTGGGCACGTGGTGTCAAAACATGGAGTATCTGTCAACCCGGTGAATATTAAAGCAATACAAAGTTGGGAACAACCAAAGTCAGTGACCGAAGTACGTAGCTTTCTGGGCTTAGCTGGTTACTATCAGAGATTCATGGAAGGATTTTCTCGAATCGCTACTCCGTTAACTCAGCTGACTCGTAAAGATACAAAATTCGGTTGAAGTGAGGATTGTGAGAAGAGATTTCAAGAACTCAAGGGGAGACTCATTTCGCCACCTGTTTTGATAATACCATCTGGTTCAGATGGATTTGTTATCTATAGCGATGCTTTAGGCAAAGGGTTAGGATGTGTTCTTATGCACCATGGGAAAGTTATAGCCTATGCCTCGCGACAACTCAAAGAATATGAGAGAAATTATCCTACTCATAATTTGGAGTTGGCAGCAGTCATTTTCGCATTAAAGATCTGGAGACACTACCTGTGACGCCCCCAAAATTAGGTATACATCACCCATTCTGAGTCGTCAGATACATGGTACAAAATTCAAATACAACTTCATTTATACAAATGTTGAGCTATCGTATAGAATACAACCACAGTTAACTATGAGTTTTAATACAAATGTATGTAACTCTCATGGTACCTCGACCACAACCTTACAATGATACTTTACATAAAAGTATAGTCAAACACTGTTTTAGGAATTAAAATCTTTGGGAAGTGCTCAATGAAACCTTCGTACATGGGAGGCCATGCGTCTAGGTTATGATAGATATCATATGTCCATAGAATTATCCTTGGTTGACCCAATAGACCCCAAAGAAAAATGAGAAGATTACTATCATCTTCTTTCCAATGGTGAGTCTTCTCTTGGCATATAACTATCTCCACTGTCTCCAAGTGAAAATTATATTTCAAATAAATTCCAAGATCGTATAGGTAGTGCTCGTAGATATACTCAACAAGTGGATGCCCACAACCCTGTCTTATGATAACACGAGGATGTAAGTCATTAGACATCTTGTATGATAGTGGCAAAACACCTTTCCAAAGTTGGGTTCACCTCACCCTATTCAGTTAACCAAAATTAAATATCAAATGATGTATATAATATGACACACTTATCTAATGTTCTCAATAAAATTATTTTCATACTATTTTGGGAGAACCTCAACAGCTATAGACCACCGTTCTAATCCTCTTAATACCCCACTCGACCCAGCTACACTTTTATTACCTGAAAGGAATTATGAAGCAAAAGGGTGAGCATATGGTAGATAATAAAACTTTCATCAATAATAAATCAGAGATTCAGAACATATGGTAGATAATAAAACTTTTCAACCATAGTTGCAGCGGAACGAGCAATCCATTAGAAGAGTCAAATAGACCATCAGGTCTATTATCTCCTCCATGTTAAAAGTCCACCAATAATATTTTATCCCTGTAACATCAATCAACAATTCCTGTCCACAATCATATGAATAACTCATAATCATAATTGTTATTCTGAATTCCTTTTCGCACCCAAGACGAAGATAATTTTCATCACCTATCTTCACCAAAACATCAAAATTATGGTTATACCAAATCACAATTCCCCGCCAGAATCATTAAATCATCTTCGCACTACTACCAAAGATATTCATTATTATCACATCCATGAATTAATATTTCATCACGAGACTCACCAATAATTAATCCACATCATCGAATCATCCATGTACTACGTGCCAAGGACATTCTTTAAGATATCACGACCACGAATTATCCATGCACTACGGGCCAAAGATAATCGTGTTTTCATCAACTGTCCCGATCATGCCATAAAATAATTCATCTTTGCACCCTCGGTCAAGAGAATCCATAGCCATAATCATACCAAAACCGTCCCATCAATGCACTACGGCCAACGAGGACTTTTTCCACATCATTTGTAACATTACGATCATGATTATACCGAATAATCCCTGGTCATAATCATATCAAGTCCATTTATGCACTACAGGCCACAGATGACTTTCAACATATTATAAACATGAGGATGATGACAATATTATAAGCATTAGTCAAACTAAATCAAGGATAAATATTAAAGACTTTAAATTTATCTAAATATTATCAATCACTTAATAAAATCATAATCTAATATTGTTAATATTATAACAATATTTTAATCATTCCTTAAACTTATAAACAATTTAATTTAATTGTTTACACTTTTTCAAATAATGCATTTAATAATTCAAAATGCCATACTCATAAGATTTCATCACCAATAATCAAATTACTCATCAAAATCAGATATACCTTATATATAGGATTTTCAAGCCATAAAATCTTATTTACCAATTTTTCAACTTCACATAACATATTTAATTTATATGTTCAGTAATTAAACTATTTTCATGAAAATACCAAATCAGTCCCAAAATTATTCTTTCCTCGATTAAGCATAATATAGTCCCATATTGAATATATATTTTTCTCCGAATTTTTAAAATTCATTTACTATTTTTCAAAAATCAATTTCTAATTAATTCCTTAAGAAATTAGCTACCTCAAGTTTAACTCCAGAAATTCCCAAATCTTGGCAAGATCTTACACATGTCAACGTGAGCTTCCAGTTTAAATTTCATGGTCATCGGAGTTACAGAACTCCGATTATAGCATTTTTTGTCGGAAAAACCTAAATATTGAAATAGTCATAACTTGCTCATTTTAAGTCGGAATGAACTCATTTTTGGATAGGAGGTACTTTATACCATATATTTCCATGTCCCAAAAAGGCCAGAATTTTTCTCATAATTTAAGTGCCCGAAAATGCCCTTTTTTAAAATTTGGGCGAGCTTTTTCAAATTGGTAGTTTTTGACTCTTCGCTAAAATCACCACACGAAAATCTACAATATCTTTTCCAAAGGATTCCACTTGGATAAGTTAGGAAACTCATAGCTCTAACTCTAGAACTTGACCACACTCAAAAATTCAAATATAATAGGAGATATGGTCAATTGATTTTATGTTCCATTTTACCAAAATCGATTTTCAACCCTTTCAGGATTTCTAAGAAACTTTCCTGTGTTCACATAATAACCAACATAAATCATCATGACAATGACATAATAATTCAATAAAACAAGTTCAAGAATTAATTTATCCGTAAATTAGTAACGCCCAAATTGTCAACACGATACTTTTTGTGGAGTAAAATTTAAGAATGCTCGTAAGAATATTTCCATGAAAAGATACTGGATGAAGCGCAAATATCAAGGATATTCCTCTAATTTCATGAAGTATAGAAGTCAAAACTTTAACCAACTGAGTATAATAGAATATATGAAACTGCAAATGGATTTTCACCCGCCATGCAGAATCCACGATACGATCATTTCCACAATTTAATAAGGAATGAATACAAAGAATCATTCACCACGCATGTGGTAATCCACATAGATGTGTTATTGTAATGTAATAATAAAGAATGGAATAATGTATGATTCACCATGCGTGCAGAGATCGCATGATAGGTTATTCCCAATGTAATAATAAATAATGGAACCAGTCCCACAGAACGCGACAAAATGTGATATTCCGATGTAATAATAAATAATAGAACCAGGTCTAGCGTAAACACACAGACAGGATATCCCGAAAGAATAATAAAAAAACGGAATATTAGAAGAATTTCACCATGTATGCGGTACTTCGCATAAACAGGTTATTCCAATAGAATAATAAGAATGGAATAACAGAAGTTCTCTTCATGAATACGAAAGAAATAATACACCTTACGAGTACAATAAATAATATCCCCTATGATTACAACAAATAATATCCCCTACCTTAAGAAGAAGTGTACTGGATATATGAGTAGTGAAGTAGCAGAATATTTTTCTTCTTTCTCTCTATAGTTTATCTCTCTAGAGTTTCAGTGAATTCGTAAGAATTAATGAAGGAATGAGCTTCTATTTATAGAAAAATGGACTGCATAGTAACTAACTCATGAACGATCCAGATTGATTTACTTTAATCTGATGGTCCATATTTAAAGCAAAATCTTTTAAACAAAATATACCATATTCTATTTATAATCTAATAAAATGAATAACTTTATAAAATATTTTACTATACAAACACTATGCAGGCACTATGGAAAATAAAATATAATATATTCTAATTATTGTCTAATAAAATGTATAAATTTATAAAAGTATTCTGCTTTATATAAAAAAGATTTTACTATTAGCCTAATAAAACGAATAACTTTATAAAAGTATTATGTTTTATATAAAAAGCTTTTCTGCTTTTATTACATTAATAATACCAATAAAATAAAATCGAAAGTGACTTATCACATAAGCATCAATAATCAATATTGTGTCATCGCAAGGCAACCACGCCAGACATCGTATTTTTAACACCGGTGTTTCAACAGCTTAACTAGTAATACTTCCGTCATTATTTTCATAAAAATATTTTTGTCGTTTTCTCAATCCGACAATAATTCCGTTGTGGGGTCCACCAATGATTGTACCATCATACGGATATTCCCCGACTAATCGAATATTCCCCGACACAATGAATATTTTATATCAAATTGCTAACTTTGCAAAAAAAAAAATCACATATTACACTTAACTTTAAACTTTTATCAATTTAACTATTTACCAAAATAGAAAAATTGAATACATTTATTTCATAAAATTCGGGGTCTCACAATCACCCCTCCTTATGAAATTTAGCCCTTGAAATTTACGTACGTACCTGATATTCGAAGAGATGAGAATACCTTTCTTTCTTTTCAGATTGTACCTTCCAGGTAATTTCCTTGCTATCATGATTTTTCTATTTCTCATCTCCTGTATTTCAGACATCATTCTAGAATATAGCTTCAAAACAAAGGTTAATTGACATATCATAATTTGTCAACTTATCAAGTAAACAATTTCAGCTTAGGTAAGTCACACACTAGCGAAGTATATAACTCGTCTCTCCCCTCCTAATTCTAGACTCTTCTCTCCGTCAGCGACCAAAATCTTATTTTCAACCCTTTGTGATTTCTAAGAAACATTCATGTGTTCACATAATAACCAACATAAATCATCATGACAATGACATAATAATTCAATAAAACAAGTTCAAGAATTAATTTATCCAGAAATTAGTAACGTCCAAATTGTCAACATGATACTTCTTTGTGAGTAAAATTCAAGAATGCTCGTAAGAATATTTCCATGAAAAGATATCGGATGAAGCGCAAATATCAAGGATATTCCACTAATTTCATGAAGTATAGATGTCAAAACTTTAACCAACTGAGTATAATAGAATATATGAAACTGCAAATGGATTTTCACCCGCCATGCAGAATCCACGATACTGATCATTTCAGGAGACCCCGTGATTTTATCAATAAAGATTTAAATTTTGTCGAAAATAATTTTTAATATTATGGTGTGAATTTGAGATAAATATTATAGTTGTGGGTAGTATTTATAAATTTTGCAAAGTATGCAAGTGGTTATATTATATTCGATTGGTCCGAGGAATATTCGGTTTAGCGAGGAATATTCAGATAACTACCAATCATTGGTGGACCCCACAATGTAATTATCGACGGATCGAGAAAACGACAAAAATATTTTTACCGAAATAACGACGGAAGTTTTACCGCTGATACTGGTTGAACTACTCTCAGTAGTAAAAGTACAAAGAATACGTGTGGTCGCATAAGAAGATTACCAGATTGATTATCGATGCTTATGCGAGAAGTCACTCATTTTGATTCCATTATTGTCGATTAATAATATGAATTATTATAATGATAATGACGCTTTTGTTTTATTCAGATTATTAACGTAATAAAATGTAAACATCTTTTATATAAAATGTAATACTTTATTAAAGTTATTCTATAAATAGAATATATTATATTTTATTATGCATAGTGTTGCTTAGTATTTTGCATAGTGTTACATAGTGTTTGCATAGTAAAATGTTTTTATATAAATAGAATATATTATATTTTATTTAAAAGATTTTGCTTTAAATATGGACCGTCAAATTAAAGTAAATCAATCTGGACCGTTCATGGATTAATTACTATGCATTCTATTTTCCTATAAATAAAAGCTCATTCCTTCATTATTTTCTTAAGAATTCACTGAAACTCTAGAGAGAGAAATTATAGAGAGAAGCTATAGAGAGAAAATCTATAGAGAGAAAGAAGAAGAGTATTCTGGTACTTCACTACTTTGATATCCAGTGTCTTTTACGGTAAGGGGTATTATTTGTTGTACCCGTTGAAAGTAGTATGCATACAAGCCAATCATGTTTGATGATAAAGCATATACTTTGTAACAATCTTATTCATTTATTAATAAAAAGTATTAATTTATTAAAGGCTTTTAATTATCTACATGATGATGTGTTTTATAATATGTGATAAACTCATAGTTTTAAGCAGTGCTTTTAGAATAATGATGATGATCATTCTAATGAGATCTAAATTCTTAGAAAGCTTAAAACTAAAATAGTTCCCAATCATTGGATTACTAAATTGGGGATTAGTGAATCTGATAGATTGGTACATATGTTGCTTGCTCATTGGATGAGGATGATTGATCTCATGATCATTTGTGTGGAGACACTAAAGCAAGTATGTAGGTGCTTATTAGAGAATAAGTTCACTCGAACGTGGCTCGCTAAGGAATACCTAATGGAGTTTTATTTGCTCGTCAATAGGAATTCCTGAGTGATAGTAGACAAGTAATCCTTGACTTGAGATCATCATAGTATCTTGTGTATGATGAGTTATACTTTGACTTATTCCTTAAGACCCTTAGGTATATCAAAGGGTATGCTTGGGTATAATAAGTCGTATATGGAGATAATGTATGATCAATAAAGAATCTACCACTTCTAATAAAAGAAGAGAAATGTCCTATGTGATTCGATAAATGACAACCCAAAGAGTCCTCGGTTAAGGCGTAATGAAATTAGAAAGGAGTTTCTAATTTGCATTATTTGAGTCAGGCATTTAAGAATCGAAATACATATAATTAAATAAAATAAGACTTGACAAGAATTCCATGTCTTATATTTAATCGGGACATCAGATGGTAGAAGGATTGAATTGTATTTCAGAACTATTTACTCAAAGGTTCTTTTATGATTAATGTTGAAATCTATATTATCCGGAAAGTCGCTTGATCGCTAGGAGGCTTATCCCTATTGTAGAATAAATATTATTTATTTAAATAAATTAATTGTTTAATTTATTTATTTAAATAAGATTAGAATTGTTCTAATTGATTTATTCACAACCTGCTTAATATAAAGAACCTAAAGGATCACACCATAAAAGGAAGAATAATTATTTAAGAAGTTAATGGTATAATCGTAATAATATAGTTATGTATATTTAATTTAATCTATGGTGATAGAATAAATTAAATAGCTTAATATTTATTATTTAATATTTTAGAAATATTAAATATAAATTAATAAGAGGAGTCTTATTAATATTATTACAATTATTATTATTTTAATTTCTAAAAGAGTTTAGGAATTAATTTAATATAAGTACTTCTCATTTATTCCTAATTGGATTAGGAAGGAAAATTAGTTAAAGGAGTTTAATTAATTATCCCTAATAAGATTAGGGAGCTTAATTAATTAAAAGAATTTAATTAATTAAATAAAACCCAATTCCTTAATTGTTAAGGTGGGTGGCCCACATCTATAAATAAGAGAAGTCTTATTATGGGTGTAGAGAGTTGTTGACTTTTACAACGACATAATTCCAATTTGTTGGAGAGTACGCCTTTTTCTATACGATAGGAAAAACTAGGGTTTGAGCCAATACACCATCTTCTTGAATCTTTTTTCTTTCTCGGTGGATCACCTCAGAGGCCAAACACTTGGGTGGCTAACGCCGATCAAAGGAAGGAACAAACCCTGTGGATTCAAGTCGAACGCGAAAGGATTTGAAGGTGAACTTGTACCGAGGGAAACTCGATCTTCAAGGGTATGATTTTATTCTTTATCTTTTCGCTTAATTAATAATTGTGCATAAAGGGTGATCCGGTATATGGTTTGTAAAATTTTTTAAACTCGATTTTACACGCCAACTTTTATGCAATTTGATTGCACCCATGAATATTACAAACCTACAAAAGGCATCGAGCCCAAACCTTTATGCTAATTATTAATTGTTTTAATTTGATATGTATATTGATATGTGTTTAGTAACAATTTAGTTGGGCATAATTTAATCAGATAAAATTTATTTTTAAAAAAAAAATGAAATCAGTTCGCCTTTTTTTTTTTTTATAAAAGAGTTTTTGATTTCGGTAAAAAAAAAAAAAAAAAAAAATTGGATGTGCCTATGCAGGTGGATCACGGAACTATTACACATATATTAAAGTTATTATCCATGCCTTAGCATGTTTTAGACTTGCAATAGGTTTATGTTATGCATTTTAATAAATGGGTGCCACATGATTATGTCCTTCATAAAGGTTACAGGATGATTATTTCGTTAATAATACATATATATACCGCACGGTTTTTTATATATATATATATATATATATATTGGTTATTATATTATATATATATATAATAGTTATATATATATATATATTATTATATATATTATTCTTAATTATTTTATAATTAAAATAAAATGTTTATTTTAATTTTAAAATTAAATTTCATGCTAACTAATTAGAGTTGGAATTGGATTTCAAGATAACTAATTAGAGTTGGAATTGGATTCCATGATAACTAATTGGAGTTGAAATTGATCTTTCCTTAAATAAAGGAGTTTATTTAGATATGAAATAAGATTTCATATTATTCAAAATAAAGGAGTTTATTTGTGAATAGAAAGAAAAAATCCGTGTTCCTTAAATAAAAGAGTTTATTTAGATATGAAATAAGATTTCATATTATTCAAAATAAAGGAGTTTATTTGTGAATAGGAAAGAGAATCCGTGTTTCCTTTAATAAAGGAGTTTATTTTTTTAATATATGGAATTGATTCCATAATTAATTAAAATAAATGAGTTTATTTTGATTATAGATTTTGATTAAAATAAAATAGTTTATTTTATTCAAAATTGATAAATTAAAATAAAATAGTTTTATTTTGATTTAAATTTGGATTAAAATAAAGGAGTTTATTTTATTCAAAATAGATTTTATACTAACTAAATTTGCCCATTAAATGATATCAATATATATATTAAATGATTATTGTTCATAAGATGAATATTATTTATCGATGCATATGGTGATGTGTATGATAATAAATGGGATTGATTATGGACTATCGACCAATGCGATTGATTTTATTTTAGTTGGATGCATGAATGTATGGGTTTTATTAAATGGGTCTCACAGACTTCATCTTCTCTAATTTTTCTTAATGTAAATTCTATCTCCTCCTATGTATTTCCCTCGATCACGATCAAGGTTTCTATTTATTTTAAAATAGTTTTGTAATAGGAATATTTAGAATTAATTTTGAAGAATTAGAGATCAAGGACAAGAAGCGCTTGAAGACCCGCTTTGTAATAGAGCCCTAGTTTAAATGTAATAGTTATATTTAAATATTATTTCTTGCATCCTTAGGGGAGTCAATTTTGGTTCACTTGGTGGCTCTAGTGAACCAAACTAGAATAAAAGTCCATAATCAATTCGTAGAATATAGTATTCTATATGTGCATGCTTATACTATATATATATTATATATTATGCAAACATGCTTCGATGTTCATTAATACGACGCGATTTTTATATATATATGTAACGCTACTAAAACAAGATGAGACAAATTAATAACAAACCCCTCAATTTTTTATATTAAGTCCTAAGCGCTCAAAGATATTTGGAATATCGAACGTCAGCTTTCTAGCATGATAAAATTAATAGAGTATTAAATATTTAATATGAGTTTGTTGTGTCACCACAAGGCAAGTATTAAGTATTTAAGATGTTAATTTATCACATTTGATGCTTATAAAGAAAATTGAACAATATTGTTTTGTTGTGGTCACCACAAGGATGATATTTTTCTTTTTGAATATATGGAGTGCTAGGTCTGGACTTAACTTGGATAATTTTGATTCTGGATGTGCCACCACTGATCAAAATAATCTAAGAGGCAAAATACAAGGAGTCAGATAGTTGATGTAATCGACAAAAGTTGTTCACCTATTTATTTATATATAGTTTGTTGTGTCACCACAAGGCTATATACATTTGAAATGGGATCCTTATTCTCACTAGCAAATCTTTAATTAGATTTTGCCTTAACTATATAAGTGAGGGTAATATAGTTTGAAGAAAATAGTGGAGATACCAATTTAAAATAAGACCTAATTTATTTTGGTAATTAATAAAAGAATGTATGTTAAAATGTTGTTAATTATAAATTCATTTACGTAATTTTACAATGTCTAAAATTACTATCATCACAAGCATATTAGATGCTAAATTAATCGAACTCAATTACTCTTGATTGGTTAAGGAATTTGAGAATAGTTCTCATGGTCGAAAAAGCTATCTTATGTCCTTAATACGCCTATCCTCGCAATGGTTACGCATAATGCCTCCGAGGAAGAGATTGCTACTTTTAGAATCGGCAAGATGATGCACAATTGGCTCAATGCATCATGCTCGCATCCACGAGTAACGAGCTTCATACACAAGATGAAACTATGGATGCTCCTACTATATTCCCCGCACATCAAGTAGTTGATGGTGAGGAAAGTAGGACCGATAGATATCGAGATATCTAAGGAGCTCTTCCGATCTAGAATGGCCAATGGCACTATAAAGATGCATAAAAAGTTCTTAACATAATCAATTTGATTGATCAATTAGGACAACCGGTTTTTGTCATGGATGGAGAGTTGAGCCAAGATTTGATCTCGCACTCACTCCCTAATTTTCACAATTGTTGTGAATTTTTCATATGAACAAGCTAGATATCGACTTTCACGATTTGCTTAACATATTGAAAAATGTTGAGAGTCACTTTCCAACCAAGAAAGATCAAGTCTTACCGATAGGGGCCAAAGGATCTTCCTAAAAGAAGAACGATTCAAAGAAGGTAAATAGAAAGGCATAAACAAAGGATAATAAGAACAAAATCGACACGGATAAAGAAAGGAGTTTGCTTCCACCGCAATAAGCCCGACACCGGAAAGAAATCATGAAAAGCATCTTGCAGAGGCTAACCAAAGAAGCTTAGTGAAGTTTTGCCACGATACGCTTTTGTTCATGATTGAAATAAATTTTCTTTAAGTTAAGGTTCTACTTGGGTATTGGATATCGACTTTGGTTATCATAAATATAGATTTATGAAGGACCAAGCGTAAAGTAGAAAGCTAAACAAATATAAGTAATCCTATGCTAGGAAAATGTAGCAAAGGTTGCCATATTAGCCATAGAAACTTATAGTTTAGCAATGCCTTTACGCAAAATCTATTAAGTCAATAAGTTGTTATTGTATTCCAATTCTTGTTAGAAATATTATTTCCATTTTATTGTTGGACAATAAAATTTTTGGTATTATAATTAAGAACAATTGTTGTTCTATTTATAATAATAATGTTTTGTATAGAACTGAATATTACTTAATAAATTTTGTATACTGACTTACATGAAAATAATTTTGCATATTGAACAAATTAGTATAAGAAAAGGAGATGATCATTTAAAGAGTTGAATGTATGTATTTGAAGAAATACAAGTGTGAATTATTTGAAAGGTTCAAAGAATTCGTAAGTGAAACAAATTGACAAAGTATTAAGATTCTTTGATTAGATCAAGGAATAAATACTTGTGCAATAAGTTTCTAGATCATCTTAAATGGTTTTCTCATAATGGACACATCCCGATACGCAATAATTAATTGATGTATCCGAATGAAAAAAATCGTACTTTTGTTGGACATGGTGCGCGTCCATAATGATTTTACCGACATTCCAAAGATCCTTCCGAATAATGTCCTAGAAATGGTCAGACATTCTACGAAAAGGTAACCTCAAAATCCTACCCAAGACTCCATAAAAGTTATGGATAGGAGGATTCCTAATCTTAAGTATGTTAAGATAAGGGGTTGTCCAACTTATGTGAAAAGGTTTCAAAGGATAAGCTTGGGACAAGATTTGACAAGTGTAGATTTATGGGACATCCTAAAGTAAGTTTAGGGTATATGTTCTATAATCCTACTTAGCAAAAGGTGTTTGTTGTAAAACACGCCTTTCTAAGATAAAGGTGTTTATCATCAAGGGGCTAGTGGAGGATAATAGATCTTGAAGAGTTCAAGAACCACAAAACACTATAAATCAAATAAGAGGAACTCGTAGATGTACTCAATTATACCACAACCTAATCGTAATTCGAATAGTACCAAGATACCTAGGAGGTATGGATTCATCATAGATGATGATGATGAGGTACACATCATAGAAGATGATGATCCAAATATATATACGATGAGGTAAGTGTTGTGTATACTTCTGAGAAATGGATCAAGCAAGTTTCTCAAATATGGAACATTCGTTTTGATGAGGCAATCAAAAGAGTTTGATTTTATCAAAAATAAGAATGAACCTAGTGTGTACAAAAGGGTCGGTGGGAGCATCAGGACATTCCTAGTATTATATGTTGATATACTACGGATAAGGAATGACATACCAATGCTACAATCAAGAAAGATAAAGTTGTCTAAACATTCCTCCATGAATGATTTGGAAGAGTATCTTAATTGGGGATATAAATCTATATAGATAGATTTAAGAGGATGCTCGACTTAACTCAAGGAACGATATTCATTTGATGCTAAAGTCGCTTAGCATGGCAAACTCCAAGAGATGTCTCATGTTGATGAGCCATGGAGTGTATCTCTTAATAGTCCCCACAGACTCACGAAAAGAGAGGTCGATGAAAGTGACAATCATGCATGCAATGAAATGTACGAGACCGATGTCGATCACCATATTATGGAGAAGTTCACTATGAGTCGCTGAAAACATCTTAAAGTGCTTAACCCAAGCACTAAGGATGTGATCATATTCATGGTGGGTCTAAATTAAAACTAGAGGGCTTAATGACTCAAGTTTTTCGTATGCACTAAGATGACGTAAAAATCCACTTTAAGGTAAAGCGTTATCTTGAAATAAGGTGCAGCAAAGTTGAATTGAAAAGTTCCAAACAAAGAAAGAGTTACCGGTTTAGTGATAAAGACAAAGTATATAGCTATAAATGAAGCTACAAGTTGATTATTTTGATTAAAAGTTCATTACGTAACTAGGAATAGTTCCTAAGTCTCATCTTGGATCTAAACATGCATTGGGGCACTTTCATTTGATTATTAGAATCATCAAAGATGGGAAATCACTATAGAGATAGTGGACTCTCATGAACAACATTATATATCCATTAACTAAAGCTTATCCAACAAAGCAGGATAATCGCCACTTAGAGAAGAAGAAGAGTATGAGTTACCACGACGATCGGCTTTTAGTGCAAGTGGGAGATTGAAAGTAGTATGCACATAAGTCAATCATGTTTGATGATAAAGCATATACTTTGTAACAATCTTATTCATTTATTAATAAAAAGTATTAATTTATTAAAGGCTTTTAATTATCTACATGATGTTGTGTTTTATAATATGTGATAAACCCATAGTTTTAAGCAAAGCTTTTAGAATAATGATGATGATCATTCTAATGAGATCTAAATTCTTAGAAAGCTTAAAACTAAAATAGTTCCCAATCATTGGATTACTAAATTGGGGATTAGTGAATCCTGGATAGATTGGTACATATGTTGTTTGCTCATTGGATGAGGATGATTGATCTCATGATCATTTGTGTGGAGACACTAAAGCAAGTATGTAGGTGCTTATTAGAGAATAAGTTCAATCGAACGTGGCTCGCTAAGGAATACCTAATGGAGTTTTATTTGCTGTCAATAGGAATTCTCAGAGTGATAGTAGACAAGTAATCCTTGACTTGAGATCATCATAGATTCTTGTGTATGATGAGTTATACTTTGACTTATTCCTTAAGACCCTTAGGGTATATCAAAGGGTATGCTTGGGTATAATAAGTCGTATACGGAGATAATGTATGATCAATAAAGAATCTACCACTTCTAATAAAAGAAGAGAATGTCCTATGTGATTCGATAAATGACAACCCAAAGAGTCCTTGGCTGTTAGCGTAATGAAATTAGAAAGGAGTCACTAATTTGCATTATTTGAGTCAGTGCATTTAAGAATCGAATACATATAATTAAATAAAATAAGACTTGACAAAGAATTCCATGCCTTATATTTAATTGGGACATCAGATGGTAGAAGGATTGAATTGTACGGAGAACTATTTACTCAAAGGTTCTTTATGATTAATGTTGAAATCTATATTATCCGGAAAGTCGCTGATCGCTAGGGAGGCTTATCCCTATCAGTAGAATAAATATTATTTATTTAAATAAATAAATTATTTAATTTATTTATTTAAATAAGATTAGAATTGTTCTAATTGATTTATTCACAACCTGCTTAATATGAAGAACCTAAAGGGTCACACCATAAAAGGAAGAATAATTATTTAAGAAGTTAATGGTATAATCGTAATAATATAGTTATGTATATTTAATTTAATCTATGGTGATAGAATAAATTAAATAGCTTAATATTTATTATTTAATATTTTAGAAATATTAAATATAAATTAATAAGAGGAGTCTTATTAATATTATTACAATTATTATTATTTTAATTTCTAAAAGAGTTTAGGAATTAATTTAATATAAGTACTCTCATTTATTCCTAATTGGATTAGGAAGGAAAATTAGTTAAAGGAGTTTAATTAATTATCCCTAATAAGATTAGGGAGCTTAATTAATTAAAAGAATTTAATTAATTAAATAAAACCCAATTCCTTAATTGTTAAGGTGGGTGGCCCACATCTATAAATAAGAGAAGTCTTATTATGGGTGTAGAGAGTTGTTGACTTTTACAACGACATAATTCCAATTTGTTGGAGAGTACGCCCTTTTTCTATACAGATAGGAAAAACTAGGGTTTGAGCCAATACACCATCTTCTTGAATCTTTTTCTTTCTTGGTGGATCACCTCTAGAGGCCAAACACTTGGGTGGCTAACGCCGATCAAAGGAAGGAACAAACCCTTGTGGATTCAAGTTGAACGCGAAAGGATTTGGAGGTGAACTTGTACCTGAGGAAGCTCGATCTTCAAGGGTATGATTTTATTCTTTATCTTTTCGTTTAATTAATAATTGTGCATAAAGGGTGATCCGGGTATATGGTTTGTAAAATTTTTTTAAACTCTGATTTTACACGCTTCCGCACTTTTGTGCAATTTGATTGCACCCATGAATATTACAAACCTACACCCGTAAGGGGTGTTATTCTTTCTTATTCATGAAGAGAATTTCAGTTATTCCATTCATTATTATTCTCGTGAATAACTGTAAAAAGTGGTATACCCTATACATAACCTCAGATATGCGATACCCTATACTTGGTGAAATCCTTATGTTATTCCATTCTTATTTATTCTGGTTGGAATAACTCAGTATACGCTTAATCCCCTATACTTGGTGATCTTCTTCTTATTCCATTCTTTATTATTCGCTTGGAATATCCTCATGCGTGTGTTTTACACCGGACCGGTTCCATTGTTTATTATTCCGCATTTATTATTCTCATTTGGAATATCCTGCCTATGTGTTTTACACCTTACCGGTTCCATTGTTTATTATTCAAAGATTTATTATTCTCATTTGATCATCCTCGCTTGCAGAATTTCACCGACCGGGTTCGTTATTATTATTCTGTTGAATAACTTTGCCTATCGCAAAGCACCGCATGCACGGTGATTTCTTTTGTTATTCCATTCTTTATTATACCCAAATAAGTTAAAACTTTGACTTCTATACTCCATGAAATTAGTAGAATATCCTTGATATTTGCGCTTCATCCAAAGATCTTTTCATGGAAATATTCTTCCGATCATTCTTGAATTTTACTCTACAAAACAAAGATCATGTTGACAATTTGGACGTTATTAGTTCCCTGAATAAATTAATTCGTGAACTTGTTTTAATGAATTATTATGTCATTATCATCATCCTCATGTTATATTATGTTATCTTTGCTTACGTGCATAGATGAACTTAGTATGATTATGACGAGGATCATTCTATATAATCACGGCTTGATATAAATGATGTGATAAAAGTCCTCAAATGTTCAGTAATGCAATGATGGATAGTTTTGGTATGATTATGACCGTAAGTGATTCGGTATAGTCATGACCATTGATGATTTAATGAAAATTCTTGGCCCGTGGTACGTGGATGATTAGATGTGGTGTAATATTTATTAAAGTGAGTCTCAAATTTATAACAATTGATGAAAAACCTTTTAAATCATAAAAGATAATAGACTTTATTTTCTACTTGACTTTTTAATGGATTGCATATTCCACCGCAGCTTAAACCGGTTGTCTATTGTATTTTATCGCTTAACACTTGTTGAAGGCTAATGATAATTTATTCTCGCATTATCTTAGTCATAATATTTCTTCTTCGGGCTAGTTGAGCTCACCCTTTCTTTCACCGTTCTCTTCGAAAATGAGAATATAGCCGGGACGAGCCTGGGGAACGGAGTAATGGTCCGAGAGGATAGCATTAGTAGTCCTCACTATTTTGTGAAATAGTGTGATAATAGTTGTAATGAGGACTCCTTTCGAGTTTGTATAATATCTAGTAGACAATATTTGTATTCAAACTCATGCTTTATGTCGTATAGTACACGGCAGATTATGTTAGTAAGTTGTATTTGAATTTATGTACCATGTAAGTGGCGACCCAAGATGGGTGACGTATACCTAATTTTGGGGGCGTCACAGTTGGTATCAGAGCTTAGGGATATGATCCCTGGCTGAGATGTGAGATAAGAACTAGGAGGGGAGAGACGAGGAATTCCTTCGCTAGTATGACCTACCTAAATTTATTTGGTATTTAATTGGTCGGTCAGAGTAGAGGGATAATATGTTGCATGTCAATTAACCCTTATTTTGTGACAGTGTTTGAAAATGGCATCCGAGAATGTTGAGAATAGCAATGGAGCACGAGAGATCGTTGATTCTCCACGTATCAATAATCGTGACAAATGTGCAACAGATGGCGATATTCCTCCCAAAACAACAACACCGATCAATTGACGAACGACGAGACGCTTAAAAGGTTTTAGAATTCATGCAACATCAAAGTAAAGCGACTCATCGCCCAAAACGTAGGTGGAAACACGAAAAACTCTCCGTGGCCACACCGCTAAACAATTCAAGGAGCTGGGACCACTGGAGTTTAAGGGAGAGCCAAAACCACTTCAAGCTGGAGCATGGATAAAGCATATTACCAAGATATTTGATGTCTTGGGATGCTCCGAGGAGCAAAAGGTTCCTTTTACCGCCTTTATGTTGCGGAGAGGCAAATTACTTGGTGGAAATCGGTGAAACGTACTCAACTTCATTGTCTTCAAGATATCTTGGGAGAAGTTCCAGAGTCATTCAACGACAAATACTTTCCCGAAAGTATTCGCCACATGAAGGAGGTGGAGTTTATCAAGTTGGAACAAAACAATATGACCGTGTCGCAATACGAGGCAAAATTTGTGGAGTTATCACAGTTTGCGCCCACTTGGTGGATAATGAAGAGAGAATGGCGCGAATGTTTTTAAGAGGTTTGAAACCCGATATACGTCAATACCTAATTTCTCATATACTTTGTTTGTATTCAGATATTGTGAATAGGGCTCCGCTTATTGAGCGCGATAATGAGTCAGCACAACCAAAAGGTAACGACCAACAACACAATAATAATCGTACCGATGGCAACGGCCATCGGAACAACGATAACCATCGTGGGGGAAATTATCATTTCAGTGGTAACCATGACCAAGATAATAGGAATGGACATTTCAAGAAAAGGAGATTCAACAATGATGGAAAGACGTCAGCACCAGCACCCGTTGTTAAGGAAGGAGAAAGACCACCTATCATATGCTTCAAATGCGGAGGAGAGGGACACATCAGTCCGAACTGCGCCATGCCGTCCAAAGCATGTTATAATTGTGGAAGAGAAGGCCACTTAACTCGATTTTGTCGTTTACCGAAGACGAATTCAACTAGGATGGAGGCACCAAAGGCTGTCCCAGACAAACCAAAGCCGATAGTTTAAGAGAGAGCGTTTTTTTTTCTCGTGACGAGGAACCTGAATAAAATTATCACGGGTAAGTTAATCATAAGCTCTTGCGAAGTCTATACCGTGTTAGATACCGGTTCTACCCATTCTTTTATCTCTCTTGCTTGCATTCACCGCTTAAATTTGACTCGGAGAAGTTAGACTTTGACTTATTGGTTGAAACTTCGTTAAGAGGAGCCTTCAAGCTACCGCTTACTATTTTTAAATCTTGTTTGATTCAAATAAACACTTTCACGCTTACTTCGTCGATCTTATCTTTTGAAATTACTTGCCTTTGATGTGATTTTAGGAATCAATTGGTTAACTACTAATCATGCTTTTCGTAAGGTTGTTAGCTTTTATATTCATAACCAACCTGTTGTGCGAATTCAAGTAACCAAACTACTAAAGTCAATTATTGTCATATCAAGCCATAAGTAAAGAGCCCCGAACTTTTCGTTGTTGACTTCCTTGTGTGGAATGCACCGAAGCCGGACTTTCAGTAGGCGACATCGTGAATGAAGATGGCAAGTTTATAGGTATCATTGTGAGGTGCTATCTAGGTTAAGGGATAGAAGTCACAGTTGGTATCAATGTGACGTACTATCCAAGTCTTGGATGAGAGTCACAGTTTTGAATGATATTTCTATTATTAATAAATTTCCTGGCGTATTCATGAAGACTTCTTAGCCTACTTAGAGCGTAAAATCGAATTTTGTATTGACCCCAGTACAAAACCCATTTCTTAAACCCTCAAATATTTCGTCAACTAAAAGGATCTGTTTACAAGGATTATGATGAAAGTCATAATAAAAGCATTGGACTAATGAAAATCATGGGTATATGAAGTATTAGTAAGTGTTATGATGAGTTATGTGGTTATTATGTGAAAACATGAAAGTTTCTTAGAAATCACAAAGGGTTGAAAAATCGATTTTGGTAAAACGTAATATGAAATTCAATTGACCATATCTCCTATTATATTTTGAATTTTTGAGTGTGGTCAAGTCCTAGAGTTAGATCTATGAGTTACCTAACTAATCCAAGTGGAATTACTGGAAAAGGTGTTGTAGATTTTTGTGTGGACTGAGTTTAGCAAAGGAGTGCAAAGCTGCAAAAAAAACCAAAAAAGCTTCTCGCCATGATTTTAGAGAGGTCGTTTCAGCCACTTAAATTATGAGAAAAAATTCTGGCTTTTGGGACATGAAGGTATATGGTATAAAGTACCTCCTGTCCAAAAATGAGCTCATTCGACTTAAAATGAGCAAGTTATGACTATTTCAATATTTAGGTTTTTCTCGAATTAAAAACGCTATAACCGAGTTTACAACTCAGGCGACCATGAAATTTAAACTAGAAGCTCACGTTAACATGTGTAAGGTCCTGCCAAGATTTGGGAATTTTGGAGTTAAACTTGAGGTAGCTAATTTCTTAAGAAATTAATTAGAAATTGATTTTGAAAAATAGTAAATGAATTTTAAAATTCGAGAAAAAATATATTTTCATCATGGGACTATATTATGCTAAATCCCGAAAAAGAAATATGTGTAATGATTGATGTTACAGGATAAAATATTGATGATGGACTTTTAAATCTTAGAAGATAGTGGAATTCTTTCTCTACTTGACTCTTCTAATGGATTGTTGCTTCACCGCAGCTTGTTGATCTAAAACTTGTTTGTCTATTATATTTTATCGATTTTACCCAGAATAAAAGTACAAGAATACTGCGTGGTTGCATAGTAGCACACTACAGATTGATTATTGATGCTTACGTGAGAAGTCACTCAGTTATACTCAATTATTGCTACAGT
Organism: Panax quinquefolius; assembly: GCA_020205615.1. Taxonomy (NCBI): domain Eukaryota; kingdom Viridiplantae; phylum Streptophyta; class Magnoliopsida; order Apiales; family Araliaceae; genus Panax; species Panax quinquefolius. The sequence goes on along the minus strand of CM035170.1, from coordinate 16,537,238 downwards.
AATTACTGCATCATATCTCTCATATTATTAATTCAATTATTGTTACAGTATCATCTGCATAATATGATATATTATTAAATCAATAATTGAGACGGCAAAGTTATTCATATTATTATTTGCAATATTGACAATGTCTAGAAGTTTTGTCAAGGAGAGGTTTAGTCACCTAATTGCGCGCCAATAAGGAGAAATCCTTATCGGAAAGCTCCCTCTTTCCTGGGAACGACTTGGTTGTTAAATATTATAAATTATAATATTAATGATGAATAAGTTCGTGTTGATTAAAGATGAATTTTATAGTTCCATTGTGTTGGAATTATTTATATTAGTGGAAATTGACATTTGTTTCGATAATAATTGATGTCTGGAGGTTATATTGTTCAATCGGGTATTCGGGGCACTTTTCGTGTCGAGTACTATTCACGGAATTACTATTCACGAGTTAACTATTTATGAGTTACTATTCACGGGTACTATTCACCCGTAAAATATATTTCTTTTCGGTCCAAATCATTTTTGGGTACAATATTATTTCATGAGGAGATGTGCTAATTTTTCAGACCGTTGGTTGAAATTATAATAGTAAATCAATATGGATCGTTGGTTAAAGATATAATAGTAAATCAATATGGACCGCTGGTGGAAAGTTTTAATAGTAAATCAATATGAATCGCTGGTTTAAAGTTTTAATAGTGAATCAGTATGGACTGTTGCTTTAAGTTTTAACAGTTAACCAATATGGACCGTCCGTTTAAAAGTAAATTAATCTGGATCGTTCATAAATTAGTTACTATTCAGTCCATTCTCCTATAAATAGAAGCTCATTCCTTCATTATTTCTTACGAATTCACCGAAACTCTGTAGAGAGAAACTATAGAGAGAAAGAAAAAAATTCTCGCTACTTCACTACTCCAATATCCAGCTTTTCTAAAGGTAGGGATATTATTTGTTATACTCGTAAGGGTATTATTTCTTTCGTATTCATGAAGAGAACTTCACATTATTCCATTCTTTATTATTATGTTGAATAACTTTGTTTATGCTGAAGTACCGCATACATGGTGAAATTCTTTTGTTATTCCATTCTTTATTATTCTGTTGGAATAACCTGTCTGTGCGGTCTATCGCATGCCTGGTGATTTTTGTTGTTATTCCATTTTTATTATTCTGTTGGAATAACCTGTTTATGCGAAGTACCGCATACATGGTGAAATTCTTTTAATATTCCGTTCTTTATTATTCTATCGGAATATCCTGTCTGTGCGTTTACGCCGGACCTGGTTCCATTATTTATTATTTTGTTAGAATATTCTGTCTGTGCGTTTACGCCGGACTTGATTCCATTATTTATTATTCGCCGAATATCCTCATGCCTATGCATTTACGCTCACTTCGGTTCCATTATTTATTATTTTATCTAATATCCTCGTCTGCGTGCGCTTATGCCGACTTGGTTCCATTATTTATTATTCGCATTGGAAATAACTCGTGCATGCAGTTTATCGCACGATGGTGAATCCTTCATTATTCCATTCTTTATTATTCTCGTTGGAATAACTCGCCTATATGGATTACCACATGCATGGTGAATGATCCTTTCTATTCATTCCTTATTAAATTATGGAAATAATCTGTATACGTGGATTACCGAATGGCTTGTGAAAATTCATTTGTAGTTTCATATATTATATTATACTCAGTTGGTTAAAGCTTTGGCTTCTATACTCCATGAAATTAGTGGAATATCCTTGATATTTGCGCTTCATCCAGTATCTTTTCATGAAAATATTCTTCTGAGCATTCTTGAATTTTACTCTACAAAGCAGTATCATGTTGACAAATTGGACGTTATTGAGTTCAGGATAAATTAACTTATAAATCTTTAAAATTTATTCTTGAACTTGTTTTATTGAATTGTCATTATCCTCATGCTTATATTGTGTTGAAAGTCATCTTTGGCTTACGTGCATAGATGGACTTGGTATAATTCTGACTAGGGATTATTCGGTATAATCATGACCGTAATGTGACGAATGATGTGGTAAAAGTCCTCATTGGCCTGTAGTTCATTGGTGGATAGTTGTTGGTATGATTATGACCAAGGATTATTCAGTATAGTCATGACCATTGATGATTACATGAATATCCTTGGCCATGGAGCAGGGATGATTCGATTTTATTTATTAAAATCGAGTCTCGTGATAAAGTTGATGAAAAACTTTTTAAATCATGTAAGATAGTAAATTTTATACTTTACTTTACTCTTCTAATGGATTAGTTGATCCGCCGCAGCTTAAACTTGTTGTCATTATATTCTATCTGCTTAACATTGTTGAAGGCTAAGGATAATTTATTCGCATTATTTTAGTCCTAATATTTCTTTACGGGCTAGTTGAGCTCACCCTTTCTTTCACCTTGTTCTCTTCAGGAAATGAGAACATAGCTGGGACTAGTCGGGGAACAGAGTGATGGTCCTAGATGGTGCATTTGTAGTCCTCACTATTCTGTGAAATAGTGTGATAATGAATGTAATGAGGACTCCATTGAGTATGGATATTGTCTAGATGATAATATTTGTATTAAAACTCACAGCCTATGTTTTGTCGTATTTTACACGACTGTTGTATAATTAAGTTGTATTTGAATTCTGTACCTTGTATCTGACGACCAAAGATGGGTGATGTATACCTGTTTTGGGGGCGTCACAATTTGTATTCAAACTCACAGTATATGTGTTGTCGTATTTTGCACGACAATTGTATTACTGAAGTTGTATTTGTTTCTATACCATGTATTTGGTGACTCAGAATGGGTGATGTATACCTATTTTGGAGGTGTCACAATTACCACCGAAGTGGTTACCATTTCTAGCATGTTGAATCCCTCCACGTTTATTATCACCGCTTCGATGACTGCTACCACTGGTATTATCATTTTGTCGGCTGCTCTCTCTTGGTTGGGTTGACTCGTTATCGCGCTCCAATAACTGAGCCATATTTATAATATCTGAATACAAACACAGTTTATGAGAAATTAAGTATTGACGTATCTCGGGTTTCAAACCTCTTAGAAACATCTGCGTCATTTTCTCCTCATTATCAACCAAGTGGGACGCAAAACAGGACAACTCGGCAAACTTAGCTTCATACTGCGACACGGGCATATTGTTTTGCTCCAGCTTGATAAACTCTATTGTGAGACCTCGAATTTTATGAATAAAGATTTAATTTTCTCAAAATATTTTTTTTGAATATTAAGGTGTAAATTTGATATAATGTTATAGTTGTGGGTAATATTTATAATTTTTTCAAAATAAGCAAGTGGTTATAAAATATTCATATTGTAAGACCCCAAATTATTAATAAATGAAATTAAATTTTCACTATTTATTATTTTGTAATAGTAAGGGTTGATTTGATTAATGTGGTTAGTTATGGGTAAAATGCTAAATATTTCAAATAAGCAAGTGGTTATAAAATATTCATTTTATCTGGAGAATATTCGTTTGGTCGTGGAATATTCTTGCTATCTGGAATATTCGTGCGATGATGGCGACCTTATGTGTGGGCCCATAACGGAAAAACGATTGGATGAAGAAAACGCATAAGTATAAGTTGTTTATAAATAATTACGTAGTTATTCACAAGCTTAACACTTGTTGGAATACCCGGTGGTTAAAACACAAAGAATACACGTTGTCAGCACAAGAAGCACAGTATTGCACCAATTATTGATTCTTGCGTAAAGAAGACACTACTCAATAATTGTTACAAGAGTGAATTCTTTATCAATATTTTATTTTATCGATTCATAATAATTGCGTTGATTTTTTTATATTATCGTTGTTTTAATAATTGTCACTACACATACGATTTTCCATTATCGAAGCAATAATTCATATTATCTGAATAATATTATTAGAAAATATTATTGGCAATGTCTAGAAAGTTCTGTCACAGGAGAGGTCCGGTCATCTAATCATACGCCAAGAAGAGAGAAATTCTTATTGAAAGCCATCTCTTTCCGGAACTACTTAGTTGCCAAGATCGTGATTATGTAATATTATTTATGAATAATTAATTATTGATTTATATGATGAGGAAATTATTGATTTTATGTGGATATAGATGGAGAAAATTTTTAAAGTGATAATTGTTAAAAATTGATATTTTATCTTTTCTGATAAAATAATATTTTATTATATTATTATAATATAATAATGATGATATTTTTACAATGAATGTGGGATATATGAATATATGAGGAAAAAGAGTATTTTTGTTACAAAAGTTGTTTAAAACATGTTAAACATGTCGGTGGGCCCATTTCTTGACTGAAATTTGATTATAGCCTATAAAATCGCCCGTTTGTGAATTTCGGTCAATTTTTGTTTGGAATTTGGAAAAACTTTCTTCTGCAAAGTTGTAGATAATGAAATTTCCTATGGAAACGACACGTAGTTCGAATTTTTCTGACAAAAGGGCTATTTATTATGAATTATTTAAGTTCCGAAATAATTGATTTTTGGAAGTTTTAATTATTTATTTTATGAAAAACGTTTTTTCTTACTTTTTCTAGAAGGTTAGCATGTGTGAATTGCTGAAATTCAGATTCTTTGGTGGTGGGCTTGAATATTTATTAAATAAAATTATTTTGATAAATTTTTTGCTTTGGTGTTCTAAGCAATTTCCTATAAATAGGGTGCTTAGGTTAGAATTGAAAATCACACCAGAAACTGAAGTTTTCTCTCTCTTTCTCTCTCGATATATTGAGCGTATTCTTGTGAGTATTTTAATACTTTGAGTGTTGCTTTACGGTGCAAGTTCAAGTCATAGCCTATATCCGGTGTTTCAACTAGAAGTACTATTCTTTCGAGGTAAGGGATGTTATTTTCTTCGTAAGTGATATTATTTCTTCAATATCATTATGCCGAAATATTGGTCTGAATTATTATCAAATTTGAAACTTTTCATGTCAGGGTTACTATTCATGAGTTACTATTCACGAGTTACTATTCATGAGTTACTATTCACGAGTTACTATTCACGAGTACTATTCACGAAGCATGATGATTTTTTTTGTGAAATTTTTATCTTTTAGTGTCGGAGTTACTATTCACGTATATGACACTATTCACGAATACGACACTAATCACCCAAAAATTAAATTTTCTTCTTTTTGTCCAAAATATCTATTATGGATACTAGCTTTGATTGTATCAATGTTTTGATCATTCTTGAATTTTACTCCACTCTGATTATTTATGAGGTATTTTTGGACATGGAATAGATGAAATACGAATCCTTAATATTTATTATTTTGTTTAACTGGATTCGTTTTCTTTAAAATATTTTTCATCATCCTCCGTCCTAAATGATGATATAATTGAATATCTTTGGCCTGTAGTGCAAAGATTAATGATTTCTGATGAATATCTTTGGCCCGTAGTGCAAAGACGAACAGGTGTTTAGATGAACATGACTAGCTGATGAATATCTTTGGCCTGTAGTGCAAAGATGAATATTTGATTTCAGTTATATATTGATTGATGTTACAGGGATAAAAGATAGACGATGAACTTTTAAATTCATATATAGAAGATAGTAGATTTCATTCTCTACTTAACTCTTCTAATGAATTATTATTTTCGCTGCGAATATTGATTTAAAACTTGTTGTCTAATGTATTCTATTAGATTTTTCCCTGTTGAAGACTAACGATAATTTGTTCTATATTATCTTAGTCATAATGTTCTTTACTGGGCTAGTTGAGCTCACCCTTTTCCTTTTGTTCCATTTTTCTTCTCAGGAGGCGAGAATGTAGCGAGTACTAGTCGGGGTATGGAATGAAGGTTCTAGAAAGTCGTTTTAGTAGTCCTTACCATTTTTGTATAATAATGTATTAATAATTGTAATGAGAACTTATTTGAGTGTGGATATTGTCTAGATGACAATATTTGTATTTAAACTCACAGTTTTTATGTTGTATTAATAAAGTTGTAGTTGTATCTGTACCATGTATTTTGACGACTCAGAATGGGTGTTGTATACCTATTTTGGGGGCATCACAGTTGGTATCAGAGCTTAGGGATATGATCTCTGGCGGAGATCGGGGAATAGAACTAGGAGGGGAGAGACGAGTAAATCCTTCGCTAGTGTGTCCTACCTAAGCTTATTTGTTGGTCGATCATAATATAGGGATATTATGTGATATGTTAATTTGTTAAATTAACCCTTGTTTTATGGCAGTATGAGAATGACAGCTGAATATATTAACAATGGAGTGAATGAAACCGTGGAGAAAGCTCTAATCTCCAACCAAGATAATGTGATGTCAGGCGAAGAAAGAATTAGAGATATCTATGTGGTGAGTGAAGAATTAATAATTGCACCCGAGATAGTCGCAGAGGTAGCAGCTGAGAGTGAGGAAGAAGAGGAACCTGAGGAGAATTTATTAGAAGAATTTTATGATCGAAATTTATAATTACAAAATCGTATTCATGAGTTAGAAAAGCAGGCTGAAGAACGGTAGGCGGTCGTGGAGCAAAGAGATGCAACAATTCTAAATTGTGTTACCCGATGTGCGATGCTTGAACAGAAGCACTATTTGGCAGAGTATAAGATATTAGAGCTGGAATCTGAGAATGCTATGATCAAAGTTCTGATGAAAGAAGAAGTAACCAAACGAATGAGAATGGAGGATGTATGGGTAAAAGCTACATGACACGTTGATATTGTAGAACCAAACGTCCGATCCAATAAGGCCAAAATAGATGAAATGGATTTCGCTTATTGGACAACAATTGGGAAAATTCAACATCGAGTTCGGAATTACCCTATGCAGAGCGGTTAACCCCAATTCGATATGGATCGGAGAGTAATGATTGAAATCATGGATCAGGAATTCGACGAAGCAATGACGGGTGGAATGTACTCTATAGAAAAGTTAAGTCCAGTTGGGACGGTGGCACCAGAGGCAGATACGAACAAGCCAAAGTCAACGGTTCTTGGAAGAGCGTTTGTCGTGACTGCCCAAAACGCGAGGAACTTGAACGAAGGTATCACGGGTTAGTTAATTATAAATTCTTGCAAAGTCTATACCTTATTAGATACCAGTTCTACCCATTCTTTTATCTCTCCTGCTTGTGCTCAACTTTTAAACTTGACTACGGAGAAATTAGACTTTGATTTATCTGTGGAGACTCCGTTAGGAGAAACTTTCATCACATCCACTGTTTATAAATCTTGTTTGATCTAAGTTGGCACCATCACATTACCTGTTGACCTTATCTCTTTAAAGATACTTGCTTTTGATGTGATTTTAGGGATTGATTGGTTAACTACTCATCATGCCAAATTGATTGCTTTTGTAAGGTTGTTAGTTTTCATATTCCTAAGCAACCTGTTATTCGAATTCAAGTAACCAAACCATTGAAGTCAAACTCTTTCATATCAAGACGTAAAGTCATTCGATTATTGAAAAATGGATGTCAAGCTTTCTTAGCCATGTTATGGACTTGAACAAAAATACGTCAGATTTGAATGATATTTCTATTGTTAGTAAATTTCCTGACGTATTTCCTGAAAAATTTCCTGGCCTACTCCCAGAGCGTGATATTGAATTTTGTATCGACTTTGAACCCGGTACAAAACCCATTTCTAAAAATCTCATATCGAATGGCTCCTATTGAACTTTAAGAGTTAAAAACCCAACTATAGAAGTTGATAACCGAGCCTCTATCTGGTGACTTCTTTAATGGAATGCACCAAAGCCAGACTCTCCGTAGGGGACGCCATATTCATGCGATAGTAAACTGATAGGTGTCATTGTTATGTGTTGTGACGCCCCCAAAATAGGTCCATTCCATCCAACCCATTCTGAGTCGCCAAATACATGGTACAGAAATAACTACAACTTTATTAATACATTTGTCGTGCAAAATACGACAACATATATACTGTGAGTTTAAATATAATTATTGTCTTCTAGACAATATACATACCCAAATAAATCCCCATCATAATTTTTGATACATTATTTTACAAAAATGGTGAGGACTACTAAACAACTCTTTCTAGAACCTTCATTCCATACCCCGACTAGTATTTGCTACATTCTCGCCTCCTGAGAAGAAAAATGGAACAAAAAGGAAAAGGGTGAGCTCAACTAGCCCAGTAAAGAATATTATAACTAAGCTAATATACAACAAATTATCATTAGTCTTCAACAGGGAAAAATTTAATAGAATACAATAGACAACCAGTTTTAAATCAACAACTGCAGCGAAAACAACAATTCATTAGAAGAGTTAAGTAGAGAATGCAAACTACTATCTTCTATATATGAATTTAAAAGTCCATCGTCGATATTTTATCCTCGTAACATCAATCAATATATATCCGAATCAAATATTCATCTTTGCACTACATGCCAAAGATATTCATCATTGGTCATGTTCATTTAAACACTGCTCATCTTTGCACTACTACCAAAGATATTAATCGATTAATGGTCATGTTCATCTCAACACTGCTCATCTTTGCACCACGGCCAAAGATATTCATCAAGAAACCATTCATCTTTGCACTACAGCCAAAGATATTCAAGAATATCATCATTTAGGACCGAGGATGATGAAAAATATTTTAAAGGAAACGAATCCAAAGGAAACAAAAGAACAATATTAAGGATTCGTATTTTAAACAATCCAAGTTCAAAAATACTTCATAAGTAATCAGAGTGGAGTAAAATTCAAGAATGATCAAAACATGGATACAATCAAATCTAGTATCCATAATAGATATTTTGGACGAAAAATAAAATTTTAATTTTTTTGTGAATAGTGTCGTATTCATGAATAGTGTCGTATACGTGAATAGTAACTCCGACACCAAAAGATAGAAATTTCACAAAAAACATCATCATGCTTCGTGAATAGTACTCGTGAATAGTAACTCATGAATAGTAACTCGTGAATAGTAACACATGCATAGTAACCCCGACATGAAAAGTTCTAAATTTGATAAAAAGTTCCCACCAATATTTCGGCATAATGATATTGAAGAAATAATATCATTTTTGAATAAAATAACATCCCTTACCTCGAAAGACAAGATTTAGTTGAAACACCTGATATATAGGCTATGACTTAAACTTGCAGACCGTATAGCAATACTCAAAGTATACTCAAAATACTCACAAGAATACGCTCGATAATATAGAGAGAGGAAACTTCAGTTTCTGGTGTGATTTTCAATTCTAACCTAAGCACCCTATTTATAGGAAAATGCTTAGAACACCAAAGTAAAAAATTTAATATAATAATAATATATATAATTTTTATTCCAACGCACACTTATTTTGCTTCAAAACCTCAGCCACCAAATAGCCTACCTCACAAGACTTGCACAAAAAATGTTTTTGTTATTTAAATTATTTTAAACTTCCAAAATCAATTATTTGAGACTTGAACTTCAATAATTCATAATAAATAGCCTTTTTATCGAGAAAAATTTGAATCTTATGACTTTTATAGGAAATTCAATTCTCTACAACTTTGTAAAAGAAAATTTTTCCAAATTCCAAATGTAAATTGACCAAATCCACAAACGGGAGATTTTACAAAGTATAATCAAATTTCATTAATAATTATGTCCACCAACACACAAAATATGTGTTAAACATTTAATGCCACAAAATACTCTTCCTCCTCATATACTCATATATCTCACATTCATTATAAAATATCACCGTTAATATATTATTAAAATAATATATTTAAATGAATTATTTTATCGTAAAAGATAAATTATTAATTTTCAACAATTGTCATTTTAAAATTTTCTCCATCTATATCCATATAAAATCAATATTTTCCTCATCCTATAAATCAATAATTAATTATTCACAAATAATATTACAAAATCACAAGATCGGAAATCGGTAGCCCTCAGAAAGAGGGGCTTTCCAATAAGGATCTCTCCTTATCAAGCGCCGCAATTAGGTGACCAAACCTCTCCTTAGATAGAACTTTCTAGACATTGCCAATAATGTTATCCAATAATATTATTCGAGATAATATGAATTATTGCTCTGATAATGGAAAATACAAAGTGTAATGACAATTTATTGAAACAACAAGAATATAAAATATCAATGCAAAGAATTATTGAATCAATAAAATAAAATAATCGAATAATGATTATCGTAACCATTATTGAGTAGTGCCTTCTTACGTAAGAATCAATAATTGGTGCATACCGTGTGCTACTCTTGTCAACAACGCCTATATTAGTGTGTTTTAACCAATTCGGGTATTCCAACAATGATAATCTGAGAATAACTATGCCATTATTTATAAACAACTTATATTTTTCGTTTTCTTCATCCAATTGCTTTTCCGTTATGGGGCCCACAAAAGATCACACTGTCACATACGAATATTCCCTCCCAAAGATTTAATATTCCACGACCAAACGAATATTCCCCACGATAATGAATATTTTATAACCACTTGCTTATTCAAATATTTATGCGTATTTTACCCATAACTATCCACATTAATCAAATCAACCCTTACTATTTCAAAATAATAAATAGAGGAAAATAAATTTCATTTATTAATAATTTGGGGTCTTACAACCTCCCTCCTTATGAAATTTCGTCCTCAAAATTGACGTGACGCACGGTGTTTCAAAAGATAAGAATACCTCACTTTCATTTCCGCTTTCCAACTCCCGTGTCATTTCCTCAATAAGATGGTTTCTCCATAAAACTTTAACTTGTGGTATAACCTCGGTACATAGGACATGTTCTTTCCTCTACAAGATCTTGACAGTACCTCCTCGTGACGTTAAGTCTTCGCTCATCTCGTCCGGTTCTAACTTTCGATGACGTAGTTCGGAATTCGTCCACATATTTACGTAACATCGATCGTGAAAAACGTTATGAACACGCGTCATACTTGGCGGTAAAAGCGAGTCTATAGGCCACGGCTCCTATTTGATCGAGATTTTCAAATGGATTAATAAATCGAAGGTTTGTGCTTTCCTCCTCTCACCGATTCTTGCTTTTGAAATAACAACTTCTTGCACCTCCTTCTTCAAATTCATCACTCACGGTGTGTAGCTTGAATGCCTTTAACTTTATAGATTAAAGTCGATTATACTCAGATATCATCACGCGGGTACCTAGAGTTTTCATCTTCATCTCTATTATTTGTAAATTATAAAAATGAGTCTTTGACAATATCGTACTTTCGTCTTGTATACGATCTTCTACTCAACACGTCGCCTACCACGTTCGTTTTTCTAGGATGGCATGGTCAGAACATGTGCTGAAATGGGTCTCCTCTTGAGTTCTTCGAAGCTCTTCCCACATTCCTTGCTCCATTCAAATTTTGTATCTCTACGAGTCAGCTGAGTTAATGGAATAGCGATTTGAGAATATCCTTCAACGAATCTCCGATAATAACCAACTAAGCCTAGAAAGCTACGTATTTCGATTACCGACTTAGGTTGTTCTCAATTGTGACTCATATCCCAACCTTGGATAGCACATTACAATGACACCTATCGCTTTACTATCGCATCGAATATGGTGTCCCCCCGGAGAGAGTCGGCTTCGGTGCATTCCACAAAGGAAGTCACCGGATAAAGGCTCAGTACCAAATTCTATAGTTGAATTTTTAACTCCGAAGTTCAATAGAGCCATTCGATATGAGATTTTAGAAATGAGTTTTGTATCTGCAAGGTTCAAAGTCGATACAAAATTTAATATCGAGCTTTGGGAGTAAGCCAAGAAATTCTTCAGAAATACGTCGGGAAAAATTAATAACAACAGAATATTATTCAAATCTGACGTGTCTTTATTCAAATCCATAACATGGACTAAGAAAACTTGACATCCGTAATAAACAAATGACTTCATGGCTTGATATGAAAATGTTTGACTACAATGGTTTGATTGCTTGAATTCGAATAACAGGTTGCTTAGGAATATAAAAACTAACAACCTTACGAAAGTAATCAATTTCGGCATAATGAGTAGTTAACCTTAAAATCACATCAAAAGCAAATATCTCTATAGAAATAAGATTAACAGGTAATGTGATAGTGCCAACCTGAATCAAGCAAGATTTCTAAACAGTGGATGAAATGAAAGTTTCTCCTAATGGAGTCTCCGCAGATAGGTAAAAGTCTAATTTCTCCGTAGTCAAGTTCAAACGTTGAGCGCAAGCAAGAGAGATAAAAGAATGGGTAGAACCGGTATCTAGTAAGGTATAAACTTCGCAAGAATTTATAATTAACTATCCCGTGCTAACTTCGTTCGGGTTCCTCGCATTTTGACCGGTCACGACAAACGCTCTTCCAGGAATCGTTGACTTTGACTTTTTTGGGACATCCTTTTGAGTCACCATTCTCGCTGGAGTGGGTTTCGATACCGTACAATCTCGAGCGATATGTCCTTCTTTTCCATAATTATAGCATACCTTAAACTTTTATGGGCAGTTTGGGCTGATATGTCCCTCTTTCCCGCATTTGTAGCATACGACCGGTGGTCTTTCTCCTCCCTTGGAACCAGTTGCAGCTGGTGTTGACGTCTTAACATGGTCGTTGTTGAATCTCCTCTTTTTAAAATCTCCTCCCGACTCGCTTCTTCTATTTTCATGGCCACGATTACCACCAGAGTGGTTACCGCCTTTGTCTGTATTCTTCTTTCTCCGCTGGTTATCGTTATTTTGATGACTGCTATCTTCGGTATAATCCTGGTTATGGTTCCTCGGTTGAACGTACTCGTTATCTCGTTCTAACAACTCGAGCCCCGCTGACAACATCCCGAATAGAGAAAATTTATGAGAAATGAGATACTGACGTATGCCGGGTTTCAAACCTCTCAGAAACATCCGCATCATACGTTCCTCATTCTCCACCAAATGAGGTGTAAACCTGGATAACTCCGCGAACTTCGCCTCGTCTTTGGGACACCGTCCATGTTATTCTCGCTCCGATCTAATAAACTCCACTTCCTTCATATAGACGAATACTTTCGTGGAAGTACTTGTCATTGACCCACGCCTCCGCCTTTAATCGGATCCGGCTTTCCCTGAACTCGTGGTCCCAACTCTTTGAACTTCTTGGTTGTGACCACCCGTGAATTGCTATCATTTCCTCCTGTATTTTGAACACGAGTCTCCTCGTCGATTTTGCATGAACTACAAAAAGCTTCTAAACATCCCTCGCTCATCATCTCGCTTCAAATTGGTGTTGTTCACGGAGGTACATTGCCCGACTGTTGCACGTTCTCCTCGTTGGTAAATCACAGGCATCTCCACGGTCCTCATTTACTCCACTGTTAATATTCTCGATTGACATTCTCAAATCATCATCATAAACAAGGGTTAATTAAGAAATCAATATATCACATAATATCCCTATATACTAACCAACTAACAAATAAGATTAGGTAGGACACACTAGCGAAGGATTTACTCGTCTCTCCCCTCCTAGTTTTATTCCCCGATCTCCGCCAGAGATCATATCCCTAAGCTCTGATACCAACTGTGACGCCCCCAAAATAGGTCCATTCCATCCAACCCATTCTAAGTCGCCAAATACATGGTATAGAAATAACTACAACTTTATTAATACATTTGTCGTGCAAAATACGACAACATATATACTGTGAGTTTAAATACAATTATTGTCTTCTAGACAATATACATACCCAAATAAATCCCCATCATAATTATTGATACATTATTTTACAAAAATGGTGAGGACTACTAAACAACTCTTTCTAGAACCTTCATTCCATGCCCCGACTAGTATTTGCTACATTCTCGCCTCCTGAGAAGAAAAATGGAACAAAAAGGAATAGGGTGAGCTCAACTAGCCCAGTAAAGAATATTATGACTAAGATAATATACAACAAATTATCGTTAGTCTTCAACGAGGAAAAAATCTAATAGAATCAATAGACAACCGGTTTTAAATCAACAATGCAGTGAAACAACAATTCATTAGAAGAGTTAAGTAGAGAATGCAAACTACTATCTTCTATATATGAATTTAAAAGTCCATCGTCGATATTTTATCCTCAGTAACATCAATCAATATATATCTCGAATTAAATATTCATCTTTGCACTACTGAGCCAAAGATATTCATCGATTAATCATGTTTCATCTAAACACTGCTCATCATCTTTGCACTACTACCAAAGATATTAATCGATGAGGTCATATTCATCTCAACACTGCTCATCTGCACTACAGGCCAAAGATATTCATCAAGAAATCATTCATCTTTTACTACAGGCCAAAGATATTCAAAATAATATCATCATTTAGGGTGAGGATGATGAAAAATATTTTAAAGGAAACGAATCCAGTGAAACAAAAGAACAAATATTAAGGATTAGTATTTTAAACAATCCAAGTTCAAAAATACTTCATAAGTAATCAGAGTGGAGTAAAATTCAAGAATGATCAAAACATGGATACAATCAAAGCTAATATCCATAATAAATATTTTGGACGAAAAATAAAATTTTAATTTTTGTGTGAATAGTGTCGTATTCATGAATAGTGTCAGATATCGTGAATAATGTCGATATCGTGAATAAGTAACTCACACACAAAAGATAGAAATTTTACAAAAAACATCATCATGCTTCGCGAATAGTACTCGTGAATAGTAACTCATGAATAATAACTCGTGAATAGTAACTCGTGAATAGTAACTCATGAATAGTAACCCCGACATGAAATGTTCTAAATTTGATAAAAAGTTCCCACCAATATTTCGGCATAATGATATTGAAGAAATAATATCATTTTTGAATAAAATAACATCCTTTACCTCGAAAGACAGTACTTCTAATTGAAACACCGGATATAGGCTATAACTTGAACTTGCACCGTATAGCAATACTCAAAGTATACTCAAAATACTCACAAGAATACGCTTGATAATATAGAGAGAGGAAACTTCAGTTTCTGGTGTGATTTTCAATTCTAACCTAAGCACCCTATTTATAGGAAAATGCTTAGAACACAAAAGTAGAAAATTTAATATAATAATAATATATATAATTTTTATTCTAACGCACGCTTATTTTGCTTCAAAACCTCAGCCACCAAACAGCCTACCTCACAAGACTTGCACAAAAAATATTTTTGTTATTTAAATTATTTTAAACTTCCAAAAATCAATTATTTCGGAGCTTCGAAATTTCAATAATTCATAATAAATAGCCCTTTTGTCCGAAAATTTGAATATCGCTACTTTTTATAGGAAATTCAATTCTCTACAACTTTGCAGAAGAAAGTTTTTCCAAATTCCAAACAAAATTGACCAAATCCACAAAGCAGGCGATTTTACAAGGTATAATCAAATTTCTATTCGATAATTGTGTCCACCAACACACAAAATATATGTTAAACATTTAATGCCACAAAAATACTCTTCCTCCTCATATACTCATATATATCCCACATTCATTATAAAAATTTCACTAGTTAATATATTATTAAAATAATATATTTAAATGAATTATTTTATCAGAAAAAAATAAAATATTAATTTTCAACAATTGTCATTTTAAAAATTTTCTCCATCTATATCCACATAAAATCAATATTTTCCTCATCATACAAATCAATAATTAATTATTCACAAATAATATTACAGAATCACAAGATCTTTGGCAACCGGTAGTTCCTGGAAAGGGGGGGCTTTCGATAAGGATCTCTCTTCTACTGGCGTGCAATTAGGTGACCAAACCTCTCCTTAGATGTAACTTTCTAGACATTGCCAGAATGTTATCCAATAATATTATTCAGATAATATGAATTATTGCTCCGATAATGGAAAATACGATTGTAATGACAATTTATTGAAACAACGGTAATATAAAATATCAATGCAACAATTATTGAATCAATAAAATAAAATCTTGAGCGATAATTATCAGTAACCATTATTGAGTAGTGCCTTCTTACGTAAGAATCAATAATTGGTGCAATACTGGTAATATTCTTTGTTCAACAACGCCGTATTAGTGTGTTTTAACCAATATTCCAACAAAGATAATAGCAGTAACAACTACGCCAGTTATTTATAAATAACTTATATTTGTCGTTTTCTTCATCCAATCGCTTTCCGTTATAGGGCCCACAAAAGACAAATACCATCGTCTTTAAATATTCCCCGATGATTTAATATTCCACGACCAAAATGAATATTCCCAAGCGATAATGAATATTTTATAACCACTTGCTTATTCAAATATTTGCGTATTTTACCCATAACTATCAACATTAATCAAATCAACCCTTAATATTTCAAAATAATAAATAGAGGAAAATAAATTTCATTTATTAATAATTTGGGGTCTTACATGTGATGTCCAAGGTTGGGATATGAGTCACAGTTGAGAGCAACTTAAGTCGGTAATCGAAATACGTAGCTTTCTAGGCTTAGTTGGTTATTATCGGAGATTTGTTGAAGGATATTCTCGAATCGCTATTCCATTAACGCAGCTGACTCGTAGTGATACAAAATTCGAATGGAGCAAGGAATGTGGGAAGAGCTTCGAAGATCTCAAGAGGAGACTCACTTCGGCACCTGTTTTGACAATACCACCTGCTTCGAACACATTCTTTTTGGCAAAGGGTTAGGATGTGTTCTCATGCAACGTGGGAAAGTCATAGCCTATGCCTTGCGACAACTTAAAGAATATGAGATGAATTATCCTACTCATGATCTAGAGTTGGCAGCAGTCGTTTTCGTGCTGAAGATCTGGAGGCACTATCTATATGCGGAGAAAGTGGAGATATATTCAGACCATAAAAGACTCTAATATTTCTTCACCCAAAAGGAACTCAACATGCGGCAACGACGTTGGCTCGAGCTGTTGAAAGATTACGACCACACTATTCAATACCATCCTGGAAAAGGGAACGTGGTAGCTGACGCGTTGAGTAGAAGATCATATGCGGGAATGAGTACGATGATGTCAAGTATACGCATAGAACCGACTTTAATCAAAAAAGTTAAAGTTGCTCAAGCCACAGATCCGAAGCTGATGCGTATGAAGAAGAAAGTACAAGAAGGTGCTATTCCATAAGCAAGAATCGATGAAGAAGGAATACTTCGAGTCCACTCCAGACTTTGTGTTCCTAATAATTCAGATTTGAAGTACAAGATCATGATGGAGGCACACAATACACCATTTGCAATCCATCCTGGGAGTACCAAAATGTATCATGATCTTCGACATACATTTTGGTGGAACAATATGAAGAGAGAGATTACAAAGTTTATCTCGAGGTGTTTAACTTGTCAACGTGTAAAGGCGGAGCATCAAGTGCCAAAGGGTCCATTGCAACCACTTGAGATTCCGAAATGGAAGTGGGAACACATTACCATGGATTTCATTACGGGTCTTCCCACGGTTTCTCAAGGCATAAATGCGATTTGGGTTATTGTTGATAGATTAACCAAGTCTGCCCATTTCTTACCGATACGGGAGACTTATTCCCTTGAACGTCTTGCTCGAATGTACGTAAATGAAATTGTGAGATTGCATGGAATGCCAGTATCCATAGTTTCGGATCGTGACCCAAGATTCACTTCAAGATTTTGGGTTAGCTTGTAAAAAGCTATAGGCACGGATTTATGGTTCAGTTCGGCATACCATCCTCAAACGGACGGGCAATCAGAGAGGACTATTCAAAATCTTGAAGATTTATTAAGACTTTGTGTCCTTGATTTCAAAGGGAGTTGGGATAAGTACCTACCATTGGTGGAATTCTTCTACAACAACAGTTATAAGGCAAGTATAGGTGTGGCTCCATTTGAAGCATTGTATGGATGAAAGTGTCACTCTCCAATATGCTGGGATGAGGTGGGAGAAGTAACGTTGTTGGGACCAGAGTTGGCACGAATGACTACATAGAAGATCCAAACGATTCGACAAACGTATACAAACGGCACAGGATCGACAAAAGAGTTATGCGGATCTTCATCGAAAGGACATGGAATTTGACATTGGGGATCATGTATTGTTGCGTGTGGCTCCATGGAAAGGAGTTACAAGATTTGGGAAGAGAGGAAAGCTCAATCCACGATTTATTGGTCGATTTCAGATTCTTGACCGGGTAAGAAATTTGGCCTATAGACTCGCGTTACCTCTAAGTATGTCTCGTGTTCATAATGTTTTTCATATATTTGTGCTACGTAAATATGTGAAAGACCCAAACCACGTTATTGAGTTAGAACCGGACGAGATAGTCGAAGACTTAACGTACGAAGAGGTACCTGTCAAGATCTTGGATAGGAAGGAGCATGTCCTATGCACGAAGGTCATACCACAAGTTAAAGTTTTGTGGAGAAACCATACTATTGAGGAAATGATCTGGGATTTGGAAACGGAAATGAAAGAGAGGTATCCTCATCTTTTCGAAACACCAGGTACGTACGTCAATTTCGAGGACGAAATTTCATAAGGAGGGGAGGTTGTAAGACCCCAAATTATTAATAAATGAAATTAAATTTCCTCTATTTATTATTTTGTAATAGTAAGGGTTGATTTGATTAATGTGGTTAGTTATGGGTAAAATGCGCAAATATTTCAAATAAGCAAGTGGTTATAAAATATTCATTTTTATCGGAGAATATTCGTTTGGTCGTGGAATATTCTTGTTGTCGAGAATATTAAATGCGACGGCCAGCGACCTTAATGGGCCCCATAACGAAAAGCGATTGGATGAAGAAAACGACAAGTATAAGTTGTTTATAAATAACTACGTAGTTATTACTGCTAACAACGTTTGGAATACTCGGTTGGTTAAAACACAACAATACGCGTTGTTGCACAAGAAGAAGACATCGCAGTATTGCACCAATTATTGATTCTTACGTGAGAAGGCACTACTCAATAATTATTACGATGAGTTACTTATTCAAAGATTTTATTTTATTGATTCAATATTTGTTGGGTTGATATTTTATATTACTTGTTGTTTCAATAATTGTCACTACACAAGATTTTCCATTATCGAAGCAATAATTCATATTATCTGAATAATATTATTAGAAAATATTATTGGCAATGTCTAGAAAGTTCTGTCTAAGGAGAGGTTTGGTCTCCTAATTGCGCGCCAGTAAGGAGAAATTCTTATTAGAAAGCACCCTCTTTCACGGAGCGGCTACCGTTGCAAGATCTTGTATTTCTGTAATATTATTTATGAATAATTAATTATTGATTTATATGATGAGAAAAATATTGATTTTATGTGGATATATATGGAGAAAATTTTTAAAGTGACAATTGTTAAAAATTGATATTTTATCTTTTCTGATAAAATAATATTTTATTATATTATTATAATATAATAATGATGATATTTTTACAATGAATGTGGGATATATGAGTATATGAGGAGAAAGAGTATTTTTGTTACAAAAGTTGTTTAAAACATGTTAAACATGTCTGTGGGCCCATTTCTTGACTGAAATTTGATTATAGCCTGTAAAATGGCGTTTGTGGATTTCGGTCAATTTTTGTTTGGAATTTGGAAAAACTTTCTTCTGCAAAGTTGTAGATAATGAAATTTCCTATGAAAAGGACATGTGGTTCGAATTTTACTGACAAAAGGGCTATTTATTATGAATTATTGAAGTTCCGAAGTTCCGAAATAATTAATTTTTGGAAGTTTTAATTATTTATTTTATGAAAAACGTTTTTTCTTACTTTTTCTAGAAGGTTAGCATGTGTGAATTGCTGAAATTCAGATTCTTGGGTGGTGGGCTTGAATATTTATTAAATAAAATTATTTTAATAAATTTTTTGCTTTGGTGTTCTAAGCAATTTCCTATAAATATGGTGCTTAGGTTAAAATTGAAAATCATACCAGAAACTAAAGTTTTTTCTCTCTTTTTCTCTCGATATATTGAGCGTATTCTTGTGAGTATTTTAATACTTTGAGTGTTGCTTTACGGTGCAAGTTCAAGTCATACCCTATATCCGGTGTTTCAACTAGAAGTACTAATCTTTCGAGGTAAGGGATGTTATTTTCTTTGTAAGTGATATTATTTCTTCAATATCATTATGCCAAAATATTGGTCTGAATTTTTATCAAATTTGAAACTTTTCATGTCGGGGTTACTATTCATGAGTTACTATTCATGAGTTACTATTCACGAGTTACTATTCATAAGTTACTATTCACGAGTTACTATTTTTGAGTACTATTCACGAAGCATGATGATTTTTTTGGTGAAATTTCTATCTTTTAGTGTCGGAGTTACTATTCACGTATACGGTACTATTCACGTATATGACACTATTCACCGAAAAATGAAATTTTCTTCTTTTTGTCCAAAATATCTATTATGGATACTAGCTTTAATTGTATCCATGTTTTGATCATTCTTGAATTTTACTCCACTCTGATTATTTATGAGGTATTTTAGGACATGGAATAGCTGAAATACGAATCCTTAATATTTATTCTTTTGTTTCACTGGATTCGTTTTCTTTAAAATATTTTTCATCATCCTCCGTCCTAAATGATGATATAATTGAATATCTTTGGCCTGTAGTGCAAAGATTAATGATTTCTGATGAATATCTTTGGCCCGTAGTGCAAAGACGAATAGGTGTTTAGATGAACATGACCAACTGATGAATATCTTTGGCCTATAGTGCAAAGATGAATATTTGATTTCAGTTATATATTGATTGATGTTACAGGGATAAAAGATAGACGATGAACTTTTAAATTCATATATAGAAGATAGTAGATTTCATTCTCTACTTAACTCTTCTAATGAATTATTATTTCCGCTGCGAATATTGATTTAAAACATGTTGTCTAATGTATTCTATTAGATTTTTCCCTGTTGAAGACTAACGATAATTTGTTCTATATTATCTTACTCATAATGTTCTTTACTGGGCTAGTTGAGCTCACCCTTTTCCTTTTGTTCCATTTTTCTTCTCAGAAGGCGAGAATGTAGCGAGTACTAGTCGGGGTATGGAATGAAGGTTCTAGAAAGTCGTTTTAGTAGTCCTCACCATTTTTGTATAATAATGTATTAATAATTATAATGAGGACTTATTTGAGTGTGGATATTGTCTAGATGACAATATTTGTATTTAAACTCACAGTTTTTATGTTGTATTAATAAAGTTGTAGTTGTATCATATCATGTATTTTGACGACTCGTAATGGGTGTTGTATACCTATTTTTTGGGGGCGTCACGAGTTAATATCAAAGCTTAGGGATATGATCTCCGTGGAGATCGGGGAATAGAACTAGGAGGGGAGAGACGAGTAAATCCTTCGCTAGTGTGTCCTACCTAAGCTTATTTGTTGGTCGGTCATAATATAGGGATATTATGTGATATGTTAATTTATTAAATTAACCCTTGTTTTGTGGCAGTATGAGAATGACAGCTGAATATATCAACAATGGAGTGAATGAAACCGTGGAGAAAGCTCTAATCTCTAACCAAGATAATGTGATGTCAGGCGAAGAAAGAATTAGAGATATCCATGTGGTGAGTGAAGAATTAATAATTGCACCCGAGATAGTCGTAGAGGTAGCGGTGAGAGTGAGTGAGGAAGAGAGAACACGAGGAGAATTTATTAGAAGAATTTTATGATCGAAATTTAGAATTACAAAATCGTATTCATGAGTTAGAAAAGCAGGCTGAAGAACGGTAGGCGGTCGTGGAGCAAAGAGATGCAACAATTCTAAATTGTGTTACCCGATGTGCGATGCTTGAACAGAAGCACTCTTTGGCAAAGTATAAGATATTAGAGCTGAAATCTGAGAATGCTATGATCAAAGTTCTGATGAAAGAAGAAGCAACCAAACGAATGAGAATGGAGGATGCATGGGTAAAAGCTACACGACACGTTTATATTGTAGAAAAAGACGTCCGATCCAATAAGGCCAAAATAGATGAAATGGATTTCGCTTTTTGGACAGCAATTGGGAGAATCCAACATCGAGTTCAGAATTACCCTATGCAGAGCGGTCAACCCCAATTCGATATGGATCGGAGAGTAATGATTGAAATCATGGATCAGGAATTCGACGAAGCAATGACGGGTGGAATGTACTCTATAGCAAAGTTAAGTCCAGTTGGGACGGTGGCACCAGAGGCGGATACGAACAAGTCAAAGTCGATGGTTCCTGGAAGAGCGTTTGTCGTGACTACCCAAAACGCGAGGAACTTGAACGAAGGTATCACGGGTTAGTTAATTATAAATTCTTGTGAAGTCTATACCTTATTAGATACCGGTTCTACCCATTCTTTTATCTCTCCTGCTTGTGCTCAACGTTTAAACTTGACTCCAGAGAAATTAGACTTTGATTTATCTGTGGAGACTCTGTTAGGAGAAACTTTCATCACATCCACTGTTTATAAATCTTGTTTGATCCAAGTTGGCACCATCACATTACATGTTGACCTTATCTCTTTAAAGATACTTGCTTTTGATGTGATTTTAGGGATTGATTGGTTAACTACTCATCATGCCAAATTGATTGCTTTTGTAAGGTTGTTAGTTTTCATATTCCTAAGCAACCTGTTATTCGAATTCAAGTAACCAAACCATTGAAGTCAAACTCTTTCATATCAAGCCGTAAAGTCATTCGTTTATTGAAAAACGGATGTCAAGCTTTCTTAGCCATGTTATGGACTTGAACAAAAATACGTCAGATTTGAATGATATTTCTGTTGTTAGTAAATTTCCTGACGTATTTCTTGAAAAATTTCCGCCCTACTCCCGAGGCGTGATATTAAATTTTGTATCGACTTTGAACCCGGTACAAAACCCATTTCTAAAAATCTCGTATCGAATGGCTCCTATTAAACTTCAGGAGTTAAAAACCCAACTATAGAAGTTAATAACCGAGCCTCTTTATCTGGTGACTTCTTTTGTGGAATGCACCGAAGCCAGACTCTCCGTAGGGGACGCCATATTCGTGCTATAGTAAACTGATAGATGTCATTCTGACGTGCTGTCCAAGGTTAGGATATGAGTCACAGTTGAGAGCAACCTAAGTCGGTTATCAACTATAGAAGTTGATAACCGAGCCTCTATCTGGTGACTTCTTTTGTGGAATGCACCGAAGCCAGGCTCTCCGTAGGGGACGCCATATTCGTGCTATAGTAAACTGATAGGTGTCATTCTGACGTGCTGTCCAAGGTTGGGATATGAGTCACAGTTGAGAGCAACCTAAGTCGGTAATTGAAATACGTAGCTTTCTAGGCTTAGTTGGTTATTATCGGAGATTCGTTGAAGGATATTCTCGAATCGCTATTCCATTAATGCAGCTGACTCGTAGAGATACAAAATTCGAATGGAGCAAGGAATGTGGGAAGAGCTTCGGAGATCTCAAGAGGAGACTCATTTCGGCACCTGTTTTGACAATACCATCTAGTTCGGATGGATTTGTTATCTATAGCGATGCTTCAGGCAAAGGGTTGGGATGTGTTCTCATGCAACGTGGGAAAGTCATAGCCTATGCCTTGTGACAACTTAAAGAATATGAGAGGAATTATCCTACTCATGATCTAGAGTTGGCAGCAGTCATTTTCGCGCTGAAGATCTGGAGGCACTATCTATATACAGAGAAAGTGGAGATATATTCAGACCATAAAAGACTCAAATATTTCTTCACCCAAAAGGAACTCAACATGCGGCAACGACGTTGGCTCGAGCTGTTGAAAGATTACGACCACACTATTCAATACCATCTTGGAAAAGCGAACGTGGTAGCTGACGCGTTGAGTAGAAGATCATATGCGAGAACGAGTACGATGATGTCAAGTATACACATAGAACCGACTTTAATCGAAAAAGTTAAAGTTGCTCAAGCCACAGATCCGGGGCTGGTGCGTATGAAGAAGAAAGTACAAGAAGGTGTTATTCCAGAAGCAAGAATCGATGAAGAAGGAATACTTCGAGTCCACTCCAGACTTTGTGTTCCTAACAATTCTGATTTGAAGTACAAGATCATGATGGAGGCATACAATACACCATTTGCAATCCATCCTGGGAGTACCAAAATGTATCATGATCTTCGACATACATTTTGGTGGAGCAATATGAAGAGAGAGATTACAAAGTTTATCTCGAGGTGTTTAACTTGTCAACGTGTAAAGGTGGAGCATCAAGTGCCAAAGGGTCCATTGCAACCACTTGAGATTCCGAAATGGAAGTGGGAACACATTACCATGGATTTCGTTACGGGTCTTCCCACGGTTTCTCAAGGCATAAATGCGATTTGGGTTATTGTTGATAGATTAACCAAGTTTGCCCATTTCTTACCGATACGGGAGACTTATTCCCTTGAACGTCTTGCTCGAATGTACGTAAATGAAATTTTGAGATTGCATGGAATGCTAGTATCCATAGTTTCGGATCGTGACCCAAGATTCACTTCAAGATTTTGGGTTAGCTTGCAAAAAGCTATGGGCATGGATTTACGGTTCAGTTCGGCATACCATCCTCAAACGGACGGGCAATCAGAGAGGACTATTCGAACTCTTGAAGATCTATTAAGACTTTGTGTCCTTGATTTCAAAGGGAGTTGGGATAAGTACCTACCATTGGTGGAATTCTCCTACAACAACAGTTATCAGGCAAGTATAGGTGTGGCTCCATTTGAAGCATTGTATGGACGAAAGTGTCGCTTTCCAATAGGTTAGAATTAAAAATCACACCAGAAATAAGTTTTCTTTCTCTCTATATTATCGAGCATATTTTTGTGAGTATTTAGATACTTTGAGAGGTTTTATTCAGTGCAAGTTTCATTCGACTTTACATCAGATATTCCGATCAGAACTACTGTTATTTTGAAGTAAGGGATGTTATTTTCTTCGTAAATGATATTATTTTCGTCAATATCATTATGCTGAATTATTGATATGAGTTTTATTGTGGAATTTCTACCTTTTTGTGTCGGAGTTACTATTCACGTGATATCGACACTTTATTTCACGATATCTATTAATTATTCACGAATCATTTACTATATTCACCAAAAATGAAATGTTCTCATTTTCGTCCCAGATGTCTATTATGGTTACTATCATTGATTGTATACATGTTTTAATCTTCATTCTATACTTGTTTTGTTAACATTTTGGCTTCTATACTCTATGAAATTAGTAGAATATCATTGATATTTGCACTTCATCCAGTATCTTTTCATGGAAATATTATTCTAAGCATTCTTGATAAGTTTTAACTTTTTCATGATCGGGGTACTATTCACGGGGTTACTATTCCTAAAGTTACTATTCACTGGATACTATTTACTCAGTTACTATTCACCCGGGGTACTATTCATGACAAAAATTGATTACTTTTCGATCCAAATCA
Organism: Panax quinquefolius; assembly: GCA_020205615.1. Taxonomy (NCBI): domain Eukaryota; kingdom Viridiplantae; phylum Streptophyta; class Magnoliopsida; order Apiales; family Araliaceae; genus Panax; species Panax quinquefolius. The sequence goes on along the minus strand of CM035170.1, from coordinate 16,511,827 downwards.
TTTTTGATACAATATTATTCTTGAATTTTACTCCACAAAGCAGTATCATGTTGACAATTTGGAGGTTATTGATTTTTGGATAAATTAAATTATAAAACTTTAAAAATTTGTCCTTGAACTTGTTTTACTGAATTCTTATATCATTGTCATCATCCTCATGATTATATTATGTTGAAAGTCATCTGTGGCCTATAGTGCATAGATGGACTGGTATGATTATGACCAGGGATTATTCGGTATAATCATAACCGTAATGTTACAAATGATATGGTAAAAGTCCTCATTGGCCCGTAGTGCATTGATGGACAATTTTTGGTATGATTATGGCCGAGGATTCTCTTCGGCCAAGGGTGCAAAGATGAATTGTTTTATGGCATGATCATGACCATTGATGAATACACGAATATCCTTGGCCCGTAGTGCATGGATAATTTGTGGTTGTGATACTAAAGAATATCATTGGCCGTAGTACAGGGGTAATTCGATGATGTGGATTATTTATTAAGCTAAGTCTCAGCGATAAAATTGATGATAAATCTTTTAAATCGTAGAAGATAGTAGGTTTTATGCTCTACTTGACTCTTCTAATGGATTGCTTATTCCGCTGCAGTTGTTGATCTAAAACTTGTTGTCTATTATATTCTATCAGTTGTTATACTGTTGAAGGCTAAGGATAATTTATTCTGCATTATCTTAGTCATAATATTTCTTACTGGGATAGTTGAGCTCACCCTTTCTTTCACTGTTCTCTTCAGAAAATGAGAATATAGCTGGGACTAGTCGGGGAATAGATTGACGGTCCAGATGGTTGCATTAGTAGTCCTCACTATTCTGTGAAATAGTGTGATAATAATTATAATGAGGACTTATTTTGAGTTTGAATGCTGTCTAGAAGACAATGTTTGTATTAAAACTCACAGCTCATGTTATATTTTTAAGTTTGTATTTAAGTTCTGTACCATGTATTTGGCGACTCAGAATGGGTGATGTATACCTATTTTGTGGGCATCACAGTTGGTATCAAAGCTTAGGGATATGATCCCTGGCTGAGATGTGAGACAAGAACTAGGAGGGGAGAGACGGGGTATTCCTTCGCTAGTATGACCTACCTAAGTTTAATTGTTATTTAATTGGACGGTCAGAGTATAGGGATAATATGTGGTATGTCAATTAACCCTTCTTTTGTGGTAGTATTTAAAAATGACATCCGAGAATGTTGAGAATAGCAATGGAGCACAGGAGGCCGTTGAGTCACCACAGATCAATACTCAGGATATTGTGCATTAGGAAGACAACAATCCTCATGCAAACAATAACACCGACCAAATGATGAACGACAGAATATTTAGGGGCTTTCTATAATTCATACAACATCAGGCGAGAGAGACTCATGTCCAAAATGCAGGTGGAAACACTGGCAACTCTCAGAAGGTCACCGCTAAGCAGTTCAAGGAGCTGGGACCACCAGAGTTTATTGGAGAGCCAAAACCACTTAAGGCGGAGACGTGGATAAAATAGATCACCAAGATATTTGAAGTCTTGGGATGCTCCAAGGAGCAAAAGGTTCCCTTTGCCACCTTTATGTTGCGAGGAAAGGCAGATTACTAGTGGGAATCGGTAAAGTGTACTCAACCTGCCGCACTCAAAATGTCTTGGGAGAAGTTCCAAGAATTGTTTAATGACAAGTAATTTCCCGAAAGTATTCGTCACATGAAGGAGGTAGAGTTCATCAAGTTGGAGCAGAACAATATGACCATGTCGCAGTACGAAGCTAAGTTTACCGAGTTGTCCCGATTTGCGTCCTACTTGGTTGATAATGAGGAGAGAATGACGTGGATGTTTCTAAGAGGTTTGAAACCCGAGATACGTCAATATCTAATTTCTCATAAACTGTGTTTGTATTCAGATGTTGTAAATAGTGCCCAGTTATTGGAGCGCGATAACGAGTCAACCCAACTAAGAGAAAGCAGCCGACAAAATGATAATACCAGTGGTAACAGTCATCGAAGTGGTGACAACAACGTGGAGGGAATCAACATGCCAGAAATGGTAACCACTTCGGTGGTAATCATGGCCAAGACAATAAAAGTGGATATTTCAAGGAGAGGAGATTCAACAATGATGGAAAGACGTCATCACCAGCACCCGTTGTTAAGGAAGGAGAACAACCACCTATCATATGCTTCAAATGCGGAGGGGAGGGACACATCAGTCCAAACTGTGCACAGCAGTCCAAAACGTGTTACAATTATGGAAGAGAAGGTTACCTAGCTAGATTTTGTCGTACTGGAAAGCCAAGTCCAGCTGGAACGGTGACACAAAATGCCGTTCTAGATAATTTAAAACCAGTAGTTCAAGGGAGAGCGTTTGTTGTGACCTCTCAGAAAGAAAGGAACCTGAATGAGGTTATCACGAGTTAGTTAATCATAAATTCTTGCAAAGTTTTCACGTTTTGGTGCTCGAAATATTACAGTATAATACCTTCATCTTTTCCTTCATTTTTAATTTAGTCCTGCAAGTATTATCAAACTTGCACCACCTCCCCTAATAGTACATACATGTGAATCAATAGTACACACATGTGAACAAATAGTTATAAGCATGTGAATTAATAGCAATTAATTGCTCATTTATCTGATTAATTACCCGATTGGTCAATATAACCTCTAGACATCAATTATTATCGGAGTAGATGTCGATTTCCACTAACACTAATAATCCCAACACAATGAAAATATAAATTTCGTCTTTAATCAACACGAACTTATTCATCATTAATATAATAACTCACAATATTTAACAACCAGATCATTCCCAGGAAAGAGGGGGCTTTCCGATAAGGATTTCTCCCTATTGGCACACAATTAGGTGACCAAACCTCTTCTTGACAGAACTTTCTAGACATTGTCAATATTGCAAATAATAATATGAATAACTTTGTCGTCTCAATTATTGATTTAATAATAATAAATATTATGCGGATAATCTTTGTGACAATAATTGAATCAATAATATGAGAGATATTATCACGAATTCTTGTAGAAATAATTGAGTATAACCGAGTGACTTCTCACGTAAGCATCAATAATCAATACCGCGTAATTACTTATACAACCATGCGTATTCTTTGTACTTTTACCACCGGGTATTTCAACAATTTAACGAAAAAACTTTCATTATTTATTTTTATAAAAAGATAATTCTGTCATTTTCTAACTACGACAATACTTTCGTTGTGGGGTCCACTAATGATTGTGTCGTCGTACGAATATTCCCTGTTAAAATAAATATTCTCTGACCAATCGAATATTATATAACCACTTGCTTACTTTGCAAAATTTGTAAATAATACCCACAACTATAACATTATATCAAATCCACACCATAATATTTAAAAATATATTTTGAGATAAATTAATCTTTATTCATAAAAGTTGGGGTCTTACATTAGTAATCGAATTTGTATCTTTTTATAGGCTCCAGCCAGCGCCAGCGTCCGAGAGCACATGTCGGACCATCTCATCTGGTATTTGGCGGCTTGATGACGATATCTTCGATGGTGATAAGTGTGTATCGGATAGGTTCTTGATCTTGATCCGGTCTTTTAACGTCGTGATTGCCTTCCGCCTCTCGTCTTCACCAGATTGCTCAGGAGATTATAGCAGGGGTCTCCGCAGATAGTATGGGATTATCGCGGGACCAGTTCGACGCTTGGAGTGGCGAGATGCTCCGGATGGTGATTACCCTCTTGGAACGGACAAATGATTTATATTTTTGATTCTATCAACAGGGTGGCGATGGTGAAAGCGATGGCGATGATGACGGCGAAAGTGACGACACCGCTTTCCATACACCGAGAGCCGTCGTTCACTTGCGCCTCGATGATGATACTTTTACTAGTTTATAGTTCATTTGTATAAATGTTATTGTTGAACATTTGTATATATTGTAGTGTCTAATTGCTTCTATATAAGTATTGTGAATTATATTGTTTATCATTTATGGAACATTAGCTTATATTTGTAATTAGTTAGCTTATATTTATGGAACATTAGCTTATAATACGTTTTGGTGGAAATTTGAATGTGAATGTGAATGTGAATGTGAATGTGAATGTGAATAATAATGAGTTGAAGATTACATTTTGGTGGATATTACATTTTAGCGCTACGTTGCATATTTGAATGTGAGATACATGTTTATATTACTGTGTATTGGGTTGTGACATGTTACATGTACATAAATGAGTTTAAACACCTGGAAACTGAACTTTTCAAATCTTCATTTAAAAAAACACAATTATTTTCGACGGAATAAGGGATCTCCGACGGAAATTCCGTCGGATTTCTTAATCATCCAATTTTTAATAAATGCCGGTTTATTTTAATTTTCGGTCAGAAATAGGTTAATTCTGAGGGAATAAGTCTGTCGGAAATAAGGTATATTATACTCGACGTAATATTCCATCCTATATATTCAGTCGTAGATAGCTTATGTTCGACGAAATGCCATCGGAGCTGAGTTCGTCGAAGATAAGGTGTATCCGATGGAATTTCTGACGGAGTTTATTTTCGACGCGTATATATACAACCGAATGTCCGACAGAATATTCCGTCAGAATAAGGCTTTTTTCTTGTAGTGCCATCAATGACACAGGCAGTTCTGCTACCATGTTAACACAGTCATCGGGTCATCTGAATTATCATACTTCTGCTGACTATGTGAGAGCAATCTGTCAAATTCGTGATCTTTTTCGTAAACTAGACGGGCATCTGCAGTCTCTGAGCTCTGATGAGTTAGCAGATGCAGTGACGACAGCAACACAACATCACAATGGTGACGAGGTAATCTTCTTAGTACTTATTACAATAAAATTAATCATATATATATATATATATATATATATATATATATTGTTGTGGTAGACTTAGTCTTACTTCTTTTTAAATAGTTCCTATTGTTTAGCTTTATTTTAGCTTTCTGTTACATTCTTTGTAATGCTATATATAACCACTTTTACATTCAATAATATATGAGCTTTCCCTCACCTTGCTTTGCATAAGTCATACCAAGATCAACATATATAATATATATGTAACATATTTTATTCTTTTGTTACATGCCCGTACTAATTTGGACTATATATGATGCATGAAGAGACTTATATTTTAGAGATTTAAAGCCTTGTACTTTTATATTCATTCTTGTACGACTGTATGTTACTTAAAGATGACATTTGTATATAGGACTTTTGATTCATATTGGTTTGTTTAATTTATATTTATATAGTTTATATTGTGTTGGTTTATTTGTTTGTATGGATGAATGTTTATATGGATGTTTATATATACTGTTGTGTGTTGGGATATAAAACATGTATAATTTTTTTAGAAAATCCACAAAACAGATAAATTTTTTTAAATTTAGTATCAAGATCGCTACTACATATCAGCAATCGCGGTAGGCCTTAACGTATTAGCGATCGGTGGTGTTGCTAATGGCTGTCTCCACCACCACCACCACCACCACCACCACCACCACCACCAATAATAATAATAATTTGATTGATCATACAATTAGTAGATAGTTACAAAAATAACAAATTTAAATTGAAATGAATCTCAATCACTAAAAAAAAGAAAAAGAAAAAAATATCTCACACTATGTGAAAAATATATATAAAAAAACTAGCACGTGTCTCACCCGAGTTGAAAGCTTGTATATTTATATAATTAGTAGTGGAACTTTGTATGCTATAAAGAAGAACTTGATTATCGCGATACTAAGAAAATAGGTCAATTAATTAGTTATATATCTCTGTCTTAAAAGAATTAAAAAAAAGTGGCATCAGACAATATATTAATTCTTGAAGTTGTGCATTTAGTGACTTATCCATGTTACTTAGCATGGTTCTTATAATAAAATACTTTATCATCATTTCAATCAATGCATTAGCATTGGCCATCCTCTCAATAATTAACATTTTTTTTCCTTGTAGTTATCAAGAAGAAATTAAACAAATACTAATTTATAATAATTATTTCACATAATCTATCGTTTCTATATATTTCAAAATATAAATGAGTCATTTCACTAGATATAATTAGGGATATTTTCCCATGATCCCTCTCCCCATAAAGATGAAACCTATTTTCTTTTTATATGAGAAAAAAAAATATAAAAATTATTAAAAATACATGTAAAAAATATCAATTTTCTAAAACTAACTTATACAAAACTCTCACACCATAAACTTATCTTTTACTTGTTGATCAGTTTACTTATACGAAAAAGTAGTTGTCAACTTTTTGGAAATCTTATCGTTAAGAGGAATATGTTAGACTGTTAGGTAATAATAAATATTTCTTCCGTTATTTAATATAAATCATTTTAGAAAAGTATTTTTGTTCTTTAATATAAGTTATTTGAGAATTTCAAGTAAGTATTAATGGTTTAGTTTTCAATATTACCCCAAGTATTAAATATAGCTTTAATTTTCTCACTATTTGTTGCCCAATAAATAACACTCTCTTTTTCCAATATAATTACAATATACTCCCTCCGTCATTTAATATAAGACGTTTTAGAGAAGTTTTTTTGTCCCTTAATATATGACGTTTTAGAATAAACATTAATTGTTTAGTTTTCAATATTACCCCAAGTATTAAATATAACTTTGATTCTCTCACTATTTTTTGCCCAATAAATAACAATTTCTTTTTCCAATACAAAGGCAATATAGACATTTGATATTATATTTAATGCTATATAATTATTTCCTTAATACTTGTGCACAACTCTAAAAAGTTTTATATTGAGGGATGGAGGGAGTAGTAGACAATTAATATTATATTTAATGATATACAATTATTTCTTTAATACTTGTGCACAACTCTAAAATAACTTATATTAAGAGACGAAAGAGTATTTAAAATATTATAATATTTTATTATACAAATAAATATAATTATTAACATACACCAACATGCACGATACTTTGGGTTTGTGAAAGTATCATTGCTATTTGGTAATCATTTGATCCATTCGTCCCTTAATATAATTCGTTTTGGATAAGTGTTTTTGTTACTTAATATAAGATTTTTTTAAGAATTTCAAGTAAGCATTAATTGCTTAATTTTCGATATTACCCCAACTATTAAACATAACTTTGGCACTCTCACTATTTTTTAATGTTAAACATAACTTTGATATTTAATGTTATAGAATTATTTTTTTAATATTTGTGCACAATTTTAAAACGACTTATATTAAGAGATTGAGGGAGTATAAATAATTTATATATTTAATTATTTATTATAAGTAAGATATTAATTGATGGATGACAGAGACAACTTGTTAGAGCATTCACAACAGTTTCCCTAATAAACTCTATCGCCACATTTGAAGAATATATCAATAAATCAGTATCCAACAGTTTCTTTATCCTTATATAATTCTCTATTTTAATCCATATATATGATTTGACTCCTCAGGGTGAGGGAATCAAAAGAGCATTCCCTATTTATGTAAAATAACATTTTACACCCTATTTATTGCGATTTTATGTTGGTTAAAGGATCTTATCTCACTTAATTGCTGATTTGGGCATGCCTATCAAATTCACTCATTTTTATTTTTTAAACTGAGGATTTAGAGAAGAAAGAGAACTATAAAAAAAATTAAAAATCCGTCAAATTTTGAAATAATTTTATAATTATAAATTGGAAGATCGTGGGGGCTAGTGGGTCAGGAAAGAGTTATGTAATAGCACTAATTGAACGGTTCTACGATCAAACTGCCGGGAAAGTTATGATTGATGGAAAAGACATCCGACGCTTGAACTTGAAGACCCTCAGGCTAAAAATTGGCTTGGTACAACAAGAGCCAGCCCTCTTTGCCTCGAGCATTCTCGATAACATTGCCTATGGGAAAGATGAGGAAACGGAAGCAGAAGTAACCGAAGCAGCTCGTGCAGCAAATGTGCACACATTTGTTAGTGGTTTGCCTCAAGGCTACAAAACCCCAGTAGGCGAAAGAGGGGTACAACTCTCTGGGGAACAAAAGCAAAGAATCACAATAGCTCGGGGAGTTCTTAAGGATCCTACTATGTGCTTGTGCTATTACAGAACTCTTTCCTGACCCACTAATTATACATTTTATTATTTTGTAATTAAAATAATATTGTTTTAGTTCTCATAAACACCTAATGATCGTTGCACATTTTGATTTCTAGCAAACTTTATTTTAAATTAAAATAATTGCAATTTATAAATTCAAACAACAGTTACTTTTAAATAAAAAAATAGTGAAAAAATTGAATTCTTATCTTACAGAATGACCTAATAACACTGCAGAGAGTAGGGATATAAATAATTTTTTTTTTTATGAATGATCTTAATGTTGGAAAGAAAGCAAGATAACAAAAGACACTTGACATGAAAATTTGGATTTGCAGGCGCCAGCCAGGCACGCTCCCCTATTTCCTGATTTGGAAACCTTAAAATCAAAAAAAAGTAATTGCCATTTTTAGTTCTGTACTAAACATGCCCTCGTTCGCATCTGACACGTTGTCTCGCACTGATTCGTTCCGCGCACCTTTTGGGAAAACCAATCAAATGGAAAGGAAGCTCATGGGTGTAGTGACAACACAATCCTTTACTTTGTTAAAAATTTTCATTCAAGTCCCTTGTGTATCTTGCAAGTAACCCAACAAGAATATATTGGTTAATTCTCACAATGTATGATGTCTTTGAAGTGATAAAAAAAATAAAAAAAAATAAAGATAACAATATTCATATTGAGAACAACTAATTAATATTGGCGTTTTCTACACATGACAGCTGAGAGTAAATTCAAAAAATATTCATCCATCATCAACTGAATAAAAAGAATATGAAAGCATAACATAACTTATAAAACAAAACATAATCTATAGATATATTCTAGGGCAAAATGCACCTAACATATGTATATATATAAATTATTAATCTTTATTTTAGTTAAGTTATCATATTTTTAATTTTTACAATTAGGTGATCAATTTTTTTTTTTTTTTATGTTTAATTAGTCATGACACGTCATTAATTGATTATGTGAACAGTTGACTAGGCTAGTAAGGTTTATATGTAAAAATAATAATCTTAAATAATTTTTCGTTATTTATTAAACACTAAAGGGTAAATATTTATAAATTTATGATTTTTACATTTTGATGTTTAATAAATGTGAAAAAAATATTTAAAATAACGTTTTTCAATTACGTATAGACATTGATTAGTCTAGTCAGTGGGTTACATCATCAACTTATGACGTGATATGTCCAATTGAATATAAATAAAAATATTAAAATTTGGATCATTTAATTGCAAAAATTAAAAGGTTGATCACAAAGGTAAAAAAAATTAATAATTTAAGGTAGTTATCTATATTAGACCCTCTCTCTCTCTCTCTCTCTCTATATATATATATATATATATATATATATATATATATATATGATTAAACTACTGCTGGGTGGTGCATATGGACCACCTTTAGCGATGGACAAAATCGTAGCTAAATCTGTCGTCTTAGGGTCTGAACCAGGTTATATCGACGGTTTTGGGCTATCACAACAGTTCGAATCTTATGGCAACGAGTTTAGTGACAGTTTTGTCCGTCGCTAAAAGTGGTGCGCATGCGGACCACCCGCATATGAAACCCTCTGTATGTATGTGTGTGTGTATATATATATATACATATATATATATAGGGTCCGGATCAGGTAAGGACTCCCTTACGATACTAAAATGCGGACTTTTTTTTTTGCTTTTTTTTAAAACAACTAAAAAAAGAGTTTAAAATTTTATGGAACTGGAATTTTTTTCATAATACAGTGTTTTGGTGTGCTTGTGAGAAAGACGAGTAATTCTTCGACCAAGACCAAGACCAGAGTCTTAGATAGGTCAGCTGGGAGTTGGGTCCCTAGTGAACTTGTGAGGTGAGGAAGTGGCTGTTGTTTCAAGACCAGATCATAAAATAGAACTGAACTCAAAAGAAGGTACAACTAAGGTTGAGGAAGGATGTAAGACCCCAACTTATTATTAATGAAATTTAATTTTCTCTATTTATTATTTTAAAATAGTAAGGGTTGATTTGATTAATGTGGATAGTTAGGGGTAAAATACGCAAATACTTCAAAATAAGCAAGTGGTTATAAAATATTCATTGTTGTCGGGGAAATATTAGTTTGGTGGTGGAATATTAAATCTTTGTCGGGGAATATTAAATGCGACCCAGTAGTAGCCATGTATGGGCCCCATAACTGTGAGCGATTGGATGAAGAAAACGACAAATATAAGTGGTTTAAAAATAGCAGCGTAGTTATTCTGGATTATCTTTGTTAAAATACCCGGGTGGTTAAAACACGATGCTTGCGGTATTGCACCAATTATTGATTCTTACGTAAAAGGCACTACTCGATAATGGTTCTGATAATTCTTTATTCGATTATTTTATTGAGTTAATAATTGTTGCGTTGATATTTTATATTCTTTGTTGTTTGATAATTGTCATTACTGATATTTTTCATTATCGAAGCAATAATTCATATTATCTGAATAATATTATTAGATAACGTTATTTGCAATGTCTAGAAAGTTACATCTAAGGAGAGGTTTGGTCACCTAATTGCGGCATGATGAAGAAATTCTTATTGAAAGCCCCCTCTTTCACAGGAACCTGCACGGTTGTCGATATTGTGATTACGTAATATTATTTGTGAATAATTAATTATTGATTCATATGATGAGGAAAATATTGATTTTATGTGGATATAGATGGAGAAAAATTTTAATGTGACAATTGTTGAAAATTGAAATTTTATCTTTTTCACGATAAAATAATTCATTTAAATATATTATTATATTTTAATAATATAATAATGGTGATATTTTTACAACGAATGTGGGATATATGAGTATCTGAGGAGAAAGAGTATTTTTGTTGCAATAAATGTTTAAAACATGTTAAACATGTCGGTGGACCCCATTTATTGATTGAAATTTGATTATAAGCGTGTAAAATCGCTTGGTTTGTGGATTTGGTCAATTTTATTTGGAATTTGGAAAAACTTTCTTACGCAAAGTTGTAGAGAATTGAATTTCCTATAAAAACTCGTGAGATTCAATTTTTCTACGATGAAATGGCTATTTATTATGAATTATTGAAGTTAAGAAGCTCAAAATAATTGATTTTTGGAAGTTTAAAATATTTAAAATTAGAAACACGTTTTTTTCATTATGGTGTGTTACATGTGGGTTGAATGAGCTGAATTCAGTTCTTGGAAGGTTAGGCGTAGGAAATTTTATTATAAATAATAATATTATATTAAATTTTACGCTTTGGTGTTCTAAGCATTTTCTATAAATAGGGTGCTTAGGTTAGAATTGAAAATCACACGAAATCCAAGTTTTCTCTCTCTATATTATCGGCGTATTCTTGTGAGTATTTTAAGTATACTTTGAGTATTGTTAGGCGGTGCAAGTTCCCTTGACCTTATATCCGGTATTCGATTAGAAGTACTAATCTTTCGAGGTAAGGGATGTTATTTTCTTCTCAAATGATATTATTTCTTCAATATCATTATCTTTGAAATATTGGTTGAAACTTTTATCAAATTTGGAACTTTTCCATGTCGGGGTTACTATTCATGAGTTCTTATTCACGAGTTACTATTCACGAGTACTATTCATTATTCTTATTAAGCGTGAAGATGTTTTTGGGAAATTTCTATCTTTTGGTGTCGATTACTATTCACGTGTCTCTGACCTATTCACGTATCTGACACTATTCATAGAAAAAATAAAATTTCTTCTTTTTTTGTCCAAAATATCTATTACGGATACTAGCTTTGATTGTATCCATGTTTTGATCATTCTTGAATTTTACACCACTATGATTATTTTTGAGGTATTTTTTGGAACATGGATAAAACAAAGTCTGAATCCTTAATCCTTAATCCTTGTCATTTTGTTTCCTTTGGATTCGTTTCTTTAAAAATATTTTCATCATCCTCGGTCTTAAATGATGATATTATTGAATATCTTTGGCACATAGTGCGAAGATGAATGATTTCTGAAGAATATCTTTGGCCGTAGTGCAAAGATGAGCAGTGTTTAGATGAACATGACCAAGTGATGAATATATTTGGCACATAGTGCAAAGATGAATATTTGATTCGGATGTATATTGATTGATGTTACGGGGATAAAAGATGAGCGATGAACTTTTAAATTCATACATAGAAGATAGTAGTTTGCATTCTCTACTTAACTCTTCTAATGAATTATTATTTCATTGCGAATATTGATTTAAAATTTGTTGTCTATTGTATTCTATTAGATTTTTCCTGTTGAAGACTAACGATAATTTGTTGTATATTATCTTAGTCATAATATTCTTCTTGGGCTAGTTGAGATCACCCTTTTCCTTTTTGTTCCATTTTTCTTCTCGGGAGGCGAGAATATAAGCGAGTGCAGTCGGGGTATGGAATGAAGGTTTTAGAAAGAATTGTTTAGTAGTCCTCACCATTTTGTAAAATAATGTATCAATAAATGTGATGAGGATTTATTTGAGTATAGATATTGTCTAGAAGAAAATATTTGTATTCAAACTCACGATTTCTTGTTGTAATAATAAAGTTGTAGTTGTTTACATACCATGTATTGACAACTCGAAATGGGTGATGTATACCTATTTTGGGGCGTCACGAGTTAGTTGGTATCGAGCTTAGGGATATGATCTCTGGCGGAGATCGGGGAATAGAACTAGGAGGGAGGCAGAGTAAATCCTTATTTAGTGTGTCTACTAAGCTTATTTTTTAGTTGGTCGATATATAAGGATATTATGTGATATATTGATTTCCTTAATTAACCCTTGTTTTATAACGGTGTTGAGAATGTCGTTGAGAATATATTAACAATGGAAATGAGGCCGTGGAGACGCGCTGTACTCACTAACGAGGAGAGCGTGCAGCAGTGGCAATGTTCCTCCTGTGAACAACACCACTGAAGCGGATGATGAGCGAGGGATGTTTAGAAGCTTTTTGCGGTTCATGCAAAATCGAATTTAGGAGACTTCGTGTTCAAAATCTGAGGAGAAATGATAGCAATTCACGGGTTGTCCACGACCCAGCGATTCAAAGAGTTGGGACCACGAAATTTAAGGAAAACCGGATCCGATCATGGCGGCGAAACATGGGTCAAACAAATTACCAAGATATTCGATGTCTTGGGATGCGGAGAACAGAAGGTTCCATTCGCCACCTTTATGTTAAAGTGGCGAAGCGGACTCTTGGTGGGAGATGCGTAGAAGCGTACCCATCCAAATACGCTTTCGGCATGTCTTGGGAGACGTTTGAAACTATTTAATGACAAATACTTTCACGAAAGTGTTAAATCGTATGAAGAAAGTGGAGTTTATTAGTTGAGCGAGAACAACATGGCGGTGTCTCGATCTGAGGCAAAGTTTGCGAGTTATCCGGTTTGCACCTCATTTGGTGGAGAATGAGGAGCGTATGGCGGATGTTTCTTAGAGGTTTGAAACCCGGCATATGTCGATATCTCATTTCTCATAAATTTTCTCTCTATTAAGATGTTGTAAACATGGCTCAATTATTAGGCGAGATAACTTGAGTATGGTCAACCGAGGACCCACAACCGAGATCGTACCGGAGATAGCGATCAACAAGAATAATGATAACCAAATGGAGAAAAAAAGACGGACAAAAATGGTAACCACTCTGGTGGTAATCATGGCCATGAAAATAGAAAAGCGAGTCGGGAGGAGATTTTAAAAGAGGAGATTTAACAATGACCATGTGAAGGCAGCGGTCTTGGCGTGACAAGGTTCTAAGGGAGAGAAACGACCACCGGTCATATATTACAAATCTGGAAAAAAGAGGGACATATCGGTCAAAGCGCCCTGCGATTCAAGGTATGCTATAATTGTGGAAAGGAAGGACATATCGCTCGAGATTATGCGATGGCGAAACCTAGTTCGGTGGGGACGGTGACTCAAAAACATCCCGAAAAATCAAAGTCAGCGATTAGGGAAGAAGCGTTTGTTGTGTTTGGTCATAATCGAGGAACCCAAGCGAGGTGATCACGGGTAAGCTATTTATAAATTCTTGCAAAGTTTATACCTTACTTGATCTAGGTCTACCCCATTCATTTATCTCTCTGCGTGTGCTCAACGTTTAAACTTGACTCAGGAGAAATTAGACTTTGACCTATCTGTGGAAACTCAGTTAGGAGAAACTTTCATCACATCCATTTTTATAAATCTTGTTTGATTCAAGTTGGCACCATCACCTTACACATTGACCTTATCTCTTTAAAGATACTTGCTTTTGATGTGATTTTAGGGATTGATTGGTTAACTACTCATCATACCAAAATTGATTATTTTAAATAAGGTTGTTAGTTTTATATTCTAACCAACTTGTTATGCAATTCAACAACTAAACCATTAAAATCAATCATTTGTCATATCTAATCATAAAGCTATTCGTTTATTGAAAAGCGGATGTCAAGCTTTCTTAGCCCATGTTATGGATTTGAATAAAGACACGTCAAATTTGAATAATATTCTGTTGTTATTGACTTTCTGACGTATTTCTGAAGAACTTCCGGTCTACCCCGAGCGTGAAGTTGAATTCTTTATTGATCTTGAACTGGTAGTAAAGCCCATTTCTAAAACCCATATCGAATGGCTCTATTGAACTTGAGGAGTTAAAGGTCCAACTACGAGAATTGTTGGACATCGGTTTCATTAGTCTAGTACATCTCCTTGGGGTGCTCTGTTTTATTTGTAAAGAAGAAAGAAGCGGGAGTATGCGACTTTGTATTGACTATCGGAATTGAACCATGTCACCATCAAGAATAGGTATCCTCTACCTCGTATTGATGACTTGTTTGACCCGATTCAAGGGCACAATTTCTTTTCAAAAATCGATCTTAGATTACGGATATCATCGGTGAAGATTAGGCGAGGATATTCAAAACCCGCCTTTAGAACTTCGATGCGGGCATTATGAATTCTTAGTCATGTCTTTGGATGACTAATGCTCCTATGACTTTCATGGATATGATGAGCCAAGTATTCAAGGAATATTTGGATCGGTTTGTTGTTGTCTTTATTGATGACATCCTTATATATTCCAAAAGTCGTGAAGATCATGAGCACCATTTGAAATTTGGTACTCGAAGGCTTCGTGAAAACAAACTATATGCCAAATTGAAGAAATCGAGTTACGGCTTGAGGAAGTAGCATTCCTTGGGCGCGTGGTGTCGAAACATGGAGTATCTGTTGATCCGGCGAAGATTGAAGCAATCTGAAGTTAGAACAACAAAAGTCGGTGGTGAAGTCGTAGCTTTTGGGCTTAAATTTGGTTATTATCGGAGATTAGTGGAAGGTTTTCTCGAATCGCTACTCCATTAACTTCGATTCTAACTTGGAAGGATACAAAATTCGTTTGGAGCGAAGAATGCGAGAAGAGTTTCCAAGAGCTTAAGAGGAGACTTATTTGACTGCGTTGTTCTAACAATACCATCTGGTTCGGATGGATTTGTTATCTCTGATGATGCTTGAGGCAAAGGGTTAGGATGTGTTCTCATGCAACGTGGGAAAGTCATAGCCTATGCCTCATGACAACTTAAAAGAGTATGAGAGGAATTATCCTACTCATGATCTAGAGTTAGCGGCCGATCGTTTCAGCGCTAAAGATATGGAGGCACTATCTATATGGGGAGAAAGTGGAGATATATTCAGACCATAAAAGCCTTAAATATTTCTTCACTCAAAAGAACTCAACATCTGGCGGCGACGTTGGCTCGAGCTATTGAAGACTACGACCACACTATTGATACCATCTGAAAAAGCGAGCGTGGTAGGCGGCGTTGATTGAGTAGAAGATCATATCACGAGGAGCGAGTGCGATGATGTCAAGTATCGCGTAGAGCCAACTTTAATAGAAAAAGTTAAGGTTGCTCGAGCCACATGACCGGGCAGGCGATCGTATGAAGAAGAAAGTCAAGAAGGAGCTATTAGGGCGAGAATTGATGAAGAAGGAATACTTGAGTCACTCTAGACTTTGTGTTCCTAACGACTCGATTTGAAGTACAAGATTATGATGGAGGCACACAATACACCATTTGCAATCCATCACGGAAGTACTAAAATGTATCGTGATCTTGACATACATTTTGGTGGAACAATATGAAGAGAGAGATTGCAAAGTTTATCTCGATGTGTTTAACTTGTCAGCGTGTAAAGGCGGAGCATCTAGTACCTAAGGGTCCGTTGCAACCACTTGAGATTCCAAAATGGAAGTGGGAACACATTACCATGGATTTAGTTCTGGGGTCTTCCTACGGTTTCTCGAGGCATCAATGCTATTTGGGTTATTGTTGATAGATTAACCAAGTCTGCTCATTTCTTGCCGTCACGGAGACTTATTCACTTGAGCGTCTTGCTAGTATGTGCGTGAATGAGATTGTGAGGTTGCATGGCATGCTGTATCCATAGTTTGGGATCGTGACCCAAGATTCACTTCAAGATTTTGGGTTAGCTTGCAAAAAGCTATGGGCGCAGTTCTGATTGATTTGGCATACCATCCTCAAGCAGACGGACAATCGAAAAGGATTATTCAAACTCTTGAAGATTTATTAAGACTACATGTCCTGAACTTCAAGGCGGTTGGGATAAGTATTTACCATTGGTGGAATTCTCCTACAACAACGATTATCGAGCAAGTATAGGTGTAGCTCCATTTGAAGCATTATATGGGCGAAAATGTCGCTCTCTCGTATGTTGGGGACGAGGTGGGTGAAGCAACATTGTTGGGACCCGAGTTGAATACGTATGACTACGGAAAAGATCCAAATGATTCGACAAGCGTAAACAAATGGCACAAGATCGACAAAAGAGTTATCACGGATCTTCATCGAAAGGGCGTGGAATTTAGTGTAGGGGATCATGTATTATTGCGAGTTGCTCCATGGAAGGGAGTTACAAGATTTGGGAAGAGAGAGCTCGATCCACGATTTATTGGTCCATTTCAAATTCTTGACCAAGAGTAGGAAATGTAGCTATAGACTCGCGTTACCTCAAAGTATGTCTCGTGTTCATAATGTGTTTCACATGTCATGCTTAAATAAATATGTGAAAGACCGAACCACGTTATAGAGTTAGAACCAGGACGAGATAGCCAGAAGACTTAACGTGTGAGGAGGTACTGTCAAGATTTTGGATAGGAAGGAGCATGTCCCTGCAAGAAAGTCATACCACAAGTTAAAGTTTTGTGGAGGAATCATCTTTATAGAGAAATGACACAGGAATTGAAAGCGGAAATGAAAGCGAGGTATCCTCACCTTTTGAAACACACAGTGTGCGTCGTACGTCAATTTCGAGGACGAAATTTCATAAGGAGGGAGGTTGTAAGACCCCAACTTATTATTAATGAAATTTAATTTTCTCTATTTATTATTTTAAAATAGTAAGGGTTGATTTGATTAATGTGGATAGTTAGGGGTAAAAAAAATAAATATACTTCAAAATAAGCAAGTGGTTATAAAATATTCATTGTTGTTAGGGAATATTAGTTTGGTATTGGAATATTAAATCTTGTCGGGAATATTAAATGCGGCCAGCGACGACCATGTGTGGGCCCATGTGAGCGATTGGATGAAGAAAGCAGCGAATATAAGTGGTTTAAAAATAGCAGGCGTAGTTATTCTTCAAGTTATCTTTGTTAAAATACTCGGTTGGTTAAAACACACGATGTACCAGCGGTATTGCACAATTATTGATTCTTACGTGAAGAAGGCACTACTCTTTCGATAATGGTTACTGATAATTCTTATTCGATATTTTATTGAGTTAATAATTCTTTGCGTTGATATTTTATATTCTTTGTTGTTTGATAATTGTCATTACACGATATTTTTTCATTATCGAAGCAATAATTCATATTATCTGAATAATATTATTAGATAACATTATTTGTAATGTCTAGAAAGTTACATCTAAGGAGAGGTTTGGTCACCTAATTGCGCTTGATGAAGAAGAAATTCTTATTGAAAGCCCCTCTTTCTGAGGAGCTGCACGGTTGTCGATATTGTGATTACGTAATATTATTTGTGAATAATTAATTATTGATTCATATGATGAGGAAAATATTGATTTTATGTGGATATAGATGGAGAAAAATTTTAATGTGACAATTGTTGAAAATTGAAATTTTATCTTTTTACGATAAAATAATTCATTTAAATATATTATTATATTTTAATAATATAATAATGGTGATATTTTTACAACGAATGTGGGATATATGAGTATCTGAGGAGGAAGAGTATTTTTGTTGCAATAAATGTTTAAAACATGTTAAACATGTCGGTGGACCCCATTTATTGGTTGAAATTTGATTATAACTTTGTAAAATCGCTTGGTTTGTGGATTTGGGTCAATTTTTATTTGGAATTTGGAAAAACTTTCTTACGCAAAGTTGTAGAGATTTGAATTTCCTATAAAAACTCGTGAGATTCAAATTTTCGATGAAATGGCTATTTATTATGAATTATTGAAGTTAGAAGCTCAAAATAATTGATTTTTGGAAGTTTAAAATATTTAAAATTAGAAAAACGTTTTTTTCATTATGGTGTGTTACACATGTGGGTTGAATGAGCTGAATTCAGTTCTTGGAAGGTTAGGCGTAGGAAATTTTATTATAAATAATAATATTATATTAAATTTTACTAACTTGGTGTTCTAGCATTTTCCTATAAATAGGGTCTTAGGTTAGAATTGAAAATCACACGAAGCTGAAGTTTTCTCTCTATATTATCGGCGTATTCTTGTGAGTATTTTGAGTATACTTTGAGTATTGTTAGGCGGTCTGCAAGTTCCTTGACCTTATATCCAGGTATTCCAATTTAAAGTCTTAATCTTTCGAGGTAAGGGATGTTATTTTCTTCTCGAATGATATTATTTCTTCAATATCATTATCTTTGAAATATTGGTTGAAACTTTTATCAAATTTGGAACTTTTCCATGTCGGGGTTACTTATTCATGAGTTACTATTCTTATGAGTTACTTATTCATGAGTTACTATTCACGAGTTACTTATTCACGAGTACTATTAATGAAGCGTGAAGATGTTTTTGGGAAATTTCTATCTTTTGGTGTCGGATTTACTATTCACGTATATCGGCACTATTCACGTATCTGACACTATTCATAGAAAAATAAAATTTCTTCTTTTTGTCCAAAATATCTATTCGGATACTAGCTTTGATTGTATCCATGTTTTGATCATTCTTGAATTTTACACCACTATGATTATTTTTGAGGTATTTTTGAACATGGATAAAACAAAGTACGAATCCTTAATCCTTAATCCTTGTCATTTTGTTTCACTTGGATTCGTTTCTTTAAAATATTTTCATCATCCTCGGTCTTAAATGATGATATTATTGAATATCTTTGGCTTTGTAGTGCAAAGATGAATGATTTCTGAAGAATATCTTTGGCCCGTAGTGCAAAGATGAGCAGTGTTTAGATGAACATGACCAACCGATGAATATCTTTGGCTGTAGTGCAAAGATGAATATTTGATTCGGATGTATATTGATTGATGTTACGAGGGATAAAAGATGAGCGATGAACTTTTAAATTCATACATAGAAGATAGTAGTTTGCATTCTCTACTTAACTCTTCTAATGAATTATTATTTCCATTGCGAATATTGATTTAAAATTTGTTGTCTATTGTATTCTATTAGATTTTTCTGTTGAAGACTAACGATAATTTGTTGTATATTATCTTAGTCATAATATTCTTTCTTGGGCTAGTTGAGCTCACCCTTTTCCTTTTGTTCCTTTTTTCTTCCATTTTATAGCGAGTCTCGGGAATGAAGAGAATATAATTGCGAGTCACCAGTTTTGTAAAAAAATATGGAATGAAGGTTTTAGAGAATATAGATATTGTTTAGTAGTCCTCACCATTTTTTGTTGTAAAATAATGTATCATTTAAATGTGATGAGGGTGATTTATTTGAGTATAGATATTGTCTAGAAGATAATATTTGTATTGGTACAAACTCAAATACAACTTTCTTGTTGTAATAATTTTAAAGTTGTGTCTTCTGTTGTTTTACATACCTATTTATAGTGAGGACTAAATCTATCATCTCGAATAGGTGATGTATCCCCGACCTATTTTGGTCTACTATCTTCTATGATTTAAAAGGTTTTCATCACTTTTATCATCGAGGCTCAGATTAATAAATAATCCACATCATCCCTGCACTACGGCCAAGGATATTCATTAGTATCACGACCACAAATTATCCATGCACTACGGGCCAAGGATATTCGTGTATTCATCAATGGTCATGATCATGCCAACAACTGTCCATCAATGCACTATGGGCCAATGAGGACTTTTACCACATAATTTATAACATTACTGTGACGCCCCCAAAATAGGTATACATCACCTATTCTGAGTTGCCAAATACATGGTACAGAATACAAATACAACCTTAAATATACAACTTGAGCTGTGAGTTTTAATACAAATATTGTTTTCTAGACAGTATTCAAACTCAAAATAAGTCCTCAATACATTTATTATCAAACTATTTCATAGAGTAGTGAGGACTACTAATGCTATCATCTGGACCGTCACTCCGTTCCCCGACTAGTCCCTGTTATGTTCTCATTTCCTGAAGAGAACAATGAAAGGAAAAGGGTGAGCTCAACTAGCCCAGTAAGAAATATTATGACTAAGATAATGCAGAATAAATTATCATTAGCCTTCAACAGTGTTAAACTGATAAAATATAACAAACATCAAGTTTAACTGCAGAGGAACAAGCAATCCATTAGAAGAGTCAAGTAGAGAATAAAATCTACTATCTTCTATGATTTAAAAGGTTTTTCATTTCTTTTATCGCTGAGACTCAGCTTAATAAATAATCCATATCATCCCTGCACTGCGTCCAAGGATATTCATTAGTATCACGACCACAGATTATCCATGCAATATGGGCCAAGGATATTCGTGTATTCATTAATGGTCATGATCATGCCAACAACTGTCCATCAATGCACTACGGGCCAATGAGGACTTTTACTACATCATTTGTAACATTACAGTCATGATTATACCGATTAATCCCTGGTCATAATCATACCAAGTCCATCTATGCACTACAGGCCACAAATGACTTTTAAAATAATATAAACATGATGATGATGACAATGATATAAGAATTTAATAAAACAAGTTCAAGGATTAATTTATCCAAGAACCAATAACGTCCAAATTGTCAACATGATACTTCTTTGTGGAGTAAAATTCAAGAATGTTCAGAAGAATATTTCCATTAAAAGATATTGGATGAAGCGCAAATATCAAGGATATTCCACTAATTTCATGGAGTATAGAAGTCAAAGCTTTAACCAACTGAGTATAATAATGAATGGAATAACAAAAGATTTCACCAAGCATGCGATAGACCGCACAGACAGGTTATTCCAACAGAATAATAAATAATGGAACCAGGTCATGCGTAAACGCACAGACATGATATTCCAACAGAATAATAAATAATGGAACCAGGTCATGCATAAAGCACAGACAGGATGTTCCAACAAAATGATAAATAATGGAACCAGGTCATGCGTACAGCACAAACAAGATGTTCCAATAAAATAATAAAAATGGAATAACAAAAGAATTTCACCATGTATGCGGCACTTCACATAGACAGGTTATTCCAACATAATGATAAAGAATGGAATAACAGAAGAATTTCACCAAGTATAGGGCAGCCCGCGTATACAGGTTATTCCAACAGAATAATAAAGAATGGAATAACAAAAGTTTTCTTCATGAATAAGAAAGAAATAATACCCCTTACCTTAGTAGGAGATTGGATACTGCAATAGTGTAGTAACAGAATACTCTTCTTCTTTCTCTCTTATTCTCTCTATACTTTCTCTCTTTATAGCTTGAATGAATTCGTGAAAAATAATGAAGAAATGAGTTTCTATTTATAGGCTTGGCAGATTAAGGGTAAAATAGTCTTTTTGCCATAATTTATGACATCACCGCTGACACTACAAAAAAACAGAGCATTGCCGACGGCCACTGCTGTCGCCTATGAAAATCATGCCGTCGGCAGTGAGGTCATTGGCGACGGAAGATGCCGTCGATATGCCCGTCGCCCCTGGTTCCCGTCGCCAGCCGTCGGCATCATTTTCATTGGCGACGGCGTCATTGGCGACGACCCAATGTCATTTGCGACGGTTGTAGCGACGACAACTCCGTCGGTAAAAACTTCACAAAGTTTGCAAATGAGGACCTCATTCCCAATGGCGTGGCCGTCGGTACTGACTTTTATGGCCATCGGCAATGACTTCAGCCTATGTGTGTCGTTGTACGTCATTGGCGATGGCACAGCCGTCGCCATTACCCCCGTCGGCAATGACTGTATATATTTTGAATTTTTTTTTATAATTTCAAAATTTCCCTGTTCATTTACAAATATAAACGTACACCTGTTATAAACTAATAACAACCATTAATAACAAGCTAATATCATACAATTCACCATTGAAATAGTAATCCAAATCAAATATATAGATCAAAAATATAATGGTCGTCTGTATAACTCAAAAACTATACAAATACATACATGAAACTCAGAATATAACATAAACTAAACTAACTACAACCCGACGCGTGTCTCCATGTCATCGTGTTTGCCATCATCCTCCTACTCTTTGGAGGAGGTCATCATCATCAACTCGACGGTCATCGCCTACAGTCTTTGGAGGAGGTGCGTCGTCATCATTCTACAGCGGTCATCACCAGTGCCTCCACCTCCACCTCCACGAGTCTCGTACCCAAGACCCTACAAAATTAAAATATTAATAACAAAATCAAAATGAAAATATATTTACATTATTTTAGTTTGTGTTCTTCAAGTTAGGTGGACGGAACTCGAACTCGGGTTCTGTATATCGGAATCGAGCCCCGTTAGTTCTAACGCGTGTCTATTACCTACGTGGTGCTACGTGTGTGTTTGCGTGTCATTCGGACGGCCGATGCGGGTTTTGACCTCTTTTTCAACTTTTTGGCTAAGTGTTGGCTAGTTTTACAAACTAGGCGATAACTCGGTCTTCGTATGTCGGAAGCGAGTCCTGTCAGTTCCAATGCGTGTCGATTGCCTACGCGGTGCTATGTGTGCGTTTGCGTGTCATTCGGAAGGCCGATGCGGGTTTTGACCTCTTTTTTGGCTTTTTGGCCAAGTGTTGGCTAGTTTTATAAACTGAGCGATAACTTGCTCTTCGTATGTCGGAATTGAGTCTCGTCAGTTCCAACGCGTGTCTATTGCCTACGCGGTGCTATGTGTGTGTTTGCGTGTCATTCGGACGGCCGATGCGGGTTTTAACCTCTTTTTCGGCTTTTTGGCCAAGTGTTGGCTAGTTTTGCAAACTGAGCGATAACTCGATCTCCGTATGTCAGAATCGAGTCCCGTCACTTCCAACGCGTGTCTATTACCTACGCGGTGCTATGTGTGTATTTGCGTATCATTCGGACGACCGATGCAGGTTTTGACCTCTTTTTCGGCTTTTTGGCCAAGTGTTGGCTAGTTTTGCAAACTGAGCGATAACTCAGTCTCTGTATGTCGGGATCGAGTCCGTCAGTTACAACGCGTGTCTATTGCCTACGCGATGCTATGTGTGTGTTTGCGTGTCATTCGGACAGCCGATGCAGGTTTTGACCTCTTTTTCGGCTTTTTGGACAAGTGTTGGCTAATTTTATAAACTGGGCGATAACTCGGTCTCCGTATGTCGGAATCGAGTCCGTTAGTTCCAACGCGTGTCTATTGTGTACGTGGTACTATGTGTGTGTTTGCGTGTCATTCGGACGGCCAATACAGGTTTTGACCTCTTTTTTGGCTTTTTGGCCAAGTGTTGGCTAGTTTTGCAAACTGGGCAATAACTCGGTCTCCGTATGTCGAAATCGAGTCCCGTCAGGTCCAACGCGTGTCTATTGCCTACGCTGTGTTATGTGTGTGTTTGCGTGTCATTCGGACGGCCGATGCGGGTTTTGACCTCTTTTTTGGCTTTTTGGCCAAGTGTTGGCTAGTTTTACAAACTGGGTGATAACTCGGTTTTCGTATGTCAAAATCGAGTCCCGTCAGTTCCAATGCGTGTCTATTGCCTACATGGTGCTATGTGTGTGTTTGCGTGTCATTGGGACGGCCGATGCAGGTTTTGACCTCTTTTTTGGCTTTTTGGCCAAGTGTTGGCTAGTTTTGCTAACTGAGCGATAACTCGGTCTCCGTATGTTAGAATCGAGTCCATCCGTTCCAACACGTGTCTATTGTCTATGCGGTGCTATGTGTGTGTTTGCGTGTCATTCGGACGGCTGATGCGGGTTTTGATCTCTTTTTCGGCTTTTTGGTCAAGTGTTGGCTAGTTTTATAAACTGGGCGATAACTCGGTCTCTGTATGTAAGAATCGAGTCCCGTCAGTTCCAACACGTGTCTATTGCCTACGCAGTGCTATGTGTGTGTTTGCTTGTCATTCGGTCGGCCGATGCGGGCTTTGACCTCTTTTTTGGCTTTTTGGTCAAGTGTTGGCTAGTTTTGTAAACTGGGCGATAACTCGGTCTCTGTATGTCAGAATCGAGTCCCGTCAGTTCCAACGCATGTCTATTGCCTACGCGGTGTTATATATGTGTTTGCGTGTCATTCGGACAGCCGATGCGGGTTTTGACCTCTTTTTCGGCTTTTTGGCCAAGTGTTGGCTAGTTTTGCAAACTGAGCGATAACTCGGTCTTCGTATGTCAGAATCGAGTCCCGTCAGTTCCAATGCATGTCTATTGCCTACGCGGTGCTATGTGTGTGTTTGCGTGTCATTCGAAGAGCCGATGCGAGTTTTGACCTCTTTTTCGGCTTTTTGGCCAAGTGTTGGCTAGTTTTGCAAACTGAGCGATAACTCAGTCTCCGTATGTTGGAATCGAGTCCCGTCAGTTCCAACGCGTTTCTATTGCCTACGCGGTGCTATGTGTGTGTTTGCGTGTCATTCGGACGGCCGATGCGGGTTTTGACCTCTTTTTTGGCTTTTTGGCCAAGTGTTGGCTAGTTTTGCAAACTGAGCGATAACTCGATCTCCGTATGTCAAAATCGAGTCCCGTCAGTTCCAACGCGTGTCTATTGCCTGCGCGGTGCTATATGTGTTTGCGTGTCATTCAGACGGCCGATGCGGGTTTTGACCTCTTTATTCGGCTTTTTCACCAAGTGTTGGAGTGTTAGCAAGTTTTAACTCGGTCTCCGTATATCGGAATCGAGTCCCATAAGTTCTAACGCGTGTTGTGACGCCCCCAAAATAGGTATACATCACCCATCTTGAGTCGCCAGATACAAGGTACTGAATACAAATACAACTTAATTATACAACAATCATGTGAAATACGACAAAACATAGGCTGTGAGTTTTAATACAAATATTGTCATCTAGACAATATCCACACTCAATGGAGTCCTCATTACATTTATTATCACACTATTTCACAGAATAGTGAGGACTACTAATTCACCATCTAGGACCATCACTCTGTTCCCCGACTAGTCCCAGTTACGTTCTCATTTCCTGAAGAGAACAGAATAAATTATTATTCTAGGACCATCACTCTGTTCCTGAAGGGTGAGCTCAACTAGCCCAGTAAGAAATATTATGACTAAGATAATGCAGAATAAATTATCCATAGCCTTCAACAAAGATAACAACCGATAGAATATAATAGACAACAAGTTTTAGATCAAAAATCTGCAGTGAATAAGCAATCCATTAGAAGAATCAAGTAAAGTATAAAATCTCATCGCCTTCATGATTTAAAAAGTTTTTCATCAACTTTATCATTTGAGACTCACCTTAATAAATAAAATCAAATCATCCTGCTCCACTACCGTGACACCCCAAATTCGGTACTTGAATTCCACGGGATTTGGTGTTCACTGTACAAATATCATCTATCTATCTACCCATAATAAATGCAAACCATGCAATAGATAGAAATAAAATCTTCCCCTTAAGGATTACAACATTCGAATAATAATACAATCCCGTGTTAAGCTAACCTTAAACATCGTCTATGAAACATAAACAATAAGTCTTAAACAACATCAAGTCTTAACACATAAATTTAACATCTCATAAATACAAGTCTTCAAAATTTGCTAATCTTGCCTTTTGCCTTTTACTAGTAGAAGGGCTCATCGGTTCTTTCGTTTCTTAACGCAATGTTATTATTAAGCAAGAGTGAGCATGATTGCCCACAAATAAAATAATGAAATAACAATGTATAATAACATGCGAGGGAATCAAAGATTTTTGAAATAAAAGCTAAACTTTTGAATCAAGAATGAATAACCAGAATCAAAAGATTTACGAGGGTCATAAGATCTTGAACTATGTCCCTAGGTTATCAAGGGTTATACTTGAAACCTTTAACGATCGTAAGACTATGGACCTTTCTACTGCGTGCTTAGGGGATCGACACTTAGTACCATACTTTACACAATATCTTAACGCTAACGCATAAGTAAATCCCTTTGCGGGTTGTTCATCTCGAGTTTAACATTGGAGTCGGCACCAAAGGAAGTTTGGTTTGGATAATTCAATAAGGGTTCTGAAATTTAGAACGTTCATCAACTAAGGACTAGTTGAATCAATAAAGTTCACTAGTCTAATAAGGTTCAAAAATAATGATATTCAATTTGAATAATAATCTCAAGAAGTATACAATAGAACAATTATTGTATAACTAAATCATGCTTTGAAAAAATAATCAATCTTTAATATAACATTTGAACTTGAATAATAGAATTGATAATTTACTCGAGGTAAATAATAAACTTGAACAATAATGACAAGTAGGGTTAGGAAACTTGCCTCGTGCGTAGATTACACTTTAACTAAGCACGTTCTTTGAATTTAATCCTACATACCATTCACATTCACAATACCAGTTAATTATAACTTAACTAATCATCAAACACTCATTCTCTTTGTCTACTTTGATTATGACTATACTTAGTCAAATTATCACATTTACTATCACATAATATCACTTCATGAATAATAATTTAATTATGTATTCTATAACTCAATCTACATGTAATTATGTTATTTACATGTTAAACATCTATTTTATCATCACATTATACTTCTAACATATTTACATGTTCATTACATTAAGTTACTAACACATTGCTAGACTTAATCATTTTAAAAAATTCCATTTTGAACTTTTTCGGGAGTGGTATTTGCCATTTGTTATATTTGGTCTTCGTCTTTGTGGTAGCGATAATGCTAACTTATTTGGACTCTTAATATTCTATGACTTTGAGATTTAATGCCATGTTATGGTGTAACGTATGTGGGAAATAGGTAGGTAGCCGTATTGGCACATACAGTATTATACCAGACACATAAATGGCAGTTCGCGAAAAATTGCAGAACATGCCAATTTCTTCCAATTTCTTATTTTCTACTCGAAATTAGACATACCCATATGATATAATTCATGCATAAACATAACTCAACATTTATATAATGACTTTAACCCATTTAACAATTAATTACAGAATTAAAGCATGCAATTTCACTGACTTTGATGTTCTTGAAGGTTTGGAAAATAAAACATGAAAATTGTCGCTACGGATTCGTTATAACACCGAATCCGTTCATTTAAACTTTGGTCTCTTTGTATCAACATGCATAACAACATACGACTGTAAAATTTAGGGATAATATACGATCAACACATGAAATATCACGTATAAGGCCATATGGCCAAAACCCAAACTCTGTAATTTATGAAAAACATATACGACATGTGTTTTCATGAAACTGATGATATGGTTTACATAATATATATAATTAAATACGATGTGATGTGCCATAACACATACAAAACCCATAATCGTTATTCCTATCCCAGTTACAGAGGTTAAAACCAAAAACTTTGAAAGCCATGTTCATGGAATTTAAAAGACGTAAAATAGAAATTGGGAAGGAGGAGATTACCCAAAGCGTAGTGTAGATTTTAATAAGAGATGAATATCAATTTCTCTCTGACTTCTCAACTAATACTTTGTATCTCTCTCTATGAAAGCTCTCTAGACTTAGCAATAATAGAATGAATGAAGAAGATGTTGATATAAGAACTGGCGCATTATGGTCAGTTAACCCAGTTATGGGTAACTGTCTATAACTCCCACTAAGGCCATGTTTGGCTAGTATAAAAGACTTATACCCAATTAATTTAATAAAACCTCTTATACTATAGTTTAAATCATGTCACACCCACTTGCACAATAATTCATATATCTTATTTAATATAAATAAAATATAATAACTTCTCATAATTTCACATAGTCATATAATTAATTTCTCATCAATAAATAATGTCAAATTATTAACTCTCTAATTAATAATTAAATTAATTAAATAACATCATGCTTAATTAAATATTTCATTTAATTCAATAAGCTCACATAATTACATACTTGAATAATAATTATTCTCCACATTAATTTAGTAAATGTAACACATATAATTAAATTAATCTACCACAATTGCATCAAATAATTATTTAATCCAATAATTAAATCATCAAAAATATTTATTTAATTCAATAAATATTAAAAATTAATTTATAAAAATCTCGTTCGTCACATCTTTCTCTCCTTAAAAGGATTTTGTCTCCAGAATCATGACTCAATAAATTCGACCCGTTACATTCTCCCCCCCCCCTTACAAAGATTATGTCCCCAGAATCGCTTACACATAATTAAGTAAATAAATGAGGGTAATTCTTCATCATATTCTCTTCGAGTTCCCACGTAGCTTCTTCAGCGTTGTGGTTCCTCCAAATTACCTTAACAAAAGGAATTACTTTATTTCTGAGAACTTGTTCTTTTCTGTCGACAATTTGGACACGAATTTCTTCGTAAGATAAGTATTTTTCAAAATGTAGGCTTTCATATTCAATTACATGCTTGTAATCGGCCTTGTAGGGTCATAACACAGAAACATGGAAGACGTTGTGGACATTCTCGAGTGATGGAGGTAAGGCTACCTCGTACGCGACTTCTCCGATTCTACGCAATACTTAAAAGGGTCCAATAAATCTTGGGCTCAATTTTCCTTTCTTTCTGAACCTGATCTTCCCCTTCCAGGGAGAGACCTTCAAGAAAACATAACTACCTGATTCAAACTCGATATTTTTACGATGTGGATCAGCGTATTTCTTCTATCGATCTTGAGCCGCTACCAGTCGTGCTCGGATTACTTTGACTATTTACGTGCTTTCTTGTACCAATTACGCCCTAGCAATTGTCTTTCACCAACTTCATCCCGAAGAAATCGAGTTACGCACTTTCTGCAGTATAACGCTTCGTAAAGGCGTGCCAATAGCGCGTGGTAATCATTGTTGTTGTGGCCAACTCTACTAACGATGAGTGATCATCCCAATTTCCTTTGAATTCCATCACACGTGCTCTAAGCATATCTTCTAACGTTTGAATTGTTCGTTCGCTCATGCATGCATTTTGAGGGTGATAAGTCGTACTCATTCGCAATTGCGTACCCATGCATTCTCAAGACGTTTCCAGAAATTTGATGTGAAGCGCGGATCCCTATCTGAAATAATTGATACCGGAACTCCGTGCCTCGAAATAATCTCTTTTACGTATAGCCTCGCCAACTGATCTAAGTTGAATCTTATTTTGATCAGAAGAAAGTGTGCAGATTTCGTTAGTCGGTCAACGATAACCCATACTGCGTCGTAGCCTTTCTGAGTCGTCGGAAGGCCAACCACGAAGTCCATTGTAATATGTTCCCATTTCCATTCTAGTATTTCTAACGGTTGAAGCAATCCACTTGGTCTCTGATGTTCTGCTTTTACTTTCTGACAGGTCAGACACTTGGCAACACATTCTGCAACATCACATTTTTAAATTTGGCCACCAGAAATGTTGTCGAAGATCTTGGTACATTTTGGTGAAAGTAGTATGCACACAAGCCAATCATGTTTGATGATAAAGCATATACTTTGTAACAATCTTATTCATTTATTAATAAAAAGTATTTATTTATTAAAGGCTTTTAATTATCTTCATGATGCTATTTTATAATATGTGATAAACCCATAGTTTTAAGCAATGCTTTTAGAATAATGATGATGATCATTCTAATGAGATCTAAATTCTTAGAAAGCTTAAAACTAAAATAGTTCCTAATCATTGGATTACTAAATTGGGGATTAGTGAATTGAATAGATTGGTACATACGTTGCTTGCTTCATTGGATGAGGATGATTGATCTCACGATCATTTGTGTGGAACACTAAAGCAAGTATGTAGGTGCTTATTAGAGAATAAGTTCAATTTGAGCACGTGGCTCGCTAAGGAATACGTAATGGAGTTTTACTTGCTTTGTCAATAGGAATTCTCAGAGTGATAGTAGTACAAGTGATCTTTGGACTTGAGATCATCATAGTATCTTGTGTATGATGAGTTATACTTTGAATTATTCCTTAAGACCCTTAGGGTATATCAAAGGGTATGCTTGGGTATCATAAGTTGTACATGGAGATAATGTATGATCAATAAAGAATCTACCACTTCTATTAAAAGAAGAGAAATGTCCTATGTGATTCGATAAATGACAACCCAGTAGTCCTTGGCCAAGGTAGAATGAAATTAGAAAGGAGTTTCTAATTTGCATTATTTGGAGTTGTGCATTTAAGAGTCGAAATACATATAATTAAATAAAATAAGACTTGACAGTAATTCCATGTCTTATATTTAATTGGGACATTGTATGGTGGAAGGATTGAATTGTACGGTAACTATTTACTCAAAGGTTCTTTTATGATTAATGTTGAAATCTATATTATCTGGAAAGTCGCCGATCATTAGGAGGCTTATCCTATTGTAGAATAAATATTATTTATTTATTTAAATAAATTAATTGTTTAATTTATTTATTTAAATAAGATTAGAATTGTTCTAATTGATTTATTCACAACCGGTTTAATATGGAGAACCTAAAGGGTCACACCATAAAAGGAAGAATAATTATTTAAGAAGTTAATGGCATAATCGTAATAATATATGTTAAGTATATTTAATTTAATCTATGGTGATAGAATAAATTAAATAGCTTAATATTATTATTTAATATTTTAGAAATATTAAATATAAATTAATAAGAGGAGTCTTATTAATATTATTACAATTATTATTATTTTAATTTCTAAAAGAGTTTAGAAATTAATTTAATATAAGTACTCTCATTTATTCCTAATAGGATTAGGAGGAAAATTAGTTAAAGGAGTTTAATTAATTATCCCTAATAAGATTAGGGAGCCCATTTAATTAAAAGAGTTTAATTAAATAATACCTTATTCTATTAAATAAGGTTACGATATCTTTATAAGAGGAGTCTTATATCGATATCAAAAGATACGCATTCAAATGTTGGAGAAATGCGCTCCTTTTCTATAGAGATAGAAAAACTAGGGTTTAGCCAACCACCCATCTTCTTGAATCCTTCTTCTTCCTTGGTGGATCACCTCTGAGGCCAAACACTTGGGTGGTTAACGTTGATCAAAGGAAGGAACCAAACCCGTGGATTCAAGTTGAGCGAAAAAAGAATTGGAGGTGAACTTGTACACGAGGAAGCTTCGGATCTTCAAGGTATGATTCTTGTTTTTCAATTTTTCGTTTAATTAATAATTGTGCATAAAGGGTGATCCGGGTATATGGTTTGTAAAAATTTTAAACTCTGATTTTTACACTTTTCTGCATTATTTTGCAATTTGATTGCGTTCTTGAATAGTACAAACCTAACATTTGGTACTACCAGGGTGAATCGAATATCCTGAACTATGAGCCTCGCTCAAAATATCTTCCTTAATTTCTTGTACTGGCGGTATCCAAATTCTACTCTCAAACCTCAGTATTCCTTCCTTATCCATCTTAAATCTCGGTTCAGTTCCTTCAGATATCTTCTTTGTCACCTTTTTACATTCTTCGTCCTGAAGTTGAGCCTCCTTAACTTCATTCAGTAGGGTTGTACCAGATTGCATCTGAAATAGCTTCTCATCAATTTCCATAGGATACCTCACCTCTAACTCCAGTTTCTCCATTTCTGAAATTAGCTCCTCCTGAGCACTTAACATCATCAATTTCTCATGACCCTTTCTACTTAAGGCGTCGGCAACCACATTTTCTTTACCCGGATGGTATAAAATCTCACAGTCGTAATCCTTAATTAATTCCAACCATCTTCTTTGACGCATATTCAAATCCTTCTGCGTGAAAATATATTTCAGACTCTTGTGGTCCATATATATTTCACACTTCTCCCCGTAGAGGTAGTGCCTCCAAATTTTCAAAACAAAAACAACTGCAGCTAACTTTAAGTCATGGGTCAGATATCCCTTCTCGTAATCCTTTAATTGTCGTGATGCATACGTAATGACTTTGCTGTTTTGCATCAGCACACAGCCAAGTCCTTTATGCGACGCATCACTATAAACAACAAAATTTCCTGTATCATCCAGAAGAGATAACACAGGGTGTGACACCCCCAAAATAGGTCCAATCCATCCAACCCATTCTGAGTCCCCAAATACATGGTACAGAAACAACTACAACTTTATTACTATAATTTTCGTGCAAAATACAACAGCACATATACTGTGAGTTTTAATACCAACTGTGACTCATGTCCCAACCGTGGACAGCACCTCATAATGACACGTTACATAAATGTATAGTTGAAAACTGTTTAGAAATTAGAATCTTTGGGACGTGTTCAAGGAAACCTTCGTACATGGGAGGCCATGCGTTTAGGTTATGATAGATATCATATGGCCACAAAATTATCTTTGGTTGACCCAATAGACCCCAAAGAAAAACGAGAAGATTACTATCATATTTTTGCCAATGGTGAGTCCTCTCTTGACATATCATTATCTCCACTGTCTCTAATTGGGTTTTATACTCCAAACAAACACCAAGATTATATAGGTAGTG
Source organism: Panax quinquefolius (assembly GCA_020205615.1). Lineage (NCBI taxonomy): Eukaryota > Viridiplantae > Streptophyta > Magnoliopsida > Apiales > Araliaceae > Panax > Panax quinquefolius. The sequence continues at coordinate 16,478,653 of CM035170.1, read as the reverse complement.
CTTGTAAATATACTCAGCAAGTGGATGAGCACAACCCTGTCTTATGATGACACGAGGTTGTATGTCATTAGACATATTGTATGATAGTGGCAAAACACCTTCCAAGTTAAATTCACCTCACCCTCAACATCTATAGAACCACCGCTTCTATTCCTTGTTATCCCCTCGCTCGACCCAAATACACCTTTATTACACGAAAGGAATTGTGAAGCAAAAGGGTGAGCACAACTAGCTCAATAAAGAATATCATGACTAAAGATAAATAAATTATCAATAGCCTTCAACATGAATAAATCGAGAGATTAGAACATATGGTAGATGATAAAACTTTTCAACCATAGTTGCGTGAACGAGCGATCCATTAGAAGAGTCAAATAGACCATAAAATCTATTATCTTCTCCATGTTAAAAGTCCATCAACAATGTTTTATCCCTGTAATATTAATCAACAATTCCTGTCCACAATCACGTGTATAACTCATAATCGTAATTGTAGTTCCAAATTCCTTTCTTTATCCAGGAAAAAGTTAATTTTCATCACCTGAAACATCAAAGATCATGGTTATACCAAATCACAGTTCATATTCATAATCCTACTAATAAATTCATCTTTGCACTACGGGCCAAAGATATTCATCAATAAGTCATCTTTGCATTACAGGCCAAAGATATTCATCAATAAGTCATCTTTTCACTACAGGCCAAAGATATTCATCAACAAGTCATCTTTGCACTACATGCCAAAGATATTCAACAACAGGTGGTCTTTGCATTACGAGCCAAAGATATTCATCAGAAATCATTCATCTTTGCACTACAGGCCAAAGATATTCAGTTATATCATCATTTAGGACTGAGGATGATGCAAAATATTTTAAAGAAAACGAATCCAGTGAAACAAAAGAACAAATATTAAGGATTCGTACTTTAAACAACCCAAGTTCAAAAATACTTCATAAATAACCAGAGTGGAGTAAAATTCAAGAATGAAGACCAAAACATAGATCCAATCAAAGATAGGAATCATAACAGACAATCTTGGACACAGAGAAGAAAACTTAATTTTTCTGTGAATAATGTCGTATTTGTGAATAGTGGCGTATACGTGAATAGTGCTGTATACATGAATAGTAACTCCGACACCAAAAGATAGAAATTTCATAAAAAACATCATCATTCTTCTTGAATAGTACTCGTGAATAGTAACTCATGAATAGTAACTAGTGAATAGTAACTCATGAATAGTAACCCCGACATGAAAAAGTTCCAAATTTGATAAAAAGTTCAAACCTATATTTCAAAATAATGATACTGAAGAAATAATATCATTTATGAAGAAAATAATCTCCTTTACAATCCCTTAAAATCCCTTACTATCCCTTACCTCAAAAGAGTAGTACTTCTGACTGGAATAACGCTGAACGAACTTGCACCGTATAGCAACACTCAAGATATCAAAATAATCACAAGAATACACTCGATAATATAGAGAGAGAAATAGAGAGAAAACTTTAGTTTCTGGTGTGATTTTCAATTCTAACCTAAGCACCTATTTATAGGAAATTGCTTAGAACACCAAAGCAGAAAATTTAATAAAATATTATTATATTTATATAAATTTCTTACGTACACCAAGAATCTGAATTCAAAGATGCATTCAACACCGATTAGGGCCCACCAACAATATAAAAAACGTTTTTCTTAATAAAAATTATTAAAACTTCAAAATCAATTATTCCGGAACTTCAATAATTCATAATAAATAGCCATTTTATCAGAAAATTCGAATTTCGCGAATTTTTATAGGAAATTCAATTCTCTACAACTTTGCAGAAGAACGTTTTTCCAAATTTCAAACAAAAATTGACCGAAATCCACATACGAATGATTTTACAAGCTATAATCAAATTTCAGTCAAGAAATGGGTCCACCAACATGTTTAACATGTTTTAAACAACTTTTGCAACAAAAATACTCTTCCTCCTCATATACTCATATATCCCACATTCATTGTAAAAATATCACCATTATTATATTATTAAAATATAACAATAAATTATTTTATCAGAAAAGATAAAATATCAATTTTCAACAATTGTCACTTTAAAAATTTTCTCCATCTATATCCACATAAAATGAATATTTTCCTTATCATATAAATTAATAATTAATTATTCACAAATAATATTACAGAATCACAATATTAACAACCAAGCAGTTCCTAGGAAAGAGGGGGCTTTCCAATAAGAATTTCTCCTTACTGGCGCGCAATTAGGTGACCAAACCTCTCCTTAGACAGAACTTTCTAGACAATGCCAATAATGCTATCTAATAATATTATTCAAATAATATGAATTATTGATTTGATAATGGAAAATACTGTGAAGTGACAATTATTAAAACAACAATAATATAAAATATCAACGCAGCAATTATTGAATCAAAAATAAAATATTGAACAGTAATTGCTGTAACAATTATTGAGTAGTGCATTCTTACGTAAAAATCAATAATTGGTGCAATACCGTGTGCTACTGTGCAACAACGCGTATTACTATATTTTAACCACCGGGTATTCCAACAGTGTTAACTGTAGAATAACTACGCCTGTAGATTATTAATAAAAACTCCTTTTTATCGTTTTCTTCATCCGACGCTTATTACATTATGGGGCCCACAAATGGTTTATCGCACTGTCAGTGCATTTAATATTCTCCTATGTAAAGAATATTTCACGACCAAACGAATATTCCCCGATAGAAATGAGTATTTTATAACCACTTGTGTATTTTGCAAAAATTCATATATCACCCTTAACTTTAATCTTTTATCAATTTAACCATTTACTGAATAGTAATTATAAGAAAAATTGAATACTTTTATTTCATAAAATTCGGGGTCTTACAATCTCCCTCCTTATGAAATTTCGTCCCAAAATTTACGTGCACAGTATTTCAAAGAGTTGAGAATACCTTGCTTTCATTTCAGATTCTATCTCTCCGGTCATCATGATTTCTCCATTGCTCATCTCCTCTATTTCAGATATCATTCTAGAATACAGCTTCAAAATAAGGGTTAATTAAACAAATTAACATATCACATAATATTCCGATATTATGACTGACCAATAAATAAGCTTAGGTAGGACACACTAGCGAAGGATTTTACTCATTTCTCCCCTCCTAGTTCTATTCCCCGATCTCTGCCAGAGACCATATCCCTAAGCTCTGATACCAACTGTGACTTTGGACACCAACTTATGTCAGCACCTTACCAGGGTACCTATCAGCTTGCCACCGCAGAAAGGTGTCCCCTACGGAGAGTCTGGCTTCGGTGCATCCCTCATCAACAGGAAGTCACTAGATAGAGGCTCTGGGCTCTTTACTTATGGCACTGATACCAACTGTGACGCCCCCAAAATAGGTCCAATCCATCCAACCCATTCTGAGTCGCCAAATACATGGTACAGAAACAACTACAACTTTATTACTACAATTGTCGTGAAAAATACAACAACACATATACTGTGAGTTTTAATACCAACTGTGACTCATGTCCCAACCGTGGACAACACCTCATAATGACACCTTACATAAAGGTATAGTCGAAAACTTTTTTAGAAATTAGAATCTTTGGGAAGTGTTCAAGGAAACCTTCGTACATGGGAGGTCATGCGTCTAGGTTATGATAGATATCATATGGCTACAGAATTATCCTTGGTTGACCCAATAGACCCCAAAGAAAAATGAGAAGATTACTATCATATTTTTCCCAATAGTGAGTCCTCTCTTAACATATCATTATCTCCACTGTCTCTAATTGGGTTTTATACTCCAAATAAACACCAAGATTATATAGGTAGTGCTTGTAAATATACTCAGCAAGTGGATGAGCACAACCCTGTCTTATGATGACACGAGGTTGTATGTCATTATACATCTTGTATGATAGTGGCAAAACACCCTTCCAAGTTAAATTCACCTCACCCTCAACATCTATAGACCACCGTTCTATTCCCTTGTTATCCCCCGCTCGACCCAGCTACACCTTTATTACCTGAAAGGAATTGTGAAGCAAAATGGTGAGCATAATTAGCTCAGTAAAGAATATCATGACTAAAGATAAATAAATTATCAATAGCCTTCAACAGTAATAAATCAGAGATTTAGAACATATGGTAGATGATAAAACTTTTCAACCATAGTTGCAGCGGAACGAGCAATCCATTAGAAGAGTCAAATAGACCATACAATCTATTATCTTCTCCATGTTAAAAGTCCATCAACAATATTTTATCCCTGTAACATTAATCAACAATTCCTGTCCACAATCACGTGTATAACTCATAATCGTAATTGTAGTTCTAAATTCCTTTCCTCATCCAGGACAAAGTTAATTTTCATCACCTGAAACATCAAAGATCATGGTTATACCAAATCACAGTTCATATTCATAATCCTACTAATAAATACATCTTTGCACTACGGGCCAAAGATATTCATCAACAAGTCATCTTTGCACTACAGGCCAAAGATATTCATCAATATGTCATCTTTTCACTACAGGCCAAAGATATTCATCAACAAGTCATCTTTGCACTACATGCCAAAGATATTCAACAACACGTCATCTTTGCATTACGAGCCAAAGATATTCATCAGAAATCATTCATCTTTGCACTACGAGGCCAAAGATATTCGATTATATCATCATTTAGGACCGAGGATGATGCAAAATATTTTAAAGAAAACGAATCCGGTTGAAACAAAAGAACAAATATTAAGGATTCGTACTTTAAACAACCCAAGTTCAAAAATACTTCATAAATAACCAGAGTGGAGTAAAATTCAAGAATGAAGACCAAAACATAGATCCAATCAAAGATAGGAATCATAACAGACAATCTTGGATACAAAAGAAGAAAAATTAATTTTTCTGTGAATAATGTCGTATTTGTGAATAGTCTGAGTATCGTGAATAGTAACTCAGACAAAAAAAAGATAGAAATTTCACAAAAAACATCATCATGCTTCGTGAATAGTACTTGTGAATAGTAACTCGTGAATAGTAACTCATGAATAGTAACCCCGACATGAAAAAGTTTCAAATTTGATAAAAAGTTCAAACCAATATTTCAAAATAATGATACTAAAGACATAATATCATTTATGAAGAAAATAATCTCCTTTACAATCCCTTAAAATCCCTTACTATCCTTTACCTCAAAAGAGAGATGATTTACATTTGGAATAACACTGAACAAACTTGCACCGTATAGCAACACTCAAGATATCAAAATACTCACAAGAATACACTCGATAATATAGAGAGGGAAATAGAGAAAACTTGAGTTTACGGTGTGATTTTCAATTCTAACCTAAGCACCTATTTATAGGAAATTGCTTAGAACACCAAAGCAGAAAATTTAATAAAATATTATTATATTTATATAAATTTCCTACGTACACCAAGAATCTGAATTCAGCATGCATTCAACACTAATGGGGCCCACCAACAATATAAAAAATGTTTTTCTTAATAAAAAATATTAAAACTTCAAAATCAATTATTCCGGAACTTCAATAATTCATAATAAATAGCCCTTTTATCAGAAAATTCGAATTTTGCGAATTTTTATAGGAAATTCAATTCTCTACAACTTTACAGATGAACATTTTTCCAAATTCCAAACAGAAATTGACCGAAATCCACATACGAACAATTTTACAAGCTATAATCAAATTTCAGTCAAGAAATGGGTCCACCAACATGTTTAACATGTTTTAAACAACTTTTGCAATAAAAATACTCTTCCTCCTCATATACTCATATATCCCACATTCATTGTAAAAATATCACCATTATTATATTATTAAAATATAACAATAAATTATTTTATCAGAAAAGATAAAATATCAATTTTCAACAATTGTCACTTTAAAAATTTTCTCCATCTATATCCATATAAAATGAATATTTTCCTTATCATATAAATTAATAATTAATTATTCACAAATAATATTACAGAATCACAATATTGACAACCAGGCAGTTCCAGGAAAGAGGGGGCTTTCCAATAAGAATTTCTCCTTACTAGCGCGCAATTAGGTGAACAAACCTCTCCTTACAAAGAACTTTCTAGACAATGCCAATAATGCTATCTAATAATATTATTCAAATAATATGAATTATTGATTTGATAATGGAAAATACTGTGCAGTGACAATTATTAAAACAACAATAATATAAAATATTAACGCAGCAATTATTGAATCAAAAATAAAATATTGAATAATAATTCTTCGTAACAATTATTGAGTGCCTTCTTTCACGTAAGAATCAATAATTGGTGCATATCTTGTATCTTCTTGTAACAACGCAGACATATTCTTGTATTTTAACCACAAGGTATTCCAACGATGTTAACGGTAACAACTACTGCCGTTATTTATAAAAACTCCCTTTTGTCGTTTTTCTTCATCCGATTTATTACATTATGGGGCCCAATAAATGGCTCGTCAAATAAATACGAATATTCCCAAGCGAAAGAATATTCCACGACCAAACGAATATTCCCGATAGAAATGAGTATTTTATAACCACTTGTGTATTTTGAAAAAATTCATATATCACCCTTAACTTTAACCTTTTATCAATTTAACCATTTACTGAATAGTAATTATAAGAAAAATTGAATACTTTTATTTCATAAAATTCGGGGTCTTACACAGGGGCCGTACTCAACCTCTTCTTCAATTCTTGAAAACTTTTCTCACACTTATCCGTCCAAACAAATTTCACAGTTTTTCGAGTTAAATTCGTTAACGGAGTTGCAATCTTAAAAAAGTCTTGTATGAACCTTCTATAATATCCCACCAATCCAAGAAAACTTCTTACTTCTGACGGCGTTCTCGGCTGATCCCAGTTAATCACGACTTCGACTTTAGATGGATCTACCGAGATTCCATTTTTATCGATCACGTGACCAAGAAATTGTACTCGTTCGATCCAAAATTCGCATTTTGAAAACTTGGCATACAACTTTTCCCTTCTCAATACTTCCAATGTTAATCTCAAATGCTCTTCATGTTCTTCCTTGGTTTTCGAATAAACCAAAATGTTATCTATAAATACCACTACGAACTTGTCTAAAAACGGCTTGAACACACCATTCATTAGTCCCATAAATGCTGCAGGAGCATTCGTAAGACCAAACGACATTACTAAAAATTCGTAGTGACCATATCGCATTCTCGAGCACTGCCTTGGTACATCCTCCGGCCTCACCTTCAGCTTGATGATAACCGCTTCTCAAGTCTATCTTGGAAAATATGTCGCTCCCTTCAATTGATCAAACAGTTAAATCGATCCTCAGAATGGATATCCGTTTTAATCACGACCTTATTCGATTCTATGTAGTCAATGCGAGCCGCATCAATTAGTCCTTCTTTTTCACAAATAACACCGGCGCTCCCCCACAATGATACGCTTCGGTTAAATGTACTTCTTGTCCAAGAATTCTTGCAGTTGTACCATTAATTCCTTCATCTCTCTCGGTGCCATTCGGTATGGTGCCTTCGATATTGGAGCGCGATTCTTGGCGCCAAATCGATCACGAAGTCTACCTCTCTATCTGTGGAAGTCACGGCAAATCGTGCTGAAATACGTCGTGAAGTCCCTCACAATCGGTATCTCTTCTACCTTGAATTCTCTTTTCGATTTATCGACTATGTAAGCTAAGTATCCTACACAACCTTGTCTTAACAAATTCTCGCTGCATCATCATCGTCGAACAACTCGCTTGTCTAGGCGACTTCTTTACCATATAACACAACCTTTGATGGAGTCATAAGGTTAATACGCTTCTTTTGGCAATCAATTACAGCCCCGTAATTGAATAACCAGTCCATTCCCAAAATAACGTCAAATTCCCCAAGTCGGATAGGGATAAGATCTACGTTCATGATATTACCCTTAATATCCACTCTACAGTTCTTATGCACGTACTTAACAGGAATTATTTCTCTATTCGCAATTTCTATGTTCATGGGGTAATCCAATTCATCCTTAGGCAAATCTAAATTCTTGGCAAAGTCATCGGATATAAAGGAACAAGTAGAACCCGAATCAAATAAAACATAAGCATTAATTTTATTGATCGAAATGATACCTGACACCACATCACGAGATTGAACTGCATCCTGCACCATCATGTTGAAAGTCCTGGCGGTCGGTCGGTTTGTTGCGGTTGGTCCGGTGATAGTTAAGGCATTTCCACTATTGTTTCCCCGGTTTCCTCCTGATCCTGACCCTCCCGATCCCTTCTTAGGACAGTCTCTTGCCAGATGGTCCTTCGAACCACAAGTGAAACAAGCACCCTTCTTTGGGTTTGGACAGTTTGGTGCTATGTGGTCTTCCTGACCACAATTGTAGCACACTCGCTTCCCTTTCATGCAAACTCCCAAATGAGCTTTTCCGCAGTTTGAGCACGCTTCGATCTTCTTCTTCTGCCCTCCTTGTTGACTTCCAAATTGACGAGTTATCTCATCCACTTTCTCTTGATTATGACTACCCCAGTCTTTACTTCCACCGGTCTTGTTATTACTTTCATTCTCACTCTTCTTTTTCTTCCATTTCTTGATTATACTTGGTCATCAGATCGCTTCCACCTTCAAATGAGATGGCCTTTTCCAAAGACTCAAAGAAACGTGTTTAGTCAAAACATTGATACCTTGTTGTACACCCAAGGCTTTAGTCCTTGCTCAAACCGTCTCGCCTTCCTCTCATCCGTGTGAACTTGATACGGGGCGAACCTCGCTAACTAGTTGAATTTTGCTGCATAATCAGGTACGCTCATATTTCCATACTTCAATTCCAGAAATTGAACCTCCATCTGGTTCTGCGAGTTAGTTGGGAAGTACATCTCGAAAAACATTTCCTTAAATCTCTCCCAAGTAATTACACCTTCACCTCCTCGCACTTTGTTTGCTTTCCACCAATAGCTAGCCTCAGACTTCAGCATAAACATTGCAAAAGCAGTCTTCTAGTCTTCTCTAACCCTAGCAACATCGAAAACCTTCTCCATTTCCATAACCCACGTTTGAGCCTCGATCGGGTTCATGGAACCTTTAAATTCTGGCAGTCCCACCGCCTTGAAATCTTTAAACGTAGTATTTGGTGGAGCTTGAGGTTGATTATTCATTGCTCCAATCAGTAAGCTAACCAACTGCTGCACGGGATTAGCATTGGCATTATTGTTGTTATTTGTTGACTCTTCCTGAGCTGGTTGACGTGGTTGTCTTCTTCTAGGCGGCATATTTCTATTAAGAATAATATATGCTTATTAAATCTCTATTAAATTCTCTAAATAGTTAAGACTTAACTCAACAATTTAATATAATCATTTAACACATCATCTCAAACAACTATTTCACAGAATAGTGAGGACTACTAATGCACCATCTAGGACCATCACTCTGTTCGCTGACTAGTCCCAGCTACGTTCTCATTTCCTGAAGAGAACAGTGAAGGAAAGGGTGAGCTCAACTAGCCCAGTAAGAAATATTATGACTAAGATAATGCAGAATAAATTATCAATAGCCTTCAATAGTATAACAAATGATAGAATATAATAGACAACAAGTTTCAGATCAAAAACTGCAGCAGAATAAGCAATCCATTAGAAGAATCAAGTAAAGTATAAAATCTACTGTCTTCTATGATTTAAAAAGTTTTTCATCAACTTTATTGTTGAGACTCAGCTTAATAAATAAAATCAAATCATCCCTGCTCCACGGCTGTGACACCCCCAAATCTGGGTACTTCAATTCCACGGGATTTGGTGTTTATTGTACAAATATCATCTATCTATCTACCCATAATAAATGCAAACCATGCAATAGATAGAAATAAAATCTTACCCTTAAGGGTTACTGTAAGACCCCAACTTATTATTAATGAAATTTAATTTTCTCTATTTATTATTTTGAAATAGTAAGGGTTGATTTGATTAATGTGGATAGTTAGGGGTTAAATACGCAAATATTTCAAAATAAGCAAGTGGTTATAAAATATTCATTGTTGTCGGGGAATATTCGTTTGGTCGTGGAATATTCAGATCTTTGTCGGGGAATATTCGTATGCGACGGTAGCGACCATGTGTGGGCCCATAACGGAAAGCGATTGGATGAAGAAAGCGACAAATATAAGTTGGTTAAAAATAACGTGAGTTGTTACCAGATAATCATCGTTGGAATACTCGGTGGTTAAAACACACTAATACGCGTTGTTGAACAAAGAGTACACCAGTATTGCACCAATTATTGATTCTTACGTGAAGGCACTACTCAATAATTGTTACAAAGAATTCTTGCTCGATATTTTATTTTATTGATTCAATAATTGTTGCGTTGATATTTTATATTCATTGTTGTTTCAATAATTGTCATTACACGAGATTTCCATTATCTGAGCAATAATTCATATTATCCTAATAATATTATTAGAAAACATTATTGGCAATGTCTAGAAAGTTACATACAGGAGAGGTTTGGTCACCTAATCAAGGCGCGCAGGAAGGAGGAGAGATCCTTATTGAAAGCCCCCTCTTTCCTGAAACGCACAGTTGTCAATATTGTGATCCTGTAATATTATTTGTGAATAATTAATTATTGATTCATATGATGAGGAAAATATTGATTTTATATGGATATAGATGGAGAAAAATTTTAAAATGACAATTGTTGAAAATTAATATTTTATCTTTTTCTGATAAAATAATTCATTTAAATATATTATTTTAATAATATATTGATGGTGATATTTTTACAATAAATTCATGGTTTATAAATAGATGAGGTGGAAGAGAGAAGATAGAATTGGAATTATTTAATAATTATAAATATTTTAATGTATATATATATATATATATATATATATATATATATATATGTACGTATTTGTGTGTGTGTGTGGAAGAAGTGGTGGGGGTAAGAGAAGAAAGTGGGGAAGAGAGAGAGTTAGTGGAGAATTATGGGAAAGGAAGAAAGAGAAAGGGAAGAGAAGGAAATTAGAAAACTTATCCGTATCTTTGCTTTTGGTCATTTTTCGTTTGGAATTTGGAAAAATTTCTTCTCAGAAAGTTGTAGAGAATTCGATTTGAGGTAATGAACATAAAATTCGTATTTTTCTGATAACCGATCTATTTTCTATGAATTGTTGAAGTTTCGGAAAATAAAATAATTTTTAAATGAGGCGGGCCCCACTTTTTGGTTGGTGATTAATTCACATGTGGGCTGCTGATTTTCTTTGTCAAGGGTGGTGGCTAGCATGCATGCGTAGAAGTTTGATTAATAAAAATATTATTTTATTATTTTAGTCTCCTTTGGCGTTCTAAGCATTTTCCTATAAATAGGCGCTTAGGTTAGAATTAAAAATCACACCAGAAACAAGTTTTCTTTCTTTCTAGATTATTGAGCGTATTTTTGTGAGTATTTTGATATTTTGAGAGTTGCTTTATTCAAAGCAAGTTTCATCGGTATTATATCCGAAATTCAATTCAAATACGGTTATTTTGAGGTAAGGGATGTTATTTTCTTCTCAAATGATATTATTTCTTCAATATCATTATCTTTGAAATATTGGTTGGAACTTTTTATCAAATTTGGAACTTTTTTCATGTCGGGGTTACTTATTCATGAGTTACTATTCACGAGTTACTATTCATGAGTTACTATTTACTGATTACTATTCACGAGTACTATTCATGAAGCGTGAAGATGTTTTTGTGGAATTTCTATCTTTTGGTGTCGAGTTACTATTCACGTATACGACCTTTATTCACGATATCGACACTTATTCACGATATCGACACTATTCACCGAAAAATAAAATTTCTTCTTTTTGTCCAAAATATCTATTCGGATACTAGCTTTGATTGTATCCATGTTTTGATCATTCTTGAATTTTACACCACTTTGATTATTTTTTGAGGTATTTTTGGACGTGGATAAAATAAAATACGAATCCTTAATCCTTAATCCTTGTCATTTTGTTTCACCGGATTCGCTTTCTTTAAAAAAAAAAATATTTTTCATCATCCTCGGTCTTAAATGATGATATTATTGAATATCTTTGGCATGTAGTGCAAAGATGAATGATTTCAAGAATATCTTTGGCACAGTAGTGCAAAGATGAGCAATTTGCTTGAGATGAACATGATGAATCGATGAATATCTTTGGCTGTGAGTGCAAAGATGAATATTTGATTCCGGATGTATATTGATTGATGTTACGGGGATAAAAGATGACGATGAACTTTTAAATTCATACATAGAAGATAGTAGTTTGCCTTCTCTACTTAACTCTTCTAATGAATTATTATTTCATTGCGAATATTGATTTAAAATTTGTTGTCTATTGTATTCTATTAAATTTTTTCCCCATTGAAGACTAACGGTAATTTGTTGTATATTATCTTAGTCATAATATTCTTTCTTGAGCTAGTTGAGCTCACCTTTTTCCTTTTGTTCCATTTTTCTCGGGAGGCGAGAATATAGCGAGTACGAAGCTTCAGATATGGAATGAAGGTTTTAGAAAGGATTGTTTAGTAGTCCTCACCATTTTTGTAAAATAATGTATCAATAAATGTGATGAGGATTATTTGAGTATAGATATTGTCTAGAAGATAATATTTGTATTCAAACTCACAGCTTTCTTGTTGTTGTAGTTGTTTACATACCATGTATTGACAACTCGTAATAGGTGATGTATACCTATTTTGGGGCGTCACGATTCTGACATCCAATAATAATAATACAATCCTGTGTTAAGCTAACCTTAAACATCCGTCTTGAAACATAAACAATAAGTCTTAAACAACATCAAGTCTTAACACATAAATTCAACATCTCATAAATACAAGTATTCAACATTTGCTAATCTTGCCCTTGCCTTTACTAGTAGAAGGCTCATCGGTTCTTTCATTCTTAATTGCAATGTTATTATTAAGCAAGAGTGAGCATGATTGCCCACAAATAAAATAATGAAATAATAATGTATAATTGTGACACCCCCAAATCCGGGTACTTCGATTCCACGGGATTTGGTGTTCATGTACAAATATCATCTATCTATCTACCCATAATAAATGCAAACCATGCAATAGATAGAAATAAAATCTTCCCTTTAAGGGTTACAACATCCGAATAATAAAATACAATCCCAGGTTAAACTAACCTTAAACATCTGTGCGGAATCATAAACAAATAAGTCTTAAACAACATCATTAACTCAAGTCTTAAACATAAATACATCATCAAATAAAATAACAAGTCTTCATCATTTTCTAACTTTGCCCTTGCCTTTACTAGTGGAAGGTTCATCAGTTCTTTCGTTCTTAACTGCAATGTTATTATCAAGCAAGAGTGAGCACTAAAGCCTACAAGTATAATAATGAAATAACAGTATAATAACATGCGAGTAAATCAAAGACATCTGAATAAAAGCTCAACTTTTGAATCAAGAATCAAAAGATTTCTGAGGGTCATAAGACCTTGAACTATGTCCTAGGTTATCAAGGTTTATACTTGAAACCTTTAATGATCGTAAGAATATGGACCTTTCTACTGCATTTCAGGGGGATCGACCCTAGTACCATCATCATGCACAATATCTTAACGCTTAACGCATAAGTAAATCCCTTTGCAGGGTTGTTCATCTCAGTTTGACATTCGAGTCCGCACCAAAGGAAGTTTGGTTTGGATAATTCATCAAGGGTTTTGAAATTTAGAACACTCATCAACTATGGACTAGTCGAATCAATAAGGGTTCGCTAGTCTAATAAGGTTCAATAATAATGATATTCAAATTGAATAAAAATCTTAAGGAGTATACAATAGAACGATTATTGTATAACAAAATCATACTTTGAAAAGATAATCAATCTTTAATATAATAATTCGAACTTGAATAATAGTAATGATAATTACTCGAGGTAAATAATAAACTTGAACAATAATGACAAGTAGTGTTAGGAAACTTGCCTCGTGCGTAGATTACACTTTAACTAAACACGTTCTTTGAATTAAATTCTACATACCATTCACATTCACAATACCAGTTAATTATAACTTAACTAATCGTCAAAACTCATTCTCTTTGTCTACTTTGATAATTAACTATACTTAGTCAAATTATCATATTTACTGACACATAATATCACTTCATGAATAATAATTTAATTATGTATTCCATAACTCAATCTACATGTAATTATGTTATTTAAATGTTAAACAACTCTTTTATCATCATATTATACTTCTAACATGTTTACATGCTCATTACATTAATTTACTAACACATTGTTAGACTTAAACATTTTAAAAAATTACATTTCTGAACTTTCTGAAGAGTAGCGCCATGACCATTTCTTATATTTAGTCTTAGATCATGGGCGCTTACATGTGGCGTTTAAATATGAGATATGGTGCGGCGGAAAAAAGGTAAAGGTAGCCAAGTATTTGCATGGCGTATCAGAGATCTGAGAAATGGCGTTCATGAAAAATCGCAGAACATGCCAATTTCTTATTTTCTACTAGAAATTAGACATACCCATATGGTGTAATTCATGCATAAACAAAACCCAACATTTATATAACGACTTTAACCATTTAAAACACATAATCACAGAATTAAATTATGCAAATTGTACTGTTCTTGATGTTCTTGAAGATTTTGAGCAAAAACATAAAAGTTAACACTACGGATTCGTTATAACACCAATTCGTTCGTTTAAGGCTTGGTCTCTTCGTATCAACATGTATAATAATATACAAGTGTAAAATTTAGGGATAATATACGATCAATACATAAAATATCACGTATAAGACCATAAGGCCAAAACCCATACTCTGTAAATTTTTGAAATAGCAATTCATAGTATTATGAAACTGATGACATGATAATTCACATAATATATATATAATCAAATACGATTTGATATATCTTAACCCATATATAAACTCATAATCAAACCCTTTTTCAATTATAGAGATTTTACAAAATATATGAAAGCCATTTTTATAAAAACTAATGACGTGAATTAGAAATTGGGTTTGGAGAAATTACCTAGAGCGTAGAGTGTAATGTTAAACAATGAATTGAAACTCTTCTCAAACTCTTCTTCAATCACACACTCAAAATTCTTAACTTTTCTCTCTGAATTCTCTCTGTTGTGTTTTCTAGACTTAGAATAATAATAATAATAAAAAGAAGACGTCTGAATTAAAAGAGAAGAACTGACGCAGAAGTGGCCAGTTATCCTAGTCATGGATAACTGCATCCAACCACTACTAGGGCCTTGTTTGGCAACCCTTAATTGATTCAAAGTCATTTAATTTAATAAAAGTTTTATAATATTGTTTAAATCATGTCACACCCAATTCAAATATCTTATTTAATTTAATATAAAATAAATATAATAACTTCTCATAAATTCACATAGTCATATATTTAATTTTTCTCAATAATAAATAATTTCAAATTATTAATTCTCTAATTAATAATTAATTTAATTAAAATAACATTAGGCTTATTAAATATTTCTTTTTAATACAATAGGCTCACATAATGACATACTTGAATAATAATTATTCTCTATATTAATTTAATAAATGTAACACATATAATTAAATTAATCTACCACAATCAGCATCAATTAATTATTTAATCTAATAATTAAATCATCGAAAAATATTTATTTAATACAATAAATATTAAAATTAAATTACAAAATTCTCGTTCAATCACAATAATAACATGCGAGGGAATCAAAGACTTTTGAAATAAAAGCTCAACTTTTGAATCAAGAATGAATAACCGTAATCAAAAGATTTACGAGGGTCATAAGACTGAACTATATCCTGGGTTATCAAGGGTTATACTTGAAACCTTTAATGACTCATAAGACTAAGGACTTTTCTACTCGTACTTAGGGGATCACCCTTAGTACCATCATCGTACACAATATCTTAACGCTAACGATAAAGTAAATCCCTTTGCAGGGTTGTTCATCTCGGTTTGACATTCGAGTCCGCACCAAAGGAAGTTTGGTTTGGATAATTCAATAAGGGTTCTGAAATTTAGAACGTTCATCAACTAAGGACTAGTTGAATCAATAAAGTTCACTAGTCTAATAAGGTTCAAAAATAATGATATTAAATTTTAATAATAATCTCAAGAAGTATACAATAGAATAATTATTGTATAACTAAATCATGCTTTGAAAAAATAATCAATCTTTAATATAACATTTGAACTTGAATAATAGAATTGATAATTTACTCGAGGTAAATAATAAACTTGAACAATAATGACAAGTAGGTTAGGAAACTTGCCTCGTCGTAGATTACACTTTAACTAAGCACGCTTCTTTGAATTTAATCCTACATACCATTCACATTCACAATACCAGTTAATTGTAACTTAACTAATCATCAAAAACTCATTCTCTTTGTCTACTTTGATTATGACTATACTTAGTCAAATTATCACATTTACTATCACATAATATCACTTAATGAATAATAATTTAATTATGTATACTTGGTCTTATTATATTACATGATGATGGTCTTCTTATTGGGACTCTTGGCGCTTATGGCACATGGAAATAAATGAGTAGCCTACAATATGAATGAGCTGCATACCAGACGTAAATGGCGAAGACGCCAAAAATCGCAGAACATGCCAATTTCTTCCAATTTCTTATTTTCTACTCAAAATTAGACATACCCATATTATATAATTCATACATAAACATAACCCAACATTTATATAATGACTTTAACCCATTTAACACTTAATTACAGAATTAAAGCATGCAATTTCACTGACTTTGATGTTCTTGAAGGTTTTGAAAATAAAACATGAAAATGTCACTACGGATTCGTTATAACACCGAATCCGTTCATTTAAACTTTGGTCTCTTCGTATCAACATGCATAATAACATACGAGTGTAAAATTTAGGGATAATATATGATCAACACATGAAATATCACGTACAAGGCCATAAGGCCAAAACCCAAACTCTGTAATTTATGAAAAACATATACGACATGTGTTTTCATGAAACTGATGATATGGTTTACATAATATATATAATTAAATACGATGTGATGTGCCATAATACATACAAAACCCATAATCGTTACTCCTATCCCAGTTACAGAGGTTAAACCAAAAACTTTGAAAGCCATGTTCATGGAATTTAAATGACATAAAATAGAAATTGGGAAGGAGGAGATTACTTAAAGCGTAGTGTAGATTTTAATAAGAGATGAATATCAATTTCTCTCTGACTTCTCAACTAATACTCTGTATCACTCTCTGTGAAAGCTCTCTAGACTTAGAAATAATAGAATGAATGAAGAAGACGTCGATATAAGAACTGGCGCATTATGGTCAGTTAACCCAGTCATGGGTAACTGTCCATAACTCCCACTAAGGCCATGTTTGTATAGTATAAAAGACTTATACTGTAAGACCCCAACTTTTTAATGAATAAAATCAAATTTTCTTTATTTATTATTGTGAATAATAATGTATTAATTTGATATAATAATTTTGGTTATGGGTGAAATGTGAAAATTTTACAAAATAAGCAAGTAGTTATAAAATATTCATTTTGTCGATGGAATATTCTTTCTGTCGGGGAATATTCGTGACGACGTACTTGATCAATTGTGGGCCCCATAACGGATAAATTCTCGAATGAAGAAAATGACAAAATTGAATAATGTCAGTAGTTATTCTGCTAACAACTGTTGGAATACCCGGTGGTTAAAGTAAAGTAAAATGTCTGGCGTTGTTGCGCGATGTAGATATACTGGTATTGCACAATATTGTTGAATTATTGATCCTTACGTAAGAAGGCACTACTCAATAATTGTCACAGTAGTTACTGTTCAATATTTTATTTTATTGATTCAATAATTACTGCATTGATATTTTATATTATTGTTGTTTCAATTATCGTCATTGCACAGTATCTCCTTTATCAGATTAGTAATTCAAATTATTTGGAATAATATTATTAGATAACATTATTGGCAATGTCTAGAAAGTTCTGTCAAGGAGAGGTTTGGTCACCTAATTGCGCGCTAGTAAGGAAAAATCCTTATTGGAAAGCCCTCTCTTTCCTGGGAACAGTCTGGTTGTCATAAATGTGATTCTGTAATATTATTTGTGAATAATTAATCATTGATTCATATGATAAGGAAATATTTATTTTATGTGGATATAAATGATGGATTTATTTATGTGGTTATAAATGAAGGAATTAATGTTGAGGTGTTTTATTAGTATTTTGTCGGATTGGAGGTATTAAAAATCAAACCAGTGTTTTTTAAGATATATTATGGAGTTATAATTTTTAATCCTAGTTGGATCGTTGTAATTTTGGATATGTTATACATATATAAGTTGAGTATATGTCCACAAATTTTGAACCGTTAAAATGAGCGTATGATTTGTTATGAATTTTAAGTGGTGATTTAAATCATGTTATAAATCATTTTGGTGGAAAATTCTAGAATTGGTGGGCCCCACTCTTGGTTGGTGAAGAAATGTCTTTGAGATTTTTATTCAAATGTGGTGGGTGGGAATAGTAGCGAGTAAAAGCCATCAGGTTGCTTGAGTTAAGTCCGCTTGAGGCTAACATTTTCCTATAAATAGAGGGCTAAGTTATAATTGAAAATCACACCGTAAACAAGTTTTCTCTCTTTCCTCTCTAGATTATTGAGTGTATTTTGTGAGTATTTAGATAATTTGTGAGTTTCATTAATCGATTGCAAGTTTCCTTCAAATTTTATACTGATATTCCGATCGTAAGAAATCTTGATATTTTGAGGTAAGGGATATTATCTTCTTCTTAAATGATATTTTCTTCAATATCATTATCTTTGAAATATTGGTATGAACTTTTATCAAATTTGGAACTTTTTGTGTCGGGGTTACTATTCACGATATCTGATTTATTCACATATACTGGCCTTCACGTCACGAATACTGACTATTCACCTAAAATGAAATTTTCTTCTTTTTGTCCAAATTGTCTATTATGGTTACTATCTTTGATTGTATCCATGTTTTGATCATTATTTTTGAATTCTGCTTCAAAATTGGTTATTTCGAAATATTATTGAACTTGGATAAACTGTAATACGAATCCTTAATATTTGATTTGTTATCCCACTGGATTCGTTTTCTTTAAAATATTTTTCATCATCCTCAGTTCTAAATGATGATACAAATGAATATCTTTGGCATGTAGTGCAAAGATGAATGATTACCTAATGAATATCTTTGGCCCGTAGTACAAAGATGAACAGGTGTTGAGATGGACATGACCAACTGGTGATACAAATGAATATCTTTGGCCTGTAGTGCAAAGATGAATATTTGATTCAAGATGTATATTGATTGATGTTACAGGGATAAAATATTGATGATGGACTTTTAAATCTTAGAAGATAGTAGAATTCTTTCTCTACTTGACTCTTCTAATGGATTCTTTGCTTTCCGCTACGGTTGTTGATCTAAAACTTGTTGTCTATTATATTTTATCGATTATTCCTGTTGAAGACTAATGATAATTTTTTGTATATTATCTTAGTCATAATATTTTTTACTGGGCTAGTTGAGCTCACCCTTTTGTTCCATTTTTCTTCTCAGGAGGTGAGAACATAGCAGGAATTATTCGGGGTACGGAGTGATGGTTCTAGAAAGTTGTTTTAGCAGTCCTCACTATTTTTAAAATAGTGTATCAATAATTGTAATGAGGACTCCTTTTGAGTTTTTATACTCTCTATTTGTATTTAAACTCACAATTTCATGAAGTTGTATTTGTTTCTGTACCATGTATTCGGCGACTCAGAATGAGTGATGTAAGACCCCGAATTTTATGAAATAAAAGTATTAAATTTTTCTTATAATTACTATTCAGTAAATGGTTAAATTGATAAAAGTTTAAAGTTAAGGGTGATATATGAATTTTTTTTTAAATAAGCAAGTGGTTATAAAATACTCATTATTGTCGGGGAATATTCGTTTGGTCGTGGAATATTCTTCCTATCGGGGAATATTCATACGACGGCGCAACCTTTTGTGGGCCCCATAACAGAATAACTGTCGGATGAAGAAAATACCAAAAGGGAGTTTTTATAAATAATCTACGTAGTTATTACTGAATTAACACCGTTGGAATACCCGTGGTTAAAATACGATGTCTGGCGTTGTTGCGCGATGGCATACGGTATTGCACCAATTATTGATTCTTACGTGAAGGCAGGCACTACTCGATAATTATTACGGTAATTACTTTATTCAATATTTTATTTTGATTCAATAATTCTTTGCGTTGATATTTTATATTATTGTTGTTTTAATAATTGTCACTACACAGTATTTTCCATTATCAAATCAATAATTCATATTATTTGAATAATATTATTAGATAGCATTATTGGCAATGTCTAGAAAGTTCTATCTAAGGAGAGGTTTGGTCACCTAATTGTGCGCCAAAGATAAAAGAGAAATTCTTATTGAAAGCCCCTTTCCCAGGAACCTACTGGTTGTCATTATTGTGATTCTCGTAATATTATTTGTGAATAATTAATTATTGATTTATATGATAAGGAAAATATTCATTTTATGTGGATATAGATGGAGAAAATTTTTAAAGTGCAATTGTTGGAAATTGATAATTTATCTTTTTTGATAAAATAATATTTTATTATATTATTATAATATAATAATGATGATATTTTTACAATGAATGTGGGATATATGAGTATATGAGGAGAAAGAGTATTTTTGTTGCATTAAATGATTAACACATGTTTTGTGTGTCGGTGGACCCCATTTCTTGACTGAAATTTGATTATAGCCTGTTAAATCGCCCGTATGTGGATTTCGGTCAATTTCTGTTTGGAATTTGGAAAAACTTTCTTTTGAAAAGTTGTAGAGAATTGAATTTCCTATAAAAAGTCGCTAGATTCGAATTTTTCTGATAAAAGGGCTATTTATTATGAATTATTGAAGTTTCAAAGTTCCGAAATAATTAATTTTTGAAGTTTTAATTATTTTTAATAAGAAAAACGTTTTTTACATTTTTGGTACTCATTTAACATGTGTTAGGATGGTTGATTTCAGATGCTAGGTGTGCATAGGAAATTTATATAAATATATTATTAATTTATTAAATTTTCTGCTTTGGTGTTTTAAGCATTTTCCTATAAATAGGGTGCTTAGGTTAGAATTGAAAAACACACCAGAAACTGAAGTTTTCTCTCTATTTCTCTCTCTATATTATCGAGTGTATTTTTGTGAGTATTTTGATATCTTGAGTGTTGCTATACGGTGCAAGTTCGTTCAATTCCGTCCAAATGTAAATCTTTGCTCTTTTGAGGTAAGGGATAGTAAGGGATAGTAAGGGGTGTTATATTCTTCTTAAAATGATATTTTCTTCAATATCATTATGCCAAAATATTGATTGAAATTTTTTTATCAAATTTGAAACTTTTTCATGTCGGGGTTACTATTCATGAGTTACTATTCATGATTTACTATTCACGAGTTACTATTCACGATTTATTATTCACGAGTTACTATTCACAACAGATTACTATTCATGAGTTACTATTCATGAGTTACAATTCACGGGTACTATTCACTACAAAATTGGTTTCTTTTTCTAACCAAATTATAGTTGATTTATGAATATTACTCTGGAGATTAAAACTATGTATTGATTATATTGATTTTATTATCATATATAACATTTTTATAACCCTGATGTTGAAATTCTCTTTCATTGGAGTGTAAAGATGGGTAGATTATTGGTATGATCATGACTAGGGTTCTCTTTGGCCAGTAGTGAAAAGTTGAATTGTGACTGGTATGATCATGACCATTGAATTTATAATTGAATATCTTTAGCTTAAGTGAAAAGGTGAATTGATCAACATGGTTATAATTATTGTTTATATAAATTCTGAAATGATTATATATTTCTTTGAAATATGAATTTCTTTGGCAAAGATGACTTATTGATGAATATCTTTGGCCCATAGTGCAAAGATGAATGATTTCTGATGAATATCTTTGGCATGTAGTGCAAAGATGGTCTGTTGATGAATATCTTTGGCCCGTAGTGCAAAGATGAATTTATTAGTATGATTATGAACATGAACTGTGATTTGGTATAACCATGATCTTTGATGTTTCAGGTGATGAAAATTATCTTTGTCCTAGATGAGAAAAGGAATTTAGAACAACGATTACGATTATGAGTTATACATGTGATTGTGGACAGGAATTGTTGATTGATGTTACAGGGATAAAACATTGTTGGTGGACTTTTAACATGGAGAAGATAATATACTTTATAGTCTATTTGACTCTTCTAATGGATTGCTCATTCCACTGCAACTATGGTTGAAAAGTTTTATCATCTACCATATGTTCTAAATCTCTGATTTGTTACTGATGAAGACTATTGATAATTTATTTATCTTTAGTTATGATATTCTTTACTGAGCTAGTTGTGCTCACCCTTTTGCTTCACAATTCCTTTTAGGTAATAAAAGTGTAGCTGGGACAAGCGGGGGATAACAGGGGAATAGAATAGTGGTCTATAGTTGTTGAGGGTGAGGTGAACTTAACTTGGAAGAGTGTTTTGCCACTATCATACAAGATGTCTAATGACATACAACCTCGTATCATCATAAGACAGGGTTGTGCTCATCCACTTGCTGAGTATATTTACAAGCACTACCTATATAATCTTGGTGTTTGTTTGGAGTATAATTACCAATTAGAGACAGCGGAGATAATGATATGTCAAAAGAAGACTCACCATTGGGAAGAATATGATAGTAATCTTCTCGTTTTTCTTTGGGGTCTATTGGGTCAACCAAGGATAATTCTGTGGCCATATGATATCTATCATAACCTAGAAGCATGGCCTCCCATGTACGAAGGTTTCCTTGAGCACTTCCCAAAGATTCTAATTTCTAAAACAGTTTTCGACTATACCTTTATGTAAGGTGTCATTATGAGGTGCTGTCCACGGTTGGGACATGAGTCACAGTTGATATATATTTGTATTTAAACTCACAGTTTAAGTGTTGTCGTATCTTGCGACAATTGTATTAATAAAGTTGTGGTTGTTTTCTGTACCATGTATTTGGCGACTTAGAATGGGTTGGATGGAATGGACCTATTTTGGGGTTGTCACAAGTGATGTATACCTATTTTGGGGGCGTCACATATACCCAATTAATTTAATAAAACCTCTTATACTATAGTTTAAATCATGTCACACCCACTTGCACAATAATTTATATATCTTATTTAATATAAATAAAATATAATAACTTCTCATAATTTCACATAGTCATATAATTAATTTCTCATCAATAAATAATGTCAAACTCTTTAATTAATAATTAAATTAATTAAATAACATCATGCTTAATTAAATATTTCATTTAATTCAATAAGCTCACATAATTACATACTTGAATAATAATTATTCTCCACATTAATTTAATAAATGTAACACATATAATTAAATTAATCTACCACAATTGCATCAAATAATTATTTAATCCAATAATTAAATCATCAAAAAATATTTATTTAATTCAATAAATATTAAAAATTAATTTACAAAAATCTCGTTCGTCACAACGGCCAAGGATATTCATGTAATCATCAATGGTCATGACTATACCGAATAATCCCCAGTCATAATCATACCAACAACTCCCACCAATGAACTACGTGCCAATGAGGACTTTTACCACATCATTCGTCACATTACTTGGCCATGATTATACCGAATAATCCCTGGTCATAATCATACCAAGTCCATTTATGCACGTAAGCCAAAGATGACTTTCAACATAATATAAGCATGAGGATGATGACAATTCAATAAAACAAGTTCAAGAATAAATTTTAAAGATTTATAAGTTAATTTATCCTGAACTCAATAACGTCCAAATTGTCCACATGATACTGCTTTGTGCAGTAAAATTCAAGAATGCTCAGAAGAATAATTCCATGAAAAGATACTGGATGAAACACAAATATCAAGGATATTCCACTAATTTCATGGAGTATAGAAGCCAAAACTTTAACCAACTGAGTATAATAGAATATATGAAATTGCAAATGGATTTTCACCCGCCATGCGGTAATCTACGTATACAGATCATTTTCATAATTTAATAAGGAATGAATACAAAGGATCATTCACCATGCGTGTGGTAATCCACATAGACAGGTTATTCCAACAGAATAATAAAGAATGGAATAACGTATGATTCACCACGCGTGCGATAGATCGCATGATAGGTTATTCCCAATGTAATAATAAATAATGGAACCAGTCCCACAGAAACGCACAGAGCATGTGATATTCGCATGAATAATAAATAATGGAACCAGTCCGTAAATGCATGCACAAGATATTCCGCGTAATAATAAAGAACGGAATATTAGAAGAATTTCACCATGTATGCGGTACTTCGCATAAACAGGTTATTCCAACGTAATAATAAGAATGGAATAACAGAAGAATTTCACCAAGTATAGGGTATCCCAAGATATATAGGTTATTCCAATGTAATAATAAAGAATGGAATAATGTAAGTTCTCTTCATGAATAAGAAAGAAAGAATACCCCTTACGAGTACAACAAATAATATCCCTACCTTAGAAAGAAGAGTCTTGATATATAGAAGTAGAGAAGTAGCAGAACACTTTTCTTCTTTCTCTCTATAATTTCTCTCTCTAGAGTTTCAGTGAATTCGTAAGAAATAATGAAAGAATGAGCTTCTATTTATAGGAGAATGGACTGAATAGTAACTAATTCATGAACGGTCCAGATTGATTTACTATTAAAACTTAAAGCAATGGTCCATACTGATTTACTATTAAAACTTTAAACTAGCGATCCATATTGATTTACTATTATAACTTTTCACCATCGGTCCATATTGATTTACTATTATATCTTCAACCAACGGTCTGAAAAATTAGCACATCTCCTCATGGAATAATATTGTACCAAAAATGATTTGGACCGAACAGAAATATATCTTACGGGTGAATAGTAACTCGTGAATAGTAACTCGTGAATAATAAGTCATGAATAGTAACTCGTGAATAGTACTCCGACACAAAAAGTGCCCCGAATACCCGATTGAACAATATAACCTCCAGACATAAATTAATATCAAAACAAATGTCAATTTCCACTAACACAAATAATTCCAACACAATGGAACTATAAAATTCATCTTTAATCAACACGAACTTATTCATCATTAATATTATAATTCATAATATTTAACAACCGTGTCGCTCCTGTGAAAGAGGGGCTTTTCGATAAGGATTTCTCCTTATTAGGCGCCAGCAATTAGGTGACCAAACCTCTCCTCGATGTAACTTCTAGACATTGTCAATATTGAAAATAATAATATGAATAACTTCATTGTCTCAATTATTAATTTAATAATATAACATATTATGCGGATGATATTGTAACAATAATTGAATCAATAATATGAGAGATATGATGCATCAATTCATCAGTAGTAATAATTGAGTATAATGAGTGACTTCTCACGTAAGCATCAATAATCAATACCGTGTGCTACTATGCAACCACGCGTATTATTGTACTTTTACTACCGAGTAGTTCAACAGTTTTAATGGTAACACCTCTGCCGATATTTTTATAGAAAGATAATTTTGTCATTTTCTAACTACAACAATACTTCCGTTGTGGGGTCCACCAATGATTGTGTTGTCATACAATATTTTCTGTTAAAACGAATATTCCCCGACCAATCGAATATTATATAACCACTTGCTTACTTTACAAAATTTATAAATACTATCCACAACTATAACATTATATCAAATCTACACCATAATAAAAAAATTATTTTGAGAAAATTAAATCTTTATTCATAAAATCTGGGGTCTAACACGTGTTAACTAGTTATTTGACAGTTTATATAAGCAATATAATTACAAATAAGGAAATACAACAATAATAAGTTTTACCTGTCGAATATGTGGAGGAAGATGTTGGCCAACATAACTGCACATACACGGATGGCCTCCTCCCGGACTACACCCATGAGGTCGTCAGCGGCAGCTATAGGATCTATGGAGCCATGGACAACCTCCTGAGCAAGCTAGTAGATCCGCTCGCGTGATGGTGCGCCTGACTGCACGACACCACTTGTCATGCACCCCTCAATGATCAGCCTGAAGAAGTCATCGGATAATGAAGGTTCGGCGCCTGATCCACTCGCACCACTACCTCCGGTGGGTGGGCGACGTCGAGATCTCGCAGCAGGGACTATAGTGTATGCTGGGACACGGGGAATGCCCACAATTCTACCCTTCTTCGGCCCCCCTGTAGCCTGCAGCCATTCCTCCATCTCCTCGTCGTCACGCTCAGCATCAGCCATTAGAGTGTCACCTCTCTGGCTGCTCTGGACCACAGAAAGGTCCTCGAACCATGTCTGAAAAAACACAAAAATAGGTGAAAAACAAGTATTTTGCTAAAAAAATATAAAAGAATTTCAAAGCCATCAAATACATACTAAATAAAATAATTAAATTACTTACCGCAATGTGCTCTGCCTCAGGTGAGATATAAATACCGTCACCTTTCTTCTGGTGAGCGTGCCACCAAAACTCGAGGTGGGAAGGTCGATGCTTTAGACTCACCTCGAGTCTCTCCCTCAGAGGTCGTGACGACCGACTCTCGGTCAGATGGGAGACGACTACTGTTTGTTGGGCATACCGTGTCACAGGTCTTGACATCTTCTTGAATGCTTCACCCTCCCAAATATCGCACATCTGCTCCCACACCGCAGCACCAATGAAATATGGCTGGACATCTCTAAGTGTCTATCCATCCGCCATCTTGGTCTGTGCCTTCTTCTTCCAGTCATAGACCCACTTGTGCCAATTCATCTCGAGATACTTCCCGAGAACAGTGCTGTCGTGGGCTTCCTGCCCATCCTCGAAGCGATAATATCTCTGCAATACAACATATGAATATCAACAATTACTTAATTAGTAGACAACATAAAGAAAAGCGATAAATAAATATTCAAAAGCATAAATTAAAACTAAATATGAATGAATGAATTCTTACCCTAAACTCAGCAATAATCAGCCCACGCGTGCGGTCATCCACATCCGCCCACCTCATCCACGGGCTATAGAATCGGTTGCGGACGATCCCAAGCAACGTGTTCCTTGGCGTCGCGTCAAGGATACTAAAATTGAAGGCGGTTAAATTTCCAAATTGCAAAGAATATATAAGAACTAAATAATTAATACAAACGTAATGTATATATTACCTAGTAGTCCCGACACGGTATATAAGCGGCGCCTAAGGGGGATTCCCTAGCAATCCACGTGCTAGTCCCTGCAGAGGCCTACGTCGATCACCTATGTAGTGATATACAACAATATTTATATCCTTGAATATAATTTCAATATTATATAAAACTAAAAATAATAAGATGTATAACAACAAAACATGTAATTATAACTGATGATCCGACCTGATCATCACCAGCACTACCCCCACGGCCTGAACTACCAGCATGCCCACCACGATCGCTGTGAGACCCCGAATTTTAAGAAATAAAAGTATTCAACTTTTCTATTTTGGTAAATAGTTAAATTGATAAAAGTTTAAAGTTAAGGGTGATATGTGAAAATTTTTCAAAGTAGACAAGTTGTCATAAAATACCCGGTTACTATTTACTCTAGTATTGTTCACTCGAGTATTTAGGGCACTTTTTGTGTCGGAGTAGTATTCACGAGTTACTATTCACGGGTTACTATTCACCTAAATTACTATTCACCCGAATATTATTCACTCGAGTATTTGGGGTATTTTTCGTGTCGGAGTACTATTCACGAGTTACTATTTACGAGTTAATATTCATCCGATTACTATTCACTCTAGTATTGTTCACTCGGGTATTTGGGATACTTTTTTGTCGAGGTACTATTCATAGGGTACTATTCCCAAAGTACTATTCACGAGATACTATTCACCCAAAAAATATATTTCTTTTCGGTCTAAATCATTTTTGGGTACAATATTATTCTATGAGGAGATGTGCTAATTTTTCAGACCATTGGTTGAAGATATAATAGTAAATCAATATGGATCGCTGGTGGAAAGTTATAATAGTAAATCAATATGGATCGTTGGTTTAAAGTTTTAATAGTAAAATCTTTTTATATAAAACAGAATACTTTTATAAAGTTATTCTATAAATAGAATATATTATATTCTATCATGCATAGTAAAATCTTTTATATAAAAAACAAAATATTTTTATAAAGTTATTCTATAAATAGAATATATTATATTTTATTATGCATAGTGTTGCATAGTGCCTGCATAGTGTTTTGCATAGTAAATTTTTTTTATATAAAACAGAATACTTTTATAAAGTTATTCATTTTATTATATTATAAATAGAATATATTATATTTTATTTAAAAGATTTTGCTTTAAATATGGACCGTCCGATTCAAAGTAAATAAATCTGGACCGTTCATGAATTAGTTACTATGTAGTCCATTCTCCTATAAATAGAAGCTAATTCCTTCATTATTTCTTACGAATTCACTGAAACTCTAGAGAGAGAAACTATAAAGAGAGTTCTTCTTCTATAATCTTGAGCGTATTTCTTTAGAGTTTAAGAAAGCTTTGAGCGTAGCACAAGTTTCTTCGAGTATATCCTCGCCCTACCAGTCGGAATACTCTTCTTTCAAAAGTAAGAGATATTATTTGTTGTACTCGTAGGGGGTATTATTTCTTTTGTATTCATGAAGAGAACTTCTGTTATTCCATTCTTTATTATTTTGTCGGAATATCCTGTCTGTGAATTTACGCATGACCTGGTTCCATTATTTATTATTTTGTTGGAATAACATGTCTGTGCGATCTATTGCATGCATGGTGAATTTTGTTGTTATTTCATTCTTATTTATTCTGTTGGAATATCGTGTCTGTGTGATTACGCATGACCTGGTTCCATTATTTATTATTCTGTTTGAATTACCTGTCTGTGCGGATTATGCACGCATGGTTAAATTCTTCTGTTATTCCATTCTTTATTATTATGTTGGAATAACCTGTCTATGCGAAGTACTGCATACATGGTGAAATTCTTTTATTATTCCATTCTTTATTATATTGTTGGTTATTGGTTTTACAGTTGTGTGTCTTTGACCTGTAGTGCAAAGATGTTATGTTGTTGAATATCTTTAGCCTATAGTGCAAAGATGATCTGTTGTTTAATAGCTTTGACCCGTAGTGCGAAGATGGACAGGTGTATGACATGATCATGACCACTAGTGATACTAACAAATATCCTTGGCCGTAGTGCATGTATAATTCAATGATGTGATTAAAAGGATCATGACCATTAGTTAACAGTTGAATGTCTTTCGTTGTAGTGCACTGACAGGCAATTGATTGGTATGATCATGACCATTGGTTTTATAGTTGAATATCTTTGGCCTGTAGTGCAAAGATAGACAACTAATTGGTATGATCATTGTTATTATATTTGAATATCTTCAGCCTTTGGGGTAAGGATATTGAGTAAACGTTCTATTAAGCCTTTGTGGCAAGAAGGAACTATTAATTCACATTATTATAAATATGAATTATGAATTTAACTAACATCTTTGGTGGTTCAGGTGAAGACAGATGATGAAAGTTCTATTTGTCTTGAGTATAACAAAGAACTGTTGATGAGTCGTACATGAATAAAATATCAACGATGGACTATTAATCTAGAAGAGATACTAGATATTATGTTCTACTTGACTCTTCTAATGGATTACTTGTTCCACTGCAGTTAAACTTGATGTCTGTTATATTTTATCAGTTTAACACTGTTGAAGGCTAACGATAAATTATTCTGCATTATCTTAGTCATGATAATTCATATTGGACTAGTTGAGCTCACCCTTTCTTTCACTGTTCTCTTCAGGAAATGAGAACATAGCTGAGACTAGTCGGGGAACGGAGTAATGGTCCAGATAATAGCATTAGTAGTCCTCACTATTCTGTGAAATTGTGTGACAATAAATATAATGAGGACCCCATTGAGTGTGGATATTGTCTAGATGACAATATTCTTATTAAAACTCACAGCATATGTCTTGTCGTATTCTACACGACAACTGTATATTTAAGATTGTATTTGTATTTTGTACCATGTATTTTGCGACCCAAGATGGGTGATGTAGAACCAAATTTTGGGGGCGTCACAGTTGGTATCAAAGTTTAGGGGTATGATCCCTAGCTGAGATGTGAGACAAGAACTAGGAGGGGAGAGACGGGGAATTCGTTCGCTAGTATGACCTTCCTAAGTTTATTTGTTTTTTAATTGGTCGGTCAGAATATAGGGGTATTATGTAGTATGTCAATTAACCCTTATTTTGAAACTATATTCTAGAATGATATTTGAAATACAGGAGATGAGAAATGGAAAATCATGATATAGAGGAAATAACCGGGAAGGTACAATCTGAAAAGAAAGCAAGGTATTCTAATATCTTCGAATATCAGGTACGTATGTAAATTTCGAGGGCGAAATTTTATAAGGAGAGGAGATTGTGAGACCCCGAATTTTATGAAATAAAAGTATTCAATTTTTCTATTTTGGTAAATAGTTAAATTGATAAAATTTTAAAGTTAAAGGTGATATGTGAAAATTTTTCAAAGTAGACAAGTTGTCATAAAATACTCGGTTACTATTTACTCTAGTATTGTTCACTCGAGTATTTGGGGCACTTTTTGTGTCGGAGTACTATTCAAGAGTTACTATTCACGAGTTACTATTCACGGGTTACTATTCACCCGAATATTATTCACTCGGGTATTTGGAATATTTTTCGTGTCGGAGTACTATTCACGAGTTACTATTTACGGGTTACTATTTACCCTATTACTATTCACTCTAGTATTGTTCACTCGGGTATTTGGGACACTTTTTGTGTCGGAGTACTATTCACAGGGTACTATTCCCGAAGTACTATTATCGGGGTACTATTCACCCAAAAAATATATTTCTTTTCGGTCTAAATCATTTTTGGGTACAATATTATTCCATGAGGAGATGTGCTAATTTTTCAGACCGTTGGTTGAAGATATAATAGTAAATCAATATGGACCGCTGGTGGAAAGTTATAATAGTAAATCAATATGGATCATTTGTTTAAAGTTTTAATAGTAAAATCTTTTTATATAAAAAAAAATACTTTTATAAAGTTATTCTATAAATAGAATATATTATATTCTATTATGCATAGTGTTTTGCATAGTAAAATCTTTTTATATAAAACAAAATACTTTTATAAAGTTATTCTATAAATAGAATATATTATATTTTATTATGCATAGTGTTGCAGAGTACAAGCATAGTGTTTTTGCATAGTAAAATCTTTTTATATAAAACAGAATACTTTTACAAAGTTATTCGTTTTATTAGATTATAAATAGAATATATTATATTTTATTTAAAAAAATTTGCTTTAAATATGGACCGTCCGATTAAAAGAAAATCAATCTGGACCGTTCATGAATTAGTTACTATGCAGTCCATTCTCCTATAAATAGAAGCTCATTCCTTCATTATTTCTTACGAATTCACTGAAACTCTAGAAAGAGAAACTATAGAAAGAGTTCTTCTTCTATAATCTTGAGTGTATTTCTTTAGATTTTAAGAAAGCTTTGAGCGTAGTACAGGTTTCTTCGAGTATATCCTCGCCCTACCAGTCGGAATACTCTTCTTTCAAAAGTAAGGGATATTATTTATTTTACTCGTAGGGGGTATTATTTCTTTTGTATTCATGAAGAGAACTTCTATTATTCCATTCTTTATTATTCTATCGGAATATCCTGTCTGCGCGTTTACGCATGACCTGGTTCCATTATTTATTATTCTGTTGGAATAACCTATCTGTGCGATCTATCGCATGCATGGTGAATTCTGTTGTTATTCCATTCTTATTTATTCTGTTGGAATATCGTGTCTGTACGATTACGCATGACTTGGTTCCATTATTTATTATTCTGTTTGAATAACCTGTCTGTGCGGATTACGCACGCATGATTAAATTCTTCTGTTATTTCATTCTTTATTATTATGTTGAATAACTTTTCGTCATACAATCTTCGCATACATGGTGAAATTCTTTTATTATTCCATTCTTTATTATTATGTTGGAATAACTTTGTCTGTCGAACTAACTGCATACATGGTGAAATTCTTTTATTATTCCATTCTTTATTATATTGTTGGTTATTGGTTTTACAAATATGTCTTTGCCTCAGTAGTCTAAAAGATGATATGTTGTTGAATATCTTTGGCTGTTAGTGCAAAGATGATCTGACGTTGTTTGATAGCTTTGACCAGTAGTGCGAAGATGGACCTGGGTGTATGACATGATCATGACCACTAGTGATACTAATGAATATCCTTGGTAGTAGTGCATGGATAATTCAATGATGTGATTAGCGTGATCATGACCATTAGTTAACAATTGAATGTCTTTGGTCAGTAGTAGTGTCTTGACAGTAAATTGATTGGTATGATCTTGACCATTGGTTTTATAGTTGAATATCTTTGGCCCGTAGTGCAAAGATAGACAACTGATTGGTATGATCATTGTTATTACATTTGAATATCTTCAGCCTTTGAGGTAAGGATATTGAGTAAACGTTCTATTTAGACTTTATGGCAAGAAGGAACTGTTAATTCACATTATTATAAATATGAATTGTGAATTTAACTAACATCTTTGGTGGTTCAGGTGATGACAAGTGATGAAAGAATTTATCTTGAGTATAACAAAGAACTGTTGATGAGTCGTACATGAATAAAATATCAACGATGGACTTTTAATCTAGAAGAGATAGTAGATATTATGTTCTACTTGACTCTTCTAATGGATTACTTGTTCCACTGCAGTTAAACTTGATGTCTGTTATATTTTATCAGTTTAACACTGTTGAAGGTTAACGATAAATTATTCTGCATTATCTTAGTCATGATAATTCTTACTGGGCTAGTTGAGCTCACCCTTTCTTTCACTGTTCTCTTCAGGAAATGAGAACGTAGCTGGGACTAGTCGGGGAACGGAGTAATGGTCCAGATGATAACATTAATAGTCCTCACTATTCTGTGAAATAGTTTGACAATAAATGTAATGAGGACTCCATTGAGTGTGGATATTGTCTAGATGACTATATTCTTATTAAAACTCACAGCATATGTCTTGTCATATTCTACACGACAGCTGTATATTTAAGATTGTATTTGTATTTTGTACCATGTATTTGGCGACCCAAGATGGGTGATGTAGAACCAAATTTTGGGGGCGTCACAATTGGTATCAAAGCTTAGGGATATGATTCCTGGCAGAGATGTGAGACAAGAACTAGGAGGGGAGAGACGGGGAATTCTTTCGCTAGTGTGACCTACCTAAGTTTATTTGTTTTTTAATTGGTCGGTCAGAATATTGGGTAATTATGTGGTATGTCAATTAACCCTTATTTTGAAACTATATTCTAGAATGATATTTGAAATACACGAGATGAGAAAAGGAAAATCATGATAGAGAGGAAATAACCGAGAAGGTACAATCTGAAAAGAAATCAAGGTATTCTCATCTCTACGAATATCAGGTACGTATGTAAATTTTGAGGACGAAATTTCATAAGGAGGGGAGATTGTGAGACCCCGAATTTTATAAAATAAAAGTATTCAATTTTTCTATTTTGGTAAATAGTTAAATTGATAAAATTTAAAGTTAAGGGTGATATGTGAAAAATTTTCAAAGTAGACAAGTTGTCATAAAATACCCGGTTACTATTTACTCTAGTATTGTTCACTCGAGTATTTGGGGTACTTTTTGTGTCGGAGTACTATTCACGAGTTACTATTCACGGGTTAATATTCACCTAAATTACTATTCACCCGAATATTATTCAATCGTGTATTTGGGGTTTTTTTGTGTCGGTGTACTATTCACGAGTTACTATTTACGGGTTACTATTCACCCAATTACTATTCACTCTAGTATTGTTCACTCGGGTATTTGGGACACTTTTTGTGTCAGGGTACTATTCACAGGGTACTATTCTCGAAGTACTATTCACGGGGTACTATTCACCTAAAAAATATATTTTTTTTCGGTCTAAATCATTTTTGGGTACAATATTATTCGATGAGGAGATGTGCTAATTTTTTAGACCGTTGGTTGAAGATATAATAGTAAATCAATATGGACCGCTGGTGGAAAGTTATAATAGTAAATCAATATGGATCGTTGGTTTAAAGTTTTAATAGTAAAATCTTTTTATATAAAACAGAATACTTTTATAAAGTTATTCGTTTTATTAGATTATAAATAGAATATATTATATTTTATTTAAAAGATTTTTCTTTAAATATGGACCGTCCGATTAAAAGTAAATCAATCTGTACCGTTTATGAATTAGTTACTATGCAGACCATTCTCCTATAAATAGAAGCTCATTCCTTCATTATTTCTTACGAATTCACTGAAACTCTAAAGAGAGAAATTATAGAGAGAGTTCTTCCTATATAATCTTGAGCATATTTCTTTAGAGTTTAAGAAAGCTTTGAGCGTAGTACAAGTTTCTTCGAGTATATCCTCGCCCTACCAGTTGAAATACTCTTCTTTCAAAAGTAAGGGATATTATTTGTTGTACTCATAGAGGGTATTATTTCTTTTGTATTCATGAAGAGAACTTCTATTATTCCATTCTTTATTATTCTCGTAGAATATCCTGCTCACAAGATTTACGCACGACCTAGTTCCATTATTTATTATTACATTGAATAGCACATGTCATGCGATCTATCGCATGCATAGTGAATTCTCGTTGTTATTCCATTCTTATTTATTTTGTTGGAATATCATGTCTGTACGATTACGCATGACCTGGTTCCATTATTTATTATTCTATTTAAATAACTTTGTCTCTCGCATGGATTACGCATTTATGGTTAAATTCTTACATTATTCCATTCTTTATTATTATGTTGGAATAACCTATCTATCGCCTTGCAATCGCATACATGGTGAAATTCTTTTATTATTCCATTCTTTATTATTATGTTGGAATAACCTGTCTATGCGAAGTACTACATACATGGTGAAATTCTTTTATTATTCCATTCTTTATTATATTGTTGGTTATTGGTTTTACAGTTGTATGTCTTTCGCATGTAGTGCAAAGATGATATGTTGTTGAATATCTTTGGCCTGTAGTGCAAAGATGATCTGTTGTTTGATAGCTTTGACTCGTAGTGCGAAGATGAACAGGTGTATGACATGATCATGACCACTGGTGATACTTACGAATATCCTTGGCTGTAGTGCATGGATAATTCAATGATGTGATTGGCAGGATCATGGCCATTAGTTAACAGTTGAATGTCTTTGGTCGTAGTGCACTAACAGGCAATTGATTGGTATGATCATGACCATTGGTTTTATAGTTGAATATCTTTGGCCCGTAGTGCAAAGATAGATAACTGATTGGTATGATCATTGTTATTACATTTGAATATCTTCAGCCTTTGGGGTAAGGATATTGAGTAACCGTTCTATTAAGCCTTTGTAGCAAGAAAGAACTGTTAATTCACATTATTATAAATATGAATTGTAAATTTAACCTACATCTTTGGTGGTTCAGGTGAAGATAAGTGATGAAAGTTCTATTTGTCTTGAGTATAACAAAGAACTGTTGATGAGTCGTACATGAATAAAATATCAACGACAGACTTTTAATCTAGAAGAGATAGTAGATATTATGTTCTACTTGACTCTTCTAATGGATTACTTGTTCCGCTGCAGTTAAACTTGATGTCTGTTATATTTTATCAGTTTAACACTGTTGAAGGCTAACGATAAATTATTCTACATTATCTTAGTCATGATAATTCTTACTGGACTAGTTGAGCTCACCTTTTCTTTCACTGTTCTCTTCAGGAAATGAGAACGTAGCTGGGACTAGTCGGGGAACGGAGTGATGGTCCAGATGATAACATTAATAGTCCTCACTATTCCGTGAAATAGTGTGACAATAAATGTAATGAGGACCCCATTGAGTGTGGATATTGTCTAGATGACAATATTCTTATTAAAACTCACAGCATATGTCTTGTCGTATTCTACACGACAGCTGTATATTTAAGATTATATTTGTATTTTGTACCATGTATCTGGCGACCCAAGATGGGTGATGTAGAACCAAATTTTGGGGGCGTCACAATCGCCGTGTTGTGTACGCGCCATATTTGTATATATACTGTCAAATCATCATCAAGAAGATAATATGTGGATACAACTAAAAGGATACAAACACAAATATAAGAATCGTCATGCACATACAACTAAAAGGATACAATATGCAGATATAACTAAAAGGAAACAACTATGCCATTTGAATACAACATGTAGATACAACTAAAAGGATACAACTATTACATTTGAATACAACTAAAAGGACATAAAGAGTACATACTCCTAATCATTTATATCATCAAAGCAATCAATATCAGAATCGTCATCTTCGAGCAGTAGATCTTCACTATCGTTGTCATCGCCATCTTCGTCATCCTCAACGATTTCTTCAATTATATCTACCTCCTCAACAACATCGTCTTCACTTTTGATAGCGACAACATCATTCTCTTCTTCACTAGACTCACTAACAATTGTCACATCAGCAGGTGTGACACTAGTAGACTCGACTTGTAAAGGTTCATCGTCTGAACGAGGAACTGTGCCTTGAAAACCACAGGCTTTGGTGGTTATAACAGCATGACATGGGCTTGCAAGAGTCTTAACACTCCGCGCATAGTACATATGTGTTGCTTGACTTGCTAAAATAAACGACTCTTCCATACCAGTCATCAGTCTTAGTTTTGACTTAACGTTAACAGTCACCCGTCCTGATTTTTTATATACTTTAACTCCATTCTCAACATCAAACCAATGACAATTGAAGCAAACTAATTCTTTATGACCCCAATATTTGAGAATGACAACTTCTAGCAATCGTCCATACCAGTCATCCCAAATGTTATCGTAGCAGCTACCTTTCACCACAACACGGTAATCGCCAGGTTTACATCCCCAATATCACAACACTTAAATCTATAACCGTTGAGAATGCAACATGTATAAGTATCTACAGATCTTTTAGGGCCGTCGGCTATAAGCTTTAGCCGATTGTCAGCTAACTCATCTGTGAGGACCTAATGTACATTAACACAACATATTCTAAAGTTAATTATGCCATAAGAATAAATCTATGATGGTAGATTCATTGAACTCGTAAAGGTTAGACTTACATGGTCTTTAAACCATTGCACAAATTGTTCATTTCTCAAATTTTGCAAATCCCTGTCCGATATACTCGGATTCGCTTCACGTGACTCAAAGATCATATCGATCGCAAAGATTTATATAATCAATGTTTTTGTAAAGTAAATTGACACAGTTACACCAGACATATATAGTTATGACTACTTACTTAATGTATGGCCCTACTTCATTCATGTTGACAAGTGCATACAATGTGGCAGCTGCATATTCCCTATCGGTCAAGAATCGCCTTTTTTCCGCCGAATGGGCATACAGGATGACTAAATGACGTTAATTCCTGTGACGCCCCTAAAATAGGTATACAACACCCATTCTGAGTCGCCAAATACATGGTAAAGAAACAACTACAACTTTATTAATACAACTGTCTTGCAAAATACGACAACACTTAAACTGTGAGTTTAAATACAAATATTGTCATCTAGACAATATCCACACTCAAATAAGTCCTCATTACAATTATTGATACACTATTTTACAAAATAGTGAGGACTACTAAACCAACTTCTAGAACTATCATTCCACACCCCGACTAGTACTCGCTACATTCTCGCCTCCTGAGAAGAAAAATGGAACAAAAAGGAAAAGGGTGAGCTCAACTAGCCTAGTAAAGAATATTATGACTAAGATAATACAGAATAAATTATCGTTAGTCTTCAACAGGGAAAAATCTGATAAAATACAATAGACAACAAGTTTCAGATCAATATTCGCAGCGGAAATAATAATTCATAGAAGAGTTACATAGAGAATGAAATCTACTATTATCTATGAATTTAAAAGTCCATCATCAATATTTTATCCCTGTAACATCAATCAATATACATCATAAATCAAATATTCATCTTTGCACTATAGGCCAAAGATATTCACCAGTTGGTCATGTTCATCTAAACACCTGTTCATCTTTGCACTACGGGACAAAGATATTCATCAGAAATCATTCATCTTTGCACTACAGGCCAAAGATATTCAGTAATATCATCATTTAGGACTGAGGATGATGAAAAATATTTTAAAGGAAACGAATCCAGTGAGACCCCATATTTTATAAATAAAGATTTAATTTTCTCGAATTTTTTTTTTTAATATTATGGTGTGGATTTGATATAATGTTATAGTTGTGGGTAGTATTTATAAATTTTACAAAGTATGCAAGTTGTCATATTATATTCGATTGGTCGTGAATATTTATTTTATCGGGGAATATTCGCAACTAACTAAGACAATCATTGGTGGACCTTGCAGAATTCAATTATCATTTGGATTGAGAAAACGACAAAAATTTTTTATGAAAATAACGGCGGAAGTTTTACTGTTATCTTGTTGAACTACTTTCAGCAAAAAGTACAGTAATACGTGTGGTTGCATAGTAGCACACGGTATTGATTATTGAAGCTTACGTAATAAGTCACTCAGTTTTTAATACCTCCAATCCGACAAAATACTAATAAAATACCTCAACATTAATTCCTTCATTTATAACCACATAAATAAATCCATCATTTATATCCACATAAAATAAATATTTCTTTATCATATGAATCAATGGTTAATTATTCACAAATAATATTACAGAATCACATTTATGACAACCAGGCTGTTCCCAGGAAAGAGGGGGCTTTCCAATAAGGATTTCTCCTTACTGGCGCTCAATTAGGTGACCAAACCTCTCATTGACAGAACTTTCTAGACATTGCCAATAATGTTATCTAATAATATTATTCCAAATAATCTAAATTACTGATCTGATAAAGGAGATCTCGTGCGGATTTATAATTAAAACAACAATAATAATATAAAATATCAATGCAAAGAATTATTGAATCAATAAAATAAAATATTGAACAGTAACTACTCTAACAATTATTGAGTAGTTCCTTCTTACGTAAGGATCAATAATTCAACAATACTGTGCAATACCGTATGCTACTGTGCAACAACGCGTATTACTTTACTTTAACCACAGGGTATTCCAATAGTGTTAACAGTAACAACTACGTCGTTATTCAATTTTGTCGTTTTCTTCATTCGACCGTTATCCATTCTGGGGCCTACAATTGCCTGCGCCGTCGTACAAATATTCCCCAACAGAAAGAATATTCCACCGACAAAATGAATATTTTATAACCACTTGCTTATTTTGCAAAATTTTCACATTTCACCCATAACCAAAGTTATTATATCAAATTAATACCTTATTATTCACAATAATAAATAAAGGAAATTTGATTTTATTCATTAAAAAGTTGGGGTCTTATAGTTACTATGCAGTCCATTTTTCTATAAATAGAAGCTCATTCATTCATTATTTTCTTACGAATTCACTGAAACTCTAGAGAGAGAAACTATAGAGAGAAAGAAGAAAAGTGTTCTGCTACTTCACTACTTCTATATCCAGTACTCTTCTTTCTAAGGTAGGGAATATTATTTGTTGTACTCGTAAGGGATACTCTTTCTTTCTTATTTATGAAGAGAACTTCTGTTATTCCATTCTTTATTATTCTGTTGGAATAACCTGTATACGCGGGCTACCCTATACTTGGTGAAATTCTTCTATTATTTTATTCTTTATTATTCTGTTGGAATATCCTGTCTGTGCATTTTACGCCGGACTGGTTCCGCCTTTTTATTATTATTCTCGTTGGAATATCATGTATGCATGCGCTTTTACGCTGCACTGGTTCCGCCTTTTATTGGTATTCTCGTTAGAATAACTCGCCTTTATCTGCACCGCATGCATGGTGATTTCGTTATTATTCCATTCTTTATTATTCATTTGGAACATCCCATGCATGCTTTACACTTGACTGGTTCCGTTAATTATTATTCTGTTGGAATAACTCATCTATCTGCAAGTACCGCATGCAGGGTGATTTCTTTTGTTATTCCATTCTTTATTATACTCTCGGTTGGTTAAAGTTTTGACTTCTATACTCCATGAAATTAGTGGAATATCCTTGATATTTCAAGCTTCATCCAAAGATATATTTTCATGAAAATATTCTTCTGAGCATTCTTGAATTTTACTCTACAAAGCAGTATCATGTTGACAATTTGAACGTTATCAGTTCCTGGATAAATTAATTCTTGAACTTGTTTTTATTGAATTATTATGTCATTGTCACCATCCTCATGTTTATATTATGTTGAAAGTCATATGTGGCCTGTAGTGCATAGATGGACTTGGTATGATTATGACCAGGGATTATTCGGTATAATCATGACCGGAATGTTACAAATGATGTGGAAAAAGTCCTCATTGGTCCGTAGTGCATTAATGGACAGTTTTTGGTATGATTATGGCTATGGATTCTCTTTGGTCGTAGTGCAAAGATGAATTGTTTTATGGCATGATCAGGACCGTTGATGTAAACATGATTATCTTTGGCCCGTAGTGCATGGATAATTCGTGGTCGTGATACTAAAGAATATCCTTGGCCTGTAGTGCAGGGATGATTTGATGATGTGGATTATTTATTAAGTTGAGTCCCAGCGATAAAAGTGATGAAAAACCTTTTAAATCATAGAAGATAGTATATTTTATTCCCTACTTGACTCTTCTAATGGATTACTTGTTCTGCTGTAGTTAAACTTGATAGTTATTATATTTTATCAGTTTAACACTGTTGAAGGCTAACGATAAATTATTCTGCATTATCTTAGTCATAATATTTCTTACTGGGCTAGTTGAGCTCACCCTTTCTTTCACTGTTCTCTTCAGGAAATGAGAACGTAACTGAGACTAGTCGGGGAACATAGTGATGGTCCTAGATGGTGCATTAATAGTCATCACTATTCTGTGAAATAGTGTGATAATAATTGTAATGAGGACTCCTTTTGAGTTTGTATACTCTCTAGTAGGCAATATTTGTATTCAAACTCACAGTTTATGTTTTGTCGTATTGTACACGAAAGTTGTATTATTAAGTTGTATTTGAATTCTGTAGCATATACCTGGCGACTCAAGATGGGTGATGTATACCTAATTTTGGGGACGTCACAAATCCAGTGAAATAAAATAACAAATATTAAGGATTCGTATTTCGATTTATCCATGTCCAAAAATACCTCATAAATAATCATAGTGGAGTAAAATTCAAGAATGATCAAAATATGGATACAATCAAAGCTAGTATCCATAATAGATATTTTGGAGGAAAAACAAAAATTTTAATTTTTCTGTGAATAGTGCCGTATACGTGAATAGTAACCCCGACACTAAAAGACAAGAATTTCACAAGAAAAATCTTACCAATATTCCGGCATAATGATATTGAAAGAAATAATATCATTTTTTTTAATAAAAATAATACCCCTTACCTCGTAAAGACAGTAATTCTAGTTGAAACACCGGATATAGGCTATGACTTGAACTTGCACCGTATAGCAACACTCAAAGTATTAAAATACTCACAAGAATACGCTCAATATATCGAGAGAGAAAGAGAGAGAAACTTCAGTTTCTGGAGTGATTTTCAATTCTAACCTAAGCACACTATTTATAGGAAAATGCTTAGAACACCAAAGCAGAAAATTTAATAAAATAATATATTTATAAAAATTATTCATGCCCAACTCTTTGACAATTGAATTCAGCATGTTTGCAACACCATTGGAGCCCACCAAATGACAAAAAAATGTTTTTCTTTTAAAAAAAATTAAAACTTCAAAAATTAATTATTTCGGAACTTTGGAACTACAATAATTCATAATAAATAGCCCTTTTATCAGAAAAATTCAAACCTTAAGTCCTTTCCATAGGAAATTTCATTCTCTACAACTTTGCAGAAGTAAGTTTTTCCAAATTCCAAACAGAAATTTACCGAAATCCACAATCAGGCAATTTTACAGGCTATAATCAAATTTCAGTCAAGAAATAGGGTCCACTGACATGTTTAACATGTTTTTAATATTTATTGCAACAAAAATACTCTTCCCCCTCATATACTCATATATCCCACATTCATTGTAAAAATATCACCATTATTATATTATAATAATATAATAAAATATTATTTTATCAGAAAAGATAAAATATCAATTTTCAACAATTGTCACTTTAAAAATTTTCTCCATCTATATCCACATAAAATCAATATTTTCCTCATCATATAAATTAATAATTAATTATTCACAAATAATATTATAGAATCACAATCTCGATAACCGTGCCGCTCCTCAGAAAGAGGGGCTTTCCACTAAGAATTTCTCTTCACTCTTGCGCAATTATTAGGTGACCAAACCTCTCTCTTAGATGTAATTTTCTAGACATTACAAATAATATTATCTAATAATATTATTCGAGATAATATGAATTATTGCTTCGATAATGGAAAATCTTGTGTAGTGACAATTATTGAAACAACGAATATAGAATATCAATGCAACAATTATTGAATCTATAAAATAAAATATCGAATAAGAATTATCGTAACAATTATTGAGTAGTGCCTTCTTACGTAAGAATCAATAATTGGTGCAATACTGTGCTATCGCAATAATACGATTATTGTGTTTTAACCAACGGGTATTCCAACAAGATAATTGGAATAACTATGCCGTTATTTATAAACAACTTATACTTGTCATTTTCTTCATCCAATCGCTTTCCGTTATGGGGCCCACACAAGGCTGCGTCGTCGTACGAATATTCACCGACAGTAAGAATATTCCACGACCAAACGAATATTCTCCGATAAAAATGAATGTTTCATAACCACTTGTTTATTTAAAATATTTGCGCATTTTACCCATAACTAACCACATTAATCAAATCAACCCTTACTATTTCAGAATAATAAATAGAGGAAATTTAATTTTATTTATAATAAGTTGGGGTCTTACAACCTCCCCTCCTTATGAAATTTCGTCCTCGAAATTGACATACGTACCTGGTGTTTCGAAAAGGTGAGGGTACCTCGCTTTCATTTCCGTTTCCAACTCTCAGGTCATTTCCTCTATAGCATGGTTTTTCCACAAAACTTTAACTTGTGGTATGACCTTCGTGCGTAGGACATGCTCCTTCCTATCCAAGATCTTGACAGGTACCTCTTCGTACGTTAAGTCTTCGGCTATCTCGTCTGGTTCTAACTCAATAACGTGGTTTGGGTCTTTCACATATTTATGAAGCACGGATACGTGAAAAACATTATGAACACGAGACATACTTGGAGGTAATGCAAGTCTATAGGCCACATTTTCTACTCGATCAAGAATCTGAAATGGACCAATAAATCGTGGATTGAGCTTTCCTCTCTTCCCAAATCTTGTAACTCCCTTCCATGGAACCACACGCAACAATACATGATCCCCAATACTAAATTCCAAGTCCTTTCGATGAAGATCCGCATAACTCTTTTGTCGATCCTGTGCTATTTGTATACGTTGTCGAATCATTTGGATCTTTTCTGTAGTAATACGTACCAACTCTGGTCCCAACAATGTTGTTTCACCTACCTCATTCCAACACACTGGAGAGCGACACTTCCATCCATATAATGCTTTAAATGGAGCCACAGCTATACTTGCCTGATAACTGTTGTTGTAGGAAAATTTCACCAATGGTAAATACTTATCCCAACTGCCTTTGAGAGTCTTAATAGATCTTTAAGAGTTTGAATAGTCCTCTCTGATTGTCCGTCTGTTTGAGGATGGTATGTCGAACTAAATCGTAAATCTGCCTATAGCTTTTTGCAAGCTAACCCAAA
This sequence comes from Panax quinquefolius, assembly GCA_020205615.1. Classification (NCBI taxonomy): domain Eukaryota; kingdom Viridiplantae; phylum Streptophyta; class Magnoliopsida; order Apiales; family Araliaceae; genus Panax; species Panax quinquefolius. Next base: position 16,434,381 of record CM035170.1, on the reverse strand, counting down.
ATCTTGGGTCACGTTCCGAAACTATGGATACTGGCAAGCCATGCAATCTTACAATCTCATTTATATACATATGAGCAAGACGTTCAAGGGAATAAGTCTCCTGTATCAGCAAGAAATGTGCAGACTTGGTTAATCTATCAACAATAACCCAAATAACATTTATGCCTTGAGAAACCGTGGGAAGACCCGTAACGAAATCCATGTTAATGTGTTCCCACTTCCATTTCAGAATCTCAAGTGGTTGCAACGGACCCTTAGGTACTTGAAGCTCCACCTTTACACGTTGACAAGTTAAACACCTCGAGATAAACTTTGCAATCACTCTCTTCATATTGTTCCACCAAAATGTATGTCGAACATCACGATACATTTTGGTACTTCCAGGATGGATTGCAAATGGTGTATTGTGTGCCTCCATCATGATCTTGTACTTCAAATCAAAATCATTAGGAACACAAAGTCTGGAGTGGACTCGAAGTATTCCTTCTTCATCGATTCTTGCTTCTGGAATAACACCTTCTTGTACTTTCTTCTTCATACGCATCAACTCCGGGTCTGTGGCTTGAGCAACTTTAACTTTTTCGATTAAAGTTGGTTCCATACGTATACTTGACATCATTGCATGGGTCCCCGGAGTCTTGAATTCTATCTTCATCTTTTGTAAATCACACAAAATAGGCCTTTGTGTTAACAACATCACACTCGTTCCTGCATATGATCTTCTACTCAACGCGTCAACTACCACGTTCGCTTTTCCAGGATGGTATTGAATGGTGTGGTCGTAGTCTTTCAACAACTCGAGCCAACGTCGTTGCCGCATGTTAAGTTCCTTTTGGGTGAAGAAATATTTGAGGATTTTATGGTCTGAATATATCTCCACTTTCTCCCCATATAGATAGTGCCTCCAAATCTTTAGCGTGAAAATGACTGCTGCCAACTCTAGATCATGAGTAGGATAATTCCTCTCATATTCTTTAAGTTGTCGTGAGGCATAGGCTATAACTTTCTCATGTTGCATGAGAACACATACTAGCCCTTTGCCTGAAGCATCGCTGTAGATAACAAATCCATCCGAACCAGATGGTATTGTCAGAACAGGTGCCGAAATGAGTCTCCTCTTGAGCTCTTGGAAACTCTTCTCGCATTCCTCACTGCATACGAATTTTGTATCCTTCCGATTTAGCTGAGTTATGTTCCTTTTTGCTCTTTTTCGGGCTTCTTCTCATTCCTCTTTGGCACCTACGGTAGATATCGGAGGCATTTGGCCCCCAAAAAGCCACGAATCTCCGATAATAACCAGCTAAGCCCAGAAAGCTACGTACTTCGGTCACCGACTTCGGTTGTTCCCAACTTTGTATTGCTTCAATCTTCACCGGGTCAATAGATACTCCATGTTTTGACACCACGTGCCCAAGGAATGCTACTTCCTCAAGCCAGAACTCACATTTCTTCAACTTGGCATATAACTTGTTTTCACGAAGCCTTTGGAGTACCAGCTTCAAAAGGTGCTCATGATCTTCACGACTTTTGGAATATATGAGGATGTCATCAATAAAGACAACAACGAACTGATCAAAATATTCCTTGAATACTCGGTTCATCATATCCATGAAAGTCGTAAGAGCATTAGTCAATCCAAAAGACATGACTAAGAATTCATAATGCCCGTACCGTGTTCTAAAGGCAGTCTTTGGAATATCCTCGCCTAATCTTCACCGATGATATCCGAACGATGATCGATTTTGAAAAGAATTGTGCTCCTTATAATCGGGTCAAACAGTCATCAATACGAGGTAGCGGATACCTATTCTTGATAGTGACATGGTTCAATTCCCGATAGTCAATACAAAGTCTTATACTCCCGCCTTTTCTTCTTTACAAATAAAACAGAGCACCCCAAGGAGATGTACTAGGGCGATCGAAACCGATGTCCAACAACTCCTGTAGTTGGACCTTTAACTCCACGAAGTTCAATAGAGCCATTCGATATGGGGTTTTAGAAATGGGCTTTGTACTGTGTTCAAGATCAATAAAGAATTCAACTTCACGTTACGGGGTAGGCCGGAAAGTTCTTCAGAAAATACGTCAGGAAAGTCAATAACAACAGGAATATTATTCAAATTTGACGTGTCTTTATTCAAATCCATAACATGGGATAAGAAAGCTTGACATCCGTTTTTTAATAAACGAATAGCTTTATGACTTGATATAACAGTGATTGATTTTAATGGCTTAGTTGCTTGAATTCGCACAATAGTTGGTTAGGAATATGAAAACTAACAACCTTACGAAAACAATCAATTTTGGCATGATGAGTAGTTAACCAATCAATCCCTAAAATCACGTCAAATGCAAGTATCTTTAAAGAGATAAGGTCAACAGGTAAGGTGATGGTGCCAACTTGGATCAAACAAGATTTATAAATAGTGGATGTGATGAAAGTTTCTCCTAATGGAGTCTCCACAGATAAATCAAAGTCTAATTTCTCTGGAGTCAAGTTTAAACGTTGAGCACAAATAGGAGAAATAAATGAATGGGTAGCACCGGTATCTAGTAAGGTATATGCTTCGTATGAATTTATGATTAGCTTACCCGTGATCACCTCGTTTGGGTTCCTCACATGTTGACCAGTCACGACAAATGCTCTTCTAGGAACCGTTGACTTTGACTTTTCTGGGACAGCCTTTTGAGTCACCATCCCCGCTGGACTTGGTTTCACTACAGTGCAATCTCGAGCGATATGTCCTTCTTTTCCACAATTATAACATACCTTAAACTGTTGTGGGCAGTGTTTGGGTTGATATGTCCTTCTTTTCCACATTTATAAGCATACGGACCGGGTGGTCGCTTCTCCTCCACCAGAACCGGGTTGTTCTTGGTCTTTGACGCCTTCACATTGTCATTGTTGAATCTCCTCTTTTTAAAATCTCCCCCTGACTCGCTTCTTCGATTCTCATGGCCATGATTACCACTAGAGTGGTTGCCGCTCTTGTCTGTATTCTTCTTTCTCCGCTGGTCATCGTTGTTACGATGATCATGTCACCCCAGATATGATCTGGTTGTGGTCCCTCGGTTGATCGTACTCGTTATCTCGCTCTAATAATTGAGCCCTGTTGACAACATCTGAATAGAGAGAAAATTTATGAGAAATGAGATATTGACGTATACCGGGTTTCAAACCTCTCAGAAACATCCGCGTCATACATTCCACATTCTCCACCAAATGAGGTGCAAACCTGGATAACTCTGTGAACTTCGCCTCGTACTGGGACACCGTCATGTTGTTTTGTCCAATCTAATAAACTCTACCTCCTTCATATGACGAACACTTTCAAGAAAGTACTTGTCATTGAACAGTTTCTGAAATGTCTCCCAAGACATGCTGAGCGCGGCTGGATGAGTACGCTTCACAGATTCCCACCAATAATCTGCCTCATTACGAAACATAAAAGTGGCGAATGGAACTTTATGTTCCTCCGTGCATCCCAAGACATCGAATATCTTGGTAATTTGCTTGACCCACGTCTCCGCCTTAATAGGATCCGGCTTTCCCCAGAATTTTGGTGGTCCCAACTCTTTGAACTGCTTGGTTGTGACCAGCTGTGCGTTGCCATTGTTTCTTCCTATATTTTGAACAGGAATCTCCTTCGTCTAGTTTTGCATGAATCGCAAAAAGCTTCTAAACATCTCATCGTTCATCATCTGCTCAGTGGTGTTGTTTACAAGAGGAACATTGCCAGTCTGTTGCACGTTATCCTCATTGATGAGCAAAGGTGTTTCCACGGTCTCATTTACTCTACTATTAACATTCTCAAATACAGCCATAAAACAAGGGTTAATTAAAAAAATTAACAAATCACATAATACCCCTATATTATGACCGACCAACAAATAAGCTTAGGTAGGATACACTAGCGAAGGATTTACTCGTTTCTCCCCTCCTAGTTCTATTCCCCGATCTCCGCCAGAGATCATATTCCTAAGCTCTGATACCAACTGTGATGCCCCCAAAATAGGTATACAACACTCATTCTGAGTTGCCAAATATATGGTACAGAAACAACTACAACTTTATTAATACAATTGTCGTACAAAATACGACAACACTTAAACTGTGAGTTTAAATACAAATATTGTCATCTAGACAATATCCACACTCAAATAAGTTCTCATTACAATTATTGATACACTATTTTACAAAATAGTGAGGACTACTAAAACAACTTCTAGAACCATCATTCTATACCCCGACTAGTACTCGCTACATTCTCGCCTCCTGAGAAGAAAAATGGAACAAAAAGGAAAAGGGTGAGCTCAACTAGCCCAGTAAAGAATATTATGACTAAGATAATATAGAACAAATTATCGTTAGTCTTCAACAGGGAAATTCTGATAAAATACAATAGACAACAAGTTTCAGATCAATATTCGTAGCGAAAATAAAAATTCATAAAAGAGTTACGTAGAGAATGAAATCTACAATTATCTATGAATTTAAAAGTCCATCATCAATATTTTATCCCTGTAACATCAATCACTATACATCATAAATCAAATATTCATCTTTGCACTACAGGCCAAAGATATTCACCAGTTGGTCATGTTCATCTAAACACTGCTCATCTTTTTGCACTCTGAGCCAAAGATATCCATCGAAATCATTTATCTTTTGCACTACGAATGCCAAAGATATTCGATAATATCATCATTTAGGACCGAGGATGATGAAAATATTTTAAAGAAAATGAATCCAGTGAAACAAAATAACAAATATTAAGGATTCGTAATTTCGGTTATCCATGTCCAAAAATACCTCATAAATAATCATAGTAGAGTAAAATTCAAGAATGATCAAAACATGGATACAATCAAAGCTAGTATCCATAATAGATATTTTGGAGGGAAAACAAAAATTTAATTTTTCTGTGAATAGTGTCGTATACGTGAATAGTAACCCCGACACTAAAAGACAAGAATTTCACAAGAAAAATCTTACCAATATTCCAGCATAATGATATTGAAAGAAATAATATCATTTTTTTAAAAAAAATAATACCCCTTACCTCGTAAAGACAGTACTTCTAGTTTAAACATCAGATATAGGCTATGACTTGAACTTGCACCGTATAGCAACACTCAAAGTATTAAAATACTCACAAGAATACGCTCAATATATCGAGAGAGAAAGAGAGAGAAAACTTCAGTTTCTGGTGTGATTTTCAATTCTAACATATGCACCCTATTTATAGGAAAATGCTTAGAACACCAAAGCAGAAAATTTAATAAAATAATATATTTATAAAAAATATTCACGCCCACCTCTTTGACAACTGAATTCAACATGTTTGCATCGCCATTGGAGCCCACCAAACGACAAAAAAAATATTTTTCTTTTAAAAAATAATTAAAACTTCAAAAATTAATTATTTCGGAACTTCGAAACTACAATAATTCATAATAAATAGCCCTTTTATCAGAAAAATTCAAACCTTATGTCATTTCCATAGGAAATTTCATTCTCTACAACTTTCCAGAAGTAAGTTTTTCCAAATTCCAAACAGAAATTTACCGAAATCCACAAACAGGCAATTTTACAAGCTATAATCAAATTTTAGTCAAGAAATAGGGTCCACCGACATGTTTAACATGTTTTTAACATTTATTGCAATAAAAATACTCTTCCCCCTCATATACTCATATATCCCATATTCATTGTAAAAATATCACCATTATTATATTATAATAACATAATAAAAATATTATTTTATTAGAAAAGATAAAATATCAATTTTCAACAATTGTCACTTTAAAAATTTTCTCCATCTATATCCACATAAAATCAATATTTTCCTCATCATATAAATTAATAATTAATTATTCACAAATAATATTATAGAATCACAATCACCGACAACCGTGTAGCTCCGGGAAGAGGGGGCTTTCCAATAAGAATTTCTCCTTACTGGCACGTAATTAGGTGAACAAACCTCTCCTTAGACAAAACTTTCTAGACATTGCCAATAATATTATCTAATAATATTATTCAGATAATATGAATTATTGCTTCGATAATGGAAAATACTATGTAGTGATAATTATTGAAACAACAGTAATATAGAATATCAATGCAACAATTATTGAATCAATAAAATAAAATACTGAACAGTAATTACTGTAACAATTATTGAGTAGTGCCTTCTTATGTAAGAATCAATAATTTGTGCAATACTGCGTAAAACTTCTTGTGCAACAACGTGTATTCATCGTGTTTTAACCAACGGGTATTCCAACAAGATATAACTGAAGAATAACTACGTCGTTATTTATAAATAACTTATACTTGTCGTTTTCTTCATCCAATCGCTTTCTGTTATGGGGCCCACATAAGGCTGCGCCGTCGTACAAATATTCCCCGACAGTAAGAATATTCCACGACCAAACGAATATTCTCCGATAAAAATGAATATTTTATAACCACTTGCTTATTTAAAATATTTGCGCATTTTACCCATAACTAACCACATTAATCAAATCAACCCTTACTATTTCAGAATAATAAATAGAGGAAATTTAATTTTATTTATAATAAGTAGGGGTCTTACAATTCCCCATTTTCCTCGTGCGCAACAGCCTGATTCTGACGTAAGCGATTGTGCTTCGTCTGAACATCCGACTCAAAGTACAATGAACAGAAATTAACAAGTTCCTCCATAATATATCTTTCAGCAATTGACCCCTCTACACGGGCTCTATTCTTCACCTCTTGCGTTAGACGTCGCATATACCTATGTGATATATAGATTAGCAAAAAAGAATGAACTTTTTACCGTATTAAAAATATTAATGTCATTACCTCTCGAATGGATACATCCATTTATATTGCACGGGACCGCCAAACTTAGCTTCGTATGGCAAGTGAATATGCAAATGCTCCATTGAATCAAAAAACGATGGAGGGAAGATCATTTCTAACTTGCACATTATTTCCACTATCTGCATCTCCATTTTATCTATGTCTTTAAGCTGAAGCTCCGTCAAGCATAGATCTCTGAAGAAATTAGAAAGCTCATCGGTTGCTTCCAACCACACGTTTTGTGAATAAGTTGATAAATGCCACAGGATCAACTTCGCATGAATACGTGAAAATCATGACTTTTGAGACCCCGAAACTTCAGCTCTTCGACTTTACAACACCTTGCTATATTCGAAGAATATCCATCTAGGAGCTTCAGTCCAATAATCCAATTACATATCAATATCAACTGTTCCATGGTCAAAGTATATTCAGCTTTAGGTGTTACCGTCTTACTACCCTCCTGATACAACCACAGATCTTCCCTAATGTTCATTTCTACCAAATCAAGTTTCGACTTGTTGTTGTCCTTTGTTCTACCACTGGCATCTAGGACTGTATAAAAAATGTTATCAAATCGTTCTTCTCGGTTATGATCGGATCTAAACAATGACGGATCTGGATGAGGTAGCCCAATAAGGTAGGTCAAAGAACATGGATCTGTGTCCAACGAGTGAACCTTGCTTGTAACCATAAGCTCGCTCCAATCTGTGATTCTTCCCTAGAGGTAGAAACTTTAAACGACTAATCCAACTCAACACTGCTGACCTAGAAAGACGGCCAGGTACTTGACGTTTCTCTATTTTTCGATTGAATTATCTACTCATCAGTCGATAACGATGTTCAATCGGCAAAAACTGTCTGGATGTTGCAAAGAAATTCATTTTCCCCCATGTTCGAGCCGCATAGCTTTAACTGATCCCATGCACACGGGACATGACAAGCCCCCGTGAGTCGACCATCCACTGATCATTCCTAACGTCAGGAAGTCATTTATTGTCCAGTGTAAAGTTGCCCTCATGTCAAAGTTCTGCTTAAGAGATACATCATAAGTTTGAACCCCATTTTCCCATAACATCTTCAACTCATCAACTAACGGCCTAAGGTATACATTGATGTCTTTACTCGGACTCTTATCACCTAGAATCAGTAAAGGCAAGAACATGTAGGGATCTTTCATGCACATCGAAGGCGGGAGGTTATACACCACAATAATCACCGGCCAAGTTGAGTAGGGCTTTGTGTAAGGCCGTTAAACGGATTAAACCCATCCAGTAGCAAGTCCAAGCCTAACATTGCGAACCTCTTCAAAAAACGAGGGTGCTTGTTATCAAAATTTTTCCACTCAAGCCCATCATCGGGTAAAAGGCGTCGACCGACCTTCGACTATGTCCCGTGTAGAGTGCCACCTCATATCCTCGGCGGTATGTGTTGACATGAACAACCGCTGAAGCCTCGAGGCAATGGGAAAGTAACGTAAGATGTAAGACCCCAAATTATTAATAAATGAAATTTAATTTCCTCTATTTATTATTTTAAAATAGTAAGGGTTGATTTGATTAATGTGGTTAGTTATGAGTAAAATACGCAAATATTTTAAATAAGCAAGTGGTTATAAAATATTCATTGTTGTTGGGGAATATTCATTTGGTCGTGGAATATTCTTGCTGTCAGGGAATATTCGTACGACAGCGCAGTCTTTTGTGGGCCCCATAACGGAAAGCGATTGGATGAAGAAAATGACAAATATAAGTTGTTTATAAATAACGGCGTAGTTGTTACCATTAATAATGTTGGAATACCCGGTGGTTAAAACACAGTAATACGTGTTGTTGCACAGTAGCACACGGTATTGCACCAATTATTGATTCTTAAGTAAGAAGACACTACTTAATAATTGTTACAGTAATTACTGTTCAATATTTTATTTTATTGATTCAATAATTGTTATGTTGATATTTTATATTACTGTTGTTTCAATAATTGTCACTACACAGTATTTTCTATTATTGAAGCAATAATTCATATTATCTGAATAATATTATTAGATAAAATTATTGGCAATGTCTAGAAAGTTCTGTCTAAGGAGAGGTTTGGTCACCTAATCGCACGCCAATGAAGTGAGAAATTCTTATTGAAAGCCCTCTTTCACTGGAACTACTTAGTTGCCCGATGATTGTGATTCTGTAATATTATTTGTGAATAATTAATTATTGATTTATCCGATAGGAAAAATATTCATTTTATGTGGATATAGATGGAGAAAATTTTTAAAGTGAAAATTGTTGAAAAATTGATATTTTATCTTATCTGAAAAAATAATTCATATATTATTATATTTTATTAATATAATAATGGTGATATTATACAATGAATGTGGGATATATAAATAAATGAGGAGGAAGAGTATTTTTGTTACAAAAATTGTTTAAAACATATTAAACATGTTTGTGGGCCCGTTTTTTGACTGAAATTTGATTATAGCTTATAAAATCACCCGTTTGTGGATTTCGGTCAACTTCTGTTTAGAATTTGGAAAAACTTTCTTCTGAAATATTGTAGAGAATTGAATTTCCTATGGAAAGATATAAGATTCAAATTTTTATGATAAAAGGGCTATTTATTATGAAATATTGAAGTTCCGAGGTTCCGAAATAATTGATTTTTTGGAAGTTTTAATTATTTAAATCAACAAAAACGTTTTTAACAAGTTGGTGGGATCATTTTGTTGTTAAACATGTGGATTCCAAAGATTCAAAGGTTAAGCGTGAGGAATTTATATATATATATTAATATTATATTAAATTTACTGCTTGATGTTCTAAGCATTTTCTTATAAATAAGGTGCTTAGGTTAGAATTAAAAATCACACCAGAAACTGAAATCTTCTCTATCTTTCTCTCTCCATATTATCGAGCGTATTCTTGTGAGTATTTTAAGACTTTGAGTGTTGCTATACGGTGCAAGTTCCCTTCAGCTCTATATCCAGTATTCCAATCAGAAGTACTGTCTTTTCGAGGTAAGGGATGTTGTTTTCTTCATAAATGATAATATTTTCTTCAATATCATTATGCCGAAATATTGATCTGAACTTTTTATCAAATTTGGAACTTTTTGTGTCGGGGTTACTATTCACGTATACGACACTATTCACGTATACGGCACTATTAACCGAAAAAATGATATTTTCTTCTTTTTGTCCAAAATATCTATTATGGATACTAGCTTTGATTGTATCCATATTTTGATCATTCTTGAATTTTACTCCACTATGATTACTTATGAGGTATTTTTGGATATGGATAAACCGAAATACAAATCCTTAATATTTGTTATTTTGTTTCACTGGATTCGTTTCCTTTCAAATATTTTTCATCATCCTCGGTCCTAAATGATGATATTACTGAATATCTTTGGCCTGTAGTGCAAAGATGAATAATTTCTGATGAATATCTTTGGCACGTAGTGCAAAGATGAACAGGTGTTTAGATGAATGATTTCTGATGAATATCCTTGGCCTGTAGTGCAAAGATAAATATTTGATTCCAGATATATATTGAGTGATGTTACAGGGATAAAATATCGACGATGAACTTTTAAATTCATATATAGAAGATAGTAGATTTCATTCTCTACTTAACTCTTCTAATGAATTATTATTTCTGCTGCGAATATTGATTTAAAACTGGTTGTCTATTGTATTCTATTAGATTTTTCCCTGTTGAGGACTAACGATAATTTGTTCTATGTTATCTTAGTCATAATGTTCTTTACTGGGCTAGTTGAGCTCACCCTTTTCCTTTTTGTTCCATTTTTCTTCCCAGGAGGCGAGAATGTAGCGAGTACTAGTCGGGGTGTGGAATGATTGTTCTAGAAGTTGTTTTAGTAGTCCTCACTATTTTGTAAAATAGTGTAGCAATAATTGTAATGAGGACTTATTTGAGTGTGGATATTGTCTAGATGACAATATTTGTATTTAAACTCACATTTTAAGTGTTGTCGTATTTTGCTCGACAGTTGTATTAATAAATTTGTAATTATTTCTATACCATGTATTTGGCGACTCAGAATGGGTGTTGTATACCTATTTTGGGGGCATCACAGTTGGTATCAAAGATTAAGGATATGATCTCTGGCGGAGATCGGGGAATATAACTAGGAGGGGAGAGACGAGTAAATCCTTCGCTAGTGTGTCCTACCTAAGCTTATTTGTTGGTTGGTCAGTATATGGGGATATTATGTGATATTTTGATTTCTTTAATTATCCCTTGTTTTATGGCAGTATTTAAGAATGGCAGCTGAGAATATTAACAATGGAATGAATGAGACCATGGAGACACCTTTACTCACCAATGAGGAGAACGTGCAACAGCCTAAGCAATGTTCCTCCCAGTAAACAACACCACCGAAAGCGCATTTATGAACGACGTGATGTTTAGGAGCTTTTTGCAGTTCATGCAAAACCAGATGAGGGAGACTCGTGTATAAAATACGGGTGGAAATGATAGCAACGCGCGGCTTGTCACGACCAAGCAGTTCAAAGAGTTGGGACCACCAGAATTTATTGGAAAGCCGAATCCAATCAAGGCAGAGATGTGGGTTAAACAAATTACCAAGATATTCAATGTCTTGGGATACACGGGGGAACAGAAGGTTCCATTCGCCACCTTTATGTTTCGTGGCGAGGCAGACTACTGGTGGGAGTCTGTGAAACGATTACTCGACTTGCCGCTTTCAAAGATGTCTTGGGGAGACATTTCAGAATCGTTCAATGACAAATACTTTCCTGAAAGTGTTCGTCATATGAAGGAGGTAGAGTTTATTAGATTGGAACAAAATAACATGACGGTGTCCCAGTACGAGGCGAAGTTCGCGGAGTTATCCAGGTTTGTACCTCATTTGGTGGAGAATGAGGAACGTATGACGCGGATGTTTCTTAGAGGTTTGAAACCCGGCATACGTCAATATCTTATTCCTCATTAATTTTATCTCTATTCAAATGTTGTCAACAGGGCTCAATTATTATAGCGAGATAACGAGTACGGTAAACCAAGGGACCACAACCAGATCATACTAAGTGATGGCGATCATCGAAACAATGATAACCAAATGGAGAAAGAAGAATACGGACAAAAGCGGTAACCAATTTGGTGGTAATCGTGGCCATGAAAATAGAAGAAGCGAGTTGGGGGGAGATTTTAAAAAGAGGAGATTAAATAATGACACTGTGAAGATGTTAGCACCAGCAGCAACTGGTTTTAAGGGAGGAGAACGACCACCGGTCATATGCTATAAATGCGTGAAAGAAGGACATATCAGTCCAAACTGCCCACAATAGTTCAAGGTATGCTATAATTGTGGAAAAGATGGACATATCGCTCGAGATTGTACGGTAGCGAAACCAAGTTCAGCGGGGACGGTGACTCAAAAGGTCATTCCCGTAAAAGTCAAAGTCAATCTGTTCTGGAAGAGCGTTTGTCGTGACTGGTCAAAATGCGAGGAACCCAAACGAGGTGATCACGGGTAAGCTAATCATAAATTCTTGTGAAGTTTATACCTTGCTAGATACCGGTACAACCCATTTATTTATCTCTCCTACTTGTGCTCAACGTTTAAATTTGACTCCGAAGAAATTAGACTTTGACCTATCTATGGAAACTCCGTTAGGAGAAACTTTCATCACATCCACTGTTTATAAATCTTTTTTGATCCAAGTTGGCACCATCACATTACCTATTGACCTTATCTCTTTAAAGATACTTGCTTTTGATGTGATTTTAGGGATTGATTGGTTAACTACTCATCATGCCAAAATTGATTATTTTCGTAAGGTTGTTAGTTTTCATATTCCTAAACAACATGTTAATCGAATTCAAGCAACTAAACCATTAAAATCAATCATTGTTATATCAAGTCATAAAGCCATTCGTTTATTAAAAAATGGATGTCAAGCTTTCTTAGCCCATGTCACGGACTTGAACAAAAACACGTCAGATGTGAATAATATTTCTATTGTTAGTGAATTTCCGACGATTTCTGAAGAACTTCCCTGCTTTACCCCGAACGTGAAGTTGAATTCTTTATTGATCTTGAACCCGTACAAAGCCCATTTCTAAAACCCCATATCGAATGGCTCCTATTGAACTTCAGAGTTAAAGGTCCAACTACGAGAGTTATTGGACATCGGTTTTATTCGTCCTAGTACATCTCCTCGGGTGCTCCTATTTTATTTGTAAAGAAGAAAGACGGGAGTATGCGACTTTGTATTGACTATCGGGAATTGAACCATGTCACCATCAAGAATAGGTATCTGCTACCTTGTATTGATGACTTGTTTGACCAGTTGCAAGGAGCACAATTATTTTCAAAAATCGATCTTCGCTCGGATATCATCACCAAAGATTAAATCGAGGATATTCCAAAGACTGCCTTCAAAACTTGGTACGGGCATTATGAATTCTTAGTCATGTCTTTTGGATTAACTAATACTCCGGCAGCTTGCATGGATATGATGAACTGAGTATTCAAGGATGATCAGTTCGTTGTTGTCTTTATTGATGACATCCTCATATATTCCAAAAGCCGTGAAGATCATGAGCACCATTTGAAGCTGGTACTTCAAAGGCTTCGTGAAAATAAGCTTTATGCCAAGCTCAAGAAATGCGAGTTCGCTTGAGGAAGTAGCATTCCTTGGGCACATGATGTCAAAACATGGAGTATCTGTTGACCCTTGCCAAGATTGAAGCAATACAAAGTTGGGAGCAACCAAATCCGCGACCAAGTATGTAGCTTTAGCTTAGGGCTTATTATTATTATCGGAGATTCGTGGAAGGATTATCTCGAATCGCTACCCTATTAACTCAGCTGACTCGGAAGGATACAAAATTCGTATGGAGCGAAGAATGCGAGAAGAGTTTCCAAGAGCTTAAGAGGAGACTCATTTTGGCACCTGTTTTGACAATACCATCTGGTTCGGATGGATTTATTATCTACAGCAATGCTTCAGGCAAAGGGTTAGGATGTGTTCTCATGCAACGTAGGAAAGTTATAGCCTATGCCTCGCGACAACTTAAAGAATATGAGAGAAATTATCCTACTCATGATCTAGAGTTGGCAGCAATCGTTTTCGCGCTAAAGATCTGAGGGCACTGTGACGCCCCCAAAACAGGTATACATCACCCATCTTGAGTCGCCAGATACATGGTACATAATTCAAATACAACTTAATAATACAACTGTCGTGTACAATATGACAAAACATAAACTGTGAGTTTGAATATAAATATTGTCATCTAGACAATATCCACACTCAATGGGGTCCTCATTACATTTATTATCACACTATTTCACAGAATAGTGAGGACTACTAATGCACCATCTAGGACCATCACTCCGTTCCCCGACTCAACCCAGCTATATTCTCATTTCACAAGAGAACAAAGGATGTAAAGGGTGAGCTCAACTAGCCCAAAGAAGAAATATTATGACTAAGATAATGCGTAATAATTTATCGTTAGCCTTCAACAGTGTTAAACTTATAAAATATAATAACTATCAAGTTTAACTACAGCGGAACAAGCAATCCATTAGAAGAGTCAAGTAGACAATAAAATCTACTATCTTTTATGATTTAAAAGGTTTTTCATCACTTTTATCGCTGGGACTCAGCTTAATAAATAATCCACATCATCGAATCACCCCTACACTACGGCTAATAATATTCTTTAGTATCACGACCACGAATTATCCATACACTACAGCTTAAAATAATCATGTTTTCATCAACGGTCCTGATCATGCCATAAAACAATTCAACTTTGCACTATGGCCAAAGAGAATCCATAGCCATAATCATACCAAAAACTGTCCATCAATGCACTACGGGCCAATGAGGACTTTTTTCACATCATTTGTAACATTACTAAGTTATGATTATACCGAATAATCCCTGGTCATAATCATACCAAGTCCATCTATGCACTACAGGCCACAGATGACTTTCAACATAATATAAGCATGAGGATGATGACAATGATATAAGAATTCAATAAAACAAGTTCAAGAATTATTTTGTCCAAGAACCAATAACGTCCAAATTGTCAACATGATATTTCTTTGTAAAGTAAAATTCAAGAATGCTCAGAAGAATATTTCCATGAAAATATACTGGATGAAGCGCAAATATCAAGAATATTGCACTAATTTCATGGAGTATAGAAGTCAAAACTTTAACCAACTGAGTATAATAAAGAATGGAATAACAAAAGAAATCACCATGTATGCGGATTGCAGATGTATGTGTTATTCCAACAGAATACTAAATAACGGAACCAGTGTCAAAGTAAATTGCACCGATGTGATGTTCCAATGTAATAATAAAGAATGAAATAACAACAAAATCACCATGCATGCGGTATTTCAGCATGACAGCAGTTATTCCAACAGAATAATAATAAAGATTTTAACTAGGTCCCACAGAAAACGCATGCATAAGATATTCCAATGTAATAATAATAAAGATTTAAACCAGTCCCAAGATAAACGCATTTGCATGAGATATATTCCAATGTAATAATAAAGAATGAAATAACAGAAGAATATAGGTTATTCTAACACAATAATAAAGAATGAAATAAAAGAAGTTCTCTTAATGAATAAGAAAGAAAGAATACCCCTTATGAGTACAACAAATAATATTCCCTACCTTAAAAAAAATTGGATACTGGAATAGTGAGGTAGCAGACTTCTCTTCTTCTTTCTCTCTATAATTTCTCTCTATAATAATTGCTCTAAAGCTTTTGTGAATTGGTGAGAAATGAAGGAAGAATGAGCTTCTATTTATAAGAAAATATAGTTTCGATAATTGCACGTTTTGGGGCTCAAAATATTACAGTATAATACCTCCAACTTTTCTTTCATTTTTAATTTAGTCCTGCAAGTATTATCAATCTTACACCAACTCCCCTAATAGTAAATCATGCAAATCAATAGTACAATCATGTGAATAAATAGTATAATCATGTGAATAAATAGTATAATCATGTGAAAAAATTAATTACAGTATAGTACCTTCAACTATACCTCCATTTTTAACTTAGTCATGCAAGTATTATCAATCTTGCACCACCACTCCTAATAGTATAAGAATGTGAATCAATAGTACCCCGTGAATAGTAACTCGTGAATAGTAACTCGTGAATAGTAATTATCAAACACGAAAAGTGCTCCTAATACCCGAAAGTGAACAATATAACCTCCGCACATCAATTATCATCTAAATAAATGTCAATTTCCACTAACACTAATAATCCCAATACAATGGAACAATCAATTTCATCTTTAATCAACACAACTTATTCATCATTAATATTATAACTCACAATTTTTAACAACCGTGTCGCTCCTCAGAAAGAGGGCTTTCCGATAAGGATTTCTCCTTATTATGGCGCAATTAGGTGACCAAACCTCTCCTCGATGTAACTTCTGACATTGTCAATATTGCAAATAATAATATGAATAACTTTGTCGCCTCAATTATTGATTTAATAATAATAAATATTATGCAAATGATACTTTAGTAACAATAATTGAATTAATAATATGAGAGATATGATGCAAGAATTATCGTAGCAATAATTGAGTATAACTGAGTGACTTCTTATGTAAGCATCAATAATCAATACCGCAGGTGCTACTACGCAACCAATGCCAGACATCGCATTTCTTTTACTACCGTGTAGTTCAACGCTTTTAATTTAAACACTTTCGCCATTATTTTTATAAAAGATAATTCGGCGCTTTTTTAACTACGACAATACTTCCATTGTGGGGTCCACTAATGATTGTAAATCGTATGGATATTCCCCGACAAAAAGAATATTTCCAGAGCCAAACGAATATTTTATAACAACTTGCATACTTTGCAAAATTTATAAATACTACCCACAACTATAACATTATATCAAATCCACTCTATAATATAAAAAAAAATTATTTCGAGAAAATTAAATATTTATTCATAAAATTTGGGGTCTCACAATCTCCCCTCCTTATGGAATTTTGCCCTCGAAATTTACGTGCGTACCTAGAATGCCGAAGAGATGAGGATACCCTGACTTCATTTCAGATTCTAACTCTTGAGGTATAACCTTTGAGTGTTGAATACGATCATTCTTATCCAAGATTTTAAAATTTATCTCATCATACGTTAAATCATCCGCTATCTCGTCCGGTTCTAAATTAATAATGTGGTTCGGGTCGTCCACATATTTACGTAACATCGATATGTTATGAACACGCGACATACTTGATGGTAAACGAGTCTATAAGCCACAGTTCCTACTCGACCAAGGATTTCAAATGGGCCAATAAAATCGAGGATTGAGATTTCCTCTCTTCATCAATTCTTGCTTCTAGAATAACGCCGTCTTGAACCTTCTTCATTCATCAGCTCTGAGTATGTAGCTTGAGCGGCTTTAACTTTATCGATTAAAGTCAATTCTAATCGTATATTCGTTATCTTCACGTGGGTTCCTAGATTCTTTAACTCTATCTTCATCATTTGTAAGTCGTACGAAATGGGTCTTTGTGTTAACAACATCGTACTCGTAAACTCATACGATCTTCTACTCAACGCGTCAACTACTACGTTCGCTTTCCCACGATGGTATTGAATGGTACGATCATAATCTTAACAGCTCGAGCCAACGTCTTTGGCACATATTACGTTCATTTTAGGTGAAGAAATATTTGAAGGTTTTAGAAATGGGTTTTGTACTGGGGTCAATACAAAATTCGATTTCACACTCTAGGGGTAGGCTAAGAAGTCTTCAAGAATACGTAAGGAAATTTATTAACAATAAATATCATTCAAAACTGTGACTCTCATCCAAGACTTGGGTAACACGTCACATTGATACCTATCAACTTGCCATCGTCATTTATAGCGTCGCCTACAGAAAGTCTGGCTTCGGTGCATTCCACACAAGGAAGTCAACAATGAAATGACCGGGGCTCTTTACTTATGGCTTGATATGACCATGATTCACTTTAGTGATTTGGTGGCTTGAATTCGCATAACAGGTTGGTTAGGAATATGAAAGCTAACAACCTTACGAAAAGCATGATGAGTAGTTAACCAATCGATTCCTAAAATCACATCAAAGGCAAGTATTTTCAAAGAGATACGATCGATAGGTAACGTGAAAGTATTGATTTGAACAGATTTATAAATAGTGGAGGTAATGAAGGTTTCTCCCAACTGAGTTTAAACAGATATATCAAAGTCTAACTTCTCCGGAGTTAACTTCAAACATTGAACACAACTAGGTGAAATAAAAGAGTGAGTAGAACCGGTATCTAACACGGTATAGACTTCACAAGAGTTTATGACTAACATACCCGTGATAATTTTATTCAGTTTCCTTATCACGAAAGAAACGCTCTCTCTTAAACTACCGGCTTTGACTTTTCTGGGACGGCCTCTGGTGCTTCCATCCTAGCTGAACTTGTCTTCGGTGAACGACAAAATCGGGCTAAGTGACCTTCTCTTCCACAATTATAACATGCTTTGGACTACATCATCGCAGCTTTGAATCGATGTGTCCTCCCCCGTCATTTTGAAGCATATGATAGGTGGTCATTCTCCTTCCTTAACAACGGGTGGTCTTGGTCTTTGGCGTCTTTCCATCATTTTTGAATCTCCTCTTCTTGAAATGTCCATTCTTATTGTTTTGACCATGATTACCACCGAAGTGGTTACCATTTCTGGCATGTTGATTCCTTCCATGCTTATTGTCACCGATTTGATGACTGTTATCACCGGTATTATCATTTTGCCGGCTGCTCTCTTTTGGTTGCGTTGACTTGTTATCGTGCTCCACTAACTGAGCCCTATTTACAACATCTGAATACAAACACAGTTTATGAGAAATAAGATATTGGCTTATCTTCGGCTTCAAACCTCTTAAAACATTCGCGTCATTTGCTCCTCATTATCGACCAAATGGGATGTAAACCGGGATAACTCCGCAAATTTAGCCTCGTATTGCGACACGGTCATATTGTTTTGTTCCAACTTGATAAACTCCACCTCCTTCATGTGATGAATACTTTTGGGAAAGTACTTATCGTTGAACAGCTTTTGGAACTTTTCCTAAGACATCTTGAGTGCGTCAGGCTGGGTACGTTTTACAGATTCCCACCAGTGATCTGCATCTTCACGCAACATAAAGGTGGCAAAGAGACCCTTTTGCTCCTCGGAGCATCCCAAGACATCAAATATCTTGGTGATCTGCTTTAACCACGTCTCTGCCTTAAGTGGTTCTGGCTTTCCCAAAAACTCCGGTGGTCCCAGCTCCTTGAATTGCTTAATCTGTGACCAACCGTGGGTTGATATCATTGTCCTCCTCAGATTATGAATGGGAGTGGCCTTCACTTTGATGTTGCATGAA
This sequence comes from Panax quinquefolius, assembly GCA_020205615.1. Taxonomy (NCBI): domain Eukaryota; kingdom Viridiplantae; phylum Streptophyta; class Magnoliopsida; order Apiales; family Araliaceae; genus Panax; species Panax quinquefolius. Next base: position 16,415,076 of record CM035170.1, on the reverse strand, counting down.
TTCAAAAAAGCTCCTAAACGTACCGTCGTTCATCAATTGATCAGTGTTGGTGTTTACAAGAGGATTATCGCCATCCTGTTACACATTGTCCTAATTATTGATATGTGGAGACTCAACGGTCTCCTGTGCTCCATTGCTATTCTCAACATTCTCGGATGTCATTTTCAAATACTGTCATAAAACAAGGGTTAATTAACATCACATATTATCCCTATACTCGTGAATCACCAATTAAATATCAAATAAACTTAGGTAGGTCATACTAGCGCAGAATTCCCCTCCTCTCCTCCTAGTTCTAGTCTCACATCTTAGCCGTGGATCATATCCTAAAGCTTTGATACCAACCGTGACGCCCCCAAAACCGGTATACATCACCCATCTTGAGTCGCCAGATACATGGTACATAATTCAAATACAACTTAATAATACAACTGTCGTGTACAATATGACAAAACATAAACTGTGAGTTTGAATATAAATATTGCCATCTAGACAATATCCACACTCAATGGGGTCCTCATTATATTTATTATCACACTATTTCACAGAATAGTGAGGACTACTAATGCACCATCTAGGACCATCACTCCGCTCCCAGACTAAATCCTAGCTATATTCTCATTTCAAGAGAACAAAGAAAGAAAGGGTGAGCTCAACTAGCCCAAAGAAGAAATATTATGACTAAGATAATGCGAATAATTTATCGTTAGCCTTTCAACATGTTGTTAAACCGATAAAATATAATAACTATCAAGTTTAACTGCAATGAACAAGCAATCCATTAGAAGAGTCAAGTAGAGAATAAAATCTACTATCTTTTATGATTTAAAAGGTTTTTCATCACTTATATCGCTAGGACTCGACTTTAATAAATAATCCACATCATCGAATCACCCACATTTCTACTACTTCAATGATATTCTTTAAGTATCACGACCACGAATTATCCATGCACTACTGACTTAAGATAATCATGTTTTCATCAACTGATCCCGATCATGCCATAAAACAATTCATCTTTGCACTATGGCCAAAGAGAATCCATAGCCATAATCATACCAAAAACTGTCCATCAATGCACTACGGGCCAATGAGGACTTTTTCCACATCTTTTGTAACATTACGGTTATGATTATACCGAATAATCCCTGGTCATAATCATACCAAGTCCATCTATGCACTATAGGCCACATATGACTTTAAACATAATATAAGCATGAGGATGATGACAATGATAAAAGAATTCAATAAAACAAGTTCAAGAATTATTTTGTACAGGAACTAATAACGTCCAAATTGTCAACATGATATTTCTTTGTAGAGTAAAATTCAAGAATGCTCAGAAGAATATTTCCATGAAAATATACTGGATTGAAGCGCAAATATCAAGAATATTCCACTAATTCATGGAGTATAGAAGTCAAAACTTTAACCAACTGAGTATAATAAAGAATAGAATAACAAAAGAAATCACCATGTATATACGCAGATTTAGCATGTATGTGTTGTTCCAATAGAATACTAAATAACGGAACCAGTCGGGGCGTAAATTACACCGGCATGGATGTTCCAATGTAATAATAAAGAATGAAATAACAAAAGAAATCGTAATCCATGCGGTGATTTAGATGACAAAAGTTATTCCAATAGAATAAAATAAAGATTTTAACCAGTCCCACAGAAACGCATGCATGTGATATTCCAAATGTAATAATAATAAAGACGAGAACTAGGTTCTAAGCAGAAAACGCATGCATGTGATATTCCAACAAAATAATAAAGAATGAAATAATGTAAGAATTTCACCAAGTATAGGTATCCCATGATACAAAAGTTATTCCAATGTAATAATAAAGAATGGAATAATGAAGTTCTCTTCATGAATAAGAAAGAAAAATACCCCTTATGAGTACAACAAGTAATATTCCCTACCTTAAAAAAACTGGATATCGGAATAAAGTGAGGTAGCAGACTTCTCTTTTTCTTTCTCTCTATAATTTCTCTCTATAATAATTGCTCTATAGATTTTGTGAATTGGTGAGAAATAAAGGAAGAATGAGCTTCTATTTATCGAAAAATATAGTTTTGATAATTGCACGTTTTGGTGCTCAAAATATAACAGTATAATACCTCTAAATTTTCTTTCATTTTTAATTTAGTACTGCAAGTATTATCAATCTTGCACCAACTCCCCTAATCGTAAATCATGTGAATCAATAGTACAATCATGTGAATAAATAGTATAATCATGTGAATAAATAGTATAATCATGTGAAAAATTAATTACAAAGATAGTACCTTCAACTATACCTCCATTTTAACTTAGTCATGCAAGTATTATCAATCTTGCACCACCACCCCTAATAGTATAAGAATGTGAATCAATAGTACCCTCGTGAATAATAACTCGTGAATAGTAACTCGTGAATAGTACTCGACACGAAAAAGTGCTCAAAATACCTGAGTGAACAATATAACCTCCAGACATCAATTATCATCGAAATAAATGTCAATTTTCACTAACACTAATAATCCCAATACAATGGAACAATCAATTTCATCTTTAATCAACACAACTTATTCATCATTAATATTATAACTCACAATATTTAACAACCAAATCGTTCCCGTGAAAGCGGGGCTTTCGATAAGGATTTCTCTTTATCATGGCGCCGCAATTAGGTGACCAAACCTCTCCTTGACAGAACTTCTAGACATTGTCAATATTGCAAATAATAATATGAATAACTTTGTCGTCTCAATTATTGATTTAACAATAATAAATATTATGCAGATGATACTATGAAAATAATTGAATCAATAATATAAGAGATATGATGCAAAGATGATTCTTTAGCAATAATTGAGTATAACCGAAAGTGACTTCTTTACGTAAAGATCAATAATCAATACCGGTGCTACTACTACGCGAACCACGCCAGACATCGTATTTTTTACTACCGTGTAGTTCAACAGTTTTAATTCGGAACACTTTCTCCATTATTTTTATAAAAAGATAATTCTGTCATTTTCTAACTACGACAATACTTCCATTGTGGGGTCCACCAATGATTGTGTCGTCGTATGGATATTCCCCGACAAAAAGAATATTCCCCGACCAAACAAATATTTTATAACAACTTGCATACTTTGCAAAATTTATAAATACTACCCACAACTATAACATTATATCAAATCCACTCCATAATATAAAAAAAATTATTTCGAGAAAATTAAATATTTATTCATAAAGTTAAAGTTGCTCAAGCCACAGACCCAGAGCTAATGCGTATGATAAAGAAAGTACAAGAAGGTGCTATTCCAGAAGCAAGAATCGATGAAGAAGGAATACTTCGAGTCAACTCCAGACTTTGTGTTCCTAACGATTCTGATTTGAAGTACAATATCATGATTGAGGCACACAATACACCATTTGCAATCCATCCTGGAAGTACCAAAATGTATCGTGATCTTCGATATACATTTTGGTGGAATAATATGAAGAGAGAGATTGCAAAGTTTATCTCAATGTGTAACTTGTCAACGTGTAAAGGCAGAGCATCAAGTGCATAAGGGTCCATTGCAACCACTTGAGATTCCGAAATGGAAGTGAGAACATATTACCATGTATTTCGTTATGGGTCTTCCCACGGTTTCTCAAGGCATAAATGCGATTTGGGTTATTGTTGATAGATTAACCAAGTCTGCTCATTTCTTGCCGATACGGGAGACTTATTCCCTTGAACGTCTTATTCGTATGTGCGTAAATGAGATTGTGAGATTGCATGGCATGCAGTATCCATTGTTTCGGATCATGACCAAAGATTCACTTCACGATTTTGGATTAGTTTGCAAAAAGCTATGGGCACGGATTTACGATTCAGTTCGGCATACCATCCTCAAACGGACGGGCAATTAGAGAGGACTATTCAAACTCTTGAAGATCTATTAAGATTTTGTGTCCTAGATTTCAAAGGGAGTTGGGATAAGTACCTACCATTGGTAGAATTCTCCTACAACAACAGTTATCAAGCAAGTATAGGTGTGGCTCCATTTAAATCATTGTATGGATGAAAGTGTCGCTCTTCAGTATGTTGGGATGAGGTGGGAGAAGCAACGTTGTTGGAACCAGAGTTGGTACATATGACTACGGAAAAGATCCAAATGATTCGACAACGTATACAAACGACACAGGATCGACAAAAGAGTTATGTGGATCTTCATCGAAAGGACGTGGAATTTAGTATTGGGGATCATGTATTGTTGTGTGTTGCTCCATGGAAGGGAGTTACAAGATTAAGAAAAAGAGGAAAGCTCAATCCACGATTTATTGGTTCATTTCAGATTCTTGATCGAGTAGAAAATGTGGCCTATAGACTCGCATTACCTCCAAGTATGTCTCGTGTTCATAATGTTTTTCATATATATGTGCTACGTAAATATGTAAAAGATCCGAACCACGTTATTGAGTTAGAACCGGGCGAGATAGCCGAAGACTTAACGTACGAGGAGGTACATGTCAAGATCTTGGATAGGAAGGAGCATGTCCTACGCACCAAAGTCATACCATAAGTTAAAGTTTTGTAGAGGAACCATGCTATTGAGGAAATGACCTGGGAGTTGGAAACGGAAATGAAAGTGAGGTATCCTCATCTTTTCGAAACACCAGGTACGTACGTCAATTTCGAGGACGAAATTTCATAAGGAGAGGAGGTTGTAAGACCCCAAATTATTAATAAATGAAATTTAATTTCCTCTATTTATTATTTTGAAATAGTAAGGGTTGATTTGATTAATGTGGTTAGTTATGGGTAAAATACGCAAAAATTTCAAATAAGCAAGTGGTTATAAAATATTCATTGTTGTCGGGGAATATTCGTTTGGTCGTGGAATATTCTTGATGTCGGGGAATATTCGTATGCGACAAATACAGATCTTTTATGGGCCCTATAACTAAAGCGATTGGATGAAGAAAACGATAAAGTATAAGTTGTTTATAAATAACGGCGTAGTTGTTATCGTTATCTTGTTGGAATACCCTATGGTTAAAACACAAGAATACGCGTTGTTGCACAAGAAGACACTACCAGTATTGCACCAATTATTAATTCTACGTAAGAAGGCACTACTTAATAATTGTTACAGTAATTATTCTGTGGCGCCCCCAAAATAGGTATACATCACCCATTCTAAGTTGTCAATACATGGTACGTAAACAACTACAACTTTATTATTACAACAATAAAATCGCGGAGTTTAAATACAAATATTATCTTCTGATAATATCTATACTCAAATAAATCCTCATCACATTTATTGATACATTATTTTACAAAATGGTGAGGACTACTAAACAACTCTCTCTAGAACCTTCATTCCATACCCCACTGCACTCGCTACATTCTCGCCTCCCCGAGAAAAATGGAACAAAAAGGAAAAGGGTGAGCTCAACTAGCTCAAGAAAGAATATTATGACTAAGATAATATACAACAAATTACCGTTAGTCTTCAACAGGAAAAAATTTTAATAGAATACAATAGACAACAAATTTTAAATCAATATTACATGCAATGAAATAATAATTCATTAGAAGAGTTAAGTAGAGAATGCAAACTACTATCTTCCATGTATGAATTTAAAAGTTCATCGCTCATCTTTTATCCTCGTAACATCAATCAATATATATCCGAATCACATATTCATCTTTGCACTACAGCCAAAGATATTCATCACCATCATGTTCATCTAAACACTGCTCATCTTTGCACTACAGCCAAAGATATTCTTCGAAATCATTCATCTTTGCACTACGTGCCAAAGATATTCCATAATATCATCATTTAAGACTAAAGATGATGAAAAATATTTTAAAAGAAACGAATCCAAAGAAACAAAATGACAAGGATTAAGGATTAAGGATTCGTACTTTGTTTTATTCACGTCCAAAATACCTCAAAAATAATCGCAGTGGTGTAAAATTCAAGAATGATCAAAACATGGATACAATCAAAGCTAGTATCCAGAATAGATATTTTGGACGAAAAGAAAAATTTTCATTTTTCGGTAAATAGTGCCATATACGTGAATAGTGCCGTATACGTGAATAGTAACTCAGACACCAAAAGATAGAAATTCCACAAAAAATATCTTCACGCTTCACTTAATAGTACCCGTGAATAAGAACTCGTGAATAAGTAACTCATGAATAGTAACTCGTGAATAAGAAACTCATGAATAGTAACCCCGACATGAAAAAGTTCCAAATTTGATAAAAGTTTCAACCAATATTTCAAAGATAATGATATTGAAGAAATAATATCATTTGAGAAGAAAATAACATCCCTTACCACGAAAGATTAGTACTTCTAATTGGAATCTAAGGTATAGTCTTTGAAGGGAACTTGCACTCTAACAATACTCAAAGTATACTCAAAATACTCACAAGAATACGCCGATAATATAGAGAGAAAACTTGAGTTTACGGTGTGATTTTCAATTCTAACCTAAGCACCTATTTATAGAAAATGCTTAGAACGCCAAAAGCAGAAAAATTTAATAAAATATTAATATATATATTAAGATTTCTACGCCCACCTTCCTAGATCTGATCTCAGCTCATTATGCACATGTTGTAGCCCACAAAACAAACAAAAACGTTTTTATTATTTAAAATATTTTAAACTTCCAAAAATCAATTATTTGAAGCTTGAACTTCAATAATTCATAATAAATAGCCCTTTCATCAGAAAAATTCGAATCACGCGAGTTTTATAGGAAATTCAATTCTCTACAACTTTGCGAAGAAAGTTTTTCCGAATTCCAAAATTGACCAAAATCCACAAACGAGGCGATTTTACAAGCTTATAATCAAATTTCATCGATAAATGCGGTCCACAAGCATGTTTAACATGTTTTAAACATTTATTGCAACAAAAATACTCTTCCTCCTTGTATACTCATATATCCCACATTCGTTGTAAAAATATCACCATTATTATATTATTAAAATATAATAATATATTTAAATGAATTATTTTATCGTAAAAAGATAAAATTTCAATTTTCAACAATTGTCACATTAAAAAATTTTCTCCATCTATATCCACATAAAATCAATATTTTTCTCATCATATGAATCAATAATTAATTATTCACAAATAATATTACGAATCACAATATTGACAACCGCATAGGTCCCGGAAAGAGGGGCTTTCCAATAAGAATTTCTCCTTCTTGGCGCGCAATTAGGTGACCAAACCTCTCTTTAGACGTAACTTTCTAGACATTGCCAATAATGTTATCTAATAATATTATTCGATAATATGAATTATTGCTTCGATAATGAAAAATATTAGGTAATGACAATTACTTTGAAACAACAAAGAATATAAAATATCAACGCAAAGAATTATTGAATCAATAAAATAAAATATCGAACAAGAATTACTGTAAACCATTATTGAGTAGTGCCTTCTTACGTAAGAATCAATAATTGGTGCAATACCGGTGCTATCTTCTTGTGTTTTAACCAATCGAGTATTTTAACAAAAGATAATCTGAATAACTACGCTGCGTTATTTTTAAACCACTTATATTTGTCGTTTTCTTCATCCAATCGCTTTCAGTTATGGGGCCCACACATGGTCACAGCTACTTGGTCAGTATTTAATATTCCCCGACAAAGATTTAATATTCCATGACCAAACGAATATTCCCCGAACAACAATGAATATTTTATAACCACTTGCTTATTTTGAAATATTTGCGTATTTTACCCCTAACTATCCACATTAATCACATCAACCCTTACTATTTCAAAATAATAAATAGAAAATTAAATTTCATTAATAATAAGTTGGGGTCTTACAATTATTGCTCAATATTTTATTTTATTGATTCAATAATTGCTATGTTGATATTTTATATTACTGTTGTTTCAATAATTGTCACTACACATTATTTTCTATTATTGAAGCAATAATTCATATTATCTTAATAATATTATTAGATAACATTATTGGCAATGTCTAGAAAGTTCTGTCTAATGAGAGGTTTGGTCACCTAATCAAGGCCCAAGAAGTGAGAAATTCTATTGAAAGCCCCTCTTTCCTGGGAACAAACTGGTTGCAAGATTGTGATTCCGTAATTTTATTTGTGAATAATTAATTATTGATTTATATGATAAGAAAAATATTCATTTTATATGGATATAGATGGAGAAAATTTTTAAAGTGACAATTGTTGAAAAATTGATATTTTATCTTTTCTAATAAAATAATTCATATATTATTATATTTTATTAACATAATAATGGTGATATTTTACTGGGATATAAGAATAAATGAGGAGGAAGAGTATTTTTGTTACAAAAATTGTTTTAAACATGTTTGTGGGCCCGTTTCTTGACTGAAATTTGATTATAGCCTGTAAAATCACCCGTTTGTGGATTTCGGTCAACTTCTGTTTGAAATTTGGAAAAACTTTCTTCTGCAAAGTTGTAGAGAATTGAATTTCCTATGAAAAGACATAAGATTTGAATTTTTCTGATAAAAGTGCTATTTATTATGAATTATTGAAGTTCCAAGGTTCCGAAATAATTGATTTTTGGAAGTTTTAATTATTTATATCAACAAAAACATTTTTAACAAGTTGGTGGGCTCATTTTGTTGTTAAACATGTGGGATTCCAGCATTCAAAGGTTGGCATAGGAAATTATATATAATATATTAATATTATATTAAATTTTCTGCTTTGGTGTTCTAAGCATTTTCTTATAAATAGGGTGCTTAGGTTAGAATTAAAAATCACACCAGAAACTGAAATCTACTCTCTCTCTCTATATTATCGAGCGTATTCTTGTGAGTATTTTAAGACTTTGAGTGTTGCTATACGGTGCAAGTTTCCTTCAAATTTATATCCAAAGATTTCACCGGTCGGCACCGCTTTTTTCGAGGTAAGGGATGTTGTTTTCTTCTTAAATGATATTATTTTCTTCAATATCATTATGCCGAAATATTGATCTAAACTTTTTATCAAATTTAGAACTTTTTGTGTTGGGGTTACTATTCACGTATACGGCACTATTCACGAATACGGCACTATTCACCGAAAAAAATAAAATTTTCTTCTTTTTGTCCAAAATATCTATTATGGATACTAGCTTTGATTGTATTCATGTTTTGATCATTCTTGAATTTTACTCCACTATGATTACTTATGAGGTATTTTTGGATATGGATAAACCGAAATACAAATCCTTAATATTTGTTATTTTGTTTCACTGGATTCGTTTCCTTTCAAATATTTTTCATCATCCTCGGTCCTAAATGATGATATTACTGAATATCTTTGGCCTGTAGTGCAAAGATGAATAATTTCTGATGAATATCTTTGGCACGTAGTGTAAAGATGAACAGGTGTTTAGATAAATGATTTCTGATGAATATCCTTGGCCTGTAGTGCAAAGATAAATATTTGATTCCAGATATATATTGAGTGATGTTACAGGGATAAAATATCGACGATGAACTTTTAAATTCATATATAGAAGATAGTAGATTTCATTCTCTACTTAACTCTTCTAATGAATTATTATTTCCGCTGCGAATATTGATTTAAAACTGGTTGTCTATTGTATTCTATTAGATAAAACGGTGTGCTTTTCATGCCCGTCATACAGTGGCGTCGCTGCTTCATGCAATAACTCATAGAAACCCTTAGCCCTATCATTCGGCTCTTGCTTTCGACCTCCATCGCTTTCCCTCGTCAGATTCCATCGGAAGTATGAACCAAAGCCACTTCGACTATCATATTAAATACAGTCGAAGGTTTCACACCTCCGGATTCCTGGTTCGATTCATGTTCATCCAACCAGTTTCCCATGATAGATCCATGTCGATAACCCCGCTTGAACCCATATGCAAATAAGTCGCACATGACATCACTCCTTTCCTTCCATACTTCATTCACACACCTCTTACAAGGACATCTAATCTCATCGTCGCTGACTTGCTCAAACGCGAAGTTGAGAAACTGTTCAACCCCACTTCGATACTCAGAGCTAAGCCCACTCTTATCAGTGGCTACCCTACGTTCCATCCAACTTCGATCAACAGACATCTCAGACAATTGTCTGCTATATATATGGAAAGTCAGACAAACACAATCAAGTCTCCAAGTTAATGTATATGCAAGCTTATGAGTTTCCTAACTTCATCTCCACCTCTAACGGGTCAGGCTTCTATCCCATTCCCGGTTGTGTCGCCTCACTGATGCCAACAACTTGAACACATCTTTAAATTTTTCAGAAATTTCGGCAGCACCTCCCCATGGTCTTCAAGTACACAAAATAGACTAACTCATCGTAGTCTAGATATACACCCGAAGAGCATCAAGAGATATATACTGACCGAAAATTCAAAAAATATAAAGACGTGCTCAAGTCGTTAACACCGACCTAAGTGAGATCAAAACATATAAGAACAGTCCCAAAATGGGGATTATTTGAAATTTACTCCTACTAAGTGAATCTCAAATGGGTTTCTAAGCTTCCTAAACTATATGAAAATATACACATGTGAAAGTATAATGACAATTTCTTGACCCACCTTCGTATAGGAAAAAAACAAATAAAGTTAATAAAGTGAATTGTTAGGTAAAATCCAAAATGATTACATTAAATCTAGCAATGCATCGACATTATATTTCTCATAATCCAAAATTACCAGAAAATAAAGTGAATTTGTATTTTGATGTCTATTAAGGTGGGTCAAAACATGTTCTGAATTATTAAGCTTACAGTGAAGAGGGTCAATGCATTGCTAGATTCAAAAAGGCAATCCAAATTTCAAAAGACCCTTTACTTTCCCCCAAATATCCCCCGTATATATACACGTACGGATTAGATCATAGTAATTAATTACTAAAGAAAAAAAAGATAGAGTTCTTCAAATGAGATTATAATCAATATATTCACCAAATTGAGCAATACCCAATTATTACCTCAAACACAAGCATACACGCAAAAATAGAAAATAGGTTCAAAATAAACAAACGATTAGATTACTTCAACCGTTGGAAAAACCGGAATGGAAGTGGGAGCATATCACGATGGATTTTGTGGTGGGTCTTCCAACTACTCAGAGAGGATGCGATGCGATTTGTTTCGAGACATGGAGTGCCAGTGTCAATTGTGTCCGATAGAGACCCGCGATTCACTTCAAATTTCTGGAAGAGACTACAAGAATGCATGGGAACTCAATTGCGAATGAGTTCGGCTTATCATCCATAAACAGATGGCCAAAGCGAATGAACGATCCAAACATTGGAAGATATGCTAAGAGCATGCGTCATGGATTTCAAAGGAAGCTGGGAAGAACAATTACCATTGGTGGAATTCGCTTACAATAATAGTTATCATGCGAGTATCGGTATGCCACCTTACGAAGCATTATACGGTAGAAAGTGCAGAACTCCACTGTGCTAGGATGAAGTCGGTGAACGTCAACTGCTAGGACCAGAACTAGTACAACAAACTGCTGAGATTATCAAACTCATCAGGACAAGATTGATAGCAGCTCAAGACCGACAGAAGAAGTATGTTGATCAACACAGACAAGATCGTGCATTCGACGTAGGAACTTTTGTATTCCTCAAAGTTTCTCCTTGGAAGGGGAAAATTCATTTCGATAAGAAAGGAAAGCTCAGCCCGAGGTTTATTGGACCCTTCGAAGTGCTGCGAAGAGTTGGAGAGGTAGTTTACGAAGTAGCTCTACCTCCAGAGTTGGAAAACATTCACAATGTTTTTCATATCTCGGTGTTACGACCATATAAACCCGATTACAAACACGTGATCGAGTACGAACCATTACCGTTCGAGAAAGATTTATCTTATGAAGAGATTCCTATCCAGATAGTCGACAGGAAAGAACAAGTGCTCATGAATAAAGCGATACCTTCTATGAAGGTGATATAGAGGAACCATAATGCTGAAGAAGCTACGTGGGAACTCGAAGAGAAAATGTTGAAAGAGTACCCTGAGTTATTTGTTTAATCTATGTCTTCGATCCACGGGGATGTAATCTTTGTAAGTAGGGAAGAATGTAACGAATGTGTTGTTTGAGTTGTGATTCGGGGACCAGAATCCTTATAAGAGGGGAATGATGTAACATTCCAGTTTTTTTTAATGTAAATTATAAATATTTATTGATTTATATAAATATTTATTGGATGTGTTTATTATTGGATAAATAATTGTTCAATTTGATTGATTTGATTTAGTTAATTATTTATTTATTAAATAAATAAAGTGTTATGTGATTAAGTGATTTATTTAATAAATTATTATTACATAAAGTGTGACAAATAACTATGTGATAAAGAGTTATTTAAATAAATTAAAGTAGTTTAATTTAGTTTTACCCAAACAAAGCTTAAGGATATAAATTATTTTATTTTAAATGGTTTGCCAAACAAAGCCTTATGGCTTTTGGATTTCTTTTGAATGTAAATTATTAATTAAATAAATAAAATATATATAATATATATTAATTTGGTAACTGCTAATTCAATACGGTCATTAGTTGAGCGTCAGTTTAAAAATTTTGAAAAGACGTACATTGGTTTTAGTTAAGTATATTGTTTTGGCTTAAACCTGAGAAAGGTTTGCAGAGTAAACAAAAGAAACAAAAGAGCTCTCTGTAAGTTGAGAGAAAATCATCAGAACTTGAGGAAGGTTTGTGAAAGAATTGTCTGCTGTTAACAACAAGTTCTTAAGCAACAAAAAGGCAGTAGCATAACCCTAGTATATATATATATATATATATATATGTTTGTATAAACGACGTGAGTTTAAGTTTCTGTGTTCATGAGTTTTATAATTGCTGAGAATTTCTAATTTATGTAATTTCTGTTATACAATTGAATTATATGATGTTATGTTTCTCAGAGCTAGTGTTAGATAAAGATTGTATGCTAAATTAAGGCTGCAAGGTAAGAACTTGGTTTTACAGTGAAAAACATGTATAAACGTATGTTTGCAAATTAACAAAATTGGTATGTGATTATGCAAATTTTGAACTAATACACGAATTGAACTTTGTATATGTTAATTGGACTATATGTTGGTATGCTAGTATTCCAAAAGTATTAAGTTGGTTATAATTCTGGATTTACGTTCACTGTATTTTAGATATCAACAATGGAGTTTTAAAATTTTGGTTTCAAAGAAAAACAGTGTTTTCAAAGAATTAGTTTTCTGATATTGTTGTTTAGTTGTGTAAAATGTGTACACGAATGCTTCATATCTTTTATATGTAATTTACGTGAAGTTATACATGTTAATGGGTGTCAATTGCTGTTAAAAAGTTAGACAGTAGCTTTGTTCTGTTTTTCTGGTTTGGTTCTATGAGTTTCGGCGCCCAAATACCAAAAATCCACGCCCAAAAATCAAGTCTCGCACCTCGGCCCAAAAATGGGCCGAAAGATCGCTACCAAATATTGAATTCTCCCAGTCATACATCATTTGCTACCCAAATACCGAAAAAGTGGTCTGGATTGGACAGTTTTGACCTCCTGTAGTAAAATGGCCATAACGTTTTTATACGAACTCCGATTGAGGTGATTCAAGATGATTAGGAAAGAGGACGAATAGTCCTATAACTTTTATTCTTTTAAGTGTTTCAATTTGAAATCGTTATGAAGGGTCAAAATGGCCATCTTTAGGACTGTTGTGTATTTGGAGCCAGTCGGAGGGTGTCAGGATGCGCGAATGCAAGTGCAATCCTTTGAGTATTAGTATAACCTAATGATAACATGTTGGACATGTAATAGGATGTTGTATCAAGTTGTTAATATGTATGTGGTGCAATGACATGATCACTTAAGTAGTTGTAAAAAAATCTAAAAAGTAATGTTCATGAAAAGATGCAATGTTATTTAAACTTACACTTAGTTAGTAGCTATACTAAAAGTAAGAAAGCAACTCATGAAGGTAATGTTAGTATAACTAATGTGTATTGTCAATACATATGGTATGTGTAGGACTTGGGGTGAACGTGAGTAGTGATTGTTTAACCTACGCACGAGGCAAGTTCCCTAACCTTTGCTACGTGATTTATTATTCAACAAGGTTACTTTTCACTGTTATGTTATACTTATGAAAATTCTCTATTTCTAATCTCTTGTTTAACGATTTATTGTCATGCAAGTTCACTAACTCTACTTTGTTAATAGTTGAGCAAGTTTTTCTAAATCATAAATCGTCGTTATGAAAATTTCATAATTCTATACTTTATTGAGTAAAGTATTTTCATTAAACAACTTGATTATATCTAGTTATTCATGATGATACAAGCTTTCCATCTCCACACTTTCGTCGAGATAGTTATTATGGTTATGCAAGTTTTCTTAACTCTAAACTTGTTATATCAGTATGTTAGTACCTTTATTCTGTTGAATCAGTTTATCGTTCAAATTATTATTGTTATGCATGCTTGATATTAAATTCTAAGTAGTAACCTTAGCTTAATGTTGTTCAAAGCAAGGTATAATAGATTATTCAATTGTTATGCTATTAGATTATTCCTAAAGCATGAACTTAGAACGAAATGTTTATTCAGTTATGATCATTCAATAACATAGTGTTATTATATTTTATTCAACTACTCCTTAGTTGATGTCCGTTGAACTCCAAATTACCTTGAAGTGTATCCAAACCAAACGGACTTTGGTACGGACTTGTACTCTAAATACTGAGATGAACAACCATATTTTTAGGGGTTGCACCTAGTTTTGTACTTTGTCCTGAAATGTTTGTATACAATACATGTACGAAGGATTGATCCCCCTAAGTACCTTTGAGTCCTTGCAGTCATATGACTGTTATAGTTAAAGTTGAAAGATTACTTATAATTGTGGACAGCGTTCGTGGTCATTAGACCCTCAGTGAATGTTATGATTTATGGAATGTTAATAGAACATATTGTTCAGTTCTATTCAGCTTAGTATTTGGCAAGTGATGTAAAGGTAAGGTTTTATTTATTGTTATTCCAAGTGAGCCTTGTTTGCTCACTCTTGCCTATAAAATTCTTACAGCTAAAGCTGAAAAGGGTGACGTACCTAGCACCAGTAAGGGAAAGGGAAAGATGAACAAGTACTGAAGACTTGTAATAGTTTAATAGTTTTATTATCAGACTTTGGTTTAAAGATTGTAATGAAGTTATTTTATTTTTCCTCATGAATGACTGTTTGTAAAGGTTAGATAACCTGGGAGATTTTATTTTATGTAATTCCTGTATGGGTAGGTTTATTATTCAATTTTATTTATGATTGGGTAGTTATAAATGAATGTTTTAATTACGTGAACACCAAATCTTGAGGTAATGAAGTACTGGGATTTGGGGGTGTCACAAGTTGGTATCAAAGCTTTAGGTTATGAACCTTAGGTGGGGGAAAAGCCTTAGGAAGTAACCTTTGAAAAGATAGTGGAGATAACTCTTATCGAGTTTTAAGGAAGAAGTAACAAAACACTTATATGCTTGTGTTTATAACTTATGTGCTCGTGAGTGTCGAGTAGAATGATTAATAATTAAAACTTTAAAAATTTGTTGTCAGGATGACTAATGTCAGAGAATCCAGTCAGGCTAGAGAGGAAGGACCTCAGATGCCTATAGAGGAGGAGCCTCGCGACATTCAGGTTGTTTGGGAACAACTACTGCCACGGGAGTAAACCCCATTGGTCACAGTGGTTGAAGATGAAGATGATGATGTGGAGACGGATGAGGAGGATCCCTTGGAGTTGCCACAGGAGGATGAGGATGACGAGGACGAGGAGGAATAGACTCCACTAACCTCGATGGCTGCTCGTATGTAAGATGAAGTCTATGACCATAATGTGGAACTTCAGGACACAGTTGAGGAGTTGCAGGAGATAGTAGCTGAACAACAGACTGCAATGGCACAGAAGGACGATGACATCCAGAATCGAGATGAACGTCTAACTAATGTTGAAGAGAAGCTGATGCAGACTAAAGGAGAGAAGGAACAACTGATTGAGATGGTCGTGGAACTGAAGAACAAGCTGAAGGAAGAAGCTACCAAGAGGGCGAGAGCTGAAAACGCATACGATGAAGCTTATCAACGAACTAGAGTAGCAGTAAGAGACGCACAAGCTAAGAGGATGAAGATGGAAGAGATGGATAAAGTATTCAATACCGTGATCAATCGAGCTCAAGATCGGGTCATGGGTTATCCAATTCTATTTGAGACTCTACCATCATATGTGTTAGATCGCCGAACAATGTTCCGAGTTATGGAAGAAGAGTGTCGAAAGGCTACGGAGTATCTTAATAGATCATCGTAGGAAATGTGCCTGTAATGCACGTAATAAGTATTAAATAATGTGTAAATCCCTAGTGTTAAGTAACCATGGGATATGATAATAATGATGTTGTCCTGTAACTTTTGTAGTTCAGGAAAGGAATGTAAATAGCACTGATGCTATTATTTTTATGTTTTTCGAAGTAATGATAAATAAATAAAATTTATTATTTTATTCAAAGTGTTATGTGTTATGTGGTTATTTCTTTTATGGAGGCAAGTTAATTAGAAAAAACTTAAAGAAGTTGAGTAATAGTCTAATAGATGTTTTGTTTTAACAGAAAATGCCTCCCAGACGTGAACCACCCCGACAGAGAACCAATGAGAGAGCTAACAATAACGATGTTGAAGATAATCCCGTCCAACAACTAGTGACATTACTAACAGGAGTGTTGCAGAATCAACCTCAAAACCAAGGCACAACGTTTAAGGAGTTTAAGGCGGTTGGACAACCTGAATTCCGTGGATCCATGAATCTGGTCGAGGCACAGACCTGGATTATGGAAATAGAGAAAGTATTTGAAGTCTCTAGGGTAGGAGATGAACAGAAGACTGCTTTTGCAACATTCATGTTGAAAGCAGAAGCTAGTTATTGGTGGCAAACCAATAAAACCCGGGAAGGACCAGGAGTGATGACCTGGGATAGGTTCAAGGAGTTATTCTTCGAGACCTATTTCCCAGAAAGTTCGAAGAATCAGTTAGAGTTCGCTTTTGGGCCAAGCCGAACGGATGACGAGATCTCGAGTATCTTAGTGAAATTCAACGAGTTAGCGAGGTTTGCGCCATATCAGGTCAGCATGGATGAACGGAAGGTGAAGAGATTTGAACAGGGACTAAAGCCCCGGTCAGACAAAGAGGGTTTCCTGCTCCAATTGAAGACGCGTTCTTGCAAGATCTTTGGAGAAGGCAATACTCGCTGAAGGTGGAGGCGAGGCAGTGACAAAATTCAACCAAGAACAAAAGAAGAAGAAGAATGGGGGGGAAGTGAAGAATGGTAGTGTAGGCAATGGAAATGGCAACAACAACAACAACTTGAAGAGGAAGTGGAACGGAAATGGGGGTACTGGAAACCAGCAGGGTAACCAGCAATTTAGGAAGTTTGAAGCATGTGTTACATGCGGGAGGTTTTGTAAGACCCCGAATTTTATGAAATAAAAGTATTCAATTTTTCTTATAATTACTATTCAGTAAATGGTTAAATTGATAAAAGGTTAAAGTTAAGGGTGATATATGAATTTTTTTCAAAATACACAAGTGGTTATAAAAATATTCATTGTTGTCGAGGAATATTCGTTTGGTCGTGGAATATTCTTTCTGTCGGGGAATATTCGTACGACGGCGCAACCATTTGTGGGCCCCATAACAGAATAACTGTTGGATGAAGAAAACGACAAATTAAAGTTTTTATAAATAATAACAGAATCGTTATCAAGTTAACATCGCTTGGAATACCCGTGGGTAAAGTAAAGTAATACGCGTTGTTGCACGTGAGCACACCAGTATTGCACAAGTATTTTGAATTATTGACTCTTACGTAAAGAAGCCACTACTCAATAATTGTTACGAATTACCGCTCAAGATTTTATTTTATTGATTCAATAATTGCTGCGTTGATATTTTATATTACCGTTGTTTCAATAATTGTCACTACAATCGTATTTTTCATTATCGAAGCAATAATTCATATTATCTAAATAATATTATTAGATAACATTATTGGCAATGTCCGGAAAGTTCGTGCTAATGAGAGGTTTGGTCACCCAATCAAGCTCAATGGAGAAATTCTTATTGAAAGCCCCCTCTTTCCTGAACCGCCAGTCATCATTATTATTCGATTCTCGTAATATTATTTGTGAATAATTAATTATTGATTTATATGATGAGAAAAATATTCATTTTATGTGGATATAGATGGAGAAAATTTTTAAAGTGACAATTGTTGAAAATTGATATTTTATCTTTTCTGATAAAATAATATTTTATTATATTATTATAATATAATAATGATGATATTTTTACAATGAATGTGGGATATATGAGTATATGATGAGGAAGAGTATTTTTGTTGCATTAAATGATTAACACTTGTTTTGTGTGTCGGTGAACCCCATTTCTTGACTGAAATTTGATTATAGCTTGTAAAATCGTCCGTATGTCGATTTCGGTCAATTTCTGTTTGGAATTTGGAAAAACTTTCTTCTGTAAAGTTGTAGAGAATTGAATTTCCTATAAAAAGCCATAAGATTCAAATTTTTCTGATAAAAGGGCTATTTATTATGAATTATTGAAGTTCCGTAGTTCCGATTTTTGGAAGTTTTAATTATTTAAATTAAGAAAAACGTTTTTAATGTTTTGTCACATGGTGGCTGATGTCTTGGACCAAATTAGTGGGCGTAGGAAATTTGAAAAAATAATATTATTAATTTATTAAATTTTCTACTTTGGTGTTCTAAGCATTTTCCTATAAATAGGGTGCTTAAGTTAGAATTAAAAATCACACCAGAAACTAAAGATTTCTCTCTCTTTCTCTCTTTATAATATCGAGCGTATTTTATGAGTATTTTAGTACTTCGAGTATTTCTATACGGTGCAAGTTCTTTTAGCACTATATCCAAAGATTCCAAATCGTAAGTACTATTCTTTACGAGGTAAGGAGATTATTTTCTTCATAAATGATATTATTTCTTCAATATCATTATGCCGAAATATTTGTTTGAACTTTTTATCAAATTTGGAACTTTTTCATGTCGAGGTTACTATTCATGAGTTACTATTCACGTGTTACTATTCATGAGTTACTATTCACGAGTACTATTCGTGAAGCATGATGATGTTTTTGTGAAATTTCTATCTTTTAGTGTCGGAGTTACTATTCACGTATACGGCACTATTCACGAATACGACACTATTAACCGAAAAATAAAATTTTCTTCTTTTTGTCCAAAATATCTATTCTGGATACTAGCTTTGATTGTATCCATGTTTTGATCATTCTTGAATTTTACTCCACTATGATTATTTATGAGGTATTTTTGGACATGAAATAGCTGAAATATGAATCCTTAATATTTATTCTTTTGTTTCACTGGATTCATTTTCTTTAAAATATTTTTCATCATCCTCAGTCCTAAATGATGATATAACTGAATATCTTTGGCCTGTAGTGCAAAGATGAATGATTTCTAATGAATATATTTGGCTAGTATTGCGAAGATGAATAGATGTTTAGATGAGCATGACCAACTGATGAATATCTTTGGCCTGTAGAGCAAAGATGCCATGTTGTTGAATATCTTTGGCCTGTAGTGCAAAGATGGTCTGTTGATGAATATCTTTGGCCGTAGTGCAAAGATGGATTTATTAGTATGATTATGAACAGGAACTGTGATTTGGTATAACCATGATCTTTGATGTTTCAGGTAAAGACAGGTGATGAAAGTTATCTTCGTCCTGAATGCGAAGAGGAATTTAGAATCACAATTATGATTATGAGTTATTCATATGATTGTGGACTAGAACTGTTGATTGATGTTATAGGGATAAAACATTGTTGGTGGATTTTTAACAGGGAGAAGATAATAGATTTTATGGTCTATTTGACTCTTCTAATAGATCGCTTCGTTCATTCAAGCAACTATGGTTGAAATTTTATCATCTACCATATGTTCTAAATCTCTGATTTATTATTGATGAAGGCTATTGATAATTTAATTATTTTTAGTCATGATATTCTTTACTGAGCTAGTTGTGCTCACCCTTTTGCTTCACAATTCCTTTCAGGTAATAAAAGTGTAGCTGGGTCGAGCGGGGGATAGCGAGGGAATAGAATGGTGGTCTATAGACGTTGAGGGTGAGGTGAATTTAACTTGGAAGGGTGTTTTGCCACTATCATACAAGATGTCTAATGACATACAACCTCGTGTCATCATAAGACGTGGTTGTACTCATCCACTTCTTCGAGTATATTTACCAAAGACTACCTATATAATCTTGGTGTTTATTTGGAGTATAATACCCAATTAGAGACAGTGGAGATAATGATATGTCAAGAGAAGACTCACCATTGGGAAGAATATGATAGTAATCTTCTCGTTTTTCTTTGGGGTCTATTGGGTCAACCAAGCACAATTATGTGGCCATATGATATCTATCATAACCTAGAAGCATGGCCTCCCATGTACGAAGGTTTCCTTGAGCACTTCCCAAAGATTCTAATTTCTAAAACAGTTTTTGACTATACCTTTATGTAAGGTGTCATTGTGACGTGCTATCCAAAGTTGGTGTCCAGAGTTACAGTTGGTATATATTTAATTGTATCCAAACTCACAGCATATGTGTTGTTGTATTTTGCACGACAATTGTTGTAATAAAGTTGTAGTTGTTTTCTGTACCATGTATTTCGCGACTCAGAATGGCTTGGATGGAATGGACCTATTTTGGGGTTGTTACAGGTTTCATAAGGGGGTGTGCTTGATGGGGAAACATGCATGTTTTAACTGTGGCCAGGAAGGTCACCTAGCCCCAAATTGCACCCAACCCAAGAAGAATATTTGTTTCACGTGCGGATCCAAGGATCACTTTGCTCATGAATGTCCTCAGAAGAAGGTTGGAGAAGCAGCAAGAAGCAAGGGAGGTAGCAGTGGAGGAACATGGGCCATTGCTGGACCTACAACATCAAACAAACCCACAGCCAGAACTTTCAACATGACTGCGAAGATCTTTGTGCAATCAAAAGATGTGGTGTCGTATTATTATCCCAATCAACGATATTAATGCTTATGTATTATTTGATTCGGGTGCTACTTGCTCGTTTATATCTGATGAATTTGCTAAGAGGTTATAATTGCCTAGAGAAGAACTGAATTTCCCTTTGAACATAGAAATTGCGAATAGGGAAGTGATTCCTGTTAGGTTCGTATACAAGAGCTATAGGGTGAACATTAAAGGGAATATCCTGATGGTAGATTTAATCCCAATTAGACTTGGAGAATTTGATGTTATTTTGGGAATGGATTGGTTGTTCAAATATGGAGCAGTAATTGATTGCCATAAGAAGTGTGTAAACCTTATGACTCCGTCAAAAGTAGTTTTCTATGGTAGCAAATCGCCTAGACAAATGAAATGTCTGACGATTATGCAGGCCAAGAAGTTGTTAAGTAAAGGCTGTGTGGGTTATTTGGCTTACATAGTCGATACTTAGAAAAAGGGTGTGAAACTGGAGGAGATAGCAGTGGTTAGGGAATTCGTGGATGTATTTCCGGAGGATTTGCCAGGACTTCCGCCAGACAGAGAGATTGAGTTCGTAATCGACTTAGCGCCAGGAACTGCACCGATAACGAAGGCCCCGTACAGGATGGCTCCGGTAGAAATGAAAGAATTGATGATGCAACTGCAAGAACTGCTGGACAAGAAATATATTCAACCAAGTGTATCACCGTGGGGAGCGCCAGTATTATTCATGAAGAAGAAGGACGGATCAATGCGTCTTTGCATTGATTATAGGGAGTTAAACAAGGTCACTATTAAGAATTGGTATTTGTTGCCTAGAATAAATAACTTCTTTGACCAGTTGAAGGGTGCTAAGTACTTCTTGAAAATAGATTTGAGAAGTGGGTATCACCAATTGAAGGTAAGAAAGGAGGATATACCTAGAACGGCATTCAGAACTCGTTATGGACATTACAAGTTTCTGGTGATGTCTTTTGGTTTACCAAATGCCCCTGCTGCGTTTATGGATTCGATGAACAGTGTATTTAAACCATTCTTAGACAAGTTCATAGTGGTATTTATCGACGACATTCTGGTGTATTCCAAAACTCAAGAAGAACACGTGGAACATTTACTTTTGACATTGGAGACACTAAGAAAGGAAAAGTTGCACGCGAAATTCTCTAAGTGGGAATTTGGCTCAATCGTGTACAATTTTTGGGTCATGTGATTGACAGAGATGGGATTTCAATGGATCCATCGAAAGTGGAAACCGTGATAAATTGGGAACAACTAAGGACACCTTCGGAGGTGAGGAGTTTCTTGGGACTAGCCGGTTATTATAGAAGATTCATTCAAGATTTTTCCAAGATAGCCACTCCTTTAACAAATTTGACACAGAAAGCTGTGAAATTCGTTTGGACGGAGAAATGTGAAGAGAGCTTCAAAGATTTGAAGAAGAAGCTATGTGTGGCACCTGTGTTAACCCTGTCGAATAATACAGGAAATTTTGTGGTGTTTAGTGATGCCTCACACAAAGGATTGGGTTGTGTTCTTTATGCAAAATGACAAAGTTATTGCCTATGCATCAAGACAACTGAAGGATTATGAGAAAGGTTATCCGAATTATAATTTGGAATTGGCTGTAGTAGTATTTGCTCTCAAGATATGGAGACACTATATGTATGGAGAGAAATGTGAGATCTACACAAAACACAAAAGTCTGAAGTATATTTTCACTCAGAAGGATCTGAACATGCGTCAGAGAAGGTGGATGGAATTGATAAAAGAATATGATTGTGAGATCTTTTATCATCCAGGCAAAGCGAATGTGGTTGCAGATGCTTTAAGCAGGAAAGGTCAGGAGAAGTTGATGCTAATAACAACTCAGGAGGAGCTCATTTCAGCAATGACACTGTGAAGACATTAGCACCACCAGCAACTGGTTTTAAGGGAGGAGAACGACCACCGGTCATATGCTATAAATGTGGAAAAGAGGACACATCATTATCAAACCGCCCATCACAACAGTTCAAGGTATGCTATAATTGTGGAAAGGAAGGACATATCGCTCGAGATTGTACGGTAGCAAAACCAAGCCCAGTGGGGATGGTGACTCAAAAGGCTGTCCCGGACAAGTCAAAGTCATCGGTTCTTGGAAGAGCATTTTTCGTGACTTCTCAAAAAGTGAGTAACCCGAACGAAGTTAGCACGGGTTTGTTAATTATAAATTTTTGTGAAGTTATACCTTATTAGATACCGGTTCTACCCATTCATTTATCTCTCTTGCTTGTTCTTAACGTTAAAACTTGACTCCAGAGAAAATTAGACTTTGACTTATCTGTTGAAACTCCGTTAAGAGAAACTTTCGTTACATCCGCTATTTATAAATCTTGTTTGATCCAAATTGGTTCCCTCACCCTACCTGTTGATCTTATATCTTTAAAGATACTTGCTTTTGATGTGATTTTAGGGATTGATTGATTAACTACTCATCATGCCAAAATTGATTGCTTTCGTAAGGTTGTTAGTTTTCATATTCCTAAGCAACCTGTTATTTGAATTCAAGCAAACAAACCATTGAAGTCAAACACTTTCATATTAAGCCATAAAGTCATTCGTTTATTGAAAAACGGATGTCAAGTTTTCTTAGCCCATGTTATGGACTTGAACAAAAATATGTCAGTTTTGAATGATATTTCTATTGTTAGTAAATTTCCTGATGTATTTCCTAAAGAATTTCTTGGCTTACTCCCAAAGTGTGATATTGAATTTTGTATCAACTTTGAACCCAGTACAAAACCCATTTCTAAAATCTCATGGCTCCTATTGAACTTCAGGAGTTAAAAAAATTCAACTATAGAATTTGGTACCGAGCCTTTATCTGGTGACTTCCTTTTGTGGAATGCACCGCTTGAACTCTCTCGTAAGGGGACGCCATATTTTTGTGCGGTAGTAGTAAATCGATAGGTGTCATTGTGACGTCTTATCCAAGATTGGGATATGAGTCACGGTTGAGAGCAACCTAAGTCGATGATTCAAATCGTAGCTTTTATGCTTAGTGGTTATTATCGAAGATTTTGTGGAAAGATTTTCTCGAATCGCTACTCCATTAACGCAGCTGACTCGTAGAGGTACAAAATTCGAATGGAGCAAGGAATGTGGGAAGAGCTTCGAAGAACTCAATGGGAGACTCATTTTGGCACATGTTCTGACCATACCATCCTGGAAAAGTGAACGTGGTAGCTGACGTGTTGAGTAAAAGATCGTATACGAGTACGAATGCGATATTGTCAAAGACCCATTTCATATAACTTACAAATGATAGATATAGAGTTAAAGACTCTAGGGACTCACGTGATGATATACAAGTAGAACCGACTTTAATCGATAAAGTTAAAAACGTTCAAGCTACACACCGGAGCTGATGAATGTGAAGAAGGAGGTACAAGAAGTTATTATTCCAAAAGCGAGAATCGGCGATGTGAGGAAAGCTCAAACCTTCGATTTATTAGTCCATTTGAAATCCTCGATCGAATAGGAACTGTGGCCTATAGACTCGTTTTACCGCCAAGTATGACGCGTGTTCATAACGTTTTTCACATATCGATGTTACGTAAATATGTGGACGACCCGAACCACATTATTGAGTTAGAACCGGACGAGATAGCCGAAGATTTAACGTACGAGGAGGTACCAGTCAAGATCTTGGATAGGAAGGAGCATGTCCTACGTACGTCAAATTCGAGGACGAAATTTCATAAGGAGGGGAGGTTGTAAGACCCCAACTTTTTATGAATAAAGATTTAATTTCTCTAATTATTATTTTGAAATAGTAAGGGGTTGATTTGATTAATGTGGTTAGTTATGGATAAAATGCGCAAATATTTCAAATAAGCAAGTGGTTATAAAATACTCATTGTTGTCGGAGAATATTCGTTTGGTCGTGGAATATTCTTACTGTCGGGGAATATTCGTACGACGGCGCAGCCATGTGTGGGCCCCATAACAGAAAGCGATTA
This sequence comes from Panax quinquefolius, assembly GCA_020205615.1. NCBI lineage: Eukaryota > Viridiplantae > Streptophyta > Magnoliopsida > Apiales > Araliaceae > Panax > Panax quinquefolius. The sequence goes on along the minus strand of CM035170.1, from coordinate 16,389,969 downwards.
GATGAAGAAAAAGACAAGTATGAGTTGTTTATAAATAACCGCGTAGTTGTTACTGCAATTATCTTTGTTGGAATACCCGTGGGTTAAAACACAGAATAATACTCGTTGTTGCCGACAAGAAGACACATGGTATTGAACCAATTATTGATTCTTACGTAAAGAAGACACTACTCAATAATTGTTACAATGAATTATTTATTAAAGTATTTTATTTTATTGATTCAATAATTGCTTTGCGTTGATATTTTATATTACTGTTGTTTCAATAATTGTTACTATACAGTATTTTCCATTATCGAAGAAATAATTCATATTATCTGAATAATATTATTAGATAACATTATTGGCAATGTCCGGAAAGTTACGTCTAATGAGAGGTTTGGTCACCCAATTAAGCGCCAAGAAGAGAGAAATCTTTATTGAAAGCCCCTTCTCCCTGAGGCGGCTACCGTTGTCAATCTTCATGATTACGTAATATTATTTGTGAATAATTAATTACTGATTTATATGATGAGGGAAATATTGATTTTATGTGGATATAGATGGAAAAAAAATTTAAAGTGACAATTGTTAAAAATTGATATTTTATCTTTTCTGATAAAATAATATTTTATTATATTATTATAATATAATAATGGGAATATTTTTACAATGAATGTGGGATATATGAGTATATGAGGATGAGGAGTATTTTTGTTGCAAAAGTTGTTTAAAACACGTTAAACATGACCGTGGGCCCATTTCTTGACTGAAATTGATTATAGCCTGTAAATCGCCCGTTTATGGATTTCGGTCAATTTCTGTTTGGAATTTGGAAAAACTTTATTAGTTGTAGAGAATTGAATTTCCTATAAAAATAAGCAAGATTCGAATTTTCTGATAAACGGGCTATTTATTATGAATTATTGAAGTTCCAAAATAATTGATTTTTGGAAGTTTTAATTATTTTTAATATAAAAAACGTTTTTGTCATTAATTATTGGTCTTTCATGTGATGTCAATTGCTGAATTCAGATCAAGGAAGGTTGGCGTAGAAATTTTAATATATATATTAATATTTTATTAAATTTTCTGCTTTGGTGTTCTAAGCATTTTTCTATAAATAGGGTGCTTAGGTTAGAATTAAAAATCACACCAGAAACTAAAGATTTCTCTTTCTTTCTCTCTCGATATATTGAGCGTATTCTTGTGAGTATTTTAGTACTTTGAGTATTGCTATACGGTGCAAGTTCTTTCAGCACTATATCCAGTATTCCAGTCAGAAGTACTATTCTTTCCGAGGTAAGGGATGTTATTTTCTTCTTAAATGATATTATTTCTTCAATATCATTATACCGAAATATTGGTGGGAACTTTTTATCAAATTTGGAACTTGTTCATGTCGGGGTTACTATTCATGAGTTACTATTCACGAGTTACTATTCATGAGTTACTATTCAGGAATACTATTCACGAAGCATGATGATATTTTTTTATGAAATTTCTATCTTTTAGTGTCGGAGTTACTATTCACGTATACGACACTATTCATGAATACGACACTATTCATAGAAAAATTAAATTTTCTTTTCTGTGTCCAAGATTGTCTGTTATGATTCCTATCTTTGATTGGATCTATGTTTTGGTCTTCATTCATGAATTTTACTCCACTCTAGTTATTTATGAAGTTTTTTTGAACTTGGATTGTTTAAAGTACGAATCCTTAATATTTATTCTTTTGTTTCACTGGATTCGTTTTCTTTAAAATATTTTTCATCATCCTCAGTCCTAAATGATGATATAACTGAATATCTTTGGCCTGTAGTGCAAAGATGAATGATTTTATAATGAATATCTTTGGCCCGTAGTGCAAAGATGAACAGGTGTTTAGATGAACATGACCAACTGATGAATATCTTTGGCCCGTAGTGCAAAGATGAACAGGTGTTGAGATGAACATGACCAACTGATGAATATCTCTGGCCCGTAGTGCAAAGATGACTATTTGATTCAAGATGTATATTGATTGATGTTATAGGGATAAAATATCGATGATGAACTTTTAAATTCATAGATGATAGTAGATTTCATTCTCTACTTAACTCTTCTAATGAATTATTGTTTTCGTTGCAGTTGTTAATCTAAAACTTGTTGTCTATTGTATTCTATCAGATATTTCCCTGTTGAAGACTAAGGATAATTTGTTGTACATTATCTTAGTCATAATATTTTTTACTGGGCTAGTTGAGCTCACCCTTTTCTTTTTTGTTCCATTTTTCTTCTCAGGAGGCGAGAATATAGCGGGAACTAGTTGGGGTGTGGAGTGATGGTTCAAGACAGTTGTTTTAGTAGTCCTCACCATTTTGTAATATAGTGTATCAATAATTGTAACGAGGACTTATTTGAGTGTGGGTATTGTCTAGAAGACAATATTTGTATTTAAACTCAAAGTTTATGTGTTGTCGTATTTTGCACAACAATTGTATTAATGAAGTTGTAGTTGTTTCTGTACCATGTATTTGGCGACTCGGAATGGGTTGGATGGAATGGACCTATTTTGGGGGCGTCACAGATACCTTCTGTGAAGGTGATATGGAGGAACCACAATGCTAAAGAAGTTATGTGGAAACTCGAAGAAAAAATGTTGAAAGAGTACCCTGAGTTATTTGTTTAATCTATGTCTTCGATTCTAGGGACAGAATCTTTGTAAGTAGGAAAGAATGTAACGAATGTGTTATTTGAGTTGTGATTCTGGGGACAAAATCCTTATAAGAGGGGAATGATGTAACATTTCAGTTTTTTTTAATGTAAATTATAAATATTTATTGATTTATATAAATATTTATTGGATGTGTTTATTATTGGATAAATAATTGTTCAATTTGATTGATTTAATTTAGTTAATTATTAATTTATTAAATAATTAATGTGTTATGTGGATTGAGTTATGTGATTAAGAGATTTATATAATAAAATCTGTTATTACATAAAGTGTGACAAATAACTATGTCATAAAGAGTTATTAAAATAAATTAAAGTAGTTTAATTTAGTTTTACCCAAACAAAGCTTAAGGATATAAATTATTTTATTTTAAATGGTTTGCAAACAAAGCCTTATGGCTTTTGGATTTCTTTTGAATGTAAATTATTAATTAAATAAATAAAATATATATAATATATATTAATTTGGTAACTCGCTAATTCAATACTATTACATTAGTTGAAATCGGGTTTAAAACTTTTGAAAAGACGTACGTTGGTTTTAGTTAAGTATATTGTTTTGGCTTAAACTTGAGAAAGGTTTACAGAGTAAACAAAAGAAACAAAAGAGCTCTCTATGAGTTGAGAAAAAATCATCAGAACTTGAGGAAGGTTTGTGAAAGAATTGTCTGCTGTTAACAACAAGTTCTTAAGCAACAAAAAGGTAGTAGCATAACCCTAGTATATGTATATATTTATATTTATATATATATATATGTGTGTGTGTTTGTATAAACGACGTGAGTTTGAGTTTCTGTGTTCATAAGTTTTATAATTGCTGAGAATTTCTAATTTATGTAATTTCCGTTATACAATTGAGTTATATGATGTTATGTTTCTCAGAGCTAGTGTTAGATAAAGACCGATGCTAAATTAAAGAACATGCAGGTAAGAACTTGGTTTTACAGTGAAAAACATGTATGAACGTAAGTTTGCAAAATAACAAAATTGGTATGTGATTATGCAAATTGTGAACTAATACGCGAATTGAACTTTATATATGTTAATTGGACTATATGTTGGTATGCTAGTATTCCAAAAGTATTAAGTTGGTTATAATTTTAGATTTACGTTCACTGTATTTTAGATATCAACAATGGAGTTTTAAAATTTTGGTTTCAAACAAAAACAGTGTTTTCAAAGAATTAGTTCTCTAATATTGTTGTTTAGTTGTGTAAAATTTGTACACGAATGCTTCATAACTTTTATGTGTAATTTACGTGAAGTTGTATATGTTAATGGGTGTCAATTGCTGTTAAAAAGTTAGACAGTAGCTTTGTTCTGTTTTCTAGTTTGGTTCTGTGAGTTTCGGCGCCCCAGTAGCAGAGGAAGAGGGAAAACAAAACATAGTCGTTCTCGTCGTGGTTAGGGCTGTTAAATAAAGACTCATTCTCGACGGCACATCCCATCGAGATTGACCTCGTCGCTATTACCTCACTCACGACGGCACTACCGACGCCTATATATTTCTAAGCCGTCGCCTATGACTTTTCCCTCCCCCGCGAAAAAAGCCCACCAAAATTAAGGCCGAGAAATGTTATTGTCAATGGGCCTCATTAACAACGGTTAGGCTGTCGCTAAAGAGGTCATTCTCGACGGGACTATTACCGTCGACAGTACCCTCGTCGCCTATGACCCAGTTTCTTGTAGTGTGACGTCATCGATCATAATACATCATTGCATACCACATCGTCCGATAACATCATCGCTTAACTCATCGTCCGATGACATCATCGATTGCATCACAGGAATTCAAATTCAATTTGTTCTCTTCCACCTCCTTTTACTTTTATACCATGAATTTACTATAATAATGCTACCATTCAAATTATAAAAAATGTACTATTATATAATCACATCATACTACTATAATGTAATATTATAATAATATATTTGAATGAATTATTTTATCGAAAAAGATAAAATACCAACTTTCAACCAATGTCACATGCTAAAAATTTCTCAGTTTAAATCCACTTCGAATAAATATTTTCTTATCTATCATTTGTATCCACATAAAATAAATATTTCCTTATCATATAAATCAATAATTAATTATTCACAAATAATATTACAGAATCACAATAATGACAACCAGGCCGTTCCCAGGAAAGAGAGGGCCTTCCAATAAGGATTTCTCCTTACTGACGCGCAATTAAGTGACCAACCCTCTCCTTGATAGAACTTTCTAGACATTGCCAATAATGTTATCAAATAATATTGTTCAAATAATATGAATTATTGATCTGATAATGGGAAATACTGTACAGTGACGATTATTGAAACAACAATAATATAAAATATCAACGCAACAATTATTGAACCAATAAAATATAATATTGAACAGTAATTATTGTAACAACTATTGAGTAGTGCCTTCTTACGTAAGAATCAATAATTCAAAATATCGCAATACCGTGGCATCAGGTAACAACGCCATTCATGTTGTAAGACCCCAACTTATTATTAATGAAATTAAATTTCCTCTATTTATTATTTTGAAATAGTAAGGGATGTTATTTTCTTCTTAAATGATATTATTTTCTTCAATATCATTATGCCGAAATATTGGGTTGAACTTTTTATCAAATTTGGAACTTTTTGTGTCGGGGTTACTATTCACGTATACGGCACTATTCACGAATACGGCACTATTCACAGAAAAATTAAATTTTTGTTTTTCCTACAAAATATCTATTATGGATACTAGCTTTAATTGTATCCATGTTTTGATCATTCTTGAATTTTACTCCACTATGATTATTTATGAGGGATTTTTGGACATGGATAAACCGAAATACGAATCCTTAATATTTGTTATTTTATTTCACTGGATTCGTTTCCTTTAAAATATTTTTCATCATCCTCAGTCCTAAATGATGATATTACGGAATATCTTTGGCCCGTAGTGCAAAGATGAACAGGTGTTTAGATGAACATGACCAACTGATGAATATCTTTGGCCTGTAGTGCAAAGATGAATATTTGATTCCAGATATATATTGATTGATGTTAAAGGGATAAAATATCGACGATGAACTTTTAAATTCATATATAGAAGATAGTAGATTTCATTCTCTACTTAACTCTTCTAATGAATTATTATTTCCGCTGCGAATATTGATCTGAAACTGGTTGTCTATTGTATTCTATTAGATTTTTCCCTGTTGAGGACTAACGATAATTTGTTCTATGTTATCTTAGTCATAATGTTCTTTACTGGGCTAGTTGAGCTCACCTTTTTCCTTTTTGTTCCATTTTTCTTCTCAGGAGGCGAGAATGTAGCGAGTACTAGTCGGGTGTGGAATGATGGTTCTAGAAGTTATTTTAGTAGTCCTCACTATTTTGTAAAATAGTGTATCAATAATTGAAATGAGGACTTATTTGAGTGTGGATATTGTCTAGACGACAATATTTGTATTTAAACTCACAGTTTAAGTGTTATCATATTTTGCACGATAGTTGTATTAATAAAGTTGTAGTTGTTTCTGTACCATGTATTTGGCGACTCAAAATGGGTGTTGTATACCTATTTTGGGGGCGCCACATGATTAATATCGAGCTTAGGGATATGATCTCTGGCGGAGATCGGGGAATAGAACTAGGAGGGGAGAGACGAGTAAATCCTTCGCTAGTGTGTCCTACCTAAGCTTATTTGTTTGTCGGTCATAATATAGGGATATTATGTGATATGTTAATTTGTTAAATTAACCCTTATTTTATGGCAGTATTTGAGAATGTCAACTGAGAATGTTAACAGTGGAGTAAATGAGACCGTGGAGACACCTTTGCTCACTAATGAGGAGAACGTGCAACAGGCTGGCAATGTTCCTCCTGTAAATAACACCACTGAGCAGACGATGAACGATGAGATGTTTAGAAGCTTTTTGAGATTCATGCAAAACCAGACGAAGGAGATTCCTGTTCAAAATACAGGAAGAAACAATGGCAACGCACAGCTGGTCACAGCCAAGCAGTTCAAAGAGTTGGGACCACAAGAATTCTGGGGAAAGCCGGATCCGATTAAGGCAGAGACGTGAGTCAAACAAATTACCAAGATATTCGATGTCTTGGAATGCACGGAGGAACAGAAGGTTCCATTCGCCACCTTTATGTTCCGTAATGAGGCAGATTCTTCGGTGGGAATCATGAAGCATACCCATCCAAATTTTACTTAGCATGTCTTGGGAAGCGTTTGAATCGCTGTTCAATGACAAGTACTTTCCGAAAGTATTCGTCATATGAAGGAGATAGAGTTTATTAAACTGGAGCAGAATAACATGATGGTGTCCCAGTACGAGGCGAAGTTTGCGGAGTTATCCTGGTTTGCACCTCATTTGTTGGAGAATGAGGAACGTATGACGCGGATGTTTCGAGAGGTTTGAAACCCCAAGATACGTCAATATCTCATTTCTCATAAATTTTCTCTCTATTCGGATGTTGTCAATGCGGGCTCAATTATTAGAGCGAGATAACGAAATACGGTCAACCGAGGGACCACAACCAGGATCATACCTGGTGATGCCGGCGATCATCGTAACAACGATAACCAGCAGAGAAAGAAGAATACGGACAAGAGCGGCAACCACTCTGGTGGTAATCATGGCCATGAAAATAGAAGAAGCGAGTCAGGAGGAGATTTTAAAAAGAGAAGGTACAACAATGACAATGTGAAGACGTCAAGACCAACAAAGAATCGGTTCTAGGGAGGAGAACGACCACCGGTCGTATGCTATAAATACGGAAAAGAGGGACATATCAGCCCAAACTATCCACAGCAGTTCAAGGTATGCTATAATTGTGGAAAGGAAGGACATATCACTCGAGATTGTTCTGTAGCGAAACCAAGTCCAGTGGGGATGGTGACTCAAAAGGCTGTCCCAGAAAAGTCAAAGTCAACAGTTCCTAGAAGAGCGTTTGTTGTGACTGGTCAAAATGCGAGGAACCAAAACAAGGAGATCACTGGTAAGCTAATCATAAATTCTTGTGAAGTTTATACCTTACTATATACCAGTGCTACCCATTCATTTATCTTTCCTACTTGTGCTCAACGTTTAAATTTGACTCCGGAGAAATTAGACTTTGACCTATCTGTGGAAACTCCGTTAGGAGAAATTTTCATCACATCCACTGTTTATAAATCTTGTTTGATTCAAGTTGGCACCATCACATTACCTGTTGACCTTATCTCTTTAAAGATACTTGTTTTTGATGTGATTTTAGGGATTGATTGGTTAACTACTCATCATGCCAAAATTGATTGTTTTCGTAAGGTTGTTAGTTTAAATATTCCTAAACAACTTGTTGTTCGAATTCAAGCAACTAAACCATTAAAATCAATCACTGTTATATCAAGCCATAAAGCCATTCGTTTATTAAAAACGGATGTCAAGCTTTCTTAGCCCATGTTATGGATTTGAATAAAGACACGTTAGATTTGAATAATATTCCTGTTGTTAGTAACTTTCCTGACGTACTTCCTGAAGAACTTCCCGGTCTACCCCCGGAATGTGAAGTTGAATTCTTTATTGATCTTGAACCTGGTACAAAGCCCATTTCTAAAACCTCATATCGAATGGCTCCTATTGAACTTCAGGAGTTAAAGGTCCAACTACAGGAGTTATTGGACATCTGTTTTATTCGTCCTAGTACATCTCCTTGGGGTGCTCCTATTTTATTTGTAAAGAAGAAAGACGGGAGTATGCAACTTTGTATCGATTACCAGGAATTAAACCATGTCACTATCAAGAATAGGTATCCGCTACCTCGCATTGATGACCTGTTTGACCAGTTGCAAGGAGCACAATTCTTTTCAAAAATCGATCTTCATTCTGGATATCATCAAATTGAAGGTTAAAACTAAGGATATTCAAGAGCGCCTTGAGAACTCCCAGACGGCATTATGAATTCTTAGTCATGTCTTTTGGATTGACTAATGCTCCTGTGGCTTTCATGGATATGATGAACCGAGTATTCAAGGAATATTTGGATCAGTTCATTGTTGTCTTTATTGATGACATCCTCATATATTCTAAAAGTCATGAAGATCATGAGCACCATTTGAAGCTAGTACTCCAAAGGCTTCATGAAAATAAGCTATATGCCAAGTTGAAGAAATACGAGTTCTGGCTTGAGGAAGTAGCATTCCTAGGGCACGTGGTGTCAAAACATGGAGTATCTCTCGACCCGGCGAAGATTGAAGCAATACAAAGTTGGGAGCAACCAAAGTCGATGACCGAAGTACGTAGCTTTCTGGGCTTAGCTGGTTATTATCGGAGATTCGTGGAAGGGTTTTCTCGAATCGCTACTCCATTAACTCAGCTAACTCGGAAGGATACAAAATTCGTATGGAGCGAGGAATGCAAGAAGAGTTTCCAAGAGCTTAAGAGGAGACTCATTTCAGCATCTGTTCTGACAATACCATCTAGTACGGATGGATTTGTTATCTACAACGATGCTTCAGGCAAAGGGTTAAGATGTGTTCTCATGCAACGTGGGAAAGTCATAGCCTATGCCTCGCGACAACTTAAAGAATATGAGAGGAATTATCCTACTCACGATCTAGAGTTGGCAGCAGTCGTTTTCGCGCTAAAGATCTGGAGGCACTATCTATATGGGGAGAAAGTGGAGATATATTCAGACCATAAAAGCCTCAAATATTTCTTCACCCAAAAAGAACTCAACATGCGAAGAACGACGTTGGCTCGAAATACATTGAAAGACTACGACCATACCATTCAATACCATCCTGGAAAAGCGAACGTGGTAGCCGACGCATTGAGTAGAAGATCATACGCGGGAACGAGTGCGATGTTGTCAACACAAAGGCCCATTTTTTGTGATTTACAAAAGATGAAGATTGAATTAAAGACTCCGGCGACCCATGTAATGATGTCAAGTATACGTATAGAACCAACTTTAATCAAAAAAGTTAAAGTTGCTCAAGCCACAGACCCGGAGTTGATGCGTGTGAAGAAGAAAGTGCAAGAAGGTGCTATTCCAGAAGCAAGAATCGATGAAGAAGGAATACTTCGAGTCCACTCCAGACTTTGTGTTCCTAACGATTCTGATTTGAAGTATAAGATCATGATGGAGGCACCCAATACACCATTTGCAATCCATCCCGAAAGTACCAAAATGTATCGTGATCTTCGACATACATTTTGGTGGAACAATATGAAGAGAGAGATTGCAAAGTTTATCTCGAGCTGTTTAACTTGTCAACGTGTAAAGGCAGAGCATAAAGTGCCTAAGGGTCCATTGCAACAACTTGAGATTCCGAAATGGAAGTGGGAACATATTACCATGGATTTCGTTACGAGTCTTCCCAAGGTTTCTCAAGGCATAAATGCTATTTGGGTTATTGTTGATAGATTAACCAAGTCTGCTCATTTCTTGCCGATACGGGAGACTTATTCCCTTGAACATCTTGCTCATATGTAAGTAAATGAGATTGTGAGATTGCATGGCATGCCAGTATCCATAGTTTTGGATCGTGACCCAAGATTCACTTCAAGATTTTGGGTTAGCTTGTAAAAAGCTATGGGGACGAATTTACGATTAAGTTCGGCATACCATCCTCAAATAGACGGACAATCAGAGAGGACTATTCAAACTCTTGAAGATCTATTAAGACTCTGTGTCCTAGACTTCAAAGGGAGTTGGGATAAGTATTTACCATTGGTGGAATTCTCCTACAACAACAGTTATCAGGCAAGTATAGGTGTGGCTCCATTCGAAGCATTGTATGGACGAAAGTGTCGCTCTCCAATATGTTGGGATGAGGTGGGTGAAGCAACATTGTAGGGACCCGAGTTGGTACGTGTGACTATGGAAAAGATCCAACTAATTCGACAACATATACAAATGGCACAGGATCGACAAAAGAGTTATGCGGATCTTTATCGAAAGGACGTGGAATTTAGTATTGGGGATCATGTATTATTGTGTGTGGCTCCATGGAAGGGAGTTACAAGATTTGGGAAGAGAGGAAAGCTCAATCCATGATTTATTGGTCCATTTCAGATTCTTGACCGAGTAGGAAATGTGGCCTATAGACTCGCGTTACCTCCAAGTATGTCTCATGTTCATAATGTTTTTCATATATCTGTGCTTCGTAAATATGTGAAAGATCCGAACCACGTTATTGAGTTAGAACCGGACGAGATAGCCGAAGACTTAACGTATGAGGAGGTACCTGTCAAGATCTTGGATAGGAAAGAGCATGTCCTACGCACAAAGGTCATACCACAAGTTAAAGTTTTCTGGAGGAACTGTCGAAGTCGGGATTTTTGGATGTCCCTTTCCGTTACTTGTTCTTTGGTGTTCTCATTTTAGGTGAGATTTGTTTGAAAAAACAAGTGAAAAAGGTCTGACATGTATAATGTCGACGATGGACCGTTAAGAGTCGCCATTGGTTTTTAAATGGTTGTACCAACACAACCGAGAAAAGGTTTGCACATTGACCCAGTGATGTGACACTTCTAAACGGGTCGGTGAAACCGAGATTCATTAGGGTCCGAGGACTTGGTTATGCGGGGGGAAGGTGTTAGGCACCCCCCGACATCGGTGTTACCACGGTGACCGCCTCTTTTCAAGAAACTATTATCTGAATGTGTGTGTGGGGGGGTCAATGTGCTGTTATTTGGAAGTAGTACGAGGCCTCGTTCGCACCTATATACACAGGGTTTGAATTTATGTAGAAAATTCAGTTTTTTAGCAAGATATAGCAATGACGTTTTATAAAAAGGTTTTTTGAAACCCTGATGCTCAATAGTAATTGAGACCTTTTATACTTCAATTTTATTAAGTGTGCGGCTTGATTGATTTTATTTGACAGATGCGAGGCATCCGTACGAAAATAATGTACAAAATAATGTCAACTTTCTCATGGGTATGGAAACCATCTGAGGAAGTTCAGACACCGCAGAATAATTTACAAGCTGCTTACAGCTGAAAATGTCCATCACGAGAACCGAATCTAGATTCAATGGGATGAATCTGTGATCGCATGATTCCTAGGCTCACAAAATACTGCAGTGAAGACGTGAAGACTGCTCACAAAATATCACCATCGTGGGGGATATTATCATGCCAAGAATGGTAACCATTTCGGCGGTAATCATGGCCAAGATAATAAGAATGGACATTTTAAGAACAGAAGGTTCAACAATAACGTGAAGACGTCGGCACCAGCACCCGTTTCAAAGGAAGAAGAACGCCCATCAGTCGTATATTTCAAATGCGGACAAGAGGGACACATCCGTCCAAACTGTACGCAACAATCCAAAGCATGTTTTAATTGCGGAAGAGAAGGTCACCTAGCTCGATTTTGTTGTATGGTGAAGTCAAGTCCAACCGGGATAGTGATGCCAAAGGATGTCCCAGGCAAGCCAAAGCCGGTAGTTTAAGAGAGAGCATTTTTTTTTCATTTGACGTGGAACCTGAATAAAATTATCACGAGTAAGTTAATCATAAGCTCTTATGAAGTCTATACCGTGTTAGATACCGGTTCTACTCACTCTTTTATTTCACCTAGTTGTGTTCAATGTTTGTACTTAACTCCGGAGAAGTTAAACTTTGATTTATCTATTGAAACTCTATTGGGAGAAACCTTCGTTACCTCCACTGTTTATAAATCTTGTTTGATTCAAATCGACACTTTCACATTACCTGTCGATCTTATCTCTTTGAAAATACTTGCCTTTAATGTGGTTTTTTTTAAATGATTGGTTAACTACTCATCATGTTTTTCGTAAGGTTGTTAGCTTTCATATTCCTAACCAACCTATTATACGAATTCAAGCAACCAAACCACTAAATTCAATCATTGTCATATCAAGCCATAAGTAAAGAGCCCCGATCCTTTTGTTGATGACTTCCTTGTGTGGAATGCACCGAAGCCAGACTTTCTGTAGGCGACGTCGTGAATGACGATGACAAGTTGATAGGTATCATTGTGAGGTGCTATCTAGGTTAAGGGATAGAAGTCACAGTTGGTATCAATGTGACGTACTATCCAAGTCTTGGATGAGAGTAGCAGTTTTGAATGATATTTCTATCATTAATAAATCTCTTGACGTATTCACGAAGACTTCTTAGCCTACCCCGGGCGTGAAATCGAATTTTGTATTGACACCAAAGACAAAACCCATTTCTTAAACCCTCAAAATATTTCTTCAACTAAAACGAACGTAACATGCGCCCAAAGCGTTGACTCGAAATTGTTGAAGATTACGATCGTATTATTCAATATCATCGTGGAAGAAGCGAACGTGGTAGGCGATGTGTTGAGTAAAAGATCGTATGCGTTTACAAGTGCGATGTTGTTAACACAAAGACTCATTTCGTATAACTTGCAAATGATGAAGATAGAGTTAAAGACTCTATGGACCCATGTGAAGATAACGAATATACGAGTAAAATCGACTTTAATCGATAAAGTTAAAGACGCTCAAGCTACATACCCGAATCTGATGAATGTGAAGAAGAAGGTTCAAGAGGGCGTTATTCTAGAAGTAAGACTTGCTGAAGAGAGGAAATCTCAACCCTCGATTTAATTGGCCCATTTGAAATCCTCGATTGAGTAGGAACTGTGGCTTATAGACTCGTTTTACCGCCAAGTATGTCGCGCGCTCATAACGTTTTTAACGTATCAATGTTATGTAAATATGTGGATGACCCAAACCACATTACTAATTTAGAATGGGACGAGATAGCGGATGATTTAACGTATGAGATCTCGTGTTAAAATCTTGGATAAGAAGAATCGTATCGAACACTCACGGGTTATACCTCAAGAGTTAGAATCTGAAATGAAGTTAAGGTATCCTCACCTGTTCGGCATACCAGGTACGTACGTAAATTTTGAGGGCGAAATTCCATAAGGAGGGGAGATTGTGAAACCCCAGATTTTATGAATAAAGAATAAATTTTCTCGAAATAATTTTTTTTATATTATGGTGTGAATTTGAGATAATGTTATAGTTGTGGGTAATATTTATAAATTTTTCAAAGTATGCAAGTTGTCATATTATATTCGATTGGTCGGGGAATATTCGTTTTAAGCGGGAAATATTAAATGCGACGGCATAATCATTAATTGGACCCTACAACGGAATTATTGTCGGATTGAAAATGACAAAAATATTTTATTGAAAATAACGGCGGAAGTTTTACCGTTGATCTTGTTGAACTACTCAGTAGTAAAGTAAAAAGATGTCTGGCGTTGTTGCGTAGTAGCACACCGGTATTGATTATTGATATTTATGTGAGAAGTCACTCGGTTTTGTTCAATTATTGCTACAATAGTTCTTTGCATAGTATCTCACATTATTTGATTCAATTATTGTTGATTTAGAAGTTTTGTTTTATTCACGTAATAAAATAAAAACATCTTTTATATAAAAATGTAATACTTTATTAAAGTTATTCTATAAATAGAATATATTATATTCTATTATGTAGTGTTTTGCATAGTAAATTTTTTTATATAAAATGAATACTTTATTAATGTTATTCTATAAATAGAATATATCATATTTTATTATGCATAGTATTTGCATAGTGCCCGCGTAGTGTTTGCATAGTAAAAATCTTTTTATATAAATATAATATATTATATTTTATTTAAAAGATTTTTCTTTAAATATGGACCGTCGATTTAAAGTAAATCAATCTGGACCGTTCATGGATTAGTTACTATGCATTCCATTTTCCTATAAATAGAAGCTCATTACTTCATTATTTTCTTACAATTCAATTGACCTCTGAGAGAGACTATAGAGATAGAAAAAACGTTTTACTGCTACTTCACTACTCTTATATCAAGTATTATTTTACGGTAGGGATATTATTCTTTTGTATTCAAGAAGAGAACTTACATTATTCCATTTCTTTATTGTTCTATTGGAATAACTTTTGTATGTCGTGGGCTACCCTATACTTGGTGACATTCTTCATTATTACTGTCTTTATTATTACGCGGAATATCACATACATGCATGATATCTGTGGGACGTGGTTCCATCATTTATTATTTCGCATTTATTATTACATTTGGAACATTACATAGAGTGTGAATTTCACTTTCCGACTGGTTCCGTTATTATTATTCATTGAAATAACCGTCATCTGAAGTACCACATGCATGGTGATATCTTTTGTTATTTCATTCGGTATTATACTTAGTTGATTTAAATTTTGACTTCTATACTCCATGAAATTAGTGGAATATCCTTGATATTTAAGCTTCATCCAAAGATATCTTTTAAATGGAAATATTCTTACGAGCATTCTTGAATTTTACTCTACAAAGCAGTATCATGTTGACAATTTGGACGTTATTGGTTCCTGGATAAATTAATTCTTGAACTTGTTTAATTGAATTTTTATATCATTGTCATCATCCTCATGTTTATGTTATGTTGAAAGTCATCTGTGGCCTGTACTGCATAGATGGACTTGTATGATTATGACCCGGGATTATTTTGTATAATCATGACCGTAATGTTACAAATGATGTGAAAATTAAAAGTCCTCATTAGCCCGTAGTGCATTGATGGACAGTTTTTGGTATAATTATGGCTATGGATTCTCTTCAGCCAAGGGAGCAAAGATGAATTATTTTATGGCATGATCAGGACCGTTGATGAAAACACGATTATCTTTAGCCCGTAGTGCATGGATAATTTGTGGTCGTGATACTAAAGAATATCCTTGGCCTGTAGTGCAGGGATGATTTAATGATGTGGATTATTTATTGAACTGAGTCTCAGCGATAAAAGTGATGAAAAACTTTTTAAATTATAAAAGATAGTAGATTTTATTCTCTACTTGACTCTTTTAATGGATTGCTTGTTCCGCTGCAGTTAAACTTGATGTCTATTGTATTTTATCAGTTTAACATTGTTGGAGGCTAATGATAATTTATTCTGCATTATCTTAGTCATAATATTTCGTACTGGGCTAGTTGAGCTCACCATTTCTTTCACTGTACTCTTCAGGAAATGAGAATATAGCTGGGACGAATCGGAGAACGGAGTGATGGTCCAGAGGATAGCATTAGTAGTCCTCACTATTTTGTGAAATAGTGTGGTAATAATTGTAATGAGGACTCCTTTTGAGTTTGTATAATCTTTAGTAGACAATAATTGTATTCAAACTCACAGTTTATGTTTTGTCGTATTGTACACGATAGTTGTATTACTAAGTTGTATTTGAATTCTGTACTATGAATCTGGCGACCCAAGATGGGTGATGTATACCTAATTTTGGGGGCGTCACAGTTGGTATCAAATCTTAGGGATATGATCCCTGGCTAAGATGTGAGATAAGAACTAGGAGGGGAGAGACGGGGAATTCCTTCGCTAGTATGACCTACCTAAGTTTATTTGGTATTTAATTGGTCGGTCAAAGTATAGGGATAATATGTGATATGTTAATTAACCCTTGTTTTGTGGCAGTATTTGAAAATGGAATCCGAGAATGTTGAGATTATCAATGGAGCACAGGAGACCGTTGAGTCTCCACAAATCAATAATCAGGATAATGTGCAACCAGAGGACAATACTCCTCATGAAAACAATAACACCGATGAAATGGTGAATGATGGGATGGTCAGAGACTTTATGCAATTCATGCAACAACGGACAAAGGCAACTCCTGTCCATAATACAGGTGGAAACAATGGTAACCCACGGTTGGTCACCGCTAAGTAGTTCAAGGAGCTCGGACCATCGGAGTTTTTGGGAAAGCCAGAACCATTTAAGGCGGAGACATGGATAAAGCAGATTACCAAGATATTTGATGTCTTGGAATGCTCAGAGGAGCAAAAGGTTCCATTCGCCACCTTTATGTTGCGTGAAGAAGGAAATCATTGGTGGGAATCAGTAAAAGCATTACCCGACTGGCCTTTTCAAGATGTCTTGGGAGAAGTTCAAGAATTATTCAACGACAAGTACTTTCACGAAAAGTATTAGTCACATGAAGGAGGTAGAATTCATCAAGTTTGAGCAAAACAATATGATCGTGTCGCAAAGATCACGAGGCTAAGTTTGCGAGTTATCCGGTTGCATCCCATTTGGCCAATAATGAGGAGCGAATGGCGCGAATGTTTTTTGCGAGGTTTGAAACCCGATATACGTCAATACCTCATTTCTCATTAACTTTGTTTATATTCAAATGTTGTGAATAGGGCTCGATTATTGGGCGCGATAATGAGTCGGACAACCAAAAAGGCAACGACCAACAACACGATAATAATCATCTGAAGTGGCAATTGTCATCGAACAACGATAACCATTGTGGGGATATTATCATGCCAAGAATGGTAACCATTTCGGTGGTAATCATGGCCAAGATAATAAGAATGGACATTTTAAGAAGAGAAGGTTCAACAATGACGTGAAGCGTCGGCACCAACACCGTTTCAAAGGAAGAAGAACGCCCATCGGTCAGTATGTTTCAAATCTTGGACAAGAGGGACACATCCGTCAAAAACTGTGCATGAACAATCCAAAGCGTGTTTTAATTGCGGAAGAGAAGGTCACCTAGCTCGATTTTGTCGTATGGTGAAGTCAAGTCCAAGCGGGGATAGTGATGCCAAAGGATGTCCCAGGACAACCAAAGCCGGTAGTTTAAGAGAGAGCGTTTTTTTCTCGTGACGAGGAACTGAATAAAATTATCACGGGTAAGTTAATCATAAGCTCTTATGAAGTCTATACTGAGTGTTGAATCTGGGTTCTACTCACTCTTTTATTTCACCTAGTTGTGTTCAATGTTTGTACTTAACTCAGGAGAAGTTAAACTTTGATTTATCTATTGAAACTCCATTGGGAGAAACCTTCGTTACCTCCACTGTTTATAAATCTTATTTGATTCAAATCGACACTTTCACGTTACCTGTCGATCTTATCTCTTTGAAAATACTTGCCTTTGATGTGGTTTTTTTTTTAAACGATTGGTTAACTACTCATCATGTTTTTCGTAAGGTTGTTTGCTTTCATATTCCTAACCAACCTATTATACGAATTCAAGCAACCAAACCACTAAATTTAATCATTGTCATATCAAGCCATAAGTAAAGAGCCCCGAACCTTTTGTTGATGACTTCCTTGTGTGGAATGCACCGAAGCCAGACTTTCTGTAGGCGACTTCGTGAATGACGATGACAAGTTGATAGGTATCATTGTGAGGTGCTATCTAGGTTAAGGGATAGAAGTCACAGTTGGTATCAATGTGACGTACTATCCAAGTCTTGGATGAGAGTAGCAGTTTTGAATGATATTTCTATCATTAATAAATCTCTTGACGTATTTCTGAAGACTTCTTAGCCTACCCCAAAGCATGAAATCGAATTTTGTATTGACACCAGTACAAAACCCATTTCTTAAACCCTCAAAATATTTCTTCAACTAAAACGAACGTAACATGCGCCAAAGACGTTGACTCGAGCTGTTGAAGATTACGATCGTTCTATTCAATATCATCGTGGAAGAGCGAACGTGGTAACTAATGTGTTGAGTAAAAGATCGTATGCGTTTACAAGTGCGATGTTGTTAACACAAAGACTCATTTCGTATAACTTGCAAATGATGAAGATAGAGTTAAAGACTCTATGGACCCATGTGAAGATAACGAATATCTGAGTAAAATCGACTTTAATCGATAAAGCTAAAGACGCTCAAGCTACATACCGAATCGATGAATGTGAAGAAGAAGGTTCAAGAGGCGTTATTCTAGAAGTAAGACTTCTTTGAAGAGAAGAAATCTCAACCCTCGATTTAATTGGCCCATTTGAAATCCTCGATTGAGTAGGAACGTGGCTTATAGACTCGCTTTTACTGCCTTGAGTATGTCGCGCGCTTCATAACGTTTTTAATGTATCAATGTTATGTAAATATGTGGATGACCCAAACCACATTACTAATTTAGAATGGGACGAGATAGCGGATGATTTAACGTATGAGATCTCGTGTTAAAATCTTGGATAAGAAGAATCGTATCGAACACTCGAGGGTTATACCTCAAGAGTTAGAATCAAAAATGAAGTCAAGGTATCTTCACCGTTGGCATACCGAGTGTCGTGTGACGTAAATTTTGAGGCGAAATTCCATAAGGAGGGAGATTGTGAAACCCCAGTTTTATGAATAAAGAATTAATTTTCTCGAAATAATTTTTTTATATTATGGTGTGAATTTGAGATAATGTTATAGTTGTGGGTAATATTTATAAATTTTTCAAAGTATGCAAGTTGTCATATTATATTCGATTGGTGGGGAATATTCGTTTTAAGCGAGAAAATATTAAATGCGACGGCATAATCATTAGTGGACCCCACAACGGAATTATTATCGGATTGAAAAAACGACAAAAATATTTTATTGAAAATAACGGCGGAAGTTTTACCGTTTGATCTTTGTTGAACTACTCGGTAGTAAAAAATGCGATGTCTGGCGTTGTTGCATAGTAGCACACCAGATTGATTATTGATATTTATGTGAGAAGTCACTCGGTTTTGTTCAATTATTGCTACAATAGTTCTTTGCGTAGTATCTCACATTATTTGATTCAATTATTGTTGATTTAGAAGTTTTGTTTTATTCACGTAATAAAATAGAAACTTCTTTTTATATAAAACATAATACTTTATTAAAGTTATTCTATAAATAGAATATATTATATTACATTATGCGTAGTGTTTTGCGTAGTAAAATCTTTTTATATAAAATGAGAATACTTTATTAAAGTTATTCTATAAATAGAATATATTATATTTTATTATGCATAGTGTTTGCATAGTGCCCGCATAGTGTTTGCATAGTAAAAATCTTTTAATATAAATAGAATATATTATATTTTATTTAAAAGATTTTTCTTTAAATATGGACCGTCAGATTAAAGTAAATCAATCTGGACCGTTCATGGATTAGTTACTATGCATTCCATTTTCCTATAAATAGAAGCTCATTCCTTCATTATTTTCTTACGAATTAACTGAACTCTAGAGAGAGAAACTATAGAGAGAGACTATAGAGAGATATAAGAAAAGTTTTCTGCTACTTCACTACTCTTATATCAAGTATTATTTTATGGTAAGGGATATTATTCTTTTGTATTCAAGAAGAGAACTTACATTATTCTATTTCTTTATTGTTACATTGGAATAACTTTGTATACATGCAGGCTACCCTATACTTGGTAACATTCTTCTATTATTCGTTTTAATATCACATGCATCTATATACTGGGACTGGTTCAATTTTTATTATTACATCTTTATTATTACATGGAATATCACATGCATGCTATCTGTGGGACTGGTTCCATCATTTATTATTCGCATTTATTATTATTTGGAACCTCACATGTCGCGTGAATTTCACGACTGGTTCCGTTATTATTATTATGTTGAAATAACCGTCTATGTAAAGTACCGCATGCATGGTGATATCTTTTGTTATTTCATTCGGTATTATACTCAGTTGATTAAAATTTTGACTTCTATGCTCCATGAAATTAGTGGAATATCCTTGATATTTGCGCTTCATCCAGTATCTTTTCGTGGAAATATTCTTCTGAGCATTCTTGAATTTTACTCTACAAAGCAGTATCATGTTGACAATTTGGACGTTATTGGTTCCTGGACAAATTAATTCTTGAACTTGTTTAATTGAATTCTTATATCATTGTCATCATCCTCGTGTTTATGTTATGTTGAAAGTCATATGTGGCCTGTAGTGCATAGATGGACTTGGTATGATTATGACCAGGGATTATTCGGTATAATCATGACTGTAATGTTATAAATGATGTGAAAATTAAAAGTCCTCATTGGCCCGTAGTACATTGATGGAAAGTTTTTGGTATGATTATGGTTATGGATTCTCTTCGACCAAGGGAGCAAAGATGAATTATTTTATGGCATGATCAGGACCGTTGATGAAAACACGATTATTTTTGGCCCGTAGTGCATGGATAATTCGTGGTCGTGATAATTCGTGCAGGGATGATTTAATGATGTGGATTATTTATTGAGTTGAGTCTCAGTGATAAAAGTGATGAAAAACTTTTTAAATTATAAAAGATAGTAGATTTTATTCTCTACTTGACTCTTTTAATGGATTGCTTGTTCCGCTGCAGTTAAACTTGATGTCTATTGTATTTTATCAGTTTAACATTGTTGGAGGCTAATGATAATTTATTCTGCATTATCTTAGTCATAATATTTCTTACTGGGCTAGTTGAGCTTACCATTTCTTTCACCGTTCTCTTCAGGAAATGAGAATATAGTTGGGACGAATCGGGGAACGGAGTGATGGTCCAGAGGATAGCATTAGTAGTCCTCACTATTTTGTGAAATAGTGTGATAATAATTGTAATGAGGACTCCTTTTGAGTTTGTATAATCTCTAGTAGACAATAATTGTATTCAAACTCACAGTTTATGTTTTGTCGTATTGTACATGACAGTTGTATTACTAAGTTGTATTTGAATTACATACCATGAATCATGACCCAAGATGGGTGATGTATACCTAATTTTGGGGCGTCCACAATCAAGTCTAGGCTCATCGAACAACGTCCAGAACATACGATTGATATATATAAGTATATATATATTAAAGCGATAAATGCTCCGAATCAAGTTCTGAGGCTCATCGAACAAAGTTAAACACACGCTTAATATATATAAATGTAAATATATATATATATATTAAGTAAATAAACGCTCGAATCAAAATCTAGGCTCAATCGAGGCATAACTCGATAATGTTAGTCAATATATATGTAAATATATAATATATATATATATGATGAAATGAAACCACGAATCAAGTCCAGGGCAAAAAACAAGCAACACGACTCTCAACGTGTAGAAGGGTGTGTGCAAAGATGAAGAAAAGACTCTAAAGTGTGTGAGAAGGCTTTACAAATGGTGATAAAGAAGGCTTCTATATCTTTAGAGGGGTAAACACCGACTCTTGTAGGTACAAAAGGGCTATATATGAGCTCACTGTGTGTTTAAAAGGGGAAAGTACACTGCATGGAGTGAGTGCAGAGCAAATTGGACAGGGCTTCCTCGCCTTTTTCTCTTAAAAAATTAGCACCCCAAGACCTCTATTTATAGGCATATTAGCCACAGTGTACTACTGCTAATGAGCAGCAGCAGTGTAGTGAGGCAACCCAGGGTTAGCCCGGGTTTGTCGGGTCGGGTCGTCTCGAAGTATGTGCACTCAGGCACTGTAATGTCCACTCGGATTTTCAAAAGTGCAATCCGGGCATCCGTTTGAGGTATACAAGACCTATTTTGGACCGCCGTTGTCGAGAGTTGTACGATGGCATGGGATGAGAGTTTGTCTGAAGTCATTAAAGATGGGACGATGCCCTCCTGGTCTTCAAGCTTTAACTTTCATCCGCTTACCCGCAATAATAGTCACTCGAGATTGGTTAGCCTTGTGGGACATCGTTGCGTAGAGGCGTGATGTGGCATCGTGTTTGACGAGATGACTATGTTGCCCTCACCGGTTTATCACGGATTGAATGTGATAAAGCGAACATTGCTCGAGACTTTCTTTGAGATTGACCGCTTGCAATTGTTGAAGCTCCTCATTGTCATCTTTGAGGTGTGTCAGTCTTCCCGATGTTATTGTCGGGTTGGTGCAGTATATCTCATTGTGAGCGCCGAGATTGAAGCTGGTCGCATTTGAAACAAGCATTTCTGGGGTTATAGCCAAAACTGCATTCCTTGGGGTTATCACCAAGGTTGGTGGCTATTCCGTGGTTGGGGCGGCCCCGGATACCTCGGGGTTGTCTCCGAGATTAATCGGTCTTCTCCGGTGTGTGTTCCGGTATTGTATCTGCAGGTCTCGGGGTTATTTCCGAGGTTGGATTTGGTTACTCCCAGACTGCGATCCGGGGTTTGATGTTGAACTTCCGGTAGTATCCGGTATGGATTTGGATTGTCTTTCAAGGTTCCCTCTTAAAAGACGAATCATCCTCTACTGCAATGTTAATGTGATGAGTACGAAAACTTTCGAGTGTCTCTGAGATGCCCTCTTTATCATACTTATGCATGGCGATGCATGGGTAGGATAAAGAATCCTAGACACTTGAAACGCAACAAGATAATCATGGTACTATGGATAGCAACATGATGCAAATGTATGATGCATGTGTACGGGGTTGTAGCCCAACATGTTGGGGATGATTGTTGGCTCCATGCTGTTTCAACTGGGGATGGGCAATGACGACCGAATCTGGTGTGTAATCTGAATCTCTTATATCTGTGGGGATAAAGTTTGATCTGTTTGAGGATGTGTATAACATATTCCATCATCTATCCTCTTTGATAATGTTGACCTCTCCTGGTTAGTATCGCCAGAATATGTCACGATTCTGTTGGATTTGCTGCCAACAGCAAATGTTGTCAGGGATGCCTGACCTTCATTGACGTGTGAATCAACGGCTGAGAATCTATAGATTGTCAAGGTTGCTTGACCTTCGCTGTCATGTTGATCAACAGAGTATTGCGTTGTGACCCTCGCCGGGGATCAGCTGGGGAATATGAGCAGTTGGGTATGAAAACACTACCAGCTGAAATGTCATCAAGGTTGCT
Source organism: Panax quinquefolius (assembly GCA_020205615.1). Lineage (NCBI taxonomy): Eukaryota > Viridiplantae > Streptophyta > Magnoliopsida > Apiales > Araliaceae > Panax > Panax quinquefolius. The sequence continues at coordinate 16,366,614 of CM035170.1, read as the reverse complement.
TGACCTTCGTTGATATGTGTGTCAACGGGTGAGAATGTATTCTTACTCCCTTGGAGATATCGTTGTAACCCCGTCGAGATCTCTGAGGATGCATGAGTCGTCGCATCGCAACTATCGAACGGTTCTCAATGCTTCGATGGGTTTACTTGCCATCGGCTGAAATAACGTCAAGGCTGATTGACCTTCGTTGATAGAAATATCAATAGATGAACATGTTGTAACCCCCACCGGGGATCTACATTGTAACCCCCGTCGGGGACATACGTAGGGTAACGACCCAGAATCAGCGACATCGGACCTGTATAAGGTATTGCCGTATGTGAGTTGTAACAACTGGGCTCATTGGTAGGGTATACCTTGTATTTAGGTGACTACCAATGAGTGCTGTACAAATTCAAAGTATCATCTGAGAAGACCAGGATTGTATGATGTTTTGCTCAATCGCGTGGCATTTTTATTCCAGATTTGACCTCTCTAGAACGTAAGAACTCCGTTTCAACTCGAACTGGACCGAGCCAGAAGGGTGGGACCCCCATAGGGGAGCCACAGGTGCACCTGCTGCAGCCATTGGTGGGCCTGCGGCCAGGCGCGGATCATAAATCCTGCGGCCAGCCTTCACAAGTCATTTTCAACTCATTTTGCATAGAGAAAACCGCAAGCCACCTTCAGATCTGCTCAGTTCGGGCTGCTTTCTGCAAATTCTATCACCGTACAAGTGTTCTACACTATCCTGGTAATGTATGCCTGTATTGTTTTCTAATTTTTGTCCATTGGATTGTGAGTTATCGCACGAAATGCATCTAAACACAGAGTAGTGATTATGTATGCACAAATGACTTGATAAAAAATATTCAACATAGTAAATATTAGTATTAAACCATGCTGAACATAATGATGTGAAAAAATTTGACTTTTGAGACAGTCAAATTGGCACCTTTTTCTGCTATTTTTTGTCCTATTTGAGGTCCAATGAGAAAAAGGTAGAAAGGCAAAGTACTCTTATCATTGAGGTTAGCCTTATGCATGATGATTTTGATTTTTTATGCATATATTATGTATATGACTTTGGGGCAGGTGTGCTACTGAATGGCAGCCTAGACATGCCTATGTGCATGTGGATAGTCCTATTTTCAAAGGGGACTATGGCAAAATTTTTCCAAATGTAGGCATTGCGTAGTCATGCATTCTAACTCTATTATATGTTAAGTAAATGCATGCATGCATATAGTCATAAAATGCATTTTAGAAAGCTCCAGGTAAGGAAATACCACACCCTTTCTGAGGTAATTTGGAGACTTGTTGTCCAAATATTATGGATCCAGATCAGCCGAGCAGTTCTTACAGGACCGCTTCTGGCGTACGGTGGAGGGCTTCTGAAGTGCCTCGTCCTCGTTCTGTTAGACAGCCTCGTCGGTTGGTGGAGGCCGTGATACGTCCTGTCCAGGTAGATGTTCCAGACGTTGAGGACGAGAAGGCGGATATTTCGATTGAGGATCCCGCTCCTGCTGCACATGTCCCTCACAGGGAGCTTCTGAGCATTCAGGTGGCAAACCCAGAGTTGCTGGGTGATTTGGGCAGACATCCATCGATGTATTTGCATGCTAACGAGGTATGGCGTTAGACTTTGATCTTCCTTCTTTCCTATTGATGAGGATTTAAAGGGTTTTGATATTGATCGCATTTCATGTAGGTTCTGGTTTTACACGACCTCGAGGCGGTTCAAAGATTCACTCCATGTACGGCGCTTCATCCTGACTATAGAGCGGTAGTGCATGAGTGGGGATTTGGGGCGTTCTTCTCCATTGTCTGAGCGATGGTTTTATCAGACTCAGTCACTCCACCTACTGGATTGCGAGGTGATGATGACGCCTATGGATTGGCGATTTATCACAGGTATGGAGTTTGGAGGGGAGCCAGTGCTTTGCATGGCGAATATCACCCCTACTACCGTCCGATCCTTATTATGTGTGTCGGCGGAGGCGCTCAAAGGCAGGACTGTCCGTTCAGGTCCTTTAAGCGTAGATGCCATGAGCGGGATATTGAGTTAGCCCATGCCTGATGATGTCAGGATCAGGGATCGCATTCTGCGGCGATTGTTCCAGATGATCATTCGAGGTTGCTTCATAGCAGACAACTCTTCCACGGTATCTTTCGCTTTGGTCAGCGCCACACGCGATGTGGACCGTATTAGAGAGTATAATTGGGGCTCTTACACCTTTGCCTATTTCCTCAGGGCATGCGCGCTCGCTCTGAGGTTTAATGAGAGACTTGCTAGGATTTTACCCATTTCTGCTGGTGAGTATTTCTCTTGTCTTTTCCCATTCATAGGTTAAGAGTGTTTACTGATAGCAGATATTTTGCCATTGTGTTAGCAATTTTGGGCCTATAAGAGGCTCCCATGTTTGCGTCCTGTGAGTGTGTTAGGTTTAGATACCTATCCACGAGGACGACAATGGCACCATTCTATTTTTAGGAGGTCCACAGATCTAAGGGATTCACTCACCGCCAGATGTCACGGTGGAGTTCTTGACCACGGTACCATTACATGGATTCCCTATTCAAGGGAGCATTTGACCATCGGCTTTGAGGATGGACACCCGACTGGAGTCGAGTATTTGATTTCCACCAGGAGATTTCCTTTCTTCACAGATGGAGGCTGGGAGCTCTATTTAGGAGAGCGTGCTATTAGGAGCACCACAGGGGAGATCCGTATACGGATCTTGTCTCCTACCAGACGTTATTGGCCTATATCACAATCACCCGTCACTGATATCCCATTGTTGGGGGTTGATGGCTTTGCATTATCAGAGGGCCCATGTACTCAGGAGATGTTCCAGCGTTGGTGGTTCCCTCGCACTATTGGAGCCCATCCGCGCCACACGGTTTATGGGGACATGGTTCCGAGATCTTTGATGATATTGGATTGGGTAGCTTGTGTCAGAAACTCAGCTCTCATATGACCCAGATTGATAGTTTGACCCGACAGTTGGACCCGAGCACATGTATTTATTCGGTATTTGGGCGAGAGATCCGGCGGGGGGCGAGTCATTTGTTCCTTCCACTCGGTCTTTGGCCCCTCGAACGACCCATTTGGTTTCTGCGGCCAGCAGATCCTCCTCTTTATAGGCCTGACATCCATATTGATAGAGATCCAGTGACTCAGGAGGAGTTACATCAGGTGGACAGGATTGAGGACGTAGACATCGAGACCCTGGTCTTCTTCTGATGTATATTCTCGTTATATCTTTTGATAGGTCTCTGTTAGATATTGGGTGGCTGTTCCCCATTCTCGCTATATCTTTTGATAGGCCTCTATTAGTAGTAGGGCGGTTGTGCCCCATTTCCCTGTATTTGTAGCTATACAGAGCTAATGTATTAGATGATGATATATTTAGGAATGTATGCACCGTTTTTCATTCCCTATATCATATTGCCATCCATTATCTGTTATGCATGTATCATGTTATGCATATGTATGTATGTCCAGAGATATTCGGCATTGACCCCTGGATGGTCTTATGACACGGCTCATACATGATGTCTTCTTGACGAGATAGCAGTATAGATCATACCCACCGCCAAGTGGTGGCATTAAGTATCTGATCGGTAGTGCGATAGCATGTCACCACCGAACGGCGTGTTGTAGATCTGTTACTCTGACATACCATGACCCTTTTGGCATTTCGGGTTCTGCAAGATTTGTAGATGGATGCTTTAGAGCATTGGGTACCGATAAGCGGTATTCCGTTTTGGCACCCATGAGTTGACTCTACTACGGAGGAGTATGCCACGTTTGACGATCTTGCCGCCGACGCAGACCTTGCGTGCACCTAGCTTTGGGAGACATGAGTAGGCGATTCATGACTCTCACGAGGATTGAGGCGTGAAGTAGTGCGGATGAGTGACATCCGCCACGTGATCTCTCAGCATTTTTTGTATGGCGATTTGGCGCGGAGGATGGCTACTCAAGACATTCTGGGGATTTCACCGCGTCGGAGGATCATTGGCGCTTGGCCAGAGTTAATGTACTGATGCTATGTGTACTGTCATATGTGTACATGTCGCGCATATATGGATGAGATAGATATAGGCGTTATCATGGTGGTGAGAGCTCTCGGGGAGGGTCGTACCATTGTGCTATGATTGTGGCGAGACTCTGCGATCAAGATTCTCTCTTCAGTACTTACCGTCGAGCATATTTATTGGGAGTTCTATTAAATGCTTTGTATGTGTGGTTTATGTCACACTTGCGACTGTTGGTACCCTTGACCAAGCATGGGTATTGTTTCTCCCATGATGTGGCTATGTCATACTACTTTTTCGACCATCGGAGTGTATAGATGCTTCATCTCGGTCCGCATTTTTGGCGGATATCGAGATCCATTTAGCATATTCTTTGTGTTCGGGCTTTGCTTTCGATATATACGACTTCATTACTCACGCTCCGGGCATGGATTTTCTCCCTTTGGTTGGATTGAGGGGTGTGACTACTTATCACCCACTAGCCGTGATGTCGCAGTTCGACCAGTTTCAGGATTTCCCTCCTTTTGAGGGGGCGATAGGTCAGCGTTCAACTTCTCGATATCTCTCAGCAGAGGACCGATCCCGTGTATATGCTTCACGGGATCGGTAGAGATAGCTACTTTTTTCATCGGTCGTCCGGTTGTTCTACGTAGTATTCCGCATAGATGGAGACAAAAGATTTTATCGGCTTCTAACGATGTCTCGTAAAATTTGATAGTGAGTCAGACGATGTAGAGCCCAGGGAGGACATTGATACCTACATCGAGGAGGAGCCCGTTGTTGGGTTGCCAGCATTTCTTCTGGATTCTCCTAGTACCAAAGACCTTTGTTGTGATTCAAAGACTTCGACAAAGATGCTTAGAGCAGAGTCTTCATCTAATGACCTTTGAGAGAGATCAGATTCGATCAATGATGTCGACTGCTCTTGATGTGAGGGACGCCGCTCTATTGGAGAGAGACGATGCATTAGCTCGCAGAGATGTCGCTGTTGTTGAGCGGGATAAGGCTAGATCAGCCAGAGACGCAGTGATAGTTGAGCAGGATATTGCTATATCTACCCGGGATGTAGCCGTCACAAATAATCTTCGCGGTGAGGTCCCTACCACCGGGCATGATTGCGAGATGATGAGTGCATATATTGATGATCATATGGTCACCATACAGATGGCTGCAGATCTTTTGGGTCGTGTAGATATTCTCATACAGGAGACCACAGCTTCGCCTCTGTCTTCTGAGAGGGACGCCATGTTGGGCTTGTTAGCTCGCATATACCCTGACTTGTAGATGAGCTTGTATTTACCTGCACAGACTAGCTTAGCCATTTTGTCATGTACAGTTTACATTGTATATATATCAAACAGCATTATATATGACAAGGAAATATATTTTTGGATCACTTCCCTCTTAGATATGCCTTGTTATTTGCTTGATATTTTGTCTGCTGCTTCAAGGCTTGTGGTCTTGATGTATTCTGAATTCCTCCTGGGTGGATGGACATTGAGTTGTCTCTGGATAGTTCAGAATGGATCATCGATCTCTGTGTATCACTACCATCTTTGGTGTCTTGGGACTGGTTCCTGGATGAACATGTGGAGAGGAGCGTGGCTTTCCTCTCTAAGATTGACCGCACCACAGATGGTCGCCAGTACTTCTATTTAGGAGAAGCCTAGTTAATTCCACCTCTTATGGATTGGTGTTGCTCTTCAAGGTATGACCGCAGCTTAGATGGTCGCCGAATCTTTTATTTGGGGGGAGTTCAGGTAATTCCATCCCTTTGGTCTAAAGCCAATGAAATGTAGTGTATTGAAGGATGATCCCAGTATCAGTTGAAAATGGTTTGTGTTTTGGTAGGGGGTGAGACCACACCATGAATGGTCGCCACATACTCCTATCAAGAGAGATCTGTGCTGCTTGATTCGAACACAGTGTAAGAGGTTCAATGTTGTATGTGGCAGAAATGGTGTAGGAATGTTTTTGGTTGTTTTTGTTTTTGTAAGGAGAAGAGGGTAGAAATGTTTTTGTTGTTTTTGTTTTATTGTGACCCGGCCATATGAAATGGTTGCCTACGTACTCCTATTGAAGAGGAGATCAGGTCGACGTAGTTCGCCCTTTAAGGCGAGTTGAAAAACGTGATCCCATGAGTAGGTCAGACTGCGGGGAAGAGAAAATTTGATCCTAGGTTGAGGATAAACTGAAAGTGTGAAAAGTTTGATCCCATCTATGGGCAGCCAAACTGCAAACGTAAGAGGTTCAATTCGCGGTGAGATGACCTAAGTGGTATGATCATAGTGAAGCCAGACTGATGGCTTGAAAGGATGTTTCCCTGAGGGGAAAAGTGTGGAAGATTCGTATGTGGTAAAGGGTTAAAGAACCAAAATGACTGGTAATCTGATGATCCAAAACCAGGATGTTCGCTTGATGGTAACCTCAGACATAGTACCATTTCACGGTGTTCGATTTGATAAGCTGTGGAAATTCATCGTCGTCCATTTTCTGTAATCTGAAAACGCCTCCTGTCAATACTTCCTTGACAACAAACGGGCCTTCCCAGTTCGGGGAGAATTTTCCTTTAGTCTGAGCTTGGTTGTCAATGATCTTTTTTAAAACCAAGTCGTGTTGTTTGAAATGTCGTAGTCAGACTTTTCTGTTGTAGGATCTGGCGATCCTTTGTTGATATAACTAACCATGGAAGATAGCCGTGGTTCGCCTTTCGTCTATCAGAGATAATTGGTGATACCTGTCTTGTACCCATTGGTCTTCATCCAGCTGAGCGTCTATCAGCACTCTGAGGATTCCATTTCAACTTCTATGGGGAACACTACTTCCATCCCATAGGTTAATGCGTAGGGGGTTGCCCCAGTGGAAGTGCACATTGAGGTTCTGTAGGCTAACAGAGTAAGAGGCAATAGATTCGGCCATTCTTTGTGGTTGGCAGACATCTTTTGCATAATCTTCTTGATGTTTTTGTTAGCCGCTTTAACAGCACCATTCATCTTCAGACGATAGATGACAGAGTTGAGATGTTTGATGTGGAATTTACTGCATAATTCCTCCATCATTTTGTTGTTGAGGTTTTTAGCATTGTCTGCCACAATCACCTCTGGTTGTCCGTATCGATAAACGACATTATTTCTGATGAAAGGAATGATGACTTCTTTGGTAACCCTAGGGAAGGAGGCTGTTTCTACCCACTTGGTGAAGTAGTCGATCATGGTGAAGATAAATCGATGTCAATTACTGGCTTTAGGCTCAATGGGATCGATAACGTCCATTCCCCACATTGAGAAGGGCCAAGGTGAACTCATATTGTGTAGTTCCCATGGAGGGGCGTGTATAGCATTCCCATGAATCTGGCACTGATAGCATCTCCTGATGTGGTCATTGCAATCAGCTTTGAGAGATAGCCAATAATGTCCTATCCTGAGGACTTTCTTGACAAGGAGGGGGCCACTCATGTGGGGTCCATAGACTCCACCATGGATTTCATCCATAAGCCTTTGGGCTTGATCTTTGTCTAAACATCTGAGGAGACCTCGTCTTGCATCTCTTTTGTAGAGTGCATCTCCGCTCAGGTAGAATTTCATAGCAAGTTGATGGATCCGCCTTTTCTTAGTCGGGCTTGCCTCAGCGGGTGTAGATCAATCTTTTGAGTGTTCATAGACATGCTGATATCAAGGATGTTGGATGGGAGGTAGCTCATCCGATACTTCTCCAATGTAATTCACATAGGCTGGAGCCTTTTGTTGGGTAAATATGAGTGTTGACGTGTCTTCCTTGTCATGTATGTTGATCAAAGAGGCCCAGGTTGCTAGCGCATCTGCAAAGTCATTCCTATTACGAGGAATGTATAGAAAAGAGATTTCTTCGAACTCCGAAGCCATCTATAGAACCTGCCGATGGTGAGGCAGCAACTGTAGAACTCGTTGAAGAGCTTTCTTATTTTTCTTTTTTCTTCTTTTTTTTTCTTTTTTTTTCTCTTTTTTTTTATTTCTATGCATTAGATCATGGAAAAGAGCCATATGGCTCACTGATAGGTATCTCAGATCATTGATGAAATTTGAATGACAATCGTGCAGAGCAAAGGGTTCCCCCAAGGCATGATGAATGAAGTTTTCTCATTATCATCTTGAAGAACTATGATTTGATGGTACCCTACGAAGCAATCGAAGAAGGAGTACATGTCGATCGAATGTATTGTCAATTAGTATGTGGATGAATCGACGCGTGAAAGCTATCTTTGAGTCAAGCTTTATTCAAATCTCTGTAATCCACACAAACTCGCACCTCCCTTCCCGGTTTCGGCACGGGGACTATGTTGGATAGCCATTCAGGGTATGTTGACACCATGATGATGCCTACTTGAAATTGTTTCACAATTCTTCTTTAACCTTTAACCTCCACTCAGGTTTTAATCGCTTGAGCTTCTGCCTGACTGGCTTGAATTCCCCTCTGATGGGAAGGCGATGAATGACAATGTCAGTGGATAAACAGACCATGTCTTCGTGAGACCATGTAAACATATCCTGGAATAGGGTCAATAGAGTAACCATATCATTCCTTTGGTTTGGAGTGAGGTCCGTACCAATCTGGACTTGTTCGAGGTTTTCTAAGGTTCCGAGGTTTAAAAGAGGTGGTTTGATCAAGATTTGGCTTGGGTTTGTCTTCGACCCATTCTTTAATCTCCTGAGGTATCTCATAGTCATCTTGTATTTCCATCAAGTCTCGAGTCCAACTTTACATCAAAGTTCAAATCCTTGTGGAGAATAGGCACCTCATCGCTAAATACAGTACACATCTAAATTGAGTCCTCAAAACAAAATATGCTTTCACTTAGTATATAACCTGTTCAATCACACAAAAGTGTTAGCTTTGTAATGACAAAAAAGTAATCGCTAATATCTTGTCTGCGAGAAAAAGTAGCGATTATTGCTATCTACAAGGTAAAGAGGGTTTCTTCCCTTTTTACCCTCGTCGACAAATGCAAGGAGTGGTGCTCCAATTGCCGAGGGCAAAGTCTTGGTGAACTGCAGTGATGGAGGGGCTATCATCAACCTCTTTCTCCCGAATGATGACCATTACGTCTGGGCCATCATCGTCTAGGGTGTATCTGTTTGTATGTTCATCATGGACAATGATGCGTATGCCTGACATCATTCTGACAATGTCTTGTTTAATTCTTCGTTCCTCTTCTTCCACTCTGGGGTCTGGAACAAAGACTTCTTTCTCCCTTACCGGTATCGGCTTGGCAAATAACATAAACATTGCACTGGTTGGCACCTTTACAGGAAGTTGTGCGAACTCAGGAGTTGTAGGTGGACACAATCGTTGTATGGCTGAAGGAATCTATCTGTGCTTATGAGGATTCCTGCGACTGGTACTAGCAGTATCCGAACCTTGGGTTCCTCCTTGTGTGGAGAATTCAGCATGTACGGGTATTTTTGAACCCTGAGTAGACTGGTGTAGTTCTTTGAGCAGCGAAACGAAAAATCAGAATTTGTTTGCTTAATCCATCGAATTCTTTGTGAAAGCGGATTAAGGTCGGTCTGGTCGATAATGACATGATTGATTTGTGAAACTTACAGACCTTTTGGATTTTAATAGGGTAGTAGGTCCGATTGGTTCCCTACGAAAGACTTGCATAGTTTAGTCTTTAGGGAATGTATAATAACATGCTATATGATGTGTCCATTTTAGGATTTTTATCCTGCAAAACGGATGTTAGCTGTTTGTAGCATGCTAAAAAATATGTATGTGTACACATTTCTTCATATTTCTCATTACATGGAGATAGATATGGAATGTAATTACAAGTAATTGTGTTTACAAGTAATTGAAATGAGAGCATGAAGAGACTTTCCTCCGTTTTGGGTTTATCAGAGGCTGACCTATCTTAGATTACTCTCGCGGCTTTTTGGCATGAAGGTTCCCAAATCATCGCAATCTACTTGACGGGAAGTTAATCCGGTCTTTCAACTGGAGCAAATTTGGGTGGTGCCTTTCCTGAGCCTCGAAGAATTACTCTTTTCACGAGTCCAGTAATCAAACACCGACGGGATAGCCTCCTGGTGGAGAAACCACACAACATACATTCACATACATCGCGTCTCACCATATGAAAAATGATGACATGTGCAAAGCACTAATATCACAAGCAGATATAGTGCGAAGCACTAATATCACAAGCAAATATGGTGCGAAGCACTAATATCACAAGTAGTTATGGTGCGAAGCACTAAGTGCAATAAGGAAATGCATTCGTACACATTCATCAAATATAAATGTAACATCCACACACTAGCAGATAATAGTTTTGAAAAGATTGTAATAGTGGCTTAAGTCCTCTTACTGGAGTCCCCAGCAGAGTCGCCACCTATCGACGTCGGGATTTTTGGATGTCCCTTTCCGTTACTTGTTCTTTGGTGTTCTCATTTTAGGTGAGATTTGTTTGAAAAAACAAGTGAAAAAGGTCTGACATGTATAATGTCGACGATGGACTGTTAAGAGTCGCCAGTTGGTTTTTTAAATGGTTGTACCAACACAATCGAGAAAAGGTTTGCACATTGACCCAGTGACGTGACACTTCTAAACGGGTCGGTGAAACCGAGATTCATTAGGGTCCGAGGACTTGGTTATGCGGGGGGAAGGTGTTAGGCACCCCCCGACATCGGTGTTACCACGGTGACCGCCTCTTTTCAAGAAACTATTATCTGAATGTGTGTGTGTGGGGGTCAATGTGCTGTTATTTGGAAGTAGTGCGAGGCCTCGTTCGCACCTATATACACAGGGTTTGAATTTATGTAGAAAATTCAGTTTTTAGCAAGATATAGCAATGACGTTTTATAAAAGGTTTTTCAAACCACGATGCGCTCAATAGTAATTGAGACCTTTTATACTTCAATTTTATTAAGTGTGCGGCTTGATTGATTTTATTTGACAGATGCGAGGCATCCGTACGAAAATAATGTACAAAATAATGTCAACTTTCTCATGGGTATGGAAACCATCCGAGGAAGTTCGAGACATCACTGATAATAATTTACAAAACATTTCTGATTTGAAATGTCCATCACGGAACAGAATCTAGATTCAATGGGATGAATCTGTGATCACATGATTCTAGGCTCACAAAATATTTGCAGCTTTTTATGAAAGCGATAAGCATGTATATATATAAAAGTCAAATATATATATACGACGGGATCACCAACCACGAAGCACCTCCATTGGGGATCGAAATGTAAATAAAGTTGTTAAAAGTATCAACAGCCACGGAGGAAACTCCAAGGACACAAATGAATAAAAAGTCAAATATGGTCAACCGCCACAAAGGAAACTCCAAAGTGATGAATATAAATAAAGTTGTAAATACGGTCAACTGCCACGAAGTAAACTCCAGGCAGGACAAAATATAAAGAAAGCTATAAAAGCGATCAACCACCACGAAGTAAACTCCAGGTGGGACAGTATATATATATATATATATATATATATATAAGCAATAAACGCACCAGATGTGAAATCCAGGCTCATCGAACAAAGTTCGACCACAGTTTATATATATAAGTATATATATATATATAAACGAATAAACGCACCGGATATGAAATCCAGGCTCATCGAACAGAGTCCAACCACAGTTCATATATATAAATATATATATATATATATATAAAAGCGAGTAAACGCACTTTGATCAAATTCAGGCTCATCGAACAACGTCCGACACACAGTTGATATATATAAGTATATATATATATTAAAGCAGTAAATGCTCCAGACCGAAGTCTAGGCTCAATCGAGGCATAACTCGATAATGTTAGTCAATATATATGTAAATATAATATATATATATATATATATATATATATATATACAGACTGAAATGAAACCATAGAATCAAGTCCAGTAAAAGCAAGCAACACACTCTCAACGTGTAAAAGGGTGTGTGCAAAGATGAAGAAAGACTCTAAAGTGTGTGTGAGAGGCTTACGACTAAGCGATAAAGAAGGCTTCTATATCTTTAGAGTGGGTAAACACTGACTCTTTTAGGTACAAAAGGGCTATATATGAGCACACAGGTGTTTAAAAGGGGAAAGTACACTGCATGGAGTGAGTGCAGAGCAAATTGGGCAGGGCTTCCTCGCCTTTTTCTCTTAGAAAATTAGCACCCCAAGCCCTCTATTTATAGGCATATTAGCCGCAGGTGTACCAGAGGTAACCCGGGTTAGCCCGGGTTTGTCGGATGGTAAAAGGGTCGTCTCGAGATCGTGCACTCGAGCATCAGAATGTCCACTCGGATTTTCGGAAGTGCAATCCGACATCCGCTTTGAGGTATCTGAGGACCTATTTCAACCGCCATGGTTGTCGAGAGTTATGCGATGGCATTGGATTAGAGTTTGTACAAAGTCATTGAAGATGGGACGATGCCCTCCGGTCTTCAAGCTTCAACTTTCATCCGTTACCCCACACAATAGTCACTCGGGATTGGTTAGCCTTGTGGGACATCGTTGCGTAGAGACGTGATGTGGCATCATTTTTGACGAGATGACGATGTTGCCCCTTGTAAGACCCCAAACTTTTATAAATAAAGATGAATTTTTCTATAAATATTATTTTTGAATATTATGGAATAAATTTGATATAATGTTATAGTTGTGGGTAATATTTATAAATTTTGCAAAGTATGCAAGTTGTTATAAAATATTCATTTGGTGGGGGAATATTCTTTTTAGGGAATATTAAATACAACTACTCAATCATTGGTGGACCCTACAAATGTAATTATCGGATTGAGAAAATGACAAAAATATTTTATAAAAATAATGGCGGAGGTGTTCTGTTAAAAGCTGTTGAACTACCGGTGGTAAAAGTATGCGATGTCTGGCATTGGTTGCGTAGTAGCACTTACGGTATTGATTATTGATGCTTACGTGAGAAGTCACTCAATTATGCTCAATTATTACTACATGAATTCTTTGTATCATATCTCTTATATTATTGATTCAATTATTGTCACGATATCATCAGTATAATATGTTATAGTATTAAATCAATAATTGAGGCGACAAGTTATAAATGATTAATAATTGTTGAAAGATTAAATATGTGTTGATGAAAAAAAAAATGATTTGTGGTAAGTTTGATTATTTTATGGGGGCTCATATGTCATCATCTAAGAGTCTCTTTATCGATAGTATTTACCTTCGTCAATAGTAATTACCTTCGTCAATAGTAATTACCCTTGTGAATAGTATTTACCTTCGTCGATAGTAATTACCTTCGTCAATAGTAATTACCCTTGTGAATAGTATTTACCTTCGTCGATAGTAATTACCCTTGTGAATATCCTATCGTGTGTTTTTACCGGATCCGGTTCCATCTTTATTATACATTGGAACATCATTATGATTAGTGAATTTCACGACTGGTTCCGTTATTATTATTCTGTTGGAATAACTTTTGTCTATGCATGAAATCTACCGCATGCATGGTGATTTCTTTTGTTATTCCATTCTTTATTATACCCAATTGGTTAAAACTTTGACTTCTATACTCCATGAAATTAGTAGAATATCCTTGATATTTGCGTTTCATCCAATATCTTTTCATGGAAATATTCTTCCGATCATTCTGAATTTTACTCTACAAAACAATGATCATATTGACAATTTGACGTTAATAATTCCTAGATAAAATAATTCTTGAACTTGTTTTATTGAATTCTTATATCATTGTCATCATCCTCATGTTTATATTTTTTAAAGTCATCTCGTGGCACAGTGGTGCATAGATGGACTTGGTATGATTATGACCGAGATTATTGATTATAATCATGGACCGTAATGTTACAAATGATGTGGTAAAAATCCTCGATTAGCGTAGTAGTGCATTGATGGACGATTGTTGGCATGATCATGACCATTAATGAATACACAAATATTCTTGGCCGTAGTGCATGAATAATTGTGGTCGTGATACTAAAGAATATCCTTGGCAGTAGTGCGGGGGTGATTCGATGATGTGGAATATTTATTAAAGTGAGTCTCAAATTATAACGATGATGAAAAACCTTTTAAAACCTAAAAGATAGTAGACTTTATTTTCTACTTGACTCTTTTAATGGATTGCATATTCATTGCAGATTAAACCGGTTTATCTATTGTATTTTATCGGTTTAACATTGTTGAAGACTATTGATAATTTATTACGCATTATCTTAGTCATAATATTTCTTCTTGGGCTAGTTGAGCTCACCCTTTCTTTCACTTTGTTCTCTTGAAATGAGAATATAGCCGACGACGAGTCGGGAAACGAGTGATGGTCCTGAAGATAGCATTAGTAGTCCTCACTATTACGTAAAATAGTGTGATAATAATTGTAATGAGGACTCCTTTTTGAGTTTGTATAATATCTAGTAGAGCGATATTTGTATTTAAACTCACGCTTTATGTCGTATTATACCTACAGTTATGTTAGTAAGTTGTATTTAAATTACGTACCATGTAAGTGGCGACCCAAGATGGGTGATGTATACCTAATTTTGAGGCGTCACACCCCTCACCCGTGTTATCACGGATTAAATTTGATCATGCAGACGTTACTCGAGACTTATTTGAGATTGAATTCTTTATAATTATTGAAGGTCCTCATTGTCATCTTTGAGGTGTGTACATCTTCCGATGTTATTCTTTGGGTTGGTGCGGTGTATCTCGTTATGCCGTCGAGATTGAAGTCGGTCGCATTTGAAACAAAAATTTTTGGGGTTATAATGAAAACGCATTCCTTAGGGTTATCACCAAGGTTGGTGGCTATTCCCATGGTTGGGGCCGAGGCCGGATACCTCGGGGTTGTCTCAAGAGATTAATCGGTCTTCTCCGGTGTGTGTTCCGGTATTATGTCTGCAGTCTCTCGGGGTTATTTACGAGGTTGGATTTGGTTACTCCCATCGCGATCCGCGGTTTGATCTTGAACTTCTGGTAGTATCCGAGTGCAGTTTGGATTGTCTTCGTGGTTTTCTCTTAAAAGACAAATCATCCTCCTATGATGTTAATGTAATAAGTCTGAGAAAATTTCGAGTGTATCTGAGGAACCATGCTATTGAGGAAATGGCGAGGGAGTTGGAAACGAAAATGAAAGCGAGGTACCCTCACCTTTTCGAAACACCAGGTACGTACATTAATTTCGAGGACGAAATTTCATAAGGAGGAGAGGTTGTAAGACCCCAACTTATTATTAATGAAATTAAATTTCCTCTATTTATTATTTTGAAATAGTAAGGGATGTTATTTTCTTCTTAAATGATATTATTTTCTTCAATATCATTATCTTGAAATATTGGATTGAACTTTTATCAAATTTGGAACTTTTTGTGTTCGGTTCTTATTCACGTGATACTTTGATCTTATTCACGTATACGGCAAGACTTATTCACGTGATATCTGGCACTATTCACGAATACGGCACTATTCACAGAAAAATTAAATTTTTGTTTTTCCTCCAAAATATTTATTATGGATACTAGCTTTGATTATATCCATGTTTTGATCATTCTTGAATTTTACTCTACTATGATTATTTATGAGGTATTTTTGGACATGGATAAACCGAAATACGAATTCTTAATATTTTTTATTTTGTTTCACTGGATTCGTTTCCTTTAAAATATTTTTCATCATCCTCAGTCCTAAATGATGATATTACTGAATATCTTTGGCACAGAGTGCAAAAAGATGAATGATTTCGATGAATATCTTTGGCCCGTAGTGCAAAGATGAACAGGTGTTTAGATAAACATGACCAACTGATGAATATCTTTGGCTTGTAGTGCAAAGATGAATATTTGATTCCAGATATATATTGATTGATGTTACAGGAATAAAATATCGACGATGAACTTTTAAATTCATATATAGAAGATAGTAGATTTCATTCTCTACTTAACTCTTCTAATGAATTATTATTTCTGCTGCGAATATTGATCTGAAACTGGTTGTCTATTGTATTCTATTAGATTTTTCCCTGTTGAGGACTAACGATAATTTGTTCTATGTTATCTTAGTCATAATGTTCTTTACTGGGCTAGTTGAGCTCACCCTTTTCTTTTTGTTCCATTTTTCTTCTCGGGAGGCGTGGCGAGTACTAGTCGAAAGGTGGAATGATGGTTCTAGAAGTTGTTTTAGTAGTCCTCACTATTTTGTAAAATAGTGTATCAATAATTGAAATGAGGACTTATTTGAGTGTGGATATTGTCTGACGACAATATTTGTATTTAAACTCACAGATTTAAGTGTTATCGTATTTTTACATGACAGTTGTATTAATAAAGTTGTAGTTGTTTACGTACCATGTATTTGGCGACTTCGGAATGGGTGTTGTATACCTATTTTGGGGGCGTCACAACCTATTTTAACCAAAGTATTCCAACGGTGTTAACGGTAAAACTTTCGCCGTTATTTTATAAAAGATATTTTTATCTTTTCTCAATCAAATGAATAATTACATTATTGTGGGGTCCACCAATGATTGTGTCGTTATCTGAATATTCCTGTTAAAACGAATATTCCTCGACCAATCGAATATTATATAATAACTTGCGTACTTTGCAAAATTTTATAAATATTACCCACAACTATAACATTATATCAAATTCATTCCATAATATTCAAAATGATATTTATAGAAAATTCATCTTTATTCATAAAAGTTGGGGTTTTACAACCTCCCCTTCTTATGAAATTTCTCCCTCGAAATTAGGGTACGTACCTGGTATGTCGAAGAGGTAAGGATACCTTGATTTCATTTCAAATTCTAACTCCCAAGTCATTTCCTCAACATCGTTGTTCCTCCACAAAACTTTGACTTGAGGTATTACCTTGGAGCGTAGAACATGTTCCTTCGTATCCAAGATTTTAACAGGAACCTCTTCATATACGTTAAATTTTCCGCTATTTCGTCCGGTTCTAACTCAATAATGTGGTGCGGGTCTTTTACATATTTACATATTTACGTAACATAGATATGTGAAAAACGTTATGAACGCGAGACATACTTGGCGGTAAAGCGAGTCTATAGGCCACAGTTCCTACTCGATCGAGGATTAAAAATGGCCCAATAAATCAAGGTTTGAGCTTTCCTCTCTTTCCAAATCTCGTAACTCCTTTCCATGGAGCAACACGTAACAACACATGATCTCCAATATTGAATTCTACGTCCTTTCGATGAAGATCAATATAACTTTTTTGTCGATCTTGTGAGGTTTTTATATGTTGTCGGATCGTTTGAATCTTTTTCGTAGTCATACGTACTAACTCCGGTCCCAACAACGTTGCTTCACCCACCTCATCCCAGCATACTGGAGAACGACACTTTCTTCCATACAACGCCTCTAATGGAGCCATGCCAATACTTGCTTGATAACTGTTGTTATAGGAAAACTCCACCAATGGTAAGAACTTATCCCAACTTCCCTTGAAGTTAAGGACACAGAGCCTTAATAAATCTTCAAGAGTTTGAATAGTCCTCTCCGACTGCCCATCCGTCTGAGGATGATATGCCGAGCTAAATCGTAAATCTGTGCCCATAGCTTTCTGCAAACTATCCCAAAATTGTGAAGTGAATCTTGGGTCTCGATCAGAAACTATGGATATTGGCATACCATGCAATCTTACAATCTCGTTTATGTACATACGAGCAAGACGTTCAAGTGTATAAGTTTCTCGTATAGGTAAGAAATGAGAAGACTTGGTCAATCTATCAACAATGACCCAAATCGCATCTATGCCTTGAGAAACCTTGGGAAGGCCGAATTGAAATCCGGTGGTAATGTGCTCCCACTTCCATTCGGAATTTCAAGTGGTTGCAATGGACCTTTTGGTACTTGATGCTCGCTTTGACTTCGTTGACAAGTTAGACACCTTGAGATAAACAAATGTTATCTCTCTCTTCATATTTCTCCACCAAAATGTATGACGAAGATCACGATACATTTTGGTACTCCCAGGATGGATTGCAAATGATGTGTTGTGCGCCTCCATCATGATTTTATACTTTAAATCAGAGTCGTTAGGAACACAAAGTTTGGAGTTGACTCGAAGTATTCCTTCTTCATCGATTCTTGCTTCCAGCATAGCACCTTCTTGCACTTTCTTCCTCATACGCATCAGTTCCAGGTCTGTAGCTTGAGCAGCTTTAACTTTATCGATTAAAGTCGGTTCTACTCGTATATTCTCCATCATCACATGGGTCCCCGAAGTCTTTAACTCTATCTCCATCCTTTGCAAGTCACACAAAATGGGCCTTTGCATTGACAATATCGCACTCGTACCCGCATATGATATTTTACTCAATGCGTCAGCTACCACGTTCGCTTTTCCAGGATGGTATTGGATGGTATGATCATAATCTTTCAATAGTTCAAGCCAACATCGTTGTCGTATGTTGAGTTCCTTTTGAGTGAAGAAATATTTGAGACTTTTATGATCCGTAAAGATATCAACTTTCTCCCCATACAAGTAATGCTTCCAAATTTTAAGTGCGAAGATAATAGCTACCAACTCTAGATCATGAGTAGGATAATTCTTCTCATATTCTTTTAGTTGCCGAGAGGCATAGGCTATGACTTTCTCATATTGCATGAGAACACATCCTAACCCTTTGCCCGATGCATCACTGTAGATGACAAATCCTCCGAGGCAGGATGGTATTGTCGAGCAGTCTTTGAAATGAGTCTCCTCTTGAGTTCTTGAAAACTCTTTTCATATTCCACGCTCCAACCAAATTTTATATCTTTTCGAGTCAGCTGAGTTAATGGAGTAGCGATTCGAGAAAACCCTTCCACGAATCTCCGATAATAACCAATTTAAGCCAAGAAAGCTACGTACTTGGTCATTTGATTTAGGTTGCTCCCAACTTTGAATAGCTTCAATCTTTGTTGGGTCAACGATATTCCATGACTTGATACTACGTGCCCAAGGAATGCTACTTCTCGAGCGAACTCACATTTCTTTAACTTGGCATAAAACTTGTTTTCACGAAGCTTTTAGATATCGACCTCAAGTGTTGCTCATGATCTTCATGGCTTTTGGAATATATGAGGATGTCATCAATAAAGACGACCACCAAGTGATCCAAATATTCCTTGAATACTCGGTTCATCATATCCATGACGGCAGCAGGAGCATTAGTCAATATAAAATACATGACTAAAAATTCATAGTGCCGTCTTAGGAGTTACGAAGGCGCTTTGGAATATCCTCAATTTTAACCTTCAGCTGATGATATCCAGAACGAAGATCAATCTTTGAAAAGAATTGTGCTCCTTGCAACTGGTCAAATAGGTAATCAATGCGAGGTAATCGGATACCTATTCTTGATGGTGACATGGTTCAATTCCGTTAGTCGTCTGAAATCGCATACTCCCATCTTTCTTCTTCACGAATTGAAGAGGAGCACCCCAAGGAGGCGTCGTACTAGGCGAGATGAAACTAATGTCTAACAATTCCTGCAATTGGGTCTTTAACTCTGAAGTTCAATAGCAGACCATTCGATATGGGGCTTTGGAAATGGGTTTTATCTGGGGGTTCCGGTCGATACAAAATTCAATTTCACGCTTTCTGGGGTAGGCCGGGAAGTTCTTCGAGAATCGTCGGAAATTTATTAACAATAGAAATATCATTCAAAAGCGGCGTATTTTTGTTTAAATCCGTGACATGAGCTAAGAAAGCTTGACATCCATTTTTAATAAACGAATAGCTTTATGGCTTGAGATGACGGTGATTGATTTTGATGGTTTGGTTGCTTGAATTAGCATAATAGGTTGGTTAGAAATATGAAAGCTAACAACCTTACGAAAACCAATCAATTTTTATATGATGAGTAGTTAACCAATCAATCCTAGAATCACATCAAATGCAAGTATTTTTAATGAAATAAGATCGACAAGTAATGTGAGGTACCGATTTGAACCAAACAAGACTTATAAGCGATGGATGTAATGAAGGTTTCTCCCAACGAGAGTTTCCACAGATAAGTCAAAGTCTAATTTCTCCGAGTCAAATTTAATCGTTGGCGTAAGTAGGAGAAATAAAAGAATGGGTAGAACCAGGTATCAAATAAGGTATAGACTTATTTAGAGTTTATGATAAGCTTACCGTGATGACCTCGTTCGGGTTCCTTGCTTTCTTTCGGGAGGTCACTACAAACGCTCTCCTTGCACTCTGGCTTTGACTTTTCCGGGGCTGACCTTTGATTGCCTCCATCCTAGCTGAACTTGTCTTCGGTGAATGACAAAATCGGGCTAGGTGACCTTCTCTTCCACAATTATAACATGTTTTGGATGGCATCGCGCAGTTTGGACTGATGTGTCCCTCCCCTCCGCATTTGAAGCATATGATAGGTGGTCGTTCTCCTTCCTTAACAACGGGTGCTGGTGCTGACGTCTTTCTATCATTGTTGAGTCTCCTCTTCTTGAAATGTCCATTCTTATTATTTTGGCTCTGATTACCACCGAAATGGTTAATATTTCTGGCATGTTGATTCTCTCCATGCTTGTTATCACCGCTTCGATGACTGCTCTCACTGGTATTATCATTTTGCCGTCTACTTTCTCTTAGTTGCGTTGACTCGTTATCGTGCTCCAATAACTGAGCCCTATTTACAACATCTGAATACAAATACAGTTTATGAGAAATTAGATATTGACGTATCTCAGGTTTCAAATCTCTTAGAAACATCCGCGTCATTCTCTCCTCATTGTCAACCAAGTGAGACGCAAACCGGGATAACTCGACAAACTTAGCTTCGTACTGCGACACGGTCATATTGTTCTGCTCTAACTTGATGAACTCTACCTCTTTCATGTGATGAATACTTTCGAAAAAGTACTTGTCGTTGAATAGTTCTTGGAAGTTCTCCCAAGACATCTTCAATGCGGCAGGTTGAGTACGCTTTACCGATTCCCACCAGTAATCTGCCTCTCCTCGCAACATAAAAGTGGCAAAGGGAACCTTTTGCTCCTTGGAGCATCCCAAGACATCAAATATCTTGGTGATCTACTTTATCCTTGTCTCTGCCTTAAGTGGTTTTGGTTCTCCAATAAACTCTGGTGGTCCCAGCTCCTTGAACTGTTTAGCGGTGACCGTCCTAGAGTTGTCAGTGTTTCCACATGCATTTTGGATAGGAGTCTCTCTTGCCTGATGTTGTACGAATTGCAGAAAGCTCCTAAATATTTCATCGTTCGCCATTTGGTCGGTGTTGTTGTTGTTTACGAGGATTATTGCCTTCACGATGCACATTATCACGGGTGTTGATTTAATGGTGACTCAGCGGTCTCACATACTCCATTGATATTCTCAACATTCTCGGATGTCATTTTCGAATCTTGCCACAAAACAAGGGTTTATTGACATGTAACATATTATCACTATACTCTGATCGACCAATTAAATATCAAATAAACTTAGGTAGGTCATACTAGCGAAGAATTCCCCATCTCTCCCCTCCTAGTTCTAGTCTCACATCTTAGCGAGGGATCATATCCTAGCTTTGATACTAACCTGTGATTTGACCCCAAAATAGGTATACATCACCTATTCTAAGTCGCCAAATACATAGTACAGAATACAAATACAACCTTAAATATACAACATGAGCTGTGAGTTTTAATTCAAATATTATTTTCTAAACAGTATTCAAACTCAAAATAAGTCCTCAATACATTTATTATCAAACTATTTCATAGAATAGTGAGGACTACTAATGCTATCATCTGGACCGTCACTCCGTTCCCCAACTAGTCCCTGCTACGTTCTCATTTCCTGAAGAGAACAATAAAAGCAAAAGGGTGAGCTCAACTAGCCCAGTAAAAAATATTATGACTAAGATAATGCAGAATAAATTATCATTAGCCTTCAACAGTGTTAAACTGATAAAATATAACAAACATCAAGTTTAACTACAGCGGAACAAGCAATCCATTAGAAGAGTCAAGTAGAGAATAAAATCTATTATCTTCTATGATTTAAAAGGTATTTCATTTCTTTTATCGCTGAGACTCAGCTTAATAAATAATCCATATCATCCCTGCACTACGGCCAAGGATATTCATTAGTATCACGACCACAAATTATCCATGCACTACGGGCCAAGGATATTCGTGTATTCATCAATGGTCATGATCATGCTAACAACTGTCCATCAATGCACTACGGGCCAATGAGGACTTTTACTTCATCATTTATAACATTACGGTCATGATTATACCGATTAATCACTGGTCATAATCATACCAAGTCCATCTATGCACTACAGGCCACAGATGACTTTTAACATAATATAAACATGAGGATGATACCAATGATATAAGAATTCAATAAAACAAGTTCAAGAATTAATTTATCCAGGAACCAATAACGTCCAAATTGTCAACATGATACTTTTTTGTGGAGTAAAATTCAAGAATGTTCAGAAGAATATTTCCATGAAAAGATACTGGATGAAGTGCAAATACCAAGGATATTCCACTAATTTCATAGAGTATAGAAGTCAAAGCTTTAACCAACTGAGTATAATAACGAATGGAATAACAAAAGAATTCACCAAGCATGCGATAGAAGCCTTACAGACGGTTATTCCAACGAGAATAATAAATAATGGAACCAGTGTCATGCTTAAACGCACGACGGGATATTCCAATGAATAATAAATAATGGAACCAAGTCAAATACGTAAAAGCCGCAGACGGGATGTTCCAACGAATGATAAATAATGGAACCGAATTCGTGCGTATACTATACGGACGTGATGTTCAAAATGAATATTAAAATGGAATAACAGAAGAATTTTACCATGTATGCGGTACTTCGCATAGCAGGTTATTCTAACATAATGATAAAGAATGGAATAACGGAAGAATTTCACCAAGTATAGGGTAGCAGCGTATCTGAGTTATTCAACGAATAATAAAGAATGGAATAACAAATTCTCTTCATGAATAAGAAAGAAATAATACCCTTACCATAGTAGGAGATTGGATCTTTAATAGTGTAGTAATGAATACTCTTCTTCTTTCTCTCTTATTCTCTTTATACTTTCCTCTCTATAAGCTTGAATGAATTAAGTGAAAATAATGAAGAAATGAGCTTATTTATAAAGCTTGGCAAAATAAGGGTAAAATAGTCTTTTCGCCATAATTTATGACATCACCGCTGACGTCATCGATCATAATACATCATTGCATACCTCATCGTCTGATAACATCATCACTTACCTCATCGTCCGATGACATCATCGCTTGCATCACAGGAATTCAAATTCAATTTGTTCTCTTTCACCTCCTTTTACTTTTATACCATAAATTTACTATAATAATGCTACCATTCAAATTATAAAAAACGTACTATTATATAATCGCATCATACTACTATAATATAATATTATAATAATATATTTGAATGAATTATTTTATCAGAAAAGATAAAATACCAACTTTCAACAAATGTCACATGCTAAAAATTCTTCAGTTTAAATTCTCTTCGAATAAATATTTTCTTATCTATCATTTGTGTCCACATAAAATAAATATTTCCTTATCATATAAATCAATAATTAATTATTCACAAATAATATTACGTAATCACAATAATGACAACCAGTAGTTCCCCGAGAAAGAGGGACTTTCTAATAAGGATTTTCCTTCTTGGCGACGCACAATTAGGTGACCAAACCTCTCCTCGATGAACTTTCTAGACATTTGCGATAATGCTTTATCTAATAATATTATTCAAATAATATGAATTATTGATCGATAATGGGAAATCTTTGTGCGATGACAATTATTGAAACAATAATAATATAAAATATCAACGCAGATTATTGAACCAATAAAATAAAATATTGAGCAATAATTCTTTCGTAACAATTATTGAATGAATAGTGCCTTCTTACATAAGAATCAATAATTCAAAAATCTTGCGCACAATCTTGTGTCTTCTTGTGCAACAACGCCATTATTCGTATTTTAAACACCGGATATTCAACGAAGTTAACGGTAAAACTTTTTCATAGTTATTTTATAAAAAATAATTTTATCGTTTTCTCAATCCGATGATAATTACATTTGTGGGGTCCACCAATGATTATTAATGTTTTATGCGAATATTCTATGTTAAAACGAATATTCTCCTAATAATCGAATATTATATAACAACTTGCGTACTTTGCAAAATTTATAAATATTACCCACAACTATAACATTATATCAAATTCATTCCATAATATTCAAAAATGATATTTATAGAAAATTCATTTTTATTCATAAAAGTTGGGGTCTTACAATTAGCATAAAGTTTGTTTTTGAGTAAGTTGATCAATTGATAGAGTACTGACACACATATAAGACTCTATGTGTACTAATATTCTATTAATCAATTAATCAACTTATCATAAAACAAAATTTATGCTGACCGGATCAAAATTAATCAACTAATATTTTTTTAAATGACGGAGGAGTATATTTTAACTTCAAAATGGATCGAAAGCCCCAATAGTCAATAAACATACAAGTTCTAATGTTTCAAAAAATCAAAACAAAAAAAAAGTACTAAAACAAGGAGGACATAACCGTCCACATAACATCAAAAGAAGGAAATTTCCGAAAAAGGAAGTAGGTTATTAAAATACCCAGAGCGCACGCGTCTATGATCTATACGGCTAAAAACCAACCAATTATAGTACACATCTGTTTAGCGGTTTAGCACACAATATCCACAAAAACCACTAGTGGTTTTAGTATATTACCGGTTTCAAAAACAAACTTCATCTCTCTTCTCATCAAATATAATCCTTAAACAGACAGACTTTCCTCGTACAATCCATAAACAGACAGACTTCCGCTACTCCCTAGCTCCTTTTGGCTTTTGTCTCCATCAAAACCACCATCAAAGTAAGTTTCTTATTTCTCTCTCCTCTTTTTCTCTCTCTAAAACAGTTTTATTTAAAAAAAATTTGTTGAACAGTTTAATTTCTAGTAGTAGCTCCATTTTCTTCATTTCGATTCTCTCTCACACACAAAACACACACTCATCAAAAATTTCTCTCTAACAACGCGCTGCATATTTCAAATAATTCTCTCTCGTTATGGATTTTTCTCTCTCACACACATTAACACAAACACTTGTGATGATACTGATATTATTATTTCTCTCTCTCTCTCTCTCTCTCTCTCTCTATATATATATATATATATATATATATATATAGGTAATTGAGAATGGGGAGAGGGAAGATTGTGATCAGGAGAATCGATAATTCCACGAGCAGGCAAGTTACCTTTTCGAAGAGGAGGAATGGATTATTGAAGAAGGCCAAGGAGCTTACCATCTTATGCGATGCGGAGGTTGGAGTCATGATCTTCTCTAGCACCGGAAAGCTTTACGAATTTGCTAGCACCAGGTCTTATTTTCTAATCTCATCTATATCGTTAGCTAGAATTAAATATTAATACATGTGTTTTTCGTATTTTGCATATTTTTTAATTTAAACACAAACTAGTAACTTTTAATTTTACCTGAAATTAATCATGTGGCATTTCTCAATATTTTGATGTATATATATATACCTGATTGAATGTGGATGGATTAAAGAAATTTCAATCACAGCAAAATATATACGTAGGCTGTTATGCTAATTTGGATAATCTAACTAACTACATTTTTGTGTTTGTGTTAGTTTATGTGCTTAATTATATAAGAAGCTTGGGATTAGGAATTACTCATTAATTAGAATTGCATAATAGTACTTATAATTTCTAGGTTTTGCAAGTAAAGCTCCCATTTTCTCGGAGGTACAAGGTTTGGAGCCTATATATATATCATGATCAGTACATCAATATATGGATTTAATTTAAAGATCGATAAGACATTACATGAAGTGAGGGGGAGCTCACAATATTTAGGGTAATTGACTAGTTTAGTGAGTAATGAATGCTATATATGATTGATTCAAGGAGTTCAATTAGTTAGTGCTGAGTACAATGGAATCTTATTTCATCTTTGTTCTATGGAGCAAGTTGATTGAGTTTGACATATATTTATGCAAATTATACTAAGATCTGGCAATTAATAATGGATTTTGTAGTCGGTATCAGAAATTCAGAATGTTGTTACATTATATATATTAGATATCTTAATTCACAAAAGACCAAAATAAAAATATAAATATAAAGTACAGATATATATTAGTACCTCGTTATGTTAGGACTAAGATGGATGTAAGAATAAAAGAGATTAAAATAGATAATACGACTAAAAGCCACAAACATAAACACGATGCTTAAAATTCAATAATATCAATTATTTAATAATTCATAATAATTATGGGTTACATATGTTTATATAAAAATAGGAAAATTAGCCTTAAAACTTGGAGGTTAAGTAAAATATTAAGCAACCTAGTTAAATAAGAAAATAAAATTCTAGTAATTATTTACTATCTTAAATAATTAATATTCTAGAGTATTTTACTAATATAACTTAATATATATCCTAATCTTATCTAGCTACTAAATAAGCTAATTACATTGAAATCATCCATAAATAATAATATATAATAATAACCCAATAATATTAAATTTTTTTTACTTTCATACTCATCATTCTTCTCTCCTTTAAAAAAACTCGTCCTCGAGTTTTAAAGTATAAAAGAATCCACAGTCCACGATCCGAACTTCAAACATTGCAAGAAATTTTGGTCTTCCTTGTAGACATATTGACAAGTAGAAAACAATAATTAAGGAAAAATGTTATTAAACCCGAACCGGCCCGCCGGTCCAACCGATAAAAATCAAAATTGGTTGGCTCTCCATCCAGTTCAACTGATCGATTTTATTGATTTGGTCAAAAATTGGTTGACTCGGTTGACCATCGGTCCTACCGGCAAAACCGATTAATTGAACTAGTGAATCGGTTTATTTTTTTTTATACCAAAAAGTTTTAATATTAAAATTAACCAATATTGTAACTCAATTTTATTATGTTTTAATTCATAAAAAAATGAGATTTTTTAAAATTTTATTAATTACTAATAATATATATTTTTATATATTAATGACGTCACTAAGTCAATAATAGTTCGACCACTGATTTGACCAATGACCTATTCATCCGGTACCTTTTTGGTTAGATGACCAATCTGGGGTCTGAAAACCTTTAGAAGGAGTATACTTCTTTGTATTGCATCTTGTTAGAGCTCTTGTTGATAACGAAATCAACGAATTGATCGTTGGTTTCTTCATATAAATTATCAAGTTGCTTTAAGAATGCATCTGCTCGCTCTCGCTGGTTATATCCTCAACTTCAACTTTATCTTCATCCACTACAACAAAAAAAGGATATTTTCGACGGAATGTTCCGTCGACAATAAGGGTATTCCGTCAAGGAAAACCTTATTTGCGACGGAATATTTGGTCGAAAATTCGGTCGTATATAAGCACGTCGAAATTAAGTCCGTCGATTTTTCGGTCGGGAATACTTAGAGTCGACGGACGTATTATCGACCGACAATTCAGTCGGAGTTAGTATATCCATGACTGAAAAGTGTCTATCGAGGATATTCGGTCGATGCTAAGCATGCCACGTGGCAGCCTGATAAAATTGGAAAAACACCTTAAACTCGACGAAATTCTGTCGATTATATAACTAGTCCGTCGAGGATATTCGGTCGATGATAGGTATGCCACGTGGCAGTCTGCTAAGAATGGGAAACACCTTAACCTCGACGGATATCCGTCGAGAATACAACCATTCCGTCGAGGATACTATTTTTTTTAAATATTTTATTTGTTTTTGCAATATCCAGGAATTTAACCCACATCTTGTACCTGTACCTGTTTTCCCAACATCACATACACAAGCTAAATTAAGCTAAATGTCAAAAACATCTCATTACTACTAGCATAACCGCAACAAACCAAAGTAATGAAGTGTAAAACCGCATTAATCAAAGTAAATTAAACTAAGGTAAATTACAAAAGATCCCATTAAGGGAAACTAAACTATAACAAACATCCCATTAAGCTAAATTAAACTAAGTGTCAAACCGCAACAAAATCAAAGTAATGATAATGTTTAAACTACAATATGTACGTCAAAAGTTATGTAAAATACAAAAGAATTTAAACTACAAAAGAATGTAAACTAAGTCAGCTAGTAGAGCCCCGGTGTGAGGAGGATCATCGGTGAGCGTCGTATTTAACTACGGAGTATGAAAATCGCCTTCATCGTCATCCTGCTCGTCAGTCCACTCATAACCTTGTTGATATAATATAATGTAACTCATTAGTCCATATATATGATTCAGTTAAAGATAACTAAATGAAAATTAAATAACATGCAGAATATATATTTGTATTTATAACGAAATATACCGACGAAAGATTATTGACTCACTCAACATCGGCTCAAACGCATCCTCGACTAAGGTAACCACCATCCGAAACGATCTCAATCGCGATCGCGCCCATCTGCTTCCGGAGGATACCCGTACTCTGCGATGGCACCACCATACAACGGCGTCGCCTTAATTGATGGAGGCGAGAACGGTGAAAGGGTCTGACGATGGAACAATGGATCGGTCTCAAACCTCTTCGACCTGCATGCTCATAACATCATTGGAACAAAGCATCATCTAAGCCACCAGTATGTGATGGTCCCACGGGGGCTCTCCGGGACGCAGACAATTTGCTAAGCCTACAAAAATAAATATAACATGAATAATATTACAAGTTTACTTTATTCATAAACACGAAATAAACACAAATATTATACCTCCACAGCGATGTATAGCTAAATTTGGTATCCTCGGTAACCCCCAAAGACTCGACACCGTGGAAGATAAGTATTAGTGGGAGTATCCCGAGGCGCGACCCAAAGAGCCGTCTCCTCGTCTGATACAACCAACTCATCATCAAGACGACCAGATTTAATCCCCGACCTCATTCCGACTTAGAGCGGTTATGCTTCGTTCATGACTACATCGTCAAAGTACAACGAAGCGTAAGTTAATGACAAGCTTCTTCTTCCAGATAGCGTTCAAAGAATAGAACCCTCTACGTGCGCTTTGTTTTTAACTTTCTGCTTTAATCGACACATATACCTGAAATATGAAAGTATGTGATATATATTACCTGATAAGTTAAATATAATGATGACGAATATTGCACAATGTATGTGATATTACCTCTCAAATGGATACATCCATCGATATTGCACCGGTCCTCCAAGCTTAAGTTCATATGGCAGATGAATAGGCAAATGCTCTATGATGTCAAAGAACCCCGGTGGTAAAATCATTTCGAGCTTGCACATTGTCAACACTATGTTTTTCGAAGTTGTACTATTCTCGAGAGAATTATGAACGACTGAATATTCCGTCAACAATAATTTAATCCCGAGCGAAGTCATTCAGTCGACCTTAATTCCGTCGTAAATAGTCCTATTTCTTGTAGTGATCATATAACTTGTAATTGAGTTGCGAAATTTTTTCATTCAACTCTTTCACTCCATCTTGTTGAACTTCCTCCTTAATTAGGCTTGAATGAAATTAATTTGATATATATATATATATATATATATATATATATATATAGTATAATGTTCATGTTTAAAAGAGTATATATATCGCATTCTTCATGATCCATAACTAAGCAATCCAATATTGACCAAATAAAATTTGTTCAACATTCATGAGTATAACATCGCACTATACTAAATTAGAATATGTGTGCATCTGGATATGAACTAAACATCTTTTTGTAACATGAAAAGGATAATAAAATTACCTAGCGAAGAAATAGTGTAAGACCTTTAATTTTTCTATCGCACGTGAAGACACAATATCGATTGCACATTCTTCTTCAATGATAATTTTAAACTGTTTTCCTCCACAACGAAGAAAAGTATAAAAAGTAGTGTCACGCTTTGAAGAATCCTCTGTGCAAAGTTTTGGGATATCCAGTTCCATGCTAAATTGACCAAATTACAATTTTGAGGGTTGATTTGAAATTTTCAAAAACCTCAAAGATTGATTTGAAATTTTAAAAAACTTTGGGAGCTGTATTGAAAATTTTAGAAATTTTGGGATACCAAACTGTATTTTTGCCAAAGTTTATTTTTTGGGATAGATTTGACACTATCCGTTTTTGTATGGGATGTTGACTCTCTAGTGAACGTGACAAATTGATGGAGACCAGAAAATTAGAGTAAAAAATAATTGAGTGAAATTAAAATATATGAGGAAGAATTTTATTAACCCAAATTATTTTTTACAACCAATATATATAAGAAAGAATTCGGTCTTTGGCCTGTTTTTTTTATAATAAAAAATATATTATAAATTTTGGGCTTTTGATACTATTATTATGATATATGTTGGACAAGATAAGAAAAACCTAATACTAGTAGGCTAAGTAAACTATTAAATAACCTATTAAGTATATAAGGTCCTAGTAATTATTTATTACCTTTAATAATTAATATTCTAAAGTATTCTACTTATATATATATATATATATATATATATATATATATATATATACATACATCTGATTCTGTTTTCAGAAATGAACTTTAAAAGAAGCGATCAAAGGCAGAATCGTCGTCTTTGGTGTATATACATGGCGACAGTTCGATCCGTCGCCATAGCCATGTAGTCTTTGGCGGCCAATTGAACCGTCGTCATAGACACCAAAGACGAGTTAAATCTTTTTAGTCGCTTTTTTAAGGATTCGTTTTAAAAGCATCTCCGTATATATATATATATATATATATATATCTGAGAAAGGATCAAGTAGAATTCTTAAATAGCGAATGCCTTAAATAATAGAAATTTATCAAAGCGACGTAGTTTTGATAAGACGCGATGGCATTTTTGTAAATACGGCGGTGGCATGGTATTTACAAAATGTCATCAGCCTTATCAAAAAAACTCGTCGTTGATAAAAGTTCTATTATTTAAGAGAAATTCTACTTAAGAAGGTCTCTTGATCCTCTCTCTCTCTCTCTATATATATATATATATCTTCTTCCTATCCGGACTCTCGCATTTTCTTAAAATGCGGATTTTTTTTTTTTGCTTTTTTTTTTAAAACAACTAAAAAAAATTTAATATTTATGGAAGTGAAATTTTTACATAATCGATTATTTTGGGTGTGATTTGGATACATATACATATAACAAAGCGGTATGTATCCAAATCACACCCAAAATATCAGACATGTAAAATTTCACTTCCATAAAATATTAAACTTTTTTTAGTTGTTTTAAAAAAAAAACAAAATAAAATTTAAAAGTCCGCATTTTAACATTGTCCGGACTCCCGGACAGGATCCTTCTCCTATATATATATATATATATATATATATATATATCTGATCTGGATCAGTCATCGTACTTTATTTATACTTACTCACCATATCATCCCTTTTAGGCGACGGTTTAGGTCATATAATTGTTGTCTATACTTTTAGCGACGGACAACATATAAGCGTCATTAAAAGTATAGATTTATTTATATAACCAAAACCGTCGATTAAAAGGGGGTAAAGACGTGAGTAAAGTAAAGTATGTCTTGATCACTATATATATATATATATATATATATATATATATATATATATATATATAACCTTTTCTACTAAATAAATTAATTACATTGAAATTATCTATAAATAATATTACAATAATATTTATAAAAAAAATCGCTTCCATCGATCCTCATCATTTGGTGTAGGTAATCTGTGGTTGTCATCTACAATAATAATATGGGTCAATAATCATTAAAAACATGTGAGGAATAAAGATAGTGAAGATTGAAAGAATTAAACTCAAATTTCGTGAATAATACTGATGAATAAGATATTTGCGCTTATTAAGGGTGAATGTGTGAGTCGCTAAATGATAATTAAAGATTATGGAGATGATAATGTAGATGAAGACAACGATGATGTTACTGGCCTATTGCTAATGAAGATGTGGATGATGTGGTTGAAGATGAAGATGATACTGATGAAGTTGCATGATGATGCTTTTGAAGATAATGATAATAATGACAATGAATTATGATAAATTCAAAGTAATTAAGAATTTGAGTAGAGTGAGTAACTGTTATAATGATGACAGATCTAAATGTAATGCGAATCAAGAGATGAATTATTAATAACTCAAATCCTATTAATTTTGAAAGTCAATATCTTATTTTTAGTAGAAATGTTTTTTGGAATAAGTTTTTTATAAATAAAATATTACTATTATTATATCATATTCTTTTTTTGAATAAGAAAAAGAAATCTCGATATAGCTAGTAATGTCGCCTTATGATTAGGTGTTGAAGTGTAATACAACAAAAATTATGTAAAATTATTGATGAGAGAAGGTGTAAATAGATTTTTGGGTTTGTGTGAAATAAAGGATTTTATTTTTGTAATTTTTATATTTTGTGTAAAAAAAGTTGTAATATTGGAAGAAAAATTTTGTTACTTTTCTTCTTGCAAAAAGTTATAGCGTTGAGATTAATATATAGTGAAATTGTTTGTGAATTAATTCATTCAAATCACGTTAAATCTTTTCTTATTATATATATTTTTACTTTATTATTTTATTTGTGTCGACTTAACTCCCACAAACTCAACATCACAACTACTTTTAGAACAAAATAAAAACAAAAAAAATATCTCTCACACCAACACAATAATTAGTTATATCCTATTCAATTCTCTAGTTCTCTAGGGTATTTTAAACTTTGATTGTTTTCAATAATTAAATTGCAAACACGTAGTGGGGCATGTAAGTCAGAGAATTATTAGAGCATGTGGCTTCGAACCATCGTGTCGAGGGTTTAAATTCCTCTTCGCCCACAACCCAATAAGTGAATTGAAAATTAAATCTAGATTCTCACTTAAATTGCCCCATCTATCATTTTGAGAAAACATTTACACTACAAAAAAATAGTTTAACTCCGACGGAAATACCTCCGACAGAATACATTCAATCGAGATTAGTCTATTTTTGACTGATTATTCAGTCGAGAATAGTTCAATCGTACATAAAGCATTTTCGACGGACTTCTGTCGAAAACACAGCACGTCATGGCGCCAAACTCTCCCGCCAGAACCAACACTACGGTCGACGGAATATCCTGTTACTGCCGACAGAATTCAGTCGATTTTATCCTAAACCCGACGGACTTAAGATCGATGGAATTTCGTCGATTTTATCTTTTAAAACCTAACAGTCTGTTACGCTCCCCTCATTTCATTTCTGCCTCTTTAATTTCCCTCTCCCTCACAGAGCAACTCCCTCACTTCCTCTCCGGCCGTCTACTAATTAGTTATAAACTCCAATTTGAACATGAGGAGCACGCCATGTTTAACGGCATTACTAGTTTACTACCCTCACTATAATTTCCTTTCATTAGTCGATATAGGACTCGATCTTATGTCATATTCTAGTAATATTTCTATTGCGAATATATATGACTCCTCCCAAATACTATTTTTATTTAAAATAAAAATCATTTTCTAATAAAATTCTTACTAAAAATCCGACTCTTTCTATAATCAATAGACTTATATTTCTCATAGGATTTGAGAAATTTCCTAATATTCTCTCTTCTTCTACTTAAATTCTCAAATAAGTCAATCTCATCCTTGAACTTCACTAGGTACTACTCTTCTTGATTTACTTCATGTTTGTCTAACAAATAAATAAATTAGATTTTCTTGTATCTTGAAAATTTGTTTGTTAATTAATTTTTCTTGTGAACTTTGTATAGGAATTTTCTTAACCCGCATAAGTATATCCACGTGGAGGATAATATATTCTCATGAATTAACTATTGTTACACGAGACATAACACACATTTTCAAGGGTTTCTAGCAATACTATCCATCATTAAACTAACTTTGAGACAAATAGTTTTAACACATTTATCTTCACTTTCTCTTTATATATTTGGTAGATTAATATAGTATGTATATCCCCATCATCCGTCGTCAGAGCCCTTTTTTCTTGATTAACATATGACTTCTCAAATGCATTATATCCCTTTTTTCTTCATCTTATTCCAAATTAAAATGACATATTGTAATTATAACATCATCATCATTTGAAAGAAATTATAAATATTATCGCGATAAGTCATTTTTAAGCTTACCTGATCGACTTATTAAGCTTAATTGTGCATTAAATATATATTAGAATTCAACATCCATTTTAATAATCATAATTATCCTTAGTCATTAATTAGAACATTAGCATGCATAATTAAAAACTAAATTAATTATCATCTTCACTTTATCTTAATTTCACCTTTAGCACTTTTTGAAATTTCTTGAAACTCATCATCATGCTCTTCATTGAATAACTATTGAATTTTATTTAATGTTACTATATATATTATTTTTTTAAGAAAAAAAATAAACTTTAGGAATTCAATAATTTGTCATGACTTAGTGGACCAAGCAGGACTCCGATTTAGATCCAGGTGTGACGAGTTTGAAATTTTTTCTATACTTGATTGTATGCTTTACGAGAACATCACAAAATCAAGTCAAAAGAAATTGTGTACGCCCAATCTCACATGGAAATAATGTGTGTTGATTGTATGTATATAAAGCTCCATTCTACTATTATTGGCTACTACTGCCTCTTCATAACTTCCAAGCAGCGGCGAAGCCATGATTTTGTGTCAGTTGGATCGAAATTATTACCGAGTTACAAATAAGTTGGTGGAGGTTTGGGGACAGCGCTCCCGAGCCAATTTTTTTTAATATTTTATACTTTCGAGTATATATATATATATAAATATAATGAGTAATAATATATAGTATATATACACTATATTGACTCATACTAGACTTTTTTAATCACAATTGTTCATAAGTAAGTAATTCATTATTTATTTTTAAAATAATATAAATTAAATTATTATTTAATTTAAAATATTATAGAGAGATACATATATTAAGAGAATATGAGTCATATGTGATTAAAATTTGATTGACAAAGTTATAAATTTTCAATTTGACCCCGTATAATAGAAAATTTATAAAATTTTAGTGGGGTCAATTTATATATAATACTTAAAAATTTTAAAATTTACCTTACATTATAAATTTTTTTTTTTTTCCAGTGGTGGTGATTGACCCCATATCACTCCATGTGGCTTCGCTACTACTTCCAAGTGGGAGTTGATACTAGTATAAGACGGATCCGGATCCTCTATGAGAATTTTTCTAAAGATCTTGTGAGAGTTTTATTGTGGGGTTGACAACACAGCAAAAAGAAGATCCAATGGTTCATAACTCTTTTCCTTGTTTGTGTATCAAAAGGACGTTGTTTTGATAAGAATTTTTTTTTAAATTGACAAAAAATTGAAAGCCACCAAACGCCGTTACTTCGTTTTTCCGTTTTCTTCTCCTTTCCTTCTTTGCTTCGTTTCTTGTTTTTCTCAGAGCACGCCAATGTTTAGGATTAGCCAAATTTCTATTGTTTTTTTCTCTTTATTCAAATTTTCCCCAGATTTGTTTAACCCAATTTTTTTTTCTTTAAATTTTTTCAATTGGCTTAAAGAATCACAATGGAAACTAAATTTTTTTAATAGGATAAAAATTGTTCGTTGGATTTATTTTTGTGAAGAGCTAAGAATAATATTATTAGCTTTTGACAAAGATACAAAAATTAATAACCCTATCGATTCCAAAGCACCAAAAAAATGATTAATAAAACGTCCCAACTGGATTAACACTCAACCCATTACAATCATGAAAAAAGTCATGCCGCTCATAACTAACAAGAATTAGCAAACAAACGAAGTCAACTTGTAAAAAAAATCATGTCAAAACGACGTCATTTTGATACACAGACAAGGAAATGAGTTGTGAATCATTGGATCTCATTTTTAATGTGTTGTCAACCTCAAAATTCTCACAAAATCCTCACAGAGAAATCCTCAGAGGATCCGGATCGGTTATCCAACCGGAAAAGTTATTAGGTGTTATTGACCCAATAACGTTATTAATATGTAATAAATAATAAACAATTAAATATATTAATTAATATATATTATATATAATATTTAATAAATATATAAAATCAATCAATTTATCTACAAAAAAAATGAAACCTATGTTTACTTTATACAATTCAAATAAATACTAAATTTATATAAAAAGAAAGATAGTAAATCATGATCATAACTCAAAACTCAAGACTCTAATAGTAATAAAATCAAACACAAATAATAAACATCTCTATGATACATTCAATCAAATTCAAAAAGGCTTAAATTAGCAACAAAAAAAAAAGTAGCAAACTGGTGACCCGGTTACCGCGTTTTGACCAAAAACAATTTTTTTGTTAGAACTGAACCGGATTCCGACTGTTTTCGATTTTTATAGGTCGAAACGAGTTTAATTACCAAGATAACCCGGCTAGTACTCTTAAAATGTTCTCAAGAAAAAAGTAACTTGTACTCTTAGAAATGTTTCTGTATTCTACAAAGACATTACACTTCTGAATTCTTAATATAAGGCACGACTAAGAGACATTGTTGACACGTACCATCGAAAAAATATACTTATTTACATGACTATAATACCTAATAATATCAAATCAAATAAAATTTTAAAAAAAACTCATATTGCATATTTACATCCATACGATTGGATGGTTAATTGAATGGCCAAAGAAGCTATAAGGAATAACTTGACTAACAATTTGTTACTTTCTTTAGTTAAGAAAAATGGAATGGAAATGAGGAAGAAAGAGATTTAAATCGTATATGAGCACTATTACAAATGAAAATAGTATTTAAAATCTCTCAATTTTTGTTGTTATTCCTAATCTATTACATTAGAGAAGGCCAAGGGTTAAGATCAAATTTAACAACAACAAAAAAAACTAAAATCGACAATCTAAAAAAATTCAAAAATATAAAATAATAATCACATGAATAAACCTAGAATATTATTCAAAAACTCTAAAGAAAATTTTAGAAAATTAATGAACGCCTCGAGGGTGTCAAAGAAGCAATGACATTATACTTAAAAACAACTTAATTAATTTTCTCTCTCTCTCAACTAATTTTAACTTTTTTAAAAAGCAACATATTGAAGAAGAAACCTATCTACCGTACTCTATACCTTTGACCTGCACTTAACCAAAATGACAAAAAAAAAAGCCCCAAATTAAACATCTAGTTTTAATTTATTTATTTTTGGTCAAATCAACTATTTAAAAAAAAATTATGTACCATTTTTATGCTAAAATATAGGTGATGAAATTATAACAAAACGAAAGTATATAAAATTTGCTACCAACCCCAGTTTTTATAATTTAAAACATATATTTATATATGCTTAATCATTAATTCAAAAATTGGTCAATTTGAACCCAAAAAAAAAGTTGAAACTTGGACATTTAATTTGGGATGGAGGGAGTTATTATATGAAGCCATTCATTACTAACTTGGATTTTCTATGACAATACGAGTTATATAAAATCGTCATAACTATCATATGGGATGGAAAAAATCACAGAAATCACTAAGAACAATAACCATTTGCTAGTGATATACTTTACACATCCATACATACATACAACTTAAAAAAAATCCATGTG
Organism: Panax quinquefolius; assembly: GCA_020205615.1. Lineage (NCBI taxonomy): Eukaryota > Viridiplantae > Streptophyta > Magnoliopsida > Apiales > Araliaceae > Panax > Panax quinquefolius. Next base: position 16,328,923 of record CM035170.1, on the reverse strand, counting down.
TTCAGTTTATGTGATCATAGTGACCTGAACGTTCAACTAGCTTAATCTAGGGTAAAGAAAATTGGCAAAATATTCGTATTTGGTGAAATCCTGCTCCAGATCATCAATAAGCAGCTAATTACACCATTTTCCCCCCTTCTTGCAAAGAGAGGGAGAGGGAATTAAACTAGCAATCTACATGTACCACCAAGTACAGATTCTTTATACACGTCTACTTTTACATTTCAAGTCCACGCCAAAACAAGTTTGTCAGTTGAAACAATGAAAAAACTTCCTTCACAAGTGCACCTTAACATCAAGTGTCAAGAAACAGAAAGAAAAAACAAAGAAAGAAATCATTTCCAAAGGATCAATAAGATGATGTATTATATCAACATTTCTTCATAATGACCAATGCTAGACATCCATGATCCATGCACAAATTTTAAACAAATAATGTACAAGACTCATGGTAGCCTGACAGTATTTAATGCTTCTTCTAGCAGCATGAAGTCGGTGATTGATCGGTACAACAAAGCCAAAGAGGAACATAACCCACTGGCAAACCAAACTTCTGAGGTCAAGGTACTCTTTAATACCTAGTCCTCCACCATTCATTTGTTTAAGAAAAGGCATTTCTGAATTTTATTCCCTGTTTCAAGCGTGTAACTATTAATTATGCTTTATAAACTAGGCTTTTTAATGCTAGGATCCATAAACTCCTATTTTTGGAGCATTTCAAATCTCAAAATACCAGCTTGTATCAAGGTATAAACAGGAATAGTAAGATGCTTAAAGAAATGGATTAAGCAGCTTAATTACTCCTACCACTCTGTGGGTGTTCGTATGGTAGGTAAAGTAAACTAACTCCCAAACAATATATAGGAGAATTATCCATAGACACAGTTAGTTGCTAGTCAATGTCTGACATATAATATGATGAAAGATATTTTACACGAGCCGTTTGGACAAGTGAATTAAAATCGCCCGACATATGTAAATGTTTGGCTACCAATACCAACTAGCTGTGGCTATGGATCATCCATAGTTGCAGTTAGTTGCTAGCCAATATTCAGCATATAATTTGTCAGACAATATTATACACTAGCCCTTTGACATACAGTATGACGAATAAGTGGGAAAAAGAATCGTCTGACATATTATATATTGGACATCGACTACCAACTAGTTCTGGTTATGGATCATGCACTATATACTTATATAGTGATCCAGGTTCAAAGTTGGACCAAGAACATTAACCATCCAACTCATCTAAAACCGATCATTAAAGATTTAAACGACTCAAATCTAACCCCGTCCACACAATAATATTGAGGATGTACAAACTATATTGTGGGCGAAGGCCCGTGAAAGAAAAGGACCTAAATGCCTTTTTTGAAAAATAGTCAATCCGCATAATAACCGTGCGGACTGTTTAAGCATCAGACTTCCGACCATTAATGGGATATATCTCAATATCTGTTTCAATTTGAAATTGAAATTGAAATATCTACACACCCAACCCCAAGAAATACTAATCAAAGGCAGCAAAGGTAATTGTCAATTGGTTAGCGGAAGTAAACCTCCTTTGGACTTGGGGCGAAGGATGGTGCCACCTCTGTCCTCGAGTTATACCATTGGGAATATCCTTTGGAAGGTGATCACACCCTGCAATAGCAATTCAGATAAGGAATTGAATGGAATGGGTGGGTTACTAAGAAGGGCAATGGAGAAAACCAGGTACACATGTCAAAGCTGCAACAAATAAATTCAAATGGAGGGAACCTGCCATGCCCATGCCCATGCCCATGCCCATGTAGTTCGAGTGTTTTGATAAGGAATTGAGTACTCATTACTGAGAAGTGATGATGTTGATTCAAAATTTGAGAAGTGCACATTATTTTCATTATTGAGAAGTGAAGATGTTGATTCAAAATTGAAGTCACAGAGGTGAAAAAAGTTTATCACGTCCGCACAACTATTGTGCGAACGTACGTATATTAAGGGACAAACTTTCAGCCGCTTTTACTTGCGTCCGCAAAATAGATTGTGGATGGGTGAATATTTACTAACGATGGGTAATTTTGTGTTTTAATCAGTGGGACCCTATCAGCATAATAATTTGTAGACGTCCTTAAAATAATTGTGTGGACATGCCTAATCTTAGGGCATTCAATTTTGTTTTGAATGGTATAAGATGGGTTAGAAGGCTATAGGCTTCCATTCAAAGTATTGATCACTCCCATATATATATATATATATATATATATATATATATATATATATATATACTAGTACTTTCGGTGGCACACGCGATGCGTGTAAATTATGTGGAGTAAAATAGAAATTGTATAAAATATGAAGGACTTAATAGTAAGATTAAAAAAAATTAATATAAAAAAGACAAAATAGGAATTATATTAAAAGTTGAAGGGCATTTTCAAAAAAGGCATAAAACTTCAACATATGTATATATATATATAGGGAACCCATCCGTAGTAACCGGTTAACAACAATATAACAAGAAACAAATTTTCAAATTTTATATACTCATTATTTCACCACATAATAACATGCATATATTTACCTAAAAACAAAACTCACTAATTTTCACCAAAACTCACATGCATATATGTATACACAAACATGGTTGTTAATTTTCTCTAAAAGTTCACATGCATATATTTGCCTACAAGAATTTTTTCAAAATAGAGCACAATATTTATTTATTTTTAAAAATAATCTTACAACAATTCTATGTGGTTGCACCGCTAAGTAGTGGCTGAAAATCCTTGCAATTTGTTGTTACTAGCGGCAAGACTTTCCTCCTTTCTTTCTCCTTTCTCTCTTTTTCTCGGCAACCCAACCAAAAAAGACTAAAACCCAACGACTGGGTAGATCTGAAATAACGTGCTGCTAAAGGCTCTAGCGACGATGAAGAATTGAGGGTAATGTTGTAATTTTTCAAGGTCACTACTCCTCCTAGCAGCAAGAAACAGATTACACGGAGGGTATATAGTTAATTTCTAGGGCCGCTAGAAAGAGTATGTTGCCGCTACTCCTAGCGGCAGGGACTAAGTAGACTCCACTCCCAGTCCTTGGATATCATGATGAACGACTAACGATTTGATTCTTAAAATAGTGTCCGTGGCAAACCGGTTGCCACTTGCCACGGATGGATTTCCATATAAATATACATATTTTTATACCTAACATTTTGAAGACAGAAAATTATATCTTCACTCTGCTTCATCTAAAATAAATGAATAAAAGTTACATCATCGCTATCTTAATGTCTTAATTCACTTTCCTCAGTAATTAAACTATTTAATGGAATTGTCACAAACATCCCTAGCTAGTAAAAAGAACATCGTGGAGGATTGCATAGCAAAATATTGTCTTTTAACTCAAATGTTTCAAACAATAAAGTGGCTAAAATTTAAAGGTACACTAGTTAGTACTAACTGAAGGTAAACCAACAGAAATAGATTTATTGTTAAGAGTCCTTGTCTAGTGCACGTGCACACAAAACTTTGTTTGTGGTTGTTAAATAGCATAAGTAAAAATATAAGGTTCTTTTTGGCTTACTTTGCCCGAGATATAAATTATACAACTATATTTTGATTTAGGTGCTAAAAATTTATCTGACCTTTATGTCATTTGCAAGCATGGTTCAAAGTCACGGTAGCGGCTTATATTTTGAAAGGTAATTTTTTTACTTGGAATCGCTTTCAGACAATACGCACCATTACACTAGTTAAGAGAAATAATGAAAAAATTCTAAATAATAAGAACAAGAAGATGGATCAATTAAGTTCACAAAAAAACTATCTAGTACACATAGCCTTGTCCAAATGATAAAAAAGATCTCGCAGATGTATGTAATGCTACATTACATAAAAATTGAATAGTAAATAATTTAAATATTTTCAAGTTATATTTAACTAGATAGTAATTAATGTATAAAATATATATTTTTATTTCCAAATAAAATGGCTACAATTTTTTTTAAGCTCTAGTTAACCTAGGTATTATATAATATGTAAAATTATTTTTTTGCTAAGTAGTTTAAGTATAATTTTATAAGTTGTATTAACATGAACACTAGTTTTATTTTATCTTTTAATATCAAGTAAGGTGCTAATGAAAATGCAATTAGGTACATTTTTTTTATGTGGTGTTTACCTCCTTTACGCCAAAATATCTCCGCTATTTGGTATGAAACCGCTCCGCTACACCAATACGCCAAAATTTCCCCGAAACATACCCTTTAGATAATCACTGTTTTTCGACTCGGTCAATGTTGTGGTTCGACAAGGGCCGAAACCGCTCCGATACGCCAAAATATCTGCGATATGCCAAAACTTTGAACCATGTTTACAAGTTATGTTTGACTTTTTATCTAGTGAAGAACTTGAACCATGTTTATAAGTTATGTTTGACTTTTTATCTAGTGACAAGATTAACAAAAAGTAGCATATATTTTGTTCCTGAGTTGCCTAATTACTACCCAAAAGAACATCCAGGATATGTGGAGAAATAGAACAGCATATGTTAGCATGTCCGCCATTCAAGTCTGACTATAATTCCAAATAACTAGGCATAAAATTGGGTATTTACTAATAAAATGATAAAATCATAAAACCCATGTCAATAAGGTTGAGGATGAAGATGAACCTTTTGTGTAAAAGACGATCTCATTTCAAGGAACTAAGTTTCATCTAACTAGAGTAAAACAAGGATTCTCGTGACGAGATGGCAAGCAAAAGCATACCGGAATAGAGATTTTTATTCTTAGAAAAAAAAGATATCAAACTCTATATTAATTTTCACCAATTCTATGGGGACTCAAACTTCAGAAAGGTCTCCAAAACGAATTTTTTTTGATGGCGTTCTTAGACAAAGAAAAAAGATATCAGCTTGAAACTGTTAGTAGCATTTGAAATAGTTTTGAAACACAATCTTTTCTCGTGTCTAATTTTCATGTAGAAATACCAATTGAGGAAGGGTTTCTTCAAAATGTACATCTGACTTGAGTAGACTAAGAATGAAACAAAAAGGCTGCGCATGGAATTACAAAGCTTAGATTCCTATTTCCTGCTGAAAGAAAAATAAAATATCATCTATTAAAAGACCCAAAGAAATAAGAAAAAGTGAAACACAAAGATGGCAAAACTGACTCGAGGAAGGGTTTCTTCAAAAATGTACACCTGACTTGAGTAGACTGAGCATGGAACAAAATGTTACTTTGCATGGAATTACAAAGCTTAGATTCCTGCTGGAAGAAAAAAAAAATAATAAAATAAAATAAATATAAATAAATAAAAACTATTGAAAGGCATAAAGGAATAAGAAAAAATGAAACACGGAGATGGGAAAACCATGTTCCTAGATCAACTTGAAACTGTGAGTAGCATTCCACCAACTACCATTTTTCAATTACATCTCTGGCAATAGAATAGTTGGAGAAAGTAGATTCGGGCAATTAAGTACACCCCAAAGAATGTTCTTTAGGAAACGAAATAATCTCAATTTGTCGACAAATCCATTCTGATGGATGTTCTCCACTAACCACAAAGATAAAGGAACTATATTTCATCTTTGGTGACATTGCTTCAGTGATAGGCACATGCTTCTTAGTATTGACTCGTATGGAATTAGCACGACCCGATTATCAAATTCTAGGTGGGAATTATTAACTGTATAATGTTTTAATAACGGCTTGCGCTTTTTTAATGATCTTTTTTATGGTAATGCCAGTGATGATAGGTGGATCTGGTAATTAGTCTGTTCCAATTCTGATAGATGGGGCTGACATGACATTTTCACGATTAAATAATATTTCATTATGGTTGTTGTCACCAAGTCTCTTGCTCCTATTAAGCCCAACCTGGGTAGAAGTGGGTTACGACATTGAGTGGACCGTCTATCCGCCCTTAAGTAGGGTTACCAGCCATTCTGGAGGAGCAGTTGATTCAACAATTTCTAGTCCTCATCTATCTGGTGTTTGATCCATTTTAGGTTTTATCAATTATATAACAATTATCTCCAACACTCGTGGACCTAGAATGACTATGCATAGATCACCCCTAATTGTGTGATCCATTCCAATGACAGCATTCCCACTTTTATTATTACTTTCAGTATTGGCAGGGATAATTAATATGTTATTAACCGATCAAAACTTTAATACAACCTTTTCTAATCCCGCTCGAAGGTTAAACCCCATTTATACTAACTCTTCTTGCGGTTCTTCGGTCATCATTTTTTACAGACTAGAGCGCTAGAAAGAGCAAGTCAATACCACCATTCAAAGAAAGGTTTACCGCGCCCTTTGCGTAAGGAATTTACATAATGGAATATTAAATCCTAGGACCAACTAATGCCTCACGTGCACTCAAACTCATGCACCTTCCAGATTCAACATAGCACTCAAACTCATGCACCTTCCAGAACCAGGGGTCTTCAAGCCTTCTGTGTACGATCAAACCAGCATGCGTCAACAAAAGGATTAGACGTTCCCTCATGCTACGGTTCCTACGGTCCAAACCTGTTGTTGCATTAGATTAGGGATCTAGGCGATAATAGCAGCTTCGCTTCCCAAAGTGCACTGCCCCATTCCTATTCTTCTAGCAAGAAGGACTACCATTAATATGTATTTAATGAAAAACTCATTCTATTAACAACAACGCCCTAGTGACCGTATTATGAACTCAACCCTTGCCACTCATCCTTTTCTATGACCAGGTTTATCTTAGAGAAATGTCTTGAACAACATCTAAAAGGTAGTTTACTTCCTTGGCGCTTGCTTGGTTTCGCTAAGTTACGTGCAAGCTTTTTCTTTGATGTTTCTCTTGGTTGCCTTCTTTTCGAAGCTAGCCTATTTATTGTGCAAGACACTGTCATTCTCCAAGAAAATAGATTTGATGCCAAAAATTGGCCAAGCATTGGATTTCCAACAATAAATATTATTTCTTTGAATGTTGACCCTTTCATCACCCCTTCTACGGTGGTTGCCAAAGCTCCGAGTGAACCCGAAATAGGCCATGGACTTGGATTTACCAAAAGTGGAGCATTCTTTTCGATTTTGTTCCCACGGTAGGTACAATACACTAAACATCAACCCAATTTCAAAAGGATATAATGAAAAAAAAAATAGCTAAGGCTTAGTTCACAAGCCTTTGTCATTGTCAGTCAACTAAGTAGTGCCCGAGGTACCCCCTACGAATTCGTAAATCTGAGGAGCATGCGCCATGTCGCAACAAAAGGATGGTCCCCTATGCATTTCATTCTCTCTCAAAGGGTTCGTGTATAATTATTATGAAGAAATACCAATTTGTTAGTTCCCAGTAGGCACACAATAGATCTAGAATGGGGGGTTCAATAAATCCTTTTTGATTTCAAATACTTTTCCTGTTTATTTTGTATTGCTAATGAATTACATATGATAAACATAAGAATCTTTTCAAGCGCAATGGAATAAGTAAAGATCCCCTTCATTGATATATTCATAAGCATTCATACATTGATCGTGGAGTTAGTTTAATTGTAAGTAGTTAATACATACATATCATTTACAGCGTTAGGTACATAATGTAACTGACAAAAAGTAAATAACTGAATGTAAGAGACACAAGGAATTTTAAGTGGTTCAGAGACTCAAGCTCCTAATCCACTCTTCTGCTTCAACAAACAGGAAATCCACTAAGGAAGGGCATCACCCTGAATCACTAAGATTCCTTCAAGGCCAGCAGCCTTGGAACTCCAATTCACTAAGAACTCTTCAAGCCCAGCAGGCTTGGAACTCCAATTCACTAAGAACTCTTCAAGGCCTACAGCCTTGGAACTCTAGTTTAGTCCCTTGGACAAGGACCCTTCTGGCCCTGGCTCTTTGTTGTTGTTGTAGTCGTTGTTGGTGCTTTGCTACTAAGATGTCTTGAAGCTTGAACATCTTTTGTACTTAGCAGCTTGACGTGGTCCTCTTTACATTCTGCGTAGAGTTTAGACCACTTCTTCTCTAGTGCAGCTGATCTTCATACTGTTCATCTCATCTTCATCCGATGTCAGCTGTGCACCATCACCATTTATGTTTACTAAGTCTTTGAACTTTTGGTAGACTTCGTCTGGCACTTAGCATTCCTTGAACCCTTCTTGAATGGTATGCAAACATGGTTCTGCATATGTTCTGTTTCAAATTTTAGTTCATGGTGATTCGTAGAGTGGCTCTCTGGATCTTCTTTGTACTCTGCCACTTTTCTGAATGCTATCTTCTTTTCCTTCTCGGCTCTCAGCTTAGCGGCCATTTTCAGTGGCATTCTCATCCTTGTTGAGTGAAGCTTTAGTATGTTCAAGTCCTTCTCCAAATCTGCTTCACTTCCACCTTCGTAATCTCACTGCCACTAAGACTTGTGGAACTCGTAGAGTCAACAATATAACATTCCAATAACTCAAACGATTTTTCTCCTCAGCAACCCTTTGATCTTTGAAACTCTAGCTGATATATACTCCTTCACAATCTTCCTGTTAGAATATAGCCGTTGGGAGCTATTTGAATTGCTTCGCAGATCTCAAGTTATTTGGTGCAAACTGTTTAATGTGACGTGACAGCTCCTTTATGACTTTAGTGACACAGCAGTCTTCTACCTTACCTACAGCCTCATAGTTGTCACTTTTCCGTGTCAGGCTGGTAGTCACCTTTATTTCCTCTTTCTGACTTCTCGATCATAATATAAGAAATTGTCCTTTTGCATCGATGCTCTCAATTCGCAACGTTCGAATATCAGTCTTCAGATTAAACCGTTGTCAATGCTTTAATCTTCTGATGACCGAACTTTAGTGACACAGCTCCTGTTTAATGTGACGTGACAGCTCCTTTAAGACTTTAGTGACACAGCAGTCTTCTACCTTACCTACAGCCTCATAGTTGTCACTTTTCCGTGTCAGGCTGGTAGTCACCTTTATTTCCTCTTTCTGACTTCTCGATCATAATATAAGAAATTGTCCTTTTGCATCGATGCTCTCAATTCGCAACGTTCGAATATCAGTCTTCAGATTAAACCGTTGTCAATGCTTTAATCTTCTGATGACCGAACTCTACGATTCTGATGCAGATGTTCTTGGACCTGATCGTAGTGTCTTGTTGAATGTTGCTCATTGACTGGTTGAGACAACACTACGATTCTGAAGAGTAGGAGTGTAAATCGAGCCAAGTAGTTTGGTACTCGACTCGAGATCGGCTCAAAAATATGATCCAAAGCTCGAATTCGAAGTTGATCCGAGTCGAATCTGATCCATACTCGTTTTCTATTTAATGATACACAAATCGAATTCGAGCATACCAGTGTTCGCTCATATTAGGGTTCGAGTATTTCATTTTTTCTCGAACCATACTCGATACTTGTTTGATGGATCATATTCGAATATTGATCTGATCCATGCTAGTAAGCTAAATATGTGATATTTATATCAATCTTTATAATTTATAAAGTGTAGTATGAAATTGTGTAAACTTGTACTTGAATAAATCAATTAATTGAATGTCAATTTATATTACATTATTTATATTTCAATACATAAATAAAAGTGAAATTTTTTTATATATAAATATTAGTTAAGTAACAAATTTAGTATGTAATGGTTCAGTTTTAAGTGAAATGGTTCATATTCGAAACTCGATTTGAAGGCTCGTGAGTAACTCGCTTTATAAACGAGTCGAGTACTTACGAGCCGAGTAGGTCTGAGTAATGATCCGAGTCGAATCTGGCGCAAAAATATAAATCCCTTATCGAATCCGAGTCGAATTCGAGCTCAATTTTTTCGAGTTGAGCCAAATCTGAGCATGAAGATGTTCGCTGAGATTCGACTCGTTTACACTCCTACTGAAGAGTGTTCATTGGATCTTCAATGTAGAACACCTCTTCCTTCACTTGTGCAATGCTTCAACACTTCCGTTTGCCTCGACTGATCTCAGGAACTGATAGCTTGACTACTTGTTCTGGCCTCTTCTGAATAGCAAGACACATCAGATTTGTGGCATGCCCAGCACCGTTCACTTATCATCAATGGTCTGACTCATGCTTAATCATTTTCTTCTTGTTATTCATAAGTTGGTCAGTATCTCTATGTAAACTGCATTAGTTCCTACTTTGTTTGGCAAACACTACGTCTACGATCCTAGTTAATCCCAAGATCGTTGTCTTATGTTCTCTTGACAGCTACTGCACTTGCTGACTTTCTTTAGTCAGTCACTTTTACTAAAGTCTTCTTCTAATCGACTTGTGGAAGACTTCATCTTGAATGGCTTCACAACTCAATTTGGATGTTGATTGAGTTGGTTCTTAGATCTTCTGTTAGCTTGCATGTCATTCGTTGAGTGCTCTCTGGTTTCCTTCAGGTGGAATGTATCTTTGCAACTCAGACCAGAGGCTTCATACTTTGGATATTCTGGGAGTGCTCATTTGTTGAGGATCGTGTTGACTACGATTCTGCCTTGGCGTTGTGAGCACCTCTATTGAAGCCTTAGTTCTGCAAACTACGATTTAGCTTTGATTCTGCAGATACTACGACTCCGAGATCAGATCTTGACAGACTACGATTTCGGTCTTCATGCTTGTTGTCCTCATCTGATCTGGCTCGACTACGATCTCTGCCTCAGCTATGATCAGTAGACTCCACTACTTCAAGTGTGGCCTACGATTCTTGACTTGGCTCTGGCAGATGCTCGGTCAACTCTTAGACAGGCTGTCTCTACGATTCTGAACATGACTTCTTCAGCAGACTACGACTGAGAAAGTTCTTCTCGACACACTACGATTCTTCCTCGTCTTTCCTGACAGACTACGAACTCCGAGATCTACTATATTGCAGACTAAGATTGCGCCTTGATAGTTCTCGAGTTTTTCTTGACTCTCCTGGCAAACTACGATGTTGGTGTAGTGTTCGACGATCAGACATGCTTATCTATTACATTATAAGATCAACCTAACAAGCTTGATCTTTCTATATTTATAGTCCTTGTACATCATTTCTTTTGAAGGACTTTACAAAGACGTTTTACTTATGTAGGATCAACCTAACATATTTGATCAATTCATTCTAAGTCCTTGTACATATATTCCTATTATTTATCAAAGGACTTTACAGCTTTCCTTAATGCTAGCATACTTGCATATTCATTCATTTATATCATAATCAAATCATATATAAATAGGAATAACATTCTCATGTATATTCTTAACAATCTCCCCCTATTTGATTATGGCAAACAATTGGTGCATATGCATGAGATGAATGAATCTTATATACAGTGGGCAACTGTATTTCTAAAACAGATAAGCATGAATGTCATTGATGATAATATGAAATTACATAAACTGATACTTTACATCCTGGATCTAGAACATACCTAACTAGATAGAGATTTACCTTTTTGGCTCCATGTGTGTCTCCAGGATGTCTGTTGATCAGCTACTCTGCTACTCATCTTTCTTTTTCTTCTTTTTCTTCTTTTCTTTGCTCCCCTTCAGATTCATGCTCCATTGTTTCATCTTGCTCTAGGTGTGGTTCTGGTGCATGCTCTTCTTCTTTGTCTGGCTCCCCCTCAGACTCTGTGTTCATGGGATCATCATCATTTGGCTCCCCCTTAGATAATGACTCTGCTTCTGCTGCTGCTGTCTTCTTCTCCTCCTTTGCCTTTCTACTCTTGGCCTTCTTTTCTTCCTTCATTATTTTCTCCCTACTCTTCCTTGAGTGCCTCTTTCTATGTCTCTTTTTCTCCCCCTTTTTGTCATTAATCACTTGTGAGAGCTGCTCCACGTTTGAAATAAGATGCTCCATCAAGTGAGATGAGTTACCAACCTCAATCTTGAGTTTTTATTGGCTTAGCTCAAGTTGTAGGGAAAAAGACTAATTCAGATTGTCAATCTTGTCAGAGAGAGAGATAATTTGCTCTTCATTTGCCTTCTGAACTCGTAGAGCTTCTTCCTTCTGATCATTCATAGCCTTCAGAAAAACTTGATCTCTTAGTTGAAGCTTGAGGGATATGTCTGAGAGTCTGGCTTGAAGCCTTTTGGATAGCTCATTGTCTTCTCCTGTTGACATGTCCTTAACTTCTGCACCAATGAGAGAGATATCCTCAATCAATTCTTCAGAGTTCTTTAGCAACTCTTGCTCTTGAGACGATCTGGCATCAGGTTGTTCATTCTCCGTCTGATCAGCTGTTTGGTCAGCCTCCTGCTGAACATCTGGTTGGACTTTACGATTCTCACTCTTAAACAGACTCTCAAAGGCAGTGAGAATATGATAAATCGTTGAGTACCAACCGTTGTTGAATGATGAAGAAATGTCATTCAGCATTGTCGGATTAGCATAGAATTTCTTAAACTCAGCATGGTCATCGTTATTGGTAGAGTGAGGGGACTCTACAATAATGGACTCGACAATCGTAGGGGATGTAGCCACTCTTGAGTGGAAATAAAAGAATTTTTTTTTAAAATAAAATAAAATCAGAAACGTCAGAAAAAAATGGAAAAATAAATAAAATTTACTTATTTTTTGTGATTTTCTAAATAATTAGTAACGACTATAATTATTTAAAAAATTATAAAAATAAAATATACTAAAATTACGAATCAATTCTTATTGATTTTTTATACATACATAATTATAAATTTGTTTTTACAATTCTTATATTTATAAATTTATTTTGACATTATATACATGCATTCTTGGGTTATATAGAATCTTTTATTTGAATTTCAGTTTGAGTTCTGTTCTTGGGTGTATTTATATATACATACACATACACATACACACATATATACGTATATAGATATATGCATACACAAACCATATACTCTATTCTACCAACAACACAAACATGACTATAATAAAGGGAAGGGAAAGATTTCCATTCGGGTGGAGGATAAGAAGCCGAAGGCGGTGGAGGATCAAAAGCAGAAAGTGGTGGAAAAGGGGAACTCAAATTCAAATTGGGATTAGGGTTTTACGAAAGAGGGTTGAAGAATTTGTGCATATCAAAAGGGGGTCCTCCGCCTGGTTGATTCGGAGTTCCAGGAGAAGCCATCAATTAGATACAAAACTAACAAATTGATACAGAGATCTAATTGATTATATATGATGAAAATGAATCTGTATATTCATATTCGATAGATATCGATTCAGAGAGACGGAGAATCGGAAGAGGAGAGAGAAAGAAGGCTTTGCCGTATTGTTGCACAGACTAAGATCCACGATGAATTGAAAATCCCCAGATGGAGAGAGTGGTAGTATATATGTATTACTCAATTGGTGGGGAGGACTTTTTGGAGACCAGACCATGAAGAAGACGAAGAAGATGGGTATGAAATAATCTATTTCAGGGCCTATAATATTTAACTCTTACCTAAAAAATTATTTTCAATTAATTACAAAAATAAGTAAAAAAATATTTTTTTTCCCACGTTTTTTTCTTAATTTTTTTGATTTAATTTTATTTTTAAAAATTCTTTCATATTCCCTTAATTTTAATTAGCATATTTTTAGTTTTTATGTTTTATAAATTCCTTAATTATATTTATCTATCACTTGATTAAATAAAAAAAATCATTTGATATTAATTACAAAAATAATTAAATATATTTTTCATTTTTTTTGTTTTTTTTTTGGCTTAAATTTTCTAATTTATATTATACTTTAAAATATTTTTTTCATTTTCTTCATAAATTTTTCCCTCCAAATCCACATAATTTAGGCCACGTAGGATAATCTTTGACACATAAGCTTTTTTTTTACAACTCAACCGCTTATGTGTATTTTCATTTTAAGTCAACATGATTTAACGGATTTTCTAACGGTTTGTAAGTAAACAAAAGTATAGTGAGTTGACTGTAAAAAAAAACGGTTGAGTGACTCACTTGTAAGTTGATATAACGTTCAGTGACCAAAAAAAGCATTTAACCTGTAAGTTTAAGTGGTGTCTTCAACATATGCTACTTGTTAATCTTTTTAAGAGACTAGTCCCATTAGCCATGCTGATCTAATGCATTGTTACATAAATAAATTTGCTACTTTTACTTACAGTTGTGGCAAAGGGAGGCAGCAATGCTAAGGCAACAACTTCAAGACCTGCAAGAGAATCATCGGTATAAACTTTGCCACTGCTACTGCAATTTTTTCTATTACTAAGCATTCAACAAATAAATATATCTGATAATATGCATGATAATTTTCATGAAAAAGAAAATTCAAAGAATCGTGGAGTTTATCAAATTGGGCTGTTTTCGAGGCAGAATGTTTTTGGGGCCTCATCAGACCCTAGAGAGAAAGTCACCAAGATGGAAATACCTATATAAAAAGTCAGGCATTAGTATGTCTGAAAATAAACCCAATCTTGAACTCCTCCGAAAAATCTAAGAGACAGAGTGCCTCCCATACACACCTCATAAACCCAAAATATAGAGAAAACTCAACATAGTAAACTACACTGCACAAGTGAACCACTCCACCCCTTTTAAACCCCCTTTAGCTCCTTTGTTACCATATAGACAACTTGATAAAATGAGGGGCCACCAACCACTTCTCTTCATAGCTTTATTCACCCTAGTCCCCTTCCACCATGCTAACAAAATCTTAACAGCCCTCGGCATGGACCAATTCATCCCGAAAAGTTAGGGCCTTGAATACATATTCTTAGGATAGCAGAATTTTCTTTTAATCTTTAAGGGCCCCTCTGTGATTTAGGAGTCTAAATGCCAACCAATAATAATAAAAATAATACATTGCGGGTATTCAAGTCATTTACTTTCCATCTGAAAAAATTAATGGAATGTTAATTGTTGCACTTTGGTCTAAACCAGGTGTAGGTTATATGCCTACGGGAGGTAATTAGGTAAAGTGGCACTTGCACTGATCTCAAAACCAATCGAGTACTTCATTGGAACCATTCATTATCAATTGCAGATTGCAGAATGATGAACAAAGACGACCAAACAGTTAGTCTGCAACAGAAACAGTTTAAAGAGGGATAGGTAGCCAGCCAGCACAAGACATATATACAGTCATAACTCTTGTTTATTAGTAAT
Organism: Panax quinquefolius; assembly: GCA_020205615.1. Lineage (NCBI taxonomy): Eukaryota > Viridiplantae > Streptophyta > Magnoliopsida > Apiales > Araliaceae > Panax > Panax quinquefolius. The sequence continues at coordinate 16,313,864 of CM035170.1, read as the reverse complement.
TATTTCTTAAAAAGTTTATACACACAACAGATTATTAATTGAACCCAACAACTCCTGATTCAGAGGTCAAAAATAATTCTTTAGCAACAAACTTGATCAGCAGCAATGAGGGAATCCTTGAAATGAATAAACTTAGATCAGATCAAGTGTGGAGCGTAGTTCATTAATGTCGTGCAAATTCAAAAAGATTAATTGTTCGACCAGATAGTCTTTAACATCTCATTTTATGAGTCTCACTATTGCTACTAAAGAAACTTGGAAACACACAAACTGATGAGTTCATTCAACTATTCATATGATAATTACAGGCAAATGATGGGTGAGGAGCTTTCTGGTTTGAGTGTGAAAGATTTGCAGAATTTGGAGAACCAACTGGAAATGAGCCTTCGGGGTGTCCGCACGAGAAAGGTTTGAAACTTCCATCCCCATAAGTGATGCTCATCCTATGATCTTCTATACATTCCAACTTGTGCATTAACATAATCTTCTATGTAGGACCAAGTTCTAATAGATGAAATAGAGGAACTAAACAGAAAGGTCAACACTAAAACCCGTGGTCGCTGACTGTTCTTTTTTTATCTCAGAGATGTACATATCTTCAAGTAGCTAAATTTCAATGGCTTTGTTGCAGGGAAACCACATGCACCAAGAAAATGTAGAACTGTATAGGAAGGTAAACCTAATTCGTCATGAAAATAAGGAACTGTATACAAAGGTATTGATTTAGACAACTTAAGTAAGCATCGACGAGTTAGTCACATACTATGAAGACCCTCTTTTTACTCTCTGTATCACTGTGAGTTATTAGCTGTTTCACCATCACCTCAACAAAAAGTATTTTACATCACAGGTTTACGGAACAAGGGATGCAGATGGAACAAACAGAAATGCGCTTCTCATAAATGGTTTAAGCATTGGAGACGACCCACATGCACCTATCCATCTCCAGCTCTGCCAGCCACAACAGCAAAACTATGAAGCACCAACACAGGCACCAAAGCTGGGGTAATTTCTGATCCGCTTAGTTATAAATAACATTGTAATAAACCAGAAAATTTTCACCAGTATCTTAATCCAATATTTATTTCTTTGAAAAATGAGCAGACTACAACTGCACTACTAATGGGCTGTTGGACTAAACAAGAAGGGTTTCCATTGATTCTTTGTCAAAGACCCCATGGTTATTAAGCTATGCTTCTGTTATGAGAAGTGGTGCATGAACCACAGACCATTCAGAAGGAAGACTTTGATTTGACCAATTATTGGAATCAACTTTTATAAGTAATATCAGTAAAGGTTTATCATTGTTAGTATTGCATGTGTCAGATGTTTCTTTAGTAATCTTTATATTTTCTAAAATAACACTTGAGATGGACAAATTTCTTTGAAAGCACTACCTGTATTTGTCGTATAAAGTTTCTATTGAAAGAAATAAATGTACATAGTATATGTTTGATCACAATTTCAACAACAGAGTGCAGGTAAACCAGAATAATGATGATCATGCAAAAAGACAATTCAGAATAGCATTTACAGCACAAATAAGAAACTCACCAAAATTATCAGCAGACCTTACTCTCAATCCAGAACACTGCATCTTACTTCAATATATAATGCATTCCAGATAGATTACTCGGTCAATTGATGCAAAGGGAATTTATCTGAGTGTCTACCTCTTTAATGGAACAAAGACATTACAGGATCCTACGTTCTGCACATTTATATATCCTGCAAAAAACATCCAAGGCAGGTTAAAACTTGTGGACAACTTAATAAACAAGAAAGCATGTTAGATTAATCTAGATGATTCTAAGATTTGATTAGGAGTGATTAGTGGTACTCTAGAAGCATGATTTGTGGTAATCATTGATTACTATGATTTAGGTGGTGTTTGTTTGGGTCTTAAAGGCTCTTAATAGGTGTGCCCCTGATTTGGTTAGAGACACAACTTGTTTGGTAAAAAAAATTATGCCTCTTAATCGATAAGATTCAAAAATAATTCTAAACCATTTAGAGCTCCATTTGAACAAATTTATGATTTTTTGGACAAAAATAACCTCAACAATATTATAAAATCCTTCCTTTATCCCCAATACATAGCTTTTGCTTCTTCTCGAGGAAAGCACGGTCGTGATTGGTTCGTTCTCTCTGCGCGCCAATCACGCCACCGAAAACCCTAGGCAGAGGAGAAGGCGGCGATGCGGAGACGTCGCCGTTGGCCTAAGGGGAAGGACCTTGAGACTGAGATATCAACTGTGCAAGCAAGCTTCTTGTACTGCTTTACAGATTGTCTCAACCTTGCCCTAAGTGAAGGACAGAAACAACAAATGTTGCCACAAATGGGTAAAATCCACCTTGATATAACCCCCATTTCCGAAGGTTGTGATCAACAAACAAATAAAGTCAAGACTTTTATCTTGAATTCAGCCAAATTACACGAATTCAACCATATGCACTAATTCAAACGGCAAATTCAAATTTATTAACACAGTCCATCTGTTGAGATCTCGTTTAAGAGGAAACACATTAAGTGTAAAGGAGATCCGCTCTTGCACAGTTGCTCTGTGATTGTTGGTTTTGAAAAAGGAGAGAATAAAAAAAAGACATTTTGGACATATGGTCAAATTGGTAAAATTATGTTGTTCAGACATTTTGAAAAAATTAATTATCAAACAGCATTTTTTCATTCAGACGCAATTTTGGACAGATGCTCTATATTATTCAAATGTCTAAAGTGTTCAGGTCTTAACACTCAATTTTATCAAACACCACCTTACTTTCCATATTTAGCTTTGACACTTGGCCTATATAAAGGCTTTCTATTGTACGCATTATGATATGGAATAATATTGTCTTCTAGCATTCACATGGTATTAGTTTCCTAAAAAAGAATTCCTCTCCTTTTTTTTCTCCTTTTTCTCCGTTCTAAAATATTAAAAAAAATCATTGTTCACCGTGAACAGTACCCAACATTGTTCATCTCGTTTCCTGTTCATCAATGCAAGTGCAAGTTATAATTTCTTGTGCTCTTCCAAAATATATGTTCGAGTTGTTTCTCTATTTTTTAGGTGGTGGAAAATGATTAGTTCATTACTCACTTTGGGTTTGGATTTGTTGGGGGAGGGGTTTATGAGTAATAAGGATATATAGTGCAATGTATTATTTGTGGGAAGCAATGTCGTTCAGGAATCAAAAGGTTAAAACAACATTTAGCAGGAAATTTTAGAGATGTAGCGAAGTGCCCCAAAACAACAACAGAATTATGAGGGAGATGCAAACGGCTTTGAATAGTAGAAAAAGGAACAAGCCAGTTGAGTTAGATGATGATGATGTAGAAGTATAAGTGTAAGAAGAACAATCATCTGCTCTTCCAAGCACGACTTCCAATGCTTCTTTTAACACTATCCCAAGTTCTGAGACTGCTTCCCAAAGGAAGAAAGCTGTTTTTCAATTCCAAAAGCCACAACCAAAAGCTCCAACAAAGACGGTTGAAGCACTTCTAAGGAATAGTCCCGAAGAAAGTTGTAGAGGAGAAGCCTAGCAAGCGTTTGAGTCAAACGAGTATTGAAAATTGTTGGACACCGGAGGAAAAGGAGAGAGCCCATATGCACATTGCCAACTTTTTCTACGAGTGAGGCATACCATTCAATCCTGCAAATGCAAGGAACTTTGAGGTAATGATCGAGTCCATTGGGCAATATGGGTCGAGTTTAAAGCCTCCAACGTATCATGAGTTGAGGATTCATTTACTTGAGAAGGCAAAGACAAAAACCAATGAGTTAAAAGCAAAGCATAAAGTTGCTTGGAAGGAACACTCATGTCGGATGGTTGGACAGAAAAGAGGGAAAGACACTTGTTGAATTATACCTCCAGTAAGTCGCAAGATGCCACAATGTTAGCAAATCTACTTAATATTAGAATTGAAGAAATTGGCCCCCAGTATGTTGTTCAGGTGGTCACAGACAATGTCTCTAATTACAAGGCAGCGGGGCATATATTAATGAAGAGGAGGCCTACACTGTTTTGAACACCTTGTGTTGCTCACTGCCTAGACCTTATGCTAGAAGATATAGGCAAGTTAAAGCAATTCCAACCCACAATCATAAATGCAAAAAAAATCACAACATTCATTTACAGACACAGTCGTCTTCTTGATACGATGAGGAAAAAAACAAATAAGAGTGATCTTGTGAGACCCGCAGTTACTAGATTTGCTACAACTTTCCTCACAAGCATAGAGATGCAATAAGGCATTTGATCATAAAGCAAGGATTGGACAAAATATAAGTTGTCGGCCACTGAAGTGGAGAAGAAAGTATGTGATACTGTTATTTCAACAACATTTTGGCATCATGTTGAGGATTGCATTAGGGTGTCACAACCACTTATAGTCTTGAGGATTGTTGATAGTGATGAGAAGCGTGTTATGCCAGAAAATTTCGCTGCGATGGAATGCGCAAAGAAAAAAAAATCAAAGATGCATTTGATAATAAACAAAGACTGTATAAGAAGGTGATTGACATTGTTGAACGGCGATGGAAAATGGAGTAAAAATTATATGGGACTGCGTTATTTCTCAATCCAGAAAAGTAATTTGATATCAAAGAAGAACGTCGGGTGTTTGCTGGTACTTTACAAGAAGACTTCAATGTCATTCTTGCAAAGATGGCGCTCGAGTTAGATTTGCTAGACAAGATAAGCAATCTAACCGATAACTATGATGCTTCTCGAGATACTTTTGCAAGAGAAATGGCGATTAGGTAACGGAAATCAAAGAATCCTCATAAGTATGTTAAAATATATATAAAGATATAAAAGCTAAATTATAATTATATACATTCTTTATTTCCTCCTTTTAAAAATAGTTATATTTCTTTTAAATGTTTGCTAGTTGATTGGTGGAAAGCTTTTGGAGGGTTGGCTATTGAGTTATACTCGTTTACAAAAAGAATTCTAGGTCTCTGTTGTTGTTCTTCCGGTTGTGAGCGCAATTGGAGTACATTTGAGTTTGAGAGTAAAAGTTGTTGGTTCAAATTTCAAAAGTAACAAATCATTCACTATTAATACTAACTATTTTTTATATAATTAAAATTTTGTCATTAATATTATTATTTTTTGTTTTATTTATTTTAGATTCATACGAAGAAGAGGAATAGATTGAAACACAAACGATTGAATGACTTGGTGTATGTCCAATACAATCAACAAATCGTCTCAAGGTTCCGAAAGAGACGTGAACTTGGAAATATTTTTGATCCATTAGCCATTGATGACTTTGAATGGGGTAATGAATGGATCAATAATGAAGTCGATGATGTTCATCCAGGGGAGGATCTTACATGGAATTATGTGGATCGAGCAACCGGTGCATTCAACACGGTTGAAGGTTGCAATCCTTCAAGGAGGGCTCGTGCTAATACTAGTGATAATCTCATGACGTACTCTCGACGTGGTGGAGGTTCAACTTCAAGGATTCAAGGTTGATGGATTTCGACTCCAATGACAAATTTGATGAAAAGAGAATTCCAAATGATGATGAAAATGTGGAAGATGATTTTGGAGAAAGACCACCTACTTTGAATGAGGGTAGTTCTCGTGGAGGAGATGGAGATGACCTTTTTCTTGATGAGTTTGCTTGAACGATATTTAAAGACTAATGTATAGAGTCTATACATTATTTTGGCTTGCTATGTGGTGTTTTATTAGTTATTAGACTACATATTTGTGATGGTTGGTTGCAACTTTATTTTCTCTGTGGTGTTTGTTGACTTCTTCATTTCTTTTACTAATTTTTAATATCAAGTGTTTTATTTTTAGATTGTTATCGCTAAGTATTTACATAATTATGTTTTTAATGTTATTTCATAGTCTTATGTTTTGAGTTTTAATGTATATGAAATTTTATTGTCAATATACTTATTAAGTAAAATAAATAATATATAAATTGCACGTTGTAAACGACTTGTCGCCATACGGATGTCATGGCGGTCATCTTGTCACCTAGGCGTCTTGGCAGTCGGCTACCGCTATGACTCGCCGTGGTACCGTAACAACTATGATCCCATCCTTGGGTAATTGACTTTGGGGCATCAGATCATATCACATGTATAATCTTTCTCTTTTTCATCCTACTTCTCTATACCTAGTGTGACCTTAGCAGATGGCTCCACGATCACCGTAAAAGGTATTGGTACTGCTAATCTTAGCCCCTCTCTTCAGCATCTACATTATATTTACCCAAATTTCCATATAACCTTCTTTTTGTTAGTAAATTGACAAAAGCTTATAATTGTTTCGTGACGTTTTATCCTGATTCTAGTGTTTTTCAGGATCTTACGACAAAGATGATTGGTAGAGGTCGTGCATCGGGAGGTTTATATCTATTTAATGAGTTAGTTTTTGTTCCTCGGGTCATTGCTTGTTCCAGTGTCGTCTCACCTCTTCAAGTCCATTATCGATTAGGACACCCTTTGTCCAACTTGAAAAGATTGATGCCTTGTTTAGTTCTTTATCTAGTTTAGAATGTGAGTCCCGTCAATTTGGGAAACACCATCGCGTGTCATATCCCCCTAGGGTCAATAAACGGTCTGTGAACCCATTTGAGTTAGTACATTTTGATGTCTAGGGACCTTGTAGGTCACAACTGGGATTTCGATATTTTGTTATATTTGTTGATGACTATTCACGAATAACTTGGCTTTACTTAATAAAAAATCGTTCTGAATTGTTCTCCATTTTCTCTAATTTTGTGAACAAAATTCAGACTCAATTTGGTCTCATAATCCGTGTATTACACAGTGATATTGCTCTTGAATATTTTTCATTTCCATTTTCTACATTCATGGCTAGTCATGGAATCATCCATTAATTCTCGTGCTGATACACCACAACAAAATGATGTTGCAGAGAGAAAAAAATGTCATCTTATCAAAAAATGGTATTTTTTGATATGAAAGTACCAAAACCATTTTTGGCAGATGTTTTACCCGCATGTTACTTGATTAAACACATGCCTTCTTCTGTTGTAGGTAGAGAAATTCCTCTCTGTCTTGTTTCCTTCTCAGGTTTTGTTTTCTTCGTCCCCACGTGTTTTTGGGTGCGTCTGTTTTGTTCGAGATCACCGTCCTAGTGTGTCAAAATTAGATCCCAAGGCTCTAAAATGTCTGTTGGGTTATTCTCATACCCAAAAAAGTTGTTACTCCTGAATTTAAACGTTACTTTGTTAGTTCTAATGTAACTTTTTTTGAGTCAATATCATTTTCTTCCCAACCTCATTCCGTGTCTGATTTCAGTGTTCTAAAAATCCCCGCCTAGACACTAGGCGCTAAGCCCCCCTTGGTGCATTGCCTAGGCGTTAGGCCCCCCTGGCGCCTCACCTAAGCCTAAGGCGACAAAAAAATCACACCAAAAAATTAAGCGGGGTCTAGGTAGAGAGGTTTTTTTATTATTTTAATAACTACCCAAACCAGATCTTGATATATTTATTTTTCTAATGATTTACCATATTCATAATACAGGTTGTAGCATATCAATCACAACAAGAAGTGAACAATATCAAGTCAAAATGGATAATTTTATTATAGTTGTAATTTTTTGAACTTGTATCAACTTCAAATTATGTAAATGATGATACATTTGCAATATTTAGTTTAATTCAATATAATTCTTAAATTTATGTTTAGTTTCTAAAGTTTTAATATTAAATTAAATTCTTGAAATTTTAAATTTTATTATTTAATAGCAATATTGTTTATGAATAAAACTAATACGTTAAAAATATGTTTGAACTTTGAACAATTGCATGTTTGTGTTTGAGCTTTGACATTAGCAATATGGAAATGTGTTTGAACTTTAAGCAAAGACCTTTATTATCGTTATTATAGATTTTTTGTTTTATGTTATTGTTTTGTTTGAATAAATGTAAGATAAACTATTAAAATTGGATTAAAATAAAAAATTTCGCCCAGGCCCCCTAGGCGCTAGGCTCTCCTCGGCCGCCCGCGTAGCGCCTTTTAGAACATTGTTTGATTTAGATGAAGAGTTGTCCACTTATATCATCAAGTCGACTATTCCTTTTATGCCACATAAACCAATGCCAGAGATACGATGTGTGTCGTCATCCAAAAACAGATACAACACCTAGTGATGACTCGACTCTCGCCTCATCTTTGTCTGCATATCCTGGAATCTCGTCCTCTGATTCTGATCTAGATAAACAAATTGTCCTGCAAAAAGATAAACGAAGTTGTACCCAACATCCTATTTCCGCTTCTCTTCCTTATTCTAGTATCTCTTCTACTCATCATAAATGTCTCTCTACTATCTCTATTCATCCAGTCCCAAAAACTGTTAAGGAAGCATTATCGCATCCTGGCCAAAGGATAGCAGTGGAAGAGGAAATGATTGCTTTGGAGAAAAATGTTACTTGGGTGTTGGTGATACATTTTTTGACTGCATTAACTGTTGGTTGTAAATGGGTGTACACAGTAAATGTAAATCCCGATGGATCTCTAGCTAGACTTGAAAGCTCAATTAGTTGCAAAAGGATATGCTCAAGTTCATAGTATTGATTATTCTGAGATTTTTTCTCCTGTTGCTAAATGTCTTCTATTGGATTGTTAATTTCCTTGGCAGCCTCTCAGCACTGGCCATCACAACTTGATGTCAAGAATGATTTCTGAAGTTATGTATATGAAGCAACGACCTAGTTTTATTGCACAAGGGGAGTCGGGCCTAGTTTGTAAATTGAAGAGATAATTATATGGACTGAAACAATCACCACGAGCATGGTTTGGTAAATTAGCAGAGGTGGTTCTCCAATTTGGGATGTTGAGATGTAATAGATTCTTTGTTTCATCGTGAGAGTAGTGCTAGCATAATATTGTTGATTGTGTATGTGAATGATATTGTCATTACAAGAGATGATAGACAGGAAATTGGTGAATTTCGATCAAGGATTTGGGAAAATTAAAATACTTCTTGGGGGTTGAAGTGGCGCAATCTAGTAAAGGTATTTTCCTTTCACAACGTAAATATGTTCTAAACTTGCTGGAAGAAACAGGTTTGCTTGGATCAAAGCCAGTTGACACACCCATGGACACAAGCCAGAAACTAACAATAGAAGGAGGAGATCTTCTGGGAAAACTCAATTATCTTACAGTTACTCGATCAGACATTGTTTTCCCTGTTAGTGTGGTCAACCAGTTCTTATGGGATGCAGTTGTGAGGATAAAGTACCTTAAAAGTGCTCCAAGTCGCGGATTAGTATTTAGAGATCATAAACACATGAGTAGAAGGCTTTTGTGTTCTGACTGGGCAGGGAGTCCAACTAATAAGAGATCTACTACATAATATTGTGTATTTGTTGGAGGCAATCTTGTATCGTGGAAAAGTAAGAAGCAGAATGTTGTGTCTCGATCTAGTGCAAAATTAGAATATCGAGCAATGGCTCATGTCTCTTGTGAATTAATATGGTTGAAGCATTTGTTAACTGAGTTAGCTTTCAACAAGATAGTTCTTATGCAATTTTGGTGTGATAATGCAGCTGCTATCTACATTGCTTCTGATCCGGTGTTCCACGAGAGAACTCGATGTCATATTGGTGATCAACTTGCAGATGTGTTTTACAAAAGCTTTAGGGGCTACTAGAATCCGTTATATTTGTAACAAGTTGGGCATGATTGATATACGTGCTCCAACTTGAGGGGGAGTGTTTGATTAATCTAGAGGATTATATGATTGATTTGATTAGGGGTGATTAGTGGTAGAATTATTCTAGAAGCGTGATTAGTGGTAATCATTGATCACTATAATACTTTCCATATTTAGCTTTAACACTTGAAATATATAAAGGCTTTCTATTGTACATATGATACGGAATAATATTGTCTTCTAGCATTCACAAAGGAAATGCCATATAAAACACAGAAAATTAAGATTGAGAGAAAATAGGATAGTCACAATCTAAAAACCAATGTTTTTATCTGGGATACATGCAATTCCTAAAGTGTTGACTATAAGCCTTCCAATATCCAACAAACCATCATCATTTCTGAGATTGGACCAATTAACTTGTTACGCATGTTGCATATATAGCACAAATAATATGATAAATTAAAGTACATACATGAGGGAATACCACTCTATAGACCAAGTAATCACCGAGTAGGTCATCTTATCGGGCTACCCATGGGAGGATATTTCTCTGTAGTCAGTAACTAAAATTGAAAAGGAACGCATTATCCTCACATGCTCCGATGATAGTATTTGCAAATTTCCTTTCTTTTAGCCCTTTCTGGTCTTTTGGTTTGTTTCTTCAATTATAAATATGACGACTAAGTTTGGTATTTGTTGTGCTCCCTCTCCTAAATAGGAAGAATGCAGAGTTACAGACCTCTACACCTAGTCCCTAACGGTCCTACACAATATCTGTGCTTATTATGTCTTTAAATAGAAATATCACCTAAATCTTCAATAAGGTTCCCTACTATAAATTCTTAATTGATTATACAAAATCTAGAGGTTCCTAAAATTTTCATTTAAAAATTGCAGGTTTCCCGCAATATTAATGGGTGCAATCGTATACGTAGAGGGCGGAAAGAAAGAGCATCATAGAATACGACACTTAAGGGTATGCTTAATCAGATGAGGCACCTTAAAATTGTTTGATTAAAGTTCAGAACATAATTAGTTGATTTCAGATGCAAGAGTAGTTAAATGCTTACTTGTCAACAAGGGAAAACACAACTTGCCTTAAGGTCTTTGTAAAATATTTTTAAACATAACTGAATATTTCTATGTTTATCTTTCCTGTTGTCTCAAATTCAAGTTAATTAGGTTTCAAATTACTAAATATTTCTCATAAAAAAAAAAAATTAAAAATAGAATAGAACCCATTATACAAAGTGTATAGTTGTCAGAATCTTACGATACGCGATACGATACGTATCGCAGGGTTAATCAAAAATGACACCGTATCCTACGATTTATTTATGCTTCGATATGATTCTTACGAAACGATACATGTACAATACTTCTTAAAATTAGCAACCGACTTGAAAAGGTCTTTATGTATAACCAAAAGAGTAAAAACAAAACTTTTAAGCATTCTACTATTTAAAATGAAGAGGTTTTTTTAGTATAAACATATTTTATATCGCCTGATAAGCTTTTATTCACTTTTAGAGATTTATATCTTCTTCAGAATATTGCTCTATTTTTCTCACGTCACTTTCTACAAGCAGATACATAAATCTCCACTTGTTAATTTGAATTATTCTCTCTTTTTTTAGATAAAAAGTGAATCTGAATTTTCGTTTTCACTTTACTCTATAAAGATTACTAAAATAATATATAATAAATCAATTTAGAGTATTTTGGCTACTATTTAACTTTAAAATTAATTTTTAGTTTATAATAATATTTACTCGACTACTTTTATATAGTTAAGCTAATATGCTTGATTATCTAATAAATTGTGCGTCTTATATGTTTAAATATGTATTACCACACTTTTTATCTTGTTTTCGTATCGTATAATACAATTCACGATACGATAAGTGAAACACGATATAGAGTTTTGACAACTATGACTGTGTGAAAGAAAATACCAGATACTACCGATACCGATACTGATTAAAGCTTAATGGATGAAAAACGAAATAGACACCAGAATTGAACTCTAACACACAGGAAGAAGGATGTGTTAGCAACATAATATAGCTCTAAAACTGAACCCGGCTATTTAACTATCCACATGGAATCAACTTTAAGAGTAAAAATTACCAAAAAGAAGGGGATACAACTTATTCGACTAGAAGAAAGGAACTAAAACTATATAGCCTATATGCCATAATTATTTTTATCGCTTCCATTGAACTCAAATAGAGAATGTTCTATCGTCATTTCAAAAAAATAATCTTAACCAGAGACAAATACAATGTTTGCAAATTATTCAGAAAATGTATCTTTTTCAATTGATTTTGTATTTTCACACACAACTTTATTCACATGATGCCCAATTCTTAATGATCTTGACTGCGAACATGTTTATCACACTAAAAAGGGATGAACAATTAAATGCATAATATAGGTGACGAAGTAGCAAGAACTTTCTGTTAGGAACCTAATTATAGATTAGAAGCTTACTAAATTAAGGGGGAGTTTGATTAGAACCCTTATTAGATTTCAAATGTATATGATTTGATGATGAAGCACTTATAGTATATTTGTATGGATAAGTTTTGTATAGTCCTTAACTGAGATATCTATGTAGAAGGACTTAGAATAGTATGATCAAACCTAACGTTAGGTTGATCTTTATTCTATCTGCATATGTAATAGAAAAAATCATGGTAAAAGGTTACTCAGCATGATAACAGCATTATCAGCAGAGTAATCTACATGTGCTTAAAGTGAAATATGATTAATGTATATTTGTACAAGTAAATTTTGTAAAGCCCTTCAAAAGAATTGACGTACAAGGACTTAGATTAAAAAGATCAAATAATGTTGGGTTGATCTTATGAAAATTGATCTGATGTATAGATGATAGGAAATCATGATCGTAAAATTACTCTGCGAAGTATCTCCGAGTCAACAGTGTTTGTACAGCATTCGCAGAGTTCACTCCATCTCGTAGACAGAGAATCAGCTCGTAAAGTGAACAAATGATCTCAAAGTTGCAAGACTATCACATAGTTGTATAAGAAGTCGAAGAAGTTATATATATTGAACATCACCTAGCAAAGTCACAACCAACTTGCTAAGTGATCCGTGAATCGTAAAGTCAAATAAGGCTTTTTCAGTAAAGGTTGATCGTAGAATACACCAAGCAGACACTGAATGAAAGAAATCATAAGGTAATCTCCAAGATCATTCAGTAAAGTCAAGATTGTAAAGACAGCCTCAGAACCGTAAAGCATAATGTGTAAAGCTGGCCCTAAAGTTAAAAGGAGATTATCAAACTTATTTTGTGCCATGCATATAAGGTGAAGATCACACAAGAAGAAGCATGTAGCAAAAAAATATACTTTGATGATATTTGAGCATATCTCTCAACATAAGAGATCTCCAAAAAAAATCTATAAAAGTCTAAATGCAAGGATACTCTGCCTAATCATAATATTCAGAGCAAATCGCAGAGCAATCAGGACTTCATAAAAAAGCTATCAATACTTGAGCAAAGAGGAACACCTCATTCAGAAAGATGTTCTCAACTTCGCAAAGCAGCTAAAGTATCAAGAGAACGAAGAAGAGTCTTCACAACAAGTCCAAGCATAATGAAGCAATCAGAAAGCAGAACAGAAGATGAGGTCATATTAGTAGTGATGATACAGAACTCAAGTCTACAACTTCCATCACTCTACTATCGACAGTCAAAAGACACAAGAACAGAAAGTTCAAGCAGGACGTAAAGCTCAACCCTACGATTCTTGTAACATCAGGTCGTAGAGTAAACGTCAGGTCTGACAAAGTCTGACAAAGGGGACTGACAAATAGAACGTTACAAAAAGAAGAATTCAAGGTTTCAGAAGATATATCCTTGGGAGAAAACAAAGGTGTGTCTACTAGCTAGTTGGCCGAAAGCAAGGTGTCAGAAAAGCAAGAAAAGATATTGATTGATGTGACAAATCTTAAGTCAAAAAGTACACTGACACAAGCTCCGGAAAGTCAAACATCAGAGATATCAAAGTATTTGATCATTAAATGCTCCAACGGATACTTCTCAACGGGAAGATTTCTAAGGAGTGTAAAAGACAACATCATTCAAAAAGACATATGATGATGATGAGTACTGAACGTCAATACATATAGAGAAAACATCATCAGATATGAACATTGAGCTGAACAAGAGAAAACGTAGAGTAAGGTCCACTCTACGAACAGAGAAATGTTCAAGGATGCCAGGTACAAAAGAGAAGGAGATTAAAACATAATCCTGGCAACATCTCATCAGATTATAAGAAGCTGATGAGTAAGCCGCAGAGCCAAAGACAGAGAGCTAGAAAGCTCAAGAGAAAATGAGCTAGAGCCGTAGAGCTAAGAAAGTGGAGGACATGGTAGAACTGAAAGTCCAATTATGAAGAAGCCATGTAGTTGATGTTGATAACATGAGAGTGGAAAATCACAAAGTAAATCTCAAAGCACCACTTTACGTTTCACCAGAAACACTCAGAGCCAACCAGCTGAAGACATAGAGCACAAGTCTACGATCCAGGAAGTGTTCAATGCTGCTAAAAACAAAAGATAAAGAGATAAAGTGAATAGCTTAGCAACACATCAACAATAATCATGAGTAGCTGCTGATAATCAGAAGAATCAAGCTTCAACAACAGTGTTCAGCAAGCACCAAGAAAATGATCAACAATGCTGCTAAGTACCATAAGATGAAGATCTTAGCAGCACTTCAAACACACTTCTACAAACAGGAACAATGGTCGTTAGATCCTGGTCTATGTGACCGAATTAGGGTCAGTGGATCCTGATCTGAAGGACCGAATTGAGGTACCGAATTGCCGAGTCTTAGTGACTCAATGCCGAGACTTTGTGACTCGAAGGAATCCTAGGTATTCATATGTAAAATGGTTTGTTGGGCCTATATCCTTAGTGGATATCCTACTCGTTGAGTAGAAGAGTGGAGTAGGAGTTGTTTAGTCTCCGAAAGACTTAAAATCTCATGTTTCTTTTACATTATGTCATTTACATTCTGCAATCTATAACTACTATATCTGTTATGTGTTTGCCCATTCATAGAACTTGTTTTAGAACTGAGATTTCTAAGTAAATCTTCAAGGGAGTTTTCAACTTAAATTCCGCTGTGTATAGATAATCTTGATTAATTAATTATTGGGTAAATTTAATTAAACAATTGAAAGAATTTTAAAGATCTATTAACACCCCCCGGATCGCCTTTGGGAAATAACACTTTCTATTCCAGTCATTGTGATAACATTGGATCTCTGTTATCATGAAAATCAGTATCACAAAACTAAACTTTGGCTTTCTTTAAGCATCTCTTAGTGCCAATTCCTTGGTTTTAATCCTTGGTAGCATTTCTAAGCTTTCACAAAAGTTTATAAATTTGTTTAGAGTAGCTGCCCTCTTGATCAAGGAGATAAATCATTGTGTTCTTATAAAAAGCTCAACTCATACAGAAGAAGTGTTTTAAAGACTTTAAAGACTCAAATTTGAGTTTCTTTTAATCCTGGCTCAAGAACGTTTTAGAGACGCCAAATCTATCATATACACAAACACCCGGGTCAGTTACTAATATATAAATTTTAAAATGGAAATATAATCTTTGACCCATAAAATTAGCATTAGGAAGTTGAGACCAAACTGACTGATACAGTTGTGGAAAACAACTTAAATTGATTTAAAATGCACTGAACATTCTCAGAGAAAACATCTCTATTAATAAAAATTCTTTTTCTATAAAATAAAAAAAGGAAAAACACTATCAAAAGAACACAATTTCAGTCATAGAAAACAGATGAAAAGAGATGGAAAAAATTATCTTAAGCAATTCTCTCAAGATGGTGCCCTCATAACAGTAAATTGATATCTCTAGAACATTTCCTGCCCCTTCTATTTAGTCTGCACTTGACACATCTGAGCACAAGAATTTTTATGCCCTTATATTTTGCAACAAATTGCAATAAAAATTTCCCTCATTAGGAGATCAAATAGGAATAAAATAACAAAAAACAAAATTAGCAACAAAAACTGCCTAAAGAATCCAAAAACAATGGTCGTAGAAGAAGGGAAAGAAACCTAGCTGAGAAAGGTACCAAGAGAGAAATTAAATCATTTGTCTCAGGGTCATTTAAATTCTTAAAAAAAGGAGTATTCCAAGCAATAGTCTCCCTATCCCCTTCCCAAAAAGAGCATCTATTTCTTATAAGTTCTTCTCTTATGAACCATAAAGTTTAACAACCTTGTAGCATTTTCTGATTACAAATGAATCAATCTACCTGAGAGTTGCAAACAACATTTTTCTAAACCTAAAAAATAATTGAGAATGTCCATCAATTAGTCCTGAATAGGATGAATAAAGAAGATACTATGACTTTTCTCAAAAAAAAATATAAAAAAAAGATTATATGACTAAATACAAAGCAACGCATAAACTATAACTGAAAAATGGTAAAATGCACAAGGTAGTGTTATGTGAGTAAAAACTTCAAGTTTGGAACCCGAAATTTGACTCCTCCCGAATAATATTTTGTGTTGACTCAAAGAGAAAGAAAGATATTTTGGCCAAAGTTACAAGATAATCTTATTGACCGTAATATTCGTATTTGTGTTCTCAAACATAGTACTCTGGTGTACCAATACTTAAAATTTAGGATACCAAAATATTTATTTGTTGTTTTACTATAGTTGCGCATCTCTATATCAATATTCTAACTTGGCAATGGGTGTTAAACATCACATTTGTACTAAATTATTTATAAAACGATCAACTTGTAGATTCAATTACAATTCTTTTATAAACTTAGATTTATTGAACTAGATACTAAGAGATCAACTTGTAGATTCAATTACAATTCTTTTATAAACTTAGATTTATTGAACTAGATACTAAGAGGATTCCTAACCATAAGCATTTATATAAAACTACCCGTACCGCCTATAGCCTATAGAGCGTACAACAAACTTGTATCGGCTCCATGAATTGAAACGAACCTCTTTCTTGATAACATTGAATTGGGTGTATTTGGCATGTTATATTTTTAGTCCAGCTATATATATAGGGTAATGATCCATAGCATGTATTTGATATGAATCAAAAATGGACATACACCATCTCTATCGTTCAATATAAGAACAAACGGCTGAAATTAGAACTGAAAAATTCTATAACGGACGGGTTACGTCTGCTACTAATAGTAGCGGATGCCGCTGAAAATAGTACCATCATCCGCTACTATTAGTAGCAGACGTAACCCGTCGTCCGTTATTAGTAGCAGACGTAACCAGTCGTCCGCTACTAATAGAAGCAGACTTGAATTTTTCAATTATAATCTCGGTCGTTGGTTCCTCCTATAGAAATGGTGTTCGCCCATTTTTTATCCATATCAATTACTTGTTATGGATCATTACCAATATATGTGTGTGTGTGGTTATCATAGTAACAAATACAATACCGACAAGCATACCGTCTGTCTATTAGAACGGTATGTACCCGATGAACCATTTTGAATTTATTAATTTTAAAACAATATTATTACAAATACATTCAAATCATGATTAAATGCCATATTTTGATCTTGTGTCTTCAACCTATAAATGTTGTTTAGTCAGAAGAAAAGTAGTTGAATCATGTCTGCCAATGACCCTCAACGCCGAAATATAATTCTATGAAGGGGCACAATAATCTCTTAAGGATAGTGTTTGACAACTCAACTTACATAAGAAGGCACTGCTAAGTTTCTTATTCTTTTATTGTTTAGTAGAATTGGTTTAATTTTCCCAATAACCCATCCTGTCCAAACAACCACAACAAAAAATTGAGCTGAGTAAAGAAAATTTTAGACAGACCAAAAAATTTTGAACATACAGATCTCCAAGACGATAAATAGTAGAAAATAGAATGATACGAGTTTAATCCTACATAATTAATAGCACGGCAAGACAATAAAATAAAGCTTTTATTTGCCATACACATCTGTAACATCTATATCATAAAGTGCACACAAACAGGCAGTTTAGGTATGTGTGTGTGTGTGTGTGTGTGTGTGTGTATATATATATATATATATATATATATATATATCCTTGGAAATATTATAAGCAAGCAAACTGCCTGTAAAAACACCAAGATGTGTGAGCAGGTGTTTAAATATTAATCAAAGGATATTTATGCTAATCAAACACTTTCTCTATGAAACTGTAAATGCAAACGAAGCAAGTTTCAGAATTAACCATGAAATCTCAGCTATCACTGTTGTAATCACCAAGAATAAAGCTACAGCCTACAGCAACTATAACTACGGTGAAAATCTGATCAGATGCAAGCTAAAACTGAAGAATAACTGTTATTAAAAAGTTCAATAAGTTTTTGTTTTTTTGGAGATCCTATACTATTAAAAATTCATTCAGAGGCAGTTCAATTATATATGTAGTTAACTTGAAGAAAAAAAATAACACTGAAAAAAAATCCTCACCTGAGCTGAAAACAAAGCCTCGTTCACATAAAATAAAAATCAAATCCTCACCTGAGCTGAGAACAAAGCCTCGTTCGCATAAAATCAAAATCAAATCCTTCCATTAGAGTTGATCTAAACATTTCAAAAAGGAAAAATTAATATATGATCAAAAATTAATCATTTGACAGAAAATTGAGCAATTATGATTATTTACCGGATACTGAAACTGTTCCGTAAAGCATAGAAAAGAGAAAAGGCCAGTTGCAACAAGCTAAGCTTTTCTTCTCCGGATCATTTTCTCACAAACCAAATGGATCATCATTCAACGCGTGAATTTTTGGTCTCAAATGTGAAAGGATAGAAGAAGAAAAAAATGGAGGAGAGAGAAATTTGAGCGGTGTGCTTCAAAGCAGGAGACAGAAAAACGTAGCTGCAAAAAAACGAAGCCACGAAGGTCAAGGTTTTGATAGAGAGAGAGAGAGGAATAAAATCAGGATTTGTGTTTTGTGGGTTTTGATCAACTGGGATTTGGAATTGTTTATGGGATTTTTTTATTCCCTAGAAACTACTGGATTTCTTCTTGAAAACTACTGCTGTATCACCAACGGATTAAAAAATTAGAAAAAATATTGTTCGAGCCGATGACGCTTGCCTGGGACTTGGCTTTTCGGCTCTTGGATAATAGCTTCTGGCTTCAACCAACTTGGTAACGAGGACGAAGAGAAGTTAATAATTTTTTATTAATTAGCATTACCCTTCAACCGTAGACTAGAATAGGACTAGGGGTACGGTAGGGTAGGTTAGGGTGGGTGGGGGGTGTATAGATAATTGCCGAATATTATTTTTTTTGAATCAAAAATTTTTGAATCTGGGATAAAAAGAACTTTTGATTTATATTTAGAATGAAATATGGGTCGAAAAATAGTTAATCGACTTGAACCTATATTTCTTTTAAAAAATATGGTTCCAAATCTTAACCAACTTAAATAAATAAAATAATTAACCAACTCATTTGATTATAGTTAATATGAGTTGACCAAATAGTTAATCAACTATATTGTCGGGTCTAGGACTAGTACATAAAGGGAACTTACCTTCTACTCCCTCCGTACGCTTTTTATGATTTCATTTGTGTTAAATTATTTATAGTTTTATATAATATAAAAGAATTAATTATATTTTTTCTAAAATTATTTTTTATGAGAAAATATTATAGTATGAGATAAATATGATAAATATAAAAATAACCATAAACAATAAATCTATCCAAACTATCAAGTTTCTTGATTTTTTCCGTATATGCCAAACATTTTATTACAAGATGTTATAAATTAATAATCTTATAGAAAAATCTTATATAATTTATTATTTTTATGTTAAGTTTGATTCATTTGGAGCTTTTTTTTTCCCAAGTACTCTAACATAGTTGTTAATAGCTATTCTAAATGTGCTAATTTGGTTGTTTATGAGTACTCCTTTTGACCAAAATATAAGCTATTATTGACTTTTTACAAATAGATTAAAAAATTAAATATAAATTTATTTAATTTTCTCCAACACAATGATGATTATTATAAAACCATATAAAATGTATCCATCTGATCTTTTTTATCCGTTTTTAAATAGATAAAATTTATACTTTTTCTTTGTCGTATTTAGATTCCCACTAAAGAGTTAATGACTTTGTTTCCTTATTATTCCTAAATATGAACTAATTTAATTTTCTTCATATTTTTAAATAAATTTTATAATATATTATTGAAATTGTATACTCATTTTAATCAAATAAATAAGGTATTAATTGAATATTTTATGCCTACTCAACGTCAATGAAAAAAACTAAAGTAAATATGAGATTTTTTATTTTATAATTAAATGAATTTTATCAAACTTGAATATAAAAATGGGTCGAATTAATTTTTAAAAAGTGAATAATGAATTTATATTTTGAAATGAAAAAACAGTACTGTAATATTTAATTTATAACATTATTATACTCTAATAAGTTAAACAAATTAAGCCACTTAAATAAGCTCAGCGGCTCATTAGATACAAGTGCTTAGGCTCACTAACTCGACACGTGTTTGTTCTTGAGGCCATCCACGCTCACTTGGCTACAACCACTTACAACACACCTATTTAATCTTGTTACTATCAAAATTAACACGAGTCCAACGTTAAATATTTGGGTCGAAGACGTGGCCTAACGGTAGACCATCAACGTAGTCATAATAAAGTATATATATAAAAAGTTACTACCGACCTAAAAGAGATGAGTGGTTGTAATGAAAGTTAATTTTGATATAATATCGATAAGCGGATCGAAAATTAATATTTTTTTATGTTTATTAATATTGTATTATTTAATTTATTAAATTATTATAAAATTAATTTTATGATAATCGGAACCGTAAAAGAGCTACTCTAAAGTTTCAAGTAGAGTTGGCAAACTAAGTTAAGAATTATGGGTGATGGGTCAACCCAAAACTACTCATATTAATTGGGTTAATTATTTATTTATATATTAATCTATTTACGTGATAGTAAAATTTTATTCAAACTAAATTAATTATATTTCTATGATATAATATTAATTTTTTAAAATAATTAAATATTATTATTATCAATAATTTGAATTTTTAAAGAACGTTGACTAAATTAAAAATTTATGACCAAAAGATACTGGTTAGTTGATAATTCTGTTAATAAGAATGTAGATGATTTTTTTTTTAAACCAAACAAAAGATGAAAAAAATAGTTTATTTTCCTAAATTTTAGGTTTTTAATCCTAAAATTTAATGGTTGGAGTATATATGGAAAAAAGTAGATTTGGTTTGGTCATGGATTACAAAATATGATTATAGTGATATTTCTAAATTTTAGGGATGAGATACCATTTTGTGCTATTAATTAATTATATACTAGTTTACGAAGCATGGATTTTATAATATAAAATTATTGTATTATTTATAATTTTGGTATTATACTATACTAATATATTATATTAGCTATAGTAATAATTGATTAATATTGTGTAACACAATTCTTATATAAAAATAATAATTCTTTCTAAACTATATTATTTAATAAATAAAAGTTAATAATAATAGTAACTCATCTATTCATATAATATAAATAATAATATTTGATGATTGATTTGTTCATATATTCTTCTACTTATGTAATAGTAAATTATATTTAAATTCAAATGATTATATTCATATAATTTAATAAAAAATTATTAATATAATTAAATATAATTGATAATAACTAGCATTATATCCTATGCAAATGTTTCGAATAAAATAAGTAATATTACTCTTTGACTTAACAAGCTATTCATTTTTTTTATATGTTAATATTTTGGTTTTAAAAAAAAATATTTATGAATTAATATAAGGTCCTTATAAGAAAATAGTTTGCTTCTAAAATTATCTTATGTAAGTGATAATAAAATCATACTTATACTTGAAATTGTTATAAAGTGATTCCCTCAACAGGAGGATCACCGACACTCTCTCCATCAATTATTTCATTCTCTTTTTTCTTTTTCTTCCATGACTTGGATTACTCCCCCCTGACTCCTCTCATCTCCTATATAAAGGGAATGAGATTGAAAGAAATAAGAAGAGAACTCCTCTGAAAGAATTTCTCTCTCTATTCTTTTCTCTTGCTTATTCTCTCTAAATTTATGCAACAATTATAAGAGTATATTTATACACTTTGCTAAAGTTTTATAACACGTTATCGTCTCAAGCTTCAACCAACCGAGACGGTAAAATTAAATTCTTGCAATTTATTATTATATTACCGGTTTGCTATATGCACCAATAATATAATTTTATTCTTATAATTGCCTTTAAATTCTTGCAATTTATTATTATGTTGAATAATTTGTTTATCGCAAGTACCGCATACATGGTGAAATTCTTCTATTATTTCGGGTTTTATTATTACGTTTAATATCCCATCATGCATGCGTTTACGCGGATCTCGTTCCATTAATTATTATTACATTAGAATAACTTTCATGCATGTGGTCTATCGCATGCATGGTGATTTTTTTGTTATTCCATTTTTATTATTACATTGGAATATCCTCGCTTGCCATGTATTACGCCTGACACAGTTCCATTTTTATTATTACATTGGAATAACTCGCCATATGGATTACCACATGCATGGTGAATGATCCTTTATATTCATTCCTTATTAAATTGTGAAAATAATCTGTCTACGTGGATTACCGCATGGCGGGTGAAGATCCATTTGCAGTTTTGTATATATATATATTTTTGTAATTTTATATATACATTAACGATTGCATATTCTTTTTACTAAGATAATATGCTAATAATATAAATATAAGATTATTTATATTTGCATTTTATCACCACTTGAGGTTGTGGTATAGTTTATTTTTTCTATATCATACATGCAATTATTTATTATTTTAATAAATAATAAAATTGTGTTTTAACCCAGAATATGGCAAACTTAGTAAAAATAGATTTTTCTATTTTGAAAATTTCTAGAGACAACTATTTGGTTTGTGCACTTGATGCAGAATTGCACCTTAGTGCAAATGAGTTAGAAAAGACAATTACAGAATATAGTTCCAATGTTTATAGAATAACCTCTACTTTGGCTTTATGTGGAGATCTAGTTTCTGAAACCCAAATGTTAGAAAGAAAAAAAAAACGCTCTCAACTTTTCATCCCATCAACATGATTCTGTCACAATAATATAGATAGAGTAAGTTCACAAAATTCAGTGACTCATTGTCTATCCTCCTTGTTGCAAAAAAGAATAATGAATTGTTGTTGAAAAACTATCAAGTACGGCCAACGGGTGATACCCCATTGCCGGATATTAATAGCACGTCATTCCAGCAGAATAAATATGACTATAGATGGCCATATAATAAGAAGCCTTAGGGGCGAAAGAATAAACGAGGCCATTATAACAACAAATTCTAGAACCGCGACAATTCAGGCCACCAGAAGTGGCAAGTGTCTGAGTCGGGTGAAAATAAAGAAAATGCAACACAGATAAAGAACAAACCAGATGTTTGTTTTAGGTGTGGGATGAATGGGCATTGGTCGCGTACCTGTCGTACGCCGAGGCATCTGGTTAATTTATTCCAGCAGTCTCAAAAGAACAAAGTAATTGAGGTAGAAACAAACTTTGTTAATCATTAATTAGATATTGTTGATGATCCACCAATGACCCACAATGAGGAAAAAGTTGTTGATATTAATGAACCTTCTGAAAGTATCTTTTGGGATAACGTTTAATTTTTGTTTTAATTAAACACCCTGCATGTATAATATTATTAGTTTTCGTTCTATACGTGGTATGTGTTTTTCATGAATAATATTTCTTATTTATGTTTTTACATGTGTCAGACCATCTTTAATGAATATCTTCTCATCATTTCTACTATATCTGAAAAATAGAATATCCTAGAAAAACTTCATTAAATTTCTTCTAGATTATATACTATGAAAATTAGAACAATTGAGTCTCATACTCTTATGATTCCAAAAATCATAGATCCCAAATCTTTTATGCTTTGGCATGAAAGACTCGATCATCCAGGTACTTCTATGATGTGTCGTATTATTGAAAATTCTTTTGGTCATCCTCTCAAAAATAAAAAGGTTTTTTCCGGTAGTGAATTTTCTTGTGCTGCGTGTTTCGAGAAAAATTAATTGTTCGACCATCATCAGTAAAAGTTTATAAAGAAGCCCCAAAATTCCTAGAGAGAATTCAAGGAGACATTTGTGGACCTATTCACCCATTGTCTAGCCCATTTCGATATTTCATGGTTTTAATAGATACTTCAACTAATTGCACGACCATTAATGTTAAGGGCTAACTTACCTACCTCAGTCTGGGGTCATTCAACTCTTCATGCTGCAGCCATCATTCGAGTAAAACCAACGGCTCTTCATAAATTTTCTCCTCTACAATTAGTTCTTGGACAGACACCCAACATATTACACTTTCGAGTTTTGGGAAGTGCGGTATATGTTCCAATTGCACCTCCACAAAGAACTAAAATGGGAGCCCAACGAAAAATAGGTATTTATGTTGGTTTTAATTCTCCTTCTATTATCAGATATCTTGAGCCTTTTAACTGGAGATGTTTTTACTACATGTTATGTAGATTATCATTTTGATGAATTTATATTTCCACCATTAGAAGGAGGGAAATTTTTAAATAAAAAACCCTCTGACATATCATGGAATGCATCAAAATTAAATTCATTTGATCCTCATATAGGAAAATGTGAAATTGAAGTTCAAAGAATTATTTGTTTATAAAATATTGCAAATCAAATGCCAGATGCATTTAATGATGCTAGAAAAATGATAAAGTCATATATACATGCAGTGAATACTCCAGCAGGGATAGAAATACCTATTGAAAAATCAATTCCTGAAGAATTGACAAATAAGGTAATAGAAGAATCTAAACCACACCAGAAGCGTGGAAGACAAGTTGGTGCAATAGACACTGTACCACGAAAATCAAAAGCAAATAAGGGAATCCCAGAAGAGGTACAAACCGCTCCAGAAGTAGCACTAATTCCAAGAGTGCGAATAACCCCAGAAGAGGTACAAACCGCTCCAGAAGTAGCACTTATTCCCAAGAGTGGGAATAGCCCCAGAAGAGGTTCAAAATCTCAGTAAAGGGATAAGAGATGAACACCAAGAGATCTCAATAAATTATGTACATGATGAGAAAATATGAGATCGAAGCAAAGTCATGATTGACGATATATTTGCTTTCTTTATAGCATAAGATATTACTTTGATTCCTGACACGGATCCTGAACCACAAAACGTGGAAGAATGTCGAAAAAGAAAAGATTAGCCAAAATAGAAAGATGCTACTCAAAATGAGCTACAATCTCTATTGAAAAGAGAAGTATATATTTGGACCATGGTTCAAAAACCATTTGGGTGTAATCTTGGTGAAAATAAAATCTCTATTGAAAAGAAAGTATTTGGACCAAGAGGTCCAAACACCGCCGGTGTAATCCGGTTGGAAGCAAATGGGTATTTGTCTGGCGAAATGAGAAAAATGAAATTGTGAGATATAAAGCCCGACTTGTAGCTCAAGGGTTTTCACAAAACACGGTATTGATTATCGGGATACATACTTTCCAAAGACGTAATGGATGGAGTAACTTTTAAACTTCGATAGGTATGACAACCATGGAAGGTTTGGATACACGTTTGATGGATGTTGTAAGAGCATACCTATATGGCTCACTTGAAGTGAGATTTATATGAGGATCCCTGAAGGATTGAAAATGGCTGAATCACAAAGGCCCAGTCAGATATATTCAATCGAGTTTTCAACGCTCATTATATGGATTGAAATAGTGCAGTCATATGTGGTATAATCGATTTAGTGATTATTTAATAAAAGATGGATATATAAATGATCATGTATGTCCATGTGTTTTTATTAAGAAATCACAAAGTGAATTTTCCACCATTGCTGTATATGTGGATGATTTGAATTTTGTAGGTACTCCTGAAGAACTCACAAGAACTACTACTTATTTAAAAGATGAATTTGAAATGAAAGATCTTGGAAAGATAAAATTCTGTTTGGGAATACAAGTGGAGCATTTAGCATCTGGAATTTTTGCTCATCAATACACATATGCTGAAAAGATTCTCAGTCATTTTCATATGGATAATGCTCATCCTTTAACTACCCTGAAGGTTGTTCGATCTTTAGAAGTTGATAAAGATCCATTTTGGCCTCTAGAAAGTGGGGAAGAAGTTCTTGGACCTGAAGTTCCATGCCTAAGTGCAATGGAAGAAGTTCTTGGACCTGAAGTTCCATGCCTAAGTACAATGGAAGAAGTTCTTGGACCTGAAGTTCCATGCCTAAGTGAAATAGAAAAAGTTCTTGGACCAGAAGTTTCATAGCTAAGTGCAATAGGTGCTCTTATGTATCTTGCAAACTGTACACGATCTGATATTACTTTTGCTGTCAACTTGTTAGCAAGATACAATTCTTCTCCGACTAAGAGACATTGGGATATGATCAAACACATTTTGAGATACCTCCGTGGAAGTATGGATCTTGGGTTATTTTATCCAAGAGATTCAATGTCGCGATTGGTTGGATATGCCGATGTAGGATATTTATCAGATCCACACAATGGAATATCACAAACATGTTATGTATTTACATATTGTGACATGGCTATATCCAGAAAATTCACAAAGCAAACCATGACAGCTACATCTTTAAATCACTTAGAGATTCTCGCTATACATGAAGCAAGCAGAGAGTATGTTTGGTTAAGATCAATTATTCAGCATATTCAAAAGTCATGTGGATTACCATCAATCAACGACATTCCTACAATTCTGTATGAAGATAACATTGCATGCATTGCTCAACTTAGAGGAGGGTACATCAAGGGAGATAGAGCAAAACACATTTCACCTAATTTCTTTTTCACACATGAGCTACAAAAGAAAGGTGATATAGATGTGCATCAAATTCGATCATGTGATAATCTAGCCGACTTATTCACAAAGTCGCTACCAAATGCAACATTTGCAAAACTTCGAAAAAGGATTGGAATGTGTCGACTAAAAGACTTGTGACAACATTTCATCCAGAAGTAATGAATTCCTTTTGAGGGGAAGACTGTACTCTTTTTCCTTAGTCACGGTTTTTATCCCAATGGATTTTTCCTGACAAAGTTTTAATGAGGCAGTCAATAAAGATATTTATTGTAAAAGATATGTACTCTTTTTCCCTTCGTTAAGTTTTTCCCACTGGATTTTCTTAACAAGGTTTTTAATGAGACATAATCTTCTATCGTAGGGAATCAGGAGAAGTGTTATAAAGTGATTCCCTCAACAGGAGGGATCACCGATACTCTCTCCCTCAATTATTTCCTTCTCCTTTTTCTTTTCCTTCCATGACTTGGATTACTCCCCCCTGACTCCTCTCATCTCCTATATAAAGGGAATGAGATTGAAGGAAATAAGAAGAGAACTCCTCTGAAAAAATTTCTCTCTCTATTCTTTTCTCTTGCTTATTCTCTCTAAATTTATGCAGCAATTATAAGAGTATATTTATACACTTCGCTAAAGTTTTATAACAGAAATATAATTATACTTATATTTAATAAAAAAAATCAAGTTAGGTAAGATGATCTTTGCCAAAAAAAATTAATTTCTTTTGAGATTATATTATTACAAAACGGATCTAAAACATCTCTCTTAAATAACATATCTCTCTTAAATAACATATCTTTAATAAAATTATGTCGTTTTGGAGATTGTTTTTTAAAAAAACAAAATAATATTAAAATAGAGTGATCTCACTTGCTTTCCTTTTATTTATAAAAATGTCACATGTGACCCTACTTGTTTTTTAAAAAGAATCTTCAAAATGAAGTAGTTTTAATAAAGGTGTGTTATTTAAGAGAGTATGTTATTTAAGAGGTATATTTTAGATCCGACCTCTATATTATTATATATTATATGCATAATTTTTTTATTGTACATATGTTATTGGATAAATTGTTTAATTTTTAATTTAATAACTAAATATGTAGACTTAGGTTTTAATAAAAGTAGCAAGCCAATTTCAAAGTCCGGGGTTTTCAATAGGAAAAGTAATAATGTGGTAATCTAATATAATAAATACTAATTAGATAATTAAGTAATTACATAGAGCAATATGACCATAGATATTTGTGTATGTTTTATTTGTACACATTCTGTCAAAACTACGTCGTTTTGACAGATTTTTTATTATTAAAAAAAATAGTTTCTCTCCTCCCAAATCAGAAATCAAAAACAAATATGCCAAAACGACATAATTTTGACAGACTGTGACACCTCCAAAATAGGTCAACACAACTCATTCTGAGTCGTCAAAAATATGGTACAACGATCAATTACAACTTCATTTATACAACTATTAATTGTCGTGTAAAATACGACAAAACATACGCTGTAAGTTTTAATACAAATATCGTCTCGTAGATAATATAGAAACTCAAATAAAATCCTCATTATAATTATTGTCACACTATTTTACAAAATAGTTATGATTACTAAAATAACCATCTTGGACTATTACTCCACTCCCCGACTAGTCTCAGCTACATTCTCGCCTCCTGAGAAGAACAATGGAATCAAAAGAAAAACGGTGAGCTCAACTAGTCCAGTAAAGAATATTATGACTAATATAATGTAGAATAAATTATCCTTAGTCCTCAACAAGAAAAAAACTGACAGAATACAATAAATAACAAGTTTTAGATCAACAACTGCAGCGAAAACAACAATCCATTAGAAGAGTCAAGTAGAACATGATATCTACTATATTCTGTGATTTAAAAGTTCATCATCAATATTTTATCCATGTAACAACGATCAATAATTATTTCCAATCAACGAATTATCTATGCACTATGGGTCAAAGATAATCGTTTGTATAACCAATAGTCATGTTATGTCATACATTTGTCCATTTATGCACTATGCGCCAAAGAGGACTTCCACCACAAATCTTATCTGTAACATTAAAGGTCATGATTATACCAATACACAATTTCTAGTCATAATCATACCAATCAATAGTCCATCTTTGCACCACGGACTTTCACCACAATATAAGTATGATGATGATGACAATGATATAAAAAATCAATCAAGTGAGATCAAGGATAAATATTAGATATTTATAATTTAATTTATCCAGAGTTTAAAAAAATGTTCAAATTGTTAACATGATAACTATTTGTGAAGTAAAATTCAAGAATGATATTCATGTATCAAAAATAATTTGGACAGAAAAGAAAGTTAAATTCCATTGTGAACAGTACTTATGAATAATAACCCAACATAAAAAGATTAAAATTTAATAAGAATGTCTAGACCATTATTCCAGTGAAATGATATTAGATGAAACGCAAAACTTAAGGAATTTCTAATCATTTCAGGAATTAGAGAAGCAATACTTACCATAGTAAGTTTAAATTTAGAAATATGAAATGAAATAATATCACTTACATAATATGGAGTATGAAAAAAATGACATTTCTTACGAGTATTAAAATAAAATAATAACATTTACTTTAGTAGAAAAATATATTTGACCAAAATATCAGATATTATCCTGAGAAAATTTTGCAGTAAATGCTACACTCAAAGTATTTTTATACTAAAAAAAAAATACTCACAATATTGCAGTAGGAATGCTTGAGATTTTTGGTGTGTTTAGGAAGGAGGGTTACCCCTTCTTTGATAGTGCAACACGGAGGAAAAATTAAACAAGGCTGTCTAACTCCCTGCCTAATTTTCCTCTGCCTAACTTCTTTCCTTCTCTGCCTAACCTATCATTTCCAATAATTGGGGCCAGCAATTTGGAGGAAAGAATTGCAGGAGGTAGGGTTGAGCAAGTAACCAAATTGGGCAAATCACACTTTAAAAACACATTTAACCGCACTTCAACTGCCCGGTGTATGTGACGATTTTAGGTGAGTTGAATAACCAAATTTACGGTTTCGGTTTGGTTACTAGCCAAAACTGCACGCATAAAACCGAAACCGCACCATGTGTGTGTATGTATGTATTATCTCTAGTAAATTCTAAAGTTACTTTTCACTTGAACATGCTCAGAGAAAACCCTAGTCTTGCATTGTCATTTTTTCACCAATTGAAAGAAGATGTTAGAGGTTATAGAGTCAAAAATTAAGTAATTGGGTTTTGGAATTTCGAATTAATTTGATGCGTTGTTGGAGGGGATTATAGCTGAGGGGCTCGAGAACTTGATGCATTGGTTAATGTACAATGCTATAATAGTAATAGTCTAATAGATTATGTCAGGAATAAGCATGTGAATGATATTCCTACTTACATATGATTTGATTATGATATATATATATGAATGAATATGCAAGTATGTACAAGGACTATAAATATAGAAAGATCAAGCATGTTAGGTTGATCTAATGATGTAATAGATAGAACTTGTCGATCGTCGAAAACCTCGCACTCAAAATCGTAGTCCGCCAGGAGAGTCAAGGAAAACTCGAGAGCTATCGAGGCAGAATCGTAGTCTGCAAGATAGTAGATCTCGGAGTTCGTAGACTACCAGGAGAGACGAGGAAAGGATCGTAGTGTGTCGAGAAGAACTTCCTCGTGGTCGCAATCTGGCCGAGGAAGTCGTGTTCGTAATCAGAGAGACAATGACGATGCCTATTTACGGCCGACCGAGTATCTGCCGAAGCCAAGTCAAGAATCGTAGACTACACTCAGAGTCGTAGAGTCTACTGATCGTATCAGAGGCAGAGATCGTAGTCGAGCAAGATCAGATGAAGACAACAAGCACAACGATAGAAATCGTAGAGTGTCAAGATCTGATCTCGAAGTCGTAGTGTCTGCACATCCGAAGCTAAATCGTAGAGTGCAGAACTAAGATCTCAACAGATGTGCTCACAATGCCAAGGCAGAATCGTAAAGCAAATACGATTCTCAACGAATGAGCACTCCCAGAATATCCAAAGGAATGAAGCCTCTGGTTGGCACTGCATAGATACATCCCACCTGAAGGAAACCAGAGAGCACTCAACGAATGACATGCAAGCTAACAGAAGATCTAAGCACCAACCCAATCAGCATCAAGATTGAGTTGTGAAGCCATTCGAGATGAAGTCTTCCACAAGGAGATCAGAAGAAGACTTCAGTAACTGACCAAGGAAAGTCAGCAAGTGCAGTAGCTGTCAAGTAGATAGAAGACGACGATCTTGGAAGTAACCAGGATCGTAGTGTTTGCTAAACAAAGAAAGAACTGATGGAGTGCACACGAGATACCGGATGACCAAGAACAAGAACAAGGCTAAAGTGATTAAGCATTGGGTCACCCATTGATGATAAGTGAACGGAGATCACAAGGAGAAAGAAAGCTGGACACGCCCACAAATCAAGTGTCTTGCTATTCGTAAGAGGCCGTAACAAAGAAGTCGAGCCATCAATGTCGAGAGCCGTTGAGGCAAACAGTAGTGTTGAAGCACTGCATAAGAGAAGGAAGAGGTGTTCTACATTGAAGATCCAATCAACACTCTTCAAGATCGTAGTGTTGACTCTACCAGTCAACAAGACACTACGATCAGGTCCAAGAAGACATGCATCATAATCGTAGAGTTCGAATAGCTGAAGATTGAAGCATTGGCAATGGTTCAATCTGAAGGTTGATATTTGGACAAGAGCTTATTGAGAGCATCGATGCAAAAGGACAATCTCTGATCGAGAAATCAGAAGGAGGAAATAAAGTCTTCGACCTGCCCGAGGCATAAAAGTGACATCTCTGACGGGATAGGTGAAACAGTAGACTGCAGTGTCAGAAAGTCATAACATATCACATCAGCAGTCTACATCAAATAACTCTAGATCTGTGAAGCAATTCAAAGAGCTTCCAACGTTTACTTTCTAACTGGAAGATTGGAAAGGAGTATAAATCAGCTAGAGCTTAAAAGATTAAGGGTTGCTGGAGTTGTTGAGTTTGGAGAATTAGTGGACTGATCTAACCAACGTAAATAGTGAGTGACCAATGAAGGTCTGAAGGCTCACTCTACGATCCACCAAGAACACTTAGAGACAAACAAGGAAAGAAGTAGAAGTGAGAGTTCTACAATGTAGAATTGAGAGTTCTATTACAAGAAGAGTGTTTTGAACTACCGAAGAGAAAGAAAAGCATCAATGTCATCTTGATGTCTATCATAGGAAGACTCTAAGTACCAGAGAGAATAGCCTACAGTCATCTTAGCAAGTCCATCATGAGAAGGCATCAAGTATCAAGAAAGAAGATCACCAAAGCCATCATGGTGGCAAGCATAAGAAAGTTTCTAAGTACCTAGCAGAAGAGCTTACAGTCATCTTAGAAACCCATCATGTGCAGCCATCAAGTATCAAGAAGAATGATCTTCAAGGAAGTTCATCAAGGGATCATCAGAAGAGGTTGAGTAACTGAAGAAGCTGAGCATTATGCAACACTCAACCGCACTTCAAGGATGATCATGCCAAGCTGCTAAGTACAGAAGATATTCAGAGCATAAAGACATCTTAGCAGCTCAGCACCAACTCCAACAAACAAATAAATAACTCAACAACAAGAAGCCAGGGCCTGAGGGGTCCTTGTCCTGAGGGACTAAATGAAGTTTCAAGCCTGCTGAGGTTGAAGAGTTCCTAGGGAACTAGAGAAGTTCCAAGGCTGCTGGCCTTAAAGGAATCTTAGTGATTTAGGGTGCTGCCCTTCCTTAGTGGAAATCCTGCTAGTTGAAAGCAGAAGAGTGGATTAGGAGCTTGAGTCTCTGAACCACTTAAAACCCCTTGTGTCTTTTACTTTATGTTATTTACATTATGTACATTAACTGCTATAACTGCTATGTATGTTTTAATTGCTTACCATTGAACTAACTCT
Organism: Panax quinquefolius; assembly: GCA_020205615.1. NCBI lineage: Eukaryota > Viridiplantae > Streptophyta > Magnoliopsida > Apiales > Araliaceae > Panax > Panax quinquefolius. The sequence goes on along the minus strand of CM035170.1, from coordinate 16,281,230 downwards.
ACAAACAATGTATGTATGATTATGAATATATCAATGAAGGAGATCTTTTACTTATTCCGCTGTGCTTGAAAAGATTCTTATGTTTGTCATATGCTAAATTATTAGCAATACAAAATAAACCAGAAAAGTATTTGAAATAAAAAGGATCTATTCAACCCCCCCTTCTAGATTTATTGTGCCTACTGGGAATTAACAATTGGTATCAGAGCAGGTTCTCATGCTATATTTAAAAGCTAATCGTTTTGAGTCTAATCTTAGGCACAAATATTCTTCTAAACTTAGTTTAGTAGTAAGTCATTTGTTATATGCAGATGAGCTCACACGTTGGAAATATTGTGAACAGGTAAATGTGTATATACACCTGAAGTTGCCCAGATTTGTCCATGCTCTTGAGTTCCATATCAACAAGACCAATCCCTGCCCACAGTCAATCTTGTAGTCTGAAGATCAGGCTAGAAAGTTCACAAGACATCAACATACAAGAGCCTAACATCCTCCAGCCTGAAAAGATGAAAAAGCCATACATGCTAAGAGCTGGATGTAAACCTTGTGAACTCTAGGATGCCAAAGAACTAAAAATGCTGAGATCTTCCTAGCATGCATCCTCAAGACCACGGCTGATTGATTGAAGGTAAAGAGGAGCAACAAGTTGTCAGGAGCAAATGAGAAACTATGCACCTCAATGCCTAACCTCAGTATGTCTAAGACAAATGACTGTTAAGAAACTGACAGTAGAAAGGTACGATTCCTCACTAATATAATTGTATACATCATGCTACACCTCCTTATGCAATATAACAGTATCCTGTCAAGAAATCATAATCTACCTAAAAAGGTGAAGAGAGAAAAGTACACTGAGGTTGGAAACCCAAATGCTTACAAACTTTCTCTCCATCCAAGTTTTAGGTTGAAGATGACATCTTGAAAGAAATCTGAAATAGATCATAAGAACATCATAGGTTAAATTAATCTTATGTGAAGTAATCTTTGCTGTCAGGTTGTATGAACCTATGTTCTAAGTGTTTGATAAACCACAGAGTATGTTCAGTTCTACAAGAGCATCTTGATGATTTGTTAAAACTGATCACCTGCATGAATCAACTAGAAACTCATAAATCGTAGAGTTGATTCTCACTCTGTGAACACTTAAACTCTGTGAACATAACCAAACAAATGATGAAACCATCAAATGAAAAGAGTGCTTTGTTAAAATGACAAATCTTACACACACTCACCATCATGTATCTCAAAATGTAATATCCAAATTAGCTGCATGCATGAATTTGATTGTTGGTGATCAATATGATGTTAATTCTAATATATGAGGAATAGGGTTTTTAAATCTAACCTAGCAGGACCCATTTAACCATGGGTACAAAAAATAGAAATTTACAACCTGCAGGTACTTGGTCTATCTGGCCACACTAAGGAATCTTTGAGCGAAGAGACTTCGATCAAGAAAATTCAACCAAATAAGGCTTAAGACATGTTTTAAATGATTACGATGAAACTCCTATATGTCAAAGCCTGCCCTTGAAGACCTGCTGAGCTAATCCCAATGAAGCTCACTTGGCTGCTGATACTTATATGGAAGCATGCCATTCAACCAAAGATGGAAAGGGTCTTATATGCTCAAGCATGCAAAGCATGTTATAATGGAAGAATCCTCAAGGAAGCTCATCACAAAGGATCATCGAGCATCAAGCACGAGGAACTCAGTACGGGAGCAGAACTCAATGAGCACATACTAACAAAGAAGACTACGTTCGTAGTGCTGACAAATGATCGTAGAATGATCAGTCCTGGAGATATCCATGTCTACGATGAAAATAGATTTGACTGTCAGTGGTGATTCCAGTCAGAAAGAAGCATGCAAAAATTTCTCCTAACGCACATGAAGAAAAGGAAATCACACCTCACTGAGAAGATAGTATGAACATGTGGAAGTAGTGATCTGTTAAGAAACAACAACACTAAGATATACTATGAAGCAGTGTACCAGCTACAGAGTCCCAAAACTTTGTGGCTGATGAACCAAATGAAGATCCATAGTCAGTAGAAACGTCTCAAAACGTACTACTGATAACCTTTCATCCCCCCAACTCAAAATCGTGGAGTGCCTACGATCAAACATCTGATCGTAGTGTAAGAGCAAGAGGACACCACGATTACAACAAATGCAATTGTCTAAAATCGGCAGAGGGCCTCCCTACTAGAAAAGGTCAAATGAGATATCACTGCAAATCACTCATAAAGTACTTTATCTGGAAAGCGCCTCAGGGACAAACCTGACCCTTAGCTCAATCTAAGAGGTTGGCCCTTCCTGAGCTACCTTAACCCAGAAGGATTGCTTAATCAAGTTCATCTCAAGGACCAAGACAGTCAACGATCGTAGAGTAGAGTTTGAAGATAACTCAACGATCATGATGCAACCTCAACGATCGTAGTGCAACCTCAGCGATTGTAGAAGCAAACTCGACGATCACAATCATACCAGAATACACTAGCTCATGGTGAGCTTGGAAGAACCGGACAATTGCTCAACCATTCAGATTAAAAGGAGATAAGTTCGAATACAGTTTGGAAAGATGTTATGCAAACGCATCTAAGAACTCTAGTACCCAAACTGGCTCGGAGTACATCAGTGATCAAGCTATGCAGCATCAAGATGAGGATTAATGTCAAAACCACCCACTGCAATGTCTCTCAAAAGATGATCGTTGAGTCTACAAAGGAAAACGTAGAGTCCATAGCTGCCTTATCATGCTACTCTACGAACCAAAAATGGTCAACGGTCAATCCACGTCATTGACACCTATTCGTTTTGAAAAGAGACATTAAACTGAAGAGTTAATAGGGGAGTTACAGCTCATTACTGGGCATCGTGCAACCAATGGTTGGTTGACACATCACTGATTATGCAGAGTTAGAAGGAACTACCATAAAGGAAAATTCAATTTAGCAAACAGTTATTAGAAGCTATCGAACCTCTCTCCCTCCCATTTTCAAACCCTAGAATCCTCTCAAAAGCCAAAATCAATTAACCCTCCAGAGCCTTGCCCAAATCATAATCAACCATCTCTCATAAACTCCTCTGAATCAAATACCCATATCCCTCGAACTATTCAAATGGAAGATTGGCGAGTAATCACTGGCATTCAGCTTGGAACCAAGTCGTTTGAAAAATCCGAAAAGAAGTTCAGAGACATTCTCGAACTTGTAAAGAAAGCTGGATTCTCAGAATGTCTTGAGGCTAACACTAGAGTATATATTGAACTGGTCAAGGAATTCTACTCAAATGCTTCAACGAGTTCTGGACTTCTGACCACCAAGGTGAAAGGATCATGTCTGAAGATAAGAGCATCAGACATCAATCAATGTCTAGGGTTTCCAAATCAAGGTTTGATAAACCTGGATGAAGTTGACATTGAAGAAGGCAAGAGGCTAATGCGTTACCAAAGAAACCCCAATCTGAAGGATATGAAAAAAAGGAATTTCCTAAAGAATTCGAGTTCCTTGCTGAGATAGTGGGCAAATGTATTTTATGCAAAGACACTGCACACAACACGGTGCTTGATCAACAGATAAAAATCATGTCTGCTATAGTTCTGAATAAACAAATCAACTTTGAAGTTATCTTGTTTGATCAGATCTCCAAATGGGTAGAAAAAGCGGAGTTGAAGAAGTCTACAGAAAAACCACTGACAAAGGTGTTTCATGGAAGACTATTAAGTATAGTGCTAAAGAAGAAGCTGGGAGGCAATATCAAGGATGATGAAGGAGAACCTCTGAATGTTCACAAAGTAATATATCCACAACTGTTTGTGAATTGGAAGAAAAATCCAAAGGAGAACAGAAGGCTGACAACTGGGAGCAACAGCAAGACTTCTGCAAAGAAGAGGAAGACAAAGGAGGTAGAAAGCTCTGAGTCTGATGACTCTGTACCAGCAGCAACCACACCAACCAGAAAGAAATCCAAAGGAGTGACGAAAACTGAGGCTCCTCCAAGAAGTCTATCCACAGAAGACAAGACTGAAGATGAAAAAATACTGATTCCTGAAACCACAAAGCGAAGAAGCAACATGTTGCTTTAAGAGCCATCAAGAAAGAAAGCTAAGGTGGAAAACAGGCCAGCCCCAGCTTCCCAAGAAAGTCCGTCTAACAAAGTAGATGACGTAGAGTCAGAAGAAGAGAAGGCAATTGATAGTCTCAAGGCTGAGTCCCCATAGATAAAATCCAGTAATGAAGGTGAAGCTGGATTAATGGAAGAAAATGCAGCATCTGTTGATGAAGAAGAATGCACAAGCCTTGTGGCTAACCCACAGAGCATTCACTCTAACGATGAAGAAGAGATACAAGCTGACCCAACTCCATCCTCAACTACAAATGCTCCAACAAGTTCAGATGGTGGGTCAAATGATGCTATTTTTGAAGAAGAAGAACATGCTCCTTTAAATCCTGAAAGCCCTCATGATGGCTCAAAAGGTGATGAGTCCAAAGAAGAAGAGCCAGCCCCTGACAAGGTTGAACCTCATGGAAGTTCGTCTGATCCAAAGGCCTCAGAGTCTGAAGAGGTAGAAGAGTCTGACTCTCCCATAGCTGAACCTCAAAGGAGAAGGAAGAGTTACAAACTACAAGCCAAATTTGCCTCCAATAAGAGAAGTGATCACTCCAATGCTGTGAGGGCCCCGAATTCGAGGTCCCGAATCACCGCTCACAAGAGTAAAAATTTTCAACTTTTGCTGAGGAGTCATATAGACTATTTGTCTGCATTTTCGCAAAGGTTTTATGGAAATTTATCCGCAAACCGTCATAACTTACAGACACAAAGGGTGATTAGCCCGATTTGTCATGTACTGGCCAAGTACTGATTTTATCTATTTCTCTTCACTGCCATATGCACAAAATTCTACCTCAGTCTTACTGGATTCCGCACCAAAACAATTTGGTTCGGGAAATTTCTTTCAATGAACACTTAGAGTTTTCATAAACTTTAGTCTAGCTGAATCAAATAACATAGACTCATATCAATAATTCAATTCAATCAAATTATTTAGGTGTAGCCAAACTCCGTTGGCAAATTAAATTTTTTGAAAATAATTTCGAGAATGACGTCATGATGCCGTACTATATTAACAGTCCGTTTGAGAATGCCATCATTGTATGACTTTGTCATAACACATCATACAATAGTGGAATAACGATTTTAGATCAAATTCACACTAAGTATTCCTATATTTACAACTCCATCAAATTTTTATCATCTCTGCGCTAGGTTACATGGTACATGAGTGATAAATAAAATATATTTTGATATTTCAAATCGTTTGCATCTAGCTGAAATAAGTAGCATAGACTATACTTTAAACCGTTTCAAAAATGATTACGAGTCTACATTTTTTTCTTTCAAAAGCACATAATGCGTATTTAGCTTGATGTCAAAATTTCAAAATCTAGCATAGCTAGGAGGTTTGGAAAGCTTTTGTCTCCACTAATACTTATTTGCTTAACAATATATCTGTTCCTATAATCCTCAATACTCTATTTACAAACAACTATACCCAGTTCGTAAAACCACACTTATGAGTCCATAAATTGCCACAATCATATGAGTTTAAGAACTTGTCCTAGTCAGACCTTTGGCCTCCATTCACTGAGGGGTTCATAAACATTTCATATAACTATGAATCAAGAATGTCACATAAGTATGAGTTTTAAGAACTCGTACTTAACCTTATATCCTCTACCTATGACTTATCTATCTGTTATACACATGAGAAAGGAATCACCCTCTTAACATGCATATAGCAAATAGCGCGACACAAATATTTCAATGATTATCATTGTTAGAACTAAGTAATTTTTACACTAAGTACCATTCTTCGCCCACACAAGGAATCATACAACTCAGCTACCGACATGAATCCTCAATTGAATTCCCACCTAACACTAACACCCTTCTCAATACGAATTTCATTTAACTCGTATTCATAATCCTTTCCTGAATCTGTACCAATTCACACATCAATCTTGCTGTAAACTTTCCAATCATCAGATTGATTCTTATCCATGTTGTCACTTTATCAAATCACAAAGTGATCTCATTGTATATGTTACGATTCATTTCTAGATCTTGATCGTTTTGTTTTACGATCTCCTATCACTGAACTTTTAGTCTTTTAGACTCTATCTATTCCCCATTACTGTTCAACTTTATTATCAGAGTTAGGGAACTCTGTATCTTATAACTCGCCGAGATTCGTCTTTGAATCTTTCCGACCCAACTAACTCTATGTGAGTTAGTACTTATCCTAATCACTGCGGTTATTAGTCTCAGGTATTCCTACCTAAGGTTCATAACCTACAACTTTGATACCAACTGTGAAGGCCCCGAATCACCGCGGATCCGGTTCGATCATTCTATACAACTATTACTATTTGCGGAAGATATAAACATAAATTGTTTATACAATACATTTATACACTATTCCCCAAGGTCGAGTAACCTTAACTTAATACACAATTCATAACTTATTTAACTTACAATAACATTATCATCATACAATACTTATACAAATCTAATCGCGCACATTAACTTTAAGCTGAAACTGTCTTTAACCTTTCCTTGTATCCGACGCGTTCGTCTTAATCTGCAATGTTATATCATGATATAGCAAGGGTGAGCATAAGGATTGCCCAACAAGTTTAAGTTCAATAATATAATGATATATCATGATTGAAAGAGTCAGAATAATAAGCTGGCTATAATTCAACAATATAATTGTGAACTAGCAGGAACAAATTTATGACTGAACAAGTATTATACATGTACAAATATATCTGAACCAACTGGTAATGACGGTGATCAACCTTTCATACCTGACTTATACATGCAATATGTACAGAGTACAATTCATGGCAACCAGCAATGATTAACCATACGCTTATCCGAATGAAACAACTCTTAGTAGAGTTAAGTAAAAATAAACTTGCCTGAACCGTTGATTACCGCTACACAATTTATAACGCTTTATCCGAAGACCTAATATTAGTAATATAGATCTCCAATATTAGAATAATATCATCACAATATAATATTATTATATATATACATAGAATAACCTAAACACATAACACATAATCCTATCAGTCTATTCAGCACATAAAACTTAGTATCAGGTTTAACTATTTTAGTCTGACTTGAAACCGACACAAATTTGACATCCCGACGGTCTAGTCGGATAATTCATGAGTTTAAGTTCAATTAAACTCTGCCTAACACTTAACAATTAACTTAAATAATTTTATTAACAGTCGAAATATTTTTCGTATGCTCGTAATAATTTTTAAATAATTATTACTATTTATTAAGATTTTTCAATCATTAAACACATACACTAATTTTCTGTCTAGGTTCTCATATTGAACCTTAAATAAATTAATAAAAATTTTAAAAAAATTTCAAAATTCTCAGGTTGTCACAAATGCTGTCATTGAAGTAAGTGATGATGAGTCTGTATCACAGGAAGAAAGTGCTGAAGATAGGACCAGTGATGAAGAAGTTGAATCAGAAGAAGATCTTGCTGAAGAAGGTTCTGGGAATGAAATGGAGCAAGAAGGATTCATTGATGGAAATGATTAAAATGGTTCAGGCTCCAAAAGAAAAGAAATGGAGAATGATTCCAATTCTGCAAATCAGGAATCAGAGGAACCAAAGAGATCGTCTCCAGTCCTCTCTCTCCTGCAAGAATCAGTAGAAGAATAGTGGTAGAAGTCCTTAATAAACCAGAAGAACTCCCAGCTGAAAGATGGGTAAAATATGGAAATGAATAGCTCAAAGTTGTAAGGATGACTACACAAGATATATTCAAAAACTGGAACAACATGGAGCTAGACTACACGACTGTCCTCTACAATCCTGATGACCTGCTAATGAGATGGTTCTTCCAATGGATGCCTTGGCTAAAGGCACATACTGAAAAAGATGGAAGTTAGTTCAGCTGGTGCTACTCTCATTTTCCAAGCATGAAGCTGGTGGCATAAAACTTCCCAAGGGTGAAGAGTTTTGCTACAATGATGATCACAAATCAGCCTCACTACAAGGTCTATAGACATGCTGACAACCACTATATCCCCTATGATCGCAGGATGGACTCAGAAGGAAGAAGGATCATGACCAAGGAGATAATTATAGAGTCAGTTCACTCTACTACTGATGGTATCCAAGTACAAAAAAGAAGCTTCCATCTGCTCAAGCACTACTGACAGACATTCCTTCATCCTCAACTAGTGATTGGAACTCAACGATTCTTCAGATTCTCAACACCTTCGAAAATCTGTCCAAGGATGCCAATCGTAGAGTCCAATCTGATGCTCCACAAGAGGCTGCCCAACCAGATGATCAAATACCTATGGAGAAGGAGCTGTTGAAAAATTATGATGAACTGATTGAGAAGATATCTCTATTCACTAAAGAGTCAAAGAAGCTGACAACAACAGAAGATAGCTCAGTTCAAGCGAGACTCCAAGCAACGATGGCTGATGTATCTGTCAAAATCAGAGAAAGAGATCACATCTATCTAAAGGCCATGAATGATCAGAAGGCAGATGCACTACAAACGAAGAAGGCAAATGAAGAACAACTCCAAGTCCTCTCTGACAAGATTGACAACATGAATCAGTCTTTCTCAGTGCAACTTGAGCTAGGACAACAAGACCTCAAGTTTGAGCATAGAAAGGGGAAAAATAAGAGGCACTCTAGAAAGAGCAAGGAGAGCAAAAGGAAAGAAAAGAAGAAGACAACACAAGAAGAAGCTGAGTCATCATCTAAGGGGGAGCCAAAGGATGATGAGCCTAAGGCTGAGGGGGAGCCAGAGCCAGAACCAGAAGAAGAAGAAATGAATAGCTCCACATCCCAGGGGGAACATGAGCAAAGGAATCAAACAGATGAATAGCTGATCAACAGACATCCTGGAAGCATACATGAAACCAAAAAGGTACATCTCTAACTAGTTAGGTATGTTCTGGATCCAGGATGTAAAATGTCATAGTGTATTAAATTCCATATTCTAATAAATGACATTCATGATTATCTATTTTAGAAATACAATTGCTCATTGTATATAAGATTCATTCATAACATGCATATGCACTTATTATTTTTGTCATAATCAATAAGGGGAGATTGTCAGGAATAAGCATGTGAATGATATTCCTACTTACATATGATTTGATTATGATATATATATGAATGAATATGCAAGTATGCTTGCATTAAGAAAAGTCAGAAAGTCCTTTGATAGATAATAGAAACATATGTACAAGGACTTAGAAATGAATTGATCAAATGTGTTAAGTTGATCCTACATAAGCAAAATGCCTTTTTGTAAAGTCCTTAAAAAGAAATGATGTACAAGGACTATAAATATAGAAAGATCAAGCATGTTAGGTTGATCTAATGATGTAATAGATAGACTTGTCTGATCGTCGAGCACTGCACCAGAAATCGTAGTCTGCCATGAGAGTCAAGGAAAACTCGAGAGCTATCGAGGCAGAATCGTAGTCTGCAAGATAGTAGATCTCGGAGTTCGTAGACTGCCAGGAGAGACGAGGAAAGGATCGTAGTGTGTCGAGAAGAACTTCCTCGTGGCCGCAAATCTGGCCGAGGAAGTCATATTCGAATCGTGAGACAAATTACCTACCTCACGAAGTAGAGCAGAGTATCTGCCGAAGCCAAGTTAAGAATCGTAGACTACACTGAGAGTCGTAGAGTCTACTGATCGTATCAAAGACAGAGATCGTAGTGGAGCAAGATCAGATGAAGACAACAAGCACAATGACAGAAATCGTAGAGTGTCAAGATCTCGATCTCAAGTCGAGTGTCTCGCAAACCGTCAAATTTCAATCGTAGAGTGCAGAACTAGGACCTCAACAGATGTGCTTACAATGCCAAGGCAAAATCGTAGAGCAAATACGATTCTCAACGAATGAGCACTCCCAAAATATCTAAAAGAATGAAGCCTCTAGTTGGCACTACATAGATACATCCCACCTGAAGGAAACTAGATAGCACTCAATGAATGACATGCAAGCTAACAGCAGATCTAAGCACCAACCCAATCATCATCAAGATTGAGTTGTGAAGCCATTCGAGATGAAGTCTTCCACAAGGAGATCAGAAGAAGACTTCAGTAACTGACTAAGGAAAGTCAACAAGTGCAGTAGCTGTCAAGTAGACAAAAGACGACGATCTTGGAAGTAACCAGGATCGTAGTGTTTGCTAAACAAAGAAAGAACTAATGGAGTGCACAAAGAGATACTGGACAACTTCTGAAGAACAAGGCTAAAGTGATTAAGCATTGGGTCAGTCCATTGATGATAAGTGAATGGGAGATCACAAGGAGAAAGCGAGCTGGACACGCCACAAATCTAAAGTGTCTTGCTATTCAGAAGGGGCCAGAACAAAGAAGTCAAGCCATCAATATCTGAGAGCTGTTGAGGCAAACAGAAGTGTTGAAGCACTGCACAAGAGAAGGAAGAGGTGTTCTACATTGAAGATCCAATCAACACTCTTCAAGATCGTAGTGTTGACTCTACCAGTCAACAAGACACTACGATCAGGTCCAAGAAGACATACATCAGAATCGTAGAGTTCGAACAGCTGAAGATTGGAGCATTGGCAACGGTTCAATCTGAAGGTTGATATTTGGACAAGAGCTTATTAAGAGCATCGATGAAAAAGGACAACCTCTGATCGAGAAATCAAAAGGATGAAATAAAGTCTTCGACCTGCCCGAGGCATAAAAGTGACATCTCTGACGGGTAGGTGGTGAAAGAGAGAATCAAAAGTCGAAAGTCATGGCATTTCACATCAACAGTCTACATCAAACAACTCGAGATCTGTGAAGCAATTCAAAGAGCTTCCAACGGTTACTTTCCAACAGGAAGATTGGAAAGGAGTATAAATCTGCTAGAGCTTCAAAGATCAAGGGTTGCTGGAGTTGCTGAGTTTGGAGAATTGGTGGACTGATCTAACCAACGTAAATAGTGAGTGACCAATGAAGGTCTGAAGGCTCACTCTACGAACCTCCAAGAACACTTAGAGACAGACAAGGAAAGAAGTAGAAGTGAGAGTTCTACAATGTAGAAGTGAGAGTTCTACTACAAGAAGAGTGTTCTGAACTGCCGAAGGGAAAGAAGAGCATTAATGTCATCTTGATGTCTATCATGGGAAGACTCTAAGTACCAAAAAGAAGAGCCTACAATCATCTTAGCAAGTCCATCATGAGAAGGCATTAAGTATCAAGAAAGAAGATCACCAAATCTATCATGGTGGCAAGCATGAGAAAGTTTCTAAGTACCTAGTAGAAGAGCTTACAGTCATCTTAGAAACCCATCATGTGCAGCCATCAAGTATCAAGAAGAATGATCTTCAAGGAAGTTCATCAAGGGATCATCAGAAGAGGTTGAGTAACTGAAGAAGTTGAGCATCATGCAACACTCAACCGCACTTCAAGGATGATCATGCCAAACTGCTAAGTACAGAAGATGTTCAGAGCATAAAGATATCTTAGCAGCTCAGCACTAACTCCAATAAACAAACAAACAACTCAACAACAAGAAGCCGTGGGCTTCTGAGGGTCCTTGTCCTGAGGGACTAAATGAAGTTCCAAGCTGTTATTTGAAGAGTTCTAGGGAACTAGAGAAGTTCCAAGGCTGCGGCCTTGAAGAGTTCTTAGTAAATCAAGTCCCAAGGCTTCGGCCTCAAGGAATCTTAGTGATTCAAGGTGCCGCCTTCCTTCTTAAGGAAATCCTCGCTAGTTAAAAAGCGTAAGAGTGGATTAGAGCTTGAGTCTCCGAACCACTTAAAACCCTCAGGTCTTTTACTTTATGTCATTACATTATGTACATTAACTGCTATAACTGCTATGTATATTTTAACTGCTTACCATTGAACTAACTCTACGAACAATGTATGTATGATTATGAATATATCAATGAAGGGGATCTTTTACTTATTCCGATATGCTTGAAAAGATTCTTATGTTTGTCATATGCTAAATTATTAGCAATACAAAATAAACCAGAAAAGTATTTGAAATAAAAAGGATCTATTCAACCCCCCCTTCTAGATCTATTGTGCTTACTGGGAACTAACAGATTATTTTTCAAATTATGTATAGTTAGGATTATATTTTATAAGTCCTCCCTGCAATATATGAGATAGAATTTCCTTCTATCTCCAGTATATACTTTTAATTTTTGGGGAACTAGATAAACATTCTTGTTTGTTATCGAATATATGGTCTCCATTGCTTTATATAAATAGATGTTTTAGTTTTAAAGCATGCTTGATATAATTCCCATTGCCGACTCTGTCACTAAGTTAATTGCTCGATGTAAGTTTTATGTTAAATTTTATTGGAGGCTTAGACTTTTTTGATGTTTCAATTAGTTTTGGAACCGAAACCGCACCGCACACTTCAAAACCGCACCGCACCAATCATAACGCGCTTGCAAATGGTTTTAAATTTTCAAACCGCACTTTAAAATTTTTTTTAAAGCGGTTTGGACTTCAAACCGCACCATGCTCACCCCTAGCAGGAGGAATAACAAACTTGGAAAAAGGACAAGGCTACTATAATGCTTTTTAAAACAAAGCATTCGATTACAATTTGCCCACCTCCGCCCCTTTTATCACATGCTTATATATATATATTATAATAACATTATTATTTCAAAAATTATAATATATTATAATAATATATTTGAATGAATATTTTATCGGAGAAATAACTGTGATTCCATAAAAAAATATGCCAAACTTTTCACAAATGTTTCATGCTAAATTCCTTCATTTATATCAAAATTGAACCTATATTCATCACATAATAATTATTCACAATTAATATTATAAGCTCACAATATTAATAACCAAATTATTCCCAAGAAAGAGGGGGCTTTCCGATAAAGATTTATCCTTATTGACGCGCAATTATATAACCTAACCCATTTCCTCAACTGAACTCTCTAGACATTACCAATAATGCTAACTAATAATATTATTCAAATAATATAAAATATTGTGCAGATGTTACTGTAACAATTATTTTAATCAATGATATGAGATACTATACAACAACTACTGTTACAATTATTGAATACTGAGTGACTTCCTAAGTAAGAATCAATAATTAGAGATACTGTGCAATATCGTGTGCTACTATGCAACCACGCATATTACTGTACTTTTATATATCACCGGGTATTTCAACAGTTAACGGTAAAAGTTTTGGCGTTATTTTTTATAAAAAGGTTATTTATGTCGCTTTCTATATCTGACAGTTATTTCGTTATGTGGTCCACCAATAATTGCGTCGTCGTATGAATATTCCCCGACCTAACGAATATTTTATGACAACTTGCTTACTTTGCAAAATTTGCACATATCACCCATAACTATAGCAATATATCAAACCAACACCTTATTATTCAAAATAATAATTAGAGAAAATTAAATCTTTATTCATAAAAAGTTGGGGTCTTACACTGTGCACAAATAAAACATACACGATGTTGACGAAATGACCTGGGAGTTAGAATCTGAAATGAAAACAAGGTATCCTCACCTCTTCGATATACCAGGTACGTACACCAATTTTGAGGACAAAATTTCATAAGAAGTGGATGTTGTAAGTGAAAGTAGTATGCACACAAGCCAATCATGTTTGATGATAAAGCATATACTTTGTAACAATCTTATTCATTTATTAAATAAAGAGTATTAATTTATTAAAGGCTTTTAATTATCTACATGATGCTGTTTTATAATATGTGATAAACCCATAGTTTTAAGCAATGCTTTTAGAATAATGATGATGATCATTCTAATGAGATCTAAATTCTTAAAAGCTTAAAACTAAAATAGTTCCCAATCGTTGGATTACTAAATCGGGATTAGTGAATCCGGATAGATTGGTACATACGTTGCTTTGCTCATTGATGAGGATGATTGATCTCACGATCATTTGTGTGGAGACACTAAAGCAAGTATGTAGGTGCTTATTGGAGAATAAGTTCATTTGAACGTGGCTCGCTAAGGAATACCTAATGGAGTTTTACTTGTCATCAATAGGAATTCCTCAGAGTGATAGTAGTACAAGTAATCCTTGGACTTGAGATCATCATAGTATCTCATGTATGATGAGTTATACTTTGACTTATTCCTTAAGACCCTTAGGGTATATCAAAGGGTATGCTTGGGTATAACAAGTTGTATACGGAGATAATATATGATCAATAAAGAATCTACCACTTCTAGTAAAAGAAGAAAATGTCCTATGTGATTTGATAAATGACAACCCAAAGAGTCCTTGGCAAGGTAGAATGAAATTAGAAAGGAGTTTCTAATTTGCATTATTTGAGTTGTGCATTTAAGAGTCGAAATACATATAATTAAATAAAATAAGACTTGACAAAGAATTCCATATCTTATATTTAATTGGGACATCAGATGGTGGAAGGATTGAATTGTCTGAACTATTTACTCAAAGGTTCTTTTATGATTAATGTTGAAATCTATATTATCCGGAAAGTCGCTTGATCGCTAGGGAGGCTTATCCCTATCAGAATAAATATTATTTATTTAAATAAATTAATTATTTAATTTATTTATTTAAATAAGATTAGAATTGTTCTAATTGATTTATTCACAACCTGGTTTAATATGGAGAACCTAAAGGGTCACACCATGAAAGGAAGAATAACTATTTAAGAAGTTAATGGCATAATCGTAATAATATAAGTTATGTATATTTAATTTAATCTATGGTGATAGAATAAATTAAATAGCTTAATATTTATTATTTAATATTTTAGAAATATTAAATATAAATTAATAAGAGGAGTCTTATTAATATTATTACAATTATTATTATTATTTTAATTTCTAAAGAGTTTAGGAATTAAATTAATATAAGTATTCTCATTTATTCCTAATTGGATTAGGAAGGAAAATTAGTTAAAGGAGTTTAATTAATTATCCCTAATAAGATTAGGGAACCCTTTAATTAAAAGGGTTTAATTAAATAATACCTTATTTTAATAGGGTTACTTGATATCTTTATAAGAGGAGTCTTATATCGATATTAAGACTACGTTATAATTCCAATGGTTGGAGTACGCCCTTTTCTATGAGATAGAAAAACTAGGGTTTAGCCAACCACCCATCTTCTTGAATTCTTCTTCTTCCCGGTGGATCACCTCTAAAGGCCAAATACTTGGGTGGCTAACGCCGATCAAAGGAAGGAACCAAACCCGGTGGATTCAAGTTGAACGCGAAAAGGATCGGAGGTGAACTTGTACTGAGGAAGCTCGGATCTTCAAGGGTACGTTTCTTATTCATCTTTTTCGCTTAATTAATAATTGTGCATAAAGGGTGATCCGGGTATATGGTTTGTAAAATTTTTAAACTCGATTTTTACACGCTTTAGCTTATTTATGCAATTTGATCAAGCGTTCTTGAATATTACAAACCTAATAAAGGGCATCGAGCCAAACCTTTATGCGAATTATTAATTATTTTAATTTGATATGTATATTGATATGTATTTAGAATAATTTAATTGGGCATAATTTTGTTGTATAAAATTTATAAAAAAAAAAAAACGTCATTCGTGAACTTATATATGTCAGCGGACTGATTTCGTTTTTCCAAGGAAGGAACCTCGTGATATATGTGAATTGATTATCATTATTCAAGGTGGCTTTTTCTTCCTGGATAGTTACAAGAGATTTAGTAATCACGTGGTTAGTTAAATAAAAAAAAATAAAAAAAATGGATCCTGCAATATTTTTTTTTATAAAAGGAATCACGTGATCTCTTAAGGGGAATAACAAAACCGTACGGATATTTAGTCTCTTTACATGAATCTTGGTTTCTTACGGATATATATATATATATATATATATATATATATATATATAATCTTAATTATTTTATTATTAAAATAAAAAAGTTTATTTTAATTTTAAAATTAAATTTCATGCTAACTAATTAGAATTGGAATTGGATTCCATGATAACTAATTGGAGTTGAAATTGGATACTATGTTTCCTTAAATAAAGGAGTTTATTTAGATATGAAATAAGATTTCATATTATTCAAAATAAAAGAGTTTATTTGTGAATAGGAAAAAGAATCTATCTTTTCTTAAATAAAGGAGTTTATTTAGATATGAAATAAGATTTCATATTATTCAAAATAAAGGAGTTTATTTGTGAATAGAAAGATAATCCGTGTTTCCTTTAATAATTTTTTTTATATATGAAATTGGATTCCATAATTAATTAAAATAAAAGAGTTTATTTTGATTAAAATTTTGATTAAAATAAAATAGTTTATTTTATTCAAAATTGGATAAATTAAAATAAAATAGTTTTATTTTGATTTAAACTTGGATTAAAATAAAGGAGTTTATTTTGATTCAAAATTAGATTTTATACCAACTAAATGTTGCCCATTAAATGATATTAATATATATATATATATATATATATTAAATGTTTATTATTCATGAGATGAGTGTTATTTATTGATACATATGGTGATGTGTATGATAATAAATGGGATTGATTATGGACTATCGACCAATGTGATTGGATTTTATTTTTGTTGGATGTATTTAATGTATGGATTTTATTAAATGGGGTCTCACAGACTCGCCTTCTCTAATTTTTTCTTAATGTAAATTCTAACTCCTCCTATGTACTTCCCTCGATCGTTGATCAAGGTTTCTATTTATTTTAATTAGTTTTGTAATAGGAATAGTTAGAATTAATTTTGAAAAATTGGAGATCAAGGAGCAAGGAGCGCTTGAAGACCAATTTTCAGAATGGAGCCCGGTTTAAATGTAATAGTTATATTTAAATATTATTTCTTGCACCCCTAAGGTTTGACCTTTTGGTTCACTTGGTGGCTCTAGTGAACCAAACTAGAATAAAAGTCCATAATCAATCCGGTAGAATATAGTATTCTATATGCGTATGCTTATACTATGTATATTATATATTATGCAAACATGCTTCGCATGTTAATTAATATAATGACGCGTATTTTATATATATATATATATGTGCATGTATGCTTAAACAAGATGAGACATTTAATAATAAATCCTCAATTTTTTTTATATTAAGTCCTAAGCGTTCAAAGATATTTGGAATATCGAACGTCGCCTTCTAGCATGATAAAATTAATAGAGTATTAAATATTTAATATGAGTTTGTTATGTCACCACAAGGCAAGTATTAAGTATTTAAGATGTTAATTTATCACATTTGATGCTTATAAAGAAAATTGAACAATATTGTTTTGTTGTGTCACCACAAGGATGATATTTTCTTTTTTTTGAATATATGGAGTGCTAGGTTGGACTTAACTTGGATAATTTTGATTCTGGATGTGCCACCACTTGATCAAAATTATCTAAGAGGCAAAAAATACAAGGAGTTGCATAGTTGATGTAATTGACAAGAGTTGTTTACCTATTTATTTATATATAGTTTGTTGTGTCACCACAAGACTATATACATTTGAAATGGGATCCTTATTCTCACTAGCAGATCTCTTTAATTAGATTTTGCTTAACTATATATATTGAGGTAATATAGTTTGAAGAAAATAGTGGGAGATACCAATTTAAAACAAGACCTAATTTATTTTGGTAATTAATAAAAGAATGTATGTTAAAATGTTGTTAATTACAAATTCATTTACTGAGAATCTTACAATGTCTAAAATTACTATCATCACGAAGCATATTAGATGCTAAATTAACCAGATCAATTAAACGGATTGGTTAAGGAATTTGAGAATAGTTCTCATAGTCGAAAAGCTATCTTATGTCCTTAATACGCCTATCCTACACAATGGTTGCGCATAATGCCTCCGAGGAAGAGATTGCTACTTTTAGTAAAGTGGCAAAATGATGCACAATTGGCTCAATGCATTATGCTCGCATCCATGAGTAACGAGCTTCAAATACAAGATGAAACTATGGATGCTCCTACTATATTCCCGCACATCAAGTAGTTGATGGTGAGGAAAGTAGGGGTGATAGATATCGAGATATCTAAGGAGCTCTTCCGATCTAGAATGGCCAATGGCATTATAGTATGCATAAAAAGTTCTTAACATAATCAATTTGATTGATCAATTAGACAACCGGTTTTGTCATGGATGGAGAGTTGAGCCAAGATTTGATCTTGCACTCACTCCCTACTCCTTTCACAATTGTTGTGAATTTTTCATATAAACAAGCTAGATATCGCCTTCGTTGATTTGCTTAACATGTTGAAAAATGATGAGAGTCACTTTCCAACCAAGAAAAAGATCATATCTCACTTGGTAGGGGCCAAAGGATCTTCCGAAAAGAAGAACGATTCTAAGAAGGTAAATAGAAAGGCATAAACAAAGGATAATAAGAACAAAACCGATATGGATAGCAAAGGAGTTTGCTTCCTTTGCAATAAGCCCTCGACACTGGAAGGAAATCATGAGAAGCATCTTGCAGAGGCTAACCAAAGAAGCTTAGTGAAGTTTGATTTACAAATATTATTTTGTTCATGGTTGAAATAAATTTTTTCTTTAAGTCAATGTTCTACTTGGGTATTGGATACCGGCTTTGGTTATCATAAATATAGATTTATGAAGGACCAAATAAGTGTAGAAAACTAAACAAATATAAGTAATCCTATGTGTGGGAAATGAAGCAAAGGTTGCTGCATTAGCCATAGAAACTTATAATTTAATAATGCCTACGAGCAAGTCTATTAAGTCAATAAGTTGTTATTGTACTCCAGTTCTTGTTAGAAACATTATTTCTATTTTATTGTTAGACAATAAAATTTTTGGTATTATAATTAAGAACAATTGTTGTTCTATTTATAATAATAATGTTTTGTATAGAACTGGAATATTACTTAATAGATTTTGTATGCTTGACTTATGTGAAAATAATTTTGCAAATTGAACAAATTAGTATAAGAAAAGGAGATGATCATTTAAAAAGTTGAATGTGTGTATTTGCTAAAATACAAGTGTGAATTATTTGAAAGGTTCAAAGAATTCAGAAGTGAAACAAATTGGCAATGTATTAAGATTCTTTGATTAGATCAAGGAATAAATACTTGTGCAATAAGTTTCTAGATATCTCAAATGGTTTTCTCATAATGAACACATCCTGATACGCAATAATTGATTGATGTATCTGAATGAAAAATCGTACCTTGTTGGACATGGTGCGGTCCATAATGATTTTACCTACATTCCAGTATCCTTCTGGGATAATGTCCTAGAAATGGCTGCATATCTATGAAAATGGTAACCTCAAAATCCGACCCCAAGACTCCATAAAAGTTATGGACAGGGAGGATTCCTAATCTTAAGTATGTTAAGATAAGGGGTTATCCAACTTATGTGAAAAGGTTTCAAAGGATAAGCTTGGGACAAGATTTTATAAGTGTCGATTTGTGGGACATCCTAAAAGTAAGTTTAGGGTATATGTTCTATAATCTTAGTTAGCAAAAGGTGTTTCTTGCAAAATACGCCTTCTCTAAGATAAAGATGTTTATCATCAAGGGCTAGTGGGAGGATTATAGATCTTGAAGAGTTCATGATCCACAAAACACTATAAGTCAAATAAGAGGAACCCAGTAGATAAACCTATTGTACCACAACCAAATCATAAATGCGAATAGTACCAAGATACCTAGAGGTATGGATTCATCATGGATGATGATGATGAGGTACGACATCATCATAAGATGATGATCTAGAGTTACATACGATGAGGTAAGAGTTCTAGTGTGTACAAAAGGGTTAGTGGGGAGCGTCGTGAAATTTCTAGTATTATATGTTGATATACTACGGATGAGGAATTACATACCAATGCTACAATCAGTAAAGATAAAGTTATCTAAACAATCCTCCATGAATGATTTTGGAAGAGTATCATTATTGGGGATGCAAATCTATATAGATAGATTTAAAAGGATGCTCAACTTAACCCAAGAACGATATTCATTTGATGCTAAAGTCGTTTAGCATGGCAAACTGCAAGAGATGTCTCATGTTGATGAGCTATGGAGTGTATCTCTTTATAGTCCCCACACTCTCTAAAAAGAGAGATCGCATGAGTGACTATCATGTATGCAATGAAATATATAAGATCTAATGTTGATCGGTCATATTCGGAGAAGATCACCGTAAAGACAAAGTGAAAAACATCTTAAAGTTCTTAACCCAAGACTAAGGATGTGAGCATACATGGTAGGTCCGAATTAAAACTAGAAGGCTTTACGCACTCAAGTTTTTCGCATGCACTAAGACGATCGAAAAATCCACTTTAAGGTAAAGTGTTACCTTGAATAAAGGTGTAGTGAATTTGAAAGGTTCCAAATAGCAAAAGGTTGTTTGGTTTAATGATAAAGACAAAGTATATAGTCATAAATGAAGTCGCAAGTTGATTGTTTGGATGATAAGTTCATTACGTAACTAGGAATAGTTCCTAAGTCTCATCTTGGATCTAAACATGTGTGTTGTGGCACTTTCACTTGATTATAGGAATCATTGAAAGATGGGAAATCACTATGTATATAGTGAGCTCTCAAAACAACATTACATATCCATTAACTAAAGCTTATCCAACGGCGGATAATCGCCACTTAGAGAAGAAGAGTATGAGATACCACGACGATCGACTTTAGTGCAAGTGGGAGATTGAAAGTAGTATGCACACAAGCCAATTATGTTTGATGATAAAGCATATACTTTGTAACAATCTTATTCATTTATTAAATAAAGAGTATTAATTTATTAAAGGCTTTTAATTATCTACATGATGTCGTTTTTATAATATGTGATAAACCCATAGTTTTAAGCAATGCTTTTAGAATAATGATGATGATCATTCTAATGAGATCTAAATTCTTAAAAGCTTAAAACTAAAATAGTTCCCAATCGTTGGATTACTAAATCGGGATTAGTGAATCCTGATAGATTGGTACATACGTTGCTTGCTCATTGGATGAGGATGATTGATCTCATGATCATTTGTGTGGAGACACTAAAGCAAGTATGTAGGTGCTTATTGGAGAATAAGTTCATTTAACGTGCTCGCTAAGGAATACCTAATGGAGTTTTACTTGTCATCAATAGGAATTCTCGTAGTGATAGTAGAAGACAAGTAATCTTTGACTTGAGATTATCATAGTATCTTGTGTATGATGAGTTATACTTTGACTTATTCCTTAAGACCCTTAGGGTATATCAAAGGGTATGCTTGGGTATAACAAGTTGTATATGGAGATAATATATGATCAATAAAGAATCTACCACTTCTAGTAAAAGAAGAGAAATGTCCTATGTGATTCGATAAATGACAACCCAAAGAGTCCTCGGCGAGGTAGAATGAAATTAGAAAGGAGTTTCTAATTTGCATTATTTGAGTTGTGCATTTAAGAGTCGAAATACATATAATTAAATAAAATAAGACTTGACAAGAATTCCATATCTTATATTTAATCGGGACATCAGATGGTGGAAGGATTGAATTGTCTGATAACTATTTACTCAAAGGTTCTTTTATGATTAATGTTGAAATCTATATTATCCGGAAAGTCGTTTTGATCGCTAGGAGGCTTATCCCTATCGTAGAATAAATATTATTTATTTAAATAAATTAATTGTTTAATTTATTTATTTAAATAAGATTAGAATTGTTCTAATTGATTTATTCACAACAACCTATTTAATATGGAGAACCTAAAGGGTCACACCATAAAAAGGAAGAATAACTATTTAAGAAGTTAATGGCATAATCGTAATAATAATATGTTATGTATATTTAATTTAATCTATGGTGATAGAATAAATTAAATAGCTTAATATTTATTATTTAATATTTTAGAAATATTAAATATAAATTAATAAGAGGAGTCTTATTAATATTATTACAATTATTATTATTATTTTAATTTCTAAAAGAGTTTAGGAATTAATTTAATATAAGTACTCATTT
Source organism: Panax quinquefolius (assembly GCA_020205615.1). NCBI lineage: Eukaryota > Viridiplantae > Streptophyta > Magnoliopsida > Apiales > Araliaceae > Panax > Panax quinquefolius. Next base: position 16,259,151 of record CM035170.1, on the reverse strand, counting down.
ATTCCTAATTGGATTAGGAAGGAAAATTAATTAAAGGAGTTTAATTAATTATCCCTAATAAGATTAGGGAGCCCCTTTAATTAAAAGGGTTTAATTAAATAATACCTTATTTTAATAGGGTTACTTGATATCTTTATAAGAGCGCCTTTTATATCGGATATTAAGACTACGTTATAATTCCAATGGTCGGAGAGTACGCCTCTTTTCTATAGAGATAGAAAAACTAGGGTTTAGCCAACCACCTATCATTACGCCCCAAAAATAGGTATACACAACACCCATTCTCCGAGTCGCCAAATACACATGGTACAAGAAGCAAACTACAACTTCAATAATACAAATGTCGTAGTGAAATACGACAATATATATATCGCGAGAGTTTAAATATAATATTGTCTTCTAGACAATATCCACACGCAAATAAATCCCCATCATAATTATTGATACATTATTTTACAAAATGGTGAGGACTACTAAACAACTCTCTCTAGAACCTTCATTCCATACCCCCCACTAAGTACTCGCTACATTCTCGCCTCCCGAGAAGAAAAAAATGGAACAACAAGGAAAAGGGTGAGCTCAACTAGCCCAAGAAAGAATATTATGACTAAGATAATATACAACAAATTATCGTTAGTCTTCAACAGGAAAAATCGATGTAATACAATAGACAACAAGTTTCGAGATCAATATTCGCAGCTGAAATAATAATTCATAAGAAGAGTTACGTAGAGAATGAAATCTACTATAATCTATGAATTTAACAAATCCATCATCAATATTTTATCCTCAGTAACATCAATCAATATTCATCTCAAATCAAATATTCATCTTTGCACTACAGCCAAAGATATTCATCAATCCATCATGTTCATCTCAACACTGCTCATCTTTGCACCAAAGGCCAAAGATATTCATCAATCTATCATGTTCATTTAAACACCGCTCATCTTTGCACTACAGTGCCAAAGATATTCATCAATCAATCATGTTCATCTCAACACTGCTCATCTTTGCACTAAAGACCAAAGATATTCATCACCGGTCATGTTCATTTAAACACTTGCTCATCTTTGCACTACAGCCAAAGATATTCATCATTAGTCATGTTCATTTAAACACTGCTCATCTTTGCACTACAGCCAAAGATATTCAATAATATCATCATTTAAGACCGAGGATGATGACAAATATTTTAAAGAAACGAATCCAAAGAAACAAAATGACAAGGATTAAGGATTAAGATTCAGACTTTGTTTTATCCATGTCCAACAATACCTCAAAAATAATCATAGTGGTGTAAAATTCAAGAATGATCAAAACATGGATACAATCAGAGCTAGTATCCGTAATAGATATTTTGGACGAAAAGAAGAAATTTTTATTTTTCGATGAATAGTGGTCGATACGTGAATAAATACAGATACGTGAATAAAGGCCGTATACGCGAATAAGAACTCTGACACCAAAAGATAGAAATTCCACAAAAACATCTTCACGCTTCATTAATAGTACTCGTGAATAAGAACTCGTGAATAAGAACTCATGAATAAGAACTCGTGAATAAGAACTCATGAATAGTAACCCCTATATAAAAAAGTTCCAAATTTGATAAAACTTCAGATCAACATTTCAAAGATAATGATATTGAAGAAATAATATCATTACGAAAAAATAATATCCCTTACCTCAAAGAATCGAGATTTCTTAATGAAAGGTCGGAAGTGATCTTTGAATGAAACTTGTCTTGAACAAAGAACTCTCAAAGTATACTCAAAATACTCACAAGGATACGCCGATAATATAGAGAGAGAAAGAGAGAAACTTTGTTTCGTGTGATTTTCAATTCTAACTTAAATTCTATTTATAGAAAAATGTTAAGCACGCCAAGCAGCACTTAACTCGCAACCCCGATGGCTTTACTCGCTACTATTCCCACCCACCACATTTGAAATAAAATTCAGCACATTTCTTCACCAACCACAAGTGGGGCCCACCAATTCTAGAATTTTCCACCAAAATCATTTATAACCTAATTTCTCTAATCACCACCTCTTAAAATTCATAATAAATTATACGCTCATTTTAATCGGTTCAAAATTTGTAGACATATACTCAACTTATATATGTATAATATATCCAAAAATTACAACGATCCAACTATTTGATTAAATATTATAACTCACACAATAAAGCCGTAATAACACCGATTTGATCTTTTAATACCTCCAATCCGACAAAATACAAATAAAACATCTCAAAGATTAATTCCTTCATTAATAACCACATAAATAAATCCATCATTTATATTCATATAAAATAAATATTTCCTTATCATATGAATCAATAATTAATTATTCACAAATAATATTACGTAATCACATTTATGATGACCAGTCGCTCCTCAGAAAGAGGGGGGCTTCCAATAAGGATCTCCTCATCTTGGTAGCCGCAATTAGGTGACCAAACCTCTCCTTAGATGTAACTTTCTAGACATTGCCAATAATGTTATCTAATAATATTATTCAAATAATATGAATTATTGATCCGATAATGGAAATATCTTGTGCGATGACAATTATCAAAACAACAATAATATAAAATACCAACGCAAAGAATTATTGAATCAATAAAATAAAATATCGAATAAGAATTATCGTAACAATTATCGAGTAGTGCCTTCTTACGTAAGGATCAATAATTGATGCAATACTGCAAAGCTACTTCTCAACAACGCCAGATTAGTGTGTTTTAACCACGGGTATTCCAACAGCCTTAACGGTAATAACTACGCCAAGTTATTTTTAACCAACTTATATTTGTCGCTTTTCTTCATCCAATCGCTTTAGTTATGGGGCCCACACATGGTCATACCGTGAGTCGCATTTAATATTCCCCATAAAGATTTAATATTCCACGACACCAAACGAATATTCCCCGACAACAATGAATATTTTATAACCACTTGCTTATTCAAATATTTGCGATTTTACCCATAACTATCCACATTAATCAAATCCACCCTTTACTATTTCAAAATAATAAATAAAGGAAATTCCTTTTATTTAAAAAAAAATTCTGGTCTTACAACCTTCCTCCCTATGAAATTTCGTCCTCGAAATTGACGACGTACTGGTGTTTCAAAAGATGATGAATACCTCGCTTTCATTTCCATTTCCAACTCCCGTGTCATTTCTTCAATAGCATGGTTTCTCCACAAAACTTTAACTTGTGGTATAACCCCTGACATAGGACATGTTCTTTCCTATCCAATATCTTGACAGTACCTCCTCGTACGTTAAGTCTTCGCTATCTCGTCCGGTTCTAACTCAATGACGTGGTTCGGTCATCCACATATTTACGTAACATCGATACGTGAAAAACGCTATGAACACGCCATATACTTGGCGGTAAAACGAGTCTATAGGCCACGCCCTATTCGATCGAGAATTTCAACTGGATTAATAAATCGAAGGTTTGAGCTTTCCTCACCTCACCGATTCTCGCTTTTGAAATAACAACTTCTTACACCTCCTTCTTCAAATTCATCATCTCGGTGTGTAGCTTGAAATGCCTTTTAACTTTATCGATTAAAGTCGATTATACTCAGATATCATCACGCACTCGTATATCATCATGTGGGTACCTAGAGTTTTCATCTCCATCTCTATTATTTGTATATTATACTGAAATGAGTCTTTGACAATATCGTACTCAGATTTGTGTATACGATCTTCTACTCAACACGCCGCCTACCACGCTCGCTTTTCCGAGATGGCATGGTCGTAACACGTATTTGAAATGAGTCTCCTCTCGAAGTTCTTCAAGCTCTTACCACATTCCTCGCTCCATTTGAATTTTGTATCTCTATGAGTCACCTTACGTTAATGGAATAGCGATTCGAGAATATCCTTCAACTAATCTCCGATAATAACCAACTAAGCCTGTAAAGCTACGATTTCGATTACCGACTTAGGTTGTTCTCAATCGTGACTCATATCCCAACCTTGATAAAGACGTTACAATGACACCTATAAGTTTACTATCGCATCTAATATGACGCCCCTACAGAGAGTCCGCTTAGTGAATTCCACAAAGGAAGTATCAAGATAAAGGCTCGTGTACCAAATTCTATAGTTGAATTTTAACTCCCAAGTTCAATAGAGCCATTCGATATGAGATTTTAGAAATGAGTTTTGTCTGGGTTCAAAGTCGATACAAAATTTAATATCACTTTGGGAGTAAACCAAGAAATTCTTCAGAAATACGTCAGAAAAATCAATAACAACAGAATATTATTCAAATCGACGTGTCTTTATTCAAATCCATAACATGGACTAAGAAAACTTGACATCCGTAATAAACGAATAACTTCATGGCTTGATATGAAAATGTTTGATTACAATGGTTTGATTGCTTGAATTGAATAATGTATTGCTTAGGAATATGAAAACTAACAACCTTACTTAAAACAATCAATTTTGGCATGATGAGTAGTTAACCTTAAAATCACATCAAAAGCAAATATCTCTATAGAAATAAGGTTAACGTGTAATGTGATAGTGCCAACTCAATCAAGCAAGATTTTTAAACAACTGATGTAATGAAAGTTTCTCCTAATGGAGTCTCCACAGATAGGTCAAAGTTTAATTTCTCCGTAGTCAAGTTCAAACGCTGAGCGCAAAGCAAGAGAGATAAAAGAATGGGTAGAACCCAGATTCTAGTAAGGTATAAACTTCGCAAAATTTATAATTAACTAACCTGCTAACTTCGTTCGTTTCCTCGATTTTGACCTGGCCACGAAAAACGCCTTCCAAAGAATCATCGACTTTGACTTTTCAGATCCGCCTCGTGCCAACGTCCTAATCGGACTTGATTTTGCTATATAGACAAAATCGAGCTACGTGACCATCTTTTCCACAACTAAAACATACCTTGGAAGGCTTTGAACAGTTTGACCTTATATGTCCCTCCTCTCCGCATCTCAGAAGATCTAACCGGCGATCGTTCTCTTCCCCAGAATTTGTTGTTGGTGCCGATGTCACGCCGACGCCTTCCGTCATTGTTAAATCTTCTTTTTTAGATTGGACATCTCTTTCCATAATATCAACGCTGTCGTATGCTTTTTACCCATGCATCACTCATTCTCACTGCTCGCTTATTTCTTCTTTCAAATTCGATTCCAAATTTTATCATCTTATACTCTCTGCCAAAGAGTGCTTCGCTCAAGCATCACGTGTCGGGTAACACAAGCTTGAATCGTTGCATCCTTTTGCTCCACGATCGCCTCGCAATTCTTCACCGCTTCTTCTAACTCATGAATACGATTTTGCAATTTTATATTTTGATCATAAAATACCTCTAATAAACTCTCTTGCACCTCTTCTTCTTCCTTTCTTCCTCACTCTCACCGTTACATCTACGATTATCTCTAAATGCAACTATCAATTCTTCACTCACCATATGGATATCTCTAATTCCTTCTTCGTCTCGACATCACATTATCCCGATTGGCGATTAGAGGTGTCTCCACGATCTCATTCACTCCATTGTTAACGCTCTCAAAGACCCATTCTTAAAACTATCATAAAACAAGGGTTAATTAAATAAATTAACAAATCACATAATACCCCTATTATTACGACCAACCAACAAATAAGCTTAGTAGAACACACTAGCGAAGGATTTACTCGCTCTCCCTCCTAGTTCTATTCCCCGATCTCCGCCAGAGATCATATCCCTAAGCTCGATATTAACCGTGACGCCCCCAAAATAGTATACACAACACCCATTCTCGAGTCGCCAAATACATGGTACAAGAAGCAAACTACAACTTAAATAATACAAATGTCGTGTGAAATACGACAATATATATTCATGAGTTTAAATATAATATTGTCTTCTAGACAATATCCACACGCAAATAAATTCCCATCATAATTATTGATACATTATTTTACAAAAATGGTGAGGACTACTAAACAACTCTCTCTGAACCTTCATTCCATACCCCCGACTAGTACTTTCGCACATTCTCGCCTCCCGAGAAGAAAAATGGAACAACAAGGAAAAGGGTGAGCTCAACTAGCCCAAGAAAGAATATTATGACTAAGATAATATACAACAAATTATCGTTAGTCTTCAACAGGAAAAATCGATAGAATCTGATAGACAACAAGTTTCGAGATCAATATTCGCAATGAAATAATAATTCATGTAAGAGTTACGTAGAGAATGAAATCTACTATAATCTATGAATTTAACAAATTCATCATCAATATTTTATCCTCGTAACATCAATCAATATTCATCTCAAATCAAATATTCATCTTTGCACTACAGTGCCAAAGATATTCATCAATCGGTTATGTTCATCTCAACACTGCTCATCTTTGCACTAAAGGCCAAAGATATTCATCACCGGGTCATGTTCATTTAAACACCGCTCATCTTTGCACTACTGAGCCAAAGATATTCATCAACCCACATGTTCATCTCAACACTGCTCATCTTTGCACTAAAGACCAAAGATATTCATCACTTGGTCATGTTTCATTTAAACACTGTTCATCTTTTTTCTACGTGAGCCAAAGATATTCATCATTAATTCATGTTCATTTAAACACTGCTCATCTTTTTGCACTACAAAGCCAAAGATATTCAATAATATCATCATTTAAGACCGAGGATGATGAAAATATTTTTTAAAGAAACGAATCCAAAGGAAACAAAATGACAAGGATTAAGGATTAAGGATTCGTACTTTGTTTTATCCATGTCCAACAATACTTCAAAATAATCATAGTGGTGTAAAATTCAAGAATGATCAAAACATGGATACAATCGAAGCTAGTATCCGAATAGATATTTTGACGAAAAGAAGAAATTTTATTTTTCGATGAATAGTGTTGTATACGTGAATAGTGGTCAGATATCGTGAATAAAGGCCAGATCACGTGAATAGTAACTCTCGACACCAAAAGATAGAAATTCCACAAAAACATCTTCACGCTTCATTTAATAGTACTCGTGAATAAGAATCGTGAATAGTAACTCATGAATAAGAACTCGTGAATAAGAACTCATGAATAGTAACCCCACATAAAAAAGTTCCAAATTTGATAAAACTTCAGATCAACATTTCAAAGATAATGATATCAAGAAATAATATCATTACTGAAAAAAAATAATATCCCTTACCTCAAAGAATCAAGATTTTGAATGAAAGGTCAAGTGATGTTTGAATGAAACTTGTCTTTGAATAAAGAACTCTCAAAGTATACTCAAAATACTCACAAGGATACGCTCGATAATATAGAGAGAGAAAGAGAGAAACTTTGTTTCGTGTGATTTTCAATCTAACTTAGCCCTCTATTTATAGGAAAATGTTAAGACGCAAAGCGGACTTAACTCGCAACCTCGATGGCTTTACTCCGCTACTATTCCCACCCACCACATTTGAAATAAAATTCAAAGCACATTTCTTCACCAACCACAAGTGGGGCCCACCAATTCTAGAATTTTCCACCAAAATCATTTATAACCTAATTTCTCAATCACCACCTCTTAAAATTCATAATAAATTATACTCATCTTTAATCGGTTCAAAATTTGTGGACATATACTCAACTTATATATGTATAACATATCCAAAAATTACAACGATCCAACTACGATTAAATATTATAACTCACACAATAAAGCCGTAATAACAACCGATTTGATCTTTTAATACCTCCAATCCGACAAAATACAAATAAAACATCTCAAAGATTAATTCCTTCATTAATAACCACATAAATAAATCCATCATTTATATTCATATAAAATAAATATTTCCTTATCATATGAATCAATAATTAATTATTCACAAATAATATTACGAATCACATTTATGACAACCAGTACATCCCTCAGAAAGAGGGGCTTTCAATAAGGATCTCTCTCATCGGGCGCCGCAATTAGGTGACCAAACCTCTCCTTAGATGTAACTTTCTAGACATTGCCAATAATGTTATCTAATAATATTATTCAAATAATATGAATTATTGATCCGATAATGGAAATATTGTGCGTTGATAATTATCAAACAAAGAATAATATAAAATACCAACACAAAGAATTATTGAATCAATAAAATAAAATATCGACAAGAATTATCGTAACAATTATTGAGTAAAGGCCTTCTTACGTAAGGATCAATAATTGATGCAATAACCGTATGTCTTCTTGTCAACAACGGGTATTAGTGTGTTTTAACCACCGGTATTCCAACAGCCTTTACTTGGTAATAACTACGCCAAGTTATTTTTAACCAACTTATATTTGTCGCTTTTCTTCATCCAATCGCTTTTCCGTTATGGGGCCCACACATGGTCACTACCGTCGCATTTAATATTCCCCGACAAATCTAATATTCCACGACCAAACGAATATTCCCCGACAACAATGAATATTTTATAACCACTTGCTTATTCAAAATATTTGCGTATTTTACCCATAACTATCCACATTAATCAAATCCACCCTTACTATTTCAAAATAATAAATAAAGGAAATTCCTTTTTATTTAAAAAAATTTTGGGGTCTTACACCTATCTTCTTGAATTCTTCTTCTTCCCTGGTGGATCACCTCAAGAGGCCAAACACTTGGGTGGCTAACGTTGATCAAAGGAAGGAACCAAACCCGGTGGATTCAAGTTGAACGCGAAAAGGATTGGAGGTGAACTTGTACACGAGGAAGCTTTGGATCTTCAAGGGTATGTTTTATTCATCTTTTTCGCTTAATTAATAATTGTGCATAAAGGGTGATCCGGTATATGGTTTGTAAAAATTTTAAACTCGATTTTTACACGCTTTAGCTTATTTATGCAATTTGATTACGTTCTTGAATATTACAAACCTAATAAAGGCATCGAGCCAAACCTTTATCTACGAATTATTAATTATTTTAATTTGATATGTATATTGATATGTGTTAAGAATAATTTAATTGGGCATAATTTTGTTGTATAAAATTTATAAAAAAAAAAAAAAAATGTCATTCGCGAACTTATATATATGTCAATGATCGATTTAGCTTTTTCCAAGGAAGGAACCTCGTGATATATGTGAATTGATTATCATTATTCAAGGTGGCTTTTTCTTCCCGGATAGTTACAAGAGATTTAGTAATCACGTGGTTAGTTAAATAAAAAAAATAAAAAATGGATCCTCGCAATATTTTTTTATAAAAGGAATCACGTGATCTCTTAAGGGAATAACAAAACCGCATTTGGATATTTAGTCTCTTTACATGAATCTTGGTTTCTTACGGATATATATATATATAATCTTAATTATTTTATTATTAAAATAAAAAAGTTTATTTTAATTTTAAAATTAAATTTCATGCTAACTAATTAGAATTGGAATTGGATTCCATGATAACTAATTGGAGTTGAAATTGGATTCTATGTTTCCTTAAATAAAGGAGTTTATTTAGATATGAAATAAGATTTCATATTATTCAAAATAAAAGAGTTTATTTGTGAATAGGAAAAAGAATCTATCTTTCCTTAAATAAAGGAGTTTATTTAGATATGAAATAAGATTTCATATTATTCAAAAATAAAGGAGTTTATTTGTGAATAGAAAAGATAATCCGTGTTTCCTTTAATAATTTTTTTTTATATGAAATTGGATTCCATAATTAATTAAAATAAAAGAGTTTATTTTGATTAAAATTTTGATTAAAATAAAATAGTTTATTTTATTCAAAATTGGATAAATTAAAATAAAATAGTTTTATTTTGATTTAAATTTGGATTAAAATAAAGGAGTTTATTTTGATTCAAAATTAGATTTTATACCAACTAAATGTTGCCCATTAAATGATATCAATATATATATTAAATGTTTATTATTCATGAGATGAATGTTATTTATTGATACATGGTGATGTGTATGATAATAAATGGGATTGATTATGGACTATCAACCAATGTGATTGGATTTTATTTTAGTTGGATGCATGAATGTATGAGTTTTATTAAATGGGGTCGTCATAGACTGCCTTCTCTAATTTTTTCTTAATGTAAATTCTAACTCCCTCCTATGTATTTCCCTCGATCACGATCAAGGTTTCTATTTATTTTAATTAGTTTTGTAATAGGAATAGTTAGAATTAATTTTGAAAAATTGGAGATCAAGGAGCAAGGAGCGCTTGAAGACCCGTTTGTAATGGAGCTCTGATTTAAATTTAATAGTTATATTTAAATATTATTTCTTGCACCCTAGGGGAGTTTGACCTTTTGGTTCACTTGGTGGCTCTAGTGAACCAAACTAGAATAAAAGTCCATAATCAATCCGTAGAATATAGTATTCTATATGTGCATGCTTATACTATGATATTATATATTATGCAAACATGCTTCGCATGTTAATTAATATAACGCGTATTTTATATATATATGTGCGTATACTTAAACAAGATGAGACATTTAATAATAAATCCCTCAAATTTTTTTATATTAAGTCCTAAGCGTTCAAAGATATTTGGAATATCGAACGTCAGCTTTCTAGCATGATAAAATTAATAGAGTATTAAATATTTAATATGAGTTTGTTATGTCACCACAAGGCAAGTATTAAGTATTTAAGATGTTAATTTATCACATTTGATGCTTCTAAAGAAAATTGAACAATATTGTTTTGTTGTGTCACCACAAGGATGATATTTTCTTTTTGAATATATGGAGTGCTAGGTTGGACTTAACTTGGATAATTTTGATTCTGATGTGCCACCACTTGATCAAAATAATCTAAGAGGCAAAAATACAAGGAGTTGCATAGTTGATGTAATTGACAAGAGTTGTCTACCTATTTATTTATATATAGTTTGTTGTGTCACCACAAGACTATATACATTTGAAATGGGATCCTTATTCTCACTAGCGATCTTTAATTAGATTTTGCCAACTATATATATTGAGGGTAATATAGTTTGAAGAAAATAGTGGGAGATACCAATTTAAAACAAGACCTAATTTATTTTGGTAATTAATAAAAGAATGTATGTTAAAATGTTGTTAATTATAAATTCATTTACGAATCTTACAATGTCTAAAATTACTATCATCTGCGAAGCATATTAGATGCTAAATTAACCGCAATCAATTAAACGGATTGGTTAAGGAATTTGAGAATAGTTCTCATAAATGAAAAGCTATCTTATGTCATCCTTAATACGCCTATCCTCGCTATGGTTGCGAATAATGCCTCGAGGAAGAGATTGCTACTTTTAGTAAGTGGCAAAATGATGCACAGATTGGCTCAATGCATTATGCTCGCATCCATCCATGAATAACGAGCTTCAGTAACAAGATGAAACTATGGATGCTCCTACTATATTCCCGCACATCAAGTAGTTGATGGTGAGGAAAGTAGGATTGATAGATATCAGATATCTAAGGAGCTCTTCCGATCTAGAATGGCCAATGGCACTGTAGTAAGATGCATAAAAAGTTCTTAACATAATCAATTTGATTGATCAATTAGGACAACTGGTTTTGTCATGGATGGAGAGTTGAGCCAAGATTTGATCTTGCACTCACTCCCGGACTCCTTTCACACCAAAATCAGAAAATTCTTCTTCTATAATATTGAGCGTATTTCTTTTGATTTTAAGGAAGCTTTGAGTGTTGAAAAATAGTACAAATTTTCTTTAAGAATATCCCCGCTATACCAGTCAGAAATACTCTCCTTTTAAGGTAAGGGATATTATTTTTGTACAATATTCGTATGAAATAATCTTTTCTTCCATACTCTATAGTATATAAGTAATATTATTTCATTTTATATTCCTAATTCTACAATTATGTTGATAAGTATTGCTTCTATACTCCTTGAAATTAGTAGAATATCCTTGAAATTTGCTCTTCATCAAGTATCTTTTCACATAAATATTTTTCTAAACATTCTTATTAAATGTTAATCTTTTGATGCCGGGGTACTATTTACGAAGTACTATTCACAGGATACTATTCACTCGAGTACTATTCACGACAAAAAATTAATATCTTTTCTGTCCAAATTATTTTTGATACATGAATATTATTCTTGAATTTCAGTTATCATGTTGACAATTTGGACATTCTTGATCTCTGGATAAATTGAATTATAAATCTTTAAAATTTATCATTGCTTTCACTTAATTAAATTCTTATATCATTGTCATCATCCTCATGCTTATATTATGATGAAAGTCATCTTTGGCCCATAGTGCATAGATGGACTGTTGATTGGTATGATTATGATAAGGAATTATGTATCGGTATAATCATGACCTGTAATGTTACAAATGATATGGTAAAAGTCCTCATTGGCCCGTAGTGCATTGATGGACATTTGTTGGCATGATCATGACCATTGGTGATAATAACGAATATCATTGGCCTGTAGTGCATAGATAATTCGTGGATGTGATACTAATGAATATCCTTGACCCGTAATGCATGGATAATTCGATGATGTGGATTATTTATTGAGTTGTGTTACGACGATAAAATATTGATGATGAACTTTTAAATCATAGAAGATAGTAGATATCATGCTTTACTTAACTCTTCTAATGGATTACTTGTTCCGTTGTAGTTAAACTTGTTGTCTGTTGTATTCTATCAGTTTTACACTGTTGAAGGGTAATGATAATTTATTCTATGTTATCTTAGTCATAATATTCTTTACTGGGCTAGTTGAGCTCACCCTTTGCTTTCATTGTTCTCTTCAGGAAATGAGAATATAGCTGGGACTAGTCATGGAATGGAGTGATGGTGGCTATAGTAGTCCTCACTATTCTATGAAATAGTGTGATAATAATTGTAATGAGGACTCCATTTGAGTTTGGATATTGTCTACAAGACAATATTCGTGTTAAAACTCTCAGCTATGTTTTTGTCGTATTTTATAAATGAAGTTTGTATTTAAATTATGTACCATGTATTTGGCGACTCAGAATTGTTGTGTAAACCTATTTTGGGGGCGTCACAGTTGGTATCAAAGCTTAGGGATATGATCCCTGGCTGAGATGTGAGGCTAGAACTAGGAGGGGAGAGATGGGTAAATCCTTCGCTAGTATGACCTACCTAAGCTTAATTGTTATTTAATAGGTCAGTCAGAATATAAGGATAATATGTGGCATATCAATTAACCCTTATTTTGTGGCAGTGTTTGAAATTGACATCTGAAAATATTAAGATAAACAATGGAGCACATGAGATCGTTAAGTCATCGATGATCAATACCCAGGATAATATGTATCAGGAAGAAAATAATCCTGATGTAAACAACAACACCGACCAAATGATGAACGATGGGATGTTAAGAAGCTTTCTGTAATTCATGCAACATCAGGCGAGAGAGACTCTTGTTCAAAATGCATGTGGAAATACTGGCATCTCACGGATGGTCACCGCTAAACAATTCAAGGAGCTGGGACCACTGGAGTTTTTGGGAAAGCCAGAACCACTTAAGGCATAGACGCGGATTAAGCAGATCACCAAGATATTTGATGTATTGGGATGCTCCGAGGAGCAAAAGGTTCCCTTTGCCACCTTCATGTTGCGAGGAGAGGCAGATCATTGGTGGAATCTGTAAAACGTACTTAGCCTGCCTCACTAAAGATGTCTTGGGAGAAGTTCCAAGAATTGTTCAACGGCAAGTACTTTCCTGAAAGTATTCGTCACATGAAGGAGGTGGAATTCATCAAACTAGAGCAAAACAATATGATCGTATCGCAGGATGAGGCTAAGTTTGCGAAGTTATCCCGGTTTTCATCCCATTTGGTAGATAATGAGGAGCGTATGACGCGAATATTTCTATGAGGTTTGAAACTCAAAATACGTTAATACCTCATTTCTCACAAACTTTGCTTGTATTCAGATGTTGTGAATAGAGCTTAGTTATTGGAGCGCGATAATGAGTTAGCCCATGTAAGACCCGACTTTTATGAAACAAAAGTCTAATTTAATTTATAATTATTATTCTAAAATTATAAAATGTTAAATTGATAAATGGTCAAATGAACAATTAAACGGATAAATGAGCAAATAAGAGAGGAGAAATGAGATTATTGGAAAGGGTGGGCCGCTTGTGCGGCTGATAATTGAGAGGAAAGAGAAAAAGGGGGAGACAAGGAGAGATGGAGTAGGATAGAAGAGGGGGAAATGAAGGAAAATGAGGAAAAAGGAGAAAAGAAAAGAGAAAAAAAGAGGAATAAAAAGAAAGACAATCAGTATACTCCCTCCTACTTCCATTCTTCCTAAATGAGATTCATCAGAAGAGAATAGAGAGAGAGGGGGAGAGAAGAAAAAGAGAAAAAGAGAAGAGGAAGGAAATGAAGAAATAAAGAAGAAATGAAAAAAAAATCAAGAAAGGTATTTTCAAAATATTGATTATTTTAGTTTTTATAGATTTGATGTTAAGAATACATACTTATGTATGTATTGAAAGATTTAAACTTGCATAAACATGAATCAAATGAGAGAAATAAAGAAATCAAAAGAAGAATGAAAAATCTAAATTTTCAGAAAAATTAGTTTACTACTTGATTTTGTAAAATCCATAACTCTTTGTGTATAATGAGTTAGGAGATGAGCCATATATCAAAAGAAAACCCTGGAAGTAAGCTAAACGTAGAAATTAGAATCACCCAAAAATGCTTTGTGGATTTTTTGTGGTGACTGTTTGAGTGAAACTGGTCTGAAGGACTTATAGTCCAAAAAATCAGTGTTCTTAAGCTGTATTGCGTGAGTTATAATTTTTAATACGACCGTTGGATCGTTGTGAGTTTTGGATATGTTATAAATATATAAGTTGAGTATACGTCCACAAATGTTGAACCATTAAAGATTAACGTATGATTTGTTATGAATTTTAAGAGGTGACTAATTTAGAAATTTTTGTAGCAGAATTTTCGGTAAGCCTTTCTCTCTATGTTAGAGTCAGAATTTGAAAAAACATTCTTTTACAAAGTTGTAGAGAATTTAATTTTAAATGGAAAGATCAAAAGATCCGTATTTTTCTGATAAAAGGGCTAATTGTTATAATTATTGAAGTTTCTGAATATTGAAATTTATTATTAAATTATCATAAAAATTATTTGGGTTTGAAATATTTTTACGAATTCTTATAATATCATCTTAGAATTTCTGTAAATGTTTGATGAATTATTGAAAAGCGTAAGTAATTATTGTATTTTTTTAAACTATTTATAGTTAGTTTAAAAATAGAAAAAATTCATAGAAAATTCTATGAATGATGAAAAATTATGAAACTTGGTGAAAAATATTATAATATTATTTTATAATTTCTGGACAATTTTGAAAAATTATTGAATAATAAAAATATTTATTGTATTTTTAAGCTATTTATGGTTATTTTAAAAATTGAGGAAATTCAGTAGAAAATTCTATGAATGGTGGAAAATGATAAAATTTCTTTGAAAATATTATATTAATATAAGATTAATATTGATGATGTTTAAAAGATATAAAATTATGTGGATTTAGTATTACTATTTTAAAGCTATTAAATGATAGTTTTAGTAAATAGAAATAATTATAGAAAATTGTCAGATATAGAAAACGACAGAAATAACCTTTTTATAAAAAATAACGACAAAACTTTTACTGTTAAACTATTAAAAAAACCGATGATAAAAATATAGTAATACGCGTGATTCCACAATAGTATACAGTATTTCTCAGTAGCACACGGTATTGTACAGTGATTTATATTATTGATTCTTACTCAATCTTTCATTCAATAATTGTCACGGTTGTTATTGCACAGTAACTCATATTATTTGATATGATATAATTATACCAGTTGGAAGTATTGTGAGTCTATGTTAATAATTATGAATAATTATTGAAAGATTAAAAATGTGTAAATAATTGATGAATAAAAGATGTTAATTAAAGAAATGTATGATATACAGATGTTTGTTCAATTGTTTTCTTTTTACAAAAGTAAGTCTGACATGACTTGCCGACACTCTACTTTTTTTAAAGTAGTCTGGACCACAACTCAATTATTTTTAAAACATGTACAAGTTGGTTTAATTTTCTCTGTGAGACCATAAATTCCACTACCATTATTATATACCTCATTTGGTTATTTTGTCAAAGCGGGTGTGTTAGTTGTTTACTAAATTTTTAGTATAAATAGGTTGCCTGATTGAGCAACTAAACACACGCCATCACTACACTAAAAATATAAAATTCTTTTACTACAATATTGGGAGTATTTCTATTGAGTGTAATGTTACTCCAAGTGTAGATAAGGAATGCAAGCATTGTTTAAGTTGATCAATTTCAAAGAAAGCAGAATCAAGTCACATGCTAAGGTAAGGGGTATCATGTTTATGGTAAAGGGATATCATTTTCTTTCATACTCCATATTATGGTAAGATATTATTATTCGTTTATTCAGCTTATCATTAAATGGTGAAAAGTCTTGAAATGATTAGAATATCCTTAATAATTTGTGCTTCATCTAATATCATGTTGGCAATTTGAACTCTGGATAATTAAGTTGAAAATCCCTAAGATCTATTTGATCTTATTATTCTAATTATTTATGTTCATTCATTATATATACCATTGTCATCATCCTCATGCTTATATTGTGATGAAAGTCATCTTTGGCCCGTAGAGCATAAATGGACTGTTGATGAAAGTAGTATGCACACAAGCCAATCATGTTTGATGATAAAGCATATACTTTGTAACAATCTTATTCATTTATTAATAAAAAGTATTAATTTATTAAAGGCTTTTAATTATCTACATGATGCTGTTTTATAATATGTGATAAACCCATAGTTTTAAGCACTTTTAGAATAATGATGATGATCATTCTAATGAGATCTAAATTCTTAGAAAGCTTAAAACTAAAATAGTTCCCAATCATTGGATTACTAAATTGGGGATTAGTGAATCCGGATAGATTGGTACATCGTTGCTTTGCTTTCGTTGGATGAGGATGATTGATCTCATGATCATTTGTGTGGAGACACTAAAGCAAGTATGTAGGTGCTTATTAGAGAATAAGTTCATTTGAGCGTGGCTCGCTAAGGAATACCTAATGGAGTTTTATTTGCTGTCGATAGAATTCTGTAGTGATAGTAGTCAAGTAATCCTTGGACTTGAGATCATCATAGTATCTTGTGTATGATGAGTTATACTTTGACTTGTTCCTTAAGACCCTTAGGGTATATCAAAGGGTATGCTTGGGTATAATAAGTTGTACATGGAGATAATGTATGATCAATAAAGAATCTACCACTTCTAATAAAAGAAGAGAAATGTCTATGTGATTCGATAAATGACAACCCAAAGAGTCCTTGGCGAAGCGAGAATGAAATTAGAAAGGAGTTTCTAATTTGCATTATTTGGAGTTAATGCATTTAAGAGTCGAAATACATATAATTAAATAAAATAAGACTTGACAAAGAATTCCATGTCTTATATTTAATTGGGACATTGTATGGTGGGAAGGATTGAATTGTACGGTAACTATTTACTCAAAGGTTCTTTTATGATTAATGTTGAAATCTATATTATCTGGAAAGTCGTTGATCGCTAGGGAGGCTTATCCCTATTGTAGAATAAATATTATTTATTTAAATAAATTATTTGTTTAATTTATTTATTTAAATAAGATTAGAATTGTTCTAATTGATTTATTCACAACCGGTTTAATATGAAGAACCTAAAGGGTCACACCATAAAAGGAAGAATAATTATTTAAGAAGTTAATGGCATAATCGTAATAATATATTTAAGTATATTTAATTTAATCTATGGTGATAGAATAAATTAAATAGCTTAATATTATTATTTAATATTTTAGAAATATTAAATATAAATTAATAAGAGGAGTCTTATTAATATTATTACAATTATTATTATTTTAATTTCTAAAAGAGTTTAGAAATTAATTTAATATAAGTATTTCTCATTTATTCCTAATTGGATTAGGAAGGAAAATTAGTTAAAAGAGTTTAATTAATTATCCCTAATAAGATTAGGGAGCTTAATTGATTAAAAGAATTTAATTAATTAAATAAAACCCAATTCCTTAATTGTTAAGATGGGTTGCCCACATCTATAAATAAGAGGAGTCTTATTATGGGTGGTATGGGTTGTTGACTTTAACAAAGTACGTAATAATTCCAAGTTGTTGGGAGTATGCCTTTTCTATAGAGATAGAAAACTAGGGTTAGCCATAACACCCATCTTCTTGAATTTTCTTCTTCCTTGGTGGATCACCTTTAGAGGCCAAACATTTGGGTGGCTAACGTTGATCAAAGGAAGGAACCAAACCCGGTGGATTCAAGTTGAACGCGAAAAGGATTGGAGGTGAACTTGTACGAGGAAGCTCGATCTTCAGGGTATGATTCTTTATTCATCTTTTTCGTTTAATTAATAATTATGCATAAAGGGTGATCCGGGTATATGGTTTGTAAAATTTTAAACTCGATTTTACACGCTTTATACGTTTTATGCAATTTGATTGCATTATGAATATTACAAACCTAACAATGCATCGATCGAGCCAAACCTTTATGCGAATTATTAATTGTTTTAATTTGATATGTATATTGATATGTGTTTAGAACAATTTAATTGGGCATAATTTTATTGTATAAAATTTAATAAATAAATAAATAAATAAAAAAAAAAAAAAAAAAAAACGTAAAAGCTGGTCACGTTTTTTCACCTGCTAATTAATGGAAATCAAATATAGTTTTTTTTGTCTTGAGATGGCGAACACAAATCAAGAATTTCAAGGAAACTAATTACCAAAAGCAAGCAATGACGAAATTTAAAACGTCAATGACATGGCACGAATTAAATGACGTAAATGAGGATTCTATTTTTTTTAAAGGAAGGAATTATTATATATATATATAATATATATATATAATAATATATATATATATATATATATATATATATATATTATATTCTAGATTAATATATATATATATATATATATATATTATTCTCAATAATTTTATAATTAAAATAAAAGGTTTATTTTAATTTTAAAATAAAAGGTTTATTTTAATTTTAAAATAATAGGTTTATTTTAATTTTAAAATTAGAATTTCATGCTAACTAATTAGAGTTGGAATTGGATTCCATGATAACTAATTGGAGTTGAAATTGATCTTTCCTTAAATAAAGGAGTTTATTTAGATATGAAATAGGATTTCATATTATTCAAAATAAAAGAGTTTATTTGTGAATAGGAAAGAGAATCCATGTTTCCTTAAATAAAGGAGTTTATTTAGATATGAAATATGATTTCATATTATTCAAAATAAATAAGTTTATTTGTGAATAGGAAAGAATATCCGTGTTTGCTTTAATAAATTTTTTTTACATGGAATTGGATTCCATAATTAATTAAAATAAAAGAGTTTATTTTAATTAAAGATTTTTTTTTATTACATGGAATTGGATTCCATAATTAATTAAAATAAAGGAGTTTATTTTGATTAAGATTTTGATTAAAATAAAATAGTTTATTTTATTCAAAATTGGATAAATTAAAATAAAATAGTTTTATTTTAATTTAAATTTGGATTAAAATAAAGGAGTTTATTTTGATTCAAAATTAGATTTTATACTAACTAAATTTGCCCATTAAATGATATCAATATATATATATATTAAATGTTTATTATTCATAAGATGAATATTATTTATTGATGCATATGGTGATGTGTATGATAATAAATGGGATTGATTGTGGACTATTGATTAATATGATTGGATTTTATTTTAGTTGGATGCATGAATGTATGGGTTTTATTAAATGGGGTCACAGTACTGCCTTCTCTCTAATTTTTCTTAATGTAAATTCTATCTCCTCCTATGTACTTCCCTCGATCAGCTTGATCAAGGTTTCTATTTATTTTAAAATAGTTTTAATAGGAATAATTAGAATTAATTTTGAAAAATTGGAGATTAAGGAGCAAGGAGCGCTTGAAGACCCGTTTGTAATGGAGCCCGGTTTAAATGTAATAGTTATATTTAAATATTATTTCTTGCACCCCCAGGGTTTGACCTTTTGGTTCACTTGGTGGCTCTAGTGAACCAAACTAGAATAAAAGTCCATAATCAATCCGAGTAGAATATAGTATTCTATATGTGCATGCTTATACTATATATATTATATATTATGCAAACATGCTTCGCATGTTCATTAATATGACGCGTATTTTATATATATATATGTACGCCGCTAAACAAGATGAGACAAATTAATAACAAACCCCTCAATTTTTATATTAAGTCCTAAGCGTTCAAAGATATTTGGAATATCGAACGTCGCCTTCTAGCATGATAAAATTAATAGAGTATTAAATATTTAATATGAGTTTGTTGTGTCACCACAAGGCAAGTATTAAGTATTTAAGATGTTAATTTATCACATTTGATGCTTATAAAGAAAATTGAACAATATTGTTTTGTTGTGTCACCACAAGGATGATATTTTCTTTTTGAATATATGGAGTGCTAGGTCGGACTTAACTTGGATAATTTTGATTCGGATGTGCCACCACTTGATCAAAATAATCTAAGAGGCAAAAGAAAAGGAGTTGCATAGTTGATGTAATTGACAAAAGTTGTCTACCTATTTATTTATATATAGTTTGTTGTGTCACCACAAGGCTATATACATTTGAAATGGGATCTTTATTCTCACTAGCAGATCTTTAATTAGATTTTGCCGAACTATATATATTGAGGGTAATATAGTTTGAAGAAAATAGTGGGAGATACCAATTTGAAACAAGACCTAAATTATTTTGGTAATTAATAAAAGAATGTATGTTAAAATGTTGTTAAATACAAATTCATTTACAGAATTTTACAATGTCTAAAATTACTATCACTGCGAAGCATATTAGATGCTAAATTAATCAGACCAAATTAAACGGATTGGTTAAGGAATTTGAGAATAGTTCTCATAGCTGAAAAATTATCTTATGTCCTTAATACGTCTATCCCTGCAATGGTTGCAGACAATGCCTCTGAGGAAGAGATTGCTACTTTTAGAAAGTGGCAAGATGATGCACAGTTGGCTCAATGCATCATGCTCGCATCCATGAGTAACGAGCTTGGCGTCGGATGAAACTATGGATGCTCCTACTATATTCCTGCACACATCAAGTAGTTGATGGTGAGGAAAGTAGGGCCGATAGATATCGAGATATCTAAGGAGCTCTTCCGATCTAGAATGACTAATGACACTACAGTACAGATGCACAAAAGTCCTTAACATAATCAATTTGATTGATCAATTAGACAATGGGTTTTGTCATGGATGGAGAGTTGAGCCAAGATTTGATCTTGCACTCACTCCCGGACTCCTTTCACAATTGTTGTGAATTTTTCATATAAACAAGCTAGATATCAGCCTCGCTGATTTGCTTAACATATTGAAAAATGTTGAGAGTCACTTTCCAACCAAGAAATATCAAGTCTTACTGGTAGGGGCCAAAGGATCTTTTGAAAAGAAGAACGATTCAAAGAAGGTAAATAAAAAGGCATAAACAAAGGATAATAAGAACAAAATCGATATGGATAGCAAAGGAGTTTGCTTCCCACCGCAATAAGCTTTGGACACCGGAAAGAAAAGCTGCGAGAAGCATCTTGTAGAGGCTAACCAAAGAAGCTTAGTGAAGTTTCGGTTCATAATCGCTTTTGTTCATGATTGAAATAAATTTTTCTTTAAGTCAAGTTTCTACTTGGGTATTGGATACCGACTTTGGTTATCATAAATATAGATTTATGAAAGGACCAAAGCAGTAGAAAGCTAAACAAATATAAGTAATCCTATGTGTGGAAAATGAAGCAAAGGTTGCAACATTAGCCATAGAAACTTATAGTTTAGCAATGCTACTGAGCAAATCTATTAAGTCAATAAGTTGTTATTGTATTCCGAGTTCTTGTTAAAAATATTATTTCCATTTTATTGTTGGACAATGAAATCTTTGGTATTATAATTAAGAACAATTGTTGTTCTATTTATAATAATAATGTTTTGTATAGAATCGAATATTACTTAATAAATTTTGTATACTTGACTTACGTGAAAAATTATTTTATAAATTGAACAAACTAGTATAAGAAAAGGAGATGATCATTCAAAGAGTTGAATGTATGTATTTATTGAAATACAAGTGTGAATTATTTGAAAGGTTCAAAAAAAATTCAAAAGTGAAACAAATTGGCAAAGTATTAGGATTCTTTGATCGGATCAAGGAATAAATACTTGTGCAATAAGTTTCTAGATCATCTCAAATGGTTTTCTCATAATGGACGCCTCTTGATACATAATAATTGATTGATGTATCTGAAAAGGAAAAATCGTACCTTGTTGGACATGGTACGCGGTCCATAATTATTTTACCGACATTCCAAATCCTTCAGGATCATGTCCTAGAAATGGTCTTGACATATCTACGAAAAAGGTAATCTCTAAATCCGGCCCCAAGACTCCATAAAAGTTATGGACAGGGAGGATTCCTAATCTTAAGTTTGTTAAGATAAGGGGTTCCAACTTATGTGAAAAGGTTTCAAAGGATAAGCTTGGGACAAGATTTGACAAGTGTCGATTTGTGGGACATCCTAAAGTAAGTTTAGGGTATATGTTCTATAATTCTACTTAGCAAAAGGTGTTTGTTACGAAACACGCTGCCTTCTAAGATAAAGGCGTTTATCATCGAAGGGGCTAGTGGGAGGATAATTGATCTTGAAGAGTTCAAGAACCACAAAACACTATAAGTCAAATAAGAGGAACCTGTAGATAGACCTATTGTACCACAACCGGATCGTAAATCTGGAATAGTACTGAAGATACCTAGGAGGTATGGATTCATCATAGATGATGATGATGAGGTACGCATCATAGAAGATGATGATCCAGTTACATACGATGAGTTAAGAGTTGTACAAAAGGGTCAGTGGGAGCATCGTGACATTTCTAGTATTATATATTGATATACTACGGATAAGGAATGACATACCAATGCTACAATCAGTAAAGATAAAGTTGTCTAAACATTCCTCCATGAATGATTTGGGAAGAGTATCTTAATTGGGGATAAAATCTATATAGATAGATACAAGAGGATGCTCGACTTAATCCAAGGAACGTATATTCATTTGATGCTAAAGTCGCTTTAGCATGGCAAACTCGAGAGATGTCTCGTGTTGATGAGCCGTGGAGTGTATCTCTCTTAATAGTCCCCATAGACTCCAAAGAAGAGAGATTGCATGAGTGACAATCATGTATGCAATGAAATGTACGAGACATGATGTTGATCAGTCATATTCTGGAGAAGATCACTGTAAGACAGTGAAAAACATCTTAAAGTTCTTAACCGGCACTAAGGATGTGAGCATACATGGTGGAGTGCTGAATTAAAACTAGAGGGCTTTACGGACTCAAGTTTTTCGAATGCACCAAGACGAGACGAAAAAATCCACTTTAAGGTAAAGTGTTACCTTGAGCGATGGTGGTGCGATTGAATTGAAAAGGTTCCAAACAAAAAAAGAGTTCTTTGGTTTAGTAATAAAGACAAAGTATATAGCTATAAATGAAGCTACAAGTTGATTGTTTGGATTAAAAGTTCATTACAGAACTAGGAATAGTTCCTAAGTCTCATCTTGGATCTAAACATGTGTTGTGGCACTTTCATTTGATTATTAGAATCATTGAAAGATGGGAAATCACTATAGAGATTGTGGACTCTCATGAACAACATTACATATCCATTAACTAAAGCTTATCCAACAAACAGGATAATCGTCACTTAGAGAGAAGAGAGTATAAGATACTGATGGCGATTGGCTTTAGTGCAAGTGGGAGATTGAAAGTAGTATGCACACAAGCCAATCATGTTTGATGATAAAGCATATACTTTGTAACAATCTTTTTCATTTATTAATAAAAAATATTAATTTATTAAAGGCTTTTAATTATCTACATGATGTTGTTTTATAATATGTGATAAACCCATAGTTTTAAGCAATGCTTTTAGAATAATGATGATGATCATTCTAATGAGATCTAAATTCTTAGAAAGCTTAAAACTAAAATAGTTCCCAATCATTGGATTACTAAATTGGGGATTAGTGAATCCGGATAGATTGGTACATCGTTGCTTGCTCATTGGATGAGGATGATTGATCTCATGATCATTTGTGTGGAGACACTAAAGCAAGTATGTAGGTGCTTATTAGAGAATAAGTTCAATTTGAGCGTTGGCTCGCTAAGGAATACCTAATGGAGTTTTATTTGCTGTCAATAGGAATTCTGTAGTGATAGTAAGTACAAGTAATCCTTGGACTTGAGATCATCATAGTATCTTGTGTATGATGAGTTATACTTTGACTTGTTCCTTAAGACCCTTAGGGTATTTCAAAGGGTATGCTTGGGTATAATAAGTTGTACATGGAGATAATGTATGATCAATAAAGAATCTACCACTTCAATAAAAGAAGAAATGTCCTATGTGATTCGATAAATGACAACCCAAAGAGTCCTTGGCAAAAGCGAGAATGAAATTAGAAAGGAGTTTCTAATTTGCATTATTTGAGTTGTGCGTTTAAGAGTCGAAATACATATAATTAAATAAAATAAGACTTGACAAGAATTCCATGTCTTATATTTAATTGGGACATTGTATGGTGGAAGGATTGAATTATCAGTAACTATTTACTCAAAGGTTCTTTTATGATTTAATGTTGAAATCTATATTATCTGGAAAGTCGTTGATCGCTAGGGAGGCTTATCCTATTGTAGAATAAATATTATTTATTTAAATAAATTATTTGTTTAATTTATTTATTTAAATAAGATTAGAATTGTTCTAATTGATTTATTCACAACCTAGGTTTAATATGGAGAACCTAAAGGGTCACACCATAAAAGGAAGAATAATTATTTAAGAAGTTAATGGCATAATCGTAATAATATGTTAAGTATATTTAATTTAATCTATGGTGATAGAATAAATTAAATAGCTTAATATTATTATTTAATATTTTAGAAATATTAAATATAAATTAATAAGAGGAGTCTTATTAATATTATTACAATTATTATTATTTTAATTTCTAAAAGAGTTTAGAAATTAATTTAATATAAGTACTCTCATTTATTCCTAATTGGATTAGGAAGGAAAATTAGTTAAAAGAGTTTAATTAATTATCCCTAATAAGATTAGGGAGCTTAATTGATTAAAAGAATTTAATTAATTAAATAAAACCCAATTCCTTAATTGTTAAGATGGGTTGCCCACATCTATAAATAAGAGGAGTCTTATTATGGGTGGTATGGGTTGTTGACTTTAACAAAGTACGTAATAATTCCAAGTTGTTGGGAGTATGCCTTTTCTATAGAGATAGAAAACTAGGGTTAGCCATAACACCCATCTTTTTGAATTTTCTTCTTCCTTGGTGGATCACCTCTAGAGACCAAACATTTGGGTGGCTAACGTTGATCAAAGGAAGGAACCAAACCCGGTGGATTCAAGTTGAACGCGAAAAGGATTGGAGGTGAACTTGTACCTGAGGAAGCTCGATCTTCAAGGGTATGATTCTTATTCATCTTTTTCGTTTAATTAATAATTATGCATAAAGGGTGATCCGGGTATATGGTTTGTAAAATTTTTAAACTCTGATTTTACACGCTTCCGCACGTTTTATGCAATTTGATTGCGTTATGAATATTACAAACCTAACAGTTGATTGGTATGATTATGACCAGAAATTGTATATTGGTATAATTATGACCTGTAATGTTACAGACAAATGATGTGGTGAAAGTCCTCATTGGCCCATAGTTCATTGATGGACAGTTGTTTGGCATGATCATGACCACTGGTGATACTAACGAATATCCTTGGCCCGTAGTGCATGGATAATTCGATGATGTGAAATATTTAATGTTACAGACAAATGATGTGGTGAAAGTCCTCATTGGCCCGTAGTGCATTGATGAACAGTTATTTAGCATGATCATGACCACTGGTGATACTAACTAATATCCTTGGCCCGTAGTGCATGGATAATTCGATGATGTGGATTATTTAATGTTACAGACAAATGATGTGGTGAAAATCCTCTTTGGCCCGTAGTGAAAAGATGGAATTTTGATTATTGATTTTACAGTTGTATATCTTTGGCTGTAGTGCAAAGATGGACTGTTGATTATTGATTTTACAGTTGTATATCTTTGACCCGTAGTGCAAAGATGGACTATTGATTATTGGTTTTACAGTTGTATGTCTTTGGTCGTAGTGCAAAGATGAATTTAATGGCATAATTATAAACATAAACTGTGAATTGGTATAACCATGAGCTTTGTGTTTCAGGTAAAAACAGGTGGTGAAAGTTCTCTTTGTCTTGGGTACAATGAAGAACTGTTCATTAGTATTGATGATGGACTTTTAATTTGGAGAGGATAGTATACATTATGTTCTACTTGACTCTTCTAATGGATTGTTGATTCTGCTGCTATTATGGTTGAAAACTTTTATCATCTACCATATGTTCTCAATATCTGATTTATTATTGATGAAAGCTATTGATAATATAATTATCTCAAGTCATGATATTCTTTACTGGGCTATTTGTGCTCACCACAATCTTTAATATACAACAATTAGAGAATTTGCTACTCTTGTGAGTTTTAATACAAATATTGTCTTCTAGACAATATCCACTCTCGAATAAGTCCTCATTACATTTATTGTCACACTATTTAACGAGAATAGTGAGGACTACTAATACTATCATATAATAAAGGGTCATCACTCCGGAAAGACAATTCCCAGGCTAAATACGTCCCTAATACTATATTCTCATTTCACAAATCATCGAGAGAAACGGTGAAAGAAAGGTGAGCTCAACTAGCCCGATAAAATATTATGACTAAGATAATGCGATGAAATAAATTATCATTAGCCTTGACGATGTTAAAGCGATAAAATATAACAAACATCAAGTTTAAGCTGCGGTGAACAAGCGATCCATTAGAAGAGTCAAGTAGAGAATAAAATCTACTATCTTACATGATTTAAAAGGTTTTCATGACTTTTATCATTTGAGACTCGACAATAAATAATCCACATCATCGAATCACCCCACTTTACGGCCGAGGATATTCTTTAGTATCGCGACCACAAATTATCCATGCACTACGGACCAAGAGATATATTTGTGTATTCATTAATGGTCATGATCATGCCAACAACTATCCATCAATGCACTACGGGCCCAATGAGGACTTTTTCCACATCATTTGTAACATTACGGTCGTGATTACAAGAATAATCCACAGTCATAATCATACCAAGTCCATCTATGCACTACTGAATACGAGATGACTTTCAACATAATATAAACATGAGGATGATGACAATGATATAAAAATTCAATAAAACAAGTTCAAAATTAATTTATCCATGAACTAATAACGTCCAAATTATCGACATGATCTTTTGCTTTGTAGAGTAAAATTCAAGAATGCTCGGAAGAATATTTCCATGAAAAGATCTTTGGATGAAGCGCAAATATCGAGGATATTCCACTAATTTCATGGAGTATAGAAGTCAAAACTTTAACTTATTTGAGTATAATAACGAATGGAATAACAAAAGAAATCACCATGCATGCGGTACTTAGCATAGGCGAGTTATTCAACAGAATAATAAATAACGAACTAACGAATCGGTGAAATTACGCTTGCCAAGCGGGATGTTCAATAAATAATAAAAAAGCGGAACCGGTCGTTTTGGCGTAAATCATGCGCGACGGATATTCAAACGAATAATAATAAAAAGATGGAACCGGTCGGCGTAAAAGCGTAAGCGCAGCGACAGGATATTCAACGAATAATAATAATAAGAATGAACGGAAATCCGGTCCGTAAAATGCTTGAGAACGAGGATATTCAACGAATAATAATAATAAAGACGGATATAGAAGAAGAATGTCACCAAGTATAGGGTAGTCGCGTTATCTTTGGTTATTCAATGAGAATAATAAAGAATGGAATAACGAAGTTCTCTTCATGAATACAAAAGAAATAATACCCCTTACGAGTACAACAAATAATATCCCTTACTAAAAAAAAGCTGAATATAAGAGTAGGGAAGGAGCGAGAATACTTTTACTATAAGCTTCTCTATAATTTCTCTCTCTAGAGTTTCCATGAATTAAGTAAGAAATAATGAAGGAATGAGCTTCTATTTATAGAAAAATGGGATTGCATAGTAACTAACTCATGAGCAGTCGAGATTGATTTACTTTAATCGACGGTCCATATTTAAAAGCAAAATCTTTTAAATAAAATATAATATATTCTATTTATAATCTAATAAAATATATAATAACTTTATAAAAGATTTTACTATCTGAAAACACTATCTGAAAACCTTATCTGAAATACATGCATAATAAAATATAATATATTCTAATTATTGTCTAATAAAATAGATAACTTTATAAAAAAGTTACATTTTTATATAAAAGATTTTACTATTAGCCTAATAAAAAATAACTTTATAAAAGTATTACATTTTATATAAAAAGCTTTTTACATTTTATTACATTAATAATACCAATAAAACAAAATTGAACAAAGTGACTTATCACATAAGCATCAATAATCAATCTGTGTACTACTTTTTGTGCAACTACAGCGTATTCTTTGTACTTTTAACACGGGTGTTTCAACGATTAACGGTAAAACTTCCGTAGTTATTTTCATAAAAAATATTTTTATCGTTTTCTCGATCAAATGATAATTACGTTATGGGGTCCACCAATGATTGTCTTGGTTATGCGAATATTCCTGTTAAAAGCGAATATTCCCCGACCAATCGAATATTATATAACAACTTGCGTACTTTGCAAAATTTATAAATATTACCCACAACTATAACATTATATCAAATTCATTCCATAATATTCAAAAATGATATTTATAGAAAATTCATCTTTATTCATAAAAGTTGGGGTCTTACAACCTCCCTTTCTTATGAAATTTCGCCCTCGAAATTAGAATGCGTACACAGTATGTCGAAGAGGTAAGGATACCTTGATTTCATTTGATTCTAACTCCCAGTCATTTCCTCAACATCGTGGTTTCTCCACAAAACTTTGACTTGAGGTATAACCTTGGGCGTAGAATATGTTCCTTCTTATCAAGATTTGAGCAGGAACCTCTTCATCGTCAAATCTTCCGCTATTTCATCGGTTCTAACTTCGATAATGTGGTTGGGTCTTTCACATATTTACGTAACATGGATATGTGAAAAATGTTATGAACACGAGGCATACTTGGCGGTAAAAGCGAGTCTATAGGCCACGGTTCCTACTCGATCGAGGATTAAAAATGGGCGATGAATCGAGGATTGAGCTTTCCTCTCTTTCCAAATCTAAGTAACTCCTTTCCATGGAAGCGACACGTAACAACACATGATCTCTATATCGAATTCCACGTCCTTTCGATGAAGATCGGCATAACTCTTTTATCGATCTTGTGAGGTTTTTATCGTTGTCGGATCGTTTGAATCTTTTACGTAGTCATACGTACCAACTCGGGTCCCAACAACGTTGCTTCTCCCACCTCATCCCGGCATCTTTGGAGAGCGACACTTTCTTCCATCTGGCGCCTCGAATGGAGCCATGCGATACTTGCTTGATAAGCTTGTTGTTGTAGGAAAACTCCACCAATGGTAAGAACTTGTCCCAACTTCCCTTGAAATCAAGGACCACGAGTCTTAATAGATCTTGAAGAGTTTGAATAGTCCTCTCCATTGTCCGTCCGTCTGAGGATGATATCTTTAGAACTAAATCGTAAATCTGTGCCCATAGCTTTTTGCAAACTAACCCAAAATCGTGAAGTGAATCTTGGGTCTCGATCGAAACTATGGATCTTGGCATACCATGCGATCTTACAATCTCGTTTATGTACATCTGAGCAAGAGCGTTCAAGTGTATAAGTTTCTCGTATCGGTAAGAAATGAAGCGGACTTGGTCGATCTATCAACAATGACCCAAATCGCATCTATACCTTGAGAAACCTTAGGAAGGCCGATAACAAAATCCATGGTAATGTGCTCCCACTTCCATTCTAGGAATTTCAAGTGGTTGCTGATGGACCTTTTGGTACTTGATGCTCGCTTTTAACTTCGTTGACAAGTTAGACACCTTGAGATAAACAACGCTATCTCTCTCTCGTATTGCTCCACCAAAATGTATGG
Source organism: Panax quinquefolius (assembly GCA_020205615.1). Classification (NCBI taxonomy): domain Eukaryota; kingdom Viridiplantae; phylum Streptophyta; class Magnoliopsida; order Apiales; family Araliaceae; genus Panax; species Panax quinquefolius. The sequence continues at coordinate 16,228,811 of CM035170.1, read as the reverse complement.
CCGAATATCATGATACATTTTGGTACTCCCGAGATGGATTACAAAGCGGTGTGTTATGCGCCTCCATCATGATTTTATACTTTAAATCGGGGTCGTTAGGAACACAAAATGCAGGAGTTGACTCAAGTATTCCTTCTTCATCGATTCTTGCTTGCGGCGTAGCACCTTCTTGCACTTTCTTCCTCATCATGCGCGCATCGGCTCTCCGGAGTGCGTAGCTTGGCGACTTTAACTTTATCAATTAAAGTCGGTTCTACTTTCATATATTATTCTCATCATCACATGGGTCCTGAGTCTTTAACTCTATCTCCATCCTTTGCAAGTCACACAAAATGGGCCTTTGTGTTGACAATATCGCTTTTCGTGCTTGCATATGATCTTACTACTCGATCGTCGGCTACCACGTTCGCTTTTCGAGGATGGTATTGGATGGTATGATCATAATCTTTCAATGATTCAAGCCAGCGTCGTTGTCGCGTGTTGAGTTCCTTTTGAGTGAAGAAATATTTGAGGCTTTTATGATCAAGTAAAGATCTCCACCTTCTCCCCATACAAGTAATGCCTCCAAATTTTAAGTCTGAAGACAACAATTTTGCTAACTCTAGGTCATGAGTAGGATAATTCCTCTCATATTCTTTGAGTTGTCTTGAGGCATAGGCTATGACTTTCCCATGTTGCATGAGAACACATCCCAACCCTTTACTGAAGCATCACTTTGTAGATGACAAATCCCTCAAGGCGGATGGTATTGTCGAGCAGTCTTTGAAATGAGTCTCCTCTTGAGTTCTTGAAAACTCTTCTCACATTCTTCGCTCCATAGAACTTTGTATCTTTTCAAGTCGGTGAGTTAATGGAGTAGCTATTAGAAAAATCCTTCCACGAATCTCAGATAATAACCCGGCTAAAGCGAAAAAAGCTACGTGCTTGATCATTGATTTAGGTTGCTCCCGACTTTGAATTGCTTGATCTTTGCTTGGGTCAATGATATTCCATGACTTGATACTACGTGCCCAAGGAATGCTACTTCCTCGAAGCGAAACTCACATTTCTTCAACTTGGCATAAAGCTTGTATTCACGAAGCTTTTGGAGTGTCGACCTCAAGTGTTGCTCATGATCTTCACGACTTTTGGAATAAATAAGGATGTCATCAATAAAGGCGACCACAAAGTGATCCAAATATTCCTTGAATACTCGGTTCATCATATCCATGAAGGCGGCGGGGGCATTAGTCGATCAAAGGACATGACTAGGAATTCAATAATGCCGTCTTAGGAGTTACGAAAGCCGTCTTTGGAATGTCGTCGGTTCTAATCTTCAATTGGTGATATCCGGAACGAAGATCGATCTTTGAAAAGAATTTGGCTCCTTATAAGCTGGTCAAACAGGTCATCAATACGTGGCAATGGGTACCTATTTTTGATGGTGACATGATTCAACTCCAGATAATCAATACAAAATCGCATACTCCCATCTTTCTTTTTCACGAATAGAGCGAGGAGCACCCCGAGGAGAAGTACTAGGGCGAATAAAGCCATGTCTAACAATTCCTGCGATTGGGTCTTTAACTCACGAAGTTCAATAGGAGCCATTCGATATGGGGCTTTGGAAATGGGTTTTATCTGGGGTTCAAGTCGATACAAAATTCAATTTCACGCTCTGGGGGTAGGCGGGAAGTTCTTGAGGGGAATCGTCGGAAATTTATTAACAATAGAAATATCATTCAAAAGCGGCGTATTTTTGTTTAGATCGTGACATGAGCTAAGAAAGCTTGACATCCAGTTTTCAATAAGCGAATAGCTTTATGGCTTGAGATGACCGTGATTGATTTTAATGGTTTGGTCGCTTGAATTAGCATAATAGGTTGATTAGGAATATGAAAGCTAACAACCTTACGAAAATAATCAATTTTTGCATGATGAGTAGTTAACCAATCAATCCCTAGAATCACGTCAAATGCAAGTATTTTCAATGAAATAAGATCGACGGGTAATGTGAGGTGCAAATTTTGAACCAAACAAGACTTATAAGCAGTGGATGTAATGAAGGTTTCTCCCAATGGAGTTTCCACGAGATAAGTCGAAGTCTAAATTTCTCGGTCGAATTTAATCGTTGGCGCAAGTAGGAGAAATAAAAGAATGGGTAGAACCGGTATCAAATAAAGTATAGACTTATTTAGAGTTTATGATAAGCTTACCGTGATGACCTCATTCGGGTTCCTTGCTTTTTGGGAGGTCACAACAAATGCTCTCTCCTTACCTTCTGGCTTTGACTTTTACGGGGATGGCCTTTGGTGCCTCCATCCTAGCTGAACTTGTCTTGATTGAATGACAAAATCGGGCTAAGTGACCTTCTCTTCCACAATTATAACATGCTTTGGATGACATCGCGCAGATTTGGGTGATGTGTCCCTCCCTCTCATTTTGAAGCATATGATGGGTGGTGGTTCTCCTTCCTTAACAACGGTCTTTGGTCTTGGCGTCTTTCCATCATTGTTGAATCTCCTCTTCTTGAAATGTCCATTCTTATTGTTTTGGCCTTGATTACCACCGAAGTGGTTACCATTTACGGCTTTATTGATTCCCTCCATGCTTGTTGTCACCAGCTTGATGGTTGCTCTCATTTAGTATTATCATTTTGTTGTTTTTTCTCTCTTTTGGTTGCGTTGACTCGTTATCGCGCTCCACTAAGCGAGCCCTATTTACAACATCTGAATACAAACACGGTTTATGAGAAATAAGATGTTGGCGTATCTCACTTCAAACCTCTTAAAAACATCCGCGTCATTCTCTCTTCATTATCCACCAGTGGGGCCTTGAGCAGGGACAACTCGGCAAACTTTGCTTCGTCTTTGCGACACGGTCGTATTATTACATTTCGACTTGATGAACTCCACCTCCTTCATGTGATGAATACTTTTGGGAAAGTACTTGTCGTTGAATAGTTCTTGGAACTTCTCCCAAGACATTTTGGTCTGGCGGGTTGAGTCGCTTTTCTGATTTCCACCCGATGTCTCCTCTCCTCATGACATAAAAGGCGGCAAAGGGAACCTTTTGCTCCTCGGAGCATCCCAAGACATCAAATATCTTGGTGATCTGCTTTATCCATGCTTCCGCCTTAAGTGGTTTTGGCTCTCCAATAAACTCACGGTGGTCCCGGCTCCTTGAAGCTGTTTAGCGGTGACCGTCAGAGAGTTTCGATGGTTCCACCTACATTTTGGATAGAGGCCGCTCTCTACTTTCTTTGTTGTTGCGTGAATTGCATAAAGCCTCTGAACATTCCATCATTCATCATTTGGTCGGTGTTGTTGTTTGCATGAGGATTGTCGCCTTCACGATGCACATTATCACGATTATTGATATGTGGTGAATCAGCGGTCTCTTTGTGCTCCATTGCTATTCTCAACATTCTCGGATGTCATTTTTAGAATCTTGCCACAAAACAAAAGGTTAATTGACATGTAACATATTATCCCTATATACGACGTGACCCAATTAAATACCAAAAAAAACTTAGGTAGGTCATACTAGCGAAGAATTCCCGTCTCTCTCCCTCTAGTTCTATTCTCACATCTTAGCGGGGATCATATCCTAAGCTTTGATACCAAGCTGTGGCCCCCAAAAATAGGTATACATCACCTATTACGAGTCGCCAAATACATGTACAATACAATACAAATACAATCTTTAATATCTGATAAACAGAGATATAGCATGTGAGTTTTAATACAAATATTGTCTTAGAGACAATATCCACTCTCGAAAAAAGTCCTCATTACATTTATTGTCACACTATTTAACGAGAATAGTGAGGACTACTAATACTATCATCTGGTCCATCACTCTCCTTTCCCCAGGCTAGTCCCAACTATATTCTCATTTCACGAAGAGAACGGTGAAAAGAAAGGGTGAGCTCAACTAGCCCGATAAGAAATATTATGACTAAGATAATGCGAGAATAAATTATCATTAGCCTTGAAGCGATGTTAAAGCGATAAAATATAACAAACATCAAGTTTAAGCTGCGGTGAACAAAGCGATCCATTAGAAGAGTCAAGTAGAGAATAAAATCTACTATCTTCTATGATTTAAAAGGTTTTTCATGACTTTTATCATTTGGGACTCGACAATAAATAATCCACATCATCGAATCACCCACACTTTGACGAGGATATTCTTTAGTATCCGACCACAAATTATCCATACACTACGGACCAAGATATTTGTGTATTCATTAATGGTCATGATCATGCCAACAACTATCCATCAATGCACTACGGGCCAATGAGGACTTTTTCCACATCATTTGTAACATTACGGTCATGATTACAAGAATAATCCACAGTCATAATCATACCAAGTCCATCCCCATATACTACTGGGCCACGAGATGACTTTCAACATAATATAAACATGAGGATGATGACAATGATATAAGAATTCAATAAAACAAGTTCAAGAATTAATTTATCCATGAACTAATAACGTCCAAATTATCGACATGATCTTTGCTTTGTAGAGTAAAATTCAAGAATGCTCGGAAGAATATTTCCATGAAAAGATCTTTGGATGAAGCGCAAATATCGAGGATATTCCACTAATTTCATGGAGTATAGAAGTCAAAACTTTAACCAACCGAGTATAATAACGAATGGAATAACAAAAGAAATCACCATGCATGCGGTACTTAGCATAGGCGAGTTATTCAACAGATTAATAAATGTAACGAACCGGTCGGTGAAAATTACATGCAAGCGGGGATGTTCAACGAGAATAATAAAAGCGGAACCGGTCGGCGTAAAAGCATGAACAGGATATTCAACGAATAATAATAATAAAGATGGAACCCGGTCGGCGTAAAAAGCGTAGAACGGTGATATTCAGAATAATAATAATAAAAAAACCGGAACCGGTCGTAAATATAAAAATGCGCCACGAGATGAGATATTCAATAGAATAATAATAAAGATGGAATATTAGAAGAATGTCACCAAGTATAGGGTGATCCGCGTATCTTGGTTATTCAATGAGAATAATAAAGAATGGAATAACGAAGTTCTCTTCATGAATACAAAAGAAATAATACCCCTTACGAGTACAACAAATAATATCCCTACTTAGTAAAAAAAGCTGAATATAAGAGTAGGGAAGGAAGCGAGAATACTTTTACTATAGCTTCTCTATAATTTCTCTCTCTAGAGTTTGGTGAATTAAGTAAAAATAATGAAGGAATGAGCTTCTATTTATAGAAAAATGGATTGCGTAGTAACTAACTCATCATGAGCAGTCGAGATTGATTTACTTTAATCGATGCGGTCCATATTTAAAAGCAAAATCTTTTAAATAAAATATAATATATTCTATTTATAATCTAATAAAACGAATAACTTTATAAAAGATTTTACTATGCAAAACCTATCACGAGCACTTTATGCAAACACTATGCATAATAAAATATAATATATTCTAATTATTGTCTAATAAAATAGATAACTTTATAAAAGTATTACATTTTTATATAAAAAGATTTTACTATTAGCTAAATAAAGCGAATAACTTTATAAAAGTATTACATTTTTATATAAAAAGCTTTTACTGTTTTATTACATTAATAATACCAATAAAACAAAAGCGGTGACTTATCACATAAGCATCGATAATCAAAACCATGTGTAATTCTTTGTGCGACTATGCGTATTCTTGTACTTTTAACACGGGTGTTTCAGCGATTAACGATAAAACTTCCATAGTTATTTTTATAAAAAGTATTTTTCGTTTTCTCGATCCGATAATAATTCCGTTGTGGGGTCCACCAATGATTATCTTGGTTTGTACGAATATTCCTGTTAAAGCCCCAATATTTATATAACAACTTACGTACTTTGCAAAATTTTATAAATCGAATATTATATAATGATATTTATAGCGTCTTTTATTCAAAAAGTTTATAAATATTACCCATTTTCAAGGATACATAACATTATATCAAAAATTCATTCCATAATATTCAAAATGATATTTATAGAAAATTCATCTTTATTTGAGAAAAGTTGGGGTCTTTCGACGTATTTCCTGAAGAACTTCCTAGCCTACCCCTAGAGTGTGAAATCGAGTTTTGTATTGACCTTGAACCCGGTACAAAACCCATTTCCAAAACCCCATATCGAATGGCTCCTATTAAACTTCAGGAGTTAAAAACTGAACTGCAGGAACTGTTAGACATCGGTTTCATTCGTCCTAGTACGTCTTCTTTGGGTGCTCATGTTCTATTCTTAAAAATGAAAGATGGAAGTATGCGACTTTGTATTGACTATCGAGAGTTGAATCATGTCACCATCAAAAATAGTTACTCGTTGCCTCGCATTGATGACCTGTTTGACCAGTTGTAAGGTGCCAAATTCTTTTCAAAAATCGATCTTCGTTCCGGATATCATCAGTTAAAGATTAAAACTGATGACATTCCAAAGACTGCTTTTAGAACTCGATACGGGCATTACAAATTTCTAGTCATATTTTTTGGATTGACCAATGCTCCTGCTGCCTTCATGGATATGATGAACCAAGTATTCGCAACTTGCTACCATAAAATACTATCTTTGATGGGGTTATAAGGTTTACACACTTCTTTTGGCAATCAATTACCGCTCCATATTTGAACAGCCAATCTATTCCCAAAATAACATCAAACTCTCCAAGTTTAATCGAAATGAAATCTACTTTCATGACATTCCCCTTAATGTTCACCCTATAGTTCTTGTATACGAACCTAACAGGAATTACTTTCTTATTCACAATTTCTATGTTCAAAGGGAAATTCAGTTCTTCTCTAGGCAATTCTAACCTCTTAGCAAATTCATCAGAGATAAACGAGCAAGTAGCACCCGAATCAAATAATACATAAGCATTTATATCATTGATTGGGATAATACCTGACACCACATCTTTTGATTGCACAACATCTTGCACAGTCATGTTGAAGGTTCTAGCTGTGGGTTTGTTTGATGCTGTAGGTCCAGTAATGGCCCATGTACCTCCACTGTTACCTCCATTGCTTCTGGTTGTCTCTCCAGCCTTCTTCTTAAGGCATTCATGAGCAAAGTGATCCTTGGATCCGCACGTGAAGCACACGTTCTTCTTAGGTTGAGTGCAATTTGGGGCGATGTGACCCTCCTGGCCACAATTGAAGCATACTCATTTCCCCATCAAGCACGCACCCTTGTGAAACTTCCCGCATGTAGCACATGTGTGAGACCTTGAATTTTATGAAATGAAAGTATTCAATTTTCTTATAATTATTTTATTTAGTAAATGGTTAAATTGATAAAAGGTTAAAGTTAAGGGTGATGTGTGAAAATTTTTCAAAGTAAGAAAGTTGTCATAAAATACTAAATTGGTAAAGAAATGCGAATACTGGCGTGGTTGCATAGTAGCACACGGTATTGATTATTTAAGCTTGCGTAAGAAGTCACTCAGTTATACTCAATTATTGCTACAGTATTTACTGCATCATATCCCTCATATTATTGATTCAATTGTTGTCACAGTATTATCTGTATAATATGTTATATTATTAAATCAATAATTGAGAGGACAAAGTTATTCATATTATTATTTGCAATATTGACAATGTCTAGAAGTTCTATCAAGGAGAGGTTTGGTCACCTAATTGCGCGCCAATAAGGAGAAATCCTTATCGGAAAGCCCCCTCTTTCCTAGGAACGACCTGGTTGTTAAATATTGTGAATTATAATATTAATGATGAATAAGTTCGTGTTGATTAAAGATGAAATTGATAGTCCCATTATGTGGGAATTATTAGTGTTCGTAGAAATCAACATTTATTTCGATAATAATTGATGGAGGTTATATTGACCAATCGGGTAATTAATTGGATAAATAAGCAATTAATTGCTATTATTTCACATGCTTATAACTATTTGTTCACATTCATGTACTATTGATTCACATTCATGTACTATTAGGGGAGGTGGTGCAAGATTGATAATACTTGCATGACTAAATTAAAAATGGAGGTATAGTTGAAGGTACTATACTGTAATTAGTTTTTTCACATGATTATACTACTAAGTCACATGAATGAACTATTAATTCACATTATTTACTATTAGGGGAGGTGGTGCAAGTTTGATAATACTTGCAGGACTAAATTAAAAATGAAGAAAAAGAGGAAGGTATTATACTGTAATATTTTGAGCCCCAAAACGCACAGTTATCGAAACTATATTTTCCTATAAATAGAAGCTCATTCTTCCTTCATTTATCACCAATTCCCAAAAGCTATAGAGCAATTGTTATAGAGAGAAAGAAGAAGAGAAGTCTGCTACCTCACTATTCCAGTATCCAGTCTTCTTCTAATGTAAGGGGTATTATTCTTTTGTATTCATGAAGAGAGATATTTTCTTTCAATACTCGTAAGGGTTGTTATGCCATTCTTTATTATTACGTTGGAATAACTTTTTCTGCATGCGGCTCTATCGCATGCCCGTGAATTCTATTGTTATTCCATTCTTTATTATTCTCATTAGAATATCCCCGTATTTCATGGATTACATACTGACACGGTTCCCTTCTTTATTATTACGTTTAATATCACATGCAAGGCGTTTACGCATGACGTGGTTCCATTATTTATTATTTTGTTAGAATATCATGTCTGTGCGTTTACGCACGACCTGGTTTCATTATTTATTATTCTGTTGGAATAACCTATCTATGTGGATTACCACATGCATGGTGAATGATCCTTTGTATTCATTCCTTATTAAATTGTAGAAATGATTTCTTTACGTGGATTATGATGAAAGTCATAATAAAAGCATTGGACTGATGAAAATCATGGGTATATGTAGTATTAGTAAGTGTTATGATGAGTTATGTTGGTTATTATATGAAAACATGAAAGTTTCTTAGAAATCACAAAGGGTTGAAAAATCAGATTTTGGTGAAAATGGAACATGAAATTTAATTGACCATATCTCCTATTATATTTTGAATTTTTGAGTGTGGTCAAGTTCTAGAGTTAGATCTATGAGTTTTCTAACTTATCCAAGTGGAATCACCGGAAAAGGTGTTGTAGATTTTTAGTGTGAATGATTTTAGCAAAGGAGTCAAAAAGCTCAGAAAGTACTAAATTACTATCGCTTGAGAAATTTAAAAGGGCATTTTAGGCCACTTAATTTGTGAGAAAATTTCTGGCCTTTTGAGACATGGAAATATATGGTATAAAGTACCTCCTGTCCAAAAATGAGCTCATTCCGTCTTAAAATGAGCAAGTTATGACTATTTCAATATTTAGGTTTTTTCGACGAAAAACGCTATAACCGGAGTTCTATAACTCCGATGACCATGAAATTTAAACTGGAAGCTCACGTTAACATGTGTAAGATTCTGCCAAGATTTGGGAATTTCTGGAGTTAAACTTGAGGTAGCTAATTTGTAAGACCCCGAAATTTTTAAATAAAAAGGAATTTCCTTTATTTATTATTTTGAAATAGTAAGGGTTGATTTGATTAATGTGGATAGTTAAGGGTTAAATACGCAAATATTTCAAAATAAGCAAGTGGTTATAAAATATTCATTATTGTTAGAATATTCGTTTGGTCGTGGAATATTAAATCGCTGTCGAGAATATTAAATGCGATGGCGCGACCGTGTGTGGACCCATGTAACGGAAAGTGATTGGATGAAGAAAACGACAAATATAAGTTGTTTTTAAATAATTGGCGTAGTTATTACCAATTATATCTTGTTGGAATACCCGGTGGTTAAAACACACTAATACGCGTTATTGAACAAGAAGCTACCAGTATTGCACCAATTATTGATTCTTACGTAAGAAGGCACTACTCAATAATGGTTATGTAATTACTCGCTCAAAGATTTTATTGAGTTAATAATTGCTGCGTTGATATTTTATATTCTTTGTTGTTTCAATAATTGTCATTACACAATATTTTTATTATCGAAGCAATAATTCATATTATCCGAATAATATTATTAGATAACATTATTGGCAATGTCTAGAAAGTTACATCTAAAGGAGAGGTTTGGTCATCTAATCATGCGCCCGATGAAGAAATTCTTATTGAAAGCCCTCTTTCCTGGAGCTGCACTGGTTGTCAATATTGTGATTCTGTAATATTATTTGTGAATAATTAATTATTGATTTATATGATGAGAAAAATATTGATTTTATGTGGATATAGATGGAGAAATTTTTAAAATGACAATTGTTGAAAATTAATATTTTATCTTTTTCTGATAAAATAATTCATTTAAATATATTATTTTAATAATATATTAACGGTGATATTTTTACAATGAATGTGGGATATATGAGTATATGAGGAGGAAGAGTATTTTTGTGGCATTAAATGTTTAACACATGTTTTGTGTGTTGGTGGACACAATTATTGACCGAAATTTGATTATAGCCTGTAAAATCGCCGTTTGTGGATTTCGGTCGATTTTTGTTTGGAATTTGGAAAACTTTCTTCTGCAAAGTTGTAGAGAATTGAATTTCCTATAAAAACTCATGATTCAATTTTCTGATGAAAGGGCTATTTATTATGAATTATTGAAGTTCCGAAGCTCCGAAATAATTGATTTTTGGGAGTTTAAATTATTTTTGTTAAGAAAAACGTTTTTTGTATTTTTTTGGACATCATTAACATGTGTGGCTGGTGTTTTGACCAAAAGGTGGGCTAAGGAAAATTTGTATAATTATATTAATATTATATTAAATTTTCTGCTTTGGTGTTCTAAGCAATTTCCTATAAATAGGGTGCTTAGGTTAGAATTGAAAATCACACCAGAAACTGAAGTTTTCTCTCTCTATATTATCGAGCGTATTCTTGTGAGTATTTTGAGTATACTTTGAGTATTGCTATACGGTGCAAGTCCAAGTCATAGCCTATATCCGGTGTTTCAAATAAAACCGATCTTTCGAGGTAAGGGATATTATTTTTTTTTTCAGAATGATATTATTTCTTCAATATCATTATCTTTGAAATGTTGATCTGAAGTTTTATCAAATTTGGAACTTTTTCATGTCGCGGGGTTACTATTCATGGGTTACTATTCATGAGTTACTATTCACGAAAGTTACTATTCATGCGAGTTACTATTCACGAGTTAGTTACTATTCACGAGTACTATTCATGAAACGTGAAGATGTTTTTGTGGAATTTCTATCTTTTGGTGTCGGAGTTACTATTCACGTGATACTGACTATTCACGATATCTGATACTATTCAATCGAAAAATAAAATTTCTTCTTTTCGTCTAAAACATCTATTCCGGATACTAACTCGATTGTATCCATGTTTTGATCATTCTCAATTTTACACCACTATGATTATTTTTGAGGTATTTTTGACGTGGATAAAACCAAGTACGAATCCTTAATCCTTAATCCTTGTCATTTTGTTTCAATTGGATTCGCTTTCTTTAAAAAAAAAATATTTTTCATCATCCTCGGTCTTAAATGATGATATTATGGAATATCTTTGGCACCAGTAGTGCAAAGATGAATGATTTCTTAAGAATATCTTTGGCACAGTAGTGCAAAGATGAATGATTTCTCAAGAATATCTTTGGCCGTAGTGCAAAGATGAACAGTGTTTAAATGAACATGACTAATCGATGAATATCTTTGGCTCAGAGTGCAAAGATGAATATTTGATTCCGGATGTATATTGATTGATGTTACGGGGGATAAAAGATAGACGATGAACTTTTAAATTCACACATAGAAGATAGTAGTTTGCATTCTCTACTTAACTCTTCTAATGAATTATTATTTCACGCTGCGAATATTGATTTAAAATTTGTTGTCTATTGTATTCTATTAGATTTTTCCTGTTGAAGACTAACGATAATTTGTTGTATATTATCTTAGTCATAATATTCTTTATCGAGCTAGTTGAGCTCACCCTTTTCCTTTTTGTTCCATTTTTCTCGGGAGGCGGCTAGAATATAAGCGAGTACAATTCGGGGTATGGAATGAAGGTTTTAGAAAGGATTGTTTAGTAGTCCTCACCATTTTGTAAAATAATGTATCAATAAATGTGATGAGGATTTATTTGAGTATAGATATTGTCTGAAGATAATATTTGTATTCAAACTCACAGTTTCTTGTTGTAATAATAAAGTTGTAGTTGTTTACGTATCATGTATTGACAACTCGAATAGGTGATGTATACCTTTTTTGGGGGCGTCACAGGTTAGTATCGAGCCATAAGTAAAGAGCCCCGAGCCTCTCTCACCGGGTGACTTCACATTTATGGGGATGCACCGCCGCACTCTCCGTAGTAGGGGCCGCCTGGTTTTCTTGGTGGCAAACCGATAGAGTACCATTGTGAGGTCTTGTGGTTGAAGCACCATGAGGGTCACAGTTAGTATCGAGCTTAGGGATATGATCTCTGGCGGAGATCGGGGAATAGAACTAGGAGGGAGAGACGAGTAAATCCTTCATTAGTGTGTCCTACCTAAGCTTATTTGTTAGTTGTCAAGATATAGGGATATTATGTGATATATTGATTTCCTTAATTAACCCTTGTTTTATGATGATTTGAGAATGTCGATCGAGAATATTAACAATGGAGTAAATGAGACCGTGGAGATGCCTCAGTACTCACTAACGAGGAGAACGTGCAACAGTGCAATGTTCCTCCCGTGAACAACACCACCGAGCGTATGATGAACGAGGGATGTTTAGAAGCTTTTTGCGATTCATGCAAAATCGCACGAGGAGACTCGTGTTCAAAATACTGAGGAGGAAATGATAGCAATTCACGGGTGGTCACAAACAAGCGCTCAAAGAGTTGGGACCACCAGACTGGGAAAGCCGGATCCGATTAAAGGCGGAGCGTGGGTCAAACAAATTACCAAGATATTCGATGTCTTGGGATGCACGGAGGAACAGAAAGTTCCATTCGCCACCTTTATGTTCCGTGGCGAGAGGCATTCATCGGTGGGAATCATGAAGCGTACCCATCCAAATGCACTCAAAGATGTCATGGGAGACGTTTTAGAAAGCAGCCTCAATGACAAGTACTTCCCGAAAGTATTCGTCATATGAAGGAAGTGGAGTTTATTAGACTAGAAGCGAGAATAACATGACGGTGTCCCAAAGACGAGGCGAAGTTCATGCGGAGTTATCTAGGTTTGCACCTCATTTGGTGGAGAATGAGGAACGTATGATGCGGATGTTTACGAGAGGTTTGAAACCCGACATACGTCAAGATCTCATTTCTCATAAATTTTCTCTCTATTCAGATGTTGTCAGCGAGGCTCGGTTGTTAGAGCGAGATAACGAAAGCACGTTCAACCGAGGGACCATAACCGGATCATACCAAGATAGCGATCATCGAATAACGATAACCAAATGGAGAAAGAAGAATACGAGAAAGGCGGTAACCACTACGTGGTAATCGTGGCCATGAAAATAGAAGAAGCGAGTCGGGAGGAGATTTTAAAAAGAGGAGATTCAACAACGACCATGTGAAGACGTCGGCGCCAATGCAACTAGTTTTAAGGGAGGAGAACGACCACCGGTCATATGCTACAAATCACGGAAAGAGGGACATATCACCAAAACCGCCCACAACAAGTTCAAGGTATGCTATAATTGTGGAAAGGAAGGACATATCGCTCGAGATTATGCGATGAATGAAACCTAGTTCAATGGGGCGGTGACTCAAAAGATCGTCCCGAGAAAAGTCAAAGTCAACGATTCCGGAAGAGCGTTTGTTGTGATCGGTCAAAATCGAGGAACCCGAACGAAGTTAGCACGGTTAGTTAATTATAAATTCTTCTAAGTATATACCTTACTAGATATTGGTTCTACCCATTCTTTTATCTCTCTTACTTGCGCTCAACGTTTGAACTTGACTACGGAGAAATTAAACTTTGACCTATCATGGAGACTCCATTAGGAGAAACTTTCATTACATCCGTTGTTTAAAAATCTTGCTTGATTCAAGTTGGCACTATCACATTACTTCGTTAACCTTATTTCTATAGAGATATTTGTTACGATGTGATTTTAAGGTTAACTACTCATCATGCCGAAATTGATTATTTTAAGTAAGGTTGTTAGTTTTCATATTCCTAAGCAACCTTTGTTATTCAATTCAAGCAATCAAACCATTGTAGTCAAACATTTTCATATCAAGCCATGAAGTCATTCGTTTATTACGGATGTCAAATTTCCTTAGTCCATGTTATGGATTTGAATAAAGACACGTCAGATTTGAATAATATTCCTGTTGTTATTGATTTTTCCCGACGTATTTCTGAAGAATTTCTTGCTTACTCCCAAAGCTTCGATATTAAATTTTGTATCGACTTTGAACCCGTGACAAAACTCATTTCTAAAATCTCATATCGAATGGCTCCTATTGAACTTCAGGGAGTTAAAAATTCAACTATAGAATTTGGTACCGAGCCTTTATCTTGTGACTTCCTTTGTGGAATTCACCTAAGCCAGACTCTCTGTAGGGGACGTCATATTCGTATGCGATAGTAAATCGATAGGTGTCATTGTGACGTCTTTATCCAAGATTGGGATATGAGTCACAATTGAGAGCAACCTAAGTCGATGTCGAAATACGTAGCTTTACAGGCTTAGTTGGTTATTATCGAGAGATTCGTTTAAGGATATTCTCGAATCGCTATTCCATTAACGCAGCTGACTCGTAGAGATACAAAATTCGAATGGAGCAAGGAATGTGGGAAGAGCTTCGAGGAACTCAAGAGGAGACTCATTTCAGCACATGTTCTGATCATGCCATCCTGGAAAAGCGAACGTGGTAGCTGACGCGTTGAGTAGAAGATCATATCTTGAGAACGAAAAGTGCGATGATGTCAAGTATACGATAGAGCCAACTTTAATAGAAAAGTTAAGGTTGCTCAAGCCACCGAATCCGGAGTCGATGCGCGTATGAAGAAGAAAGTACAAGAAGGAGCTATTCCTAAGCGAGAATTGATGAAGAAGGAATACTTGAGTCTACTCTAGACTTTGTGTTCCTAACGACTCGATTTGAAGTACAAGATTATGATGGAGGCACACAATCGCCATTTGCAATCCATCCTCGGAAGTACTAAAATGTATCGTGATCTTGACATACATTTTGGTGGAACAATATGAAGAGAGAGATTGCAAAGTTTATCTCGATGTGTTTAACTTGCTAACGTGTAAAGGCGGAGCATCTTGTACCTAAGGGTCCGTTGCAACCACTTGAGATTCCGGAATGGAAGTGGAACACATTACTATGGATTTCATTACGGGTCTTCCTACGGTTTCTCAAGGCATCAATGCTATTTGGGTTATTGTTGATAGATTAACCAAGTTCCGCTCATTTCTTCTCGATACGAGAGACTTATTCCCTTGAACGCCTTTCTCGTATGTACGTAAATGAGATTGTGAGATTGCATGGCATGCCAAGATCCATAGTTTTGGGTTAGTTTGTAGAAAGCTATGGGCACGAATTTACGATTCAGTTTGGCATACCATCCTCAAACGGATGGGCAATCAGAAAGGACTACTCAAACTCTTGAAGATATATTAAAACTCTGTGTCCTAGATTTCAAAGGAAGTTGAGATAAGTACTTGCCATTGGTGGAATTCTCATACAAACAATAGTTATTAAACAAATATAGGCATGGTTCCATTCAAGCATTATATGGACAAAATGTCGTTCTCCAATATGTTGGGATGAGGTGGGTGAAGCAACATTGTTGGGACCCGAGTTAAGTACGTTATGACTAATGATTCGACAACGCGATATACAAAGCGGCACAAGATCGACAAAAGAGTTATGCGGATCTTCATCGAAAGGACGGAATTTAATGTAGGGATCATGTATTGTTGCGAGTTGCTCCATGGAAGGGAGTTACAAGATTTGGGAAGAGAGGAAAGCTCAATCCATGATTTATTGGTCCATTTCAAATTCTTGACCGGAGTAGGAAATGTAGCCTATAGACTTGTTTACCTCCAAGTATATCTCGTGTTCATAATGTGTTTCACATATCATACTTAAATAAATATGTGAAAGACCCGAACCACGTTATAGAGTTAGAACCAGGACGAGATAGCCCAGAAGACTTAACGTATGAGGAGGTACTGTCAAGATTTTGGATAGGAAGGAGCATGTCCTACGCTAAGAAAGGTTATACCACAAGTTAAAGTTTTGTGGAAGAATCATGCTATAGAGGAAATGACACGAGAGTTGGAAACGGAAATGAAAGCGAGGTATCCTCACCTTTTCAAACACCAGTAATGTGTCGTCAATTTCGAGGACGAAATTTCATAAGGAGGGAGGTTGTAAGACCTCAAATTTTTAAATAAAAAGGAATTTCCTTTATTTATTATTTTGAAATAGTAAGGGTTGATTTGATTAATGTGGATAGTTAAGGGTTAAATACGCAAATATTTCAAAATAAGCAAGTGGTTATAAAATATTCATTATTGTCGGGAATATTCGTTTGGTCGTGGAATATTAAGATCTTTTCGGGAATATTCGTATGCGATGGCGCGCGACCATGTGTGGGCCCCATAACGGAAAGTGATTGGATGAAGAAAACGACAAATATAAGTTGTTTTTAAATAACAGCGTAGTTATTACCAAGTATCATCTTGTTGAATACCCGGTGGTTAAAACACACTAATACGCCGTTGTTGAACAAGAAGACACCAGTATTGCACCAATTATTGATTCTTACGTGAAGAAGGCACTACTCAATAATGGTTACGATAATTATTGTTAAGTATTTTTATTGAGTTAATAATTGTTGCGTTGATATTTTATATTCATTGTTGTTTCAATAATTGTCATTACACAAGATTTTTATTATCGAAGCAATAATTCATATTATCCTAATAATATTATTAGATAACATTATTGGCAATGTCTAGAAAGTTACATCTAAGGAGAGGTTTGGTCATCTAATTGCGCCCAAGAAGAAGAAATTCTTATTGAAAGCCCCTCTTTCCTGAACCGCACAGTTTATCAATATTGTGATTCTGTAATATTATTTGTGAATAATTAATTATTGATTTATATGATGAGAAAATATTGATTTTATGTGGATATAGATGGAGAAAATTTTTAAAATGACAATTGTTGAAAATTAATATTTTATCTTTTTCTCGATAAAATAATTCATTTAAATATATTATTTTAATAATATATTAATTATGTGATATTTTTACAATGAATGTGGGATATATGAGTATATGAGGAGGAAGAGTATTTTGTGGCATTAAATGTTTAACACATGTTTTGTGTGTTGGTGGACACAATTATTGAATCAAAATTTGATTATAAACACGTAAAATCGCCTCGTTTGTGGATTTCGGTCGATTTTTGTTTGGAATTTGGAAAAACTTTCTTCTGCAAAGTTGTAGAGAATTGAATTTCCTATAAAAACTCTCATGAGATTCGAATTTTCTGATGAAAGGGCTATTTATTATGAATTATTGAAGTTCAAGTCTCAAAATAATTGATTTTTGGGAGTTTAAATTATTTTTGTTAAGAAAAACGTTTTTGTATTTTTTTTGACTCATCATTAACATGTGTGGCTGGTGTTTTGACCAAAAGGTGGGCTAAGGAAAATTTGTATAATTATATTAATATTATATTAAATTTTCTGCTTTGGTGTTCTAAGCAATTTCCTATAAATAGGGTGCTTAGGTTAGAATTGAAAATCACACCGTAAATCAAGTTTTCTCTCTATATTATCGAGCGTATTCTTGTGAGTATTTTGAGTATACTTTGAGTATTGCTATACGGTGCAAGTCCAAGTCATAGCCTATATCCGGTGTTTCAGCTAGAAGTACTGATCTTTCGAGGTAAGGGATATTATTTTTTTTTCGTAATGATATTATTTCTTCAATATCATTATGCTGAAATGTTGATCTGAAGTTTTTATCAAATTTGGAACTTTTTCATGTCGGGGTTACTATTCATGGGTTACTATTCATGAGTTACTATTCACGAGTTACTATTCATGAGTTACTATTCACGAGTTACTATTCACGAGTACTATTCATGAAACGTGAAGATGTTTTTGTGGAATTTCTATCTTTTGGTGTCGGAGTTACTATTCAC
The DNA here is from genome assembly GCA_020205615.1 of Panax quinquefolius. NCBI lineage: Eukaryota > Viridiplantae > Streptophyta > Magnoliopsida > Apiales > Araliaceae > Panax > Panax quinquefolius. The sequence goes on along the minus strand of CM035170.1, from coordinate 16,210,680 downwards.
GTATACGGCACTATTCACGTATACGGTACTATTCACCGAAAAATAAAATTTCTTCTTTTCGTCCAAAACATCTATTCTGGATACTAACTCTGATTGTATCCATGTTTTGATCATTCTTGAATTTTACACCACTATGATTATTTTTGAGGTATTTTTGGACGTGGATAAAACCAAGTACGAATCCTTAATCCTTAATCCTTGTCATTTTGTTTCACTGGATTCGTTTCTTTAAAAAAAAAATATTTTTCATCATCCTCAGTCTTAAATGATGATATTATGGAATATCTTTGGCCTGTAGTGCAAAGATGAATGATTTCTTAAGAATATCTTTGGCCTGTAGTGCAAAGATGAATGATTTCTGAAGAATATCTTTGGCCGTAGTAGTAAAAGATGAACAGTGTTTAAATGAACATGTCCAATCGATGAATATCTTTGGCACAGTAGTGCGAGATGAATATTTGATTCCGGATGTATATTGATTGATGTTACGAGGATAAAAGATGAGCGATGAACTTTTAAATTCACACATAGAAGATAGTAGTTTGCATTCTCTACTTAACTCTTCTAATGAATTATTATTTCATTGCGAATATTGATTTAAAATTTGTTGTCTATCAGATTTCTATTAGATTTTTCCTGTTGAAGACTAACGATAATTTGTTGTATATTATCTTAGTCATAATATTCTTTACCGAGCTAGTTGAGCTCACCCTTTTCCTTTTTGTTCCATTTTTCTCGGGGAGGCGAGAATATAAGCGAGTACGTAGCCTGGGTATGGAATGAAGGTTTTAGAAAGGATTGTTTAGTAGTCCTCACCATTTTTGTAAAATAATGTATCAATAAATGTGATGAGGATTTATTTGAGTATAGATATTGTCTAGAAGATAATATTTGTATTCAAACTCACAGTTTTACTGTTGTAATAATAAAGTTGTAGTTGTTTCTGTACCATGTATTGACAACTCAGAATAGGTGATGTATACCTATTTTGGGGGCGTCACATAATTTCTTAAGGAATTAATTAGAAATTGATTTTTGAAAAATAGTAAATGAATTTTAAAAATTCCGAGAAAAATATATGTTCAATATGGGACTATATTCTGCTAAATCTCAGAAAAGAAATATTTTTGGGACTGATTTGGTATTTTTCATGAAAATAATCTAGTTATGAGTAAATGAGTAAAATATGTTATGTGAAATATCAAAATTGAAAAATAGGATTTTATGGCTTGGGAATCCTATCAGAGTATATGCAGATTTTTGATAAGGGATTTGATCATTGGTGATGAAATCTTATGAATATGAAATTTTTGAATGATTAAATACATTATTTGGTAAAGTGTAAATAATTAAAATAAATTATTTATAAGTTTAAGAAATGATTAAAATATTGTTATAATATTAATAATATTAGATTATGAGATTATTAAGTGATTGATAACATTTGGTTATTATTAAACGCTAGATGAATTCTATTATAAATGTTTAATATTTATCCTTTATCTCATTTGATTGATTCTTTATATCATTGTCATTATCCTCATGCTTATATTATGATGAAAGTCATCTGTGGCCTGTAGTGCATAGATGGACTTGGTATGGTTATGACCAGGGATTATTCGGTATAATCATGACCGTAATGTTACTAATGATGTGGAAAAAGTTCTCATTGGCCCGTAATGCATTGATGGATAGTTTTTGGTATGATTATGGCTATGGATTCTCTTCGGCCAAGGGTGTAAAGATGAATTGTTTTATGGCATGATCAGACTGGTTGATGAAAACACGATTATCTTTGGCGTGTGGTGCATGGATAATTCGTGGTCGTGATACTTAATGAATATCCTTGGCACAGTAGTGCGGGATGATTCGATGATGTGGATTAATTATTGAACTGAGTCTCAGCGATGAAATATTAATTCATGGATGTGATAATAATGAATATCCTTGCCCGTAGTGCATGGATAATGCATGGATGTGATACTAACGAATATCCTTGGCCGTAGTGCATGGACAATTCGATGATGTGGATTATTTATTAAGATGAGTCTCAACGATAAAATATTGGTTATACATTTTTAATTCGTAAAAGATAGTAGATATCATGCTCTACTTGCTCTTTCTAAAATACGCTTGTATGTCTTTGGCACAGAGTGCAAAAGATGAATTGTTAATGAATATCTTTGGTCGTAGTGCAAAGATGAATTAATTAGTATGATTATGAGAAGGAATTATGATTTGGTATAACCATGATTTTTAATGTTTCAAGTGAAGATAGGTGATGAAAATTATCTTCGCCCTGGGTGCGAAGAGGAATTTAGAATCACAAATATGATTATGAGTTATTCATATGATTGTGGACATGAATTGTTGATTGATGTTACAGGGATAAAACATTATTGGTGGACTTTTAACATGGAGAAGATAATAGACCTGATGGTCTATTTAACTCTTCTAATGGATTGCTCGTTCCGCTGCAACTATGGTTGAAAAGTTTTATCATCTACCATATGTCCTAAATCTCTGATTTATTACTAATGAAGGCTATTGATGATGTAAATTATCTTTAGTCATGATATTATTTGCTGGGCTAGTTGTGCTCACCCTTTTTGCTTCACAATTCCTTTCAGATAATAAGAGTGTAGCTGGGTCGAGCGGGGATAATAGGGGAATAGAACGGTGGTCTATAGTTGTTTCTCCCTAAATGGTATGGAAATAATTTGTTGAGAACTTTAGATAAGTTTGTCGTATTGTATACATCATTTGATATTTAATTTTGGTTAACCGAATAGGGTGAGGTGAACTCAACTTTGGAATGGTGTTTTGCCACTATCATACAAGATGTCTAATGACATACAACCTCGTGTTATCATAAGACATGGTTGTGCACATCCACTTGCTGAGTATATCTACGAGCACTACATATATGATCTTGGAGTATATTTGAAATATAATTTCCAATTGGAGACAAAGGAGATAATTATATGTCAAGAGAAGACTCACCATTGGAAAGAAGATGATAGTAATCTTCTTGTTTTTCTTTGGGGACTTTTGGGTCAACCAAGGGTAATTCTGTGGACATATGATATCTATCATAACCTAGACGCATGGCCTCCCATGTACGAAGGTTTCCTTGAACACTTCCCAAAGATTTTAATTTCTAAAACAGTTTTTGACTGTACTTTTATGTAAAGTACCATTGTAAGGTTGTGGTCGAGGCACCATGAGTGTTACATACATTTGTATTAAAACTCACAGCTTATCTGTCGTCGTACTCTGCACGACATTTTAATAGTTGTATAAATGAAGTTTGTATTTGATTTTTATAGTATGATATCTTGCGAATCAAGATGGGTGATGTTTACCTATTTTGGGGGCATCACAACATGCTTCAAACTTCTTGTTTTGCTGGTTACCCTGCTGGTTTCTAGCACCCACGTTTCCATTCCACTTCCTCTTCAAGTTGTTGTTGTTATTGTTGTTTCCACCACTACCACCTCCATTCTTAATCTCCACCTCATTCTTCTTCTTATTCTGTTCCTGATTGAACTTTGTCACTTCCTCGCCTTCAACCTTCAAATAGTATTGCTTTCTCCATCATCGCTATGGGTCTTGAATTAGAACAGGGAAACCCTACTGTACAACCAGGGCTTCAGTCCCTGTTCAAACCTCTTCGCCTTGCGTTCGTCCGTGCTGACTTGATAAGGCGCAAACCTCGCCAACTCGTTGAATTTAGCAGCATACTCGGATACCGTCATCGTTCCTTGCTTCAGTTCCAAAAATTGAACTTCTAGCTGACTCTTTAAACTCTCTGGAAAATAGGTCTCGAAGAATATCTCCTTAAACCTATCCCAGGTCATCATACATGGCCCTTTTCGAGTTTTATTGGCCTGCAACCAATAACTAGCCTCTGCTTTCAATATGAATGTTGCAAAAGCAGTCTTCTGGTCATCCCCTACCCTAGCGACATCAAACACCTTTTCTATCTCCATAATCCAGGTCTGTGCCTCGACTGGATTCATGGACCCACGGAATTCAGGTGGTCCAACCACCTTGAACTCCTTAAACGTTGTTCCTTGGTTCTGTGGTTGATTCTGCAACGCTCCTGTCAGTAGCGTCACTAGTTGTTGAACAGGGTTAACATCAACATTGTCGTTATTGGTTCCTTCAGTGGTTCTCTGTCGTGGTGGTTGACGTTTGGGAGGCATTTTCTGTTAAAAATACACTCATTAGATTATTATTCAACTCTTTTAAGAAATTTCTATTTAACCTGCCTCCACACAAGAAATAACCACATAATCACGTAACACTTTGAATTAAGTAACAACTTTTATTTATTCATAATTTCTTTGAAAATATAAAATAATAGCATCACTGCTATTTACATTACTTTCCTGAACTACAAAAGTTTCAGGACAACATCATCATCATATCCCATAGGTTACATAACACTTGGGATTTACAACTTATTTAACATTTATTAATCGCATAACAACTACGATGTTCTACTAAGATACTGCTTAGCCTTACTACGTTCTTCCTCCATGATCCGGAACATTGTTCTGCGATCTAATACGTACGATGGCAGCGTCTCGAACTGAATCGGATAACCCATGACCCGATACTGAGCTCGATTAACCACGGTGTTGAATACTCTGTTCATCTCTTCCATCTTTATTCTCTTTGCCTATGCGTCTTTCACTGCTATCCCGGCTCGTTGAAACACCTCCTCGATCAGTTGTTCTTTCTCTCCTTCAGTCTGTTCTAGCTTCTCCTCGACATTAGTCAGTCGTTCCTCACGATCCTGGATCTCGTCGTCTTTCTGTGTTATTGCAGTCTGTTGTTCAGCTACTATCTCTTGCAATTCCTCGGTTGTATCCTGAAGTTCCACGTTACTGTCGTAGACTTCATTGTACATTCGAGCAGCTATCGAGGTTAGTGAAGTCTCTTCTTCTTCGTCCTAGTCATCCTCATCCTCTTGTGGCAACTCAACGGGATCCTCCTCATCCGTCTCCACATCATCATCCTCATCTTAAACCATGACCAACGGGGCTGACTCCCGTGGCAGTAGTTGTTCCCAAATAACCTGAATGTCGCGAGGCTCCTCCTCTATAGGCATCTGAGGTCTATCCTCCCTAGCCTGACTAGATTCTCCGACATTAGTCATCCTGACAACAAAATTTTAATTTTTAATTATTAATCATTACTACTCGACACTCACGAGCACATTAGTTATAAACACATCAGCACATAAGTGTTTTATTACTTCCTCCTTAAAACTCGATAAGAGTTTATCATCACTATTTTTTTAAAGGTTACTTCCTAAGGCTTTTTGTAAGACCCCAACTTATTATAAATAAAATTGAATTTAATCTATTTATTATCTTGAAATAATATGGAGTTAATTTGATATAATACTTTGGTTATGGGTGAAATGTGAAAATTTTGCAAAATAAGCAAGTGGTTATAAAATATTCATTGTGTCGGAGAATATTCGTTTGGTCGTGGAATATTCTTTACGCTTGTGGAATATTAAATGCGACAAGCAAGCAACCATTTATGGGCCCTATAACGGATAACCGCTTCGGATGAAAAAATGACAAAGTTTGAGTTTTATAAATAACAGCGTAATTATTCACAGTTAACACTTTGTTTGAATACCGGTGGTTAAAATACGATGTCTACGCATGGTTGCACAAGAGCACACCAGATTGCATAGTATTGATGAATTATTGATCCTTACGTAGAAAGGCACTACTCAATAATTTTTACACGAGATTCTTGCTCAATATTTTATTTTATTGATTCAATAATTGCTGCGTTGATACTTTATATTATTGTTGTTTCAATAATTGTCGCTGCATAGTATTTCCCATTATCAGATCAATAATTAATATTATTTGAATAATATTATTAGGTAACATTATTGGCAATGTCTAGAAAGTTCTGTCAAGGAGAGGTTTGGTCACCTAATTGCGGCCAAGAAGGAGAAATCCTTATTGAAAGCCCCTCTTTCCTAGAACGGCTGATTGTATAAATGTGATTACGTAATATTATTTGTGAATAATTAATTATTGATTCATATAAAGGAAATATTTATTTTATGTGGATATATATGTGGGATATATTTATTGTGGTTTAAAATGAAGGAGTTAATGTTGAGGTGTTTTATCAAGATTTTTTTTTGGAATGGAGGTATTAAAAATTAAACCGGTGTTTTTGAAATATATTATGTGAGTTAAAATTTTTAATCCGAATAGTTGGATCGTAGTGATTTTTGGATATGTTATACATATATAAGTTGAGTATATGTCCACAAATTTTGAACCGTTAAAAATGAACGTATGATTTGTTATGAATTTTAAGAGGTGACCGTTCGAAATTGTTGAAGTTTTGGAATTTATCATTTTGGTGGAAAATTCTAGAATTGGTGGGCCCCACTTTTGGTTGGTGAGAAATGTGCTGGAATTTTATTCAAATGTGGTGGGTGGGAATAGTAGTAGGTAAAGCCATCAAAGTCATAGTGTCAAGTCCGCTTTGACGTCTTAACATTTTCCTATAAATAGAGGGCTAAGTTAGAATTGAAAATCACACCGAAACAAGTTTTCTCTTTCTCTCTCTATATTATCGAGTTTATTTTGTGAGTATTTTGATACTTTGAGAGTTGCTATTTAGCACAAGTTTCATTCAAATCATATCCTATATTCCAGGTCGTAAGTAATTTATTTTGATGTAAGGATGTTATTTCTTCTTAAATGATATTATTTTCTTCAATATCATTATCTTAGAAATATTGGTTTGAAATTTTATCAAATTTGGAACTTTTTGTGTCGGGTTACTATTCACGATATCGGCACTATTCATGTATACTGACCTATTCATTCATAATACAACACTATTCACCTAAAAAATGAAATTTTCTCCTTTTGTCCAAGATGTCTATTATGGTTACTATCTTTGATTGTATCCATGTTTTGATCTTTATTCTTGAATTTTGCTTCAAAATTAGTTATTATGGAGTATTATTGATCTTGGATAAACTGTAATACGAATCTCTAATATTTGTTATTTTGTTTCATTGGATTCGTTCCTTTAAAATATTTTTCATCATCCTCGGTCCTAAATGATGATATTACTGAATATCTTTGGCCTGTAGTGCAAAGATGAATGATTACTAATGAATATCTTTGGCCGTAGTACAAAGGATAAACAGGTGTTGAGATGAACATGACCAACTGGTAATACAAATGAATATCTTTGGCTTGTAGTGCAAAGATGAATATTTGATTAAATATGTATATTGATTGTTGTTACAGGGATAAAATATTGAGGATGGACTTTTAAATCTTAAAAGATAGTGGAATTCTTTCTCTACTTGACTCTTCTAATGGATTGCTGTTTCCGCTGCAGTTGTTGATCTAAAACTTGTTGTCTATTATATTTTATTAGATTTTTCCCTGTTGAAGACTAATGATAAATTGTTATATATTATCTTAGTCATAATATTCTTTACTGGGCTAGTTGAGCTCATCCTTTTCCTTTTTGTTCCATTTTTCTTCTCAGGAGGTGAGAACATAGCAGGATCTAGTCGGGGTATGGAGTGATGGTTCTAGAAAGATGTTTTAGCGTCCCTCACTATTTCGTAAAATATAGTGTTTGAATAATTGTAATGAGGACTTATTTGAGTGTGGATATTGTCTAGAAGATAATATTTGTATTTAAACTCACAGTATGTGTTGTCGTATTTTGCACGACAATTGTATTATTAAAGTTACAGTTTGTTTTATGTACCATGTATTTGGCGACTCATAATGGGTGTTTTATACCTATTTTAGGGGCGTCACAATTGGTATCAAAGCTTAGGGATATGGTCTCTAGCAGAGATCGGGGAATAGAACTAGGAGGGGAGAAATGAGTAAATTCTTTGCTAGTGTGTCCTATCTAAGCTTATTTGTTGGTCGGTCATAATTATGGGATATTATGTGATATGTTAAAACGACTGTGTCATTTACATTCACATCATAATCGCTATAATCATTATAAGCGCCATAAGCGCCTCACCCTCATTACTCCAGTGCTTGGTAAAGAAGATTAAAACAAATATTAATTCCGCTAAGTTTTAATCACTATCAAAGAACTAGTTTAAAAAGAAAAGATTTTTAAATATCTATTCAACCCCCTTCTAGATAACTATTGTGCCAACTAGGAACTAACAATTGGTATCGAGCGGGGTTCTATTTTACAACTTACAAGCTTTAGTAGATCCAATGGCACTTCGTACCAAGCTTAATCCAGACCTGGGAGGCGTGAAGAAGCCACCAATGAGCAACAAGGATAAATTTGCTAACTGGAAAGTCGGGGATGCTGAGCATACATGGACTCAATAGATGAAGATCTATTTGAGACCATTCAAAATGGGCCCTACATTCCAACTAAGCTTGCACCAACCAATTGACGATCCAAATCAGATCTGAGATCAAAGTTAAAGAAGAGTGGATGACAACGAGAGAGAGTCATCTAACTTGATAAGAAGGCTAAGAACATCCTGTTCCAATCCTTAGAGGACGATCTGTTTGAAAATGTTGTAAACAAAGAAAAACAACTAAGGAAGTTTGGGAAGCACTCACGATCATGCACGAAGGAACTAAAGAAGTCGAGAGAATAAAAGCGGTCTCTCGACACAAAGATATGAAATGTTAAGCTCATATGCGAGGAGAAAACGTGGCGCAACCTATGAAAGATTCAACGTTACGCTTTCAACTCTCTCACGAGCGTATGGGAAGATCTATCCTAACAAGGATCTAACCATAAAGTTCATGAGAGCCCTACCGAAGCGGTGTGGGATGCAAAGACCACAACAATAAGAGAATCAAAGAATCTTAATGAGATGACAATTCAACAACCGTATGGAAATCTCTCGACCTCTGAACCGGAGTGACCCAACGCCACAAAACCTTATCAGAAGGAAGAAGAAAGGATAAGGGTGTTGCTCTCAAGGCAAATGAAGGTGTATCAAAAGTCATCACTGAGATTGACTCTGATGATGATGAAGACGATGACGATGACTTTGCTATGCTGGTAAAGAGACTAAGAAGGTTCATGTGACAAGGCAGAACCGACAAGCCAAAGAAAGTCAGCAACTACGTCAGCCAGGAACAAATGAATGATTTATGCTACAACTGCAAGAAACCTGGTCATTTCATTGCCAACTGCAACAAGCCTATCAAAGAAGAACTAAAGAAGAAATCTCATGCAAAGAAAGGATACAAAGGAACCAAGAGGCCTCAGAAAAGAGACAAAGGTCTGGTTGCCGGAGGATCGTTGAGTGATTCAGATAATGACTCAAATGCAGACTCCGGAGATGAGGAAGAACCACATATGGCCAATATGTGCTTAATGGCCAAACATGCAAAGGACAAACAAAGCCTAAACATACATGATGTAAGTCTCGATGAGGTATTTGATTTTAATTCTCCTGATGTAGATATAAGTGACTTAAGATCTGCTTTGCATGGCATAACCACTGATCTACATCAATACATGAAGTGGTTCAGAGTCTTGTCTAAAGATCATTCACTTCTTCAAGAGGAAAAGAAGAGAGTTCAAGAAGAGCTTGAAACAGCCTCTTCTAAGTACCAATCTTCTGTCCAAGCTTGAGGCTGAGAATGAAACTTTAAAACAGACAAACACACTCAATGCACAAAGAGAGTTTAAGCTAACCTCTAAAATTGAGGATCTAGAGAAGACTATCTCTGCATGGAACAAATCCTCATCATCCATGGACTGCCTGCTCTCTAGTCAGAGAAGCATATTCGACAGAACAGGTCTAGGCTTTGGGGAATTCATCTCAGAACCTTGTGTGGAAAAGACAATGGAAACTAGCACTAGTAATGCCTCAAGTTTTGGTAGAGGCATTACCTTTGTGAAATCCTCACAGTTGGAAGAGCCAGTTCAACCTTGTTCTACTATTTCTAGTTATATTCGAGAAGTAAAGGATCTCATGTTTGGTGCAGGTTTCATAAAGGAGAAGAGTAACCCAACCTCTACTCACCAACCTCGAAGAATCGTAGAGTCAAGCAAAACCAACTCTACAAATCAACTGGGAAGGTACAGTAAAGGTAAGGCACACTCATCACTATTTATAAAACCTAAGGATACGTGGAAGAAAGAGAATAAGTTTAACAGAAGGTTAACTAAGGAACCACACAAGTCCAAGTGGAAGATGAATCACCACACACACACAGGCATGCATCATAATAGATGTTTCATATGCAATAAATATGGTCATAGGGCTACAAAGTGTTATTATAACTCCATGCATGTGAGATCCAAGATTAGACAAATTTGGGTCCCCAAAGGCACTAACAATGAAGGACCCATGCAAATATGGGTACCAAAATGAAGGTTCAAATGTTTTGACATGAAAAGAGCTCCACGACCTCAACATAGTATCTGGACAGTGGATGCTCAAGGCATATGACAAGGAACAAAGCTCTACTATCTAACTATGTAGAAAATGAGGGTCCCCCAGTCTTCTTTAGAGATAACGGCTCGGGCAAGACAAGAGGATTTGGCTCTGCTGGCAATGGTGCAGTATCTTTCAGCAAAATAGCTTATGTGGAAGGACTTCAACACAACCTTCTAAGTATCAGCCAACTCTACGACAAGGGTCACCAAGTAACATTTCTCACAACTAATGTCTAGTCAGAGATTTCAAGACATCTGCCATAAAGTTAACCGGAACAAGAGAAGGAAATGTCTACACAGTAGATCTTGGTCAACTAAGCTCTGATGAGACAATATGTTTTCTGGCAAAAACGTCCGAGGAAATGAGTCAAGCTGGCATAGAAGGTTGTCTCACTTAAACTTCAAAAGCATGTCCAAACTGGCATCAAAAGACCTCGTAGCTGGTCTACCCAAGTTCAACTTTGTGAAGGAAAGGCCATGCAATGCCTGCCAGCTTAGAAAGAAAGCCAGAAGCTCATTCAAGTACAAGACTGCCAACTCCATTGACAAACCCCTGCATCTGCTCCACATGGATCTCTTTGGGCCAATCCCAACAACTAGTCTTGGAGGAAAAGATACTCTAGTCATAGTCGATTTACTACACCGCATTCACATGGGTATTTTTCTTAACCTCAAAGGATGAGACAAGCTCCGAATTAATCAAGATGTTCAGACTGGTGATGAACGAGAAATGAGAGAAAATCAAGGTCATAAGAAGTGATCATGGAAGAGAATTCGATTTCTCAGAAATAGACAAGTTCTGCTCAGACAATGGCATCAATCATAACTTCTCAGCTCCATGAACTCCTCAACAAAATGGAGTTGCTGAAAGAAAGAACAGAACCCAGATAGAGGTTGGAAGGACTCTACTAGCGCACTCGTCTGCTCAATACTACAAGCGTAAGCCATCAACACTTGCATGCTACACACGTAATGCAGATCATTAATTCACTCTACGATCAAGAAGACACCCTACAAAATGTGGAAATGAAGGAAGCTGAGTGTCAGCTATTTCCATGTCTTTGGCTGTGCATGCTATATTCTCAACAATGGAAAGTAGTCTCTGACAAAATTCCATTGAAGTCGACGAAGGGATTTTTCTTGGATATGCCACATGACAAAGAAAGCTTACGGTGGTGTTTAACAAAAAGACACCGAATGTCGAGTCTCAATACACATCATCTTTGATGAAACCGACTTAGACAAAATTGCCTCAAGACACTACTGACCGATAGGTCAAGGACCACACTACGAATGAAATCGTCAAGCTCAACACTACGATCGTAGTGCGGATAAAGGAAATCGTAGAGCATGATAATGAAATCGTAGAGAGGTCCATCCAAGACAAATAGCCTCCATTCCAAGAAGAAGAAATAGACCTTGAAGATTTAAGACAGAAGGCATCAGATGTATGTCCCAACCGGTAACATGATGCAAGAGATCACACTCAGGATCTAATCATTGGAGATCCGAGTGCCAGAGTCAAAACAAGAGCTGCTACTCAGAATGAATGTTTTTATCTAAGCTTCCTTTCACAAATAGAACCAAGAAGATAGAGGATGCTATGGAAGACTCCAGCTGGATAGAAGCAATGCAGGAAGAGCTCAACCAATTTGAACGAAGTAAAGTATGGAGATTGGTACCAAGACCAAAGAGCCATCCTGTGATAGGAACTAAGTGGGTCTTCAGAAACAAAATGGATGAAGATGGGGTCATAACCAGAAACAAGGCAAGATTAGTGGCAAAGGGTTATTCACAGGAAGAAGGTATCGACTACGATGAGACATTTGCATCTGTTGCCAAACTAGAAGCCATCAGAATCTTTCTTGCCTTTGTGGCTCACATGAAGTTCAAAGTCTTCCAGATGGATGTCAAGGGTGCATTTCTAAATGGAGAACTCCAAGAAGAAGTCTATGTAGAGAAACCTCCAGGTTTCATCAATCCATTTCTTTCCAATTATGTCTATAGATTAGATAAAGCCTTATATGGCCTTAAACAAGCACCTAGAGCATGGTATGAAACACTGACTAAATTCTTAATCGAAAATGGGTTCACTAGAGGTAGAGTAGATACCACACTGTTTCTTAGAAAGCATAAAGACAAAGTCTTACTAGTTCAAATCTATGTTGATGACATTATCTTTGGTTCTATTGACGAAACGTTATGCACGAGATTCTCTAAGCTAATGCAGAGCAAGTTTGAAATGAGCATGATGGGTGAGCTGAACTTCTTCCTTGGACTGCAAGTAAAGCAGACTGAAGAAGGAATTTTCATAAACCAAGCCAAGTACATCAAAGACCTACTAAAGAAGTATGGCATGGAATCAACCTCTCCAATGAAAACACCAATTGCTCCTGAAACCAAGCTTGACAAGGATGAGAAAGGTAAAAGTATTGATATCACTCAATACAGAGGTATGATAGGGTCTCTTTTATACCTAACTGCCAGTAGACCAGATATAATGTTTGCAACATGCATATGTGCTAGATTTTAGGCTAACCCTAAAGAGTCACATTTGTTTGCTGTAAAGAGGATCTTCAGGTATCTCAAGGGTACACCCTACTTGGGGTTGTGGTATCCCAAGGAATCCTCATTTGAACTAATAGGATACACAGATGCTAATTTTGCAGGATGCAAAATTGATAGAAAAAGTACCAGTGGCACCTGTCAACTTCTTGGAAACAGACTTGTGTCCTGGTTTAGCAAAAAGCAAAACTCAGTGTCTACTTCAACCGCAGGTCAATATATTGCTCTTGGCAACACTTGTGCTCGATCCCTATGGATGAGAAATCGCTATTTTGGCTATGGGTTCGATTTCAAATCTATTCCCATACACTTTGTGATAACACAAGTGCCATAGCAATAACTCATAATCCCATCATGCATTCTAGGACCAAGCATATAGAAATAAGGTATCACTTCATTAGGGATCATGTGCAAAATGGAACTATATCTTTACAATATATCCCTACTTTAAAATCAACTTGTCGATGTTTTTACAAAACCACTAGATGAATCCAGATTTAATAAGTTAATAAGTGAGCTAGGAATGCTAAATCTACAACCATGAAATATATGCTCTAGATTGTGCTAACCATGATGTATGATACAAAGGTTGAACTCAAAATTGTAGACATGATTAAGGAAGTTCACGATCGTGAAATTTGAACAGACAACTACCTCAACGATCGTAGCAAGGACTCAACCATCTTAGTGCAGACTCAACAATGACAAAAGCTCATCCTGTGATGACAAGCTTCATAACAAGGCAATCTCTCTAAGAGGTGGCTTAGGAACAAACCTAAACCTTGAATCTCTCCAAGAGGTTGGCCCTTCCCGAGCTGCCTTAAAAGAATGCTTTATCAAAAACTCATCACAAAGATTCGGACAGACTCGACGATCGTAGGACAAACTAGACGATCGTAGGACAGACTCAACGAATACTGATCAGACTCAACGACTACCAGACAGACTCGACGATCGCAGGACAGACTCAATGAATAGAAGACTACCTCTACGATCGTAGTCATCCCAAAGTCACCTTAGCTCTAAAGACACAAAGGACAAATCAGTACATTCCTACTCAGTCAAAATCGTAGAGCCAAGCAAAAGGCGACACCTGTCCCACTAAGTCAAAAAGAGAGAGGGAAGTTACAAGTACAAATTAAAACCCTATTTTTGAAATCTGAAGTTCAAAAGATTATCTCTCCCATTCTCTCTCTCTCTCAAAGCAAAACCCTAAATCAGTAGAAAGCTCAGTCGTATCTCACTTCTCAACTACAGAATCAATGGCTGCTTCAAATGTAATTTCAGGCTACAGACTCTGCTTCGACGAGTTCAAGAATGCTCCACCAAAATTTCACAAGACGCTGGCCTTACTTAAGAAGGTGGGGCTCGAAGAGGCGTTGAGCACCGATACACTCATCTATCCCAAGCTAGTGAAGGAGTTCTATAAGAATGGTGTGTTCGAACACAACACCATCACTACTCGAGTAAAGGGAGTAGAAATGAGACTAAGGTAAGAGGACTTCAATCTGGCCCTAGGTTTCAAGAATGAAGGGCACCCATTTTTAGACAGCATAAGCTTCCAAGAGGGATTAAAGAAAATGCACTACAAGAAGAATCCCTCTGTGAAAGGCTACAAAAAGAAGGAGTTCCCTCAAAGGTACGAATTTTTGGCTGACATTACTGCGAAATACATCTGCTGCAAGAGCTCAGGTCATGACTCGGTAAATGAGACTCAGCTTAAGCTCATGACGGCCATGATTTATGGCACACAACTCAACTATGGGGCTGTATTGCTCGAGTGGATCGGCAAGTGGATCGTCAATTCGAATAAATCAAAAAGCACTCCGAAGATGCTGTCTGGGAGATTCATGAGCATAATTCTGCAATCTACACTGGGTGACAAAATTGGGGATGATGAAGGAGAAGCCATCAACCCAAATCGAAGAATGACCCAGCAGTTGTTTGAGAATTGGAAGAGAAACCCTGCTAAGTATGTTCGAATAATGACAGAGTCCAGTGGGAGAACTGGGGAACTAAAGGAGGCAGGCTTTCCAGGAGACATGTCTGTTGTCAGAGAAGTTGAAGAAGAAGGAGAAGCAGACAAGGAGAACCCTCTGCTCTTGCCAGAAAAAGCAAGGGCAAGAGAAAGCTAAGGGAAAGATAAATCGAAGAGCCTCAAGGATCTACAACTGACATTCCTGTAGAGTCCTCTGATATAGAGACTCTAAGGAGGCTAAGAAAGAAGCAACAACAAGAAGAAGTTGAAGAGGATCAAGCCACCATATCACAGATCCTAAAGAAGAACAAAATTGGTCATAAGTCCAAAAGACTAACAGTTTCTCCAATCGTAGAGTCTCTGCTGTTCTCTGAAACCAGACCAAGTGTGGCAGAAATGGAAGAAGCTGCTTCAAGAAGAGTGGCTGTTCAACATGACAAAGCTAAGACTCAAGAGAGTCCAGAAGTTGTGGCTAAACCCAAAGAAAGCAAAAGAAAGTCGGGTCAAGAAGTATATTCTTGAGAATGAAAAGGTCTTTGAAAAAGGAAGCCAAGAGTGTGGTCAGTAAAAGAGAACAAACCCCAAGTAAATAAAGAGGATAGTGCTCCAAATTTGAGGGGAGATCCCTGAAATTCTCATGATTGAGTACACACCGGCTGAGGGGGAGAAGTCTACAGCTCAAGAAGATGTTCCAGCTGAGGGGGAGTTTCTGATCTCTCAAGAAGATGTTCTAGCAGAGGGGGACTTTCTGAATCTACAAGAGGATGACCATGCTGAGGGGGAGCCTTATGATATCCCAATGGCAGAAGAAGAGGTTCCTACCCAAGATAAAGTTGAATCAATGCCAAAATTTCCAGAGACCATTGAGATAATGGAATCTTCAGAAGAGACCAAATAAGAGGAAGAAAATGATGATGATGAGCTTAAAATCACTGGTGTAGGGAAAGATGGATTTAGGAGCTATCTGTACACTCAACTGTTTTCCTACCTACCCATGATGACATACCATCAAGCTCAAATCCTAAACTCATGGGATTACATGTTCTGGAGCTTCAAGGAATATCCAAAGAATCTCGCCTGCTAATGGATTTCCAGGGAAAGTCATCTTTGCCAAGAAGCTGCTTACCAACCATTCCTCATGCAAGGATAAACTTGAGGTATTGACTATTCCTGATCTCTTCCAAGTTAATCACTTGCCATCATCTTCATTCAGTCAATTCTATGAATTTCCTCGATTGATGGAAGTGATTTTTCACCCACTCAATCAGTTTTCAGTTACAGAATCTCAAAATTCTGTAACTGAAGAACCAAAAGAAGTCAACCTTACCCTGCTTCCACAAATCACAAACTCTACGATTCAAGACTCCAGCCACATCGTAGAATCCAACATTGAAATTGTAGAGTCACCTATCCCAGACATCCAAACCCAAGCCCCTCTAGCTGATATACCATCCTCCTCATCACATGACTACTTCAGTCTTGATCTCGCTCTTTACAATTTGCAAGATCAATCTCAACCGAGAACCCCTCCAATGAACAATCCTCAAGCAAATGATACTTTCCCAAGCCTGCCTACCAAGGATGACTTGAAAGACACCTATGAGAAAATGGTCAAATCTATAGAAGCAAGTTTGGAAACTCACTCTGATCTCATCAATATCCGGCTGAATCAAATGATCACAGCTGCAAATAATTTCCCTGGCACTATGAATACTGAGCTTACAAAGAGGCTAAGAGAAATTATCAAAGAGATTCTGAAGAGTATGTCGGACAGAGATGAGATCCACTTCCAGAGAACTGCCCAGCAAAGAGAGGCTATACTCGAAATGCAGAAACACCAAGACCTTCAACATAAAATTATGTTGGACAACATCCTCAACTTGAAAGCTTCATCTCACGACTTCCAAAAGAATCTTATGCAAATCAGACAAATATAATGATATGATTCTTTCGCCTCCAAAACAAAGAAGCAAGATCCGAAAAAATGATCAAGGAAAATAGAGAGGACATTGCTCGAACACAAAAGCCAATCAACGAGCTTGTCCAAGGTGTTAATCGACCGTCTGCTGATATTCGAACCCTTGATCTTTGACATAAAGGGGAGAATAAAGGAAAGGAGTTCGAGGAGGACAAGGCAGAGGCAGAGGAGGTCATGGAACTCAAGAAAGGGGAAGAGGACAATATCAAGCTCAAGCGTCACAAAGCCCTCCTGCAAGACAATTCCACAGTCAGACTCAACGATCTGATCAACAGGGAATTGTAATGGCTATACCATTAAGCCGTCATGAGTCAACTCCCAGCTCACAAGATGTGTCTACTGTACGCATAAGAATGCCAACTGGAGATCCTGCATTCATGTACAGGCATGAGGAGAATCTAATATTAAGTCTAAGCGAGCTGGAAGAGTTAGCCAGAAACAAGGAAGCTCAAAGAAAAAGAAGGGTTGAGGAGTACGCCAACCCACCTCCACTAAAGAGGTCAAGAAAACATAGATAAGTTGAAACTTAAATTTCTTATTGATGTAATGTTAAATTGTAATATCTTCTGATCATCAATAAATTCATGCTTATTCTCTAGAAATTTCAGCTGCTCACTGAAATACTAATCATGTTTAAATTTCCTGCAAATGCATCTAGTCACTAATAATCATGACAACAAATCTCCTTGGTTATGTCAACATCAAATAGGGGGAGATTGTTGGGAGAATGCATATTATGATTTGATGTTTTAATGTATATGTTCATGATTATTTGTAAGGTCCTTAAATGAATATATGTACAAGGACTTAGTGATAGATCAAAATTATTAGGTTGATCTAATCTTTCAACATGTACCATTCTGATAAAGAATGTATAGATAGAAAAATCAAAACTGTTAGGTTGATCTTAAGATGTAATAGATTAGTCTTAAAGAAATCGTAGTGCATCAATCTGATCAACATTGCAGGAGTCAAGGCAGAAAACGTAGAGCCTGAAGATCGTAGTGTGCCTGCCTTGAAGAGGACTCTTCAGAAATCGTAGAGTGGTCCCAACGTTTGCCGAGTGAATTCCACGATCGCAGTATGCTGAAGAAAACATGAAGTTTACAAGTCAATGATCGTAGTGTGCTCTCGGGAACGTAGAGTCAACAACACGAATAAGTGAAGATCGTAGTGTGCAAGGGTTTAAGGGAAATCGTAGTGCTCTCGACTGATAGCATCGTAGTGTGCAAAGATGTCAAAGACGCTACGATCTAAATCGTAGAACACCACGATCCAAATCGTAGAGCATCATCTGTCTCATGTCAGAAAATGTCGAGCCTCATGATCTGTGTTTTCAACAAGTGAGGAATGGATCCCAGATGCTGCAGTGCTCATTAGTCCCAGAATATATGAAATATCCTTAGTATACAACAAAGAAGCGTATTGAAGAAGCTAAGGATAGTACTATGGGTAAGAGGGACAAAACACTTTTTCAGGTGGTAGGTGAGAAAGCAGTCTGCAGTGTCAGTGGGCCAGAATGCAGAATTCAGAAGATGTGTAGAAATGTCTCCATCACAGTACAAAAAGTTCAGACGCATTTAATTCCACAACGGATGGATCCAACGGATAGTTTTCAACATCACATATATACAGATCAGACAGATGAGAGAGAATTAAGCAAGCATTAAACAAACAACGTGAACATCTCTCTCAAGCTCAACTCTACGATCTGAGATATTTCAAAGCTTGCTCAGCTACTCAGTTCTTTAGAACAAGTGCTTACACAGCGACTGAGTAGCAACCATCAAGAACACAACATTATCAACCAACTGAAAAAGAGTACCAAGTCTGCTAGACTTAAACATAGTGAATTGTAAGAAAGCCAAGTCTGCTGGACTTGAAGAGTTCAAGAGTGAACTAAGAAGTTCCTAGACTGCTGGTCTAGAAGGAATCTGTGTGATTCAGAAGTTGTAATAGACATTCTTAGTGGATATCCTACTCGTTGAGTAGAAGAGTGGACTAGGAGCTTTAAGTACTCTGAACCACTTAAAACGACTGTGTCATTTACATTCACATCATAACTACTATAACTGTTATAACTGCCTCACCCTCAATACTCCAGTGCTTGGTAAAGAAGATTAAAACAAATATTAATTCCGCTAAGTTTTAATCACTATCAAAGAACTAGTTTAAAAAGAAAAGATTTTTAAATATCTATTCAACCCCCCTTCTAGATAACTATTGTGCCAACTAGGAACTAACACAAGCTATATGCCAAGCTGAAGAAATGCGAGTTCTGGCTTGAGGAAGTAGCATTCCTTGGGCACGTGGTGTCAAAACATGGAGTATCTGTCGACGCGGTGAAGATTGAAGCCATACAAAGTTCGGAGCAACCAAAGTCGGTGACTGAAGTACGTAGTTTTCTGGGCTTAGCTGGTTACTATCAGAGATTCGTGGAATGATTTTCTCGAATTGCTACTCCGTTAACTCAGCTGACTCGTAAAGATACAAAATTCAGTTGGAGTGAGGATTGCGAGAAGAGTTTCCAAGAACTCAAGAGGAGACTCATTTCGGCACCTGTTCTGGAAATACCATCTGGTTTGGATGGATTTGTTATATACAGCGATGCTTCAGGCAAAAGGGTTAGGATGTGTTCTCATGCAACATGGGAAAGTCATAGCTTATGCCTCGCAACAACTTAAAGAATATGAGAGGAATTATCCTACTCATGATTTGGAGTTGGTAGCAGTCGTTTTCGCGTTGAAGATCTGGAGACACTACCTGTATGGGGAGAAAGTGGAGATCTATACAGATCATAAAAGCCTCTAATATTTTTTCACCCAAAAGGAACTCAACATGCGGCAGCAACGTTGGCTTGAGCTGTTGAAAGATTACAATCTTACCATCCAATACCATCCTGAAAAAACAAACGTGGTAGCTGATGCATTGAGTAGAAGATCGTATGCGAGTACGAGTGCAATGTTGTTAACACAAAGGTCCATTTTGTATGACTTGCAAAGGATGGAGATAGAGATGAAGGCTCCAAGTACCCACGTGATGATATCAAACATATGAGTAGAACCGACTTTAATCGATAAAGTTAAATTTACTCAAGCTACGGACATGGAGCTGATGCGTATGAAGAAGAAAGTGCAAAAAGGTGCTATTCCAGAAGCAAGAATCGATGAAGAAGGAATACTTTGAGTCAACTCTAGACTTTGTGTTCCTAACAATTCTGACTTGAAGCATAGAATCGTGATGGAGGCACACAACACCCCATTTGCAATCCATCCTGGGAGTACCAAAATGTATCATGATCTTCGACATACATTTTGGTGGAACAATATGATGACAGAGATCGCGGAATTTATCTCGAGGTGTTTAATCTGTCAACGTGTAAATGCGGAGCATCAAGTGCCAAAGGGTCCATTACAACCACTTGAGATTCCAAAATGGAAGTGGGAACACATTACCATGGATTTCGTTACAGGTCTTCCCAAAGTTTCTCAAGGCATAGATGCGATTTGGGTTATTGTTGATAGATTAACCAAGTCTGCTCATTTATTGCCGATACGTGAGACTTATTCCCTTGAACACCTTTCTCGTATGTACGTGAATGAGATTGTAAGATTGCATGGCATGCCAGTATCCATTGTTTCAGATCGTGACCCAAGATTCACTTCACAATTTTGGGTTAGCTTGCGAGAAAAGATATGGGCGCAGTTACGATTGATTCAAAGATACCATCCTCAAACGGACGGACAATCAGAGAGGACTATTCAAACCCTTGAAGATCTATTAAGACTCTGTGTCCTAGATTTCAAATGAAGTTGGGATAAGTACTTGCCACTGGTGGAATTCTTCTGCAACAACAGTTATCAAGCAAGTATAGGCATGTCTCCATTCGAGGCGTTGTATGGAAGAATATGTCGCTCTCTAGTATGTTGGGACGAGGTGGGTGAAGCAATATTGTTGGGACCAGAATTGGTACGCATAACTACGGAGAAGATCTAAACGATTCGACAACGTATACAAATGACACATGATCGACAAAAGAGTTATGCGGATCTTCATAGAAAGGACGTGGAATTTAATATTGGAGATTATGTACTATTACTTATTGCTCCAAAAAGCTCAATCTATGATTTGTTGGTCCATTTGAGATTCTTGACCGAATAGGAAATGTGGCCTATAGACTCGCATTACCTCCAAGTATGTCTCGTGTTCACAATGTTTTCCACATATCTATGCTTCGTAAATATGTGAAAGACCCGAACCACATTATTGCGTTAGAACCAGACGAGATAGCCAAAGATTTAACGTACGAGGAGGTACCTGTTAAGATCTTGGATATGAAAGAGCATGTCTTACGCACCAAGGTTATACCATAAGTTAAGGTTTTGTGGAGGAACCATGCTATTAAGGAAATGACCTAGGAGTTGGAATCGAAAATGAAAGCGAGGTACCCTCACCTTTTCGAAACACCAGGTACGTACGTCAATTTCGAGGACAAAATTTCATAAGGAGGGGAGGCTGTAAGAACCCAACTTATTATAAATAAAATTGAATTTTCTCCATTTATTATCTTGAAATAATATGGAGTTAATTTGATATAATACTTTGGTTATGGGTGAAATGTGCAAATTTTGCAAAATAAGCAAGTGGTTATAAAATATTCATTGTGTCGGGGAATATTCATTTGGTCGTGGAATATTCTTTACGTTGGGAATATTCGTATTTACTTTTGCAGACCCATTTATGGGCCCCATAACGGATAACTCGCTTGGATGAAAAAATGACAAAGTTTGAGTTTTATAAATAACGGCGTAATTATTACTGAATTAACACTTTGTTTGAATACACGGTGGTTAAAATACGATGTCTACGCGTGGTTGCACAAAGAGCACACGGTATTGCCGCATGTATTGATGAATTATTGATCCTTACGTAAGAAGGCACTACTCAATAATTTTTACGAGAAGATTCTTGCTCAATATTTTATTTTATTGATTCAATAATTGCTGCGTTGATACTTTATATTATTGTTGTTTCAATAATTGTCGCTGCATAGTATTTCCCATTATCAGATCAATAATTCATATTATTTGAATAATATTATTAGATAACATTATTGGCAATGTCTAGAAAGTTCTGTCAAGGAGAGGTTTGGTCACCTAATTGCGCGCCAGTAAAGAGAAATCCTTATTGAAAAGCCCCCACTTTCCTGGGAACGGCCTGGTTGTCATAAATGTGATTCTGTAATATTATTTGTGAATAATTAATTATTGATTCATATGATAAGGAAATATTTATTTTATGTGGATATAAATGTGGGATATATTTATTGTGGTTAAAAATGAAGGAGTTAATGTTGAGGTGTTTTATCAGTATTTTTGTCAGAATGGAGGTATTAAAAATTAAACCAATGTTTTTAAGATATATTGCGTGAGTTATAATTTTTAATCCGACCGTTGGATTGTTGTGATTTTTGGATATGTTATACATATATAAGTTGAGTATATGTCCACAAATTTTGAACCGTTAAAAATGAACGTATGATTTGTTATGAATTTTAAGAGGTGACTGGTTCAGAAATTGTTGAAGTTTTGGAATTTATCATTTTGGTGGAAAATTCTAGAATTGGTGGGCCCCACTTTTGGTTGGTGAGAAATGTGCTGGAATTTTTATTCAAATGTGGTGGGTGGGAATAGTAGCAGGTAAAGCCATCAGGTTGCAGGTCAAGTCTGCTTCGGCGTGCTAACATTTTCCTATAAATAGAGGGCTAAGTTAGAATTGAAAATCACACCAGAAACAAGTTTTCTCTCTTTCTCTCTCTATATTATCGAGCGTATTTTGTGAGTATTTTGATACTTTGAGAGTTGCTATTTAGCACAAGTTTCATTCAGCCTCATATCCGATATTCCGATCAGAAGTACTGTTATTTTGATGTAAAGGATGTTATTTCTTCTTAAATGATATTATTTTCTTCAATATCATTATGCCGAAATATTGGTTTGAACTTTTTATCAAATTTGGAACTTTTTGTGTCGAGGTTACTATTCACGTATACGGCACTATTCACGTATACGGCACTATTCACGAATAAGACACTATTCATCGAAAAATGAAATTTTCTCCTTTTTGTCCAAGATGTCTATTATGGTTACTATCTTTGATTGTATCCATGGTTTGATCTTTATTCTTGAATTTTGCTTCAAAATTAGTTATTATGGAGTATTATTGATCTTGGATAAACTGTAATACGAATCTCTAATATTTGTTATTTTGTTTCACTGGATTCGTTCCTTTAAAATATTTTTCATCATCCTCGGTCCTAAATGATGATATTACTGAATATCTTTGGCCTGTAGTGCAAAGATGAATGATTACCTAATGAATATCTTTGGCCCGTAGTACAAAGATAAACAGGTGTTGAGATGAACATGACCAACTGGTAATACAAATGAATATCTTTGGCTTGTAGTGCAAAGATGAATATTTGATTAAAGATGTATATTGATTGTTGTTACAGGGATAAAATATTGATGATGGACCTTTAAATCTTAGAAGATAATGGAATTCTTTCTCTACTTGACTCTTCTAATGGATTACTGTTTCCGCTGCAGTTGTTGATCTAAAACTTGTTGTCTATTATATTTTATCAGATTTTTCCCTGTTGAAGACTAATGATAAATTGTTGTATATTATCTTAGTCATAATATTCTTTACTGGGCTAGTTGAGCTCACCCTTTTCCTTTTTGTTCCATTTTTCTTCTCAGGAGGTGAGAACATAGCAGGATCTAGTCGGGGTATAGAGTGATGGTTCTAGAAAGATGTTTTAGCAGTCCTCACTATTTCTGTAAAATAGTGTTTGAATAATTGTAATTGTGACACCCACAAATTCGGGTACTTCAATTCCACGGGATTTGGTGTTCACTGTACAAATATCATCTATCTTTCTACCCATAATAAATACAAACCATGTAATAGATAGAAATAATAATAAACCTCCCCTTATGGGGTTACATCAACTACATAATAAATACAATCCCAAAGTTACTCTAACCTTAAACATCCGTATGTTGAATCATAAACAATTAAGTCTTAAACAACATCATTAACTTAAGTCTTAAACAAATACATCATCATATAAAACAACAAGTCTTCATCACTTGTTAACCTTGCCCTTGCCTTTACTAGTAGAAGGTTCGTTGGTTCTTTCGTTCTTAACTGCAATGTTATTATTACGCAAGAGTGAGCACAAATGCCCACAAGTATAACAATGAAATAACAGTATAATAACATACGAGTGAATCAAAGACATCTGAATAAAAGCTAAACTTTTGAATCAAGAATGAATAACAAGAATCAAAAGATTTACGAGGGTCATAAGACCTTGAACTATGTCCCAGTTATCAAGGGTTATACTTGAAACCTTTAATGATCGTAAGACTATGGACCTTTCTACTGCATTTAGGGGATCAAATTTCAGTACCATCATCATGCACAATATCTTAACGCTTAACGTAAGTAAATCCTTTGCGAGGTTGTTCATCTCAATTTGACATTCGATGTCTTTTTGACTCAAAGGAAGTTTGGTTTGGATAATTCATCAAGGTTTCTCAAATTTAGAACGCTTTCATCAACTATGGACTAGTCGAATCAATAAAGGTTTGCTAGTCTAATAAGGTTCAATAATAATGATATTCAAATTGAATAATAATCTCGTGAAGTATACAATAGAAAAATTATTGTATAATCGAATCATGCTTTGAAAAGATAATCAATCTTTAATATAACATTTGAACTTGAATAATAGTAATGATAATTTACTCGAGGTAAATAATAAACTTGAGCAACAATAATGACAAGTAGGGTTAGGAAACTTGCCTCGCATGCGTAGGCTAAACGATTACTACTTAGCTCACCACAAATCCTACACACATACCATATGTATTCACGACATTCATTAGTTACATTTTCACTTAATTATTTAATATAAACTCTACTTTATTTAACAAATCATTACCCTTCTAATTTAATTACTTAATTAAATTAGAATATTTTCATTCTCTTACTATTATTACACTCGAATAAATTATTTCATAATAATTTCCATCGAATATTTATTTTATTCCATAAACATCTCAATTAAAATATTTACTTTATTTTATAAATATTTTAATAATAATTTTCATCGAATATTTATTTTATTCCATAAATATCTCAATTAAAATATTTAATTTATTTTATACATATTTTAATAATAATTTTCATCAAATATTTATTTTATTCCATAATATCTCAATTAAAATATTTAATTTATTTTATAAATATTTTAATAATAATTTTCATCGAATATTTATTTTATTCCATAAATATCTCAATTAAAATATTTAATTTATTTTATAAATATTTTAATAATAATTTTCATCGAATATTTATTTTTATTTTTTATTTTTTTTTTTTTTATTTTTTTTTTTTTTTTTTTTTTTTTTTTTTTTTTTTTCTGTAAAGTGGTAATGTAGTTTAGTAGCGCTCACGGGGTGGGGTTACCAGAGCTCATTTTCTGCAGGAGTTCTGCAGTGTCTGCGAGTCATGAACATAACAAGGCCAAATTAGGCCAAAAATCAATCACACGTAAAATTATACATGAATATGGCCATAACTTCCAATTAGTTATTTTTACACGAATTTAGACTTACCCAATCATTGTAATACATATATAATCATTACTTAACCCATATAGCATGATTTTAACAAGTTATAACACATAATTTGCAAAATCAACACATTTACTTCCACCGTTCTTGATGTTCTTGAAGGTTTTGAAAATAAAAAATGAAAATTGTCACTACTGGATTAGTTATAACAATCGAATCCGTTTATTTAAACTTTTGGTCTCTTCAGTATCAACATGCATAACAACATACTGAATGTAAAATTTAGGGATAATATTAGTTCAATACATGAAATATCACGTATAAGGCCATATGGCCAAAACCCAAACTCAGAATTTTGAAATAGCAATTCATAGTATTATGAAACCGATGACATGATAATTCACATAATATATATATATATATATATATATATATATATAATCAAATACGATTTGATATATCTTAACCCATATATAAACTCATAATCAAACCTTTTTTAATTACGAGATTTTACAAATTATATGAAAGCCATTTTATAAAAACTAAATGACGTAACTTTAAAATTTGGGAAGAAGGATTACCCTTGAATACTCTTGCTTAGATTACACAGGGGTGACAACAATTCCCAATTTCTCACACTTCTTCACCTTTAATCACAAGATTCATGAATCTCTCTCAAAGTTCTCAAACTCTCTCGCCTCTCTGCTTTTCCAGACTTGGAATAATAATAATAAAAGAAGACGTAATATAACAGAGGGAGAAGAGAACTGATGCGTGTAATGGTCAGTTAACCCAAACATGGGTAACTGTATCCAACTACTACTAGGGCCTTGTTTGACAACCCTTAATTGATTCAAAGTCATTTAATTTAATAAAGTTTTATCATATAGTTTGAAAATGTCACACTCCTTATAAAATAAATCCAATATTTTATTTAATATATTTTAAATAAAATATAATAATTTCTCATAAATTCACATAGTCACATAAATAATTTTCTCATTAATAAATAATGTTAAATTATTAATTCTCTAATTAATAATTAAATTAATTAAAATACCAATATGCTTATTAAATATTTCTTTTAATACAATAAGCTCACATAATCACATACTTTGATAATAAAAACTCTCTACATTAATTTAATAAATGTAACACATAATTAAATTAATCTACCACAATCAAGGTCGAATTAATTATTTAATCTAATAATTAAATCATCGAAAATATTTATTTAATTCAATAAATATTAAAATTAATTACAAAATTCTCGTTCGTCACATCTTTCCCCCTAAAAGGATTACGTCCCCGAATCACGACTCAATAAATTCGACCTGTTACATTCCCCCCTTTACAAAGATTACATCCCCGAATCTATTACATAATAATTAAGTAAATAAATGAGGGTAATTCTTCATCATATTCTCTTGAGTTTCCACGTAGCTTCACAAGATTGTGGTTCCTCCAAATTACCTTAATGAAGGTATAACTTTATTTACGAGAACTTGTTCTTTTCGATTAAACAATTTGGGCGAGAATTTCTTCGTAAGATAAGTCTTTCTCAAAATGTAGGGGTTCATATTCAATTACATGCTTGTAATCGGCCTTGTAGGGTCGTGTGTACGTAAACATGGAAGACGTTATGGACATTCTCGAGTCTTTGGAGATAAGGCTACCTCAAATCGTAACTTCTCTCGATTCTTCTCGATTACTTCAAAGGGTCCAATGAATCTTGGGCTCAATTTCCCTTTTTTCCTAACTCGATCTTCCCTTCCAAGGAGAGACCTTCATGAAAACATAACTACGATTCAAACTCGATATTTTTACGATGTGGATCGGTAGTTTTCTTCTGTCGATCTTGAGCCGCTACCGGTAGTGCTTTCGATCACTTTGACTATTTCTCTTAGTCTCTTTGTACCAATTTTGGCCCTAGCAATTGTCTTTCACTAACTTCATCCCAATGGCGGAGTTCGCACTTTCTGCCGTATAACGCAGCTTAAATGGCGGCGTGCCTATACTAGCGTGGTAACTTGTTGTTGTAGCCGAACTCTACTAATGGTAGGTGATCATCCCAATTTCCTTTAAAGTCCATCACACAGGCTCTTAGCATATCTTCTAATGTCTGAATCGTTCTCTCACTCTGTCCGTCTATTTGAGGGTGGTAAGCTGTACTCATTCGCAATTGCATACCCATGCATTCCTGAAGACGTTTCCAGAAATTTGATGTGAAGTGCGGATCCCTATCTGAAACAATTGATACCGAAACTCCGTGCCTCGAAACAATCTCTTTTACGTATAGCCTCGCCAACTGATCTAAGTTGAATCTTATTTTGATCGGAATGAAGTGTTCAGATTTCGTCAGTCGATCAACGATAACCCATACTGCGTCGTAGCCTTTCTGAGTCGTCGGAAGGCCAACCACGAAGTCCATTGAAATATGTTCCCATTTCCACTCTGGGATCTCTAACGGTTGTAGCAATCCACTCGGTCTCTGATGTTCCGCTTTCACTTTCTGATAGGTCAGACACTTGGCAACACATTCTACAACATCACGCTTCAAATTCGGCCACCAGAAATATTGTCTAAGATCTTGGTACATCTTGGTACTACCAGGGTGAATCGAATATCGTGAACTATGAGCCTCGCTTAAAATATCTTCCTTAATCTCTTGAACTGGCGGTACCCAAATTCTATTATCAAATCTCAGTATTCCTTCCTTTTCCATCTTAAATCTTGGTTCGGTTCCTTTAGATATCTTCTTTGTCACATTTTTACATTCTTCGTCCTGAAGCTGAGCCTCCTTAACTTTATCCAGTACGGTTATACCAGATTGCATCTGAAATATTTTTTCATCAATCTCCATAGGATACTTCACTTCCAATTCCAGTTTCTCCATTTCGCAATTAGCTCGTCCCCAGCGATCAACATCATCAACTTCTCCCGACCCTTTCTACTTAAGGCATCGGCAACAACATTCGCCTTACCCAGATGGTATAAAATCTCACAGTCATAGTCCTTAATTAACTCCAACCACCTTCTTTGGCGCATATTCAAGTCCTTCTGCGTGAAAATATATTTTGAACTCTTATGGTCCGTATATATTTCACACTTCTCCCAGTATAGATATAGTGCCTCCAAATTTTCAAAGCAAAAAACAATGCAGCTAACTCCAAGTCATGGGTGGGATATCCCTTCCGTAATCCTTCAATTATCGTGATGCATCACAAGATGACTTTGTCGTTTTGCATCAACACACGCCAAGTCCTTTATCGATGCATCACTATATAAACAACAAAATTTCTGTATCATCCGGAAGAGATAACACGGGGCGTACTCAACCTCTTCTTCAATTCATGAAAACTTTCCTCACACTTATCCGTCCAAACAAATTTCCACGACTTTTGAGTTAAATTCGTTAATCTGAGTAGCGATCTTGGAAAAAGTCTTGTATGAACCTTCTATAATATCCCGCTAATCCAAGAAAACTTCAGTACTTAGGTGGCGTCCTCGGTGATCCCGATTAATCACGGTTTTCGACTTTGGATGGATCTACCAAAATTCCATTTTTATCGATCACGTGCCCAAGAAATTGCACTCGTTCAATCCAAAATTCGCATTTCAAAAACTTGGCATACAACTTTTCCCTTCTCAATACTTCCAACGTTAATCTTAAATGCTCTTCGTGTTCTTCTTTGGTTTTCGAATAGACCAAAATATCATCTATAAATACCACTACGAACTTGTCCAAAAATGGCTTGAACACACCATTCATTAGTCCCATAAATGCTGCAGGAGCATTCGTAAGACCAAACGACATTACTAAAAATTCGTAGTGACCGTATCGTGTTCTGAACGCAGTCTTTGGTACATCCTCCGGCCTCACCTTCAATTGATGATAACCGCTTCTCAAGTCTATCTTGGAAAAGTATCTCGCTCCCTTCAATTGATCAAACAGGTCCTCGATCCTCGATAATGGATATCTGTTCTTAATCGTGACCTTATTCAGTTCTCTGTAGTCAATGCAGAGTCGCATCGATCCATCCTTCTTTTTCACAAACATCACCGACGCTCTCCCTACGATACGCTTTCGGTTGAATGTACTTCTTGTCCAACAATTCTTGTAGTTGTACCATTAATTCCTTCATCTCTCTCCGGTGCCATTCGGTATGGTGCCTTCGATATTGGAGCGATTTTGGGCGCCAAATCGATTCTGAAATCTACCTCTCTATCTGGTGGAAGTCACGGTAAATCGTCTGAAATACGTCGTGAAGTCCCTCACAATCGATATTTCTTCTACCTTCGGATTCTCTTTTCGATTGTCGACTATGTAAGCTATGTATCCTACTACACGCTTGTCTTAACAACTTCCCGGCTCGCATCATCGTCGAGAACAACTCGCATCTGGCAGGCGACTTCTTACCATAAAACACAACCTTTGATGGAGTCATAAGGTTATACGCTTCTTTGGCAATCAATTACTGACCCCATAATTGAATAACCACCATTCCCAAAATAACGTCAAATTCCCCAAGTCGAATAGGGATAAGATCTACGTTCATGATATTATCCTTAATATCCACTCTACGCTTCTTAAACACGCATTTCTTAACAGAATTATCTCCTATTCGCAATTTCTATATTCATGGGATATTCCAACTCATCCATAAGCAAATCTAAACTATTAGCAAAGTCTTGGATATAAAAGGAACAAGTAGCACCGAATCAAATAAAACCTAAGCATTAATTTCATTGATCGGAATGATACGACACCACATCACGAGACTGGATTGCATCCTGCACTCGTATTGAAAGTCCCAAGCGGTTGGTCGGTTTTTATTGCGGTTGGTCGGTGATGGTTAAGGCATTTCCACTTATTATTTCCCGGTTTCCTCCCCGATCCTGACCCTCCCGATCCCTTCTTGGGACAATCTCTTGCCAGATGGTCCTTGAACCACAAGTAAAACAAGCACCCTTCTTTGGGTTTGGGCGGTTTGGTGTTATGTGGCCTTCACATCCCACAATTGTAGCACACTCTTTTTCCTTTCATACAAACTCCCGGATGGGCTTTCCATGAAGTCGGGTATGCTTGATTCTTTTCTTCCGACTACCTTGCTTTGATTCCCCGATGATGAGTCATCGTTCCACCTTTTCTTCTTGATTGAAATTTCCACCTCCTGTGCCACTTCCACCGACCTTTTATTTCCTTCACCTTCACTCTTCTTCTTCTTTTGATCTTGATTGTACTTGGTCACGTGATCATTTCCTCCTTCAAATGAGGATGGCCTTTTCGATTACTCCGTAACGTGTTTAAATTGAAACATTGATATTCTTACTATACACCCAAGGCTTTAGTCCTTGCTTTCGGGCCAATCTCGCCTTCCTCTCATCCGTGTGAACTTGATACGGGGCGAACCTTGCCAACTCATTGAATTTAGCCGCATAGTCAGGCACACTCATATTTCCCTGCTTCAACTCTAGAAATTGAACCTCCATCTGGTTCTGTGAACTAGTTGGGAAATATATTTCAAAAAACATCTCTTTAAATCTCTCCCACGTAATTACACCTTCACCTCCTCGCACTTTGTTTGCTTGCCGCCAGTAGGTAGCCTCAGACTTCAGCATAAACATTGCAAAAGCGGTCTTCTGGTCTTCTCTAACCCTAGCAACGTCAAAAACCTTCTCCATTTCCATAACCCACGTTTGAGCCTCGATTGGGTTCATGGAACCTTTGAACTCTGGCGGTCCCACCGCCATGAAGTCCTTAAACGTTGTGTTTGGTGGAGCTTGAGGTTGGTTATTCATGGCTCCAGGTCGATAAGTTCACCAACTCACTTAACGCACGGATTATTGTTGGCATAATTGTTATTATTGGTTGACTCTTCCTGAGCCGGTTGACGTTGTTGTCTTCTCCTTGGCGGCATTATTAGAACTTTATTTATTTCTCTAAATAGTTAAGGCATTACTCAACAATTTAACATATCACTTAACACATCATCTCAAACAACTTGATATATTTGCATTCAAATCAAAGTTTTAACATTAAACGATAGCATAACTGCTATTTACATCAACTATCCTGGAATAAAGAATCCACAGGATTTAAAACATTCAAATATTCTTTCGTTCATAAACACGTCAGAATTTACATATAAAAACTAATTAAGTCTTTCACATAATTAAACAAATTCTATCACTGTCTGTCAAGGTGCTGAATAGCCTTGCCACGCTCCTCATCCATGATACGAGACATCGTCCTGCGATCCAACATATACGATGGAAGTCCTTCAAACTAGATGGGGTATCTCAAAACTCGTTCTTGGGCCTCATCCATTGCATGATTAAGTGTAGAGTATGTTTCCCCAATCTTCGCTTTCTTTGCACGACTATCATCCTACTTGCGATCATTTCGACGCGATTCTCTTACCCAGCCTTCCTTCTGCTATGTTCACCCTTTTAGATGTTTCCTTCAGTTCCTTCTTCAGTTTCTCTATCTCTTCGGTCTTATCTTCAATTTGACCCTTCTCATGGACCAAATCCCATTCTACATTTTCGAGTCAAGAGTGAAGAGTCGAAATCTCCTCTCCTTACGCTTTCTGAAGTAATATCTTTGAATAACCGCTCCTCGGTCAAATCCACGGACCTCGTCTCGTAACTCCACATTACTATCATTATAACGTGTCATACATCTCAAGATCATCAGCGGTGTCTGGTGGTAACTCCTCTTCTTCCTCTTCCTCTTCCTCAACAAATTCCTCCTCAAGATCCTCCTCGGGATCGGTCTAAGCCTCATGCTCCGACCAACAACAACGGATCAATGGAGATGACTCCCTCTGTCTTAGCTTGCTCCCTAACGACATGAATGTCTCTGGGCACCTCCTCTGTCGATACTTATAGGTACACGGGGTTCTTCCTCCCGACTTGACTAGCTTCTCCAACATTCGACATCCCGACAACAAAATTTTAAGTTTTAGTTACTAAGTCGTATCATCTAACGATATTTTTAACACATAAACACATAAGGTCTTTTATTATCTTCAATGAATTACATAAATTCATTTCTTATAACTCGATAAGAGTTTTCCATCACAATCTTCTTTCTATAAGGCTACTACCTAAGGTTGTTCCCCACCTAAGGTTCATAACCTCTGACTTTGATACTTACTTGTGACACCCCCCAAATCCGGGTACTTCAATTCCACGGATTTGGTGTTCATTGTCTGAAATATCATCTATCTATCTACCCATAATAAATGCAAACCATGCAATAGATAGAAATAATAATAAATCTCCCTTATGGGGTTACATCAACTACATAATAAATACAATCCCAAAGTTACTCTAACCTTAAACATCTGTGCGGAATTATAAACAATTAAGTCTTAAACAACATCATTAACTTAAGTCTTAAACAAATACATCATCATATAAAACAACAAGTCTTCATCACTTTAACCTTGCCCTTGCCTTTACTAGTAGAAGGTTAAATGGGTTCTTCGTTCTTAACTGCAATGTTATTATTACGCAAGAGTGAGCACAAATGCCCACAAGTATAACAATGAAATAATAGTATAATAACATGCGAGTGAATCAAAGACATCTGAATAAAAGCTAAACTTTTGAATCAAGAATGAATAACAAGAATCAAAAGATTTCTGAGGGTCATAAGACTTTGAACTATGTCCTAGGTTATCAAGGGTTATACTTGAAACCTTTAACGATCGTAAGACTATGGACCTTTCTACTCGCATTTTAGGGGGATCGACCCTTAGTACCATCTTTATGCACAATATCTTAACGCTTAACGATAAGTAAATCCCTTAGCGAGGTTGTTCATCTCAATTTGACATTCGAGTCCGCACCAAAGGAAGTTTGGTTTGGATAATTCATCAAGGGTTCTGAAATTTAGAACGCTCAACAACTATGGACTAGTCGAATCAATAAAGGTTCGCTAGTCTAATAAGGTTCAATAATAATGATATTCAAATTGAATAATAATCTTAGGAAGTATACAATAGAAAAATTATTGTATAACTGAATCATGCTTTGAAAAGATAATCAATCTTTAATATAACATTTGAACTTGAATAATAGTAATGATAATTTACTCGAGGTAAATAATAAACTTGAACAATAATGACAAGTAGGGTTAGGAAACTTGCCTCGCAAGTGTAGGCTAAACGATTACTACTTAGTTCACCACAAATCCTACACACATACCATATGTATTCACGACATTCATTAGTTACATTTTCACTTAATTATTTAATATAAACTCTACTTTATTTAACAAATCATTACCCTTCTAATTTAATTACTTAATTAAATTAGAATATTTTCATTCTCTTACTATTATTACACTCGAATAAATTATTTCATAATAATTTCCATCGAATATTTATTTTATTCCATAAACATCTCAATTAAAATATTTACTTTATTTTATAAATATTTTAATAATAATTTTCATCAAATATTTATTTTATTCCATAAATATCTCAATTAAAATATTTAATTTATTTTATAAATATTTTAATAATAATTTTCATCAAATATTTATTTTATTCCATAATATCTCAATTAAAATATTTAATTTATTTTATAAATATTTTAATAATAATTTTCATCGAATATTTATTTTATTCCATAAATATCTCAATTAAAATATTTAATTTATTTTATAAATATTTTAATAATAATTTTCATCGAATATTTATTTTTATTTTTATTTTATTTTTTATTTTTATTTTAATTTATTTATTTTTTTATTTTTATTTTTTTTTATCAGTAAGTGGTATATAGTTTAGTAACGCATACCACGAAGCTGGTTACCAGTTTCTTTTTGCTGAGTTCTGCAGATTACTGCGATTCATGAACATAACAAGGCCAAATTAGGCCAAAAATCAATCACACGTAAAATTATACATGAATATGGCCATAACTTCCAATTAGTTATTTTTACACGAATTTAGACTTACCCAATCATTGTAATACATATATAATCATTACTTAACCCATCTAGCATAATTTTTAACAAGTTATAACACATAATTTACAAAATCAACACATTTACTTCCACTGTTCTTGATGTTCTTGAAGGTTTTGAAAATAAAAAAAAATTGAAAATTGTCACTACGGATTCGTTATAACACCGAATCCGTTTATTTAAACTTTGGTCTCTTCGTATCAACATGCATGACAACATACGAATATAAAATTTAGGGATAATATACGTTCAATACATGAAATATCACGTATAAGGCCATATGGCCAAAACCCAAACTCTGTAAATTTTGAAATAGCAATTCATAGTATTATGAAACTGATGACATGATAATTCACATAATATATATATATATATATATATATATATATCAAATACGATTTGATATATCTTAACCCATATATAAACTCATAATCAAACCCTTTTTCAATTACAGAGATTTTACAAAATATATGAAAGCCATTTTTATAAAAACTAAATGACGTAACTTTAAAATTTGGGAAGAAGGGATTACCCTTGAATACTCTGCTTAGATTACACAGGGTGACAACAATTCCCAATTTCTCACACTTCTT
The DNA here is from genome assembly GCA_020205615.1 of Panax quinquefolius. Lineage (NCBI taxonomy): Eukaryota > Viridiplantae > Streptophyta > Magnoliopsida > Apiales > Araliaceae > Panax > Panax quinquefolius. The sequence continues at coordinate 16,175,471 of CM035170.1, read as the reverse complement.
CACCTTTAATCACAGTATTCGCAATCTCTCTCAAAGTTCTCAAACTCTCTCTGCCTCTCTGCTTTTCCAGACTTAGAATAATAATAATAAAAGAAGACGTAATATAACAAAGGGAGAAGAGAACTGATGCGCGTAATGGTCAGTTAACCCAAACATGGGTAACTGCATCCAACCACTACTAGGGCCTTGTTTGGCAACCCATAATTGATTCAAAGTCATTTAATTTAATAAAACTTTATCATATAGTTTGAAAATGTCACACTCCTTATAAAATAAATCTAATATTTTATTTAATATATTTTAAATAAAATATAATAATTTCTCATAAATTCACATAGTCACATAAATAATTTTCTCATTAATAAATAATGTCAAATTATTAATTCTCTAATTAATAATTAAATTAATTAAAATACCAATATGCTTATTAAATATTTCTTTTAATACAATAAGCTCACATAATCACATACTTTGATAATAAAAACTCTCTACATTAATTTAATAAATGTAACACATATAATTAAATTAATCTACCACAATGCGTCGATTAATTATTTAATCTAATAATTAAATCATCGAAAAATATTTATTTAATTCAATAAATATTAAAATTAATTACAAAATTCTCGTTAAATCACAATGTGAGGACTTATTTAAGTGTGGATATTGTCTAGAAGACAATATTTGTATTTAAACTCACAGTATGTGTTGTCGTATTTTGCACGACAATGGTATTACTGAAGTTATAATTTGCTTTCTGTACCATGTATTTGGTGACTCAGAATGGGTGTTGTATACCTATTTTGGGGGCATCACACTTTTCCCCACCTAAGGTTCCTAACCTAAAACTTTGATACCAACTTGTAACACCCCCAAATCTAGGTACTTCATTCCCACAAGATTTGGTGTTCACTTAATCAAAACATTCATACTATCTATGCAAATAAAATAATATGTAAATCATAAATCCACCCTTTAAATAGGGTTACATTATTAAATCCAAAAACATCCCAGGTTGTCTAACCTTTAAACATCATATAAGTGCGGAAATAAAATTTATTACATCACATCATTATTTAAAAGTCTATGATCATAACAATAATTAAAATTACAAGTCTTCATCACTTCTACATTTTTCCATTTCCTTTGCTAGTTGAAAGTCCATCTACCTTCTCAACTTTAGCTGCAATGAGTATATAAATATGCAAGAGTGAGCAAAATAATTGCTCACTGGATATAACAATGGATCAACAGAAGAATAATAATAATAATAATAATTGCCAACAATAGGTTCATCAAAACTGAATAGTACTCTAACGATGATAATCAAAAACTAGAATCCAAAATATGGAATATATCTAACTGAGGGTCATAAGACCATGAACTATGTCCATAGTTGTGAGTAATCTTTCAACTCCAACTTTAACATTCATAAGACTATAAGGACTCTTCGTACAATGTATTGTGCACAAACATTTCAACGCTAAGCATAAATTATCCCCTAATAATAATAATAATAGGGTTGTTCATCTCAGTATTTAGAGTATAAGTCCGCACCAAAGAAAGTTTAGTTTGGATAAGCTTTTAAGGGTAATTTGGAGTTTAACAATCATCAACTAGGGAACAAGTTAAATCAATAGTGTGAAATAACACAACTGTTGATAAATAATAAAATAATATGGAACAATGAATAAGCGTAAGCGGACTAACTATATCTTGAACTCATGCTTAGAAATAACTACAAAGCATAAGTATTGAATGACAACAAACATTGCATGAATAATATTAAACTAGGACTATGAATTATGGAATATGCTTTAAATAATAACAAGATGAACATAAATCCTGCTCATTATGAGAATAGCTTGTGTCAAGTATATGAGATAAGGTAATTGTGACGCCCCCAAAATAGGTCCATTCCATCCAACCCATTCTGAGTCGCCAAATACATGGTACAGAAATAACTACAACTTTATTAATACATTTGTCGTGCAAAATACGACAACATATATACTGTGAGTTTAAATACAATTATTGTCTTCTAGACAATATACATACCCAAATAAATCCTCATCACAATTATTTATACATTATTTTACAAAAATGGTGAGGACTACTAAACAACTCTCTCTAGAACCTTCATTCCATACCCCGACTAGTACTCGCTACATTCTCGCCTCCTGAGAAGAAAAATGGAACAAAAAGGAAAAGGATGAGCTCAACTAGCCCAGTAAAGAATATTATGACTAAGATAATATAAAGCAAATTATCGTTAGTCTTCAACAGGGAAAAATCTAATAGAATACAATAGACAACCAGTTTTAAATCAATAACTGCAGTGGAAATAATAATTCATTAGAAGAGTTAAGTAGAGAATGCAAACTACTATCTTCTATATATGAATTTAAAAGTTCATCGTCGATATTTTATCCTCGTAACATCAATCAATATATATCCGAATCAAATATTCATCTTTGCACTACTGGCCAAAGATATTCATCGATTGATCATGTTCATCTAAACACTGCTCATCTTTTACTCTACGGGCAAAGATATTAATCGATCGGTCGTATTCATCTCAACACTGCTCATCTTTGCACTACGGGCCAAAGATATTCATCAAGAAATCATTCATCTTTGCCTTCTACTGGGCCAAAGATATTCAAGAATATCATCATTTAGGATCGAGGATGATGAAAAATATTTTAAAGGAAACGAATCCAATTGAAACAAAAGAACAAATATTAAGGATTAAAGATTCGTGAATAGTCTCAGATATCGTGAATAGTGCCGTATAAGTGAATAGTAACTCCGACACCAAAAGATAGAAATTTCCCAAAAAACATCATCACGCTTCGTGAATAGTACTCGTGAATAGTAACTCGTGAATTGTAACTCATGAATAGTAACTCATGAATAGTAACTCCGACATGAAAAAGTTCTAAATTTGATAAAAATTTCCAACCAATATTTCGGCATAATGATATTGAAGAAATAATATCATTTTCGAATAAAATAACATCCCTTACCTCGAAAAACAATTATTTAGTTGAAACAGGATATAAAGCTATGACTTGAACTTGCCGTATAGCAATACTCAAAGTATACTCAAAATACTCACAAGAATACGCTCAATAATATAGAGAGAAAACTTGAGTTTACGGTGTGATTTTCAATTCTAACCCAAGCACCCTATTTATAGGAAAATGCTTTAGAACACCAAAGTAGAAAATTTAATAAATTAATATTATAATTTTTCCACAACTTCATACGCACACTAACAATCTGAATTCAGCCTCCTAATCACATGTTAAATGAGTTTCAAAAATGAAAAAAACATTTTTGTAATTAAAAATATTTTAAACTTCTAAAAATCAATTATTTCGGAACTTCAGAACTTCAATAATTCATAATAAATAGCCCTTTTATCAGAAAATTCGAATCTTGCGAATCTTTATACGAAATTCAATTCTCTACAACTTTGCATAAGAAAGTTTTTCCAAATTCCAAATAGAAATTGGCCAAAATCCATAAACGAAGGCGATTTTACAAAGCTATAATCAAATTTCGATCAAGAAATGGGGTCCACCGACACACAAAAACATGTGTTAAACATTTAATGCCACAAAATACTCTTCATCCTCATATACTCATATATCCCACATTCATTATAAAAATATCACCAGTTAATATATTATTAAAATAATATATTTAAATGAATTATTTTATCGAAAAAGATAAAATATTTATTTTCAACAATTGTCACATTAAAATTTTCTCCATCTATATCCACATAAAATCAATATTTTCCTCATCATAAAAATCAATAATTAATTATTCACAAATAATATTACAGAGAATCACAAATCTTTGTGACGTGTAGTTCCTGAAAAGAGGGGCTTTTCAATAAAGATTTCTCTCTTCTTGGCAATGCAATTAGGTGACCAAACCTCTCCTTAGAGCGAACTTTCTAGACATTGCCAATAATGTTTTCTAATAATATTATTCGATAACATGAATTATTGCTTCGATAATGAAAAATACTGTGTAATGACAATTATTAAAACAACAACAATATAAAATATCAACGCAATAATTATTAAATCAATAAAATAAAATACCGAACAGTAATTAATGTAACCATTATTGAGTAGTGCCTTCTTACGTAAGAATCAATAATTGGTGAAATACCGTGTGCTACTGTTCAACAACGCGTATTAGTGTGTTTTAACCACCGGGTATTCTAACAAGATAATCTGTAATAACTACTCTGCCAATTATTTATAAACAACTTATATTTGTCGTTTTCTTTATCCAATCGCTTTTCGTTATGGGGCCCATAAAAGACTGCGCCGTCGTACGAATATTCCCCGACAATAATGAATATTTTATAACCACTTGCTTATTCAAAATATTTGCGTATTTTACCCATAACTATCCACATTAATCAAATCAACCTTTACTATTTCAAAATAATAAATAGAGGAAAATAAATTTCATTTATTAATAATTTGGGGTCTTACAACCTCCCCTCCTTATGAAATTTCGTCCTCGAAATTGACGTACGTACCTGGTGTTTCGAAAAGATGAGAATACCTCGCTTTCATTTCCGTTTCCAACTCCCAAGTCATTTTCTCAATAGTATGGTTTCTCCACAAAACTTTAACTTGTGGTATAACCTCGGTACATAGGACATGTTCTTTCCTATCCAAGATCTTGACAAGTACCTCCTCGTACGTTAAGTCATCGTCTATCTCGTCCGGTTCTAACTCAATGACGTGGTTCGGGTCGTCCACATATTTACGTAACATCGATACGTGAAAAATGTTATGAACACGCGTCATACTTGGCGGTAAAACGAGTCTATAGGCCACAGTTTCTATTCGATCGAGAATTTCAAATGGATTAATAAATCGAAGGTTTGAGCTTTCCTCACCTCACCGATTCTCGCTTTTGAAATAACAACTTCTTGCATCTTCTTCTTCATATTCATCAACTCCAGGTCTGTAGCTTGATAAGCTTTAACTTTATCGATTAAAGTCGATTATACTCGTATATCATCACGTGGGTACCTAGAGTTTTCATCTTCATCTCTATTATTTGTAAATTATACGAAATTAGTCTTTGACAATATCATACTCGTACTTGTATACGATCTTCTACTCAACACGTCGCCTACCACGTTAAGCTTTTCCGGGATGGCATGGTCGAAACATGTCTTTGAAATGAGTCTCCTCTTGAGTTCTTGAAGCTCTTCCCACATTCCTTCCTCCATTCAATTTTGTATCTCTACGAGTCATTTCGTTAATGGAATAGCGATTCGAGAATATCCTTCAACGAATCTCCGATAATAACCAACTAAGCCTAAAAGCTACGTATTTCGATTCTCGACTTAGGTTGTTCTCAACTGTGACTCATATCCCAACCTTGGATAGCACGTTACAATGACACCTATCAGTTTACTATCGCACGAATATGGTGTCCCCTACGGAGAGTCTGGCTTCGGTGCATTCCACAAAGAAGTCATCAGATAAAGGCTCGAATACCAACTTCTATAGTTGGGTTTTTAACTCCTGAAGTTCAATAGGAGCCATTCGATATGAGATTTTAGAAATGAGTTTTGTACCGGGTTCAAAGTCGATACAGAATTTAATATCAGTCTTTGGGAGTAAACCAAGAAATTCTTCAGGAAATACGTCAGGAAAAATCAATAACAACAAGAATATTATTTAAATCTGACGTGTTTTTATTCAAATCCATAACATGGACTAAGAAAACTTGACATCCATAATAAACGAATGACTTAATGGCTTGATATGAAAATGTTTGACTACAATGGTTTGATTGCTTGAATTCGAATAACAGGTTGCTTAGGAGTATGAAAACTAACAACCTTACAAAAGCAATCAATTTTGGCATGATGAGTAGTTAACCTTAAAATCACATCAAAAGCAAATATCTTTAAAGAAATAAGGTCAACAGATAATGTGATAGTGCCAACCTGAATCAAGCAAGATTTCTAAACAGTGGATGAAATGAAAGTTTCTCCTAATAGAGTCTCCACAGATAGGTCAAAGTCTAATTTCTCCGTAGTCAAGTTCAAACGTTGAACGCAAGCAAGAGAGATAAAAGAATGGGTAGAACCCAGATCTAGTAAGGTATAAACTTCGCAAGAATTTATAATTAACTAACCCGCTAACTTCGTTCGGGTTAAATCGCATTTTTTGACCGGTCACGACAAACGCTCTTCCAGAATCGTTGACTTTGACTTTTCTCGGGACATCCTTTTAAGTCACCATTCCCACCGGATCGGTTTCGATCTGCATAATCTCGGCGATATGTCCTTCTTTTCCACAATTATAGCATACCTTAAACTGTTGGCAAGGTTTTGGTGATATGTCCTCTTTCCGCATTTATAACATACGACCCAGGTGGTCTTTCTCCTCCCTTGGAACCAGCTTGCTCTTCAAGGCCGACGTCTTCACTTGGTCGTTGTTGAATCTCCTCTTTTAAAATCTCCTCCCAGACTAAGCTTTTCTATTTTCATGGCCACGATTACCACCGGAGTGGTTACCGCCTTTGTCCGTATTCTTCTTTCTCCATTGGTTATCGTTATTACGATGATCGCTATCTCCGAAAGTAGTATGCACACAAACCAATCATGTTTGATGATAAAGCGTATACTTTGTAACAATCTTATTCATTTATTAATAAAAAGTATTAATTTATTAAAGGCTTTTAATTATCTACATGATCTTTGTTTTATAATATGTGATAAACCCATAGTTTTAAGCAATGCTTTTAGAATAATGATGATGATCATTTTAATGAGATCTAAATTCTTTGAAAGCTTAAAACTAAAATAGTTCCCAATCGTTGGATTACTAAATTGGGGATTAGTGAATCCGGATAGATTGGTACATCGTTAACTTGCTCATTGGATGAGGATGATTGATCTCATGATCATTTGTGTGGAGACACTAAAGCAAGTATCTGGTGCTTATTAGAGAATAAGTTCATTTGAGCGTGGCTCGCTAAGGAATACCTAATGGAGTTTTATTAGTGCATCAATAGGAATTCTCAGTAGTGATAGTAAGTACTAGTGATCCTTGGACTTGAGATCATCATAGTATCTTGTGTATGATGAGTTATACTTTGACTTATTCCTTAAGACCCTTAGGGTATATCAAAGGGTATACTTGGGTATAATAAGTTGTACATGGAGATAATGTATGATCAATAAAGAATCTACCACTTCTAATAAAAGAAGATAAATGTCCTATGTGATTCGATAAATGACAACCCAAAGAGTCTTTGGCCAAAGGCGAAATGAAATTAGAAAGGAGTTTCTAATTTGCATTATTTGAGTTGTGCATTTAAGAGTCGAAATACATATAATTAAATAAAATAAGACTTGTGAGAATTCCATGTCTTATATTTAATTGGGACATTGTATGGTGGAAGGATTGAATTGTCTTGGTAACTATTTACTCAAAGGTTCTTTTATGATTAATGTTGAAATCTATATTATCCGGAAAGTCGTTGATCGCTTGGGGAGACTTATCCCTATTGTAGAATAAATATTATTTATTTAAATAAATTAATTATTTAATTTATTTATTTAAATAAGATTAGAATTATTCTAATTGATTTATTCACAACCTATTTAATATGGAGAACCTAAAGGGTCACACCATAAAAGGAAGAATAATTATTTAAGAAGTTAATGGCATAATCGTAATAATATGTTATGTATATTTAATTTAATCTATGGTGATAGAATAAATTAAATAGCTTAATATTTATTATTTAATATTTTAGAAATATTAAATATAAATTAATAAGAGGAGTCTTATTAATATTATTACAATTATTATTATTTTAATTTCTAAAAGAGTTTAGGAATTAATTTAATATAAGTACTCTCATTTATTCCTAATTGGATTAGGAAGAAAAATTAGTTAAAGGAGTTTAATTAATTATCCCTAATAAGATGAGGGAGCTTAATTAATTAAAAGAATTTAATTAATTAAATAAAACCCAATTCCTTAATTGTTAAGGTGGGTGGCCCACATCTATAAATAAGAGGAGTCTTATTATGGGTGTTGGGGGTTAGTTGACTTTTACAACTACGTAATATTTCCAATAGTTGGGAGAGTACGCCTTTTCTATAGAGATAGGAAAAACTAGGGTTTGAGCCAATACCCCTTCTTCTTGAATTCTTTATTTTTCCTTGGTGGATCACCTCTAGAGGGCCAAACGATATGGGTGGCTAACGTTGATCAAAGGAAGGAACCAAACCCGGTGGATTCAAGTTGAACGCGAAAGGGATTTGGAGGTGAACTTGTACGAGGAAGCTCGATCTTGAGGTATGATTTTATTCTTTATCTTTTGTTTAATTAATAATTATGCATAAAGGGTGATCCGGGTATATGGTTTGTAAATTTTTAAACTCGATTTTACACGCTTACCTTAATTTGTGCAATTTGATTGCGCACATGAATATTACAAACCTAACAATGGCATCGAGCCAAACCTTTATGCAAATTATTAATTGTTTTAATTTGATATGTATATTGATATGTGTTTAGAACAATTTAATTGGGCATAATTTTATTGTATAAAATTTAAATAAAAAAAATTATTTCAGATCCTGCACATTTAAAAAAAAAAAAAAAAAAAAAAGATCAACCTCTTTAAAATAAGCGATTACATGGATTGGGTATTTATTATATATATATATATATATATATATATATATATATATATATATATATATTGCTCAGTCCCACACGTACACGTACCAAAGTAATCAGAACATGAAATATATGGAGTATATATATATATATATATATAATAATAATAACTGATACAAGAGTGGCGTCTTTGAAATATATGGAGTATATATATATATATATATATATATATATATATATATATATATATATATATATGAAATCTGCGTATGTCCTGTTGCCTTTTCTACAGGATTCGGCAGGAGTTATTTTTTTTTTTGAGATTCTAACCGCACGGAAAATAATAATAAAAAAAAAATCAATCCGGTCATGAAGGCAATCATGAACTTAGAGGCTAATAATCACGGATATATTATATATATATTCTTAATTATTATATAATTAAAATAAAAAGTTTATTTTAATTTTAAAATAAAAGGTTTATTTTAATATTAAAATATAAAGTTTTATTTTAATTTTAATAATTTTATAATTAAAATAAAAAGGTTTATTTTAATCTTAAAATAAAAGGTTTATTTTAATATTAAAATAAAAGATTTATTTTAATTTTAAAATTAAATTTCATGCTAACTAATTAAAGTTGGAATTAGATTCCATGATAACTAATTGGAGTTAAAATTGTATTCCATCTTTCCTTAAATAAAGGAGTTTATTTAGATATGAAATTAGATTTCATATTATTCAAAATAAAAGAGTTTATTTGTGAATAGGAAAAGAAAATCCGTGTTTCCTTAAATAAAGAAGTTTATTTAAATATGAAATAAGATTTCATATTATTCAAAATAAAGGAGTTTATTTGTGAATAGGAAAAAGAATCAGTCTTTCCTTAAGTAAAGGAGTTTATTTAAATATGAAATAAGATTTCATATTATTCAAAATAAAGGAGTTTATTTGTGAATAGAAAAAGAATCAGGTCTTTTGTGGCGCCCCCCAAAATAGGTATACACAACACCCATTCTCGAGTCGCCAAATACATGGTACAAAAAAAGCAAACTACAACTTCAATAATAATACAAATATCGTGTGAAATACGACAATATATCTTGTGAGTTTAAATATAATATTGTCTTCTAGACAATATCCACACTGAAATAAATCCCCATCATAATTATTGATTCATTATTTTACAAAAATGGTGAGGACTACTAAACAACTCTCTCTAGAACCTTCATTCCATACCCCAGGCTAGTACTCGCTACATTCTCGCCTCCCGAGAAGAAAAAAATGGAACAACAAGGAAAAGGGTGAGCTCAACTAGCCCGAAGAAAGAATATTATGACTAAGATAATATACAACAAATTATCGTTAGTCTTCAACAGGAAAAATCGATAGAATACAATAGACAACAAGTTTGAGATCAATATTAGCATGAAATAATAATTCATAGAAGAGTTACATAGAGAATGAAATCTACTATAATCTATGAATTTAACGATCCATCATCAATATTTTATCCTGTAACATCAATCAATATACATCTGGAATCAAATATTCATCTTTGCACTACTGAGCCAAAGATATTCATCGATTAGTTATGTTCATTTAAACACTGTTCATCTTTTTCACTCTGTGCCAAAGATATTAATCAATCGGTCGTGTTCATCTCAACACTGTTCATCTTTGCACTACAGAGCCCAAGATATTCTTCAGAAATCATTCATCTTTGCTACTACGGCCCAAGATATTCAATAATATCATCATTTAAGGCGAGGATGATGAAAAATATTTTTAAAGAAACGAATCCGATGAAACAAAATGACAAGGATTAAGGATTAAGGATTAGTACTTGGTTTTATCCACGCCCAAAATACCTCAAAATAATCATAGTGGTGTAAAATTCAAGAATGATCAAAACATGGATACAATCGAGTTAGTATCCGAGAATAGATGTTTTAGACGAAAAGAAGAAATTTAATTTTTAAATTGAATAGTACCAGTATCGTGAATAGTCTTGATATCGTGAATAGTAACTCCAAACACCAAAAGATAGAAATTCTACAAAAACATCTTCACGTTTTCATGAATAGTACTACTGAATAGTAACTCGTGAATAAGAACTCATAAATAGTAACTCGTGAATAGTAACTCATGAATAGTAACCCATGAATAGTAACCCCAGAGCATGAAAAAGTTCCAAATTTGATAAAAACTTCAGATCAACATTTCGAAATAATGATATTGAAGAAATAATATCATTACAAAAAAAAATATCCCTTACCTCGAAAGATCGATTCTTACAAATTTGAAACAGGATATAGGCTATGACTTGGACTTGCACCAGTATAGCAATACTCAAAGTATACTCAAAATACTCACAAGAATACGCTTCGATAATATAGAGAGAAAACTTGATTTAAATTGTGATTTTCAATTCTAACCTAAGCACCCTATTTATAAGAAATTGCTTAGAACACCAAAAAGCGAGAAAATTTAATATAATATTAATATAATTATACAAATTTTCCTTAGCCCACCTTTTGGTCAAAACACCAGCCACACATTTAATGATGTCCAAAAAAATACAAAAACGTTTTTCTTAACAAAAATAATTTAAACTCCCAAAAATCAATTATTTGAAGCTTGAACTTCAATAATTCATAATAAATAGCCCTTTCATCAGAAAATTCGAATCTCATTGAGTTTTTATAGGAAATTCAATTCTCTACAACTTTGCAGAAGAAAGTTTTTCCAAATTCCAAACAAAAATCGACCGAAATCCACAAACGGCGATTTCTGAAATATAATCAAATTTCGGTCAATAATTGTGTCCACCAACACACAAAACATGTGTTAAACATTTAATGCCACAAAAATACTCTTCCTCCTCATATACTCATATATCCCACATTCATTGTAAAAATATCACCGTTAATATATTATTAAAATAATATATTTAAATGAATTATTTTATCAGAAAAAGATAAAATATTAATTTTCAACAATTGTCATTTTAAAAATTTTCTCCATCTATATCCACATAAAATCAATATTTTTCTCATCATATAAATCAATAATTAATTATTCACAAATAATATTACAGAATCACAATATTGACAACCAGGCAGTTCCCAGGAAAGAGGGGGCTTTCCAATAAGAATTTCTTCTTCTTGGGCCTTGATTAGATGACCAAACCTCTCCTTGAAATGAGAACTTTCTAGACATTGCCAATAATGTTATCTAATAATATTATTCAGATAATATGAATTATTGCTTCGATAATAAAAATCTTGTGTGTAATGACAATTATTGAAACAACAGCAATATAAAATATCAACGCAGCAATTATTAACTCAATAAAATCTTTGAGCGGTAATTCATTGTAACCATTATTGAGTAGTGCCTTCTTACGTAAGAATCAATAATTGGTGCAATACCGTGTGCTATTGTTCAACAACGCGTATTAGTGTGTTTTAACCACCGGGTATTCCAACAGTATTAACGGTAACAACTACGCCGTTATTTAAAAACAACTTATATTTGTCGTTTTCTTCATCCAATCACTTTCCGTTATGGGGCCCACACATGGTCAAGCCCATCGCATTTAATATTCCCGAAACAGCGATGACGAATATTTTATAACCACTTGCTTATTTTGAAATATTTGCGTATTTAACCCTTAACTATCCACATTAATCAAATCAACCCTTACTATTTCAAAATAATAAATAAAGGAAATTCCTTTTTATTTAAAAATTTGGGGTCTTACAACCTCCCCTCCTTATGAAATTTAAGTCCTCGAAATTGACGTCACGTACTGGTGTGTTTGAAAAGGTGAGGATACCTCGCTTTCATTTCGTTTCCAACTCCCAGGTCATTTCCTCTATAAGCATGATTCTTCCACAAAACTTTAACTTGTGGTATAACCTTTCTTAGCGTGGGACATGCTCCTTCCTATCCAAAATCTTGACAGTACCTCCTCATACGTTAAGTCTTGGCTATCTCGTCCGGTTCTAACTCTATAACGTGGTTCGGGTCTTTCACATATTTAAAGTGCGATATGTGAAACACATTATGAACACGAGATATACTTGGAGGTAACACAAGTCTATATAGCTACATTTCCTACTCGGTCGAGAATTTGAAATGGACCAATAAATCATGGATTGAGCTTTCCTCTCTTCCCAAATCTTGTAACTCCTTCCATGGAGCAACTCATGACAATCATGATCCCCTACATTAAATTCCACGTCCTTTCGATGAAGATCCGCATAACTCTTTTGTCGATCTTGTCTTGGTTTGTATCGTTGTCGAATCATTAGTCATACGTCTTAACTTTCGGGTCCCAACAATGTTGCTTCACCCACCTCATCCCAACATATTGGAGAACGACATTTTTGTCCATATAATGCTTGAATGGAACCATGCCTATATTTGTTTAATAACTATTGTTTGTATGAGAATTCCACCATGGCAAGTACTTATCCCAACTTCCTTTGAAATCTAGGACACGAGTTTTAATATATCTTCAAGAGTTTGAGTAGTCCTTTACGATTGCCCATCCGTTTGAGGATGGTATGCCAAAGCCAATCGTAAATTCGTGCCCATAGCTTTCTAACCCAAAATCATGAAGTGAATCTTGGGTCACGATCTAAAACTATGGATCTTGGCATGCCATGCAATCTCATAATCGCATTTACGTACATACGAGAAAAGGCGTTCAAGGAATAAGTCTCTCGTGTCGGTAAGAAATGAAGCGGACTTGGTTAATCTATCAACAATAACCCAAATAGCATTGATGCCTTGAAAACCGCAGAAGACCCGTAATGTGAAATCCATAGTAATGTGTTCCCACTTCCATTCCTAATCTCAAGTGGTTGCAGCGGACCCTTAGGTACAAGATGCTCGCCTTTACGTTAGCAAAGTTAAACACATCGAGATAAACTTTGCAATCTCTCTCTTCATATTGTTCCACCAAAATGTATGTCGAAGATCACGATACATTTTAGTACTTCGAGGATGGATTACAAATGGCGTATTGTGTGCCTCCATCATAATCTTGTACTTCAAATCAGTCGTTAGGAACACAAAGTCTAGAGTGGACTCAAGTATTCCTTCTTCATCAATTCTTGCTTAGGAATAGCTCCTTCTTGTACTTTCTTCTTCATCGCATCAACTCAAAGATTCGGTGGCTTGAGCAACCTTAACTTTTTCTATTAAAGTTGGCTCTATGTGTATACTTGACATCATCGCACTTTTCGTTCCGCGATATGATCTTCTACTCAACGCGTCGGCCACGTTCGCTTTTCGAGGATGGCATGATCGAACATGTCTTTGAAATGAGTCTCCTCTTGAGTTCTTGAAGCTCTTCCCACATTCCTTGCCCCCATTCGAATTTTGTATCTCTACGAGTCACCGTGTTAATGGAATAGCGATTCGAGAATATCCTTCAACGAATCTCCGAGATAATAACCAACTAAGCCTAGGAAGCTACGTCTTTAGATAATCGACTTAGGTTGCTCTCAAGCTGTGACTCATATCCCAATCTTGGATAGCACGTCACAATGACACCTATCGATTTACTTATCGCATCGAATATGGCGTCCCTACGAGAGTAAAGCTTAGGTGAATTCCACAAAGGAAGTCACAAGATAAAGGCTCGGTACCAAATTCTATAGTTGAATTTTTAACTCCACGAAGTTCAATAGGAGCCATTCGATATGATATTTTAGAAATGAGTTTTGTATCTGGGTTCAAAGTCGATACAAAATTTAATATCGAACTTTTGGGAGTAAGCCAAAAATTCTTGAAATACGTCGGGAAAAATCAATAACAACAGAATATTATTCAAATCGGCGTGTCTTTATTCAAATCCATAACATGGACTAAGGAAATTTGACATCCGTAATAAGCGAATGACTTCATGGCTTGATATGAAAATGTTTGACTACAATGGTTTGATTGCTTGAATTGAATAACAGGTTGCTTAGGAATATGAAAACTAACAACCTTACGAAAATAATCAATTTCGGCGTGATGAGTAGTTAACCTTAAAATCACATCAAAACAAATATCTCTATAGAAATAAGGTTAACGGTAATGTGATAGTGCCAACTTGAATCAAGCAAGATTTTTAAACAACGGATGTAATGAAAGTTTCTCTAATGGAGTCTCCACAGATAGGTCAAAGTTTAATTTCTCCGTAGTCAAGTTCAAACGTTGGCGCAAGTAAGAGAGATAAAAGAATGGGTAGAACCAATATCTAGTAAGGTATATACTTAGAAGAATTTATAATTAACTAACCCGTGTTAACCGTTCGGGTTCCTCGCATTTTGACCGATCCACAACAAACGCTCTTCCGGAATCGTTGACTTTGACTTTTACTCGACAGATCTTTTGAGTCACCGTCCCCATTGAACTAGGTTTCGCTTCGTCTGATCTCGGCGATATGTCCTTCCTTTCCACAATTATAGCATACCTTGAGCTGTTGTGGGGCGGTTTGAATTTGATATGTCCCTCTTTTCGCATTTGTAGCATATGATGGGTGGTTGTTCTCCTCCCTTAAAACTAGTTGCTACTCTTGCCGACGCGTCTTCACATGGTGCTTGTTGAATCTCCTCTTTTAAAATCTCCTCCCGACTAAACTTCTTTCTTTTTCATGGCCACGATTACCACCAGAGTGGTTCTGCGCCTTTGTCTCAGTATTCTTCTTTCTCCGTGGGTTATCGTTATTACGATGATGCTTCTATCTTGATGATGATCCTGGTTATGGTCCCTCGGTTGAGCGTACTTTCGTTATCTCGCTCTAACAACCGAGCCTGTTGACAACATCCGAATAGAGAAAATTTTATGAGAAATGAGATCTTGGCGTATGTCGGGTTTCAAACCTCTCGAAACATCCGTCATCGTTCCTCATTCTCCACCAAATGAGGTGCAAACTGGATAACTCATGAACTTACTTCGCCTCGTCTTTGGGACACCGTCCATGTTATTCGCTCTAGTCTAATAAACTCCACTTCCTTCATATAGCGAATACTTTCGTGGAAGTACTTGTCATTGAACTGCTTTCTAAACGTCTCCGTGGACATCTTTGAGTGCGGTTTGGATGGAGTACGCTTCCTGATTCCCACCATGTCTGCCTCGCCACGGAACATAAAGGTGGCGAATGGAACTTCTGTTCCTCGTGCATCCCAAGACATCGAATATCTTGGTAATTTGTTTGACCCACGTCTCGCCTTTAATCGGATCCGGCTTTCCCCGAATTACGGTGGTCCCAACTCTTTGAAGCGCTTGACCGTGACCACCCGTGAATTGCTATCATTTCCTCACATATTTTGAACACGAGTCTCCTCGTGCGATTTTGCATGAATGCAAAAAAAAGCTTCTAAACATCCCTCGTTCATCATCTCGCTTCGGTGGTGTTGTTCACGGGAGGAACATTGCCACTGACTGTTACGCGTTCTCCTCGTTGGTGAGTACAGGCATCTCCACGGTCTCATTTACTCCACATTAATATTCTCGATCGACATTCTCAAATCTTGTCATAAAATAAGGGTTAATTAAGGAAATCAATATATCACATAATATCCCTATATCTTGACCAACTAACAAATAAGCTTAGGTAGGACACACTAGCGAAGGATTTACTCGTCTCTCCTCCTAGTTCTATTCCACGATCTCCGCCAGAGATCATATCCTAAGCTCGATACCAACCGCGTGGCGCCCCCAAAATAGGTATACACAACACCCATTCTGAGTGCCAAATACATGGTACAAAAAAGCAAACTACAACTTCAATAATACAAATGTCGTGTGAAATACGACAATATATATCTGTGAGTTTAAATATAATATTGTCTTCTAGACAATATCCACATGCAAATAAATCCCCATCATAATTATTGATTCATTATTATACAAAAATGGTGAGGACTACTAAACAACTCTCTCTAGAACCTTCATTCCATACCCCCAGACTAGTACTGCTACATTCTCGCCTCCGAGAAGAAAAATGGAACAACAAGGAAAAGGGTGAGCTCAACTAGCCCGAAGAAAGAATATTATGACTAAGATAATATACAACAAATTATTGTTAGTCTTGAACGGGGAAAAATCGATAGAATCTGATAGTGAACAAGTTTCGGATCAATATTCGCAATGAAATAATAATTCATAGAAGAGTTACATAGAGAATGAAATCTACTATAATCTATGAATTTAACGGTCCATCATCAATATTTTATCCTCAGTAACATCAATCAATATACATCCTGGAATCAAATATTCATCTTTGCACTACTGAAGCAAAGATATTCATCGATTAGTTATGTTCATTTAAACACACTGTTCATCTTTGCACTCTGAGCCCAAAGATATTAATCAATCGATCATGTTCATCTCAACACTGCTCATCTTTTTGCACTACTGGCCAAATATATTCTTCAAAAATCATTCATCTTTTGCACTACAAAGCCAAAGATATTCAATAATATCATCATTTAAGGCGAGGATGATGAAAAATATTTTTAAAGAAACGAATCCATTGAAACAAAATGACAAGGATTAAGGATTAAGGATTCGTACTTGGTTTTATCCACGCCCAAAATACCTCAAAATAATCATAGTGGTGTAAAATTCAAGAATGATCAAAACATGGATACAATCGAGTTAGTATCCGAATAGATATTTTAGACGAAAAGAAGAAATTTTATTTTTCTATGAATAATGCATATCGTGAATAGTCTTGCCGTATCGTGAATAGTAACTCAGACACCAAAAGATACAAATTCCACAAAAATCATCTTCACGTTTCATGAATAGTACTCGTGAATAGTAACTCATGAATAGTAACTCATAAATAGTAACTAAATGAATAGTAACTCATGAATAGTAACCCATGAATAGTAACCCCGACATGAAAAAGTTCCAAATTTGATAAAAACTTCAGATCAACATTTCAAAGATAATGATATTGAAGAAATAATATCATTCTGAAAAAAAAATAATATCCCTTACCTCGAAAGATCGGTCTTCTAAATTGAAACAGGATATAAAGCTATGACTTGGACTTGCACCGTATAGCAATACTCAAAGTATACTCAAAATACTCACAAGAATACGCTCGATAATATAGAGAGAGAAAACTTCAGTTTCTGGTGTGATTTTCAATTCTAACCTAAGCACCCTATTTATAGGAAATTGCTTAGAACACCAAAGCAGAAAATTTAATATAATATTAATATAATTATACAAATTTTCCTTAGCCCACCTTTTGGTCAAAACACCAGCCACACAACTTAATGATGTCCAAAAAATACAAAAACGTTTTTCTTAACAAAAATAATTTAAACTCCCAAAAATCAATTATTTGAAGCTTGAACTTCAATAATTCATAATAAATAGCCCTTTCATCAGAAAATTCGAATCTCGCGAGTTTTTATAGGAAATTCAATTCTCTACAACTTTGCAGAAGAAAGTTTTTCCAAATTCCAAACAAAAATCGACCGAAATCCACAAACGGCAATTTTTACAAAGTATAATCAAATTTCTATTAATAATTGTGTCCACCAACACAAAAAACATGTGTTAAACATTTAATGCCACAAAAATACTCTTCCTCCTCATATACTCATATATCCCACATTCATTGTAAAATATCACCATTAATATATTATTAAAATAATATATTTAAATGAATTATTTTATCGAGAAAAGATAAAATATTAATTTTCAACAATTGTCATTTTAAAATTTTCTCCATCTATATCCACATAAAATCAATATTTTTCTCATCATATAAATCAATAATTAATTATTCACAAATAATATTACGAGAATCACAATATTGACAACCAGTGCGGTTCCCGGAAGAGGGCTTTCCAATAAGAATTTCTTCTTCTTGGCGCATTAGATGACCAAACCTCTCCTTAGATGTAACTTTCTAGACATTGCCAATAATGTTATCTAATAATATTATTCAGATAATATGAATTATTGCTTCGATAATAAAAATACTTGTAATGACAATTATTGAAACAACGACAATATAAAATATCAACGCAAAGTGATTATTAACTCGATAAAATATCTTTGAGCATTAATTCACGTAACCATTATTGAGTAGTGCCTTCTTACGTAAGAATCAATAATTGGTGCAATACTGGGTATCTTCTTGTTCAACAACGCGTATTAGTGTGTTTTTAACCACCGGGTATTCCAACAAAGATAATACTGGTAATAACTTCGCCGTTATTTAAAAACAACTTATATTTGTCGTTTTCTTCATCCAATCACTTTCCGTTATGGGGCTCCACATGGTCGCGCCATCGCATTTAATATTCTCAACGATTTAATATTCCACGACTAAACGAATATTCCCAAACAATAATGAATATTTTATAACCACTTGCTTATTTTGAAATATTTGCGTATTTAACCCTTAACTATCCACATTAATCAAATCAACCCTTACTATTTCAAAATAATAAATAAAGGAAATTTCTTTTTTATTTAAAAATTTGAGGTCTTACACTTTCCTTAAGTAAAGGAGTTTATTTAAATATGAAATAAGATTTCATATTATTCAAAATAAAGGAGTTTATTTATGAATAGAAAAAAAATCGATCTTTTCCTTAAATAAAGGAGTTTATTTAAATATGAAATAAGATTTCATATTATTCAAAATAAAGGAGTTTATTTGTGAATAGGAAAGATAATCCGTGTTTCCTTTAATAATTTTTTTTTTTTTACATGGAATTGGATTCCATAATTAATTAAAATAAAGGAGTTTATTTTGATTAACGATTTTGATTAAAATAAAATGTTTTATTTTATTCAAAATTGGATAAATTAAAATAAAATAGTTTTATTTTGATTTAAATTTGGATTAAAATAAAGGAGTTTATTTTGATTCAAAATTAGATTTTATACTAACTAAATTTGCCCATTAAATGATATCAATATATATATATTAAATGTTTATTATTCATAAGATGAATGTTATTTATTAATGCATATGGTGATGTGTATGATAATAAATGGGATTGATTATGGACTATTGACCAATATGATTGGATTTTATTTTAGTTGGATGCAAGAATGTATGAGTTTTATTAAATGGGGTTACACAGACCTCGTCTTCTCTAATTTTTCTTAATGTAAATTCTATCTCCTCCTATGTACTTCCCTCGATCTGGATCGAGGTTTCTATTTATTTTAAATAGTTTTGTAATAGGAATAGTTAGAATTAATTTTGAAGAATTAGAGATCAAGGAGCAAGGAGTGCTTGAAGACCCGTTTGTAATGGAGCCCCAGTTTAAATATAATAGTTATATTTAAATATTATTTCTTGCACCCCCAGGGTTTGACCTTTTGGTTCACTTGGTGGCTCTAGTGAACCAAACTAGAATAAAGTCCATAATCAATCCGGGTAGAATATAGTATTCTATATGTGCATGCTTATACTATATATATTATATATTATGCAAACATGCTTCGCATGTTCATTAATATAACGCGTATTTTATATATATATGTAAATGCTTGCCTAAACAAGATGAGACAAATTAATAACAAACCCTCAAATTTTTATATTAAGTCCTAAGCGTTCAAAGATATTTGGAATATTGAGCGTCACCTTCAGCATGATAAAATTAATAGAGTATTAAATATTTAATATGAGTTTGTTGTTTCACCACAAAGCAAGTATTAAGTATTTAAGATGTTAATTTATCACATTTGATGCTTATAAAGAAAATTGAACAATATTGTTTTGTTGTGTCACCACAAGGATGATATTTTCTTTTTTTGAATATATGGAGTGCTAGGTCGGACTTAACTTGGATAATTTTGATTCGGATGTGCCACCACTTGATCAAAATAATCTAAGAGGCAAAATAAAAGGAGTTGCATAGTTGATGTAATTGACAAAAGTTGTCTACCTATTTATTTATATATAGTTTGTTGTGTCACCACAAGGCTATATACATTTGAAATGGGATCCTTATTCTCACTAGCAAATCTTTAATTAGATTTTCTTAGAACTATATAAGTGAGGTAATATAGTTTGAAGAAAATAGTGGGAGATACCAATTTAAAATAAGACCTAATTTATTTTGGTAATTAATAAAAGAATGTATGTTAAAATGTTGTTAATTACATATTCGTTTACGAAATTTTACAATGTCTAAAATTACTATCAACTGAAGCATATTAGATGCTAAATTAACCTAATAGAATTAAACGGAGTGGTTAAGGAATTTGAGAATAGTTCTCATAGCTGAAAAGTTATCTTATGTCCTTAATACGCCTATCCCTGCAATGGTTGCAGACAATGCCTCTTAGGAAGAGATTGCTACTTTTAGAAAGTGGCAAGATGATGCATAGTTGGCTCAATGCATCATGCTCGCATCCATGAGTAACGAGCTTCAGTGTCAGTATAAAACTATGGATGCTCCTACTATATTCCTGCACATCAAGTAATTGATGGTGAGGAAAGTAGGACTGATATATATCAGATATCTAAGGAGCTCTTCCGATCTAGAATGGCCAATGACACTATAGTACAGACAAAAAGTTCTTAACATAATTAATTTGATTGATCAATTAGGACAATGGGTTTTGTCATGGATGGAGAGTTGAGCCAAGATTTGATCTTGCACTCACTCCCGGACTCTTTTCACAATTGTTGTGAATTTTTCATATGAACAAGCTAGATATCAGCTTTGCTGATTTGCTTAACATGTTGAAAAATGTTGAGAGTCACTTTCAACCAAGAAAGACCATGTCTTCTTGGTAGGGGCCAAAGGATCTTCCGAAAAGAAGAACGATTTAAAGAAGGTAAATGAGAAGGCGTAAAAAAAGGATAATAAGAACAAAAGCGATACGGATAGCAAAGGAGCTTGCTTCCACCGCAATAAGCTTCGGACAATTTGGAAAGAAAGCTGAGAAGTATCTTGCGCAGAGGCTAACAAAAGAAGCTTAGTGAAGTTTTGGTTATAAATACAATTTTGTTCATGGTTGAAATAAATTTTTCTTTAAGTCGATGTTCTACTTGGGTATTGGATACTGACTTTGGTTATCATAAATATAGATTTATGAAGGACCAAGCAGAGTAAAAGCTAAACAAATATAAGTAATCCTATGTGTGGAAAATGAAGCAAAGGTTGCTTTGCATTAGCCATAGAAACTTATAGTTTAGCAATGCTACGGCAAATCTATTAAGTCGATAAGTTGTTATTGTATTCCAGTTCTTGTTAAAAATATTATTTCCATTTTATTGTTGGACAATGAAAACTTTGGTATTATAATTAAGAACAATTGTTGTTCTATTTATAATAATAATGTTTTGTATAGAATGGAATATTACTTAATGGATTTTGTATACTTGACTTACGTGAAAATTATTTTGTAAATTGAACAAACTAGTATAAAAAAAGGAGATGATTATTCAAAGAGTTGAATGTATGTATTTGTTGAAATACAAGTGTGAATTATTTGAAAGGTTCAAAGAATTCAGAAGTGAAACAAATTGGCAAAGTATTAAGATTCTTTGATTAGATCAAGGAATAAATACTTGTGCAATAAGTTTCTAGATCATCTCAAATGGTTTTCTCATAATGGACACATCTTGATACGCAATAATTGATTGATGTATCTGAAAGGTAAAATCGTACACTTGTTGGACATGGTGCGGTCCATAATGATTTTACCGACATTCCAAAGTATCCTTCAGGATCATGTCCTAGAAATGGTCGCATATCTACGAAAAGGTAACCTCAAAATCCATTTTCCCAAGACTCCATAAAAGTTATGGATGGGAGGATTCCTAATCTTAAGTATGTTAAGATAAGGGGTTGTCCAAATTATGTGAAAAGGTTTCAAAGGATAAGCTTGGGACAAAATTTGACATGTCTGATTTGTGGGACATCCTAAAAAAGTAAGTTTAGGGCATGTGTTCTATAATCCTACTTAGCAAAAAGTGTTTATTATGAAACACGCCCTTCTAAGATAAAGGTGTTTATCATTGAAAGGGCTAGTGGGAGGATTATAGATCTTGAAAAGTTCATGATCCACAAAACACTATAAGTTAAATAAGAGGAACACAGTAGATAGACTGTTATTGTACCACAAATAGAATCGTAAATGGAATAGTACCAAAGATACCTAGGGGTATGGATTCATCATGGATGATGATGATGAGGTACACATCATAGAAGATGATGATCCAGAGTTACATTCGATGAGGTAAGACTTCTCAAGTATGTATAAAGGAAAGGGTCGAAAATGGGAGCGTCGTGAAATTTCTAGTATTATATGTTGATATACTACGGATGAGGAATTACATACCAATGCTACAATCAGTAAAGATAAAGTTGTCTAAACATTCCTCCATGAATGGTTTGGGAAGAGTATCTTAATTGGGGATAAAATCTATATAAATAGATTTAAGAGGATGCTCGACTTAACCCAAGGAACGTATATTCATTTGATGCTAAAGTCGTTTAGCATGGAAAACTCCAAGAGATGTCTCATGTTGATGAGCTGTGGAGTGTATCTCTCTTAATAGTCCCCACAGACTCCTGAAAAGAGAGGTCGCATGAGTGACTATCATGTATGTAATGAAATATACGAGACCTGATGTTGATCAGTCATATTTTGGAGAAGTTCACTATGAGTCAGTGAAAAACATCTTAAAGTGCTTAACCGGCACTAAGGATGTGATCATATTCATGGTGGGTCTTAATTAAAACTAGAGGGCTTAACAGACTCAAGTTTTTCGAGATGCACCAAGACGACGAGAAAAATCCACTTTAAGGTAAAGGGTTACCTTGAGCAATGAGGTGCGATTGAATTGAAAGGTTCCAAACAAAGAAAGAGTTCTTGATTTAGTGATAAAGACAAAGTAAATAGCTATAAATGAAGAAGTATGAGTTGATTGTTTGGATTAAAAGTTCATTATAGAACTAGGAATAGTTCCTAAGTCTCATCTTGGATCTAAACATGTGTTGTGGCACTTTCATTTGATTATTAGAATCATTGAAAGATGGGAAATCACTATAGAGATAGTGGACTCTCATGAACAACATTACATATCCATTAATTAAAGCTTATCCAATGGCGGGGATAATCGTCACTTAGAGAAGATTAGTATGAGTTACCATGACGATTGGCTTTAGTGCAAGTGGGAGATTGAAAGTAGTATGCACACAAGCCAATCATGTTTGATGATAAAGCATATACTTTGTAACAATCTTATTCATTTATTAATAAAAAGTATTAATTTATTAAAGGCTTTTAATTATCTACATGATCTTTGTTTTATAATATGTGATAAACCCATAGTTTTATGCAATGCTTTTAGAATAATGATGATGATCATTTTAATGAGATCTAAATTCTTTGAAAGCTTAAAACTAAAATAGTTCCCAATCGTTGGATTACTAAATTGGGGATTAGTGAATCCGGATAGATTGGTACATACGTTGCTTGCTTTCATTGGATGAGGATGATTGATCTCATGATCATTTGTGTGGAGACACTAAAGCAAGTATGTAGGTGCTTATTAGAGAATAAGTTCAATTGAACGTTGGCTCGCTAAGGAATACCTAATGGAGTTTTATTAGTGCATCGATAGGAATTCTGTAGTGATAGTAGTACAAGTGATCCTTGGACTTGAGATCATCATAGTATCTTGTGTATGATGAGTTATACTTTGACTTATTCCTTAAGACCCTTAGGGTATATCAAAGGGTATGCTTGGGTATAATAAGTTGTACATGGAGATAATGTATGATCAATAAAGAATCTACCACTTCTAATAAAAGAGAGAAATGTCCTATGTGATTCGATAAATGACAACCCAAGAGAGTCCTTGGCGAAGCGAAATGAAATTAGAAAGGAGTTTCTAATTTGCATTATTTGAGTTAATGCATTTAAGAGTCGAAATATAATATAATTAAATAAAATAAGACTTGACAAATAATTCCATGTCTTATATTTAATTGGGACATTGTATGGTGGAAGGATTGAATTATACGGTAACTATTTACTCAAAGGTTCTTTTATGATTAATGTTGAAATCTATATTATCCGGAAAGTCGTTGATCGCTGGGAGGCTTATCCTATTGTAGAATAAATATTATTTATTTAAATAAATTAATTGTTTAATTTATTTATTTAAATAAGATTAGAATTGTTCTAATTGATTTATTCACAACCGATTTAATATGGAGAACCTAAAGGGTCACACCATAAAAGGAAGAATAATTATTTAAGAAGTTAATGGCATAATCGTAATAATATGTTATGTATATTTAATTTAATCTATGGTGATAGAATAAATTAAATAGCTTAATATTTATTATTTAATATTTTAGAAATATTAAATATAAATTAATAAGAGGAGTCTTATTAATATTATTACAATTATTATTATTTTAATTTCTAAAAGAGTTTAGGAATTAATTTAATATAAGTACTCTCATTTATTCCTAATTGGATTAGGAAGGAAAATTAGTTAAAGGAGTTTAATTAATTATCCCTAATAAGATTAGGGAGCTTAATTAATTAAAAGAATTTAATTAATTAAATAAAACCCAATTCCTTAATTGTTAAGGTGGGTGGCACACATCTATAAATAAGAGGAGTCTTATTATGGGTGTTGGGGGTTAGTTAACTTTTACAACTACGTAATATTTCCAATAGTTGGGAGAGTACGCCTTTTCACGTTGTCGCGAGGCATAGGCTATGACCTTCCCACGTTGCATTAGAACACATCCTAACCCTTTGCCTGAAGCATCGCTGTAGATAACAAATCCATCCGAACCAGATGGTATTGTTAGAACAGTCTTAAAATAAGTCTCCTCTTAAGCTCTTGGAAACTTTTCTCGCATTCTTCGCTCCAAACGAATTTTGTATCCTTCCGAGTTAGGCGAGTTAATGGAGTAGCGATTCGAGAAAACCCTTCCACGAATCTCCGATAATAACCAAATAAGCCCAAAAGCTACGATTTTTGCTTCTAACTTTGTATTGCTTCAATCTTCACGCGGATCAACAGATACTCCATGTTTTTGACACCACGTGCCCAAGGAATGCTACTTCCTCAAGCCGAACTTCGCATTTCTTCAATTTGGCATATAGTTGGTTTTCACGAAGCCTTTGGAGTACCAACTTCAAATGGTGCTCATGATCTTCACGGCTTTTGGAATATATGAGGATGTCATCAATAAAAAACAACAAACGAATTGATCCAAATATTCCTTGAATACTCGGTTCATCATATCCATGAAAGCCGCGAGAGCATTAGTTAGTCCGAAAGACATGACTAAGAATTCATAATGCCCATACCGAGTTACGAAGGCGGCTCTTTGGAATATCCTCGATTCTAATCTTCAACTCGATGATATCCGAATCGAAGATCGATTTTTGAAAAGAATTGTGCCCTTTTGCAAATGGTCAAACAAGTCATCAATACGAGGTAGAGGATACCTATTCTTGATGGTGACATGGTTCAATTCTCGATAGTCAATACAAAATCGCATACTCCCGTCTTTCTTCTTCTACAAATAAAACAGGAGCACCCCAAGGAGATGTACTTGGATTTAATGAAACCAATGTCCAACAATTCACGTAGTTGGACCTTTAACTCTGAAGTTCAATAGGAGCCATTCGATATGGGGTTTTAGAAATGGGCTTTGTACCGGTTCAAGATCAATAAAGAATTCAACTTCACGTTACGGGGTAGGCAAGGAAGTTCTTGAAAAATACGTCGGAAAAGTCGATAACAACAGAATATTATTCAAATTTGGCGTGTCTTTATTCAAATCCATAACATGGGCTAAGAAAGCTTGACATCCGTTTTTTAATAAACGAATAGCTTTATGATTAGATATGATGGTGATCGATTTTAATGGTTTAGTTGCTTGAATTAAATAACAGTGAGTTGGTTAGGAATATGAAAACTAACAACCTTACGAAAAACAATCAATTTTGGCATGATGAGTAGTTAACCAATCAATCCCTAAAATCACATCAAAAGCAAGTATCTTTAAAGAGATAAGGTCAATGGTGTAAGGTAATGGTGCCAACTTGAATCAAACAAGATTTATAAACAGTGGATGTGATGAAAGTTTCTCTAACGGAGTTTCCACGAGATAGGTCAAAGTCTAATTTCTCCTGAGTCAAGTTTAAACGTTGAGCACACGCAGGAGAGATAAATGAATGGGTAGCAGCGGTATCAAGTAAGGTATAAACTTCGCAAGAATTTATAAATAGCTTACCCGTGATCACCTCGTTTGGGTTCCTCGCATTATGACCCGATCACAACAAACGCTCTTCTCGGAATCGTTGACTTTGACTTTTACGAGACGATCTTTTGAGTCACCGTCCCATTGAACTAGGTTTCGCTACACGTATAATCTCGAGCGATATGTCCTTCCTTTCCACAACTATAGCATACCTTGAACTGTTGTGGGCGGTTTGGACCGATATGTCCCTCTTTTCCGCATTTGTAGCATATGGCCGGTGGTCGTTCTCTCCCCTTAGAACCAGATTCTTTGCCGTAAGACTGCCGTCTTCACATAGTCGTTGTTAAATCTCCTCTTTTTAAAATCTCCTCCTCACTCGCTTCTTTTTTTTTTTATGGCCATGATTACCACCGTAGTGGTAACCATTTTTGTCCGTTGTTTCTTTCTCCATTGGTTATCATTATTACATTGACTTCTATCTAGGTACGATCCTCGGTTATGGTCCCTCAGTTGACCGTACTCGTTATCTCGCTCTAATAATTGAGCCACATTTACAACATCTCGAATAAAGAGAAAATTTATGAGAAATGAGATATGGCGTATCGCCGGTTTCAAACCTCTAAAAACATCCGCGTCATACGTTCCTCATTCTCCACCAAATGAGGTGCAAACACGGATAACTCTGCAAACTTTGCCTCGTCTTTGAGACACCGCCATGTTATTTTGTTCCAATCGATGAACTCCACTTCCTTCATATAGCCGAACACTTTCGTGAAAGTATTTGTCATTAAATAGCTTCAAACGTCTCCCAAGACATGCTTTGAGTGCGGCCGGATGGGTACGCTTCTGAGACTCCACCAATGAGTCCGCCTCACCACGGAACATAAAGGTGGCGAATGGAACCTTACATTCCTCCGTGCATCCCAAGACATCGAATATCTTGGTAATTTGTTTGACCCATGTTTCCGCCATGATCGGATCTGGCTTTCCCTTAAATTCGTGGTCCCAACTCTTTGAATCGCTTGCTTTGTGACAACCCGTGAATTGCTATCATTTCCTCCTCAGATTTTGAACACGAGTTTCCTCAAATGCGATTTTGCATGAATGCAAAAACTTCTAAACATCCCCTCGTTCATCATCCGCTCAATGGTGTTGTTCACGGGAGGAACATTGCCACTGTTACCGCTTCTCCTCGTTAGTGAGTCTGAGGCATCTCCACGGTCTCATTTCCATTGTTAATATTCTCGATTGACATTCTCAAATCATCGTCATAAAACAAGGGTTAATTAAGGAAATCAATATATCACATAATATCCCTATATCTTGACCAACTAACAAATAAGCTTAGGTAGGACACACTAGCGAAGGATTTACTCGCTCTCCTCCTAGTTCTATTCCCCATCTCCGCCAGAGAGATCATATCCCTAAGCTCGATACCAATCATGACACCCCCAAAAATAGGTATACATCACCTATTACGAGTTGTCAATACATGGTACGAAACAACTACAACTTTATTATTACAACAAGAAAAGCTGTGAGTTTGAATACAAATATTATCTTCTAGACAATATCTATACTCAAATAAATCCTCATCACATTTATTGATACATTATTTTACAAAATGGTGAGGACTACTAAACAATCCTTTCTAAAACCTTCATTCCATACCCAGACTAGCACTAAGCTATATTCTCGCCTCCACGAGAAAAATGGAACAAAAAGGAAAAGGGTGAGCTCAACTAGCTCAAGAAGAATATTATGACTAAGATAATATACAACAAATTATCGTTAGTCTTCAACAGGAAAAATCTAATAGAATATAATAGACAACAAATTTTAAATCAATATTCGCAGCGAAATAATAATTCATTAGAAGAGTTAAGTAGAGAATGCAAACTACTATCTTCTATGTATGAATTTAAAAGTTCATCGCCTATCTTTTATCCTGTAACATCAATCAATATACATCCGGAATCAAATATTCATCTTTGCACTATAGGCGAAAGATATTCATCGATTAATCATGTTCATTTAAACACTGCTCATCTTTGCACTACTTCTGAACAAAAGATATTCTTCAAATCATTCATCTTTGCTCTGGGCCAAAGATATTCTTAAGAAATCATTCATCTTTGCACTACGTGCCAAAGATATTCCATAATATCATCATTTAAGACCGAGGATGATGAAAATATTTTTTAAAAGAAACGAATCCAAAGAAAACAAATGACAAGGATTAAGGATTAAGGATTAGACTTGGTTTTATCCACATCCAAAAATACCTCAAAAATAATCATAGTGGTGTAAAATTCAAGAATGATCAAAATATGGATACAATCGAGTTAGTATCCGAATATATATTTTAGACGAAAAAGAAGAAATTTTATTTTTTATGAATTGAATAGTACAGTATCGTGAATAAAGTTAGATATCGTGAATAGTCTTGATATCGTGAATAGTAACTCAGACACCAAAAGATAGAAATTCCACAAAAACATCTTCACGCTTCATGAATAGTACTCGTGAATAAGTAACTCGTGAATAGTAACTCATGAATAGTAACTCGTGAATAGTAACTCATGAATAGTAACCCATGAATAAGAACCCCGACATGAAAAAGTTCCAAATTTGATAAAAACTTCAGATCAACATTTCAAAGATAATGATATTGAAGAAATAATATCATTCTGAAAAAAATAATATCCCTTACCTCGAAAAGATCGAGACTTAGCTAGAATACTGGGTATAGTCTTTGAAGGAACTTTTAACCGTCTAGCAATACTCAAAGTATACTCAAAATACTCACAAGAATACGCTCGATAATATAGAGAGAAAAACTTCGATTTAAGGTGTGATTTTCAATTCTAACCTAAGCACCCTATTTATAGGAAATTGCTTAGAACACCAAAAGCGAAAATTTAATAAATTAATATATATATATATATATATATATATATCAAATTCATACGCCAACCTTAGAATTCAGATCCTAGCATTTCCCATATGCCACCTTCTAGAAAAGTAAGAAAAAAACGTTTTTCATAAAATAAATAATTAAAACTTTCAAAAATCAATTATTTGAAGCTTGAACTTCAATAATTCATAATAAATAGCCTTTCATCAGAAAATTCAAATCTCGCGAGTTTTTATAGGAAATTCAATTCTCTACAACTTTGCAGAAGAAAGTTTTTCCAAATTCCAAATGGAAATTGACCGAAATCCATAAACGATCGATTTTTTCATTTATAATCAAATTTCGATCGATAAATGGGGTCCAATTTCGACATGTTTAACATGTTTTAAACATTTATTGCAACAAAAATACTCTTCCTCCTCGTATACTCATATATCCCACATTAGTTTGTAAAAATATCACCGTTAATATATTATTAAAATAATATATTTAAATGAATTATTTTATCGTAAAAGATAAAATTTCAATTTTCAACAATTGTCACTATAAAAATTTTCTCCATCTATATCCACATAAAATCAACATTTTTCTCATCATATGAATCAATAATTAATTATTCATAAATAATATTACTGAGAATCACAATATTGACAACCAGTGCGGTTCCTCAGAGAAGAGGGCTTTCAATAAGAATTTCTTCTTCTTTGGCGCCGCAATTAGGTGACCAAACCTCTCCTTAGATGAAACTTTCTAGACATTGCCAATAATGTTATCTAATAATATTATTCGGATAATACTGAATTATTGCTTCGATAATGAAAAATACTTGTGTAATGACAATTATTGAAACAACAATAATATAAAATATCAACGCAAAGAATTATTGAATCAATAAATTAAAATCTTTGAGCAATAATTACTGTAACCATTATTGAGTAGTGCCTTCTTACGTAAGAATCAATAATTGGTGCAATCTCTGAAGTAATCGCTTTCAACAACGCGTGATTAGTGTGTTTTAACCACCGGGTATTCCAACAAGATTAATTGTGAATAACTACTGTTTGTTATTTAAAAACAACTTATATTTGTCGTTTTCTTCATCCAATCACTTTCCGTTATGGGGCCCACACATGGTCATGGCCACCAATAATAATATTCCCAAATTTGCATTTAATATTCCACGACCAAACGAATATTCCCCGACAATAATGAATATTTTATAACCACTTGCTTATTTTGAAATATTTGCGTATTTAACCCTTAACTATCCACATTAATCAAATCAACCCTTACTATTTCAAAATAATAAATAAAGGAAATTCCTTTTTATTTAAAAATTTCGGGGTCTTACATAAATCAATAATTAATTATTCACAAATAATATTACAGAATCACAGTACTGGCAACCAGACCGTTCCTAGGAAAGAAGGGGCTTTCCAAGAAAGATTTCTCCTTACTAGCGCGCAATTAGGTGACCAAACCTCTCCTTAGACAGAACTTTCTAGACATTGCCAATAATATTTTCTAATAATATTATTCAGATAACATGAATTATTGCTTCGATAATGAAAAATACTATGTAATGACAATTATTAAAACAACAGCAATATAAAATATCAACGCAACAATTATTAAATCAATAAAATAAAATAATTGAGCGAAGAATTCTCAGAACCATTTTTGAGTAGTGCCTTCTTACGTAAGAATCAATAATTGGTGCAATACTGTGTCTACTTGTTCAACAACGCGTATTAGTGTGTTTTAACCATAAAGGTATTCCAACAAGATGATAATTGGAACAACTACGCCGTTATTTATAAACAACTTATATTTGTCGTTTTCTTCATCCAATCGCTTTCAAGCATGGGGCCCACAAAAGCTCATACCGTCGTAAATTTAATATTCCCCGACAATAATGAATATTTTATAACCACTTGCTTATTCAAATATTTGCGTATTTTACCCATAACTATCCACATTAATCAAATCAACCTTTACTATTTCAAAATAATAAATAGAGAAAAATAAATTTCATTTATTAATAATTTGGGGTCTTACAGTAATTCAACAATAAGAATTTGAATTCAAGAAAATTGCATTCATAATATCCGAATGACAATAAAGAAACTTGTCTAACAATAAACAAGTTAGAATGCATCAATATATATTGGAATTCAAACTTATTCGAATAAAGTTAAAGTCATAGCTAGCTTGCTCAAATAATGATTAGAAGTACAAAAGTTTGTTTAATGAAAGGTTAAAGTAAGAAACTTGCTCAATGTAAAAAGATAGGTTTAGAAAACTTGCCTTGAGCGTAAGCTATAATATTATCTCACGTTCAACTACATATAGGTTTAGAACCATCATTTATTAGATATACCACAACATATGCATTTCTAGTTAGACTTGTTATGTTAACACAAGTCTTAAGCTACTATTCAAATATCAGAAAATCCAAGTGTTAATCTTCGCAACACCTATTCACTATTTATCATGTTTAATAAATCAAAACACGTCCCTTTCATAGTTTACCAACTTTTACAACGTTCGAATTACTAACCACATTTCACTATATTGATGTAACCTTGTCATTACTCATTTGACATGTTAACACAACCCTAACCCATGCTATGTTGCTATTCCAAGTCTGCAGCAGGACAAAAAAAATCGATTATCTCAAACGAGGTATGGGCGCAGATCGCGCCATATACAAAACTTGGGACCGTAGCAATTGCTACTGCCGTTTTTGCTAACCACAGCCAAGTAGCTACAATAAGGTGCGAGACGACGCAGTAAAGCACCGATGAACAATAAATTTTAACTTTAGCCCAACAAACACAAATTTTACCCACCAAACAATGATAATAACACAAATAGTTGATATAAACTAATCATAAACATGTTTGCTAACATTTACAACCAATTAGAACAATTTAACACCAACTAAAACTAGTTTAATTTCTCAATTCATATTTTCATACAAAAACTCAATTTTTGATATTCATTCTAAAAATCATCATTGTGAATTCAATACTTGGCCAAATCACTTCATTCAAGTTACGTTATGCTTGATTCTTAATGAACTAACATATACAAACTTCAATTTACAATTTTACATACTAATTTGCCACTACAATTGATACTTTTCATGAACCATATGAAAACACATACACTGATATTATTTTCTTCCTACTGTCAACGAATTTAGCATACAAATTCTTGCTTAAACATAAACTCTAATCATCATAAACACGTATAATCACAAGTACCCAATTATCTAACAATAATTTGAACAGATGAAATTCACAGAACATGAAAATTTTGTCGTGAAACCCATATATGCATATATATATATATAATATAGAGTTTATGGAACATACCTTCAAATGGTCAAACAATTCTTGCTAAACTCTGAAGTTGCTGGAAATTTCTTAATTTCTCTCTCAATTCTCTCAACTTTCACTGTCAAGCTCTATCAAACTCTCTGAACTCTCTTCTCAATATGGCCAAATACCAAGTCACGTAGCACTTAAGGGCAAAGGAAAAAAATTGATAAACTTAATAATCCTAATAACTACCATCAGTTAAAAGAAACGTATATATTATAAATATATTATATTTACTATTTTAATAATATTTTTTGTAAGACCCCAGCTTTTATAAATAAAGATGAATTTTTCTATAAATATTATTTTTGAATATTATGGAATAAATTTGATATAATGTTATAGTTGTGGGTAATATTTATAAATTTTGCAAAGTATGCAAGTTGTTATAAAATATTACGTTTGGTCTGGGAATATTCTTTTGTTAGGGAATATTCGCATACAATGGCTCAATCATT
Source organism: Panax quinquefolius (assembly GCA_020205615.1). Taxonomy (NCBI): domain Eukaryota; kingdom Viridiplantae; phylum Streptophyta; class Magnoliopsida; order Apiales; family Araliaceae; genus Panax; species Panax quinquefolius. The sequence goes on along the minus strand of CM035170.1, from coordinate 16,141,772 downwards.
GGTGGACCCCACAATGTAATTATTGCGGATTGAGAAAACGACAAAAAAATATTTTATAAAAATAACTACGGAGGTGTTACAGTTAAAATCGTTGAACTACCCTATGGTAAAAGTACAAGAATATGTCTGGCGTAGTTGCGTAGTACACTTGGTATTGATTATTGATGCTTACGTGAGAAGTCACTCACCTATGCTCAATTATTGCTACAAATAATTCGCCGCGATCATATCTCTTATATTATTGATTCAATTATTGTCACAAAGATCATCCGTATAATATGTTATAGTATTAAATCAATAATTGAGACGACAAGTTATAAATGATTAATAATTGTTGAAAGATTAAATATGTGTTGATGAAAAAAAATGATTTGTGGTAAGTTTGATTATTTTATGGGGGCTCATATGTCATCATCTAAGAGTCTCTTTCGTCGATAGTATTTACCTTCGTCAATAGTAATTACCTTCGTCGATAGTAATTACCCTTGTGAATAGTATTTACCTTCGTCGATAGTAATTACCTTCGTCGATAGTAATTACCCTTGTGAATAGTATTTACCTTCGTCAATAGTATTTACCTTCGTTAATAGTAATTATCTTTACCGGACGTCGAACCACTTGTCGTTTCACATTACAAAGTCCGAACCACTTGTCGTTTCACATTATGTGTGTCAAACCAAATACGTCCACTCGAGCTTTTCCTTTTCACAAGCGGGGTGCTAAGCTAGAAATCTTCTATAAATAGAGGCCTAGGGCTTCATTATTTTTCACTTAATTCATTCAAGCTATAGAGAGAGAAAGTATAGAGAGAATAAGAGAGAAAGAAGAAGAGTATTTTGTTACTACAATCTTTGCGCAATTCAATCTCCTACCAAATGTAAGGGGTGTTATTCTTTCTTATTCATGAAGAGAATCGTTGTTATTCCATTGCTTATTATTCTCATTGGAATAACTTTTGTATAAGTGGTTTACCCTATACTTGGTGACATTCTTCTATTATTCTCATTTGGAACATCCTCGTCATGTGTTTTACACCCGGACCGGTTCCGCCTTTATTATTATTCTGCTGAACATCCATGCGTATGTGTTTTACAATTTGACCGGTTCCGCCTTTATTATTCGTTGGAACATCCATGCATGTGTTTTTACAATCGACTTCGTTTCCGCTCTTTATTATTCTCATTTGGAATATCCTATCGTGTGTTTTTACACCCGATCCGGTTCCATCTTTATTATTCTGTTGGAACATCCTCGCTGGGTGTAATTTCACCGACTGGTTCCGTTATTTGTTATTCTGCTGAATAACCTGTTCATGCATGCGGCCTATCGCATGCATGGTGATTTCTTTTGTTATTCCATTCTTTATTATACCCAAATGGTTAAAACTTTGACTTCTATACTCCATGAAATTAGTAGAATATCCTTGATATTTGCGTTTCATCCAAAGATATCTTTTCATGGAAATATTCTTCCGATCATTCTTGAATTTTACTCTACAAAACAAAGATCATGTTGATAATTTGACGTTAATAATTCTTGAACTTGTTTTATTGAATTCTTATATCATTGTCATCATCCTCATGTTTATATTTTTTTGAAAGTCATCTGTGGCACCTGAATGCATAGATGGACTTGGTATGATTATGACCGAGAGACTATTCTTGTAATCATGACCGTAATGTTACAAATGATATGATAAAAATCCTCGATTAGGTAGTAGTATCGATTGATGGACTTGTTGGCATGATCATGACCATTAATGAATACACAAATATTCTTGGCCCGTGTACATGAATAATTGTGGTCGTGATACTAAAGAATATCCTTGGCAGTAGTAGTGTGGGGTGATTCGATGATGTGAAATATTTATTAAAGTTTCGAGTCTCATTTATAAACAAAGATGATGAAAAACCTTTTAAAACCTAAAAGATAGTAGACTTTATTTTCTACTGACTCTTTTTAAATGGATTGCATATTCCATTGCAGCTTAAACCGGTTGTCTATTGTATTTTATCGGTTTAACATTATTGAAGACTATTGATAATTTATTCGCATTATCTTAGTCATAATATTTCTTCTTGGGCTAGTTGAGCTCACCCTTTCTTTCACCGTTTTCTCTCGTAAAATGATAATATAGCCGGGACGACGAGTCGGGGAAACGAGTGATGGTCCTGAAGATAGCATTAGTAGTCCTCACTATTCGTAAAATAGTGTGATAATAATCGTAATGAGGACTTTTGTTTGAGTTTGTATAATATCTAGTAGAGCGATATTTGTATTTAAACTCATAGTTTATGTCGTATTGTACACTTACGCTTATGTTAATAAGTTGTATTTAAATTACAGACCATGTAAGTGTCGACCCAAGATCGGTGATGTATACCTAATTTTGGGGGCGTCCACAATTTGGTATCGAGCTTAGGATATGATCCTCAGCTAAGATGTGAGAATAGTACTAGGAGGGAGAGACGGGAATACCTTCGCTAGTATGACCTACCTAAGTTTATGTGATATTTTATTGGTTGGTCGGGAAGATAGGGATAATTTGTTACATGTCAATTAACCTTTTGTTTTGTGGCGATCTCGAAAATGACATCCGAGAATGTTGAGAATAGCAATGGAGCGCAGCGATTGTTGATTCACCACATATCAATAATCGTGGATAATGTGCATCGAAGGCGACAATCCTCATGCAAACAAGCAACACCGACCAAATGACGAATGATCAAATGTTCGAGGCTTTATGCAATTTATCTGCAATGAAGAAAGTAGAGCGACTCTGTCCCAAAACGTGGGTGGAAACACGGAAAACTCTCGGGTCACCGCTAAACAATTTAAGGAGCTGGGACCACCGGAGTTTAAGGGAGAGCCAAAACCACTTCGCGGAAGCATGGATAAAGCAGATTACCAAGATATTTGATGTCTTGGGATGCTCCGAGGAGCAAAGGTTCCCTTCACCGCCTTTATGTTGCGCGGAGGCGGATTCTTGGTGGGAATCCAGAAACGCGTACTCAACCAAATTGTCATCAAGATATCTTGGGAGAAGTTCCAGAGTCGTTTCAACGACAAATACTTTCCTCGAAAGTATTCGCCATACGTAAGGAGGTGGAGTTTATCAAGTTGAATAAAACAATATGACCGTGTCGCAATACGAGGCAAAATTTGCGGAGTTATCACGGTTTATTCCCCACTTGGTGGATAATGAAGAGAGAATGACGCGAATGTTTTAAGAGGTTTGAAGTCGAGATACGCCAACATCTTATTTCTCATAAACCGTGTTTGTATTCGGATGTTGTAAATAGGGCTCGCTTAGTGGAGCACGATAATGAGTCAACACAACTAAAAGAGAGCAAATTAAGAAATTATAATACCAAATGAGAATAGTCATCGAGGCGGTGACAACAAGCGTGGAGGGAATCAATGTGCCGGATATGGTAACCACTTCGGTGGTAATCGTACAAAACAATAAGAATGGACATTTCAAGAAAAGGAGATTCAACAATGATGGAAAGACGTCAAAGACCAAAGACCCATTGTTAAGGAAGGAGAAAGACCACCTATCATATGCTTCAAATGCGAGAGAGGGACACATCACCCAAAACTGCTGCGTCATGCCGTCAAAAGCATGTTATAATTGTGGAAGAGAAGGTCACTTAGCTCGATTTTGTGCGTTTCATCAAGACAAATTCAACTAGGATGGAGGCACCAAAGGCCATTCCGAAAAATTCAAACCCAGAGTGGTCTGAGGAGAGCATTTGTCAGTGACCTCCCAAAGAGCAAGGAATCCGAATGAGGTCATCACGTAAGCTTATCATAAACTCTAATGAAGTCTATACTTTATTTGATACCGGCCTCTACCCATTCTTTTATTTCTCCTACTTGCGCCATCGATTAAATTTGACTCAGAGAAATTAGACTTTGACTTATCTCGTGGAAACTCCGTTGGGAGAAACCTTCATTACATCCACCGCTTATAAGTCTTGTTTGGTTCAAATCGGTACCCTCACATTACTTCGTCGATCTTATTTCATTAAAAATACTTGCATTTAGCGTGATTCTAGGGATTGATTGGTTAACTACTTATCATGCAAAAATTGATTGTTTTCGTAAGGTTGTTAGTTTTCATATTCCTAATCAACCTATTATGCTAATTCAAACGACCAAACCATTAAAATCAATCACTGTCGTCTCAAGCCATAAAGCTATTCGCTTATTGAAAAAGCGGATGTCAAGCTTTCTTAGCTCATGTCACGATTTAAATAAAAATACGCCGCTTTTAAACGATATTCCTATTGTTAATAAATTTCCGCGTATTCCCAAAGAACTTCCCCGCCTACCCCAGAAAGCGTGAAATTGAATTTTGTATCGACCTTGAACCCGTGATAAAACCTATTTCTAAAGCCCCATATCGAATAGGCTCTATTGAACTTCGGAGTTAAAGACCCAACCGCAGAATTGTTAGACATTGGCTTTATTCGTCCTAAGTACTTCTCCTTGGGGTGCTCTGCTCTATTCGTGAAGAAGAAAGATGGGAGTATCGCGACTTTGTATTGATTATCGGGAGTTGAATCACGTCACCATCAAAAATAGGTATCCATTGCCACGTATTGATGACCTGTTTGACCAACAGCAAGGAGCCAAATTCTTTTCAAAGATTGATCTTCGTTAGGATATCACCAATTGAAGATTAGAACCACGACATTCCAAAGACGGCTTTGAACTTCTATGCGGGCATTATGAATTCCTAGTCATGTCCTTTGGATTGACTAATGCTCCGCCGCCTTCATGGATATGATGAACCGAGTATTCAAGGAATATTTAGATCACTTTGTGGTCGTCTTTATTGATGACATCCTTATTTATTCCAAAAGCCGTGAAGATCATGAAAGCAACACTTGAGGTCGACACTCCAAAAGCTTCGTGAATATAAGCTTTATGCCAAGTTGAAGAAATGCGAGTTCGCGGCTTGAAGAAGTAGCATTCCTAGGGCACGCGGTATCAAGTCATGGAATATCATTGACCCAAAGAAAGATTGAAGCTATTCAAAGTCGGGAACAACCTAAATCGATGGATCAAGTCGTAGCTTTCTCGGTTTAAATTTGGTTATTATCGGAGATTCGTGGAAGGATTTTCTCGAATCGCTATTCCATTGACTCAAATGACTTCGGAAAGATACAAAGTTCTATGGGAGCGAAGAATGTGAGAAGAGTTTTCAAGAACTCAAGAGGAGACTTATTTCAAGACTGCTCGACAATACCATCCTGCTCGGAGGGATTTGTCATCTACAATGATGCTTCGAGCAAAGGGTTGGGATGTGTTCTCATGCAACATGGAAAAGTAATAGCCTATGCCTCATGACAACTCAAAGAATATGAGAGGAATTATCCTACTCATGATCTAGAGTTAGCGGTTGTATCTTGCACTTAAAATTTGGAGGCATTACTTGTATGGGGAGAAAGTGGAGATCTTTACGGATCATAAAAGCCTCAAATATTTCTTCACTCAAAAGGAACTCAACATGCGACAACGACGTTGGCTTGAACTGCTGAAAGATTATGATCATACCATCCAATACCATCCTCGAAAAGCGAACGTGGTAGGCGGACGATTGAGTAGAAAATCATATGCAAGCACGAGTGCGATATTGTCAACGCAGAGCCCATTTTGTGTGACTTGCAAAGGATGGAGATAGAATTAAAGACTCCAGGGACGCATGTGATGATAGCGAGTATACGAGTAGAACCGACTTTAATTGATAAAGTTAAAGCTGCTCAAGCTACAGACCTGGAGCTGATGCGTATGAGGAAGAAAGTGCAAGAAGGTGCTATCTTAGGCCAAGCAAGAATCGATGAAGAAGGAATACTTGAGTCAACTCTGGACTTTGTGTTCCTAACGACCCTGATTTAAAGTATAATATCATGATGGAGGCACATAACACACCATTTGCAATCCATCCTGGGAGTACCAAAATGTATCATGATATTCGTCATACATTTTGGTGGAGCAATATGAAGAGAGAGATAGCGCTGTTTATCTCAAGGTGTCTAACTTGTCAACGAGTTAAAGCGGAGCATCAAGTACCAAAAGGTCCATCAGAACCACTTGAAATTCCGTAATGGAAGTGGGAGCACATTACCATGGATTTCGTTACCGGTCTTCCTAAGGTTTCTCAAGGCATTGATGCGATTTGGGTCATTGTTGATAGGTTGACCAAGTCTGCTCATTTCTTACCGATATGAGAAACTTATACACTTGAACGTCTTGCTCAGTATGTACATAAACGAGATTGTAAGATCGCATGGTATGCCTAAGATCCATAGTTTCGATCGAGACCCAAGATTCACTTCACGATTTTGGGTTAGTTTGCAAAAAGCTATGGGCACAGACTTACGATTTAGCTTTCGGCATATCATCCTCGGACGGGACGACAATCTGGAGAGGACTATTCAAACTCTTGAAGATCTATTAAGACTCGTGTCCTTGATTTCAAGGGGAGTTGGGACAAGTTCTTACCATTGGTGGAGTTTTCCTACAACAACAGCTTATCAAGCAAGTATTGGCATGGCTCCATTCAAGCGTTGTATGGAAGAAAGTGTCGTTCTCCAATATCTTTGGGATGAGGTGGGTAAAGCAACGTTGTTGGGACCGGAGTTGTACGTATGACTACTGGAAAAGATTCAAACGATCCGACAACGTATAAAAACCTCACAAAATCGATAAAAGAGTTATCTTGATCTTCATCGAAAGGACGTGGAATTCGATATAGGAGATCATGTGTTGTTAAGAGTTGCTCCATGGAAAGGAGTTACAAGATTTGGAAAGAGAGAAAACTTAACCCTCGATTCATCGGTCCATTTTAATCCTCGATCGAGTAGGAACTCATGGCCTATAGACTCGCTTTTACCGCTTGAAATATGTCTCGTGTTCATAACGCTTTTTCACATATCTATGTTACGTAAATATGTGAAAGACCCGAACCATATTATTGAGTTAGAACCGGACGAAATAGCGGAAGATTTGACGTATGAAAGAGGTTCCCTGCTCAAATTTTGGATAAGAAGGAACATATTCTACGCTCCAAGTTATACCTCAAGTCAAAGTTTTGTGGAGGAACCACGATGTTGAGGAAATGACTTGGGAGTTAGAATCAAATGAAATCAAGGTATCCTTACCTCTTGACATACCAGTATCGTACCCTAATTTCGAGGGCGAAATTTCATAAGAAGGGAGGTTGTAAGACCCCAAATTTTATAAATAAAGATGAATTTTTCTATAAATATTATTTTTGAATATTATGGAATAAATTTGATATAATGTTATAGTTGTGGGTAATATTTATAAATTTTGCAAAGTATGCAAGTTGTTATAAAATATTAGTTTGGTGGGGAATATTCTTTTGTTAGGAATATTATTCTACAATGGCTCAATCATTGGTGGACCCCAATAATGTAATTATTGTCGGATTGAGAAAACGACAAAAATATTTTATAAAAATAACTACGGAGGTGTTACCGTTAAAAGCTGTTGAACTACCCGGTGGTAAAAAATACGATGTCTGGCGTAGTTGCATAGTAGCATACGGTATTGATTATTGATGCTTACGTGAGAAGTCACTTCACCTATGCTCAATTATTGCTACGATAATTCTTTGCATCATATCTCTTATATTATTGATTCAATTATTGTCACAATATCATCTCATATAATATGTTATAGTATTAAATCAATAATTGAGACGACAAGTTATAAATGATTAATAATTGTTGAAAGATTAAATATGTGTTGATGAAAAAAATGATTTGTGGTAAGTTTGATTATTTTATGGGGGCTCATATGTCATCATCTAAGAGTCTCTTCAATCATAGTATTTACCTTCGTCAATAGTAATTACCTTCGTCAATAGTAATTACCCTTGTGAATAGTATTTACCTTCGTCGATAGTAATTACCTTCGTCGATAGTAATTACCCTTGTGAATAGTATTTACCTTCAAATCGATAGTATTTACCTTCGTTAATAGTAATTATCTTTACCAGACGTCCGAACCACTTGTCGTTTCACATTACAAAGCGCCGAACCACTTGTCGCTTCACATTACAAAGGTCAAACCAAATTCGTCAAGCCACTTGCCTTTTCACACTAAGGTGCTAAGCTAGAAATCTTCTATAAATAGAGGCCTAGGGCTTCATTATTTTCACGAATTCATTCAAGCTATAGAGAGAAAGTATAGAGAATAAGAGAGAAAGAAGAAGAGTATTTTGTTACTACACTTCTGCTGCGGATTCAATCTCCTACCAAATGTAAGGGTGTTATTCTTTCTTATTCATGAAGAGAACTGTTGTTATTCCATTGCTTATTATTCTGCATTGGAATAACTTTTGTATAAGTGGTTTACCCTATACTTGGTGACATTCTTCTATTATTCTCATTGGAACATCACATGCATGTGTTTTACACCTTGACTGGTTCCGCTCTTTATTATTACTGTTGGAACATCCATGCATGTGTTTTACACCGGACTGGTTCCGCTTTTTATTATTCCGCTTGGAATATCCTATCTCGTGTGTTTTACACCGGATCTGGTTCCATCTTTATTATTCTGTTGGAACATCCTGCTTGCGTGTGAATTTCACCGACACAGTTCCGTTATTTGTTATTCCTGTTGGAATAACTCATCTGCATCTGATCTATCGCATGCATGGTGATTTCTTTTGTTATTCCATTCTTTATTATACCCAAATTGGTTAAAACTTTGACTTCTATACTCCATGAAATTAGTAGAATATCCTTGATATTTGCGTTTCATCCAAAGATATCTTTTCATGGAAATATTCTTCCGATCATTCTTGAATTTTACTCTACAAAACAAAGATCATGTTGATAATTTGGACGTTAATAATTCTTGAACTTGTTTTATTGAATTCTTATATCATTGTCATCATCCTCATGTTTATATTTTTTTGAAAGTCATCCGTGGCATAGTGCATAGATGGACTTGGTATGATTATGACCGAGACTATTCGGTGTAATCACGACCGTAATGTTACAAATGATGTGATAAAATCCTCGATTAGTAGTAGGTGCATTGATGGACAGATTGTTGGCATGATCATGACCATTAATGAATACACAAATATTCTTGGCCGTAGTGCATGAATAATTGTGGTCGTGATACTAAAGAATATCCTTGGCAGTAGTGCGGGGTGATTCGATGATGTGAAATATTTATTAAAGTCGAGTCTCAAATTTATAAACAAAGATGATGAAAACCTTTTAAAACCTAAAGATAGTAGACTTTATTTTCTACTTGACTCTTTTAAATGGATTGCATATTCAATTCAGAGCTTAAACTGGTTGTCTATTGTATTTTATCGGTTTAACATTATTGAAGACTATTGATAATTTATTCGCATTATCTTAGTCATAATATTTCTTCTTGGGCTAGTTGAGCTCACCCTTTTCTTTCACTTTATTCTCTTGAAATGATAATATAGCCGGGACGAGTCCTGGGAAACGCAGTGATGGTCCTCAAGATAGCATTAGTAGTCCTCACTATTCGTAAAATAGTGTGATAATAATCAGTAATGAGGACTTTTTGTTTGAGTTTGTATAATATCTAGTAGATTTATATTTGTATTTAAACTCACGCTTTATGTCGTATTATACCTACGCTTATGTTAATAAGTTGTATTTAAATTCTGTACCATGTAAGTGTCGACCCAAGATGGGTGATGTATACCTAATTTTGGGGGCGTCACATTTTTTTTATTCTATTTATTTTATTTAAATTCAAAAATTAGAAATTCCAAAAGCCATAAGTCTTGTTTGGCAAAACCCTTTAAATTTAAAGAATTAATATCCTTGAACCTTGTTTGGATAAAACTAAATTAAACTACTTTAATTTATTTTAATAACTCCTTATAATATAGTTATTTGTCACACTTTATTTAGTCAAACTTTCATATTTAATTTAATTAATTCAAATAATAATTAATTAAATAAACTATTTAATCACATAACTTAATACAAATAATTAACCATTAAATTAAAATCTCAATATAATAATTTCCTTAATTCATTAATTATTTATTTAACAAATAATTAACCAAATAAAATTAAATCAATTAAACAAATATTTATTCAACGATGAACACATCCATTAAATATTTATATAATTCAATAAATATTTAATATTACATTTAAAATTCTAGAATGTTACAGTGACGGTCCAGATGATAGCATTAATAGTCCTCACTATTCTATGAAATAGCGTGATAATAATTGTATTGAGGACACCATTTGAGTTGAATACTGTCTAGAAGACAATATTCATTTTAAAACTCTCAGTTTATGTTTTGTCGTATTTTACACGACAATTGTATTATTAAGTTGTATTTGAATTTTGTACAATGTATTTGGCGACTCAAGATGGGTGATGTATACCTATTTTGGGGGCGTCACAATATTCTTCACTTTGTAGTAATTCGCGGGCAAATTATGATCATTTGGTAAGAACTCGCTGATAAGAGCAAGCAAATCATTAAAACATCTCTAACTGTAGTTATGCTCATTCTTGAAGTGTAAGAGTTTAGTCACTGCAAATAGTCTGGTGTGCTTATCATTTCCAAGATACAATGGGACACCCGATTCAGATATCATATTGTAAAAGACTGCAACTGTATCATTTGGCTCTTGTTGAGCACTGCCTGGCGAATGCTCGTTTTCAACCCAATTTATATAGTTAGACCCATAAGTATCGACCACTATCTTCACGACATCATAGTTATCGACCCTTGAATCCTCGTGAAATGGTTGGTCTACACGGTCGGTCAGTTCCATCAACTTAGTTACTTCCTCGTGATGAATCCATACGAAATACCATCCACAAAGCCACAAAAAAATAAGTCGAATTTAATCTCATCGGCTGTCTTCTATGTCAGGTTTTTACATTTGACACACGGGCATCTCATTTTTCTGTTTAGATCATCAGCATGTTCTATGGCTTTGTCCAAAAAATTGCACACCCCTTCACGATAATCATCCACTAATCCCCTCCCATTAATGGGGTTAAATGCTTCTTAAGTCACTGTACTATACCTCAACTTACAACTGGGTCACTGAACTTTTTTTTCTTACAGTCAACTCACTAAACTACATTTTACTAACAAAAATTTAAATTTGAGTAACAGACGTTAATTAATTGGATGGGAAACAGACGTATAAACCGAAGGGTCCCATTTAATCCTAGCTGGAGCCTACCTGTAATTAATTTTAACACCTAAGCTATTGCCCACCCATGGAAAACTAAGATCCGATCCACCCAATAAAGATCCGATCCATCCCAACAAATGATTTCTGATAAATAACGAAGAAAACTCAGAAGGGGGCAAAATTAAGGGTTCATAGTCGTCGTTGCAGTCAGTCGAACAAAAACTCAATTGCTACTAACAATCCGTTGATGTGTTTGTTGAGATGACTACCTCAAGTGGAGTAGACACTTCTTACAAAAGGAAATCGGTGAGTAAATCTTCAGATTCTGAACGCGAGTCCACGTTTTCTTCTCCAATCGTTTGTCGTTGTGGAATCGTTGCACCCATGTGGGAAGCTTGGAAAGAAGGAACCTAGATCCGTGTAGAAGATTAGTTGGTAGCATGGCGAATCTGAGGTAAGTCAATGAGCAAGATATTTTCCCTCTTGGTTGTAGCTAATTTTCCCTCACCAGATTCATTTGTTTGAGCTAATTTTCCCACACAAATTTTTATTTTATTGTTTTGTTGACAAGGGTAAAAATAGGTATTGTGGATTTTTCAAGTGGTGTGATCCTCCATTCACTGAAAGATCAAGGGAAGTTATCAAAAAATTGAGGGATGAGCTTGTAACTGCTAATGAAGAAGTACAAAGGCGTAGCTTGATTGAAGATGGAAGTGAGTTAAAAGTGGTAAAAGAGATGATTATGGAAAATGTTCAGTCAGCTGGAAAACTCAAGAAAATGTGGATCATTTTAATTTGTTCATGGTTAATTTTTCTGTATGTTTTAGTAATAGTAATGTAAAACAACATTGGGGAAACTCTTTTTGTTTTGTTATTTGTGTTGTGAGTTAAGAGTGGCATATGAGTGGATGATTGTAATTCATGTATGGTTGTTGTGTTTATGTCTTAAAGGAAATGAAGCAGCAGAACATTAATTTCTAGAGTGTTATTGTTGTTATTTTTGAGTTAATGGTGGCAACAGAGCAATTTGATTTTAATTGACTTTTTGTTTTGCTTTGTGTCTTTAGTGCTAGTAGTTGTGAGTTAAGAATGATGTAAGACAACATAGTACCATTTATCATTCACAAAGCAGTGTCATTTATCATTCCCAAACCCAAAACAGAGCATGTACCAGATATTGTTGGACTTTGTCAATTATGTATATACCAGTGAAAAAAGAATGACAAAAAACAGAGATAAATGCATTAATGCAAGCGATTATCATTTACAAAACAAAACTTGCATTTTGCGTACATGGAAGGCCCAAAAAGTGGATCATTCTTATTATAACTTCAACTAGTATCAATACAATTCACACAATCCCTGTATTTCTTGCCACATTAAGTAGCCCCTAATAATATACTCAGTTGACACATTGAAGCCCCAAAAATATTCTCCATATTCCAGCAGTCAAGGTACACCAAAACAGAAGCTATACCAAAAGATTACAAAAGTTAAGATACCTATACCAAAACAGAGCTATACCAAATACTTACTAAAGTACCATTGATGAAATACTAGTGGGCTATAAAATAACTTAAATCCAACTATTTAGTAGGGGTTCCACCCTTCTTCCTTGGTGCCTTGAATGGCCTACTAGTTGAATGTTATGAATTTTGTTGACTTGCTTGCCTTTTCCTTGTATTTATCTGGGTTGGTGGTGTAGAAGCCGGTGGAGTGCCAACCACCTTTCTCCTTCCCTTAGCGAAGGCCGTACCACCATCTCTTTTTCCTTTTCAATGTTAGTAGCCTATATAAAGCAACATGTCAAAAACAACATTTAACTGATATATCAGCTTCCTTCATTGATGCAGTTGTAAAAAACTTACATTGCCACTTGCATCTTCCTTGCAGCCCTGAGCAGTGCTATGGACCACTATCTCTTTTCCCTTTTCAATGGCAGTAACCTATTAAACAACATATAATGGATATATCAAGTTCTGCTGAGACAAACATATATTTAGAAACATAAAAACATATAAAGTATATAGTGTACCTTAACCTCTTCTCTCTTTCTATGTCCAGGCAGAGTTGGGTGCTTTGGACATTTAACTCGATTGTGACCCTCTTCTTTGCACAAGCTCTGAATGCATCTTCCTCCCTTTCCTCGACACCCCCTAGCCACAAAGATCGCTAATAGCCCCATCTTCCCAAAGGCTCCTTCCTTCTCAATCTTTGTGGCCTTCCCTTTAACTTTTTCTTCATAGGCATTATATCACACTCAGTAAAATCCCAAAAGTCTTCCTCATTTAGAACTTCTAGAGTGGGAGAATAAGTCTTAATAAATGTATCCTAGTGTACCACTTAGCAACATATTCTATAGGGGTTCCATATATAGAATGAATGGCTCTAATCTGCATGAGTACAAGGGATTCTGTTAAATCCCACACTACATACGCACACTCCTCCGCTTCTAGGTCAATAGTGTACCCTCCTTTTCCTCTCTCTTCACTTGGAACTTTGATTGTCCATCCCATGTAGCATCACAAAGTGCGATTCTAAAATGTTAGCATCTAGTTTCTTTTTTATTCTTGGGCATATTAACTCCTCAGTCTTTAGCATTGCATCTCTCTTTTGGTGCAACCTCACCATAAGTTGGTCATGAATTTCTGAGATCATGTGAAGAACTGGCATATATCTTGCCTTAATAATCCATGCATTAAAACACTCACTCATGTTGTTCTCTACACTGTCAGTTTTTGAATGAGTCTCAAAAATGCTTTGGACCATACCTTTGGATCTTGCTTTCAACTAGCTTGTCGTATGCGGGGGTAGACAACCTTTTACCTCATTCATTGCCCTTTTAAAAGGCTACAGGTGTGTGTAGCATGGATGCCTCCTGAATTTTTGCTTTAATGCTTGTAAGGGATATTTTTTCCGCCAATTTGCATAGATGTGCCTTGCACAATTTCTGTGCTCTGTATGAGGAAGAAGGTCCTGAATAGCTGCTTTCAGTCCCGGCAACAGTCATCATATGAGAGTGTTAAAAAAATGCACAACTTGTTATAACAAAAACTGAATGCAATAAAAAATTTGATAACAGTTACCTTTTGTTGATCAGATATGAGAGTGATCCCATACCCATCCCCCAAATCCAAGTCAGTCACCAACAATTGGAGGAACTAATTCCAGCTATCCAAGTTTTCACTTTCCACCACCCCCATAGCTAGTGGAAACATTTGGTTGTTTCCATCCCTACCAACTGCAGACAAAAGCTGACCACCACAAACTATTTTGAGAAAGCAACCATCCAATCCAAGAACAGGTCTACAACTTTCTTTCCAAGCCTTTTTCAAAGCATCATAACACACATAAAACCTTTTAAATCTAGGAACATCTTCTGGATTCAATCGAGTTGTCTTGATATCAACTGTATTGTTTTTGTTGCTCTTTATTATCTCACCACCAAAGTCCCACACCCTTGCATAATGGTCCTTCATCACCTGTTGAATCCTTGCAATGCCAACTGCCTAACTCTCACACACTAACCTCCTCTGTTACATCCAACTTTAGTTTAAGTTTTATTTCTTCTTGCATTTCCTTAGTTTCCAGGTTGGGATTCCTTCTAATCCTACTTGCCATAGTACTCTGCCAAGTACTTTCATCAGAGCCAACTTGTTTTTGAAGTTCCTGCAACAATTGTGAGTGTCCAAAATAGACTTCACTTGCCATGTATCGTCAGGTCTCGTATGTAACTAGCCCACAACCTCCAAGGACATCCTTTCTCACACCTCACTTGGCATCTTATGGAGTCATTAATCGGATACCACAACTTCCTCCCATTAGCAATAGAGTAGTCTCTTGTGGCATCTTTAAACTCCCTAATGTTTGCAAAATGTCATGTATTGCTTAAACTTAATCAATTTCTTTTTATCTTAGGGTTGTAAGCCTCGAACCATTTTCTCTTTTTTCTTACTACGAGGAGACCCCAAATAGCACACATCTTCTTCTTCATCATCGCTTGCTCTCGGAAAGTGACTGAGAGGACATCACTATTCTCATAGTCACTATGCCATTCTTTGTCATCTTCTTCACTGTCTGAATTAGTTCTACCACTATCATGTTGGTTGCCATCGCCCTCACCCTGCACTTTCCTTTCATTGCCCCTAGCAGTATTTGTTTGATCATCCTCTGCATCTGCAGTTTTATCTTCCACATTGTCTCCCTGATTTCCTCCTTACTCTATATCATTACCTCCTTCCTCTCCCTCAGTTCCACCTTCTTCATCTACATTCTTTCTCATATCCATCTTAAATTCCCTAGCTTTCTTCCTAGCCTCTACCAATTCATCATCACTACACTCATCATCAGTACTATTCTCTTCTTCAGAACTATCATCCTCAACTACCCTTTTGGACCTCTTCCTACCCCTAACATTGTCAACTGTCACATTAACTTCATTATCACCAACACCGTCCCCTCACCTTCACCTTCACCTTCACCTTCACCTCACCTCTCACCTCACCTCGGCCTCAAATTTCACCTCAAATTTCACCTCACCACCACCACATTATCACCACAATTTCATCAACACTTGAAACCACATTATCACATACATTATCAATCCACATAGTTACTTATTATGCTCATCCAATATAGAGGTTTGATCAAGATTATATGGTAATACATGGTCTACATAGACATCAATTACACCATGTGGCAGACAAATATTAACCATATCTCTTATATTAGCATCATCATAAACAATTCTAACCCCATTATTTATATCTACTCCATCAGATTTAAAATAAACACTTGACTGAGGATGGTAACTAAGTTCTGTAGCTAACTTATTAATAGCACCCATACAAATATAATCAGTGTCCAAACGTGGCATATGATAAACTGTACCTCCAACATAGTCACATAGAGGAACATAAATGAACCTCCCACCATGGTGTACATTAACTTGAACAACAAAGATTCATCTCAGTAATAAATGAAACCATATGCAAAAAACAGAGCATAAGCAATAAACTTTTGAAGGAATATTCTAAATTACAGAGCATGCATGTGGACAACAAAGAGGTCCAAAATAAATAATGATTTTGTAAATAATGATTTTGTTAATCTTAAAACAAGAATCAAGAAAGAAAAAGACAAAACTAAACATTGAATAATACATTTGAACTCTAAAAATTAGAAGTAAAAGTGCAATACTGACAATAACATACGTGGAGGGACCATAATATTGGACAATAAACCCAAAAAAAACATCAAAATCAGAAAAGGGGACAGGAGGGACCATAATATGGGACATACCTGTCGACCGTTACTTGATGTCGAACCAAACGACTTCTAACCAACGTGTATCACACCAATATTTCCCAAATAATCGATTTTGTTAGCTTTTAATCGATCGATTGAACTTCGTACTCGTTTTTTGCTAGGTTTTTCAATTCATCGATCACTTTCGAAGGGTTGGGTTGGGTTGGGTTGAGTTAGGGCACGATTGAACGATCGTCTGGAACAAATTTAGACAAATGACGATTGAAATCCTCTAAATACACATGTGGGTCCATACACAGGTAATCTGGTGGGAGAATTTCCCTCCATATCCACGTAATGTTGGCCACATGGACAAATCTGTGCCACATCAGTATTTTTTTACACGTAAGTAGTTTATTTAGCCAATTCCGTCTAAAGTCAAAATTGTTAACGGAAATACAAACGTTTTGTTAGTAAAATGTAGTTTAATGAGTTGATTGTAAGAAAAAAAAGTTTAGTGACCCAGTTGTAAGTTGAGGTATAGTACAGTGACTTAGGAAGCATTTAACCCCCATTAATAGGTATCATACAGTACATCCAACTCCGATTGGCTGACATCTTTAACAGAATAAAAGACACATTCAGATCAATGATATTCATGTGTGTGGTCCGTTTTCCTAGTATCTAAGTTATGTCACATATTGCCACATAATTTTTTTGTTAAATCCTTAACAAAAATAGACGGTTCTTGTTTTGTAAATAACATGTAGTTCAATGAATTTACCGATATAAATTTGAGTCTATTAATGTATTTGTAAATCGAGCTCCACTATAATGGGTAAAAATAGATTTAACCCCATTAAACTAAATTTTTTAGATCCAATTGTTTTTTTGTCTTATGATCTTATCTCTTACCTAATCCTATGTAGTAATATAATTTTTTTTAATCTATGTATAAAAAAATGACGGTAATGTAAATAAATAAAACTAAACTCCTTTTCACTAA
This sequence comes from Panax quinquefolius, assembly GCA_020205615.1. Taxonomy (NCBI): domain Eukaryota; kingdom Viridiplantae; phylum Streptophyta; class Magnoliopsida; order Apiales; family Araliaceae; genus Panax; species Panax quinquefolius. Next base: position 16,124,309 of record CM035170.1, on the reverse strand, counting down.
AAAGACACAATCATCGAGTTTATAATTAAAATTAATTATTATTATGATACCTATTAAACTAACGATTTATATTTCTAATCTTTTTAAATTTTGCAAATGACACTTTTTGTGGGAAGGAATATTTAACAATAATCTAATTAATAAAACACAATTGATTTTGAATTTTCCGCTCACTCTAATAAATTATTTGGACCGTCTAAAGTTTGGAATAAATCCCACCGTTCATGTAGTGTCGGAGGCACGGGATACATCTAGTATATAATATTGAACAAAAGAAAAAATAAAAAATAAGACAAGAAATTTAAAATATCCAAACACAAACCCAACATCTTGAATCATCGCATGTTTTTATTATGCTTGTTCGTGTATCGAATTTTGAAAATTTTGAAATATCTATAAATTTTTATTTATCTAATAACAACTCATTCAAAAGTAATTTATCTAATTAAAAAATAAAACGTTTAAAACTCAAACATAAAGCATTAAAAATAAAACAATGCAAACAGTATCATTCCAAATAAACTAAACATTAATATCCAAACCAACCCAATATTAGTGCATAAATATGGTTATTAGAACAATCCCGGACCCAAATAGTTATAACCTCATAAATATATACTCCATCTGTTACCAGTTAAAATTTTTTAAAAAAACATTATTATTTTTATTCATAATAATATAAAATAATTCAATATTCTGACCTTTTTTTTTATCATTATTGTTAAGAGTATAAGGATAATGTGTTTTCACACCCTTCCATACACGTCACCTCCGCCGCTGCACGTAATCTCATCCTTTATCTCTGTAGAGAGAGAGGAGAGACGGCAAATATATATACAAATTTGAGACAACATTTATATAATAAAATAGGAATAATTTTAAATTTTTCGTTCACTCAATAAATTATACGAGATATCTAAAATTTAGGATAAATCCCACCGTCCATACATCTATCTAATAAAATACATCTATCTATCTATCTAATAAAATACAAATAATTTTGAATTTTTTGTTCACTCAATAAATCATCTGAACCGTTTAAAATTTTTCGTTCACTCAATAAATCTCACTGTCTATACAACGCCGGAGTCACGGAACCAGCTAATTATTATATATAATTTGAGAAATATCTTTCAAATTTTTCTCTAAAAGTACCCAATGCTATGAAAATGGGAATGGGAAGCTCAATGAAAAAACTCCCCTTCATTTATCAGCTAAATTTCTTCACCTTGTTTTTGCTGCTTCATCTTCTTTATGGAACTGTAGGATTTTCAAGTGTGAAGTTCCTCCCAGGATTCCAAGGACCCCTCCCTTTTCAACTCGAAACCGGGTGAGCTTAATTTTCTCTCTGTATTCAACTCATATATATAATATATATTCATACCCCCACAAAATAGTTTTATTTTTACTTTATTATGAATAATCTTACAATTTGAATCTATTTAATTTTTAAAATTTTGTAAATCGACTTTGAAAATCTAAGTGAGACTCTTCTTGGGAACCTTGTTTAGTGTATAAGTAAATGTATATATAGTTGTTTGTATGTATACTAACGGGACTCAAAGGACAAATAGGATGTTCTGTATTATGATTTTTGATGAGATATGTTTGTATTAATGTTTAATTGTTAGGTATGTGGGAGTTGATGCATCAGAGGATGTGCAGCTCTTTTATTATTTTGTGAAGTCGGAGAGAAATCCTACAAAGGACCCTCTTATTCTTTGGCTCACCGGAGGCCCTGGCTGCACTTCCTTCACAGGCCTATTCTATGAAATAGGTACACCCCTTTACTTCATAATTTCAAAGTCTGGCCTCATTTAGCAATTTTGTGATTGAGTTGATTGTGGTTGCGGCAGCTAATTGGTTTCGGTTAACAACAGTAGTTTTGATTAATGAATGTTGAAGTGACAAAACTGTTATTATAGAAAGAGTCCTGCCATATATTGGGGGACAGTTTTTTCTTAATTTGTTGATTAAACAATGTTCCTAATCAGACATTGCATTCATATCATTTCTACTTTTCCTTAGGTAATTTTTATTTTATTTTATTTTTGAATTTTAAGCCCTCTGTGGACTAAGGTATAACAATCTCCTTTACTTAAATCACTGATGAGGACGTAGTTAAATCACAATCTGATCACAGTCCAATTAATTACAATCCTCAGAGAATGTATGAGATTCAGATCCACCACACAATAAGAGACCACTGCCCTGATACCATTTGTAATGACTCGACCCGAATCAGATCCAGAAGAAAGTTCGATTCATCGTCCAAGAGTAGTAGGTGGGTTATCTTAGCCCAGCAAAGACACACCTAAAAGTCTTGACAAGTTAATGCTATGTACTATAAGGAGTAAAGCTGATGCTTTATACGCATACTAAACTAACTCACAAGTTTCAGTATGGGTTTGGGGTATATTACTTCCCTCACCTAAAAGCCTTGACGTACTCGTCAAGTCCAATCACAGTCTACAGAGCCATAGAATCACAATTCTTAGGGGGATGTATGGACTCTAGACCCATCACACCATGAGGAGCTACCGCTCCGATATACCATTGTAACGATCTGGCTCCACTCGAGCCCGAATTAAGCTTCAAATTTATTGTCCCAAGAGTATCGTTGGGTCATCTTTACCCACCACAGGTGTAGGCCTGACAAAATATGGTTATGGGTTGGTTTTGGTTTTCAAAATATGGTTATGGTTCCATTTAAGAACTAAAACCATATTAACCATTTTTAATATGGGTTATGTGGGTTGAAACCATATGGTTATGTAAATATGGATGGAAATTTTTTTTGATTTGGATTTGGAATAAAATATGGGTCGAAAAATGGTTAACCGGGTTGGAACTATATTTCTTTTTTAAAAATATGGTTCCAAACTTTAACCAACCCAAATAAATAAAAACAGTTAACCAACCCATTTGGTTTCAGTTAATATGGGTTGACCCGACAGTTAACCAATTATATTGCCAGGTCTACACAGGTCTATCTTAAAGGGTATGACTTTGATACTTTAGTAATAACCTCAAATTTATATACAAGATACCATCCACATATTTCAATATAGGACTGGGATATCACAAGTACCATGATCGAGGGTAAGTTGGTTATGGAAATGCATTTGGTGTTTGATTTGTCTGCTAATTCAGCGCTTTTTTATGCAAGAATTCAAAGAGTACTGCATGGATTCAAAGAACATTAAAAACTGTAGGAGTATGTAAATTTTCATAATTTTTTGTGATGTGTAACATCATTTTATAACCATGTAAAAGGATATTTTTGAATGATCTTTGGAATTATTTTTGAGGTGTAAAAAAATAAAATAAAGTTGGATAAACCCCTCACCAAAATATAATGGGATCTCATGTTAATAATCAAAGGGTGACCAGTGGACTTCAATATCAGCCCAGTTAAACCCTCAGTTACATGGACAAAAATAAATAAACCATTTATATGACAAAATAATTACCAAAAACCATTTAATATGGGCAAAAATGTGCCGACAGATGTGTTGTATCCCACAATTCCAGACCTACTGAAACAATTGGAGCTATACTTTTCATTATTGTTTTATTTGGTCTTCCATTGTCTTGTGTGTAGTCCATTCGATTTTTACACACTAAAGCATGCCGACTTGGTGATTTCTATTCAGTTAACTTAACGTAATGGTTAGCTAATACTCCATTTTGCTATTCTCTCCAAGGTAGATTGTATCTCATAATTACTTGAGCTTCATTAAAATTATGTGAGTTCTATCTTTGAACCATGCACATTTGCAGGTCCATTATATATCAAGGAAGTGGAATACAATGGAACCTTGCCCACACTGGTGTTAAATCGTAACGCGTGGACAAGGGTGTGTTGATTTACTCATTTACATGCACTTTTTGTCTCATATTGGCTATTGCATGTTAAGTATCATATTTGGGAAAAAGGACAAGTTTATGTGAAGTTGATAATAAGTTAGAAAAGGAAAGGATAAGTGAACCATGAAAGAATTAAGAGAAATCAGAAAATTAAAAACTTAGGACTAGGCTGACTAGCTAAGTTGGTTTATAGTTTCTACGTCAAGTCTTTTGTCAAATCATTAAATACTTGTACTAGTGTTTCCCCGCAACGAACTTACTCCTTTTATAATATAATATTATAGATATATAACATGCTGGAAAAATAACATCTAGTGTGACACACTAAAGTTACGTAGTTTTGACTAAACTAATGGCATATATCTGTAAAAATATTTAAAAAATCATTTAATTAGTGACTACTTTCCTATTTCATGTTTTAATTCCACTAATTGAGAATCAACTACTTAGGTGAATTTTTAATATTTTTACAAATGTGCCATTGTTGAGCCAAAATCTTAAGATAACTTATCGGGTGTGTCAAACTAGTTATTTCCCAAGAGGGTTTATATTATGTCAACCAGTATATTGTACTACAATGGAAATCACTTTACTTCTTCAATTCCTCCGAGTTCTTTGGAGGAATTTCCACTTTTGAGTCACTTTACCCTGCACAATCGACGTCTACGGTTGAACTTCAACTTTGATATTTTCACATGTACATCAACTGATTAGAGTTTGGATGATGATGGTAATGAACTTGTAGATAGCGAGCATAATTTTTCTAGACTTGCCAGTTGGAACTGGGTTCTCCTACGGAAGGACTTCCCTTGCTTCTCATTCCACTGACCTGCAAGCATGTGCTCAAGCCCTCCAATTTCTAAGGAAGGTAAGGACTTTGTAACCTCTTAGCCAGAGATATATATCATTTAGCTATCTCTAAACATTTTTACTGCTCTAGTTTGTACATGCATGTTTTAGTTCTAATTAGGTGGAGTACTTGTTAAATATTGGACCCTCTTCAATCTTCGTGTTTGAGAATTTCCATGACATTTTTTTCGAAACTTTATAGTTGAATATATGTCATGAATTATTCTGTATTTAAATAAATTGAACTTTTGACGAACACATGCTTTTAAATGAGCCAACTTCCACATTCATAAAATGGCAAAAAGAAAATACTGTTACAAATTGAAATTAAATTCGCCTGTTTCAATCACTTTATACTCGAGAAGCTTTCAATCACTTTATACTCAAGAAGCTTTCAATCACTTAACCTAACAGTTATGTATATGATTTCTAATTCTCCATCTGTCCAAATTGAAAGTCTATATTTTATTTTGTTACATACCTAAAAGGCATTCAACCTGGAGATCTGTATTTTTTTAGTAAGTTCTGATCTTCGACAATAGTATGGTAAGGAGTCAATTTTTTTCATTAAAAATTTGAAATTTCAATATTGATGAAGTTTTATAATCTATGTATGAAGACATTTGTTCATGTATAAACCATGTCGTTCCTCAGTATCTTACGTCTATGGGTTTAAAGTGATATTGTAATAAAAAATACTATAAACCTCAAGCTAGCTGACTAGCATTACTGTCAACTGCTTATGTACATTTTGTTTCCTTGAAATGTTTTGCAGTGGCTGATTAGTCATCCTGAATTCCTTTCAATTCCATTCTATGTTGGTGGAGACTCTTACTCGGGAATTACTGTTCCAATTATCACTCAACTGATCTCAAATGGTAAGACTATGCTTGATTGTATCCAAAGAATTTGGCTATCCCATAGTTGAAGAGAGTGTTCTACAGTTATCTAACAATTGTGAAAATTCAGAAAATGAAGCAGGCATTGAACACTATATCGATCTCAAGGTTTGTAAGTATTGTAATTTATCTTCTGTTACAAGACCTAGGTTTTTTTAGGCATTTAAGGCTGATAAATAAGTATCATTTGAGTTTATAATTAATTAAACAAAGAAAATTGACCGTACAACTCATCAGGTATCACAGCTAAAATCGTGACTAAGACCTAACATTTAAAATTGATCCTAGAGGATATTCATCAGCTTCATCTTAATGCATTTCCCTTCTTAGAAAATATTTTTCTGTAAAACCTCAAACTGAAGAAGGAATCATCACAAAAAATATTTATGGACATTTCCGTTATAATAAAATTGGCAGTTTCGAAAATTAACTTCTTCTGAATATACAAAACTGTTACCTTAATTGATTCTACTTTACTGATGAGTGCTAGCTCAATTTGTATCAGATTCTCTGTTACATTGAAATATTCAGGGTTTTGAGTTTCAGTAGATACATTATTTGAAGTAGTCTCAGTGAAGGCATTCTCTTGTAGCCCATATTGACTTATTTCCAGAGTTTGAGGTTAGGTTCTATAGTCCCTTTATTAATCATAATCAATAATTTTAAATAAAACTTAAAAACAAAATGCTTCAATCCAAACTACTTAATTAACTGTAGTGTACATAAATGGGTATTGCAGCAAAAAAGTGCCCAAGGAAATGAATAAATTATGCTCCATAACCATGTACTAGAAGAAGAATCATACTTAAGTAGAAAAACATGTGCAAATTTCTTAAGTAAAGTAGGTTGTGCTTCTGATGTGAAATTTCAGGGTTACCTACTTGGCAATCCTATAACATTCCCTGCTCAGAAAAATTACCAGATCCCTTTTTCTCATGGGATGGGAATTATATCGGATGAACTTTATGAGGTTAGTTCTATTCATCAAAACTTCAGAACTGTGTATGAATATAAATGTGATTAACCATCAAAATGAATAGTTTACATATTTCTATAATAGTCATTGAGGAGAAGTTGTGGGCATGACTATCAAAAGTTAGATCTCAACAACGTAGATTGTTCACGCAATTTAGAGGCTTTCGATCAGGTTAGCAAGTTATGCTTAATTTCAACTAATCTATCCATGCTTTACTTAATATTTGCCTAGTTGATAAATGTCTGTTCTATGTTCATCTTTGCAGTGTTGCAGTGGACTTTTTATAAATCAAATTTTGGAGCCCAAATGTGCAAGCAACTCGTTCTCAGGTGAAATGAGAGCTCTTAACGAGAGATTCAGAAAGCTTTATAATCCTAAATCATCTGTTTCTGCATTCAAGTGTCGTGTAAGTCCTAGTCCTTGTATCCTCTCATCATATACTCAACATCGAACTTTTGCTCACGAGTGAAAAATGCTTGCTGAACTGTGCCAGATTTAGCAGTTATTATGCAGATTTGTACTCATACACAGTGGATCCAGTACGGGAGTCCGGACTGGAGTAAAAGACGGACCAAATTTTTTTTTTGCTTTTTATTTTATTTTAAAACAACTAAAAAAAAAATTATGGTACTGGAATTTTTACCTAATACAGTGTTTTGGGCGTGATTTGGATACCTATACCAAAAAATATATGTACAGACTGTACAGACATATTTTGTTATATGTATCCAAATCACACCCAAAACACTGTATTATGTAAAAATTTCAGTTCCATAATTTTTTATTTATTTTTTTTAGTTGTTTTTTAAAAAAAAAAAAGCAAAAAATAAAAAGTTCGGATTTTGGTCCGGTCCGGGAGTCCGGACCTGATCCGGCCTCTGTACTCATATATATATATATATATATATATATATATATATATATATATATATATATATGTATGTATGTATGTACTAATACACTATTTTTTACCCGGCTCTCGTATAGATAGGAAGAAGGAATGCAGGAAAATGGAAGTTAAGAAATTGAAGCCAAAGTAAGGAAAAGGACAGGAATTTAAGTTTTTTACCGATACTTGATTAGGATGATTAATCTTCAAGAAAGTGGCAGGAAATTATGTTTCATGTCTAGGGAAAGCATGAAAGACGCAGTGCAATTCAGTTTTACAACTTTAACTTATGCCCTTTGTTTATTTTGGATATGAAGATCAAGACCATCCCCAACAAAAAAACAGAAGAGAGGACTCGTACTTGCAAACAAAATAGACGCACACATGCTTCTAATATTTATATAGACTAGTTTCAAGATCTAACTGAGAAGACTATACTCAATATATTTCCACTAACCATTTAGTATAATGTGAAAAGATGAATGAAATTTGCATAAATGACTGCAGGATGACACATATTCGCTTTCTAGTTACTGGATTCAGGACGAGAGTGTTCGCAAAGCACTCCATATTAGAAAGGTATGTCACTAGTATTACCAGTTAATACAAGATTTTAAAAACGTAAACAGAAACAAAAATGAACTTTTGACTCTTAACTCAGGGATCGAAAGATACATGGATAAGATGCGATTACAATGTGTCATATGAAGCTATAATTACGGACACTAGAGCATATCATGCAAATCTTAGTAGGAAGGGTTATAGATCTCTCATATACAGGTCAGTTCAATGACTATGTTCCATGCATTAAAATCGGTCTTAATTCATCTATTAAGTAAGGAATTTTTAGCAAAATTTTTTAAGTTATTCAGTTCAAGATTTTGTTTTTAAAAAATAAAAATAAAAATGAAAAAGATCTCTTGTTTTGTTATCGGGTTGATAAAGAATTCCTCTCAGCTTGAAATATATTATTGTTCTACTAGCCGAATCGTCATATACTATTTTACTAGTTGATGCTTATATACTTTGTAATGTTAATCAACAGTGGTGATCATGACATGGTTGTTCCATTTCAATCAACTCAAGCTTGGATAAGAGATCTAAACTACTATGTCATTGATGAATGGCGGCCCTGGATTGTCCAAGGCCAATATGCTGGGTAAGTCGTTCTTTTTATTACGGTTTTTTTTTATGATTAAGCTTAATTATTGGTACAATAGTAATCTGAGATTGTATCTTTGTCTATGTGTAGTTATACAAGGGCATACTCCAATCGGATGACTTTTGCCACTGTGAAGGTAAAAAGAATATCCGTTTTACTCGTGTGTATCCTCTGCATTTAATTGAAAAAAATTTGGTCGTTACAGTTTTTATTTTTACTTTTTTAGGGTGGAGGACACACTGCTCCAGAATATAAGCCTGCAGAATGTTATGCTATGTTCGAAAGGTGGATATCACATGAATCTCTATAATCACAGTAGGATTATGCAATTTCAGTTTGCCAAGAGACTCAAATTTATTGTTAATATGATCCAAATATGAATGTAAAAAAATGTTCAAAAATTATACCGAGTAAAATCTAAATAAAGTTTACAATTTGGTATTCGAAGTGAAAAAAAGTTACAAACTGGTAATTGTATTCGAAAAATGTTATATTCCGTTAAACATTAGGGACACGATTTACAATTTGGTATCCGAAGTGAAGTGACGTCGATGTTTTGTTCCATCTTTTCTTGTCTCTCACATTTGCACCATTGTTTTACGGTGGCACCGACTTGGGAACTCTGGTGTAATTCATTCATTTTTGTTGCATGAACTACAATTTTTTTCTCCGATTTCATTTACGATTTCATTCCAAGACGAGCTCATCCTTTTAATTAAACATTGAAAACTCTTTAATAAATATATGGGAACCAGTAATCAATGGAGAATCGAAACAAGAAGGACAGAAGAAGAGAATCTTAATTTTCAAACAGAATAAAGATGAAACCCTACTGTTTAAAGGAGTGTAACATTTTTCGAGTACAATCATTAGTTTATAATTTTTTTCATTTCGAGTATCAAATTGTAAGTCGTGTCTCTAATGTTTAACGGAGTGTAATATTTTTTGAGTACAATCATCAGTTTGTAATTTTTTTTACTTCGGGTACCAATTGTAAGTTGTGTTTCAGTACAAAAGTTGATTTATCTCGTTTATAATTCAAACCATTTATTATGACATTTTTGAATTGATATTCAATATATATATATATATATATATATATATATAAATTATTACTATTTTTTCATTTTGTTTGCAACTGTAATTGTAACTGAATACTTGTTAAATGTAATTATGTAAATTTTGATATGGGACCACATAAAAAAGGGCCTGTTTGGAAGAGGGGGAGGTCCCTGATCTTAGTAGGCTCAGCAAATACAACAGGCTTTGCTACTAGTCTACCTGTGCCGCACTCCCACGGAAGCCCATACCGCTGTCCCCTCCAAGCAGGCTAGGGCCGTAAACCTAACAAAATATGGTTATGAATTAGTTTTGGTTTTTAAAATATAGTTATGATTCTATTTAATAATTAAAATTATATTAACCATTTTTAATAGGATGAATTACATATACTATTACATTTTTGAAAATAATTACAACAATAGTGTCCTCACAAAATACTTACACAATTAATACAATTTCATATTTATTTACAATATTAGTGCAATTAGGATTCCTTAATTTAGGGAATTAGTATGCAATTAAGATTCCTTAATTTAGGGATTAGTTATCCCCATGACTTCTGCTCTCTCCTCATCTAGAACAACTTTATTAGTTAGTCATCATCCTTCTTCTTCATTCAACGTATTCTTTCTTTCTATATATATATATATATATATATATATACCTTGGAGATCTTTCCTTTTACACGGATTTTGAAGAAGGGGGAGTCTACTGATTCTTCAAAGAAATCTCAACAAGTAAACTTCATTACTGTTTCATCTAAAAATCATTACTGTTTCATCTAAAAGACCAGATATATGGCACGATTTTTGCCTCTTGAGTCTTGGTTGGGAGAAGCCGCTTCATGCTTCTATCTTCATTTATTCATCTCATCTGCTTCTCCTAAATATCAAAACTTTTGAATATTTAGGTCTTGTTTAACAAGGGAGAAAATACTACTCCTAAAAGTGATGGGTTCAAGGGAATTCTGAATTTAGAGTCGTCATCTACTGGTACAGTTTTAAAGACTCCATGCTACAACTAGGACAATCTTCATTTCTTCCTCACCCAATTGATAATGATTCGTTTTGGTGAGAGGCTTGTGCCGAAAACGATTTTGTGACAAAGGCGCGGTTTATTTTTTATGAATATTTGGTTATCCACAAAAAGTAGAATTGTTACCTTTGTACGAATGTTTGCCTACCAACTGCATCATATTCATAATTATTTTATTTATAAAATGTTATTTATAAGTTGGTAGTCAAACATTCATAAAAAGGTAACCAAATCAGTTTTATTGGGTTACCAATTAATTATAAAAAAAATTTTAAAAACAGTTTCCAAGTGTTACGTGCAGATGGTATCCGAAATGCCATGTATAAGTTTCCATTTATGTAGCTGTTAGTTACTTATTAATAACCTTTCAAAAATAAAATTATTTTGAATATGGTGCAGTTGGGTAGCCAAACCTTCATGCAAAGGTAACCATTTTAGTTTTTGTGGGTAACCAAATATTCATAAAAATAATTTGTTCGTAATTTCCTCTTTGTTCGGCTACTCCGAATTCGTTTTGGATCTGTTCTTGCTAGTTTGGTAACTCCGACTTCTTCTTCTTTGATTTGTTTTGTTTTGGTAACTCCGACTTCTTCTTTTTCTTCGATTTATTTTGTTTTGGTTGTTCGTGATTTCCTCTTTGTTCGGCTACTCCGAATTCATTTTGGATCTGTTCTTGTTGGTTTAGTAACTCTGACTTTTTCTTTTTCGAATTATTTTGGTTGTTCGTGATTTCCTCTTTGTTTTGTTTTCGATTTGTTTGGTAACTCTGTTCTTGCTGGGAATTAGTATGCAATAATTTTTGAATTTGAATTTGTTTTTGTTGTTAGATCCAAGATATTTGAATTTTAATTATTAATTATGGCAGTTATTTCTCCTTAATTTTAAGTTTCCTTATTATTATGAATTGAATCCTATACTAATTTCCTAAATTAAGGAATCCTAATTGCACTAATTGTGACGCCCCCAAAATAGGTATACATCACCCATCTTGAGTTGCCAGATACATGGTACAGAATTCAAATACAACTTAATAATACAACTGTCGTGTACAATACGACAAAACATAAGCTGTGAGTTTGAATACAAATATTGTCTACTAGAGATTATACAAACTCAAAAGGAATCCTCATTACAATTACTATCACATTATTTTACAGAATAGTGAGGACTACTAATGCTATCATCTGGCCCGTCACTCCGTTCCCCGACTAGTCCCTGCTACGTTCTCATTTCTGAAGAGAACAATGAAAGTAAAAGGTGAGATCAACTAGCCCAAAGAGGGAAATATTATGACTAAAATAATGCGAATATATTATCGTTAGCCTTCAACAAAGGTTAAACCGATACAATATAACAACCATCAAGTTTAATCTATGGTGAACAAGCAATCCATTAAAAGAGTCAAGTAGAGAATAAAATCTACTATCTTTTATGATTTAGAAGGTTTTCATCACTTTTATCATTGGACTCAACAAATAAATAATCCACATCATCGAATCACGCCACTACTACTACCAAGGATATTCTTTAGTATCACGACCACAATTATCCATGCACTACGGGCCAAGAATATTTGTGTATTCAATAATGGTCATGATCATGCCAACAACTGTCCATCAATGCTCTACGGGTCAATGAGGACTTTTTCCACATCATTTGTAACATTACGGTCATGATTACACCGAATAATCCCTTGTCATAATCATACCAAGTCCATCTATGCACTATAGGCCACATATGACTTTCAACAAAATATAAACATGAGGATGATGACAATGATATAAGAATTCAATAAAACAAGTTCAAGAATTAATTTATCCAAGAACTAATAACGTCCAAATTATCAACATGATATCTTTGCTTTGTAGAAAAATTCAAGAATGCTCGTAAAATATTTCCATGAAAAGATATCTTTGGATGAAGCGCAAATATCAAGGATATTCCACTAATTTCATGGAGTATAGAAGTCAAAACTTTAACCAACCGAGTATAATAAGGATTGGAATAACAAAAGAAATCACCGTGCATGCGATGAGCCCTCGCATGCGGGGTTATTCAATGAATAATAAATAATCTAATCAGTCCAGGCGTAAAAACGCATGCATGTGATATTCCAACGAGAATAATAAAGATGGAATCGGTCCGGCGTAAAACGCATGCATGGGATATTCCAAGAATAATAAAAAAGATAGAATCCGTGTCCGGCGTGAAAACGCATGCATAAGATATATTCCAACAGAAATAATAAAAAAGCGGAACCAGTCCCAAGTAGAACGCATGAGAGGATGTTCCAACATAATGATAAAGAATGGAACAACGTAAGAATTTCACCAAGTATAGGGTAGCACAGTATCTGAGTTATTCCAATGAATAATAAAGAATGGAATAATGAAGTTCTCTTCGTAGATAAGAAAGAAATAATACTCCCTACCTTTAGAAAAAATCTGATACTTGGAATAGTGAGGTAGCGAGACTTCTTCTTCTTTCTATAATTTCTCTCTATAATAATAATCGCTCTAAAGCTTTTGTGAATTGGTGAGAAATGAAGGAAGAATGAGCTTCTATTTATAGAAAAATATAGTTTCGATAATTGCACGTTTTGGGGCTCGAAAAATTTCAGTACAATACCTCCAACTTTTCCTTTATTTTTAATTTAGTCATGAAAGTATTATCAAACTTGCACCACCTCCCCTAATAGTAAATAATGTGATTCAATAGTAAATTATGTGAATCAATAGTTCTAGACATGTGAAAATACGAATTACAGTATAGTACCTCCATCTATACCTCCATTTTAACTTAGTCATGCAAATATTATCAATCTTGCACCAACTCCCCTAATAGTAACAAGAATGTGAAACAATAGTATACACATGTGAACAAATAGTTATAATTATGTGAAATAATAGCAATCAATTGCTCATTTATCCGGTTAAATACTCGATTGGTCAATATAACCTCCAGACATTAATTATTATCGAAATAATTATCGATTTTCACTAACACAAATAATTCCAACACAATGAAACCATTTTTATCAAAATATAAATTTTAAAATTTCAAAGTTTGACTTTTCCCGAAAAAGTCAACTATTGACTTTTTGACCAAATAGTGAATTCCAAAAAAATTTGTGTTTATAGACTATTTTTACTAATTTCATCGTTTCGGACTCAAATATCACGTCCGCGTCTCCAAATTCAACTCCGAACACAACTTCAATTTTAATAACATTCATCATTAATATTATAACTTACAATATTTATCAACCGTGTCGTTCCTGAGGAAGGGGGCTTTCCAATAAGGATTTCTTCCTATTAGGCGCGCGAATTAGGTGACCAAACCTCTCCTTGATGTAACTTCTAGACATTGTAAATATTGCAATTTAATAATATGAATAACTTTGTCGTCTCAATTATTGATTTAATAAAATAACATATTATGCGAGATGATACTACGATGATAATCGAATCAATAATATGAGAGATATGATGCAAAGAATTCATCGTAGTAATAATTGAGTATAACTGAGTGACTTCTCACGTAAGCATCAATAATCAATACTGCAGTGCTACTTATGCAACCACGCCAGACATCGTATTTTTACTACCGGGGTAGTTCAACAAAGCTTAATCCAGTAAAACTTCCGTAGTTATTTTCATAAAAAGTATTTTTTGTCATTTTCTCAATCCGACAATAATTCCGTTGTGGGGGTCCACCAATGATTGTGTCGTTGTACGAATATTTCCTGTTAAAAGGAATATTCCCCAACCATCGAATATTATATAACAACTTGGGTACCTTTGCAAAATTTGTAAATATTACCCACAACTATAACATTATATCAAATCCACACCATAATATTCAAAAATATATTTCGAGAAAATTTAATCTTTATTCAAAAAGTTGGGGTCTTATAACCTCCCCTTCTTATGAAATTTCGTCCTCGAAATTAGGGTGCGTCTACTGTATGTCGAAGAGGTAAGGATATCTTGATTTCATCTCAGATTCTAACTCCCAGGTCATTTCTTCCACATCGTGGTTTCTCCATAAAATTTTAACTTGAGGTATAACCTTGGAGCGTAGAATATGATCATTTTTATCCAAGATTTTAACAGGTAACTCTTCATACGTTAAATCTTCCTCTATCTCGTCTGGTTCTAACTCAATAATGTGGTTCGGGTCTTTCACATATTTACGTAACATGGATATGTGAAAAACGTTATGAACACGAGACATACTTAGCGTAACGCAAGTCTATAGGCCACGCCCTACTCGATCGAGGATTAAAATGGGCCAATGAATCGAGGATTGAGCTTTCCTCTTTTTCCAAATCTTGTAACTCCTTTCCATGGAGCAACACGTAACAACACACACATCTCTCATTATCGAATTCTACGTCCTTTCGATGAAGATCAAGATAACTCTTTTGTCGATCTTGTGAGGTTTTTATACGTTGTCGGATCATTTGAATCTTTTCCGTAGTCATACGTACAACTCGGTCCCAACAACGTTGTTTCACCCACCTCATCCCAAAGATAATTGGAGAATGACACTTTCTTCCATACAACGCGTCTCGAATGGAGCCATGCCAATACTTGCTTTGATAACCTGTTGTTGTTGTGGAAAACTCCACCAATGGTAAGAACTTGTCCCAACTTCCCTTGAAGTCAAGGACATAGAGTCTTAATAGATCTTCAAGAGTTTGAATCGTCCTCTCCGATCGCCCGTCCGTGCGAGAGGATGATATGCCGAAATAAAATCGTAAATCCGTGCCCATAGCTTTTTGCAAACTAACCCAAAATCTTGAAGTGAATCTTGGGTCTCGATCAGAAACTATGGATACTGGCATACCATGCAATCTTACAACCTCGTTTATGTATATACAAGCAAGACGTTCAAGTGTATAAGTTTCTCGTATCGGTAAGAAATGAGCAGACTTGGTCAATCTATCAATAATGACCCAAATCGCATCTATGCCTTGAGAAACTTTGGGAAGACCGATAACGAAATCCATGGTAATGTGCTCCCACTTCCATTCTGGAAATTCAAGTGGTTGCAATGGACCTTTTGGTACTTGATGCTCCGCTTTAACTCGTTGACAAATTAGACACCTTGAGATAAATAGAGCTATCTATCTCTTTATATTGCTCCACCAAAATGTATGACGAAGATCACGATACATTTTGGTACTCCCAGGATGGATTGAAAACGGTGTGTTGTGCGCCTCCATCATAATTTTATACTTTAAATCAGGGTCGTTAGGAACACAAAGTCTGGAGTTGACTTGAAGTATTCCTTCTTCATCGATTCTTGCTTCCGACATAGCACCTTCTTGCACTTTCTTCCTCATACGCATCAGCTCCGGATCTGTAACTTGAGAAACTTTAACTTTATCAATTAAAGTCGGTTCTACGCGTATATTCGCCATCATCACATGGGTCCCTGGAGTCTTTAACTCTATCTCCATCCTTTGCAAGTCACACAAAATGGGCTTTTGTGTTGTGAATATTGCACTCGCATTCGCGATATGATCTTCTACTCAATGTGTCATTACCACGCTTGCTTTTCCGGGATGGTATTGATGGTATGATCATAATCTTTCAATGAGTTCCGAAACAACGTCGTTGTCGCATGTTGAGTTCCTTTTGAGTGAAGAAGTATTTGAGGCTTTTATGATCCGTAAATATCTCCACTTTCTCTCCATACAAGTAATGCCTCCAAATTTTAAGTGCGAAGACAATAACTGCCAACTCTAGATCATGAGTAGGATAATTCCTCTCATATTCTTTGAGTTGTCTTGAGGCATAGGCTATGACTTTCCCATGTTGCATGAGAACACATCCTAACCTTTTGCCCAAGATCATCAGAGATGACAAATCCTCCAACCGAGATGGTATTGTCAGAATAGGTGTTGAAATGAGTCTCCTTTTGAGTTCTTGAAAACTCTTTTTACATTCCTCACTCCAACCGAACTTTGTATCTTTTCGAGTCAGCTGAGTTAATGGAGTAGCGATTCGAGAAAATCCTTCCACAAATCTCCGATAATAACCAGCTAATCCGAGAAAGCTACGTACTTTGGTCACTGATTTGGGTTGCTCCCAGCTTTGAATAGCTTCAATCTTTGCCGGGTCAACGGATATTCCATGACTTGATACTACGTGCCCAAGGAATGCTACTTCCTCAAGCCAGAACTCACATTTCTTTAACTTTGCATAAAGCTTATATTTACGAAGCTTTTGGAGTATCAGCCTCAAGTGTTGCTCATGATCTTCACGGCTTTTGGAATAAATAAGGATGTCATCAATAAAGACGATCACAAAGTGATTCAAATATTCCTTGAATACTCGGTTCATCATATCCATGAAGGCAGCAGGAGCATTAGACAATCCAAAGGACATGACTAGGAATTCATAATGCCCGTACCGAGTTCTAAAAGCCGTCTTTGGAATTTCATCGGTTCTAATCTTCAATTGGTGATATCCTAACGAAGATCAATCTTTGAAAAGAATTTGGCTCCTTGCAATCGGTCAAACAGTCATCAATACGCGTGGCAATGGGTACCTATTTTTGATGGTGACATGATTCAACTCCCAATAATCAATACAAAGTCGCATACTCTCATCTTTCTTCTTCGCGAATAGAACAGGAGCACCTCAAGGAGAAGTACTAGGACGAATAAAGCCAATGTCTAACAATTCCTGTAATTGGGTCTTTAACTCCTAAAGTTCAATAGGAGCCATTCGATATGGGGCTTTGGAAATGAATTTTGTACCAGGTTCAAGGTCGATACAAAATTCAACTTCACGCTCTGGGGGTAGGCCAGGAAGTTCTTTAGGGAATACGTCCAGAAATTTATTAACAATAGAAATATCCTTCAAATCTGACGTATTTTTGTTTAAATCCGTGACATGAGCTAAGAAAACTTGACATCCGTTTTTCAATAAACGAATAGCTTTATGGCTTGAGATGACCGTGATTGATTTTAATGGTTTGGTCGCTTGAATTCGCATAATAGGTTTATTAGGAATATGAAAGCTAAAAACTTTACGAAAACAATCAATTTTAGCATGATGAGTAGTTAACCAATCAATCCCTAGAATCACGTCAAATGCAAGTATTTTTAAGGAGATAAGATCGACAGGTAACGTGCGGTTACCGATTTGAATCAAACAAGACTTATAAACAGTGGATGTAATGAAGGTTTCTCCTAATGGAGTTTCAATAGATAAGTCAAAGTCTAATTTCTCCGGAGTCAAATTTAAACGTTGAGCTCAAGTAGGAGAAATAAAAGAATGGGTAGAACCGATATCAAATAAGGTATAGACTTCACTAGAGTTTATGATAAGCTTACCCGTGATAACCTCGTTCGGGTTTCTTGCTTTCTGGGAGGTCACAACAAACGCTCTCCCTTGCACTACCGGCTTTGACTTTTCTGGGACGGCCTTTGGTGCCTCCATCCTAGCTGAATTTGTCTTTGGTGAACGACAAAATCGAGCTAAGTGACTTTCTCTTCCACAATTATAACATGCTTTGGACGGCATCGCGCAGTTTGGACTGATGTGTACCTCCCCTCCGCATTTGAAGCATATGATAGGTGGTCGTTCTCCTTCCTTAACAACGGGTGCTGGTGCTGACGTCTTTTCATCATTGTTGAATCTCCTTTTCTTGAAATGTCCATTTTTATTGTCTTGGCTATGATTACCACCGAAGTGGTTACCATTTCTGGCATGTTGATTCCCTCCACGTTTGTTGTCACCGCTTCGATGAATGTTACCACTGGTATTTTCATTCTGCCAGCTGCTTTCTCTTGGTTGCGTTGACTCGTTATCGCGCTCCAACAACTGAGCCCTATTTACAACATCTGAATACAAACACAGTTTATGAGAAATAAGATATTATCGTATCTCCGGTTTCAAACCTCTTAAAAACATTCGGTCATTCGCTCCCTCATTATCAACCAAATGGGATGCAAACCGGATAACTCCGCAAATTTAGCCTCGTATTGCGACATCGCTCATATTGTTTTGTTCCAACTTGATAAACTCCACCTCCTTCATGTGATTTAATACTTTCGGAAAGTACTTGTCGTTGAATGACTCTTGGAACTTCTCCCAAGACATCTTGAGTGCGTTAGTCTAGGTACGTTTTACAGATTCCCACTAGTAATCTACCTCTTTTGTTCCTCGGAGCATCCCAAGACATCAAATATCTTGGTTATCTGCTTTATCCATGCTTCCACCTTTAGTGGTTTTGGTTCTCCAATAAACTCCGGTGGTCCCAGCTCCTTGAACTGTTTGGCGGTGATCGTCTCGAGAGTTGCCGTGTTTCCACCTACATTTTGGACAGAGCCGCTCTCTCTTTGATGTTGCATGAATTGCATGAAGCCTCTAAACATTCCATCGCTTCATCATTTGGTCGGTGTTGTTGTTTGCATGAGGATTGTCGCCTTCACGATGCACATTGTCCCGAGTTATTGATCCGTGGAGACTCAACGGTCTCCCATGCTCCATTGATGTTCTCAACATTCTTGGATGCCATTTTCAAATACTCGCCACAAAACAAGGGTTAATTGACATGAAACATATTATCCCTACACTGACCGACCAATTAAATACCAAATAAACTTAGGTAGGTCATAGTAGCGAAGGAATTCCCCGCCTCTCCCTCCTAGTTCTAGTATCACATCTTAGCCAGGATCATATCCCTAAGCTTTGATACCAACCGTGACGCCCCAAAATAGGTATACATCACCCATCTTGAGTCGCCAGATACATGGTACGTAATTCAAATACAACTTAATAATACAACCGTTGTGGTATACAATACGACAAAACATAAGTCGTGAGTTTGAATACAAATATTGTCTACTAGAGATTATACAAACTCAAAAGGAGTCCTCATTACAATTACTATCACACATTTCACGCAATAGTGAGGACTACTAATGCTATCATCCGTCCGTCACTCCGCTTCCCCGACTAGTCCTCGCTACGCTCTCATTTCCTCAAGAGAACAATGAAAGTAAAAGGTGAGCTCAACTAGCCCAAGAAGAAATATTATGACTAAGATAATGCGAGAATATATTATCGTTAGCCTTCAACAAGTGTGTTAAACCGATACAATATAACAACCATCAAGTTTAGTCATAGCAGTGAGAACAAGCAATCCATTAAAAGAGTCAAGTAGAGAATAAAATCTACTATCTTTTATGATTTAGAAGGTTTTCATCACTTTTATCGTTGGACTCGACAATAAATAATTCACATCATCGAATCACCCCCGCACTACTACGCGAAGGATATTCTTTAGTATCACGACCACAATTATCCATGCACTACGGGCCAAGAATATTTGTGTATTCAATAATGGTCATGATCATGCCAACAACTGTCCATCAATGCTCAACGGGCCAATGAGGACTTTTTCCACATCATTTGTAACATTACGGTCATGATTACACCGAATAATCCCTGGTCATAATCATACCAAGTCCATCTATGCACTATAGGCCATAGATGACTTTCAATAAAATATAAACATGAGGATGATGACAATGATATAAGAATTCAATAAAACAAGTTCAAGAATTAATTTATCTAGGAACTAATAACATCCAAATTGTCAACATGATACTGCTTTGTAGAGTAAAATTCAAGAATGCTCAGAAAAATATTTCCATGAAAAGATACTGGATAAAGCGCAAATATCAAGGATATTCCACTAATTTCATAGAGTATAGAAGTCAAAACTTTAACCAACTGAGTATAATAAGGAATGGAATAACAAAAGAAATCACCGGTATCGCGATGCATCAAGACAGCAAGGTTATTCCAATGAATAATAAATAACGGAATCAGTCCGCGTAAAATGCACATGCGACATGATATTCCAATGAATAATAAAAAGACGAAATCAGTCCCACGAAACGCATGTAGATAGGATATTCCAAATGATAATAATAAAGACGAAACCAGTCCTACAGAAATGCATGCAGCGACGGATATTCCAATGTAATAATAAAGAGGGAACCGTGTCCCACAGAAACCGCATGCATGACAAGATGTTCCAACAGAATGATAAAGAATAGAACAACGAAGAATTTCACCAAGTATAGGGTAGCTTGCGATATCTGAGTTATTCCAATAGAATAATAAAGAATGGAATAATGTAAGTTCTCATCATAGATAAGAAAGAAATAATACTCCCTACCTTTAGAAAAGCGGATCTTTGGAATAGTGAGGTAGCAGACTTCTCTTCTTCTTTCTATAATTTCTCTCTATAATAATCGCCTAAAGCTTTTGTGAATTGGTGAGAAATGAAGGAAGAATGAGCTTCTATTTATAGAAAAATATAGTTTCGATAATTGCACGCGCTTGGGGCTCGAAAAATTTCAAAGATAATACCTCCAACTTTTCCTTTATTTTTAATTTAGTCATGAAAGTATTATCAAACTTGCACCACCTCCCCCAAATAGTAAATAATGTGATTCAATAGTAAATTATGTGAATCAATAGTTCTGAACATGTGAAAATACGAATTACGTGATATAGTACCTCCATCTATACCTCCATTTTTAACTTAGTCATGCAAATATTATCAATCTTGCACCAACTCCCCTAATAGTAACAAGAATGTGAAACAATAGTATACACATGTGAACAAATAGTTATAATTATGTGAAATAATAGCAATCAATTGCTCATTTATCCGGTTAAATACTCGATTGGTCAATATAACCTCCAGACATTAATTATTATCGAAATAATTGTCGATTTTCACTTACACAAATAATTCCAACACAATGAAACCATTTTTATCAAAAATATAAAATTTGAAATTTCGAAGTTTGACTTTTCCCGAAAAAGTCAACTATTGACTTTTTGACCAAATAGTGAATTCCGAAATTTTTTATGTTTATAGACTATTTTTACTAATTTCATCGTTCCGGACTCAAATATCACGTCCGCGTCTCCAAATTCAACTCCGAACACAACTTCAATTTTAATAACTGTAGACACTCGAAATTTTCTGTACTACTGTTATTAACGTTGCAGGAAGACAGATTCGTCTTTTAAGAGAGAACCCTGAAAGACAATCCAAATCCATACCGGATACTATCGGGAGTTCAGCATCAACCCCAGATCACACTCTGGGAGCAATAGTTCCAACCTCGGATATAACCCCGAGACATATAGATACAATACCGGAACACATACCGGAGAAGACCGATTAATCTCGGAGATAACCCCGAGGTATCCAGTCTCAGTCCTAACCATGGGAATAGCCACCAACCTTGGTGATAACCGCAAGGAATGCAGTTTCGGAGATAACCCCGAAAATGCTTGTTTCAAATGCCACCAGCTTCAATCTCGGCGCTCACAACGAGATACACTGCACCAACCCGGCAATAAACATCGGGAAGGCAGACACACCTCAAAGATGACAATGAGGACCTTCAACAATTGCAGCAGTCCAATCTCGGTGAAGTCGAGCAAACGTCTTGCTTTATCATTGAATCCGGCGATAACACCGGTGAGGGGCAACATCATCATCTCGTCAAACACGATGCCACGTCACGTCTCAACGCAACGATGTCCCACAAGGCTAACCAATCCCGAGTGACTATTGTGCGGGCTAACGGATGAAAGTTGAAGCTTGAAGATCGGAGGGCTTCGTCCCATCTTCAATGACTTCGTCTGAACTCTAATCCCATGCCATCGTCTGACTCTCGACAACGGCGGTCCAAAATAGGTCTGAATACCTCAAAGCGGATGCGGATTGCACTTCTGAAAAATCGAGTGGACATTACAGTGGGTGAGTGCACGTACTTCGAGACGACCCGACCCGACAAACCCGGGCCGACCCGACCCGCCTCTGGTACACCTACGGCTCATATTTTTTATAAATAGAGGGCTCGGGGTGCTGATTTTCTAAGAGAAAAAGACGGGAAAACCCTGCACAATTTGCTCTGCACTTTCGCCCATCGATGTATTTTCCCACTTTTAAACACACAGCGAGCTCATATATAGCCTCTTTTGTACCCACAAAAGCCCAAGTGTTTACCCATTCTAAAGATATAGAAGCCTTTTTTTAGCGATCGGTTGTAAGCCTTCTCACACACTTTAGAGTCTTTCTCTTCATCTTTTCATACACCCTTCTACACGCGTTGAGAGTCGTGTTGCTTGCTTTTTACGGACTTGGTCCGTGGTTTCATTTCGATCTGTATATATATATATATATATATATATATATATATATATATATATATATATTGACTAACATTATCGAGTTATGCCTCGATTGAGCCTGAACTTGATGCAGGCGTTTATTGCTTTGATATATATATATATATATATATATATATATATATATACATATATATATATTAATATATGTGTGTGGACTTTGTTCGATGAGCCTGAACTTGATGCAGTGCGTTTACTTGCTTTATATATATATATATATATATATATATATATATATATGTATGTAGGACTACATTATGAGCACTGATTTTATATCCAGATGCGTTTACTATATATATTATATATATATATATATATATATATATATATATATATATATATATATATATATATATATATATATATATTATATATATGAGCGTAGTCGAACTTCGATTCGATGAGCACAGATTTTACATCCGGTGCATTTATTACTTATATATATATATATATATATATATATATATATATATATTTCTTATCACAGAGTTTTCTTCATGGCGATTGATACGCTTTACTGACTTTATTTATGTTTTGTCCCTTTTGAGTTTCCTCAAGTAGCGGTTGATAGCTTTTTAATGACTTTATTTACATTTACGATCCCCCGTGGAGGTGCTTTGTGGTTGGTGATCCTGTATATATATATATATATATATATATATATATATATTTATTTTATATATATACCTACACTACTTACTTTTTCATATAAAGCTGCGGTATTTTGTGAGCCTAGGAATCATGTGATCACAGATTCATCCCATTGAATCTAGATTCGGTTCCGTGATGATGGACATTTTCAAATTTATGGCGACTTGTAAATTATTCTACGATGTCTGAATTTCCTCGGATGGTTTTCATACCCACGAGGAAGTCGGCATTATTTTTGTATATTATTTTCAAATGCGGATGCCTCGCATCCAAAAATAAATAAAATCAATTCAATAGCTCACTTAATAAAAATGGGAGTGTAAAGGTCTCAATTCCTATTGAGCATCGGGGTTTGAAAAAAAAACCTCTTTTATAAAAACATCACTTTGCCATATCTTGTTAAAAAGCTGAATTTTCTACATAAATTCAAACCACATGTATATATAGGTTCGAACGAGGCCTCGCCTGAACTTTTATATAACATACATTGACCCCACACACACACACACACACTCGGATAATAGTTTCTTGAAAAGGCGGTCACAGTAGTGGTAACACGGATGTCGGGGGTGTGCTAACACCTTCCCCCGCATAACCAAGTCCCCGGACCCTAAATGAATCTCGGTTTCACCGACCCCGTATATCGATGTCACATCATTTGGGTCGATGTGCAAACCTTTTCTCGGTTGTGTTGGTACAACCATTTAAAAAACCAATGGCGACTCTTAATAGTCCCATCGTCGACATCATACATATCGGACCTTTTTCACTTGTTTTTTCAAACAAATCTCACCTAAAATGAGAACACCAAAGAACAAATGCGACGGAAGACACCCAAAAATCGGCGTCGTCGACGGTGGCGACTCTGCTGGGGACTCCGTGAGAGGACTTAAGCCGCTACTACAATCTTTTCAAAAACTATTATCTCGCTTGTGTGTGGATGTTGCATTTACATTTTGATGAATGTGTCTGAATGCATTTCCTTATTTGCACTTAGTGCTTCGCACCATAACTGCTTGTGATGTTATGTTATGTTTCTTACTTATACCTGCTTGCTTGTGATATTAGTGCTTCGCATATGTCATCATTTTCATCTGGTGTGAGCCGCGATGTGTATGTGAATGTATATTGTGTGGTCCCTCCACGGGAGGCTATCCGTCGGTGTTTGATTCTTGGACTCGTGAGAAGACTAATTCTCAGAGGCTCGGGAAAACACCACCAAATTCGCTCCAGTTGAAAGGCCAGATTAACTTCCGTCAAGTAGATTGCGATGATTTGGGAACCTTCATGCCAAAAAAAGCCGCGAGAGTAACCTAAGATAGGTCGACCTCGATAAACCCAAAGCGGAGGAAAGTCTCTTCATGCTCTCATTTCAATTACTTGTAAACCACAATTTACTTGTAATTTCATTCCATATCTATCTCCATGTAATGAGAAATATGAAGAAATGTGTACACATACATATACATACTAAAGCAGTGACATCCGTTTATGCGGGATAAAATTCCTAAAATGGACACATCACATAGCATGTTATTATATACATTCCCTAAAGACTAAACTATGCCGGTCTTTCGCGAGGAATCAATCGGACCTACTACCCGTTCAAAGTCCAAAAAGCGACGAACTACGATCGATCATGTAAATCATCAGATCGATTAAACTTAATCCGATTTCTCGCAAAGAATTTGACGGATTAAGCAAGCAAATTACAGATTTGGTTGTTTCTACTCAAAAAATTACACCGATCTACTCGAGGTCGAAAATGCCCGTACATCTTTGAATCCTCCACACGAGGAGGAATCCGGTCATTACTATACCTAAACCACGGTTGGATCGACCAACAAAACTCATGATCTTGCCCATCCCACTTTGGAGATCCGAGACTTTGGTGACATCAAAAGAAAGTCCTCGAAATGGAAGAGACCCTTCGTGTTATCAAAGGAATTGGAACACAGGGGAGTGTTTCATATCTTGACTGTGTATTTTCACGGTGTTCATTACCCGAGAAAAATTTAAAACTCGACTTTGAAAAATATGACGGGTTAGGAGATCCTTATACACATTTAAAAGTATTTATTGGAGAACTTGGATCTGTCACGGAGGGATGAAAAACTTCGAGAATGCAATTATTCCAAAAGAGTCTAGCTGGAGAAGCCCGTTCATGGTACACAAGATTAGATAACTCCAAAATCCATAGTTGGGAAGAGCTAGCACATGCCTTCCTCACTCAATCTGAGTTTCAAACTCATATGGCTCTGATCGGTATCAAATTACCAAGATCAAAAAATGATCTAACGAGTCTTTGAGAGAGAGTATGCTCGAGAGGTGGAGATGCTGGTTGCCCAAGTTAGTCCTTCATGGCGAAATCGAAAAATGGTCATGACATTTATAGACATCTGAAGCTCCCTTCTATAAGAGAGTTTTAGCCGGCATCGGCAAACCATTTTCTAAAATGGTCAAACATGGGGAGATGGCTGAGATGGGATTGAAGTCAGGAAAGATTCAAGACCTAGCTGCACTCAAAGTTGTTGCTGATCACATCCAATCTGGAAATTATGGGAACAACCCCCGGAGGGTCCATAAAAAGAAAGAATATGATGTTTCCCTGATACTACAGGGGAAAAAGGGCAATCAAAACATGCCCATTCAAAGGAGAAACTACACTCCCTTTCCGGCCACGATCTCTACAAACCCTCCAATACCAAAAGGTGGAGAAGTCAAAGCGCCCTCGAGTGTTTACACCCTTAGGGATACCCTCGAGAACATTCTTAATCTTTTGACAACCTGAGAAAGAAAATTACGCATCTTCTTCCACCGGCCCGGCCCTAATGGGCGGGGTTTCAATCTTTGCTAGGAAATGTGCTTATCATCTCAGGGGCACTGGACATGATACTCGAGGATTGTTGGGCCTTGAAACACAAGATCCGGGACACGATAGACAATGGGGAGATCGTAGTCACCAAACCCGATCGACCTCATGTTCAAGACAACCCTCTTCCTCAACCTGAAAGAAGAAGAGGTCAACATGATTAATTGGAGCAATGGACGAGTTCCAATTTCAATTTGTGATTCTTCCAGGACCATCAAAGACTGGTGATGACGGATGGGATTATGCTAAGTTCCAATTCATAATGGAATGAAGGATGAAAGCTCTCTGCAAACAAATTGAACAATTGGCGAAATTGGTGACTTATCGACATCAAGTGACTCGTCGATTAATCGGCCGAGGAGCATGCCGGTCTCTACCTCTTGTCATGAATATTCCTCGTCACTTTGAGAAAATGAAATCTTTGGAAGACAAAGTAGCGAAGAGAGCAAATGCCAAAGCTTGAAGTCGAGATTTACCCAACAAAGAAATTCACCTATTTGGGCCAACCTATGGAGGAAATCCTTCATATGTTAATCAATGAAGGAAGGATCATTTCCTTCTACCTCCAATCAACCCCGTTAAGGACGGTATAACTCGATGGAGTATGTCGATATCACTCCCGATCTCATGGTCACAAAGACGAGAAGAATCTTTGGGCACTCATACCACCTTATTCAAAATCTAATCGACGGTGGTGGTGTCTGCGCTTAGCGGACGATGATCTTGTGTTACGTGCAGTGTGAGAGAATGCGAGGCCCTACTAAGTGGAAAAGTGTGGTAGCGGTCATATCCACTTAAACGATGGGATTAATACCTTTACTCACAACGCCAACAATTGAACTCAAGGAGGAAACAATCCTTTGAAAGTGGCGGCTCCCGAGCCAATCAACTTGCCGTGCGAGCACAATATCCTATTGTTAGCTTGCGCGCAGTTACGTGGAATTATGGAGAAGGTGAAGGATCCACCTCACATACAAGCTTTGCGATGTCGAAGGAAAATCCACTTGTATCTCCCCATCGGGTGATGAAGCCCACCACCAAAAATCAAAGGGAAAAATACCCATGGAGAAGATTGAAAAATTCCTTCGCGTTGTGGGTCATAATGAAGCTACGGTGGTTTTAAGCTTGAAAGAAGCTCCAAAACAAATATCAATTTTGGACTTGGTCCTAACTTCCGAGAATCACCGGAAGGTCTTGCTAAAGGTTCTAGAAGAAGCTGTTTTTACAACATCGGTGGATACGGAAAAGTTTCAACATATGGTTGATCACATTTTCAACAACAATGTGATATCCTTCACTGATGATGACATACCACCCGAAGGGACCAGTCATTGCAAACCATTGCACATTGCGGTCTTGTCCTCCGGATATATGGTAGCTGGAGTCTTAATAGATGGAGGTTCCTCTCTGAATATCTGCCCATATACTACCTTGGTAAAGATGAATATCAATCTCATTTGAATTGAAGTAGCCATACTATCATCAAAGCTTTTGATGGAGCCCGCCGTAACTCGGTCGGAGTAATTGAGCTGCCAATCGAAATTGGTCCTCACACATTCTGCGTATCTTTCCATGTACTCAAGATAGACTCGGGATACAACCTACTCTTGGGATGACCATGGATTCACATGGCAGGGGCAGTCCCCTCCACTCTTCACCAACAGTTGAAATACATTATCAACAATAGCACAGGTCACGATCAACGGCGAACAGGAGATTCCTCGGCATTTTAGACATGCCATTCATCAATGCTAATGCCGATGTGGAACCAGTCAGTTTTCATACTTTGGAAATAAGCAACACCCAATACCATGCTATTGGAGCACCATTGCCCGAACCCAAGATTTCTGCCGAAGTAATGTCGGCCACTCAAGAAATGATATCGTTGGGTCATAAGTCGGAGACAAGGTTGGGTAAAGATTGCCGGTATCAAGTACCCAATTCGATTAACTTAACGAACAAAATTGGAATAGTTTGGGTTAGGCTATTCTGCCAGTTCTAGTCACGGGAATCCTCTTAAACATCAGCAGATTCCTTCAGCTTCAACCATGTGGCATTCATCTTCGCCTTTAAACTCTGAGTCTGCACAACCTCCCGTAAAGGTGCCAGCCAATGTAATGGCTATGTTATGTCCCAAGCCGGTACCGGTGAAAGGAAAAGAAATCTTTGTTCCAAATCCCGCAATGGAAGAAGAAGAACGAAGAATCAAGCAAGACGTCATCCGAATGATGTCAGGCATACGCATCATCGTTCATGACGAACATACCAACAAATACACCCCAGATGATGATTGCCCAGACGTAATGGCCATCATTCGGGATAGGGAGGATGATGACAATCCCTCCATCACTGCGGTCCATCCAGACTTTGCTCTGGCCAATTGGGACAACATTCCTTGCATTGGTCGTCAAGGGTAAAGCGGTCAGAAACTCTTTTTGCCCTGTAGATATAATAACTGCTTACTTTTACATGCGATATTAGCGATTTATTTTGCCGATATATGCTAACAACTTGTATGATCAACGCATTTCATATATACTAAGTGAAAGCATATTTTGTTTGAGGACTACGAATTTAGATGTGCACTGTGCTTGCGTCGATGCCTCTCTACTGCGAGGATTGTACCTTTGATGTAGAGATGAATTGACCTTGATGGATATCTGAAGATGACATTGAGGTGCCTCGAAAATTCAAGAATGGGTCGAAGAAAAACCCAAACCCAACCTTGATCAAACCACTTCTTTCAATCTCGGAACCTTAGAAAGCCCTAAGTTAATCCAGTTGGTTGGACCTTACCCCAACCCAGCGGAATGATATGGTTACTCTATTAACCCAATTCGGGATGTGTTTGCATGGTCTCATGAAGACATGGTGGGTTTATCCACTGACATTGTCCTTCATCGCCTTCCCATTAAAGAGGATTTAAGCGGGTCAAGCGAAAACTTCGGTGATTGAAACACGAGTGGAGTTTAAAGGTGAAAGAAGAAATTGTGAAACAATTTCAAGTTGGCATCATAATGGTGTCTACATATCACGAGTGGATATCCAACATTGTGCCCATGCCTAAACACGGAGGGAAGGTGCGAGTTTGCGTGGATTCTGGGACTTTGAACAAGGCTTGCTTAAAAGATAGCTTTCCGTGCCATTTATCCATATTCTCATTGACAATCTTTACTTGTGATCGACATGTACTCCTTTCTTTGATTGCTTTGCGGGGTACCATCGGATCATGGTTCTTAGGGAAGATCGTGAGAAGACTACTTTCATCACTCCTTGGGGAACTTTTTGCTATAGGCGGTTGTCATTCGGCCTCATCAATCTGAGAGCTACCTATCGGCGAGCTATGATGGCTCTTTTCCACGACTTAATGCATAAAGAGATTGAGATCTCGTGGATGACATCATTGTCAAGTCCCGGAAGGAGGATGACCATATAGACCATCTTAGAAAGTTGTTCAACGGGTTTGCGTAAATCTGAACTTGAAGTTGAATCCGACTAAATGTGCCTTTGGCGTTAAATCGAGCAAGTTGCTAGGATTTCTAGTCGACCACAAAGGGATAGAAATTTGGATCTGCCAAAATCCAAGCCATCACCACTGAAATGCCCATTCCTCGAAGCGAGAGAAAAAATACGAGGATTTTTGGGAAGAATCAACTTCATCGGCGGGTTTATCTCTTAACTCACGGCAACCATGTGAACCAATCTTCAAAGCTATTAAGGAAGAACTCCTCCATGAAATGGAATGATGAGTGTCGAAATGCCTTCCTTACAATCAAGAAACAACTAGTCAAAGCTCCCATCTTGGTACCACCCGGGGATGATGTTCCCCTGTTCATGTATCATCCATAAGTGATGATGCCATGGGGCGCATCTTTGAGACGAGAAAAGACGATAGAGGCGAGAACGAACGAGCTATCTATTACCTCGACAAAAGGTTCGATGACGAGTGAACACAAGTACACTCGATCGAAAAAGGCGTGTTGTGCTTTAGCATGGGCTTCCATGAGGTTACAACATTACCTCCATGGTCACACAACCCATCTCATATCCGCGTGGATCCTCTCAAAAATCGTGTTCAACAAACCCATATTAAATTGTCGGTTGTCCGGATGGCGGTTGATCCTACAACAATTTGACATCGTATATGTGACTCAAAAAGTCCATCAAAGGTCATTGAATCGCGGATCAACTAGCCTTGCACCTTCGAGGATTTCAAACCCTTGAAACATATTTCCACGATGAAGGAGTAATGACGATGCAAACAACACCATCGATGCGATCGCATGCCAATCATGGAGGATGTATTTTGATGGAGCTATTAATATGGAAGGTTACGGGCGGGAGCGAGTTCTAGTATACGGTATGGGGAAGCGGTATCCGTTGCCATCAAATTACGGTTTATCGGCACCAACAATACGGTGAGATATGAAGGCATCTCTCATGGGGCTAAAACTTGCCCATTCAATGGGCATCGGTGATTAACTTGTCCTTGGAGATTGAGTTGGTAATCGGACAATCCACGGAATCTATCAAACAAAGGAACTATATTTCTTTGCCTTACCATCGGCGGAGTTTGAAGATGGCTTTGGAGTTGAAGAAATCTCCTTTCTACACATTCCTCGTAATAGGAATGACTTTGCGACGCATTAGCCACTTTGGCCTCCTTGATTCAGCATATCGAACAAGGAACACTTGCCATGCGTCACAATTTCCCCACACAAGGGCCCGGACTATATGGGAATTACGTTGGAGAAGTATCGGATGAGCTACCTCCCATCCAACCTCCTTGGTATCAACATATCGAGGAATATCTGCGAGATGGATCTACACCCATGAGGCGAGCTTTGGCCCGAAAAAAGGCGGATCCATCGACTTGCTTATGAAGTTCTACACGAGTGGAGATGCGCTCTACAAAGAGATGCGGGACTAGGTCTCCTCGGATGTGTTTAGACAAAGATCAAGCCCAAAGGCTTATGGATGAAATCCATGGTGGAGTCTGTGGCCCCCACATGAGTGGCCCCCTCCTTGTCGAAAAGTCCTCGGGGCGGGACATTATTGGCTATCTCTCAAAGGCGGTGCAACGACCACGTCAAAAGATGCTATCGATGCAGATTCATGGGAATGCTATACCGCCCCTCCACGGGAACTCCACAATATGAGTTCGCCTTGGCCCTTCTCGATGTGGGGAATGGATGTTATCGGGCCCATTGAGCCTAAAGCCAGTAATGGTCATCGGTTTATCTTCACCGTGATCGACTACTTTACCAAGTGGGTGGAAGCAGCCTCCTTCCCCAGGGTTACTAAAGAAGTCATCATTGCTTTCATCAGAAACAATGTCATTTGTCGATATGGACAACCAGAGGTGATTGTGTTAGACAATGCCAAGAACCTCAACAACAAAATGATTGAGGAATTATGCAGTAAATTCCACATCAAACATCTCAACTCTGTCATCTATCGTCCGAAGATGAACGGTGTTGTTGAAGCGGCTAATAAAAACATCAAGAAAATTATGCAAAAGATGTCCTCCAACCACAAAGATTGGCCTGACCTATTGACTCTGACTCTGTTAGCCTCTGAGAACCTCGATCGTGCGCTTCAATTTGAGGGGGCAACCCCTACGCTTTAACCTATGGGATGGGCGGTGCTCCCCATAGAAGTTGAGATGGAATCTCTCGAGTATTGATCGGCGCTCGGTTTGGATGAAGACCAATGGGTACAAGGCAGGTATCACCAATTGTCTCTAATAGGCGAAAGCGAAACCGCGGCTATCTTCCATGGTCGATTATATCGGCCAAAGGATCGCGGATCCTACAACAAAAAAATCAATTCTGGCGGTTTAAACAACATGACTTGGTTTTGAAGAAGATTCTTGACAACAAGAATCGAAATAAGAGAAAAAATTCGCTCCTAACTGGGAAGGCCCGTTTATTGTCAAGAAGTATTGACGGGCGCTCTCGGTTTGCAAGAAATGGGCGGCGATGAATTTCCACAACTCATCAACTCAAACGCAGCAGTGAAAGCGGTATTATATGTCTGAAGTAACCGTGAAACACCACAGTGCATCATCATCGGTCACCAGTCATTCCGGTTCTTTAACCCTTTACCACACAACTTATCTACACTTTGCCCCTCGAGGAAACGCGTACTCTTCAAGCCAAGCGACTGGCTTTTCCCTCTCTTTCCTCTGAACTTAGGGTCATCCCACCACCGATTGAACCTCTTGCGTTTGCGGTTTGGCTACCCTTACAGGGGATCAAACTTCTCATACCTGCGGTTTATCCTCGACCTAGGATTAAACTTTCTCCTCCCCAGCTCTCGACTGCTTACACATGGGATTGTGCTTTTCTTCTTCTACATACGAGAGGCGAACTACGTCGACGATCTCCTCTTCAATAGAGTGCGTGAGCAACCATGTTACATGGCCCGGTCATGATAAAACAAAAAAAAACAAAAACATTTCTACCCTTACATAAAACAAAACAACAAAAACATTTCGCCTTAAAAAACAAAAACAACCAAAAACATTCCTACACCATGTCATCCATATCTGACGTTGAACCTCTTACACCAGTTTGAACTACGCAGACTGATCTCCTCTTCAATAGAGTACGTGGCGACCATTCATGGTGTGGTCTCACCCCCCTACCAAAACACAAACCATTGTCGGTTTGATGCTGGGATTCTCTTTAATCCACTACATTTCATTTGCTTGAGACGAAGGGATGGAATTACGAACTCCTCCCGAATAGGAGATTCGGCGACCATCTAAGCTGCGATCATACCTTGAAGAGCAATACCAATCCATAAGAGATGGAATTAACTAGGCTTCTCTAAATAGAAATCTTGGCGACCATCGTAGTGCGGTCGATCTCGAGAGAGAAAGCCACACTCCTCTCCACATTTCCATCCGAAACCAAGTCCCAAGACACCAAAGATGGTAGGGATACATAGATCGATGATCCATTACGAACTATCCGAGACAACTCAATGTCCATCCACCGGGAGGAATTGAGAATACATCAAGACCCTGAAAGCCACAAAGCGGCGAGGCAAAATATCAAACAAATAGCGAGCATATCTAAAAGGGAAGTGATCCAAAAATATATTTCCACATAAAGTATATAATCTTGTTTGATATATATACAATATAAATCTATACATGACAAAATGGCTAAGCTAGTGCATGCGGTAAATACAAGCTCATCTAAAAATCAAGGTATATGCGTGCTAACAAGCCCAACATGGCGTCCCTCTTCGAAGATGGAGGAGAAGCTGTGGTCTCCTATACGAGAATATCCACACGACCCAAAAGATCTGTAGCCATCTGCATGATGACCATATGCTCATCAATATAAGCGCTCATCTCTGCGATCAAACCAGTGGTAAGGGACCTCGCTGCAGTATTATCTGTGACAGCCACATCCCGGGCAGATATGGCGATATCCCGCTCAACTACCACTGTGTCTATGGCTGACCTGGCCTCATCACGCTTAGCGACGGCGGCATCTCTACGAGCCAATGCCTCGTCTCTCTTTCATAGGGCAACTTCCCTCACATCAAGAGCAGTCGACATCATAGATCGAATCTGATCTCTCTCATAGGTCATCAGATGAAGACTCTGCTCTAAAATCTTGTCTTAGAATCTTGAATCACAAAAATCTTGGTACTAGGAGAATCCGGAAGAAATGTTGGCAACCCAATGACGGTATCCTCCTCCTCGATGTAGGTATCGATGTCCTCCGTGGGCTCTACATCGTATAACTCGCTCTCTCAGTCTTTGCAAATCTGCTGCTGCGGTAGATAAAACCTCCGTCTCCATCCATGCGAGTACTCTGCGGAATAACCGGACGATGGCGGGAAAAAAATTAGCTCACTCACGATCCCAAAGATGAGCATATACACAAGATCGGTCCTCTGTTGAGAGGTATCGAGAAGCTAAGCGACGACTGCGCCCCCCTCG
This sequence comes from Panax quinquefolius, assembly GCA_020205615.1. NCBI lineage: Eukaryota > Viridiplantae > Streptophyta > Magnoliopsida > Apiales > Araliaceae > Panax > Panax quinquefolius. The sequence continues at coordinate 16,089,836 of CM035170.1, read as the reverse complement.
AAAGGATGAAAATCCACAGGCCCGGTCGAATCTGCGACATCACGGCGATGGGTGATAAGTAGTCACGCCCCTCAAAGCCCGACCAAGGAGAGAAATCCATGCGGAGCATGAGTAATGAAGGCATATGGTGAGCAAAGCCCCAAACACGCGACAATATGCTAAATGGATCTCACGATATCTGCGCCAAAAATCGGACCGGGACTAAGAATCTGTACACTCCGATGGTTTGAAGGAGTATGACATAGCCACATCATGGGAAAAGCAATACCCATGCTTGCCTAAAGGGTACCAACCGGTTCATGAAGTGTGACATAAACCACACATCTGACATGGCCAGAACTCCCAATAAACACGCTGACGGGTAAAATCTTTGCGATGGGATCTTGATCGCGAGGTCTCTACCACGATCATAGGTACAATGATGCGACCCTCTCCACGAGAGCTCTCACGACCATGATAACCCCTATATCTATCTCATCCATATATGCGTGCATATACACGTATGATGATTACACATAGCATCGATACATCAACTCTAGTGAAACGCTTGATGATCCTCCGACACGGTGAAATCCCGGAATGTCGTGAGTAGCTATCCTCCGCCCAAATCATCAATACAAAAATCGAGAGAGATCACGTGGCGGAATGTTAGCTCATCTGCCTTACTTTACTGCTGCGCCTCGATCCCGCGTGAGAGTCATGAATCGTCTACTCATGTCTCCCAAAGCTAGGTACACGCAAGGTGCATCTAAGGCGCGACATCGTCAAGCGTGCGTACTCCTCCGTAGTAGAGTCGACTCATGGGTGCCAAAATGGAATACACCGCTGTCGGTAGCCATGCTCTAGCATCCGTCTACGAATCCTGCGGGAACACAGAAATGCCAAAAGGGTCGTGGTATCTTTGCGACAGCGGATCTCTGATCACCACAATCGGTGGTGACATGTTATCGTCATACCACGATCGCGTACCCAATGCCACCAGCAAGGTGGGGTATGATCTATCTGACTAAGCTGTCGAAGAAGACATCATGCATGCGGTAGTGTCGTGTCAAAGACCATCCGAAATTCGATCTGCCGAATATCTCTGGACATACATACATATGCGTAACATGATACATGCATAACGAGATAATGGATGGCAATATGATATAGGGAATGAAAAATAGTTCATACCTTCCTAAATATATCATCATCTAATACATCACTCTGTCTGACTACAAATACGAGGAAATGGGGCACAACCGCCCTACTACTAACAGAGGCCTATCAAAAGATATAGCGAGAATGGGGACGACCACCCACTATCTAACGAGAGGCCTATCAAAAGATATAACGAGAATACACATCGAGAAGAAGACCGGTCTCGATGTCCACATCCTCAATCTGTCCACGATGTAACTCCTCTGAGTCACTAGATCTCTATCAGCGGGGATGTCGGGCTCTATAAAGAGGAGGATCTGTGCTGAAAAAAACCAAATGGGTCGTCGAGGGACGGCACTTTGAGTGGAAGGAACAAATGACTCACTTCTCTCTTGGATCTCTACCCCAATCTTTGAATAAATACATGTGCGGATCCAATTGCCGGGATTGAAGCTATCAATCTGGGTCAAATGAGTGAAGCTCGGACCTGAAGCTACCCAATTCGTCATCATCAAAGATCTGGAACCATATCCCCATAAAGCGTGTGTGGCGGGGATGGGCTCCAATAGTCTTGAGAACCACTAACGCTGGAATATCTCCCACAGTACATGGGCCCTCGATAATGCAAAAGCCGTCGACCCCAACAATGGGATATCGGTGACGGGTGGTGTGATCTGAGCCCGATGACGCTGGCGGGAGGCAAGATCGGTATCACGGATCTCCCTCAGAAGGTGCTCCTAATAAAGCACGCTCTCTAAATAGAGCTCCCGGCCTCCATCAAGTGAAGAGAGGAACTCTCTTGGTAGAGATCAAATACTCGACTCGGTGGGATGTCCATCCTCAAAGCCGATGGTTAAATGCTCCCCACGAATAGGGAATCCACGTAATGGTACCGTACCGGTCGGCAACTCCAATTGCATCTGGCGGTGAGTGAATCCCTCGAATCTGGGGACCTCTAGCAAAATAGAATGGTGCCATCGTCGTCCTCGTGGATAGGTATCTAAGCCTAACACACTCATGGGGCCTTGAAACATGGGAGCCTCTCATGGGCCCAAAAGCGCCACAATGATGGCAAAACATCTGCTATCGATAAACACTCTTAACTTTGTGAATGGGAAAAGATAAGAGAAATACTCACCAAAGAGAAATGGGTAAAATCCTAGCCAAGCCTCGGTCGAACCACAGCGAGCGCAGACGCATGCCCCGGAGGAAATAGGCAAAGGTGTAAGAGCCCCAATCATACTCTCTATACGGTCCACATCGCGTGTGGCTCGACCAGAAAGATACTGTGGAAGAGTTATCTACTATGAAGCGACCTCGAAATGATCATCGGGAACAATCGCCAGCGAGCGCGATCCACGATCCCGACATCATCGAGCATGGGCTCACTCAATAGCCCACTCATAGTATCTACGCTCAAAGGACACGAGCAGACGATCCTACCCTTTGGCGCCCCACACCGGAACTCTAATAAGGATCGGACGGCAGTAGGGGTGATATTCGCCATGCAAGGCACTGGCTCCCCTCTAAACTCCATACCTGTGATAAATCGCCAATCCATAGGCGTCATCATCACCTCACAATCCGAGTGGTGGAGTGGTGAGTCGATGAAACCATCGCTTTCGACAATGCCCTGAGGTAACCCCAGGGACAGCGACGGGGAAGGATGGAGAAAAATGCCCCAAATCCCCATTCATGCACTACTGCTCTATAGTCATGGTGAAGCGCCTGGTACATGGAGTGAATGCTAAACCAGTTCCCTCGAGGCTGTGTAAATCTTGGAACCTGCATGAAATGCAGATCAACATCAGAACCCTTTAATCCTCATCAATAGGAAAGAAGGAAGATCAAAGTCTAATGCCATACCTCGTTAGCATGCAAATACATCGATGGATGTCTGCCCAAATCACCCAGCAACTCTGGGTTCACCACCTGAATGCTCGGGAGCTCCCTGCGAGGGACATGTGCAGCAGGAGCGGGATCCTTAATCGGAATATCTGCCTCCTCATCCTCAACGTCTGGAACATCTGCACGGGCCGGGGACGTATCACGACCTCCACTAACCGAGCGAGGTACATGCGGCGAAATCGGGGCGAGGAACTTGAAGCCCTCTCCAAATGCGCCAAAAGTGGTCTTATAAGAACCTTTCGGTGATCGATCGGGATCCATAATATCTGGACAACAAGTCTCCAAATCACCTCAGAAAGGGTGTGGTATTTCCTTACCCGGAACTTCTCAAAATGCATTTATGACTATATGCATGCTTGTATTTACTTTAACATATAATAGAGTTAGAATGCATGACTACCCAATGCCTACATTTGAATTTTTTTTTTACCATAGTCCCTTTGAAAATAGGACTATCCACATGCACCATGTGTGCATATCTAGGTGGCCATTCAATAGCACACCGCCCCCAAAGTCATATACATAATATATGCATTAAAATCAAAATCATCATCGTAAGGCCAACCTCAATGCTAGGAGTACTTTGCCTTTCTACCTTTTGCTCATTGGACCTCAAATAGGACAAAAATAGCGAGAAAAAGGTGCGATTTGGTATCTCGAAAGTCAAATTTTTCACATCATTATGTTCACATGGTTTAATACTAACATTTACTATGTTGAATATTTTTTATCAAGTCATATCTTGCATACATAATCACTACTATGTGTTTAGATGCATTTAAATGCAATATCTCACAATCTAACGGACAGAAACTGGAAAAAATACATGTATGCGTTACCAGGATAGTGTAGAACACTTGTACGGTGACAGAATTTACAGAAAGCAGCCCGAACTCAGCAGATCTGAAGATGGCTCGTGGTTTTTTCTAAGTGAAACAAGTTGAAAGTGACTTGTGAAGTAAAGCCTGCTGGAATTTATGATCCACGCTTTGTCACAGAATACTGCTACATTTATGGCAGGTGCACCTGTGGCACCCCTATGTGGGTCCCACCCCTCCGGCTCGGTCCAATTCGAGTTGAAACGGAGTTCCTAGGGACTAGAAAGATAAAATCGAGAAGAAAAATGCCGCGCGATTGAGCAAAACTGCATACAATCTTGGTCCTCTCATATGAGACTTTGAATCTGTACATCACTCATTGGTAGTCGCCTGAACACAAGGTATACCCTGCCGATGACTCCAGTTGTCACGAATCGCATATGGCAATACCTTATATAGGTCTGATGCCGCCGACTTCGGGTCGTTACCCTAAATGAGTCCCCGACGGGGGTTACAACGTAAGTCCCCGACGGGGGTTACAACGTAGATCCCCAACGGGGGTTACAACGTGAATCCCCGATGGGGGTTACAACGTAGGTCCCCAACGGGGGTTACAACGTGAGTCCCCGATGGGGGTTACAACGTAGATCCCCGACGGGAGTTACAACGTGAGTCCCCGACGGGGGTTATAACGTGAGTCCTCGACGGGGGTTACAACGTAGATCCCCGACGGGGGTTACAACGTGAATCCCCAACGGGGGTTACAACGTGAGTCCCCGATGGGGGTTACAATGTAGATCCCCGGTGGGGGTTACAACACGTTCATCCGTTGACAACTCTATCAACGAAGGTCAAACATCCTTGACATTATTTCAGCCGATGGAAGGTAAACCCATCGAAGCGTTGAGAACCGTGTGGTAGTTGCGTACGTATTCATGCATCCCCAGTAGATCCCCGACGGGGGTTACAAAGTATATCTCCGGTGGGAGTAGCAACGCATGCTCAGCCGTTGACTCACATATCAACGAAGGTCAAGCAACCTTGACGTCATTTCAGCCGATAGCATTTAAACCTATCAGAGCTATAGAGCTTTTTGAGGTTCTCATACCCAGCTGCTCATATTCCCCAGCGGATCCCCGGCGGGGGTTACAACGCAATGCTCCGTTGATCTACACGTCAGCGAAGGTCAATCAACCTTGACGATCTCCTCACAGAGTTTCAGCCGTTGATTCCCACGTCAGCGAAGGTCAATCAACCTTGACAGTATATCCCACAGGATGTTTAAGTCGTTGATTCACACGTCAACGAAGGTCAGGCATCCCTAACAGCATTTGCTGTTGGCAGTAAATCCAACAGAATCGTGACATATTCTGGCGATAATAACCAGGAGAGGTCAACATTATCAAAGAGGATAGATGATGGAATATATTATACACATCCTCAAACAGATCAAGCTTTATCCCCACAGATCTCTTACACATAAGGGGTACCTCTTCAGAATCAAGTCGTTATCAAGAACACAGGAATTTGGTGATAACTCCAACATCAACATCCTAACAGATTTGGCTTGCACATCAGATCTAGTCAGTATTGCCAATCCCCAGTTGACGCAACAGGGAGCCAGCAATCACCCTCAGCAAGTTAGGCCACAACCCCCTACACATGCATCATACATTTGCATCATGTTGCTATCCATAGTACCATGTTTATCTTGTTGCTTTTCAAGTGTCTAGGATTCTTTATCCTACCCATGCATCGCCATGCATGAGTATGATAAAGAGGGGCATTTGTAGACACTCAAAATTTTCTGTACTACAATTACTAACGTTGCAGGAAGACAGATTCGTCTTTTAAGAGAGAACCCTGAAAGACAATCCAAATCCATACCGGATACTACCGGAGTTCAAAGATCAACCCCAGATCAAACTCGAGGAGCAATTCCCAACCTCGGATATAACCCCGAGACATGCAGAATACAATCTGGAACACACACCGGAGAAGATCGATTAATCTCTAGATAACCCCGAGGTATCCGATCTCGATCCCCACCCATAGGAATAGCCACCAACCTTGGTGATAACCCCAAGGAATGCGGTTTGGAGATAACCCCGAAATGCTTGTTTCAAATGCCACCAACTTGAATCTCGGCGCTCACAACGAGATACACTGCACCAACCCTGCAATAAACATCGGGAAGGCAGGCACACCTCAAAGATGACAATGAGGACCTTCAACAATTGCAGCAGTCCAATCTCAGCGAAGTCTGAGCAACGTCTGCTTTATCAGCCTAATCCGACGAAAACACCTGTGATGCCCCCAAAATAGGTATACATCACCCATTCTGAGTTGTCAATACATGGTACAGAAACAACTACAACTTTATTATAACAACAGTAAAACTGTGAGTTTGAATACAAATATTATCTTCTAGACAATATCTATACTCAAATAAATCCTCATCACATTTATTGATAGATTATTTTACAAAAATGGTGAGGACTACTAAACAACTCTCTCTAGAACTTTCATTCTATACCCCGACTCGTACTCGCTATATTTTCGCCTCCTGAGAAGAAAAATGGAACAAAAAGGAAAAGGGTGAGCTCAACTAGCCCAGTAAAGAATATTATGACTAAGATAATATACAACAAATTATCGTTAGTCTTCAACAGGGAAAAATCTAATAGAATACAATAGACAACAATTTTAAATCAATATTCGCAGCGAAAATAATAATTCATTAGAAGAGTTAAGTAGAGAATGCAAACTACTATCTTCTATGTATGAATTTAAAAGTTCATCGCTCTATCTTTTATCCTGTAACATCAATCAATATATACCGAATCAAATATTCATCTTTGCACTACTGAGGCCAAAGATATTCATCGATTAATCATGTTCATCTAAAACACTGTTCATCTTTGCACTACGGGCCAAAGATATTCTTCAAAATCATTCATCTTTGTACTACGGGCCAAAGATATTCCATAATATCATCATTTAAGACCTAAGATGATGAAAAATATTTTTAAAAAAAAGCGAATCCAAAGTGAAACAAAATGACAAGGATTAAGGATTAAGGATTAGTACTTTGTTTTATCCACGTCCAAAAATACCTCAAAAAATAATCACGGTGGTGTAAAATTCAAGAATGATCAAAACATGGATACAATCAAAGCTAGTATCCAAAATAGATATTTTGACGAAAAGAAAATTTTTCATTTTTCGATGAATAGTCTTAGTATTCGTGAATAGTGTCATATATCGTGAATAGTCTTAGTATCGTGAATAAGTAACTCAGACACCAAAAGTTCCAAATTTGATAAAAACTTGGATCAATATTTCAACATAATGATATTGAAGAAATAATATTATTACGAAAAAATAATATCCCTTACCTCACAAAGAAGATTTAGTTGAAACACCTGGATATTGACTATAACTTGAACTTGTGCACCGTATAGCAATACTCAAAGTATACTCAAAATACTCACAAGAATACGCTCGATAATATATAGAGAAAAACTTCAATTTACGGTGTGATTTTCAATTCTAACCTAAGCACCTATTTATAGGAAAATGCTTTAGAACACCAAAGCGAAAATTTAATATAATATTATTATTTATAATAAAATTTCCCTCGCCTCTTAGAATTCAGCTCCTAGCATTTCCCACATGCTCACCTTCTAGAAAAAGTAATAAAAACGTTTTTCCAATTTAAAATATTTTAAACTTCCAAAATCAATTATTTGAACTTGAACTTCAATAATTCATAATAAATAGCCCTTCTATCGAGAAAATTCGAATCTCGCGACTTTTTATAGAAAATTCAATTCTCTACAACTTTGCGAGAAGAAAGTTTTTCCAAATTCCAAATGTAAATTGACCGAAATCCATAAGCAGACGATTTTACAGTATAATCAAATTTCGATCGATAAATGGGGTCCATGAGACATGTTTAACATGTTTTAAACATTTATTGCAACAAAAATACTCTTCCTCCTCGTATACTCATATATCCCACATTCGTTGTAAAAATATCACCATTATTATATTATTAAAATATAATAATATATTTAAATAATTATTTTATCGAGAAAAGATAAAATTTCAATTTTCAACAATTGTCACATTAAAATTTTTCTCCATCTATATCCACATAAAATCAATATTTTCCTTATCATATGAATCAATAATTAATTATTCACAAATAATATTACGAAATCACAATATTAACAACCGTGCGGTTCAGTGAAGAGGGGCTTTCCAATAAGAATTTCTCCTTCTTGACGCCAATTAGGTGACCAAACCTCTCCTTGAGACAGACTTTCTAGACATTGCCAATAATGTTATCTAATAATATTATTCGGATAATATGAATTATTGCTTCGATAATGAAAAATACTTGTGTAATGACAATTATTGAAACAACAACAATATAAAATATCAACGCAACAATTATTAAATCAATAAAATCTTTGATGATTAATTACTATAACCATTATTGAGTAGTGCCTTCTTACGTAAGAATCAATATTGGTGCAATACCGTAATCTTCTTGTGTTTTAACCACAGAGTATTTTAACAAGATTAATCTTGAATAACAACTTCTGTAGTTATTTTTAAACAACTTATATTTGTCGTTTTCTTCATCCAATCGCTTTCCGTTATGGGGCCCACACATGGTCAACTACTAAGTCGTGCGAATATTCCCCGACAATGCGAATATTCCACGACCAAACGAATATTCCCGAAATGACAATGAATATTTTATAACCACTTGCTTATTTTGAAATATTTAAGTATTTTACCCATAACTATTCACATTAATCAAATCAACCCTTACTATTTCAAAATAATAAATAGAAAATTAAATTTCATTAATAATAAGTTGGGGTCTTACAACCTCCCTCCTTATGAAATTTCGTCCTCGAAATTGACGTGCGTGCACAGTGTTTCAAAAAGGTGAGGATACCTCGCTTTCATTTCCGTTTCCAATTCTCGGTCATTTCCTCTATAGCATGATTCCTCCACAAAACTTTAACTTGTGGTATGACCTTTCTTGCGTAGGACATGCTCCTTCCTATCCAATATCTTGATAGGTACCTCCTCATCGTTAAGTCTTGGCTATCTCGTCGGTTCTAACTTTCTATAACGTGGTTCGGGTATTTCACATATTTACTGAGTACGAGATATGTGAAACACATTATGAAACACGAGACATACTCGGAGGTAACGCGCGAGTCTATAGGCTACATTTCCTACTTTCGGTCAAGAATTTGAAATGGACCAATAAATCATGGATTGAGCTTTCCTCTCTTCCCAAATCTTGTAACTCCTTCCATGGAGCAACTCGCAACAATACATGATCCCCTATACTAAATTCCACGTCCTTTCGATGAAGATCCATGAGAACTCTTTTGTCGATCTTGTGCCGTTTGTATATCGTTGTCGAATCATTTGGATATTTTCGGTGATCATAACGCATTTCTTAACTTTCGGGTCCCAACAATGTTGCTTCACCCACCTCATCCCAACATATTGGAGAATGACATTTTCGGCCAATAATGCTTCAAATGGAGCCACACCTATACTTGCACGATAAGCTTTGTTGTTGTAGGAGAATTCCACCAATGGTAAATACTTATCCCAACCGCCCTTGAAGTCTAGGACACGAGTCTTAATAGATCTTCAAGAGTTTGAATAGTCCTCTCTCGATTGTCCGTCTGGTTTGGGGATGGTATCTTAGAACTAAATCGCAAATCCGTGCCCATAGCTTTTTGCAAGCTAACCCAAAATCTTGAAGTGAATCTTGGGTCACGATCCGAACTATGGATACTGGCATGCCATGCAACCTCACAATCTCATTCACGTACATACTAGCAAGACGTTCAAGGAATAAGTCTCCGTGTCGGCAAGAAATGAGCGGACTTGGTTAATCTATCAACAATAACCCAAATAGCATTGATGCCTTGAGAAACCGTAGGAAGACCAGTAATGAAATCCATGGTAATGTGTTCCCACTTCCATTTCGAGAATCTCAAGTGGTTGCAACGGACCCTTAGGTACTAGATGCTCCGCTTTACACGTTGGCAAGTTAAACACATCGAGATAAACTTTGCAATCTCTCTCTTCATATTGTTCCACCAAAATGTATGTCAAGATCACAATACATTTTAGTACTTCCAGGATGGATTGCAAATGGTGTATTGTGTGCCTCCATCATAATCTTGTACTTCAAATCGAGTCGTTAGGAACACAAAGTCTAGAGTGGACTCAAGTATTCCTTCTTCATCAATTCTCGCTTAGAATAGCTCATTCTTGTACTTTCTTCTTCTTCATACGCATCGGCTCGGATTGGGTGGCTTGAGCAACCCTTAACTTTTTCTATTAAAGTTGGCTCTACGTCGTATACTTGACATCATCACACTCATTCCGCATATGATCTTCTACTCAACGCGCGTACCTACCACGTTCGCTTTTCCGGGATGGTATTGAATAATAGTGTGGTCGTAGTCTTTCAATAGCTCGAGCCAACGTCATTGCCGCGTGTTAAGTTCTTTTTGAGTGAAGAAATATTTAAGGCTTTTATGGTGCGAATATATCTCCACTTTCTCCCCATATAGATAGTGCCTCCATATCTTTAGCCTTGAAGCGATCGCGCTACTCTGAGACCATGAGTAGGATAATTCCTCTCATACTCTTTAAGTTGTCGCGAGGCATAGGCTATGACTTTCCCACGTTGCATGAGAACACATCCTAACCCTTTGCACTCAAGCATCGTCAGAGATAACAAATCCATCCGAACCGGATGGTATTGTTAGAACAGTCTTAAAATAAGTCTCCTCTTAAGCTCTTGGAAACTCTTCTCGCATTCTTCGCTCCAAAACAAATTTTGTATCCTTCCGTTAAATTTGGGTTAATGGAGTAGCGATTCGAGAAAACCTTCCACGAATCTCCGATAATAACCAATTAAGCCCAAAAACTACGTACTTGATCACCGACTTGGTTGCTCCCAACTTTGTATTGCTTCAATCTTCACGGATCAACAGATACTCCATGTTTTCGACACCACGCGCCCAAGGAATGCTACTTCCTCAAGCCAAAACTCCCATTTCTTCAATTTGGCATATAATTTGTTTTCACGAAGCCTTTGGAGTACCGAATTCAAATGGTGCTCATGATCTTCACGACTTTTGGAATATATAAGGATGTCATCAATAAAGACAACAACAAAGCCGATCCAAATATTCCTTGAATACTCGGTTCATCATATCCATGAAAGTCGTAGGAGCATTAGTCAATCCGAAAGACATGACTAAGAATTCATAATGCCCGTCATCTTAGAGTTCTAAAGGCGGTCTTTGGAATATCCTCGATTCTAATCTTCAAATTTGATGATATCCGAATCGAAGAACGATTTTTGAAAAGAATTGTGCCCCTTGCAATCGGTCAAACAAGTCATCAATACGAGGTAGAGGATACCTATTCTTGATGGTGACATGGTTCAATTCCCGATAGTCAATACAAAGTCGCATACTCCCGTCTTTCTTCTTTCTGAATAAAACAGAGCACCCCAAGGAGATGTACTAGGATGAATGAAACCGATGTCCAACAATTCCCGTAGTTGGACCTTTAACTCCTGAAGTTCAATAGAGCCATTCGATATGGGGTTTTAGAAATGGGCTTTGTACAAAGTTCAAGATCAATAAAGAATTCAACTTCACGTTACGGGGGTAGGCCGGAAGTTCTTGAGAAATCGTCGGAAAAGTCAATAACAACAGGAATATTATTCAAATTTGACGTGTCTTTATTCAAATCCATAACATGGGCTAAGAAAGCTTGACATCCGTTTTTCAATAAACGAATAACTTTATGATTAGATATGACAGTGATTGATTTTAATGGTTTAGTTGCTTGAATTAAATACAACGAGTTGGTTAGGAATATGAAAACTAACAACCTTACGAAAACAATCAATTTTGGCATGATGAGTAATCAATCCCTAAAATCACATCAAAAACAAGTATCTTTAAAGAGATAAGGTCAACAGTAAGGTGATGGTGCCAACTTGAATCAAACAAAATTTATAAACAAAGGATGTGATGAAAGTTTCTCCTAACGGAGTTTCCACAGATAGGTCAAAGTCTAATTTCTCCTGAGTCAAGTTTAAACGTTGAGCACAAGCGGAGAGATAAATGAATGGGTAGCACCCGGTATCAAGTAAGGTATAAACTTCGCAAGAATTTATAAATAGCTTACCCGTGATTACCTCGTTTGGGTTCTCGCATTTTGACCGGTCCACAACAAACGCTCTTCCGAGAACTGCTGACTTTGACTTTTTCGGGGATGATCTTTTGAGTCACCGTCCCCATTGAACTAGGTTTCACTACTGCATAAATCTCGAGCGATATGTCCTTCCTTTCCACAATTATAGCATACCTTGAATCATTATGGACAGTTTGATGATATGTCCCTCTTTCCGCATTTGTAGTAGCATATAATGGGTGGTCGTTTCTCCTCCCTTAGAACCATTCTTTAAAAGACTTTGTCGTCTTCATATGGTCGTTAAAATCTCCTCTTTTAAAATCTCCTCCCGACTTCGCTTTTCTATTTTCATGGCCATGATTACCACCAGAGTGGTTACCATTTTGTCCGTCTTTCATTTCTTTCTCCGCCGGTTATCATTATTACATTGATCGCTATCTCTACGTACGATCATGGTTATGGTCCCTCGGTTGAACATACTCGTTATCTCGCTTCTAACAATTGAGCCCTCATTAACAACATCCTAATAGAGATAAAATTTATGAGAAATGAGATATTGTCAGATGTCGGGTTTCAAACCTCTCGAAACATCCACGCCATACGTTCCTCATTCTCCACCAAATGAGGTGCAAACACGATAACTCGCAAACTTTGCCTCGTCTTGAGACGCCATTTGTCATGTTGTTTTGTTCTAATCGATGAACTCCACTTCCTTCATATGACAAACACTTTCGTGAAAGTATTTGTCATTAAATAGTTTCTGAAACGTCTCCCAAGACATCTTTGAGTCGCGGTGGATGGGTACGCCTTCGAGACTCCCACCAGAAGAGTCCGCCTTCGCCACGGAACATAAAGGTGGCGAATGGAACCTTCGTTCCTCCGTGCATCCCAAGACATCGAATATCTTGGTAATTTGCTTGACCCATGTTTCCGCCATGATCGGATCTGGATTTCCCTTAAATTCGTGGTCCCAACTCTTTGAATCGCTTGGGTCATTGTGACAACCCGTGAATTGCTATCATTTCCTCCTATATTTTGAACACGAGTCTCCTCGTCTGATTTTGCATGAACCGCAAAAAAGCTTCTAAACATCCCCTCGTTCATCATCTCGCTTTCAATGGTGTTGTTCACAGAGGAACATTGCCACACTGTTGCACGTTCTCCTCGTTGGTGAGTACAGGCGTCTCCACGTCTCATTTCCATTGTTAATATTCTCAATCGACATTCTCAAATCATCGTCATAAAACAAGGGTTAATTAAGGAAATCAATATATCACATAATATCCTTATATACTGACCAACTAATAAATAAGCTTAGGTAGGACACACTAGCGAAGGATTTACTCGTCTCTCCCTTCCTAGTTCTATTCCCCGATCTCCGCCAGAGATCATATCCCTAAGCTCTGATACCAACCGCGACGCCCCCAAAATAGGTATACATCACCCATTCTCGAGTTGTCAATACATGGTGCGTAAACAACTACAACTTTATTATAACAACAAGAAAAGCGTGAGTTTGAATACAAATATTATCTTCTAGACAATATCTATACTCAAATAAATCCTCATCACATTTATTGATACATTATTTTACAAAAATGGTGAGGACTACTAAACAACTCTCTCTAGAACCTTCATTCCATACCCCAGACTAAATACTTCGCTATATTTTCGCCTCCCGAGAAGAAAAAACGGAACAAAAAGGAAAAGGGTGAGCTCAACTAGCCTAGTAAAGAATATTATGACTAAGATAATATACAACAAATTATCGTTAGTCTTCAACAGGAAAAATCTAATAGAATACAATAGACAACAATTTTAAATCAATATTCGCAATGGAAATAATAATTCATTAGAAGAGTTAAGTAGAGAATGCAAACTACTATCTTCTATGTATGAATTTAAAAGTTCATCGCCTATCTTTTATCCCCCAGAACATCAATCAATATATACCGGAATCAAATATTCATCTTTTGCACTATAGGCCAAAGATATTCATCGATTAATCATGTTCATCTAAACACTGCTCATCTTTTGCACTACGGGCCAAAGATATTCTTCGAAATCATTCATCTTTGCACTACAGAACCAAAGATATTCCATAATATCATCATTTAAGATCAAGATGATGAAAAATATTTTAAAGAAACGAATCCAAAGAAACAAAATGACAAGGATTAAGGATTAAGGATTCGTACTTTGTTTTATCCACGTCCAAAAAATACCTCAAAAATAATCACAGTGGTGTAAAATTCAAGAATGATCAAAACATGGATACAATCAAAGCTAGTATCCAAAATAGATATTTTAGACGAAAAGAAAATTTTTCATTTTTCGATGAATAGTCTTAGTATTTGTGAATAGTCTCAGTATCGTGAATAGTCTTGTATATCGTGAATAAGAACTCAGACACCAAAAGTTTCAAATTTGATAAAACTTCGATCAATATTTCAACATAATGATATTGAAGAAATAATATTATTACTGAAAAAATAATATCCCTTACCTCACAAAGACAAGATTTAGTTGAAACAGGATATTGACTATAACTTGAACTTGTACCGTATAAAGAATACTTAAAGTATACTCAAAATACTCACAAGAATACGCCGATAATATATAGAGAGAAAACTTCAATTTACGGTGTGATTTTCAATTCTAACCTAAGCACCTATTTATAGGAAAATGCTTAGAACACCAAAAGCGAAAATTTAATATAATATTATTATTTATAATAAAATTTCCTACGCCTCTTAGAATTCAGCTCCTAGCATTTCCCACATGCTCACCTTCTAGAAAAAGTAATAAAAACGTTTTTTCAATTTAAAATATTTTAAACTTCCAAAAATCAATTATTTCAGAGCTTCGGAACTTCAATAATTCATAATAAATAGCCCTTCTATCAGAAAATTTGAATATCGCGATTTTTTTATAGGAAATTCAATTCTCTACAACTTTACAGAAGAAAGTTTTTCCGAATTCCAAATGTAAATTGACCAAATCCACAAACGGACGATTTTATAAAGTTATAATCAAATTTCGATCAATAAATGGGGTCCAATGGCATGTTCAACATGTTTTAAACATTTATTGCAACAAAAAATACTCTTCCTCCTCGTATACTCATATATCCCACATTCGTTGTAAAAATATCACCATTATTATATTATTAAAATATAATAATATATTTAAATAAATTATTTTATCGTAAAAAGATAAAATTTTAATTTTCAACAATTGTCACATTAAAATTTTCTCCATCTATATCCACATAAAATTAATATTTTTCTCATCATATGAATCAATAATTAATTATTCACAAATAATATTACGTAATCACAATATTGACAACCGTGCGCGGTTCAGGAAGAGGGGCTTTCAATAAGAATTTCTCCTTCTTGGGCGCCAAGCAATTAGGTGACCAAACCTCTCCTTAGATGAACTTTCTAGACATTGCCAATAATGTTATCTAATAATATTATTCGGATAATATGAATTATTGCTTCGACAATGAAAAATATCGTGTAATGACAATTATTGAAACAACAATAATATAAAATATCAACACAACAATTATTAAATCAATAAAATCTTTGAATAAGAATTACTATAACCATTATTGAGTAGTGCTTTCTTACGTAAGAATCAATAATTGGTGCAATACCGTGTCTTCTTGTGTTTTAACCACAAGAGTATTTTAACGATATAATTGATAAATAACTACTGTAAGTTATTTTTAAACCACTTATATTTATCGCTTTCTTCATCCAATCGCTTTTTCAGTTATGGGGCCCACACATGGTTGCGCTGGTTGTATTGCGAATATTCCCCACAAAGATTAATATTCCACGACAAAACGAATATTCCCCAAAAACAATGAATATTTTATAACCACTTGCTTTATTTTGAAATATTTGCGTATTTTACCCATAACTATTCACATTAATCAAATCAACCCTTACTATTTCAAAATAATAAATAGAGAAAATTAAATTTCATTAATAATAAGTTGGGGTCTTACAACACCGGTGAGGGGCAACATCATCATCTCGTCAAACACGATGCCACGTCACATCTCAACGCAACGATGTCCCACAAGGCTAACTAATCCGGTGACTATTATGCGGGTAACGGATGAAAGTTGAAGCTTGAAGACCGGAGGGCATCGTCCCATTTTCAATGACTTCGTGACAAACTCTAATCCCATGCCATCGTCTAACTCTCGACAACGGCGGTCCAAATAGGTCCTGAATACCTCAAACGGATGCGGATTGCACTTCAAAAACCGAGTGGACATTACGATTGCTCGAGTGCACGTGCTTGAGATGACCCGGGCAAACAAACCCGGCCAACCCGACCATTCTGGTACACCTGCAACTCATATTGCTTATAAATAGAGGGCTTGGGGTGCTAATTTTCTAAGAGAAAAAAGACGGAAAACCTCAGACAATTTGCTCTGCACTTTTCATACATGTGGTATTTTCCCACTTTTAAACACCAATGAGCTCATATATAGCCTCTTTTGTACCCACAAAAGCCCAAGTGTTTACCCACTCTAAAGATATAGAAGTCTTTTTAGCAATCACCGTAAGCCTTCTCACACACTTTAGTAGTCTTTCTCTTCATCTTTGCACACACCCTTCTACACGCTGAGAGTCGTGTTGCTTGCTTTTTGCTTTTTTGCCGGACTTCTCTTAGTGGTTTCATTTCATATATATATATATATATATATATATATATATATATATATATATATCAACGTGTGTCGGACTTTGTTCGATAAGCCTGAACTTGATGCAGTGCGTTTTACTTACTCGCTTATATATATATGTATATTTATATATATGAACTGTGTGTCGGACTCTGTTCGATGAGCCTGGATTTTATATCCGGTGCGTTTACTCATTTTTTATATATATATACTTATATATATGAACTGTGGTTGAACTCTGTTCGATGAACCTGAATTTTACATCCGGTGCATTTACTGCTTTTATATATATATATATATTCGTCCTGCCTGGAGTTTTCTTCATGGCAGTTGATCGCCTTACAGCTTTATTTATGTTTTATCCCTTACTTTGAGTTTCCTCCGTATGGCGGTTGATAACTTTTTAACTTTATTTACATTTCTGATCCCCCATGGAGGTGCTTCGTGGTTGGTGATCCTGTCTGTATATATATATTTACAGCTTTTATATATATACCTGCTTACTGCTTTCATATAAACTGTAGTATTTTGTGAGCCTAGGAATCATGTGATCACAGATTCATCCCATTGAATCTAGAGTCGGTTCCCGTGATGGACATTTTCAATTGTAAGCCGCTTGTAAATTATTCTACGATGTCTGAATTTCCTCAGATGGTTTTCATACCCACGAGGAAGTCGGCATTATTTTTGTATATTATTTTCGTACGGATGCCTCGCATCCGTCAAATAAAATCAATTCAGCCGCTCACTTAATAAAAATGAGAGTGTAAAAGGTCTCAATTCCTATTGAGCATCAGAATTTGGAAAAAACCTCTTTCATAAAACATCATTGCCATATCTTGTTAAAAATTGAATTTTCTACATAAATTCAAACCCTGTGTATATAGGTTCGAACGAGGCCTCGCACAACTTTCATATATAACGACATCATTTCCCCACACACACACACACACACACGGATAATAGTTTCTTGAAAAGAGGCGGTCACCGTGGTAACACGGATGTCGAGGTGCCTAACACCTTCCCCCGCAGATAACCAAGTCCCCGGACCCTAAACGAATCTCGGTTTCACCGACCCGTATATCAGTGTCACATCACTGGGTCAATGTTCAAACCTTTTATCGATTGTGTTGGTACAACCATTTAAAAACCAACCTGGCGACTCTTAACAGTCCCATCGTCGACATCATACATGTATCGGACCTTTTTCACTTATTTTTTCAAACAAATCTCACCTAAAATGAGAACACCAAAGAACAAGTAACGGAAAGGGACACCCAAAAATCCCAACGTCGATAATAACATTCATCATTAATATTATAACTCACAGTATTTATCAACCAGTCGTTCCTGTGAAAGAGGGGCTTTCCAATAAGGATTTCTCCCTATCATGCGCAAGATTAGGTGACCAAACCTCTCATTGACGTAACTTCTAGACATTGTAAATATTGCAATTTAATAATATGAATAACTTTGTCGTCTCAATTATTGATTTAATAAAATAACATATTATACGAGATGATCTTATGACAATAATCGAATCAATAATATGAGAGATATGATCAAGAATTATCGTAGCAATAATTGAGTATAATCGAGTGACTTCTCACGTAAGCATCAATAATTAATACCTTGTCTACTACGCAACCACGCCAGACATCAGATTTTTTACTACCGGGTTGTTCAACAGCTTAACGGTAAAACTTCCGTCGTTATTTTCATAAAGTATTTTTGTCATTTTCTCAATCCGGCAATAATTCCGTTGTGGGGGTCCACCAATGATTGTACTGGTTATCTTTAATATTCCTGTTAAAACGAATATTCCCCACCAATCGAATATTATATAACAACTCACGTACTTTGAAAATTTGTAAATATTACCCACAACTATAACATTATATCAAATCCACACCATAATATTCAAAAATATATTTCGAGAAAATTTAATCTTTATTCAAAAGTTGGGGTCCTACAACCTCCCTTCTTATGAAATTTCGTCCTCGAAATTAGGGTGCGTGCATCTGGTATGTCGAAGAGGTAAGGATATCTTGATTTCATCTCGATTCTAACTCCTGGTCATTTCTTCCACATCGTGGTTTCTCCATAAAACTTTGACTTGAGGTATAACCTTGGAACGTAGAATATGATCCTTTTTATCTAAGATTTTAACAGGTAACTCTTCATACGTCAAATCTTCCTCTATCTCGTCTGGTTCTAACTTAATAATGTGGTTCGGGTCTTTCACATATTTACGTAACATGGATATGTGAAAAACGTTATGAACACGAGACATACTTGGCGGTAACGCAAGTCTATAGGCCACAGTTCCTACTCGATCGAGGATTAAAAATGGGCCAATGAATCGAGGATTGAGCTTTCCTCTCTTTCCAAATCTTGTAACTCCTTTCCATGGAGCGGGGTGATGATGGGTAGGTAGGTGGGGTGGGGTAGAGGGTGGGTGGTGTATACATAATCGCTAATATTAATTTTTTTGGGAGGGAGTGGGGGGTGGGGGTGGGGTAGTGTATACATATTATTTTTTTTGGGTGAGGTGGGGGTTAGGAGTGGGGTGGGGGATGAGGGTAAAGGGTGTATCATAATCACATAATTTTTTTTTTTTTTGGGGTTGGGTGGGTGGGTGAGGGTGGGTAAGGGGTGTATATATAATTACATAATATTATTTTTTTGGGTGGGGGTGTGGGGTTGGGGGTGGGGTTGGGGGGTATGAGGTGTATACATAATCACATAATATTAATAATTTATATTAATATAAATTTTTTTATTTTTTTGCAAACTCTTTGCTACACCAGAAATAGTAATAATAATAAATATTAAAAATAATAAAATAATTAATAATAAACAATAATACAAACAAACACGATTAATTAATTACCTACATTAACTACATATCTAAATCAATTAAAATTTTAATAGTATTATAGATTAATATTATTAATTAATTACCTACATTAACTACATATCTTAATTATAGTTTTTAACTATAGTTAAAATATATTGAAGATTACATTAAAAATAAATAGTTGTTGTAACTCAGTTAGTTTTAACTCTTATTTATTTATGTACAAATCTTGTGTTTAAGCCTTATAACCCACAAGTAGCAACTATATTGCCAGATCTCACTAGGGATATCGAGATCCGGCTGAATGGAACTTAGACGGCTATTAAAATTAATTTTCCCTATATAAATTACATTAAATTAACCATAATATCCGAAGTGTGGGATGTAGAACAAACATAACATCAACAACGAAACAAAACACATGCAATTATATCCTGTGAATTACGTACTTTGCAATAATATCAACCGAAAGTAACAAAATTTATATTAATTTTTAGTCAAAATTTGACTTCCAAATATCAAAATAGTTTTATTCGTGTCCCAGTGACTAGTAATATTTACTATTCACGTGAAGAGCTTTAGTAAAAAAATCTAATAATAATTACTATCCCGTATTTCAAATTACATTATCATTTTAAATTTCTATACTGATTTACCCCTTAAATAAACAAGAAAATAAAACAAATATAAATCATGTAATATCAAACTTGTTGTAATGTATTAGCAACTAGCAACAGTCTCGTGCCTCCGGCACTATGAACGGTGAGATTTATCCCAAACTTTGGACGGCCCAAATAATTTATTAAGATGAGCGGGAAATTCAAATTATTTATATTTTGTTATATAGATAACTAAAAATATCTTGATCAGAAATTAAGTATATCAAGAAATCATCAAACAAGGAAGAGAGGGAGGGAGGTCCCTGATCTAGTAGCCCAACAAAGACAACAGGCTTTGTTACTAGTCTACTTGTGCCGCACTCCCACGGAGGCCCATTCGCTGTCAGGATAGGGGTATCGAGTTCCGGCGAAATGGAACTCAGAGGGTTAATGCTCTTTTCACCAATTGTAGATTAACAAAAATGAAAATAAAATTAATCTTCCTAAACCAAATACAAAGACCATATCCTTTTTCTATTTATAGATAATCAATATATTTCTTAAAGCTAATTAACGCATTAATGCACAGTAACAACAGTAAGTGTATATATTCAAATAAACACATAATAAATTACTCTAAATAATCCATACATGAGAGCAAATGTTTTTTTAATAAAAAAATAAATAAGAAGAGATGCTTTGGAGTTAAATAGTTATCATTAGTTAGTTAATATTTATCTTATATATCAATAGTAATCAATCGATCCAAAACTCACATCTCAATTATAAAATTTATTGAGTCAACTCTTAATTAATTAAGAGTTAACTCGGTTAATTTCGGGAGTTTGTAATCGATTTTCAATTGACCAATATTTTACCGGTCTTTTCATCTCCTCCTCTATTAATCCCGTCTCTAATCGATTGTTGCCTTTTTTGATTTCTCCTCCTGTCTTTGCCGCTACCTATTAGAAGAAGGACAACAGGTAATTTTCCATTGAAACTCTCTTTCTCTTTATCTTTCTCTCTTAATTTCATGAATTTATCTGTTTCACATATCTCTTAATCTTCTTCTGTTCGATTATCATTTAAATCGGTGAGCTTATCGTTACTCACCACTAATTTTCTCTTTCCTCAGCCTCTGTTTCCCACTATTTATCTTCTATTTCAATTTCATTTTTGATTCTCTAAAAAACGCATATTGTTTTTGTTTATGCAAATATGTATACTCATTAGCCGTTAAAATTGATTGTTTTGATGGGTTTTATGTCTAGACTTATGAAATTGCAGCAGCCTATTTGGTATTTTCACAGCAATCAGGATATTTCTACAAATTTGGTAGCTGACTTTAAGCGGAGGTAAGCCACTTCCCTCCCCCACATCTCTTCCTCTTCTCTTTTCTATTGTGTAATTGGGCTAGATTTATTGTTGAAATTGAAATGATTATGCCTACATGTTTTAGGGATTTGGTTTAATTTCTGGAATTTGTTCTTAATTATTGATTAGTTTGAAGTTCTTATGCCTAATTGTTTAGGGTTTTTCTTCCATCTCTATAAGTTCCTGTCTATTTAACCGACTAAGGCTGGAGGAGGTTTAGCGAAATACGGTGGCAAGAATTCAAAGCGGATAGCTGTAATTTTAGTAACGTTTTTGCTCCTCTCAATCCCAGTAAAGTTTAATTTATCCATCAAAAATAGGATTTTGCTAAACATGTTTGCTTAATTTTGTGATTTCGATGAATTTTGGTTTTGTGATTTTCTTTTCTCATCTCAGGACACGGTAATTGTAAATTCCCATCAAAGTAATTTTCACAGTTCAATTCTATTTGTATTCTATATATGTTTTCTTTTATTGTGTTTATGCTCTATTTGGTTCCTAAGGAATTAGACGTAAAAAGTGTACTACACATGATTAGTATGATTCGTTTCTTTGTTTCGAAAAAAGGTCTTGGAGTCTTGCTATTTATATTTGGCAGTCCCATATCTTATGATATATTTATCTTGCACTCTTTGATGCATTGTTTTATTTCATAGAAATAAAGAACTCAATTCCAAGGAAGCAAATCTAAAAGAAAACCACAAGACTAAAGACAACTTAAATGTTTGGAAGATATAATATTATATTTTTATGTGGTGGTTAAATTTCAGGGTGTAAAATGTGTTGCGTTGTGGATTTTGTAAACACATTTGGCCATTCTTTGTGTTGTAATCCTCATAGGTCTTGAACTTCTTTTGGACAAATTAACTATGTGACGCCCCCAAAATAGGACCACACAATCTATTCTGAGTCGTCAAATATATGGTATATAATCCAAATAATAACTTCATTTATACAACTATTAACTGTTGTGTAAAATGCGACAAAACATACGTTGTGAGTTTCAATAGAAATATTGTCTTGTAGACAATATCTCAACTCAAATAAAGTCCTCGTTATAATTATTGTCACACTATTTTATAAAATAGTGATGACTACTATAATAACCATCTTGGACCATTACTCCACTACCCGACTAGTCCCAGCTACATTCTCGTCTCCTGAGAAGAACAATAAAATCAAAAAGAAAATGGTGAACTCAACTAGCCCAGTAAAGAATATTATGACTAAGATAATGTAGAACAAATTATCCTTAGTCCTCAACAGGCAAAAATTTGATAAAATACAATAGACAACAAGTTTTAAATTAACAACTGCAGCGGAAATAACAATCAATTAGAAGACTTAAGTAGAGCATGATATCTACTATCTTCTATGATTTAAAAGTTCATCATCAATATTTTATCCCTGTAACACCAATAAATAAATATTTCACATCAACGAATTATTCATGCACTACGACCCAATGATATTTGTTTGTATCACCAGTGGTCATGATCATGTCAAACACCTGTCCATCTATGCACTACGGGCCAAAGAGGACTTTCACCACAACCTTTATCTGTAACATTATAGGTCATGATTATACCAATACACAATTTCTGGTCGTATATAATCATATCAATCAACAGTCCATCTATGCACTACGGGCCAAAAATGACTTTCAACACAATATAAGAACGAGGATGATGACAATGATATAATAAATCAATCATGTGAGATCAAGGATAAATATTGGAGATTTATAATTCAATTTATCTAGAGTTCAAGACTGTCCAAATTGTCAACATGATAACTAATTGTGGAGTAAAATTCAAGAATGATATTCATGTATCAAAAATAATTTGGACAGAAAAGAAACCAACTTTGTCGTGAATTGTACCACGTGAATAGTATCCCGAATAAATAGTACTCGAATGAAAAGTACCCCGAATGAATAGTACCCCGACATGAACAGTATCCCGCCATGAAAAGATTAACATTTCAATAGGAAAGTTCCGACCAATAGTGAAATGATACCAGATGAAGCACAAACTATTAAGAATATTTCACTAATTAAGGGTTTTCACCATTTAATAATAAGGTTATGGAAATAAACAATAAATTCGTACCATAAATGGATAAATATGAAAGAAGACGATATCCCTTGATGAGTACAAAAGAAATGATATCTCACACGAGTATGAAAGAATATATACGAAAATGCAAATGGATTTTTACCCGTCATGCGGTAATTCGCATAGAAAGATCTTTTACACAATTTAATAAAAAATGAATACGAAGAGTTATTCACCAGGCATGCGGTAATCCGCGTAGACAGGTTATTCTCACATATTAATAAAAAATGAATACGAAGGGTTATTCATCATGCATGCGGCAATCCGCGTAGACATGTTATACCAACAGATTAATAAAGGATGAATACGAAGGTTTATTTACCATGCATGCGGTAATTTGCGTAGACAGGTTATACCCACAGATTAATAAAGAATGAATACAAATGACAACCCTTATGAGTATGAAGCAATATCACGTACAAATATGAAAGAAAATAACATCCTTTACGAATACGAAAGAAATAATACCCCTTACCTTAGTAGGAGATTGGAAATTGCAATAATGTAGTAACAGAATACTCTTCTTCTTTCTCTCTTATTCTGTGACGCCCCCAAATTCAGACCACACTTGTCCCAAATTTGGTTGTCACGTACTAACTCTAATAATAAATTAACATCTCACATAGCGGAATAATAGAATACATTACATTGTCATAATATAATTATTCTTGTCCCAAGGGTTCGTAACTTAAACATCTCTTACATATCTTAAACATAATTAAACATATTTAGATATAACTAGTACATATCACATCTTATGTCATTACATGAATACAATAATCTCCAATAAACATAAACTATTCCGTAGCCTTGCCCTTGCCCTTATCCATGTCTGAGCCACGATCGAGTCGGTCGTTCCTACAAATTTCGGTGGTCCTACACTCTTAAAATCTTTAAAGTTTGTGATTGGAGCTGCTTGGGGAATGGGTGGTACTGGTTCATTTCTTCGCCTAAGAGCTTCTCCTAACAAATCTACAAGCCTCTGTATCGGATCTACTGGTCCTCTCTCAGCATTAATCGACTTTTCTGGCGCAGTTATTCTACGTCTGGGTAGCATGATTCTGCATCATAAAATTTTTATTTTATTATCTAATTATATTATTTAGACATTTCTCAAATAAAAGAAATAAAATTTTATAACACATTTCTGAAATAAGATCATTTATATTCATATGCCAAATCGTTACAATTACATGATCCTCCCTAGCATACTGTTATAAATGATAACATGTATCCTCTATTATCACAAAAGATGGGGACAACACCAGCTTACTACCCCTGTAACATTCTTCAAAAGTTGGGGTTTACTACTATTTCACATATTACACAAAAGACTGAGATTTCAACAACAGATTAAAACAGCACAAAAATAAATACAATATAACTGCTAAGCTTCTTCCTCTAGACTCAGTCTAACATCTCATGCTCCACGGCGCTCTGGTATTCCTTCTGAGTAATGTGCACCACCATATCTCGGCTAATGGTATGCCGGGTCTGTCCTTACTCAGACGGGTAGTGATTTATCCCTTCAATCAATCTTTCCATGGCCGTGCGTATAGCATAGCCCATCTTGTTCATTTTCATTCTCTTGCACTGCACCTCATCCTCTAGATCATTTACCCTATCATTGGCTTCCTCCCACTTCTCCTCAAAGTGAATCCTATCCATCACCTCTGTCTCTAACTGAGTACGGAGAGCCTCATTCTCCGTCCTCTCGCTCAACACTCTCTGCTCCATTTCTTCCAACTTCCCTGCCAACTCTACATTCCTAGCCACCGATCAGTAAAACAAAGTCCCCATCCGGATCCTTGCCTCCCTACGATGAACAATCTCCACCTCCATCTCCTGCATCACTAATTTCCTCTGATGGTCCTCGTCCCTCAGTTTCTGGAACTCAGACTCCCTCTCCCTAGCCTCAGCCTCTAGCTCCTCCACTCTACATCCCAATTCCAAAATCTGCTCCTCATATTCTCCCAACATCCGATCCTCTAAGGTAGCCTCGTCGGAGCCCTCCATAGGTTCAGGCTCCTCCTCTGGATCAGACTCCTTAGGTAAATGCTCCATTTCCTCCTCATCATCATCCTCATCAATAGGGACCACTACTGTTATGGGCTCCACTATCGATGGTGCCTCAAATACCACATGGATGTCACGCGGCTCCTCCTCTACTATTCGGCTAGGTCCTCCTATGTCAGTCATCATACAATCACCAACATAAGACAAAACAAACAACAACTCCATTAGAATGTTAAATAACATAAGTTCATTGTATAGAATAAAGTTATATTCTATAACACACTAAGTCTTTCTCTATGAAAACTCTATTTGAGTTTCATCCCTCTATCTTCTAAGTTCTCCTAGACTATAATCTAAGGACTCTCGCTCCTAAGGTTTATAACTACAGCTCTGATACCAACTTGTGACGCCCCCAAATTCAGACCACACTTGTCCCAAATTTAGTTATCACATACTAACTATAATAATAAATTAACATCTCACATAGCGGAATAATAGAATAAATTACATTGTCATAATATAATTATTCTCATCCCAAGGGTTCGTAACTTAAACATCTCTAACCTATCTTAAGCATAATTAAACATATTTAGATATAACTAATACATATCACATCTTATGTCATTACATGAATACAATAATACATAAACTATTCCGTAGCCTTGCCCTTATCAATGCCTGAGGGGCCCACCTTGCTCTGTCTTAACTGAAATATTTTTAGGGAAGCAAGAATGAGCAACAAATTTGCCCAGCAAGTAATATAACAAAAAGGGAAATCAATATGTTTTAAATTTCTCAAGGGTATATCAATAATGATAATTCAAGATAGCAAGAAGTATCGATGATTATCAACAATAGTCGCTATATACAGAAATATCAATAATATTCAAGGATTTATCAATTCAAGATTTCAAAGTAATGAATACTGAGCACTCACTAAGGACTATGAACTTTTCCTAGAATTAACAGTGATAGTACTGACAATTCTATAAAATGAGTACACCAGGTGATCAGCCTAAAACACTCTATGTCAATGCATTACGTTTAATCTTTCTCAAGTGCGCACGTCAATTTTCCAACAATATATAATTTATATATATATATATATATATATATATATATACACTTTATAACCTCCTATCGATTATTTTGAAAAATGAGTAAGTGGGGGGCCATCTAAAAAGCAAAATTTACAACAAATACTTCATAAAAATTCCCCCAATATTTTTAACAACATTTATAATCATTATTATAACTCGCAATATTTAACAACCAGATCATTCCCAGGAAAGGTGGGACTTTTCAATAAAGATTTCTCCCTATTAGCGCGCAAATAGGTGACCAAACCCTTTTCCTTGACAGAACTTTTTAGACATCGTTAATAATGCAAATAATAATATGAATAACTGTATCGTCTCAATTATTGATTTAATAATATAAAATATTATCAATAATTGAATCAAATAACGTGAGATACTATGCAGAAATTAATGTAGCAATAATTGAGTATAATTGAGTGACTTCTCACGTAAGCATCAATAATCAATACCGTGTGTAACTATGCAACCACGCGTATTACTGTACTTTTACCACCAGGTATTTCAATAGTTAACGGTAAAACTTTCGTCGTTATTTTTATAAAAAGATATTTCTGTCGTTTTCTAACTCCGACAGTAATTCCGTTGTGGGGTCCACCAATGATTGTGCCGTTGTACGAATATTCCCTGTTAAAATGAATATTTCCCGACCAATCGAATATTTTATAACAACTTGCATACTTTGTAAAATTTATAAATATTACCCACAACTAAAACATTATATCAAATCCACACCATAATATTCAAAAATATATTTCGAGAAAAATTAATATTTATTCATGAAAGTTAGGGTCTTACACATAATACCCAAGATCGATAACCTTAACTTAATACACATATTCATATACTGTAGGACTTACAATGTTATTTGCCTTCAATACTATTTACAATTTTAACTGTACAATAATCCATTCCTATAACTGGTCTTTGCCTTTGCCTTTGCCTGTGTCCGAAGTATTCGTCTTAATCTGAAATATTTATTATGATATAGCAAGGGTGAGCAACAAGTTTGCCTAGCAAGTTTAAGTTCAAAGAAAGATATATAATGATGTAAAAAATAATAAGCTGGCTGACAAACTTTCAACAATATAATAATTGTGAAAGAGCATGAATCAATTTTCATAACTAAATGACCGAGACAATAAAAATTGTTAGTTCCTAGTAGGCACAATATAGATCTAGAAGGGGGGGGGGGGGGGGTTGAATAAATCTTTTTTAATTTTAAATACTTTTCTAGTTTCTTTTGTATTGCTAATAATTTAGAATATGACAAACATAAAAATCTTTTCAAGCACAACGGAATAAGTAAAGATCCCCTTCATTGATATATACATAATCATATATACATTGTTCGTAGAGTTAGTTCAGTAGTAAGCAGTTAAAACATACATAGCAATTATATCAGTTAATGTACATAATGTAAATGACATAAAGTAAAAGACACAATGGATTTTAAGTGGTTCAGAGACTCAAGCTCCTAATACACTCTTCTGCTTTCAACTAGCAGGATTTCCACTAAGGAAGGGCAGCACCCTGAATCACTAAGATTCCTTCAAGGCCAGCAGCCTTGGGACTTCAGTTCACTAAGAACTATTCAAGGCCAACAGCCTTGGAACTTCTCTAGTTCCCTAGGAACCCTTCAAGCCCAGCAGGCTTGGAACTTCATTTAGTCTCTCTGGACAAGGACCCCTCAGGCCCTGGCTTCTTGTTGTTGATGTTGTTTGTTTGTTGGAGGTGCTGCTAAGATATTCTTTTAAGCTCTTCATCTCTGAATGCTTAGCAGCTTGTCGTGATCATCCTTGAGGTGCATTTGAGTGTTGCATGATGCTCAGCTTCTTCAGTTACTCAACCACTTCTGATGATCCCTTATTGAACTGCAGTGAAGATCATTCTTCTTGATACTTGATGGCTGCACATGATGAGATTCTAAGATGACTGTAAGCTCTTCTGCTAGGTACTTAGAAACTTTCTCATGCTTGACACCATGATGGCGTTGGTGATCTTCTTTCTTGATACTTGATTCCTTCTCATGATGGACTTGTTAAGATGAGTGTAAGCTATTCTCTCTGGTACTTAGAGTCTTCCCATGATGGACATTAAGATGACATTGATGCTCTTCTTTCTCTCTGCAGTTCAGAACATTTCTTTTTGTAGTAGAACTCTCACTTATACATTGTAGAACTCTCACTTCTACTTCTTTCTTTGTTTGTCTCCAAGTGTTCTTGGTGGATCGTAGAGTGAGCCTTCAGACCTTCATTGGTCACTCACTATTTTACGTTGGTTAGATCAGTCCACCATTTCTCCAAACTCAGCAACTCCAGCAACCCTTGATCTTTGAAGCTCTAGCTGATTTATACTCATTTCCAATCTTTCCGTTGGAAGGTAGCCGTTGGAAGTTCTTTGAAATGCTTCGCAGATCTCGAGTTGTTTGGTGTAGACTGCAGATGTGACATGACATCCCCTTTCCTAACTTTTTGACACTGCAGTCTACTGTTTTACCTACCCCGTCAGAGATGTTACTTTGATGTCTTGGGCAGGTCGACGACTTTATTTACCCCTTCTAATTTCTCGATTAGAGGTTGTTCTTTTGCATCGATGCTCTCAATAAGTTCTTGCCCGAATACCAACCTTCAGATTTAACCGTTGCCAATGCTTCAATCTTCGGATAACCGAACTCTACGATTCTGATGCATGTCTTCTTGGACCTGATCGTAGTGTCTAGTTGACAGGTAGAGATAACATTACGATCTTGAAGAGTGTTGATTGGATCTTCAATGTAGAACACCTCTTCCTTCTCTTGTGCAGTGCCTCAACACTTCTGTTTGCCTCGACTGCTCTCAGATACTTATGGCTTGACTCTTTGTTTCGGCCCCTTCTGAATAGCAAGACACTTCAGATTTGTGGCGTGTCCAGCTCGCTTTCTCCTTGTGATCTCCCGTTCACTTATCATTAATGGACTGACCTAATGCTTAATCAATTTAGCCTTGTTCTTCAGAAGCTGACCAGTATCTTTGTGTACACTCCATCAGTTCCTTCTTTGTTTGGCAAACACTACGATCCTGGTTCCTTTCAAGATCGTCGCCTCTTATTTACTTAGACAACTCATCGCATCTTACTGACTTTCCTTAGTCAGTTACTGAAGTCTTCTTTTGATCAACTTGTGGAAGACTTCATCTCGAATGGCTTCAAAACTCAATCTGGATGTTGATTGAGTTGGTGCTTAGATCTTCTGTTAGCTTACATGCCATTCGTTGAGTGCTCTCTGGCTTCCTTAAGGTGGGATGTATCTTTGCAGTACCAACTAGAGGCTTCATTCCTTTGGATATTCTGGGAGTGCTCAATTGTTGAGAATCGTGTTTGTTCTACGATTCTACCTTGGCTTTGTGAGCACATCTGTTGAGGTCTTAGTTCTGCACTCTACGATTTAGCTTCGGCTGTGCAGATACTACGACTCCGAGATCAGATCTTGATACTCTATGATTTCTGTCGTTGTGCTTGTTGTCTTTATCTGATCTTGCTCGACTACGATCTCTGCCTCTGATATGTTCTGTAGACTCTACGACTCAGAGTATAGTCTACGATTCTTGACTTGGTTTCGACATCAGCAGACTCTACGACTCCGAGTGTAGTCTACGATTCTTGACTTGGCTTTGGCAGATGCTCGGTCAGCTCGTAGGCAGGCTGTCTCTATGATTCTAAACATGACTTCCTCAGCAGACTACGGCTTCGGGGAAGTTCTCCTCGACACACTACGATCCTTCCTCGTCTCTCCGGCGCGTCTTTAACTCGAGAGATCTACTATCTTGCAGACTATGATCCTGCCTCGATAGCTCTCGAGTTTTTCTTGACTCTCCTGACAAACTACGATTTCTAGTGCAGTGCTCGACGATCAGACAAGCCTATCTATTACGTCATAAGATCAACCTAACATGCTTGATCTTTCTATATTTATGGTCCTTGTACATCATTTCTTTTTAAGGACTTTACAAAGCTGTTTTGCTTATGTAGGATCAACCTAACACATTTGATCAATTCATTCTAAGTCCTTGTACATATGTTTCTATTATCTATCAAAGGACTTTACAGCTTTTCTTAATGCAAACAAACTTGCATATTCATTCATATATATCATAATCAAATTAAATGTAAATAGGAATATCATTTACATACTTATTCCTAACAAAAATGAATGGCCAACAATGAACAACTATAACTGAACCAAATAGTAATGAAGGTGATCAGCCTTTCATACCTGATGAACATACACAACATGCACAATGTGCGAATCAATAATCAAAGATGTGGTGTAATCAACAATGATTAACCACTAGCATGCTTGAAATAACAACTCAAGTTTGAGTTAGAGAACTTGCTTAATTAAAAGTATAGTTCGAGAACTTGCACAATAAAAGTAAAGGAACTTGCTCAATAAAAGAGTATAGTTCAAGGAACTTGCTTGCATCGTCGATTACTGTTACGCAATCTAATGTTTAGCTTCAGTTGAAAGACCTATTATTAATAATATTGATCTCTCAATTAGAATAATATCATCACATATACTACTGTTAATTACAGTCATTATACAACTTAAACACTTATCACATAATCAAATATTAGATTACTCCTTAAAACATCATTATTATTATCGTCCTTTAATAATTCTTTAATCACTATATCATATACATTATGATTTAATACTTTAATCTTATGTATTATAAGTTCTTCTTTAAAATCTAATAAGTCAAATACTAATCTAGCAACCTGGATTATCCAAACATACCAATCCAGCAACCCAGATTACAATCTAGCAAACCAGATTGCAATCCAGCAAGTTGGATTCAATAGATTTTCAATTCAGTAAACTGCTTTCTAATCCAGTAAACTGGATTCAACAGATTTTCAATCTAGCAAGCTGGATTCATTATCTCTTTTCACGAAAATACCAAATCAATTTATTATTTTTCTATCTTTTGGCCGAACATATATACATACATTTCATACACAAAAAGTATTTTTCCATAATTTTTCAACTTCCTTTAGTATTTTTCAAAAATTATTTTTAGTTCGTAGCTTAAGAAATTAGCATTATCATTCTCAACTCCAGAAATTCTCATCTCTTGACATAATCTTATACGTGTTAACGTGAGCCTCCAGTTTAAATTTCGTGGCCATCGAAGTTATAGAACTCCGGTTATAGCAATTTTCGTTAAAAATCACAAAAATTAAAATGGCCATAACTTAGTCATTTTAAGTCGGAATGAACTCATTTTTGGATAGGAGTTACTTTATGTCATATATATTCATGTACCAAAAGGCCGAAATTTATTTCATTAATTAAGTGGCCGAAAATGCCCTTTCAAATTCTGGAACAGTAGCTTTTGGAAAAAAATGACTTTTTCGTACTTTGCTAAAAATAGTCCATACGGAAATCTACAGCTCCTTTTTCAGTGATTCTATTTGGAGATGCTAGAAAACTTATCATATTATCATCCCAAGTTTTTCCAGAATTTTTGAATGACAGAAAAATGGTGAAACTTCCCCTACCAATGACTAGACCAAAACAGTGTGTTTCTCTTTAAAAGACACGAAACTATTTTTGCTAAAACAGTCACTAAGGATTGTGTAATCAACATTTTTGAGTGCTACTACTTGGTTTTAGTAGTTAACTTACATATCTAGTACCTCTCTTTGATGGATCGCAAAAAGAATGTGTAGATTAAAAATGGTGGAAATCCAAAGTATATAAAATTTAGGGTTTAATTATAAACTAGAAAAATTACTTTTTTTTTTATTTCCAAACAAATCAACACCCAATATGGATATATCTAAACATGAAACACTCATCAACAAGTAGATACAAAGTTTTTAAGTTTAGGAACATAGATTCAAGTTTTGATTTACAATAATCAAAAATACATAAATAAAAGATATTTTATACCTTGATCTTTTGCTAGCCTTTCTTAATCCTTCAAAGTAGATGATGATATTGGGTAGCTTGAAGATCAAAACCTCCTTCCTATTCTCTTCCTCCTCCTACCGTCCCAGTTTCCAGCTGCACTTTGCTATGCAATGACAATAAATAAAAGTCAAGGATCAACCCGACCCTATGAAATGTAGGTTTATATCTACCTCAACCATGGACAATTTTACGTGGCTATATGAAGAGTTACATCACCTACCGGGCTAAAAATTTTATGTGAATAAGAAACTCATCCTCAAAAATGTTTTACAAAGACTGTTGTCTACCATATATGAAGTTTTTAATAATTTGTAACCATTTTCAATAATAAAATGTTCATTTAAAAAAATAATGCAATGTTATTTCTTCCGATTATCATCACTAAATATTTGTATAAATTTTATAACAAAATTTTATGTCAAACTATATTGAAAAATGTATTTACCAAATGATCAAAGAAATTAATATAACTAGTAAGAATGTTTTTCCCTCAACTCACTGATATTTAAATAAACCCAAATATAACTCCAAAAATAGATATTTTTAAATTACTGAATACAATATTAGACCAGGAATCAATTAATGAAGCAAAAAAATAGTAATTGACAAAGTACTGATAATTTTAAGATTCTTACTCCTAATTGAAAAGAACCATAAATAGTTAGTTCTATTCTTTTTTTTGTATTGTGGGCACCAAAATATTTATTTACAAATATTAGCTTTAATCATATATATGAAATGTAAAACACACGATCTTATTGTATTTATGCGAATATATATATATATATATGTGTGTGTGTGTGTGTGTAAACACACTTATTCACACAAGTACTCTACATTTAAAACTATTCTTTGAACTTATTCGTACACAAGTACTCCACATTTAAGAATCTGAGAAAACAAGATTCATGAACATTTAAAATAATTTTAAAAAAGACATTAAGAATATGAGAAAGCAAGATTCATGAACACTAAAAATATCTTTAATAAAATCATTAAGAATGACTTTTCACTAAACAGTCAAAAATCATAAATTAAATATATTAAATTAAAACAATAAGTATCATAATACTTCACATTATAAAAAGCTCATTCTACACACATAACTACTCTATATCTATAATTTTTTTATAAACTTAGTCAGTATTCTAAGACCCCAATTTTTATGAATAAAGATTAATTTTTCTCAAAATATATTTTTAAATATTATGGTGTGGATTTGTTATAATGTTATAGTTGTGGATAATATTTATAAATTTTGCAAAGTAAGCAAGTGATTATAAAATATTTGTTTGATCGGGGAATATTCGTACGACGACACAATCATTGGTGGACCCCACAACGAAAGTATTGTCGGAGTTAGAAAACAATATAATTATCTTTTTATAAAAATAACGACGAATTTTTTTACCGTTAAACTGTTGAAACACCCGGTGGTAAAAGTACGATGTCATATGTGGTTACATAGTAAGCACACTAGGTATTGATTATTGATACTTATGTGAGAAGTCACTTCGCTTATACTCAATTATTGCTACACAAGATAATTCTATATATCTCTCATATTATTGATTCAATCATTACAATATCATCTGCATAATATTTTATATTTTTAAATCAATAATTGAGACGACAAAATTATTCATATTATTATTTATAATATTGACGATGTCTAGAAAGTTACATAGAGGAAAGGGTTTGGTCACCTAATTAAGCGCTACCAATAGGGAGAAATCATTATCTGAAAGCCCCCTCTTTCCTGGGAATGATTTGGTTGTTAAATACTGTGAGTTATAATATTAATGATGAATAAGTTCGTGTTGATTAAAGATGAAATTGATATTTTTATTGTGTTGGGATTATTAGTGTTAGTGAAAATCGACATTTATTTCTATAATAATTGATTTCTGGATGTTTTATTGACCAAACAGATAATTAATTGGATAAATGAGCAATTAATTGCTATTAGTTCACATGCATTTAACTATTTGTTCACATGAATGAAACCATTGATTCACATGCACGTACTATTAGGGAAGGTGGTGCAAGATTGATAATACTTGTAGGACTAAATTAAAAATAAAAGAAAAGATGAAGGTACTATACTGTAATAATTCGAGCCCAAAAACGTGCAATTATCAAAACTATATTTTCCTATAAATAGAAGCTCATTCTTCTTTTATTCTCACCAATTCACTAAGACTCACAAGAGCAATTATAGAGAGAGAAGCTATAGAGAGAAAGAAGAAGAGTATTCTGCTACTTCACTATTTCAGTATCCAGTCTTCTTCTAAGGTAAGTGATATTATTTTTGTTCAGTATTCGTAAGAAATAATATTTTCTTCCATACTCTGTAGTATATGAGTAATATTATTTCATTTCGTATTCCTAATTCTACACTCATTCTGTTAAAGTATTGCTTCTATACTTCATAAAATTAGTAGAATATCCTTGATATTTGCGCTTTATCCAATATCTTTTCATGGAAATATTATTCATTCTTGATAATTATTGATCTTTTCATGCCAGAATACTATTCACGGGATACTATTTACGGGTATTATTCATAAAGTACTATTCACGGGCACTATTCATGAAGTACTATTCACTCGGGATACTATTCATGACAAAAATTGATTTTTTTGTTGTCCAAATCATTTTTTATACAATATTATTCTTGAATTTTACTCCACAAAGCAGTATCATGTTGACAATTTGGACAGTATTAAATTCTAGATAAATTAAATTATAAATCTTTAAAAATTTATCCTCTGCTTTCTTTTAATTGAATTCTTATATCATTGTCATCATCCTCATACTTATATTGTGATGAAAGTCATCTTTGGCTTACGTTCATAGATGAACTATTGATTGGTATGATTATGACCAGGGATTATTCGGTATAATCATGGACAATTGTTGGAATGATCATGACCATTTATGATTACACAAATATCCTTGGCCCATAGTACATGGATAATTTATGGACGTGATACTAATGAATATCCTTAGCCGTAGTGCAAGGATGATTCGATGATGTGGATTATTTATTAAATTGAGTCTCAGCAATAAAATTGATGATAAACTTTTTAAATCATAGAAGATAGTAGATATCATGCTCTACTTGACTCTTCTAATGGATTGCTTGTTCCGCTGCAGTTAAACTTGATGTTTATTGTATTTTATCAATGTAACACTGTTGAACACTAACGATAATTTATTCTACTTTATCTTAGTCATAATATTTTTTACTGGGCTAGTTGAGCTCACCATTTTTCTTTCATTGTTCTCTTCAAGAAATGAGAACGTAGCTGGGACTAGTCGGGGAATGGAGTGATGGTCTGAGATGGTTGTTTTAGTAGTCCTCACTATTTAGTGTGATAATAAATGTAATGATGATTGAATTTGAGTTTGGATATTGTCTATGAGACAATATTCGTGTAAAAACTCTCAGTTCATGTTGTATAATTAAATTTGTATTTGTATTCAGTACCATATTTTTGACAACCCAAGATGAGTGATGTATACCTATTTTGGGGGCGTCACAAGTATGGCAAGAAATCATTTACCTTTGAACAAGTTAACAAGTGATAGAGATGATTGTATAATAAAGGTCAAATTAACAAGAAAGTGGGATGAGATCAATTTGAGCATTGGACAGATTGTCAATACCACAACTATATTACTTGATGAAGAGGTACTATTCTAAATTTTATAGTACTTCTAACATATTTTTCCAAGAATTTAAAGTTATTATCTTATAAATACATTATTTGCATCATCTCGCAGGATAATCACGTGATGCTGATTTTGAGATTTAACCAACAAGTTCAGTACATGAAAAAATTAGACAAAGACAACATATACGTCAGAACCAATTTTAAGATTGTACCAGGTCTGCCTAGATATATGACAATTAATGATTATAAGGGGATTAACTTTTTTCACAAGACAATCATAACTCAGGTAAACAACACAAATATAATTCCAACGTATAAATTTGAGTTATCAACATTTGACGAAATTACAAGAAACAAGGTTGGAGATAAAACACATCTCATAGGTAAAAAGATAAAATTACTCAAAACCTCATTACACAACGAATAATAAAAAACTATCTTCATATACTTAATATATTATATATTTTTTATTTTGTCAAAGATGCTATTGGACAACTTACAACAATAACTAACCTACAAATACTTGGTCAAGGAAATCAAAAACTGGACATTCTCTTAAAGAATGAGAGGTATGTTTCATAAATTGTGTGGTGTTTTTCTGATTAAATATGCACGTCATACTAATAATGATATTTTTATGTTGTTGTAAACAACTAACACATAATCACAGTAACTTTGTGGGGGAGAACATGCCTTACATTTTCAAAGAGATTTTTCGAGACAAAATGACAATTTGATTGTTATAGTAGTGACTGGAACACCTACAAAGAAATTTAGAGGTGAGTTAGGAATTCGTTTTTGTTTATAGGAATGATTACGAACTTGTACTTATTTTATTTATGATGAGGTGAATTTATCATCAACAACTGCAACAAGGGTTTATTTTAACATTCGTTATCAACCGGTAGCCATTATAAGGAGTAGTACACAAAACAATGAAGAAATGACCTCAGCTATTGAAATTTTACCAAACATTTAATTTCACACACATCAAAAAAAACTATACCATTGAACGTTTGTGTATAGAATAGCTGTTAAATGCTAAACTACCACGGGTTCAGAGGTAAATACTTACTATAACTGAATTTTTAGCATTGCTCCAAAAGATTTTTCATTTTACACTTTACATTGACACTTACTAAAAAATCTTTCAATGCTTACATTTTATGTACTGTACGTGTAAAGTAACAATTGATGATATAGTGTTTGATCAAGGGTGGCACTATCTTGCATGCAATAAATGTTTCTGTAAGATAAAGGATAAATCAAACAAATTATAATGTCAAAACTGCTTAGATGAAGATATTGGGACTACACAGTGTTACAAAGTCACCGTCAAAGTTAAGGATAACACATGAGAAATATAATTTGTCTTGTTCAATCGAGAGGTTGCACACCTCATAGATGTTCCTATTGCCCATCTCATCAATGGAAGAAATGACACGTTAAATTCATTACATTACTTATAAATCAAATAATTTTATAATAACATCTTCCATTATATAGTGTTATATTATTATAAAAGTAGTGTCATATCTACTAATAAAATCACAAAATATATCAATGCAAGACATTCCACCAACTTTATATAATATCTGCAAAAAGAATTGTTTGTTTCAAGTCAAAATCACTTCCTATAACACTGAAAGAGGCTATGAAGAATACATAGTCTTTGAGGTTCAAGAGCTCAAACCAGAACAAAAAAAACAACTGACATTAATCTATATTGCAAAATCTCAGCTGGGGGAAAATAAAGAGAAAGATGATACAATTGAGCAACTATGGATTGAAAAACTCCTTAATGTGAAGCTGTCAGAGAGATCAGATGTAAATCTCTTTACTTCTAACTCTTTAACATTTTATTAAAAAAAGTGACAATAACAAATACTCTAATGCTTATAAAACGAATATCACTCCTATAGTTCATGTAGTAGTGCACATGTGAGGTCACAATAGTTGACATTGTACTGGAACAAGGATGGTACTATGTAACCTGCAATAACTGCCTCAAACAAATTAAGGAGTTCCTCGCAGAATTTCAATGCCAAAATTATTTGGGAGAACAAAAATGAAGTACCAAACGGTACACGCTGACAATAAAGGTAAAGGATATCACAGGGGAAATAACATTTTTCATGTTCAATCGAGAAGCTACACAACTCATAGGAGTTTCTATCGAACAACTTATAAATGAGGTCAACAAAGAATCTCCACAAACAGTAAGAGTCTTTTTCAAATAAACATTATTCATATAACAAAATATTATATCACACATTCACACTTGATAATCATTCAATATTATGCGAGGTATACATATACAAGAACCGCCACCAACAATTCATAATATATGTGGAAAGAATTGTTTGTTTTGGATCAAAATTACACCATACAATAATAAACTGGGCTATGAAGAATATATTGTTTCAAAGGTACAAAACATCAAATTGGAGGCTAAATCTGGGGAGACAAAACACGACATCAGCAAAATTTGGGAGAGATAAAACATGAGTGCTGTAAGACCCCAACTTTTTATGAATAAATATTTATTTTTCTTTAAATATTATTCTAAATAGTAAGGTGATAATTTAATAAATGTTATAGTTATGGGTAATATGTGCAAATTTTACAAAGTAAACAGTTGTCGAAAAATATTTGTTTAGTCGAAGAATATTCTTTTTATCGGAGAATATTCGTACGACGGCGCAATCATTGGTAGACCCCATAACGGAATAATTATCGGATATAGAAAGCGATAGAAATAACTTTTTTATAAAATAACGACAAGACTTTTACCGTTAAACTATTGAAATACCATGTGATAAAAGTACATTAATACGCGTTGTTCTACAGTGGTACGCGGTATTGCACAGTAACACACGGTATTGCACAATATCTTTGATTATTGATTCTTACGTAAGAAGTCACTTAGTATTTCATTCAATAATTGCTACAGTAGAAATAACATAGTATCTCATATTATTGATTTAATAATTGTTATAGTAACATCTGCACAATATTTTATATTATTAATTGTCAAGATATAGTAACTCATATTATTGAAATGATATTATTGATTAGCATTATCGATAATGTCTAGAAAGTTCTGTTGAGGAAAGGGGTTAGGTTATTTAATTGCGCGCCAGTAAGGAGAAATCCTTATTGGAAAGCCCTCTCTTTCTTGGGAACGATCTGGTTGTCAGTATTGTGAATCTATAATATTAATGGTGAATAATTGTTGAAAGATTAAAAATGTGTTGATTGAAGATAAGTAATTTGTGATAGATATTTATTCAATTTTTGATATAAATAGAGGGGTTTATCATGAGGCGTTTGTTGTAAGTTTAACTTTTTATTCTATGGGGGAACATGCTAATTTTTCAAATCGTCGGCAGAAAATTATTTCAATTTTTATTTTATTATTATTATAATAGTAATAAATGAGAATTTTTTTTATATAAAACAGAAAACTTTTTATAATATTTAGATAAAGTTATTTATTTTATTAGAATATATTATATTATATATAAAGTTATTTGTTTTATTAGAATAATTTAGATGAATAGTAAAATCAGACGAAATTTAAGAAAATTTACTATTTCGTCTGTGATTATTTTTAAATAGTGCCATGCCATTCTACTATAAATAGGTTGTTTAGTTAAGAAATGAAAATCACACCAGAATTAGAGAATTCTTCTTCTATAATATTGTGTGTATTTTTTTCGAGTATAAAGATACTTTGCGTGTAGCTAATAGTGCAAGATTTCCTTAAGATAATCTCCGTTATTGTGACACCCCCAAAATAGGTCTACACAACCCATTCTGAGTCGCCAAATACATGGTACAGAATCTAAATACAAACTTCCTATATACAACTATTATCTGTCGTGTAAAATACGATAAAATATAAGCTGTGAGTTTCAATACAAATATTATCTCGTAGACAATATCCAAACTCAAATAAAGTCCTCATTACAATTATTATCACACTATTTTATAGAATAGTGAGGACTACTATAGTAACCATCTTGGACCATCACTCCATTCCCCGACTAGTCCCAGCTATATTCTCATTTCCTGAAGAGAACAATGAAAGAAAAGGGTGAGCTCAACTAGCCCAGTAAAAAATATTATAACTAAGATAATGAAGAACAAATTATTCTTAGTCCTTAACAGGGACAAATATGATAGAATACAATAGACAACAAGTTTTAGATAAACAACTGCAGCGGAAATAACAATGCATTAGAAGAGTCAAGTAAAACATGATGTCTACTATCTTCTATTATTTAAAAGTCCATCATCAATATTTTATCCATGTAACACCAATCAATAATTATTTATAATCGACGAATTATCTATGCATGTCGATCGATTTCACAATCAAAACATACATGCAAGTATACACGGTTAACAAGTAATAAAGTGAAAGTAGAGTATCGTTCCCACGAGTAATTATTTAATAAAAATCACTAAGTACTAATTCTTAACCAAACTAATTTTATTTAAATGATCAATTTAATATTGTGAATTAAAATATATAATTAAACTACTACTACTACTACCACCACTAGTTGAAAATCAGGTTATGGAGATTTAAGATCACAACTTCACTTATTGTTTTACTTATATTAAAATACTTCTTATTAATTATGCTCATTATTTTGGATTGTTAATTAGGAACTTATTAGTATTTCTAACCACCTTCCGATGCATAACAAACATATTAATCTAAATCCACAGTTGATAGAATTGAATCAAACACCCTAATTAACTAATTCACAGGTTCTCTATCAGATTACATGCGGCGTAAAGGTATATCCATATCCTAAACACAAATCATGAATTCCATCACCTTACAAAAAACACAATCACATCCTAATATGATCAGATCTAAATCTATATTTCATCTCCTAAATTCATATAAATTATCATGGTAATCGTTAGCTAGACAATTAAACAATTAAAAGCAATCATAATAGACAATCCATAGAATAAATCACAGTAATTAACAGAGAAGCATACTAAAATAAGTTACACAATAAGATTCTTTGCAATCTTAAACAAGAATTTAGTTCATTATCATTTAATTAAAATCTAGAATCCACAATTAAATAAACATTAAAAGACAAAAGTAAGATAAGAGAAGAGAATAAAATTTGTTGTCAGCAGTCTTGAGCCTCCTCTTTCGCTCTTGATTTGAATCTTCAGTGTTCTTCAAGTTTCTTTAATCTCTAATGGCTAATTAAGAACTAGGGTTTATGTTCTAATCTAATGGAGTGTTTTTTCTAATCTAATCTATCTAATCCCCCCTATACTATGCCTCACGTCATGTATTTATAGGTTACAAGTCCAATTTCTAGCTTAAGAGGAAACCCAATCCAATTTAGAGTCAAAGAAGTATCAAAATTCGCCCAAAATCGCGTCCCAAATTGATCTGTCCCTACCCTAACGCCCCGGCGCTGCTCACGGTGCTGGAATTCTAC
Organism: Panax quinquefolius; assembly: GCA_020205615.1. NCBI lineage: Eukaryota > Viridiplantae > Streptophyta > Magnoliopsida > Apiales > Araliaceae > Panax > Panax quinquefolius. Next base: position 16,047,806 of record CM035170.1, on the reverse strand, counting down.
CTCTGGGCGCCCTTTGGGAAAATAGCCATAACTTTTTCATCTGAAATTCGATTTTGATGATTCAAGTTGTTCCGAAAAGAGGAGAGGTAGATCTAAAACTTTCATTCTTTGAGTTTTTCGAAATAAGGGCCGGAGCAATTCTGAAATTGGCCCTAAAGTAGCTGCTATGTCAATGGTAAGCTAAAAATGCGAATCTAGTAACCCCAAACGTCGATCCAAGTAATTTTTGTCCCAATTCCTATAAAACAACATAAAACATGCATGAATAGACACAAACACTTAAAAACTTCCAAAAGATTAAGCTCAAACGCACTCAATTCATGGGTATAAAACTCACTCATCAATGCACTACGGGCCAAAGATATTTGTTTGTATCACCAGTGGTCATGATAATGTCAAACACCTATTCATCTATGCACTATGGGCCAAAGAGGAATTTCATCACAAACCTTTGCTTGTAACATTAAAGGTCATGATTATACCAATACACAATTTGTGGTCATAATCATACCAATCAACAGTTCATCTTTGCACTACAGGCCAAAGATGACTTTTACCACAGTATAAGCATGATGATGATGACAATCATATAAAACATGAATCAAGTGAGATCAAAGATAAATATTAAAAATTTATAATTTAATTTATCTAGAGTTCAATTATGTCTAAATTTTCAACATGATCTCTAATTGTGGAGTAACATTGATATATAAGATTCATATTTCAAAAATAATTTGGACAGGAAAAGAAAATTAAATTATATCGTGAATAGTACCCCGGATGAATAGTACTTCGGTATGAATAGTACTCTGGTATGAATAGTATTCTGGATGAATAGTACCCCGACATGAGAAGATTAAAATTTAATAAGAAAGTTCTGACCAAGATTCCAGTGAAATGATATTAGATGAAGCGCAAACCTCAAGAAATTTCTAATCATTTCAAGAATTATAGAAGCAATACTTACCATAGTAAGTTTAGATTTAGGAATATGAAATGAAATAATATCACTTACATAATATGGAGTATAAACGAATATACGAAACTGTAAATGAATTTTCACCCATCATGCGGTAATCCGCGTAGACAGATCATTTCCACTACTTAATAAAGAATGAATACGAATGGTTATTCAACCGACATGCGGTAATCCGTGTAGACAGATTATTCCCACAATTTAATAAGGAATAGAATGACAACCCTTATGAGTATGAAGAAAATAACATCTTTTACCTTAATAAAAGACTAGATATTGCACTAGTGTAGTAGCAGAACTTTATGTTGGTGGTGTGTGCTTCCTTCTCGAATACTCTTCTTCTTTCTTTCTTATTCTCTCTCTATAGTTTCTCTTTCTATAGATTTAGTGAATTGATGAGAATAAAGGAAGAAATGAGCTTCTATTTATAGAAGAATTCTAGCTTGGCCCTTGCAATGTGAAGAGGCAAGTGGCTTGATGCCTAGTAATGTGAAAAAGCAAGTGGTTTGAAGCTTGTAATATGAAAAGACAAGTGGTTTGACGCGATTAATGTGAAAAGGAAAGTGGTTTAACGTCTGGTAAAGGCAAGTACTATTGGCAAAAGTGACTCTTAGATGATGACCTATGGGTCTCATAGAATAAGCCAAACTTATAACAAACTCCTCTATTTATAGAAGAATTCTAGCTTGGCCCTTGCAATGTGAAGAGGTAAGTGGCTTGACGCCTGGTAATGTGAAAAGGCAAGTGGTTTAACGTCTGTAATGTGAAAAGGTAAGTGGTTTGACGCCTATAATGTTAAAAGGCAAGTGGTTTGACGTCTATAATGTGAAAAGCCAAGTGGTTTGACGTCTGGTAAAGGCAAGTACTATTAGTGATAATGACTCTTAGATGATGACCTATGAGTCCCATAAAATAAGCCAAACTTATAACAAATGTCTCATGAAAAACTCCTCTATTTATATCAAAAATTAAACATCCCAGAACATCAAATAATTTGGTGATCTGCTTAATCCAAGCTTCTGCCTTAAATGGCTCTGGCTTTCCCTAAAACTCCGGTGGTCCCAACTCCTTGAATTACTTGGCAGTGACCAGACGTGAGTTACCATTGTTTTCACCTGCATTTTGAACATAAGTCTCTCTCGTTTGGTGTTGCATAAATTATAGAAATGTCTTAAACACCCCATCGTTCATCATTTGGTCGGCGGTGTTGTGTATAGGAGGATTATTGCCTTCCTGATGCACATTATCCTGGTTATTGATTGGCAGTGTCTCAATGGTCTCATGTGCTCCATTGCTTATCTCCATATTTTTAGATGTCATTCTCAAATACTGCCACAAAACAAGGGTTAATTAAAGAAATTGAAACGTCACGTATTATCCTTTTATTCTGACCGACCAATTAAATAACAAATAAGCTTAGGTAGGACACACTAGCGAAGGTTTTACTCGTCTCTCCCCGCCCAATTCTAATCCCAGATCTCCACCAGAGATCATATCCCTAAGCTCTGATACCAATTGTGACGCCCCCAAAATAGGTCTACACAACCCATTCTGAGTCGCCAAATACATGGTATAAAATCCAAATACAAACTTCCTATATACAACTATTAACTGTCGTGTAAAATACGACAAAATATAAGCTGTAATTTTCAATACAAATATTATCTCGTAGACAATATCCAAACTCAAATAAAGTCCTCATTAAAATTATTGTCACACTATTTTATAGAATATTGAGGACTACTATAGTAACCATCTTGGACCATCACTCCATTCCCCGACTAGTCCCAACCATATTCTCATTTCTTGAAAAGAACAATGAAAGAAAAGGGTGAGCTCAACTAGCCCAGTAAAGAACATTATGACTAAGATAATTTAAAATAAATTATCCTTAGTCCTCAACAAGAAAAAATCTGATAGAATAAAATAGACAACAAGTTTTAGATCAACAACTGCAACGAAAATAACAATCCATTAGAAGAGTCAAGTAGAACATGATGTTTACTATCTTCTATGATTTAAAAGTCCATCATCAATATTTTATCCCTATAACACCAATCAATAATTATTTCCAATCAGCAAATTATCTATGTACTACGGGCCAAAGATAATCGTTTGTATCACCAGTGGTCATGATCATGCTAAATACCCATCCATTTATGCACTACTGGGTAATGAGGACTTTTACCACAAACCTTTGCATGTAACATTAAAGGTCATAATTATACCAATACACAATTCTTGGTCAGAATCATACCAATCAACAGTTCATCTTTGCACTACGGGCCAAAGTTGACTTTCACCACAGTATAATTATGAGGATGATGACAATTATATAAAGCATGAATCAAGTGAGATCAAAGATAAATATTAGAGATTTATAATTTTATTTATCTAGAGTTCAAGTATGTCCATATTTTCAACATGATCTCTAATTGTGGAGTAAAATTCAAGAATGATATTTAAGTATCATATTTCAAAAATAATTTGGACAAGAAAAGAAAATTAAATTCTATCGTGAATAGTACTCCGGTGTGAATAGTACCCTGAATGAATAGTACTCCTGTATGAATAGTAGCCCAGATGAATAGTACCCCGACATGAAAAGATTAAAATTTAATAAGAAAGTTCCGACCAAGATTCTTGTGAAATGATATTAGATGAAGCGCAAACCCAAAGGAATTTATAATATTTTCAAGAATTTTAGAAGCAATACTTACTATAATAAGTTTAGATTTAGGAATATGAAATAAAATATTATCACTTACATAATATGGAGTATAAAAGAATATATAAAGCTGCAAATTAATTTTCACCCGTCATGCAGTAATCCGCGTAGACATATCATTTCCACAACTTAATAAAGAACGAATACGAAGGGTTATTCACTAGGCATGCGATAATCTGCGTAAACAGGTTATTCCCACAGTTTAATAAGGAATAAAATGACAACCCTTATGAGTATGAAGCAAAATAACATCTTTTACCTTAATAAAAGACTAGATGTTGCAATAATGTAGTAGCAGAACTTTGTTTTGGTGGTGTGTGCTTCCTTCTCGAATACTCTTCTTCTTTCTTTCTTATTCTCTCTCTATAGTTTCTCTTTCTATAGCTTTAGTGAATTGGTGAGAATAAATGAAGAAATGAGCTTCTATTTATAGAAGACTTCTAGCTTGGCCCTTACAATGTAAAGAGGCAAGTGGCTTGACGCCTGGTAATGTGAAAAGGCAAGTTGTTTGAAGCTTGTAATGTGAAAAGACAAGTGGTTTGACACCTGTAATGTGAAAAGGCAAGTGGTTTGATGTCTGGTAATGGCACGTACTATAGACGAAAGTGACTCTTAGATGACGACCTATGGATCCCATAGAATAAGCCAAACTTACAACAAACGTCGCATGACAAACCCCTCTATTTATATCAAAAATTGAATAAATATTTACCATAATTCACTTATCTTCAATCAACACATTTTTAATCTTTCAATAATTATTCATCATTAATATTATAACTCACAATATTGACAACCATATCGTTTATAGGAAAGAGGGGGCTTTCCGATAAAGATTTCTCCTTACTGGCGTGCAATTAAATAACCTAACCCCTTTCCTCGACAAAACTTTCTAGAAATTGCCAATTGTGATAATAATAATATGAGTAACTACGACGTGTCAATTATTGATTTAATAATATAAAATATTGTGCAGATGTTACTGTAATAATTATTGAATCAATAATGTGAGATACTATGCAACAACTATTGTGGCAATTATTGAATGAAATATTGAGTGACTTCTTACATAAGAATCAATAATAAGATATATTGTGCAATATCGTGTGCTACTGTGCAATGCCGCATACCACTGTGGAACAACGCGTATTACTGTACTTTTATCACCGGGTATTTCAACAGTTTAACGATAAAAATTCCGTCGTTAATTTTTAGAAAACTTATATTTTGTCGTTTTCTTTATCCGACAGTTGTTCCATTATGGGACCCACCAATAATTGCGCCGTCGTACGAATATTCTCCGACATAACGAATATTTTATGACAACTTGTTTACTTTGTAAAATTTGTATATACCACCCATAACTATAACATTTATAAAATTATCACCTTACTATTTAGAATAATATTTAGAGAAAATTAAATCTTTATTCATAAAAAGTTAGGGTCTTACAATCTCCCCTCCTTATAAAAATTCGTCTTTAAAATTGATGTACATACCTGGTATTTTGAAAATGTGAGGATACCTTACTTTCATTTCAGATTCTAAGTCCCAAGTCATTTTCTCAATATCATGGTTTCTCCATAAAACTTTGACTTGAGGTATAACCTTTGAGTGTAAAATATGATCCTTCTTATCCAAGATCTTAACATGTACCTCCTCATACGTTAAATCTTCGGCTATCTCGTCTGGTTCTAATTCAATAATGTGGTTTGGGTCTTCTACATATTTATGTAGCATAGATATGTGGAAAATGTTATGAACACGAGACATGATTGGCGGTAAGACGAGTCTATAGGCCACAATTCCTACTCGATTGAGGATTTTAAATGGACCACTAAATCGAGGGTTGAGCTTTCCTCTCTGTTAGTTCCCAATAGGCACACAATAGATCTAGAAAGGGGGGTTGAATATATACTTTTTTAATTTTCAAAGGCTTTTCTCTTTTATTTTGTATTGCTAATTAATTAGCATATGACAAACATAAGAATCTTTTCAAGCACAACGGAATAAGTAAAAGATCCCCTTCATTGATATATTCATAATCATACATACATTATTCTTAGAGTTAGTTCAGTGGTAAGCAGTTAATACATACATAGCAGTTATAGCAGTTAAGTACATAATGTAAATGACATAAAGTAAAAGACACAAGGGATTTTAAGTGGTTCAGAGACTCAAGATGCTAATCCACTCATTTGCTTTCAACTAGCAGGATTTCCACTAAGGAAGGGCAGCACCCTGAATCACTAAGATTCCTTCAAGGCCATCAGCCTTGGAACTTCAGTTCACTAAGAACTCTTCAAGCCCAACAAGCTTGGAACTTCTCTAGTTCCCTTAGGACTCTTCAAGCCCAGCAGGCTTGGAACTTCATTTAGTCCCTCCGGACAAGGACTCTTAAGGCCCTGGCTTCTTGTTGATAGTTGATTGTTTGTTGGAGGTGTTGCTAAGATGCCTTTTAAGCTCTTTATCTCTGAATGCTTAGCAGCTTGACGTGATCATCCTTGAGGTGCAGTTGAGTGTTGCATGATGCTTAGATTCTTCAGATACTCAACCACTTCTGATGACCCCTTATTGAACTACAGTGAAGATCATTCTTCTTGATACTTGATGGTTGAACATGATGAGTTTCTAAAATGAGTGTAGGCTCTTCTGTTAGGTACTTAGAAACTTTCTCATGCTTGACACCATGATGACGTTGGTGATCTTCTTCCTTAATACTCGATGCCTTCTCATGATGGACTTGCTAAGATGACTGTAAGCTCTTTTCTCTGGTACTTAGAGTCTTTCCATGATAGACATCCAGATGATATTGATGCTCATCTTTCTCTTGGCAATTCAAAACACTCTTCTTGTAGTAGAACTCTCACTTCTACTTCTTTCTTTGTTTATCTCCAAGTGTTCTTGGTGGATCGTAGAGTGAGCTTTTGAACCTTCATTAGTCACTCACTATTTTACGTTATTTAGATCAGTACACCATTTCTCCAACCTCAGCAACTTCAGTAACCTCTGATCTTTGAAGCTATTGTTGATTTATACTCCTTCACAATCTTTCCGTTGGAATGTAGCCATTGGGAGTTATTTGAATTACTTCACAGATCTCGAGTTGTTTGGTGTAGACTGCAGATGTGACATGACATGACTTTCTGACACTGCAGTCTACTGTTTTACCTACCCTGTCAGAGATGTCACTATAATGTCTCGGGCAGGTAGTCGATTTTATTCCCTCCTTCTGATTTCTCGATCAGAGATTGTCCTTTTGCATCGATGTTCTTAATAAGCTCTGTTTAAATATCAATCTTCAGGTTGAACTGTTGTCAATGCTTCAACCTTCAGATGACATAACTCTACAATTCTGATGCATATCTTCTTGGACCTGATCGTAGTGTCTTGTTGAATGTTTGCTCATTGATAGGTAGAGGCAACACTACGATCCTGAAGAGTGTTGATTGGATCTTCAATGTAGAACACCTCTTTCTTCTTTTATACAATGCTTCAATACTTCTGTTTGCTTCGACTGCTCTCAGATACTGATGGATTGACTCTTTGTTCTGGCACCTTCTGAAGAGAAAGACACTTCAGATTTGTGGCGTGTCCATTTCGCTTTCTCCTTGTGATCTCCCATTCACTTATCATCAATGGACTGACCCAATGCTTAATCACTTTAGCCTTGTTCTTCATAGGCTAACCAGTATCTTTGTGTACACTCTATCAGTTCCTTCTTTGTTTGGCAAACACTACGATCCTGGTTGCTTCCAAGATCGTCGTCTTCTATTTACTTGACAACTACTGCACTTGCTGACTTTTCATAGTCAGTTACTTTGATTAAAGTCTTCTTCTGATCAACTTATGGAAGTCTTTAACTTGAATGGCTTCACAACTTAATCTGAATGTTGATTGGGTTGGTGCTTAGATCTTCTGTTAGCTTACATGCCATTCGTTTAGTACTCTCTGGTTTCCTTTAGGTTGGATGTAACTTTGTAGCTTAGACCAGAGGCTTCATACTTTGGATATTCTGGGAGTGCTCATTTGTTGAGAATCATTTTTGCTCTACGATTCTGCCTTGGTGTTGTGAGCACATCTGTTGGGGCCTTAGTTCTATACTCTACGATTCAGCTTTGGCTATGCAGACACTATGACTCCGAAATCAGATCTTGACACTCTACGATTTCTGTCTTTATGCTAGTTATCTTGATCTGATCTTGCTCGACTACCATCTCTGCCTCTGATATGATCGGTAGACTCTACGACTCTGAGTATAGTCTACCATTAAAATCAATCACGGTCATCTCAAGCCATAAAGCTATTCGTTTATTGAAAAACGGATGTCAAGCTTTCTTAGCTCATGTCACGGATCTAAACAAAAATACGTCAGCTTTGAATGATATTTCTATTGTTAATAAATTTCCTGACGTATTCCCTGAAGAACTTCCTGGCCTACCCCCAGAGTGTGAAATTGAATTTTGTATCGACCTTGAACCCGATACAAAACCCATTTCCAAATGCCCATATCGAATGGCTCCTATTGAACTTTAGGAGTTAAAGACCCAACTGCAGGAATTGTTAGACATTGGCTTTATTCGTCCAAGTACTTCTCCTTGGGGTACTCCCGTTCTATTCGTGAAGAAGAAAGATAGGAGTATGCGACTTTGTATTGATTATCGGGAGTTGAATCATGTCACCATCAAAAATAGGTACCCATTGCCACGTATTGATGACCTGTTTGACCAGTTGCAAGGAGCCAAATTCTTTTCAAAGATTGATCTTCATTTTGGATATCACCAATTGAAGATTAGAACCGATGACATTCCAAAGACGGCTTTAACTCCTAAGACGGCATTATGAATTCCTAGTCATGTCCTTTGGATTGACTAATGCTCTTGCTGCCTTCATGGATACGATGAACCGAGTATTCAAGGAATATTTGGATCACTTTGTGGTCGTCTTTATTGATGACATCCTTACTTATTCCAAAAGCCGTGAAGATCATGAGCAACACTTGAGGCTGATACTCCAAAAGCTTCGTGAATACAAGCTTTATTGCGAGTTCTGGCTTGAGGAAGTAGCATTCCTTGGGCACGTAGTATCAAGTCATGGAATATCAGTTGACCCATCAAAGATTAAAGCTATTCAAAGTCGAGCAACCTAAATCGCTGGATCAAAATCGTAGCTTTCTCGGCTTAGCCGGTTATTATCGGAGATTCGTGGAAGGATTTTCTCGAATCGCTACTCCATTAACTCAAATTGACTTTGGAAGATACAAAATTCGGTTGAGCGAGGAATGTGAGAAGAGTTTTCAAGAACTCAAGAGGAGACTCATTTCAAAGACTGCTCGGCAATACCATCTGGCTCGGAGGGATTTTTCATCTACAGTGATGCTTCGGGCAAAGGGTTAGGATGTGTTCTCATGCAACATGGGAAATTCATAGCCTATGCCTCAAGACAACTCAAAGAATATGAGAGGAATTATCCTATTCATGATTTAGAGTTGGCAGATGTTGTCTTCGCACTTAAAATTTGGAGGCATTACTTGTATGGGGAGAAAGTGGAGATCTTTACGGATTATAAAAGCCTTAAATATTTCTTCACTCTAATGGAACTCAACATGCGACAAGGATGTTGGCTTGAACTATTGAAAGATTATGATCATACCATCCAATACCATCCTGGAAAAGCGAATGTGGTAGCTGACATATTGAGTAGAAGATCATATACAAGTACGAGTGCGATATTGTCAACGCAAAGGCCCATTTTGTGTGACTTGCAAAGGATGGAGATAGAGTTAAAGACTCCAGGGACCCATGTGATGATGGTGAATATACGAGTAGAACTGACGTTAATTGATAAAGTTAAAGTCGCCAAGCTACGCACACGGAGCTCAAGCGCGTATGAGGAAGAAAGTTCAAGAAGGTGCTTTCTGTAGGAAGCAAGAATCGATGAAGAAGGAATACTTCGAGTCAACTCCAGACTTTGTGTTCCTAACGACCCTGATTTAAAGTATAAAATCATGATGGAGGCGCACAAAACACCGTTTGCAATCCATCCTGGGAGTACCAAAATGTATCATGATCTTCGACATACATTTTGGTGGGGCAATATGAAGAGAGAGATAGCGCTGTTTATCTCAAGGTGTCTAACGTGTCAACGAGTCAAGGCAGAGCATCAAGTACCAAAAGGTCCATCGCAACCACTTGAAATTTCAGAATGGAAGTGGGAGCACATTACTATGGATTTTGTTACTGGTCTTCCCAAGGTTTCTCAAGGTATAGATGCAATTTGGGTCATTGTTGATAAATTGACCAAGTCTGCTCACTTTTTACCAATACGAGAAACTTATACACTTGAACATCTTGCTCGTATGTACATAAACGAGATTGTAAGATTACATGGTATGCCAGTATCCATAGTTTCTGATCGAGACCCAAGATTCACTTCGCGATTTTGGGTTAGTTTGCAAAAAGCTATGGGCACGGATTTATGATTTAGTTCGGCATATCATCCTCAGACGGACGGACAATCAGATAGGACTATTCAAACTCTGGAAGATTTATTAAGACTCTGCGTCCTTGACTTCAAGGGAAGTTGGGACAAGTTCTTACCGTTGGTGGAGTTTTCCTACAACAACAGTTATCAAGCAAGCATTGGCATGGCTCCATTCGAGGCGTTGTATGGAAGAAAGTGTCGTTCTCCAGTATGCTGGGATGAGGTGGGTGAAGCAGCGTTGATGGGACCGGAGTTGGTACGTATGACTACGGAAAAGATTCAAACAATCCGACAACGTATAAAAACCTCACAAGATCGACAAAAGAGTTATGCTGATCTTCATCGAAAGGACGTGGAATTCGATATTGGAGATCATGTGTTGTTACGTGTTGCTCCATGGAAGGGAGTTACAAGATTTGGAAAGAGAGGAAAGCTCAATCCTCGATTCATTGGCCCATTTTTAATCCTCGATCGGGTAGGAACTGTGGCCTATAGACTCGCTTTACCGCTAAGTATGTCTCGTGTTCATAACGTTTTTCACATATCCATGCTACGTAAATATGTGGAAGACCCGAACCACATTATTGAGTTAGAACAAGACGAAATAGCGGAAGATTTAACGTATGAAGAGGTTCCTGTTCAAATCTTGGATAAGAAGGAACATATTCTACGCTTCAAGGTAATACCTCAAGTCAAAGTTTTGTGGAGAAACCACGATGTTGAGGAAATGACCTGGGAGTTAGAATCTGAAATGAAGTCAAGGTATCCTTACCTCTTCGATATACCAGGTACGTACCCTAATTTTGAGGGAAAAATTTCATAAGAAGGGGAGGTTGTAAGACCCCAACTTTTTGAATAAAAAAATGAATTTTCTATAAATATCATTTTTGAATATTATGGAATGAATTTGATATAATGTTATAGTTGTGGGTAATATTTACAAATTTTGCAAAGTATGCAAGTTGTCATATTATATTCGATTGGTTGGGAAATATTCGACGGTACAATCTTTGGTGGACCCCACAACAGAATTATTGTCGGATTGAGAAAACGACAAAAATATTTTTATGAAAATAACGGCGGAAGTTTTTCAGTTAAAACTGTTGAACTACTCGGTAGTAAAAGTACAGTAATACGCGTGGTTGTATAGTAGCACATGGTATTAATTATTGATGCTTACGTGAGAAGTCACTCAGTTTTGTTCAATTATTGCTATAGTAATTGTTGTAAATTTTGCATATTTTATGGACCCCTATTTATCCATTTTTTAAAATAATCGGTAAAAAGTTATTTTATATAATAAAAGGTGGGGGCCCACGAGTGGGACCCATGTGTTTGGCAAAGTCTTGGTTGAAGACAATTTATCACGGGGGAATTAGGGGGGGGGGGCGGAAAGGGTCAGGAAAGGAGTATTATTAAGTTATTATATATATATATATATAACTTTGAAAATTTAGGAAATTAAGGAAACAGGTGATCACAGGAGTGTATCCCGTGATTTTTTGCACATGTTATATATATATTTAATATATATAATATATTTTATTTAAAGATTTTGCTTTAATTATGGACCGTCCGATTAAAAGTAAATCAATCTGGACCATTCAGGAATTAGTTACTATGCAGTCCATTCTTCTATAAATAGAAGCTCATTCCTTCATTATTTTTTTATGAATTCACTGAAACTCTAGAGAAAGAAAATTATAGAGAGAAAGAAGAAGAGAAGTCTGCTACCTTTTCTTTTCCTATATCTAGTTTCTTTTATGGTAAGGGGTATTATTTCTTTTGTATTCATGAAGAGAACTTCTGTTATTCCATTAATTATTATTCTATTGGAATAACCTGTATACGCGGGCTACTACCCTATACTTGATGAAGTTCTTCTGTTATTCCATTCTTTATTATTCTGTTGGAATATCCTGTCACATGCGTTTTACTTTTACCTAAAATCGCCTTTATTATTACATTTGAATATCATGTAAAGTTGAAGGAAACTTGCACTGAATAGCAACTCACAAAGTATCAAATACTCACAAAATACGCTTGATAATATATATATATATATAGAGAGAGAGAAAAAAAAAACTTATTTCTAGTGTGATTTTCAATTCTAACTAAGCACCCTATTTATAGAAAAATGCTTAGAACGCCAAAGGAGACTAAATTAATAAAATATTAATTTCCAAAATTCAAGCACGCCACTTTTGATCAGATTTCAGCACACCACAGTGGGGCCCACCAAAATCAGCCAATTCCATACCAACCAAAAGTGGGGTCCACCCTTGTTTTAAATAAAAAAAATTATTTTTCGAAACTTCAATAATTCATAATAAATAGTCCTTTTATCAGAAAAATTCGAATCTCATATCTATTCCATAGGAAATTAAATTCTCTACAACTTTGTAAGTTTAAGTTTTTCCAAATTCCAAACAGAAAATGTCCAAAATCCATATACGGATGATTTTTAATACCTCCATTCCGACAAAATACTGATAAAACACCTCAGTATTTATTCCTTCATTTATATCCACATGAAATAAATATTTCCCTATCCATCCACATAAAATAAATATTTCCTTATCATATAAATCAATAATTAATTATTCACAAATAATATTACAGAATCACAATTATGACAACAAATGTGTCGCTTCCTGTGAAAGAGGACTTTTCCGATAAGAATTTTTCCTTATCAGTAGCCTAATTAGGTGACCAAACCCTTTTCTAGACAGAAATTTCTTAGACATTGCCAATAATGTTATCTAATAATATTATTCAAATAATATGAATTATTGATATGATAATGGAGATATTGTGCAGTGATAATTATTGAAACAGCAATAATATAAAATTTCAACGTAGCAATTATTGAATCAATAAAATAAAATATTGAACAGTAATTACTGTAACAATTATTGAGTAGTGCATTCTTACGTAAGAATCAATAATTCAAAAATACTGTGCAATACCGTAATAGCACTTTCTGCAACTACGCCAGACATCATTTTAACCAATCGAGTATTCCAACAAAGATTAATTGCAGTAATTATTACGCCGTTATTTATAAAAACTCAACTTGTCGTTTTCTTTATCCGATCGTTTTCCGTTATGGGACCCACAAATGGCTGTGCCATCGTACGAATATTCCCCGACAGAAAGAATATTCCACAACCAAACGAATATTCCCCGACAACAATGAATATTTTATAACAACTTACTTCTTTTGCAAAATTTGCACATTTCACTCATAATCAAAGTATTATATCAAATCAACACCTTTATTATTCACAATAATAATTAGAGAAAATTCGATTTTATTTATAAAAAGTTGGGGTCTTACAATCTCGGACTATTACTCCATTCCCCAACTAGTCCCAGCTACACTCTCATTTTCTAAGAAGAACAATGGAACAAAAAGGAAAAGGATGAGCTCAAGTAATCCGTAATTACATAATAAATAATTCAATCCCAATTTCAGACTCAAATCAAAAATAATCCCTAAATACAAAACAATCCAATTTCAGATTCCAATAACAGAATGAACCCTAGCTAACTCGGTAAATTACTTTGAACATACCTTGCAAACCAACACGTTGAGCATGTTTCGTTCTGTTTTATGAAAATTTCAGTAGCACCTCCTTATGGTCTCCAAGTACACGAAGTAGACTAAGATAACTTAATGTAAATATGGACTCGAAGAACATGTAGAGAAAACAGCCGAAAAATCCTCAAAACATAAAAAAACGTACTCAACCCATTGACACCAACTTAAGTGAGAGACATAACATCCCGTAAAAATCCTAAACTAGGGACTATTAGACATTCACTCATAATCAGTGAATGTCAAACGGATTTCTAATGTGACGCCACCAAAATAGGTATACACAACTCATTCTGAGTCGCCAAATACATGGTACAAAATTCAAATACAAACTTCATTAATACAATACGACAAACGTAAGCTGAGAGTTTTAACACAAATATAGTCTCGTAGACAATATCCAAACTCAAATGGAGTCCTCATTACAATTATTATCGCATTATTTAATAAAATAGTGAGGACTACTATAGCCACCATCTCGGACCATCACTCCGTTCCCCGACTAGTCCCAGCTATATTCTTATTTCCTGAAGAGAACAATGAAAACAAAGGGTGAGCTTAACTAGCCCAGTAAAGAATATTATGACTAAGATAATGAAGAATAAATTATCGTTAGCTTTTAACAGTGTAAAACTGATAGAATATAATAGACAACAAGTCTAACTGCAGCGGAACAAGCAATCCATTAAAAGAGTCAAGTAAAGCATAATATCTACTATCTTCTATGATTTAAAACTTCATCATCAATATTTTATTGTTGTAACATAGCTCAATAAATAATCTCCATCATTGAATTATCCATACACTACCGGCCAAGGATATTCGTTAGTATTACATCCATGAATTATACATGCATTACGGGTCAATGATATTCATTATTATTACATCCATGAATTATCCATGCATTACGGGCCAAGGATATTCGTTAGTATCACCAGTGGTCATGATCATACCAACAAATGTCCATCAATGCACTACGGGCCAATGAGGACTTTTACTACATCATTTGTAACATTACATGTCATGATTATATCGATACATAGTCATAATCATACCAATTAACAGTCCATCTATGAACTACGGGCCAAAGATGACTTTCATCACAATATAAGCATGATGATGATGACAATAATATAAGAATTCAATTAAATGAAAACAAGGATAAATTTTAAAGATTTATAATTCAATTTATCCAGAGTTCAAGAATGTCTAAATTGTCAACATGATAACTGCTTTGTGGAGTAAAATTCAAGAATAATATTGTATTAAAAATAATTTGGACAAAAAAGAAATCAATTTCTGACATGAATAGTATCCCGGGTGAATAGTATCCGAGTGAATAGTACTTCATGAATAGTACTTCGTGAATAGTATCCCGTGAATAGTACTCTGGCATGAAAAGATTAAACTTTAACAAGAATATTTAGAAAAATATCATTGTGAAACGATACTAGATGAAACGCAAATTTCAAGGAGTATAGAAGCAATACTTAACAAAATGAGTGTAGAATTCGAAATCTGAAACGAAATAATATTACTTACATACTACAGAGTATGAAAGAAAATATTATTTCTTACGAATATTGAACAAAAATAATATCCCTTACCTTAAAAAGAGAGTATTTCTGACTGGTATGACGGGGATATTCTTAAAGAACACTTGCACTGTTTTCTACACTCAAAGCTTCCTTAAACTCTAAAGAAATACGCTCAATATTATAGAAGAAGAATTCTCTGATTCTGGTGTGATTTTCAATTCTAAACTAAGCATCCTATTTATAGGAGAATGACAGGATACTATTTAAGAAAAATAATCACGGACGCACAGTGCATAATCACGGGCGAACAAATTCGCAGACGAAACTTTTAAAATATTTGATTTTACTATCTTTTGACTATATAATTACTATCGTGATTATATGCGATCTTATGCAAATAATAAAATATAATATATTCTATTTTATATATATATATATATATATATATATATATATCACACACACGTAAGACACACACACACACACACACACACATATATATATATATAATACCTATATATATAACATTCTTCCGACAATTTTGAAAAATGAGTAAGTGGGGGTCTAAATAATACGCCAAACTTACAACAAATACTTCATAAAAATCCTCTCTATTTATCTCAAATCACTTGGCTTCTCAAAACACATTTTTAAAAATATTTATTCATTATTAATATTATAACTCACAATATTAACAATCAGATCATTCCCAGGAAAGAGGGGGCTTTCTCCTTATTGACGCGTAATTAGGTGACCAAACCCCTTTCCTCGACAGAACTTTCTAAACATTGTCAATAATACAAATAATAATATGAATAACTTTGTCGTCTCAATTATTGATTTAATAATATAAAATATTGTGACAATAATTGAATCAATAACGTGAGAAACTATGCAGCAATTACTATGACAATAATTGAATAAAACTGAGTGACTTTTCATGTAAACATCAATAATCAAAGATATTGTACAATACCATGTGTTGCTATGCAACCACGCGTATTAATGTACTTTTATCACCGGGTATTTCAACAGTTAACGGTAAAACTTTTGTCGTTATTTTTATAAAAAGGTACTCCTGTTGTTTTCTAACTCTGACAGTAATTTTATTGTGGGGTCCACAAATGATTGTGCCGTCGTACAAATATTCCCTGATAAAATGAATATTCCCCGACCAATAGAATATTTTATGACAACTTGCTTACTTTGCAAAATTTGTAAATATTATCCACAACTATAACATTAAAATAAATCCACACCTTATTATTCAAAATAATATTTAGAGAAAATTAATATTTATTCATCAAAGTTGGGGTCTTACATCTAAGCTCCAAATTAACTATACTACATGCACAAGTATATATTTAGTTTATTGTAATTGTAAAAAATTAATCAAATGCTACTTAGTTTATTTTTCCAATGATAAACTAAGTAAATGTTACTCAGTTTATGAGAACTATTGTATAAATATATTATATTATTTTTACTTTACTTTTTGGAGGTGTGGAACTAAGTAAATGTTACATAGTTCCAGGTAGTATATTATATTATAATACTTTATTTTCAAATATGGCCTTTTCATTTTAACATATATGGCCTTTTCATCTTTCAGGATGGTGGATGCTTGACTCTTTCCTGTTGATTTCTCTTGAGCTCCCTTGTCTGGTCTTCAGACTACAAGATTGACTATGGGCAAGGATTTGTCTTGTTGTAATGGCATTTAAGAACATAGACCAATCTGAGCAGCTTCAGGTGTATATACACATTTACCTGTACACAATATTTCCAACGTGTGAGCTCATCTGCATTTATAGGTGACTTACTACCAAACTAAGTTTACAACAATGTTTGTGCCTAGGATCATACTCAAAGCGATAAGCTTTTGAATATAGCATGAGAACCTGCTTTGATACCAATTGTTAGTTCCCAGTTGGCACACGATAGATCTAGAAGGGGGGGGGGGGTTGAATAGATCCTTTTAATTTCAAATACTTTTCTCGTTATTTTGTATTGCTAATAAATTAACATATGACAAACATAAGAATCTTTTCAAGCACAGCGGGATAAGTAAAAGACCCCCTTCATTGATATATTCATAACCATACATAAATTATTCATAGAGTTAGTTTAGTTGTAAGCAATTAATACATATATAGCATTTATAGCAGTTAAGTACGTAATGTAAATGACAGTAAGTAAATGACTTAAAGTAAGAGACACAAGGGATTTTAAGTGGTTCAGAGACTCAAGCTCCTAATCCACTCTTCTGCTTTAACTAGCAGGATTTCCACTAAGGAATGCTAGCACCCTGAATCACTAAGATTCCTTCAAGGCCAGCAGCTTTGGAACTTCAGTTCACTAAGAACTCTTCAAGCCCGGCAGGCTTGGAACTTCATTTAGTCTCTCTAGATAAGGACCCCTCAGGCCCTGGCTTTTTGTTGGTGTAGTTGTTGTTCTTGGTGCCTTGCTACTAAGATGTCTTTAAGCTTGACCATCTTCTGTACTTAGCATCTTGGCGTGGTCCTCCTTGCATTCTGCAAGCTGATCTTCATTCTATTAAGCTCTTCTTCATCCGATGTCAGCTGTTCACCATCACCATTTGGGTTTGCTAAGTGTTTGAGCTTTTGGTAAACTTCGTCTGGTACTTAGCATTCCCTGAACCCTTCTTGACTGGTTTGCAGACATGGTTCTGCACTTATTCTGTTTTAGCTTTTAGTTCATGGTTATTCGTAGTGGCCCTCTGGATCTTCTTTGTGCTTTGCCACTTTTCTTAATGTTATCTTCTTATCCTTCTCGGCTCTCAGCTTGGCTGCCATCTTCAGTTTGAGTGAAGCTTTAGTCTGTTTGAGTCCTTCTTCAAATCTGCTTCACTTCCACCTTCGTAGTCTCACTGTCACTGAGACTTATTCTGTTAAGCTCTGGTGGAACTCGTAGAGTCAACAATATAGCATTCCAACTACTCAATGATTATGCAACTCAGAAACTTTTAATCTTTGAAGCTTTGTCTAATATATACTCCTTCCCAATCTTCCCGTTGGAATATAGCCGTTGAAGGTTATTCAAACGACTTGGCAGATCTTGAGTTATTTGATGTAGATTGCAGATGTGACATGACATCCCCGCTTTCATCTTTCTGACACTACAGTCTACTATTTCACCTACCCCATTAGAGATGTCACTTTGATGTCTTGGGCAGGTAGTCAACTTTATTTCCTCCTGCTAATTTCTCGATTAGAACATCAGATATTGTCCTTCTGCATCGATGCTTTCAATAAGTTATATTCGAATATCAATCTTCAGATTGAACCGTTGCCAATGCTTCAATCTTCAGATACCCGAACTCTACGATTTTGATGCAGATGTTCTTGGACCTGATCGTAGTGTGTCTTGTTAAATGTTTCTCATCGACATATTGAGACAACACTATGATCCTGAAGAGTGTTCATTGGATCTTCAATGTAGAACACATCTTCATTCTCTTGTGCAGTGCTTCAACACTTCTGTTTGCCTCGACTGATCTCAAGAACTGATAGCTTGACTCCTTGTTCTGGTCTCTTCTGAATAGCAAGATACATCAGATTTGTGGCATGCCCAGCTCGTTTTCTCCTTGTGATCTCCCGTTCACTTATCATCAATGGACTAACCCAATGCTTAATCACGTTAGCATTGTTCTTCATAAGCTGACCAGTATCTTTGTGTACGCTTCATCAGTTTTTGCTTTGTTTGGCAAACACTACGATCCTTGTTAATCGAAGATCGTTGTCTTCTGTTCTTTTGATAGCGACTGCACTTGCTGACTTTCCTTAGTCAGTCCCTTTTTCTAAAGTCTTCTTCTGATCAACTTGTGGAAGACTTCATCTGAATGGCTTCAGAACTCAATCTAGATGTTGATTGGGTTGGTGCTTAGATCTTCTGTTAGCTTGCATACCATTCATTGAGTGCTCCTTGGTTTCCTTCAGGTGGGATATATCTTTGCAGCTCAGACTAGAGGCTTCACACTTTGGATATTCTGGGAGTGCTCATTTGTTGAGAGTCGTGTTTACTCTACGATTCTGCCTTGGAGTTGTGAGCACCTCTGTTGAAGCCTTAGTTCTGCACTCTACGATTTATCTTTGGTTGTGCAGACACTAAAACTCCGAGATCAGATCATGACACTCTATGATCTTTGACCTTAAGCTTGTAATATTCATGAACGCAATCAAATTGCAAAAATAAGCGGAAACGTGGAAAATCAGAGTTTTAAAATTTTATAAACCATATATCCGGATCATCCTTTATGCACAATTATTAATTAAACGAAAAGATAACGAATAAGAATCATACCCTTGAAGATTCGAGCTTCTTCAGGTACGAGTTCACCTCCAAATCCTTTCGCGTTCAACTTGAATCCACCGGGTTTGGTTCCTTCCTTTGATCAACGTTAGCCACCCAAGTGTTTGGCATCTAGAGGTGATCCACCAAGAAAGAATAACGATTCAAGAAGATGGGTGTTTGGCAAAACCCTAGTTTTTCTATCTCTAATAGAAATGGAGCGACTCTCCCAACTATTGGAATTACGTATGTTGTGAAAAAGTCAACAACCACATCACCCATAATAAGACTCCTCTTATTTATAGATGTGGACAACCCTCCTTACCAATTAAAGAATTGGATTTTAATTTAATTAATTAAAATCCTTTAATTAATTAGCCTCCTAATCTTATTAGGAATAAATGAGAGTACTAATATTAAATTAATTTCCAATTCTTTAGAAATTAAAATAATAATAATTGTAATAATATTAATAAGACTCCTCTTATTAATTTATATATTTAATATTTCCAAAATATTAAATAATAAATATTAAGTTATTTAATTTATTCTATCACCATAGATTAAATTAAATACACTTA
Source organism: Panax quinquefolius (assembly GCA_020205615.1). Lineage (NCBI taxonomy): Eukaryota > Viridiplantae > Streptophyta > Magnoliopsida > Apiales > Araliaceae > Panax > Panax quinquefolius. Next base: position 16,027,588 of record CM035170.1, on the reverse strand, counting down.
ACATATTATTACGATTATGTCATTAACTTCTTAAAAAATTATTCTTCCTTTTATGGTGTGACCCTTTAGGTTCTCTATATTAAACCGGTTATGAATAAATCAATTAGAACAATTCTAATCTTATTTAAATAAATAAATTAAACTATTAATTTATTGACATGCAAGTAAAACTCCATTAGGTATTCCTTAGCGAGCCACGTTCAGTGAACTTATTCTATAATAAGCACCTAAATACTTGCTTTAGTGTCTCCACGCAAATGATCATGAGATCAATCATCCTCATCCAATGAGCAAGCAACGTATGTACCAATCTATCCGGATTCACTAATCCCCAATTTAGTAATCCAACGATTGGGAACTATTTTAGTTTTAAGCTTTCTAAGAATTTAGATCTCATTAGAATGATCATCATCATTATTCTAAAAGCATTGCTTAAAACTATGGGTTTATCACATATTATAAAACAAAGATCATGTAGATAATTAAAAGCCTTTAATAAATTAATACTTTTTATTAATAAATGAATAAGATTGTTACAAAGTATATGTTTTATCATCAAACATGATTGGCTTGTGTGCATACTACTTTCAATCTCCCACTTGCACTAAAGCCAATCGTCATGGTATCTCATACTCTTCTTCTCTAAGTGACGATTATCCTGCTGTTGGATAAGCTTCAGTAAATGGATATGTAATGTTGTTCCTGAGAGTCCACTATCTCTATAGGGATTTCGCATCTTTCAATGATTCCATAATCAAATAAAAGTGCCACAACACATGTTTAGATCCAAGATGAGACTTAGGAACTATTCCTAGTTCTGTAATAAACTTTTCATCCAAATAATCAACTTGCAGCTTCATTTATAGCTATATACTTTGTCTTTATCACTAAGCTAACAACTCTTTGTTGTGTGAAACCTTTCCAATTCACTGCACCACCGTTCAAGGTAATGCTTTACCTTAAAGTGGATTTACTGTCGTCTTGGTATGTCTGAAAAAAACTTGAGTCTGTTAAGCCCTCTAGTTTTTTAATTTAGACCCATCATAAATTTTAATCACATCCTTAGTGTCGGTTATGTACTTTAAGATGTTTTTCACTGTCTCATAGTGAACTTCTCTAAAATATGACTGATCAACATCAAGTTTTGTACATTTCATTGCATACATGATAGTTACTCATGCGATCTCTCTTTTACGAGTCTATGGGGACTATTAAGAGAGATACATTCCATGGCTCATCAACATGAGACAACTCTTGGAGTCTGCCATGCTAAACGACTTTAGCATCAAATGAATATACGTTTCTTGGGTTAAGTCGAGCATCCTCTTTAATCTATCTATATAGATTTGTATCTCCAATTAAGATACTCTTCCCAAATCATTCATGGAGGAATGTTTAGACAACTTTATCTTTACTAATTGTAGCATTGGTATGTCATTCCTTATCCGTACTATATCAACATATAATACTAGGAATGTCACGACGCTCTGACTGACCTTTTTGTACACACTAGGTTCATTCTTATTTCTGATAAAATCAAACTCTTTTGATTTGTTTCATCAAAACGAATGTTCCATTTCTGAGAAGCTTGCTTCAATCCATTTCTCTGAGTGTCTACAACTCTTACCGCATCGTATATAACTGGATCATCGTCTTCTATGATACGTACCTCATCATCATCATCATCTATGATGAATCCATACCTCTCAGGTATCTTTGGTACTATTCCAGATTTACGATTCGGTTGTGGTACAATAGGTCTATCTATAGGTTCCTCTTATTTGACTTATAGTGTTTTGTGGTTCTTGAACTCTTCAAGATGTATTATCCTCCCACTAGCTCCTTCAATGATAAACATCTTTATCTTAGAAGGCAGCGTGTTTCGCAACAAACACCTTTTGCTAAGTAGGATTATAGAACATATACCCTAAACTTACTTTAAGATGTCCCACAAATCTGTACTTGTCAAATCTTGTCCCAAGCTTATCCTTTGAAACCTTTTTCACATAAGCTGGACAACCCCTTATCTTAACTTACTTAAAATTAGGGATCATTCCTGTCCATAACATTTTTGGAGTCATGGGGCCGGATTTTGAGGTTACCTTTTTCGTAGATATGCAACCATTTCTAGGACATGACCCTAGAGGGATACTGGAATGTCGGTAAAATCACTATGGACCACACCATGTCCAACAAGGTACGATTTTTCCTTTCAGATACATCAATCAATTATTGCGTATCAGGAGGCGTCCATTGTGAGAAAACCATTTGAGATGATCTAGAAACTCATTGCACAATTATTCCTTCCTTGATTTGATCAAAGAATCCTAATACTTTGCTTATTTGTTTTACTTTTGAATTCTTTGAACCTTTCAAATAATTCACACTTGTATTTCAATAAATACATACATTCAACTCTTTGAATGATCATCTCCTTTTTCTTATACGAGTTTGTTCAATTTGTAAAATATATTTTTAAGTAAGTCAATTACACAAAATTCATTAAGTAATATTTCAGTTCTATACAAAACATTATTATTATAAATAGAACAATAATTGTTCCTAATTATAATACCAAAGATTTCATTGTCCAACAATAAAATGAAAATAATATTTCTAACAAGAACTGGAATACAATAACAACTTATTGACTTAATAGACTTTCCCGTAGGCAATGCTAAACAATAAATTCCTATGGCTAATGTAGCAACCTTTACTTCATTTCCCACACATAGGATTACTTATATTTGTTTAGCTTTCTACTTCTGCTTGGTCCCTTCATAAATCTATATTTATGATAACCAAAGTTGGTATCCAATACCCAAGTAGAACCTTAACTTAAAAAAAATTATTTTAAATTATGAACAAATTTGTATTTGTAACCGAAACTTCACTAAGCTTCTTTGGTTAGCCTCTGCAAGATGCATCTCGCAGTTTCTTTCCAGTGTCCTTGCTTATTGCAGTGGAAGCAAACTCCTTTGCTATTTGTATTAGTTTTGTTCTTATTATCCTTTGTTTTTGCCTTTCTATTTACCTTCTTTGAATTGTTCTTCTTTTCAGAAGATCCTTTGGCCCCTACCAGTAAGACATGGTCTTTCTTGGTTGGAAAGTGACTCTCAACATTTTTCATCATGTTAAGCAAATCAGCGAGGCTGATGTCTAGTTTGCTCATATAAAAAATTCACAACAATTGTAAAAGGAGTCTGGGAGTGAGTGCAAGATCAAATCTTGACTCAACTCTCCAGCCATTTCAAAACCAGTTATCTTAACTATTCAATCAAATTGATCATATTTAGGACATGTGTCTGTACTGTAGTGTCATCAATTATTCTAGATTGGAAGAGCTTCTTAGATATCTGATATCTATCAGTCCTACTTTCCTCACCATCAGCTACTTGATGTGCAAGAATATAGTAGGAGCATCCATAGTTTTATGCTGACGCTGAAGCTCGTTACTCATGGATGCGAGCATGATGCATTGAGCCAACTGTGCATCATCTTGTCACTTTCTAAAAGTAGCAATCTCTTCCTCAGAGGCATTGTCTGCAACCATTGCATGAATAGGCGTATTAAGGACACAAGATAACTTTTCAGCCATGAGAATTATTCCCAAATTCCTTAACCAATCCATTTAATTCGGTCCGGTTAAATAACATCTAATATGTATTGCAGTGATAGTAATTTTAGACATTGTAAAATTCTATAAATGAATTTATAATTAACAACATTTTAGCATATATTTTTTTATTAATTAACAAAATAAATTAGGTCTTGTTTTAAATTGGTATCTCTCACTATTTTCTTCAAACTATATTACCCTCAATATATATAGTTCGACAATATCTAATTAAAGATATGATAGTGAGAATAAGGATCCCATTTCAAATGTATATAGCCTTGTGTGTGCACAATAAACTATATATAAATAAATAGGTAGACAACTCATATCAATTACATCAACTATGTAACTCCTTGTATTTTTTCTCTTAAATCATAATGGTCAAGTGTGTGCACATCCGAACTAAAATGATTTAAGTTAAGTCATACCTAGCACTTCCATATATTCGAAAGAAAAACAATATCCTTGTGTGTACACAACAAAACAGCATTGTTCAGTCTATTTATAAGCATTAAATGTGATAAAACAACATCTTAAATATTTAATATTTTCCTTGTGTGTGCACAACAAACTCATATTAAATATTTAATACTTTATTGTTTTACCATGCTAGAAGGCGACGTTCGATATTACAAATATCTTTGAACGTTACAACTTAATATAAAATATTTAAGAGGTTTGTTATTAATTTGTCTCATCTTGTTTAAGCGTACATTTACACACACACACACACATATATATATATATATATATATATATATATATATATATATATATATATATAATATGTCGTATTAATTAACATGCTAAGCATGTTTGCATAATATATAATATATATAGTATAAGCATGCACATATAGAATACTATATTCTACCTGGATTGATTATGGACTTTTATTCTAGTTTGGTTCACTAGAGCCACCAAGTGAACCAAAAGGTCAAACCCTAGGAATGCAAGAATTAATATTTAAATATAACTATTACATTTAAACTCGTGCTCCATTACAAATGGGTCTTCAAGCGCTCCTTGATCCTTGATCTCCAATTTTTCAAAATTAATTCTAACTATTTCTATTACAACACTATTTAAAATAAATAGAAACCTTAAACAGCAGTCAAGGGAAAGTACATAGGAGGGAGATAGAATTTACATTAAGAAAAACTTAGATAAGACGAGGTTCGCAGACCTCATTTAATAAAACTCATACATTCATGCATCCAACTAAAATAAAATCCAATCACATTGGTCAATAGTCCATAATCAATCCCATTTATTATTATACACATCACCATATGCATCAATAAATAACATCCATCTCATGAATAATAAACATTCAATATATATATTGATATCATTTAATGGGCAAATTTAGTTAGTATAAAATCTAATTTTGAATCAAAATAAACTCTTTTATTTTAATCCAAATTTAAATCAAAATAAACCTATTTTATTTTAATTTATCCTATTTTGAATAAAATAAACTATTTTATTTTAATCAAAATCTTTAATCAAAATAAACTCATTTATTTTAATTAATTATGGAATCTAATTCCAAGTAAAAAAACTCCTTTATATAAGGAAACACAGATTCTATTTCTTATTCACAAATAAACTCCTTTATTTTGAATAATACGAAATCTTATTTCATATCTAAATAAACTCCTTTATTTAAGGAAATACGGATTCTCTTTCCTATTCACAAATAAACTCTTTTATTTTGAATAATATGAAATCTTATTTCAATCTAAATAAACTCCTTTATTTAAGGAAACATGGATTCTCTTTCCTATTCATAAATAAACTCCTTTATTTTAGGAAACATGGAATCCAATTTCAACTCTAATTAGTTATCATGGAATCCAATTCCAACTCTAATTAGTTAGCATGAAATTCAATTTTAAAATTAAAATAAACTCTTTATTTTAATATTAAAATAAACTTTTTATTTTAAAATTAAAATAATTAAAAATATTATATATATATATATAATATTAATAACCGTACGGTTTGTGTGTGTGTGTGTGTGTATATATATATATATATAAAGCGAAGTTACTAAGTGCGACCTTCCATGTCCTAGATCAAAAAGACAAATGTATAATTTAGTTATCCAGGATCATTTAAAAGTTAGCAGGATTATATATATACAGACAGGATCAAGAGTAGACCTCTTAAGTAGTAGAACTCTCTTAAATAATAGAACTTTATCAAAACGACGTAGTTTTGATAAGACGCGGTGGCATTTTTGTAAATACCATGCCACCGCGTATTTATAAAAATGCCATCGCGTCTTATCAAAACTACGCTGTTTTGATAAAATTCTATTATTTAAGGCATTCTTCATTTAAGAATTCTACTCTTGATCCTTTCTCAGATATATATATATATATATATATATATATATATATATATATATATATATATATATATATATACGGAGAGACTCTAAAGTGAACCTTAAAAAACGAACCAAAGACGACGGTTCGTCTTTGGTTCGCTCTTTAAGGTTCGCTTTAGAGACGGACCGTATATATATATATATATATGATATCATGAAAACAGTTAACGAAATCATGAAAACATGATATAACATGTTATCTTGCAGAATCACAATATATATATAAATAAACCGAAGTCAGCGAAATCATGAAAAAAATTTATTTTAAAACCATGTTTCGCGATATTTTTTTAATCAATTAGAACAATTCTAATCTTATTTAAATAAATAAATTAAACTATTAATTTATTTAAATAAATAATATTTATTCTACAATAGGGATAAGCCTCCCTAGCGATCAACGACTTTCCAGATAATATAGATTTTAACATTAATCATAAAAGAACCTTTGAGTAAATAGTTACCGTATAATTCAATCTTTCCACCATACAATGTCCAAATTAAATATAAGACATGGAATTACTGTCAAGTCTTATTTTATTTAATTATATGTATTTCGACTCTTAAATGCACAACTCCAAATAATGCAAATTAGAAACTCCTTTCTAATTTTATTCTGCCTTGGCCAAGGATTACTGGGTTGTCATTTATCGATTCACATAGGACATTTCTCTTCTTTTACTAGAAGCGGTAGATTCTTTATTGATCATACATTATCTCCATGTACAACTTATTATACCCAAGCATACCCTTTGATATACCTTAAGGGTTTTAAGGAATAAGTCAAAGTATAACTCATCATACACAAGATACTATGATGATCTCAAGTCCAAGGATCACTTGTACTACTATCACTACAGGAATTCCTATTGACATGCAAGTAAAACTCCATTAGGTATTCCTTAGCGAGCCAATGCTCAAAGAACTTATTCTCTAATAAGCACCTACATACTTGCTTTTAGTGTCTCCACACAAATGATCATGAGATCAATCATCCTCATCCAATGAGCAAGCAACGTATGTACCAATCTATCCGGATTCACTAATCCCCAATTTAGTAATCCAACGATTGGGAACTATTTTAGTTTTAAGCTTTTTAAGAATTTAGATCTCATTAGAATGATCATCATCATTATTCTAAAAGCATTGCTTAAAACTATGGGTTTATCACATATTATAAAACAGCATCATGTAGATAATTAAAAGCCTTTAATAAATTAATACTTTTTATTAATAAATGAATAAGATTGTTACAAAGTATATGCTTTATCATCAAACATGATTGGCTTGTGTGCATACTACTTTCAACTACGATTCTGCCTTGATAGCTCTCGAGTTTTCTTTGACTCTCCTGACAGACTACGATTTCTGGTGCAGTGCTCGACGATCAAACAAACCTATCTATTACATTATAAGATCAACCTAACAAGCTTGATCTTTCTATATTTATAGTCCTTGTACATCATTTCTTTTTAAGGACTTTACAAAATTATTTTGCTTATGTAGGATCAACCTAACATAGTTGATCAATTCATTCTAAGTCCTTGTACATATGTTCTTATCACCTATCAATGGACTTTACAGCTTTTCTTAATACAAGCATATGTGTATATTTATTCATATATATCATAATCAAATCATATATAAATAGAAATATCATTCACATGCTTATTCCTGACAGTATCCGTTCATTTTTCTATATCTCCAACATTAATTATTCCTTGCTAGTATCCACATCAATTCTTTAAATCATTTTTATTGTTATTCTCACATTCCAATAAGTATATTTCTTTCTTCAAACTCACCCACTAATTACATGCATATGTCCATACATGTAAACTGTCCACATTTGTTGATATTAAATTTTAGTTACTTTATCATTTTTGTTGTTATTCTCACATTCTAATAAGTATATGAGAGATAAAGTGATATAACAATAAATTATTTTTCAATATAAACCTTTTATCATTTCTTAAGTTTTCAACAAAAGTTGACTAAAAATATTATGAGGGTATAAGTGGAAAAACATGATAAAAATAGTTACTAATATAGAAATAGAATATTTATTAAGGAACATCATAAAAAGGAAATTAAGAAGTTTAATACGAGATGGAGGGAGTAGTACTTAGTTGTTATATTATATTATTTTTTAATTTAATCTTACATTATATTGATTATAATTGTGACAACCCCAAAATATGTCCATTCCATCCGACCTATTCTGAGTCGCCAAATACATGGTACAGAAAACAACTACAACTTTATTACAACAATTGTCGTACAAAATACAACAACACAAATGCTGTGAGTTTGGATACAAATATATACCAAATGTGACACATGTCCCAACCGTGGACAACACCTCACAGTGACACCTTACATAAAGGTATAGTCAAAAACTGTTTTAAAAATTAAAATCTTTGGGAAGTGCTCAATGAAACCTTCGTACATGGGAGGCCATGCGTCTAGGTTATGATAGATATCATATGGCAACAGAATTATCCTTGGTTGACCCAATAGACCCCAAAGAAAAAAAAGATGATTACTATCATATTCTTCCCAATGGTAAGTCTTCTCTTGACATATCATTATCTCCACTTGCCTCTAATTGAGAATTATACTTCAAACAAACACCAAGATTATATAGGTAGTGCTCAGATATATACTCAAAGAAGTGGATGAGCGTACATCCCTGTCTTATGATGATACGAGGTTGTATGTCATTAGACATCTTGTATGATAGTGACAAAACACCCTTCCAACGTTGGATTCGCCTCACCCTCAACAGCTATAGACCACAATTCTATTCCCATGTTATCCCCTACTCGACCAAATACACTTTTATTACAGAAAGGAATTGTGAAGCAAAAAGGGTGAGCACAACTAGCTTCGATAAAGAATATCATGACTAAAGATAATTAAATTATCAATAGCCTTCATCAAGAATAAATCGAGATTTAGAACATATGGTAGATGATAAAAATTTCAACCATAGTTGCGGTGAACGAGCGATCCATTAGAAGAGTCAAATAGACCATAAAATCTATTATCTTCTCCATGTTAAAAGTCCACCAATAATGTTTTATCCCTGTAACATCAATCAACAATTCCTGTCCACAATCACATATATAACTCATAGTCGTAATTGTAGTTCTAAATTCCTTTTCTCATCCAGGACAAAGATAATTTTCATCACCTGAAACATCAAGAATCATGGTTATACCAAATCACAGTTCATGTTCATAATCATACTAATAAATTTATCTTTGCACTACGGGCCAAAGATATTCATCAACAAGTCATCTTTGCACTACATGCCAAAGATATTCAACAACAGGTCATCTTTGCATTACTACCCAAAGATATTCAACAGGTCATCTTTGCATTACGAGCCAAAGATATTCAACAGGTCATCTTTGCACTATAGGCCAAAGATATTCACATCTCAAAGAAATATATAATCATTTCAAAATCTATATAAACCATAATTATAACCATGTTGATCAATTCACCTTTGCACTTAAGCTAAAAATATTCAATTGTAAATTCAATGGTCATGATCATACTAGTCACAATTCATCTTTGCATTATTGACCAAAGAGAACCCATAGTCATGATCATACCAATAATCTACCCATCTTTACACTCAAGTCAAAGAGAAATTTCTTCACCAGGATTATAAAAATGTTATATATGATAATAAAAACAATATGATCAACAACTGCATTTAATTTCAAGAATGAGATTCATAAATCAACGATAATTTGGTCAGAAAAAGAAACCAATTTTGTCGTGAATAGTACCCGTGAATAGTAACTCGTGAATAATAACTCATGAATAGTAACTCGTGAATAGTACTCCGTATTCGTACATATACATAATCACCGTATCGTAAATAAATAATGTCATATACGTAAATAGTGCCATATACATGAATAGTCTTGATATCGTGAATAGTAACCCGACTCAAAAAAGGTAGAAATTCCACAATAAGATCCATACCAATATGTCAGTATAATGATATTGAAAGAATAACATCATTATGAAGAATATAACATCCCTTAATATCCCTTACTATCCCTTACCTCAAAAGATCAGCACTTCTGACTGGATATCGGATATGACGTTGAAGGAAACTTGCACTGATGAATATCAACTCACCAATTATCTAAATACTCACAAAATACATTCAATAATCTAGAGATAAAAAGAGAGAAAACTTATGAATTCTGGTGTGTTTTTCAATTCTAACATTGCCCTCTATTTATAGGAAAATATTAGCACGCCGAAGCAGACTTGACCTGCTACTTGATGGCTTTACCTGCTACTATTTCACCCACCAAAAATCAGCCATCTCCCCCAACAACCAAGAGTGGGGCCCACTCAATTCTAGAAATTTCCACCAAAACCTAATTTTCGAATCAGTTACCTCTTAAAATTCATAACAAATTATACGCTCATTTTTAACAGTTCAAAATTTGTGGACATATACTCAACTTATATATGTATAACATATCCAAAAATTACAACGATCCAACGGTCGGATTAAATATTATAACTCACACAATAAAGCTGTAAGAACACCGATTTGATCTTTTAATACCTCCAATCCGACAAAATACTGATAAAATACCTCAACATTATTTCCTTCATTTATAACCACATAAATAAATCCATCATTTATATCCACATCAAATAAATATTTCCTTATCATATAAATCAATAATTAATTATTCACAAATAATATTATAAAATCACAATAATGACAACCAGGCAGATCCCAGGAAAGAGGGGGCTTTCCGATAAGGATTTCTCCTTACTGGCGCGCAATTAGGTGACCAAACCTCTCCTTAACAGAACTTTCTAGACATTTCCAATAATGTTATCTAATAATATTATTCAAATAATATGAATTATTGATCTGATAATGGAGATATTGTGCAGTGACAATTATTGAACAACAATAATATAAAATATCTACGCAACAATTATTGAATCAATAAAATAAAATATTGAACAGTAACTACTGTGACAATTATTGAGTAGTGCCTTCTTACGTAAGAATAAATAATTCAAAAATCTTGTGCAAAAAACCGTAATGCTAGCTTTCACGGCAACAACGCCAGACATCGTATTTTAACCACCGGTATTTCAACAATGTTAGCAGAATAACTATGCCGTTATTTGTAAAAATCAAATTTCTCATTTTCTTCATCCGACAGTTATCCGTTATGGGGCCCACAAATGGTCGCTACTGGCGGTAAATTTAATATTCCCAAACGTAAAGAATATTCCACGACCAAACGAATATTCCCCGACAACAATAAGTATTTTATAGCCACTTGCTTATTTTGAAAAAAAATTTATATATCACCCTTAAATTTGCTTTTTATCAATTTAGCCATTTACTGAATAGTAATTATAAGAAAAATTGAATACCTTTATTTCATAAAATTCGGGGTCTTACAATAATATTTGTTTATATTATACTTAATTAAAATTTTATTTTATTTTAGTGGTAGTCAACTAAGTAAATGCTACTTAATTGTTGGACTTAGTTTATTTTAGTGTTAAACTAAGTCCTAATAGCATTTTATAGTTAAGTATTGAATTATTTATTACCTTCTATAATTCCCACAAAAATTTCCGTCAGAAATTCCATAGGAAATAATTTTACATAAATTCACTACAACAACATACCAACATACAAATAAGCTGCAATTAAAACTTTAATTTACTAATAGGAGCTGCAATTGTGAAAATTAATCCCAAATTTCATATTCTATAAATATATCAAGATATACTACTGCAACTACATGCTTCCCAATTTCTGCAACATATCAAAATAATCTCAATTTCAACAAGATATCAAAAATAATTTGCAATATCAACAATTAAGGGCAGTGATGAAGTTCCAATTTCAACAAAATATCAAAAATATTCCAAATCTCAACAACAATTCAAAAGTATTCCCAATTTCAACAAGATATAAAAAAACAATATTCAGACCAATAATTTCATAAATCCCAATTATAGATTCCAATAATTCCATCTTATCCCAATTTCAGACCCAAAGCTCCTTTAATCCGTAAATATATAATAAATAATTCAATCCCAATTTCAGACCCAAATCAAAAATAATCCCTAAATATAAAACAATCCAAATTTAGATTCCAATAACAAAATGAACCCTAGCTAACTCATTAAATTACTTTAAACATACCTTGCAAACTAGGAATAAAGACATTATTTTCTAACTTTTTGACATACCAGCAGCAACAACACCGGCAGTAGCAACAACGATAGTGATAAGTAGGTTTTATACCTACTTATCCGGTATCTGTTACTTGAATTATTTGCTTAATCTCATGTTTCTTAGTTACTTTTCATGCATTTTGTGTTCGTTTTGTAGATTATATGCTTGGGAGATGAAATCGCAAAGAATTGGTATGAAATCGCAAAGAAAAGCAATCCGAACATCGTTTGGGCTTTTATGTTTATTTCATGTTCTTGGTTTGGAACTTGGATTACATTGTAGAGCTTCTTCTTAGCTTTCCAGAACATCTTGAATCATTCCAAACGGATTTCGGACGCAAGAGTTATGACATTTGTACCAACGGACGTCGAACGTCACTATTTTGGGTGGCCATTTACATAGCAGTCATTTCCAGCCCAATTTAGACCTTCATTCGTCCGTTATTTCTAAAATCTTAAAGAATGAAAGTTGTAGATCTCGTCGATATCTTCGATTTGATAGGTAGCAAGCCTCGTAACTCTTCCCGAATCAAAAGTTATGGTCGCTTTTCCAAAGGATATCAAAGAAAAAAATTTCCTTCACAAAACCGCCGCCGGGGTGGGCATGCAAGCGTCAAAGCAGGCCCCTAGCCCGCCGGGGCGGGTCCAAAACAAGCCTAGACCCCCGCCGAGGCGAGGATAGCCCAGAAAATGCGCCAAAATGCGAATTTTGGTCCAATTTGAGTCCGGGAAGGATTATTTCGATCCGATTAACACAAGGACTTCCAAGAGAACTTCCAAGAGAACTTAAAGACATATAAAGAGACTTATAAAAGGAGGAGAATCACAAAGATTAGGGGAGATTAGAGACTAGAGAAAGGATTCTATTAGATTAGATTAGAGTAAATTAGATCAAAATCATAGTTCTAATGAGTTTTGGAGAATGAAGCAACTTAGAGACCATTGAAGATTCAAAGTAGGAGCAAGGAGGGAGCTTCAAAATCTGCAGACAACAGATTATATCTTCTTATCTTCTTCTATCTTTATCTTTTATTGTGTATTCAATTGTGGATTCTTAGTTTTAATTCAATGAACTAATTCTTTGTTTGAGATTACAATGGATCTTATTGTGTAGTTTATTTTAATATGCTTCGCAATTAATTATTATGTTCTATCGTGAGGAGTGTCTATTTTGATTCGGACTTAATTGTTTAATTGATTGGCCATCAATTACCGTGATAATCTATATGAACTCGAGAGATAAAGTTTAGATTTAGATCTGATCATAATAGCATGTGATTGTGTTTTCTGCATGGCGTTGGAATACATAATTTATGTCTAGGATAGAGATATACCTAACATCGCATGTAATCTTATAGAGAACTTGTGCTTTAAATCCTTTTTAATTGTAATTCACATAGAGATATAGTGGATTAGTTAATTAGGGTGTCTTGCTTAATTCTATCATCTGTGGATTTAAGTGAGTATTAGTATTATGCATCGAGAGGTGGTTTTATTTGCTGTAGTGTTCTTGATTAACAATTCGGGATAAAAAATAATTGATGAGAAGTGTGTTAACTTAAATGAAGCAATAAGTGAAGTTGTGATCTTAAATCTCCGTAATCTTAATTTAACCAGTGGTAATTAGAATTAGTGTAATTAAATAATTTAATTTATATAATTTGAAATTCATTAGTTTAAATAAGATTGAGTTGGTTACGGGTTAGTACTTGGTGATTTTTTATTAAATAATTCCTCGTGGGAACGATGCTCTACTTTCACTTTATTACTTGTTGACCACGTATACTTGCGTATTGTGCATAATTAGATTTTACCCAATAAGTTTTTGGCGCCGTTGTCGGGGAATTAGTTTAATATCTTTTACCAATATTAATTTCAATCAAAATAGTCTTAATTTAAACATTTTTATTTTTAGTTTTAACTCTCTTTCTATATTTCTCTCTTTTCAGGTACCATGGATGATTTTGCGTATCAATGGCCATACACGAACATGACTCAACCAAGGGAAACAGGGATTGATGGAATTAATACAACTTCTATAGAGCCAATACAAATTGAGGCAACTTTGAAAACGTTGGAGGTTATCGCAGCCCAACGGAGTCGAAGGATGGCAAGAATGACTCAGCCAAGGGGATCGGAGATTGACAGACTCGCGACACTTTCTGCATTGTCAGCACAGATTGAGACAATTTCGAGGAGGTTAGACACTTTTGAAGCTCAACGTCGTCAAAGTGTGGCGGTTACCTGTGATTATTGTGCTGGAAATCATATGAGTCATCAGTGTGCCATCAGTTTCGAGCCCAGAGTGCAGATATGGTGGTTTACGCCGATAATGATGTCTATCCTAACAACTATGATGGTGGTGATTACGCCAATAATTATGTCTATCCTAACAACTATTATCAGGATTGGGGGTATCACCCGAATTTTTCATGGAGCCATACTCATCAAGATCAATTCTACGCTCTAAATCCATCATACACACCAGAATTTTCATGTCCACCTCCAGTGTAACAAGAGACAGATAATTCAAGGTTGGAGGAATTGTTTTCCAAGTTCGTAGTAGCAAATGAGGAGAAGATGAGTAATCAAGCGAGGTCAATTAAAAATCTTATAGATCGGATAGAGCAAATGACCAAAGCCATAAGAAATCTTCATCTAAACACTTGGCTTTATGACATGGATGACGAAATTGACGGAAAACCCGAACTAAATATGCGACTGGATGAGCCACAAGATATCGAAAGTGTGGAGACAATTGGGGATAATAAAATAGAAGTCGACGAAGATCTAAATAGGTCTACACCAAAGAACAAAGAGTCAGTCAGATTTGCAAAAGCATGCCCACTTGGTAGTCATGTCATCGTGACTCTCTTGACAAAAAGAGTGAGTACAATTTTGAATCCATGGTGGGACGAGAAAGAGAAGATAGACGAAGAGCCCATTGTGTGTGAAAAGCTTCCATGCCCCAAAGTGATCACATACACAATGGAGAAAACATCTAGCTGTGGGACGTTCTCGATTGAGAGCATACTAAATCAGAGCATGCTAGGTGACTTTAATGCAATGGCTATCACAAATGGGAACCTACCAAAAGCTATATTATTTCCGATGGATGGAGGGTTCCTCAATTACCGAAGAGGAATTGGATAGCGTTGACCAGACAAAGTCAGGCTGAAAGACTATAATTCAAGCGCTAACTGGGAGGCAACCCAGGAATTTTATTTATTTATTTATATGCTTTCCTAGTTTATTTAGTAGATAGGAATCCAAGTGTTATTCTAATCCATGTTGTCTCTCTTCATTGCAGGTATTGGAGGTTCAATGGATAGGAAAATGATCGCCGCCGCCAGTGCCACCATCACCACAAGCTTAAATGATAACAGGGAAGTCCTCGTCCACTTCATGCTTTATTTTACAATGAGGACATTGTAATTGTTAAGTTTGGGGGAGTTAAATAATTTAGGTTTATTTATGTTTGCATTCATGTAGTGTAATTGCATAATAGTTTGTATAGTAGAGTAGTTGCATAATAGTTTTTATTTATAACTAAAAAAAAAATCAAAAATCAAAAATTCAAAAAAAAAATATTAGTTAGTTACTATGTTCATCTTGCATGATTCCAGCTATTAGATAGTTCAGTTTATTTTGGCCAATGATGAGATTGGAATTGAGTAGACAAGTATAGTACTAATTATTAGAGCTTTGATGTGATTTCTTGTTATGAATTGAATCTTTTCTTGTTTGAAACTGGTATAATCAAGGATAGCACAGTAAAAACAACTTGTTGATTGATTGAGTAAATTGATATATAATGGGATTCTAAAGGATAATGCTAGTTTGAATGAAAGAATGACAAGAACAAGTAGTGATGGCGAAAGTTAGACAAGAACCTAAGTTTGGGGGAATATTTGGGGTATATAAGCTATAAAAAAAAGAGAAAAAAAAAGAAAAAGAAAAAGTATGAATAAACATCGTGGCGTGCTTGTCTAGTTTTGTGGCCTTTGTTACTTGAGTAACTAAACCCGAGGGGATTGTCTTTACACCTAGCGCCCTAAGGTCTTAATGGTCTGGGAGTCGTTGGTCGAAAGCTCGTTAAGGTAGCATTGAAAAACCTAAGGGAATAAGACATTGCATAGCTATGTGTATATAAACCAAAAGAAAAAAATGAATAAAACGGGAAATAAGAGCAAAAAGTCCCCGTAAGTAAAAAATAAAGCATAAGTATCCCATGTTGACCCTCGATATTGGTAATTATTTGATTTTAGTTGGATCTAGCTTATTTTTGGATTTCTTGAGTTTACACTGTATGATGCCTTCAAGAGACTTGTTATGTGTTAAATTTGATTTTATATCGCTTAACATTGTTGTGGAGCACACACACACTATATATCGTTGATAATACGATCTAAGATTTGATGATTGATTGAGAAATTATTGATTTGTTTTGATATGATGTATTATCATGTTTACTTGATTTCTCTAAAATTCGGTTGAATAGACTTGTTTACGTCATTCTTCTTTGGATTCGTGGGCATGTAGATTAGTTGCATTGCATTATTGTTTTGTGTTTTTGCTTGAGGACAAGCAAAGGTTTAAGTTTGGAGGTATTTGATAAGTAGGTTTTATACCTACTTATTCGGTATCTGTTACTTGAATTATTTGCTTAATCTCATGTTTCTTAGTTATTTTTCATGCATTTTGTGTTCGTTTTGTAGATTATATGCTTGGGAGATGAAATCGTAAAGAATTGGTATAAAATCGCAAAGAAAAGCAATCCGGACATAGTTTGGGCTTTTATGTTTATTTCATGTTCTTGGTTTGAACTTGGATTACATTGTAGAGCTTCTTCTTAGATTTCCGGAACATCTTGAATCATTCCAATCGGAGTTCGGATGCAAGAGTTATGACATTTGTACCAACGGACGTCGAACGTCACTGTTTTGGGTGGCCATTTGCAGTCATTTCCAGCCAAATTTCGACCTTCATCCGTCCGTTATTTCTAAAATCTTAAAGAATAAAAGTTGTAGATCTCGTCGATATCTTCGATTTGATAGGTAGCAGGCTTCGTAACTCTTCTCGGATCAAACGTTATGGCCGTTTTCCCAAAGGACGTCAGAGCAGAAAATTTTTCTTCACAAAACTACCGCCGGGGTAGGCATGCAAGCGTCAAAGCAGGCCCCTAGCCCGCCGGGGCGGGGGTAGCCCAGAAAATGAACGAAAATACGAATTTTGGTCCAATTTGAGTCCAGGAAGGATTGTTTCGATCCGATTGACACAAGGACTTCCAAGAGAACTTCCAAGAGGACTTAAAGACATATAAAGAGACTTATAAAAGGTGGAGAATCACAAGGATTAGGGGAGATTAGAGACTAGAGAAAGGATTCTATTAAATTAGATTAGAGTAAATTAGATCAAAATCATAGTTCTAATGAGTTTTGGAGAATGAAGCAACTTGGAGACCATTGAAGATTCAAAGTAGGAGCAAGGAGGGAGCTTCAAAATCTGCAGACAACAGATTATATCTTCTTATCTTCTTCTATCTTTATCTTTTATTGTGTATTCAATTGTGGATTCTTAGTTTTAATTCAATGAACTAATTCTTTGTTTGAGATTACAATGGATCTTATTGTGTAGTTTATTTTAATATGTTTCGCTATTAATTATTATGTTCTATCGTGAGGAGTGTCTATTTTGATTTGGATTTAATTGTTTAATTCATTGGCCATCAATTACCGTGATAATCTATATGAACTCGAGAGATGAAGTTTAGATTTAGATCTGATCATAATAGCATGTGATTGTGTTTTCTGCATGGCGTTGGAATACATAATTTATGTCTAGGATAGAGATATACCTAACATCACATGTAATCTTATAGAGAACTTGTGCTTTAAATCCTTTTTAATTGTAATTCACATAGAGATATAGTGGATTAGTTAATTAGGGTGTCTTGCTTAATTCTATCATCTGTAGATTTAAGTGAGTATGGGTATTATGCATCGAGAGGTGGTTTTATCTGTTGTAGTGTTCTTGATTAACAATTCGGGATAGAAAATAATTGATGAGAAGTGTGTTAACTTAAATGAAGCAATAAGTGAAGTTGTGATCTTAAATCTCAGTAATCTTAATTTAACTAGTGATAATTAGAATTAGTGTAATTAAATAATTTAATTTATATAATTTGAAATTCATTAGTTTAAATAAGATTGAGTTGGTTACGGGTTAGTACTTGGTGATTTTTTATTAAATAATTCCTCGTGGGAATGATACTCTACTTTCACTTTATTACTTGTTGACCACGTATACTTGTATGTTGTGCGTAATTAGATTTTACATAACAGACAGCAGTAATGGCAGTGTCCAACAAAGGGAGGCAACGACTAGGGCCTACCGGAGGATGGGATGGAAGTGATGGGTGGAGATAGTGAGATATAGAGACCGAGACAGCTAAAAAAATGAGACTGTAATTTAGGTTTATAAGTTCTTTCCGACAAAATTTCTATCGAAATTAATTCCCTCAAAAAAAATTATTCTCGCTGAATGTTCCGTCGAAATTAACGTCCATTCCGTCGATATTACATTTGGCGCTGGCGGGAACCTTGGCGCCAATGGCAAACTCTTATTTCCGACAAAATTTCGTCGGAACTAAATTGTTTCCGACAGAACTATCTTCGATGAAATAGTCCGTCGAGAATAATGTAATTATGACAGAATATATTCCGTCAAATATAGTTCTGTCGGAATTAACCATTTTTCTTGTAGTGGTAGTTCCTTTCTTTTCTTCTTCTTTCTTTGCATATTAAAAAGTATTTTAATAGTAGTTAAATGCTATGCCTATTTAAAATAAATAAAATAAAATTAGGAAGACTTTAAAAAGTGTTTTAGTTATAGTTAAATTCTAAACTTATACCAAAGACCGAATACCCAAAAACTAAGTTTTATCTTATTAGATATGTATATAGATACTAGCTAAGTGCCCCGTGTGAAGCAATTTGTTGTTTTTAAATAAAATTATTTTTAATTTATTTTATATAATGATTATAAAATATATTTTTTAATTTCAAATTGACTTACTACTATTATTAGAATAACTATAACTTTTGCTTAAAAAACGAATGAGTACATATCACATATTGAGTGTTACTAATGTGATTCTTTTATTATTTTTAAATTAATATTAAGTTTTTATATAGTTTCAAAATTTAATATTTAGTTTTTATAATCAATCCTTCTCATTTATATATGCATTTTTAATTAGAGTTCAAAATTGAGTGAAAATCTAAAAGCCCAAACGTATTATTTAAGTAGCACTCTATCGTATAATTAATTAACTGAATAAATTCTATAAAAAATAAAATTATTTTAAAATAATAAGTTACGATCATGATTTTATTTTTAAAAGGTAATTAAATTTTAATTAGTAATATATCAGTCAGCCATTCAGACGATTTGAGCTGAATGGTTTAGTGACATTTTTTTGGTTGAATGGGCTGAATGAGGGTTATATGAAGTTTTTGTTTACAATATTAACTATTATATTAAGTAATATTAAATACATTTATAACAATTTTCATTTTTTTAGAAGGGTAAAATAATAAAACTTTGTTATTCAGATGTTTCAGACATGTCAATTATCAAACTACTTTTTTTATTCTGATTCAACTCATTCATATTCAAATTCAGATTCATTCAGTTTTTATCAAACACCCTCTAAAAACCAAATTTTATTTCTTATATAGATATTGATAAAGATATGGTTAACGGTTAGGATTAATTACATATTTTAGTATATTTTTAGAAATTATTACAATAATGGTGCATCCATAAAATAATTACAAAATTAATACACTTTTCCATATTTATTTACAATATTAGTGCAATTAGGATTCCTTTAATCGTGGCACACGATTATCTCCCTTATCTCTTCCCGTTAATTATTATTTTCTTATTCAAACACAATTATTATTTTCTTCCTCCGCTATATACTCCACGCCAAAGCATGCACTGTTGTTTAACAGTTTTCACAATGCCAAGCATGTTCATTTTTGGAAAAAAGCTCCGCTTTCGTAAAATAAGACAAACACCTTTCTACTGAAACTAGAGAATCAGTATTATCAATCTCATCTAGATCGATCCATCATTTTTTTTACGGTAATACCGTCCCCTACAATTTCATTAGACTTTTGACAACTTATCATTGGGAGGCTTCAACGTGGGCCCAATCATGGCGCCCCAAAATAGGTATACATCACCTATTCCGAGTTAAAAATAAATACATGGTACAAAATACAAATACAATCTTAAATATACAACATAAGCTGTGAGTTTTAATACAAATATTGTCTTCTAGACAGTATTCAAACTCAAAATAAGTCCTCAATACATTTATTATCACACTATTTCATAGAATAGTGAGGACTACTAATGCTATCATCTGGACCGTCACTCTGTACCCCGACTAGTCCTTGCTACGTTCTCATTTCCTGAAGAGAACAATGAAAGCAAAAGGGTGAGCTCAACTAGCCTAGTAAGAAATATTATGACTAAGATAATGCAGAATAAATTATCGTTAGCCTTCAACAGTGTTAAACTGATACAATATAACAAACATCAAGTTTAACTGCAGCGAAACAAGTAATCTATTAGAAGAGTCAAGTAGAGAATAAAATCTACTATCTTCTATGATTTAAAAGGTTTTTCAATACTTTTATCACTGAGACTCAGCTTAATAAATAATCCACATCATCCTTGCACTACGGCCAAGGATATTCATTAGTACCACAACCACAAATTATCCATGCCCTACGGGCCAAGGATATTCGTGTTTTCATCAATGGTCATGATCATGCCAACAACTATCCATCAATGCACTACGGGCCAATGAGGATTTTTACCACATCATTTGTAACTTTACAGTCATGATTATACCAAATAATTCGTGGTCATAATCATACCAAGTCCATCTATGCACTACAGGCCACAGATGACTTTCAACATAACATAAACATGAGGATGATGACAATGACATAATAATTCAATAAAACAAGTTCAAGAATTAATTTATCCAGGAACCAATAACGTCCAAATCAATAACGTCCAAATTGTCAACATGATACTGCTTTGTAGAGTAAAATTCAAGAATGCTCAAAAGAATATTTCCATGAAAAGATACTGGATGAAGCGCAAATATCAAGGATATTCCACTAATTTCATGGAGTATAAAAGCCAAAACTTTAACCAACTGAGTATAATAAAGAATGTAATAACAAAAGAATTCACCAGGCATGCAATAGACCGCACAGACAGGTTATTCCAATAGAATAATAAATAATAGAACCAGGTCATGCGTAAACGCACGGACAGGATATTCCAACAGAATAATAAATAATGGAACCAGGTCATGCGTAAACGCACAGACAGGATATTTCAATAGAATAATAAATAATGGAACTAGGTCATGCGTAAATGCACAGACATGATGTTCCAACAGAATATTAAAGAATGGAACAACAATAGAATTCACCAGGCATGCGATAGACCGCACAGACAGGTTATTTCAACAGAATAATAAAGAATGGAATAATAGAAGAATTTCACCATGTATGCGGTACTTCGCATAGACAGGTTATCCCAACATAATAATAAAGAATGGAATAACAACCTTTACGAGTATTGAAAGAAAATAACTCTCTTCATGAATACGAAAAAATAATACCCCTTACCTTAGTAGGAGATTGAATAATGCAGTAGTGTAGTAACAGAATACTCTTCTTCTTTCTCTCTTATTCTCTCTATACTTTCTCTCTCTATAGCTTGAATGAATTCGTGAAAAATAATGAAGAACTAGGCCTCTATTTATAGAAGATTTCTAGCTTAGCCCTTGTAATGTGAAAAGGCAAGCGGTTTGACGATTGGTGATGCGAAAAGAAAAGTGGTTTGACGCCTGTAATGTGAAACACCAAGTGGTTTGACGCCTGTAATGTGAAACAACAAGTGGTTTGACGCCTGTAATATGAAACAACAAGTGGTTTGACGCCTATAATGTGAAACGACAATTGGTTCGACGCCTGTAATGTGAAACGATAATTGGTTCGACGCCTGTAATATGAAACGGCAAGTGGTTTGACGTCTGGTAAAGGTAATTACTATTGGCGAAAGAGACTCTTAGATGATGACATATGGGCCCCCATAGAATAACCAAACTTACCACAAACGTCTCATAATAGACTTCTTATATACATCAAGGATTGAATAAATATTACCAGAAATCATTTTATTTTAACACATATTTAATCTTTCAACAATTATTCATCAGTATAACTTGTCGTCTCAATTATTGATTTAATAATATAACATATTATACTGAGATGATCTTCGTGACAATAATTGAATCAATAATATAAGAGATATGATTCAACAATTCATTTGTGCAATAATTGAGTATAACCGGTGACTTCTCACGTAAGCATCAATAATCAATACCGTGTGTTACTATGCGACCACGCCGTAATATTGTACCTTTATTACCGGGTATTTCAACAGTTAACGATAAAACTTCAAATTGTTATTTTTATAAAATATAATTTTGTCGCTTTCTAACTCAAATAATAATTACATTATGTGGTGCACCAATGATTGTGTCGTCGTACGAATATTCCCCGACAAAAATAATATTCCCTGACCAAACGAATATTTTATAACAACTTGCTTACTTTGCAAAATTTATAAATATTACCCACAACTATAACATTATATCAAATCCACACCATAATATTCAAAAATGATATTTAGAGAAAATTAATCTTTATTCATAAAAGTTGGGGTCTTACACCAACAGCATCATCAGACTCATTAAATAAATCTCCAAAGTCGCCAAAGTCCAAGGAATCTTGTTCACAGCCAACAGGGGATGTTGTGACCCCATCTTCTCCGTTTAACGTCTCTCCATTAGTTGAGGTATCTTCTTTGCATGGAAGCATCAAAACTTCTAAACTTTGAACCTGTAATGGGGTCTCATCTTCCCAAGAATTTCTCTCCCAATCCATTTCAAGACTTGAATCCTTGGGGAAAACCTGATTACCAGATTTTGAATGTGATGTAGTTGGTAGCCAAACCTTCATGCTGTGGGTAGCCAAACCTTCATATCAAGGTAACCAATTCAGCTTTATTAAGTTACTAATTTATTTTGAATGTGATGCAGTTGGTAGCCAAACCTTCATGCAGTTGGTTGCCAAACTTTCAGACCAAGGTAACCAATTCATACTACAGGTGTGGAGGTAGATTGGTTACCTTGGTATCCTCCTTGTGATGCTGCGGTTACGCCCAACCAACAAGCCAACTGTCGTCACCACACAAGATCATGTTTTATACAAGCCACGCACACAATCACACACAGTGTTTATAGGAAAACGTCCCAACCTTTTATTGCTCACTCAATAACAATGAATACAATATATGACTAAGGCTCGCAGGCTACACTTGCCTAGTGATCTCACATGCCTTGTTAAGCCCTTGGCTACACATATAAATACACATTAGGCTGCAGTTGACATCCCCAACTGCTAGGTCATTCAGAACCAATAAAAACCAAATTTGGAATCAAAGAATCGCCGCTTATTGCCCACTAGCTAGCATGTGGTGTCGTCCCATGATGTGCAAATCCCCATCAATCGCTCCTCAATCGCCCACTAGCGGTTGTATGCGCCTTGATGTCAATTGCCCATCAACCGCCCATCGCCAGTGTTAAGCGCCCATGATGTCTGTTGGTTGGAGACATGTCGGTCGTGTGCATGGAGGTTCTTGTCGAAGAATCGCCTTTGGTTGGGTCATGCTTGATCATCCAATCGAAATCGCTATATAGTGTCAGCCCACCATTTTGATGTCCTTCACTCACTAGTGTCATCCCACATTGTTGTTGTCTCAGCCCACGAAGTTGCCCAATCATGTTGCCACAAGATGCTGTCCATCTGGTCCACGAATTTCCAACTAGCCCAGCACTTGCCTAAGGTGATGTCTAAGTTTGTTGTGCACGTCCAGCCCGTACGTCTGTCCACATGCATTTGCCTTGTTGCATGCTGGGCTCCGCCCATGCCATGCCTTGACATGTTAGGCGCGCGCCTATGCCATAACCAACCGATGCCACACTCAGCAACGTTCTTTCCCAGTTATGATTCGCCCATGACAAGTTGTTTGATTCGATCCAAGAAACCCAAATCGATGTTAGACATTATTGTAGGGGAGCCCAACAATGTCCCAACGTCCAGCACTCATCGCCCATGGCACCTGCCCATGGTCCCGGGTGACATCAGACCTATAGTAGCACTTATGAAAATTTCCAAACTGCCAGCACTAGACATCAGACCTGTTTGAGGAAGCATAATGCAAATCCTCTAGATTTGCTAGTTTTCTGACATAGCCCATTTGCTGCATAATGACCCAACTTGTCGCTTTAGTGTCGCCTAATCACCGCATTTGCTCGCCGCTTCATTGCTTCAAATGACCAAGTGTCAAACTCATTTGCCGACTACGTGCACACAACGCCCTTGGTTGCCGCACGCTGCTGCACACTGCCGCACACACACGCCTTACCCCACAACTGAGTGCCAAGGCTTGGCTTGACATGCTATCCGGGCGTCCCGCATGCCAAGATTACATTACATTACACATATAAATACACATTAGGCTGCAGTTGACATCCCCAACTGCTAGGTCATTTAGAACCAATAGGAAACCAGCAGCAACCTGTCAGTCAACATTACATTACACATCACTCTCTTATCTCTCTCTTTCCTATGCAGTGCTCTTATTTTCCTTTGGACATGAAATTGGAATTGGAATTTTCGGACATGAAAAAATTGTGAAAAATAAAATATCCACCTCCTTTATCCAACCCATCGACCATTTTGTGGTTGACTCTCGCTCTGTCTCACCGGTGAAGGAGGAGGAGGAAGATGACGTTGTCAAACCTTCAAACCAAGGTAACCAATTTAGTTTTATTAAGTTACCAATTTAGTTTGAATGTGATGCAGTTGGTAGCCAACCATTCATACAAAGGTAACCATTTTAGTTTTTGTGGGTAATCAAATAGTTATAAAAAAAATTCAGAACAGTAAGAGTTACATCTATTTTTTTTTAACTTTTTTTAGAGCGAATCTTTTTTTTCTTCTCATTGGCATTTTGGACAACGGAGATTCGCGGCGGAGTAGTAGAGGAGAGGGCAACCTGTGAAGAAGGAGATTCGCGGCGGAGTAGCGGAGGAGAGGGCTACTGTGAGGGAGATGAAGATTTAAATTTGAATTATTATTTTGAATTTGAATTTATTTTTGTTGCTAGATCCCAAATATTTGAATTTGAATTATTAATTATAACAGTTATTTCTCCTTAATTTTAGGTTTCCTTATTAATGTGAATTGTGTTATTTTTGTAAGGTTTAAATATGAATTAGTACATTAAACTATAGGTCATATTCCACTTCGGTGATCCACCTTTCAATTTTGTCAATTAGGTTATTAAACTATCAATTTTTTCCAATTACACAAATTGAACACACCATGTCAGCAATTGCTGACGTGGCTAATTGTGTGGGACCTTAAAAAGCTGATGTGTATTAAAAAAATAATTACTTAACCCATTTTATTATTTTAATATTTTTAAAAGGGCAAAAGTGTAAAATAACATAACCAAAATTAAAAAAATCAGAACAATTTCTCATACATCAAATTGAACGCCTCTCTCTCTCTCTCTCTCCCATACATCAAACCAGAACAATCAAATCAGATCCCGCCTCTCTCTGTTATCGAAGCTTTATCGGCGTTTACCTTCTTCTTTTCCTTCCCCGTCTCTCATGAAGTTCGTGCAGTTTCGTTCACATGCTTATGTTTGTAACTTTACAGCATTTTCAAAATAGGAGATCAATGATGAAGATTTCGAGCTGGTTCGCTGTTTTTCTGGTCTCCTCCACAGTTGCTTTACAGAATCGTTGCTTTACAGTTGTTAGCTAGGGTTTGTCGATCGATTTGGGGCTTTTGTCGATCGAATCTGTAATTTTATGTTTTGGAGGTTGGATTTCGACTTCCTGACACTCTCGTGCTTCCCGGAGGATTTGCTCGGCGGTGATTTCGTCTAGGATTTGTTGGATCGTCTTCGTCAGTGGAGGAAGGAGATGATTCAGAGGAGATGTGTAGGTCTGGGCAAGTTGGTGGTGGGTCTGAGATGGGCTTTGGGTTTAGAACCATCACTGCGGCCATTGTTGCTGTTGCGGCCAGATCTGAGTTTACAGTTGATTCAATTAGAAAAAAAGGAAAATGATTTGGATTTATGTTTGTTGTTTTTATTTAGTTTTAATGTTTGATATAAAAGTGATTTGATCAATTTGCCCTTAATATAAACTAAATATGTAAATAGATATTAAAATATATTTTTTTATTTACACATAAGCTTATGTATGGCCTACTCAGATAGCCACGTCAGCAATTGCTGACGTGGCGTGTTCAATTTGTGTAATTGAAAAAAATTGATAGTTTAATAACCTAATTGACAAAATTGAAAGATGGATCACCGAAGTGGAATATGCCCTATAGTTTAGGATACTAATTCATATTTAAGCCTTTTTGTAATTATTTTATGAATGCACTAATAGTGTAATTACTTTCTAATTGTTATATATTAGTGTTAAGGACCTTAACGGTTAGCCTATTTTCACCTATATTGTTACGACTTTATGCTACTTTTTGTATGGATCTGATCTTAACAAAAGTCATACTATAATATGAAGCAGTAGCCTTGAGTAGGCCTCGAAGAAGCCCATGAAGAAAGAG
Organism: Panax quinquefolius; assembly: GCA_020205615.1. Taxonomy (NCBI): domain Eukaryota; kingdom Viridiplantae; phylum Streptophyta; class Magnoliopsida; order Apiales; family Araliaceae; genus Panax; species Panax quinquefolius. Next base: position 16,000,497 of record CM035170.1, on the reverse strand, counting down.
AATTGGGCCTTCTATAAGCCCACCATTTGAACCTCATCTTTCAGTACAAAAACTCACATAACTCCTCCAAACTCTAAAGAACTAAAATTTGGATAAGCAACGGCCAACAAGGGGGACATTCTTCTTCCTTCTTTACCTATCTGCGTTTTCAATTCTCAGGAGCTCTTTAGTAAGCTTTCTCTCTCCTCCCTATTTTTTTCTCTTTGGTTAAATATCTTTTCTGCACAAAACACATAAGAATAGCTACATACTCTGTTGCAATCCTCTTTCAATTTATCTCTGTCTGTAAAGCATGTATAATCTCTGTTAGAAGATAAAAAAGGGTATTTTATGGATTTAATAGTGCCCACACAGAAAACCCATGAAGGGTTATGCTCATCTCAATGTGTGTATAGGGAGAGCAGAAATAACTATACTTTTGGGTCTAAAGTTAGGGTTAGAGTTTCTTCCAATATTGGTTCAGTGAAGGTATTTGTGGGGCACAAAGCTAGCTTTCTTGTTCTTTCTGGTGGAAATGGTAATCAGTTGAGAAAAAAAGAGGGGTTTCACAAGCCAAGGCGAAATCGGGTTTTTGCCATTTCAAAGATTGAAAGTTTTAGTTCAAATGGGCAGTGGTCTAATGTTGATACCAGCTCACAAGGGCAATTGAGTGGAGATAGCTCGAACTCGAGTCATTATTATTCTTCGCGTAATTTTGAAGAGTTTGAGAGTAATAATCACCTTCGTAGATTGGTTAGAAATGGGGATTTAGAGGAGGGTTTTAGGTATCTAGAGAACATGGTTTATCGGGGTGATATCCCTGATATTATTCCTTGCACGAGTTTGATTCGTGGATTTTGTCGACTTGGGAAGACTAAGAAGGCTACTAGGGTTTTGGAGATTATTGAGGAGTCCGGTGCTGTTCCAGATGTTATAACTTACAATGTGCTTATTAGTGGGTATTGCAAGTCAGGGGAGATTGATAATGCCCTAGAGGTCTTGGACCGGATGAGTGTTGCTCCGGATGTTGTTACTTACAATACCATTTTGCGTAGTTTATGTGATAGTGGGAAACTGAAACAAGCAATGGAAGTTCTTGATAGGCAGTTGCAAAAGAAGTGTTATCCTGATGTGATTACGTACACAATTTTGATTGAAGCGACTTGCAAGGAAATTGGGGTAGGGCAGGCAATGAAGCTGTTGGATGAAATGAATAGTAAAGGTTGTAAGCCTGATGTTGTTACTTATAATGTCCTTATCAATGGGATTTGCAAGGAAGGGAGGTTGGATGAAGCAATCAAATTCTTGAATAACATGTCATCATATGGGTGCCAACCAAATGTAATTACCCACAATATTATTCTGCGTAGCATGTGTAGCACTGGGAGGTGGATGGATGCTGAGAAACTTTTGACCGAGATGCTTCGCAAAGGGTGTTCTCCTAGTGTTGTTACCTTTAACATCTTGATTAATTTCTTATGCCGGAAGGGATTATTGGGTCGAGCAATTGATATTTTGGAGAAGATGCCTAAACATGGATGTACTCCAAATTCGTTGAGTTACAATCCTTTGCTTCATGGATTTTGCAAAGAAAAAAAGATGGACAGGGCGATTGAATATTTAGAGATTATGGTGTCTAGAGGGTGTTACCCTGATATTGTGACCTATAATACTATGCTCACGGCTTTATGCAAAGATGGAAAAGTTGATATTGCGGTTGAGATTCTTAATCATCTAAGCAGCAAAGGTTGCTCTCCGGTTTTGATCACTTACAATACAGTGATTGATGGGCTCTCGAAGGCGGGGAAAACCGATCGCGCTATAATGCTGTTGGAAGAGATGCGAGGAAAGGGTCTCCAACCTGATATAATTACTTACTCTTCACTTGTTGGAGGACTTAGCCGAGAAGGAAAAGTTGATGAAGCTGTTAGTTTCTTTCATGACTTAGAAGGACTGGGTGTCAGGCCTAATGCTATTACCTACAATTCTGTCATGCTGGGGCTCTGTAAGGCTCGTAAAACTGATCATGCCATTGACTTCTTGGCTTATATGGTATCAAAGGGATGTAAACCTACTGAAGTTACATACACTATTCTCATTGAAGGCTTGGCTTATGAAGGTTTCGCTAAGGAGGCTTTGGGGATTTTGAATGAATTGTGCTCCAGGGGAGCTGTGAAGAAAAGTTGTGCTGAGCAGATGGTGGTCAAGATATAAGATTGTAATGTATTATGTCACTTGCTCTTCAGTTTTGATTACTTTATTTTGTTATGATACATCACAAGTCTAAGCTATTCTCTTCTCTTGTACGAAGCTTATGATCTTCTTGCAACAAGCGTGTAGTCCAAATCAGTTTTGTTAACTAGTTTTCTTTGTATCGGGTTTGGATTTGAAATTCAGTTTGTACCTTATGATCAGTTGTGTGTTTCGCTATCAGTCTGTTGACTTTTAAGATTTTGTATATACCGATAAAATTTTGCTTTCTCACTCCCTCCCCCTCCTTTTGATCTCATGAACTCTTGAAATCGTAAATACTGGTGTTGTATACCAAAGAAAGAAAGAAAGAAAGATTATTAATGCAAATTATTGTGTTCTTAAAGTTTTATATTATTTGATGTGGAACTAGTAGTTAAATACTGGTTGAGGGGAATGTTGATTTTGAACAGTTTAGAACTGATAATTTTCTCAGATTAGCTGTGATATTATAGGAAGTTCATGTTGATTGAGTTTTTCTTTGAAGAACCGATCAATGGTCAAGGTGAATTTGCATTTTGCAGGAGCTTGTTGGAAGATTTAATGTTTTGTTTTAGCATATTATCACTTTCCTTGGCGTCAGAAAATTAATTGAGGCTTCTTTTGAAACTAAATTTATGTGAATAAACTTCATTTTCTTTTGTATAATGAATAAGTAAAAAAGAAAAGCACTTTTGTTTTGTAAAGAATTTTGTTTCCTCAATTTGTGTGAAACAATAAAAATTGGCAATTTGAAATCAATGGAGTATTCTTAATACTATTTGAAATAATCGGGCAATAAATAAACTTTGATGGAGTCAATTTTTAAGATTTAAAATTGATATAAACTCATTAATTCTAATTCACCACTCATCGAGTAAACAATATATATAAATATAACCATTTAAAATAGAATCAAATCCCACCCAAACTTGTAACATTTGAAATAGAACCCAGTCCCATAAGCAGAATCAATACAATGGACACCCATCAACAGCAATACCTTTGGCAGTTGGGCAGGCAGCCAACTCACAATGCTCACCTTCCGATCCCCACCATGAAATACTAACGTCCTCCATGCTCAAACAGAAGTACAAAACCACCCCCATAAAAGCCAAACCAGCATCCAACGCTGCGGAAAGAACATAATTGTACCTTTTCCACCAGTTTTTCCTATACCGGAAAACAAAGAAATTGAAAACAGTGCCAATCAAAATCCAGCTGTTGAAATTCAAGGTTGTAGCAGGAGGCATTGCGGCCGTTGCGCCTAAAAGTACTGGAAGGTTTATCAGTTTGATCCATTTTTGACTGGGAAACGCTTTGTGCAGCAGCCATACCACAAGAGGGCCTATTGCACCTCCTAGGAAGAACCAGTTGAGGGCGGAGTAGTTGCCTAGAGAGCCGAAGATCCGTTTGGGGCCCACTAGGCCCCAGATGACAGAGGCGTTGAAGAAGACTCTGTCACCTGGGCATGTCCAAGGGCTGTTGGGAGGGAGTAGTTGATCTTGGCATATGTTGGGGATGGTAGTCAGTAGCCACCATGCCACGCCAATGTTTATGGCTCCAGCTATTACAGTTCCAACGAACTATTTGTGGATGCAATGAGATAATTAGCGAGCAATTATGTACTTGAAATAGATGTCATGTGAAAAGGGGTGAATACCTGAACAATGAACATTGATCTTGGTGGTATCTTCATGTAATGGCCTAATTTGAAATCATTGAGAAAGGAGACTGCCTGGCTCATGCTAATGTAGCCAAAAGTTTTGAAGCAGACATTTGCTATTGGTCTCCCTGGATAAATTATGCCCATTACATACTCTGTGATGATATTTAGCCCTGGTGTCTACATCCAAAGAGAAACAACAAATTACGGTTAGAATATCAGAAGAACATACCGTTATTGGTGAGACTATCCAAAGGGTACCTGGTTTGTGGTGGCGGTTATGATGCTAATTGGGAGCGTAAAGAGTAAAGCAAGGCCGGCGGCAAAGAGGAGTCCCTACCACGGAAGTTGGACCTGATCGTTCATGAAAATGCAGAGGACAAGGGAGAGAGCGATCGCCCCAACCAGCATAACATAAAACCACCAGTTGGGTATGTCCTTGTATTTCCTCATTAGTTTTGTGTGTATATCTTCCTTTTCTGTATGAGCAGCTTTGAATTGGTCAAGTATCTCCCTGTTTGTTTAAATGAACACAAGAATATATTTCATAAAAAGGAATAATACTCACTGGGCCAAATACCATGTGGTAAGATTTACCTACATACCTTCCGTTAAACGCAGCGACATGCGTGAGGGTAGCAATAACAGCAGCAAATCCCAAGCCATAAGTAAGAACAAAGAAGGTGCTGAGATATATAGGTCCCTCCTCTTGAAACTTCTGCAAGTCTATCTCAAATTTGTCATTCACAATAGCACTTACGTTATACACCTGCCCCTGCTCCGTAAATAAATGTGACGAGAAGAATGGAAAATTCTTGGCCTTGTACAAATTCAATCCCCAGTATGCTAATGGGGTTAACATGTACATTGTCATCACGTACCCCACAAAAACATTCACAATGGCGAAGAATGGGGTGATAAGTGGGCTGCCCAGAAATGAGGCTATAACAGACCAATCCACGGTGAAGGATCCAATGCCCAGCCCGCGCATGCCCGATCCGATTTGTTGGGCCGTTACTGATTTCGGGAAGGCCCAACATACCAATGAAATGTTGGACAATGTTGGGAAGAGGTAGCCCGGGAAGACGTACCAGGAGAAGCTGCATACAAGTGCGATTAAGAAGAATTTGCCACGTGACATTCGATTGTTGTCTTTCTCATGGAGAGCCCTGCACAAGACAAGATATTAATGTTATTATTATTATTATTAAAACACGTGAACCCAACCATTGCTTTTTGGAAATTGGATTATCTTTATACTTCATTTTATGTGTTTTTTTTTGCCAAGTATTTTATGTTTGTGTTAAGTTCACATGGTGTTACGTCTGATTGCTCGATCGCAAATCATGTGGTTCAGTTCGATTTGTTCGATTCGGTTCGAATGATTCGCGAGTAGCTCGTGAGATACTCGAGTATTTAAAATATTTGACCTAATTTTTGTTTCTAATGATGTTCGCAAACATGCAAACAAGATGATGCTCACAAACAGCTAACGATCCGAACTGGCACGTGTGTGTTGGTTCAATCGTGTAATTACTCGAATATGTTCGAGTTCGACTTATAGTGTTCGAGTTCGTCAAAGTTGGGATCGTTTGCAGCCTTAATTTCTGCTCAAATTAATTCACTACAGGCGCAATATTTATAGTCTTTCATTAATTTTTTTGGATTAATTTAAGTCGCTCTGCCATTAATATGATGAATTATTATTTGTGAACGACACCATTATTAATTAGTAGAGCGATTTATATTAATTTTTCTTTAATCACATTTGTTTTGTTGTTTGATTTTGTTTGATTATGAGATACTCCTAATCTATAACCCGCGGTACTAATTAACAAATCATCTACCTAAATCCCTTTGGATCTATTTTACTAAGTGGATTATTGGTAATTATTATTTTTACTGAGTTTTTATTTATTGGGTTTTTTAGGTCATTATATATATATATAGTTCTTCTCTTGAAAATGGGAAATGATAAAGTTCTTAATTAAAGCTGATAAGTATATGAAAAGATATGTTCTAAGTACATATATGGTGACACAACAACAATACATATACATTAATTCATACTAGTATGTATGTATGGATAGCTGATCTTCTGTTCCCATTTTGTCTGTCCTTCCTCTGTTCCCCGTCTAAATTTTTGACATATGACATTTTACTTAATTTTAAAGTTAATTAGTGTTAAGTAAGAGGTCATGACAGATAAAATAGGGACACCGAGCCTCACGCCCTAAGCAAGCCCGCCTCCGGAAAGCGGCTTTGACCTGTGAGGCGTACTTGAGCTGTTTTCCCGACCCGACTATTTCTGCTTCGGAAATAGAATAAGGGAAGACAACCTTGTAGCTACTGAGCTAAGGAGCTACAGAGCTACGAGTTTAGAGTTGGAGCTACTGAGCTACTGAGCCAAGGAGCTCTGCCCGACTATTTCCGCTTCGGAAATAGAATACGGACAGACCTAAACGGCTGCTAACTGCTGCAGCTCTCGTATGTATGTAATTTACAACAGCTCCAAACATCAAAAATAAACCAAATAACATTAATAAACTACTACTGTTCTTTTACCCATAAATTAAATCACAATAAACAGTAAACCAATTAATATTATATAGTTATAACTTAATTTTCTTTTAAAATCTTCTATTCTAATTCGTTTTTATTATGATAAAGGAATTATATTTTAGTAAAAACGTTTCAAAATATGATCTAAAACGTCTTCTTTTCCCTAGCCTGCTTAATAGGGAGAATGTAAACTTCACAAGAATGACTAGCTATATATAGTTTTGTTTAATTTATATTTTACAAATGAAAATATATAGAATATATATTTAGAAGCATATCATATAAATAAATTTAAAACATTTTACTAGCTAGAAACCCTGATATGTATAATTAATAAGATTCTACAAAATACTACCTAATTTATAATTTTAAAAAACTGTTATATACGAATATAATAATTAAATATGAGTGCTTTATAATTTTATTTATTTATATTTTGAGCCCATTTTTAAAAAGTTATATTTCTTAAGATAAATGTTTTATACCAATTAAATGAATGGAAAAAATATACCCCTATCATACTCAATAAAATGAAGAGTGACTCACTCTTTTTCTTTTCTCGATATTCGTACGGTATCCAACTAATATTAGTATTATAGATAGATCATAAATCATAATATATTTTTCGTTTGTAAATATTTGAAGGTATAAGATAAATACTTGGCAGTTCATATTTATATATGTCATGTATATGTTATCAGTCAAATAATAGAATGTATAGATAGATGTGTTGTAATTTAATTTTTTCTATTTTCTATTTAATTCTCTAAATTTTATTAAAAAAATTAATTTCACCTCACATAATTCATGGATTATAAATGCATGGATTATAATATTCGTTAACAAGATGAATATGAAAGCACGGATTATAATATTTAAAGTTCTCAGATTTTGATCATTTATCAAACAGAAAAGGTATCAGGTAGATGAGTTATTAGTCCAACGTCGAATCGTTATTGACCGAGTGACGTCATTAATATATATAAAATATATATTATTAATAATTAATAAAAATTTTAAATTTTTCATTTTTTATGAACTAAAATATAATAAAGATGAAATACAATATTAATAAAAGTGTTAATTTTAATATTAAACTTTTTTGGTAAAAAAATAATTAAAAATCGGGTTTACCGATTGAACCAAAGGGTCATAATTTTTTCTCCTTATTTTTGTTTATCAAATTATGTTTCTATAATTTTTTATGTTTGTAAAATATTTAAAAATAAAATTATTCAAAATAATCTCGTTTCGATATATTATGGTAAGAAAGTTTATCTATAAGTGGGTTGTATTCAATTAATATTTTTAAAACTTTTTTTAAGTAGCGAACTTTATAGAATTTGTGAATTTTAATGACTTTTAAATACTCTAAAGATTTTTTAAAATGACTTTTATAGGCTCCATGAAATAAGTAATTGACTTTTATAAATTTTTATCAAGACTATGATAGACTTTTGTATACTTCTAATATATAAAATTGAAAGATTAAAAATTGAAAGATTATTAGATTTAAGTTTAAAATTTTGCTACACAGCTTAAATTATTTATTATATTTTTAGTGCATATATTATAAATAATAATCCACTGCTTATGATAACAACTTTCAGAAAACATATTATACAAAAATTTTAAGTTCTGACAATACTATTTTATCTAAGCATTTGAATACATATATATTATAATATATTTATCACATGGCTTCTGATCATTCAATTATTGACTCCATGATTTTATTTTTATTTTCTTCGCAGAAAACGAAATCCACACTCTTGTGTGAACGTGTGATTCATGTCTTGATTGAATACAATCAAACTTTTAAAATTTTTAAAAATCTTTAAAAATCTTAATTAAATAAACCCCTAAAAGTTTAGAAATGTGAAGTTTCAATGTCTTAAAATCAGCATATTATAATTTAATTTATAAGAAACTAAATAATTAAAAGTTTAACGTATATTATAAATATAAAAATTCATTTTCGGTCGTTTCATCACAAGACGAGTGAAATTATTATTACTATATATATATATATATATATATATATATACTTAGAGGTGTGTAACCAAGTGGTAGTGCCTGTAGGTGAAGGTATGGTTTGAAAAAGACCTTAATTTTCACTGACCAAAAAGTAAGCCCATAGCCCATGAGGGCTTCTGACCATAAAAGTGGTTTATGCCTTTTTGCACTTTTTTCACCACTAAACTCATGGTTGGTAGTAGTAAATGGGGTTTTGAATCAGATCGGACAAAAAGGTCCGATTTTTGTGGGCCAAAAATCTTGACCAAAGCTTTTTTGGCCAGACTGGTACGACCTTTTTGACCCGCTTTATCGGTCTATATATACCGAAAAGAGAGACTTGAACTAGACTACTACAAGACGAGTGAAATTATTATTATATATATATATATATACCTAGAGGTGTGCAAATGGCTAGGGTGGTGAGTGGTAATAGAGGTCGGAGCTATGGTAGGGCCAAAACGCAGATCAAGGTTAAAAGACCTAATTTTTACTGGTAAAAAAAGTAGTTCATATGTGCATGGCTCACTTGACGATAGAAGGTGGTTTATGCCTTTTTTTGCACTTTTTTTTTGACAGTTAAGCCTTAGTAGGCCGACTGGGCGGATGGGTTTTGAACGAATTAGGAAAAGGTCCGATTTTTGTGGTAAAAAAACTACCAAAAGCATCGCTTTAGTGGGCGGACCTACCAACCCGACCTGCAGACTTTGGACCCGTTTGCCAGGTCTATATATACCTGAAAAGAGAGACTTGAACTAGACTACTAGGCCACCACATATGCGCCGGCTCCACCACGTATTTCCTTAGAATCCCAGCCCAACCATATCCTAGTACCTGCATGCGCGGATTCCAAAATAACTGTCACTTTCATCCTGTAATACTATTTCACACACATAAAAAGTTTATTTATTTTTAAATAAATTGGTCAATTAATCAATAAAATATTGACACACATCTGGATCCATTATAAACTTGACTGGGATCTTATTGTAATTACCTTCTTTGATAATTTATTTTATTTTAACATTTTTCTTTCTTTCTTTTTAATATTGATTGATTATAGGACACAAATGACATCCTCTTCTCAAGTGTTTTTTTATTATCATATAATTCATTTACATGCCATTACAAGTTACAACTATATACTAAAAACTTTAATTCGTGCAACCAAAATATATCTTGTAAAATTGTGATGCAAAATTCAAGAAATTCTGTAATTTTATATTATCATCAATATAAACAAAAAAAAAAAAAAACTTTTTAAAAAGAATTTTTCTTGGGAAATGAATGAATGGAATATTACAAATTTTATATAAAAACCTATTATTTTTGGAATTTCAAGCAGTTGGTTTGGGACAATATATAGTCTTTCTTTTAGTTTAATTAGAGTTACAATTTCATAATACTTGTATAACAAATATAAGTACTCTCTCATTCTTTAGATTGTCCAAAATAATCAACTACCTAGCTATAATCCAAATTAATTCTAGTATTAATTATATAATTAGAAACAATATATATATATATATATATATATATATATATATATATATATATATATCCAATTAATTAAGTGATCAGAGGAATGGAGAAATTAACTAAACCTGAGTGCAGATAACAAGAATCAAACTAGCCGTGAAAGATATCTTCCTATGATAAAACGCCTTCACAATATCCACAATCCCCACAGCATAAGCCGATCCACTCCCAAACGCCGAGCCCGCATTCGCAAATATAGAGATCAACACATGCTCCTTCATATTAAACGGCCCCGGGTTCAACACCCCTTCCGGCAAAACTTTCGCCATGAACCGCCCGATTGGCAACGTCGCAATCTGCACCGATATCATCGTAATAAGGAGCGGCTCCGTCCGGTAGCTAAAGAATGTGTTGAGAAACGAGAGGAGGCAGCATGAGATTATGCCGAGAAACCACATCCGGAAAGTCCATACTGGGAGGGATGGATCATCGGAGTTTGAGACGGTTAACCGGACTTCTTCGATCGGAGAGACTTCTTCGTCGACGACGTCGACGGGTTCTCCTTGTTTTCGCCGGACAGCGATTGAATGGGGATCATCGTCTATTACAAAGGAGGCCATGGATGTTCAGTCTGGGATCCGGAGTGTGAATGAATGAATGAATATTTTAGGGTTGAGATTACGCGTGTGATATATATGTATCTTTCTTATTGAGAAGGACTAGTAGTGTTAGTTGGAATACCTATAAATAGAAGCATATCATATGAGCTCTGGCTAAATACTATTCCATCCTCCAAATAATAACATGTCCCAATAAATTTTTATCGATATTAAATAGAGACGATACATGCCATATGAGAAAATATTTTTATCATATATATATATATATGAGGTATTAAATACAAACCGATTCATGACATGATAAAATATTTTTTATCGATATTGTTGGGCATAATTTTATGGATCCGGTTGAATCGGTGGAATTTATCCCACGTGGAGGAATTTTTTCGTATGGAGGTATATTTTAAATAGGGGACTTGACTTTTAAAGAATATGCAGTTCTGATTTTATTTAAAAACAATCCGAATTAGTTTAAACTTTTTTTTAAAGAGGTTGACTTTTCAGTATGGTACTACATCCGTTTCTAAAAGATTGTTAGTTAAAATTTTGGCACATAAATTAAGAAAGTTCATATGAAATATGAGGTATTAAATACAAACCGAATCATGACATATACACACAAAAGCGGGTAATTTGGGCGGTAGGCCTGCGTGATGTGAACATTCGAATTTTCACGTACTCATCATCACTAACATTGCAGGAGGACATATTCGTCTTTTAAGAAGGAACCCTAAAAGACAATCCATATCCATACCGGATAATACCGGAAGTTCAGCATCAACCCCGGAGCATTCTGGGAGTAACAATTCCAACCTCGGATATAACCCCAAAGCGTGCAGATCCAATACCGGAATACAAACCGGAGAAGACCGATTAATCTCGGAGATAACCCCGAGGTATCCAGTCTCAGTCTCAACCATGAGAATAGCCACCAACCTTGGTGATAACCCTAAGGAATGCAGTTTCGGCGATAACCCCGGAAATGCTTGTTTCAAATGTGACCAGCTTCAATCTTGGCGCTCACAACGAGATACTCTGTACCAACCCGGAGATAACACCGGGAGGACAAACACACCTCAAAGATGACATTGAGGACCTTGACAATTCTGCGGCGATCAATCTCGGTGAAGCAGCACCGAGAGCGGCGTCATGCTGTCATTGAAACCGGCGACAACACCGGTGAGGGGCAACATCGTCATCTCGCCAACACGATGCCACGCCACGTCGTCTCAACATTTCATATATATCTCTACGCAACGATGTCCCACAATAATCAATCCCGAGTGACTATTGTGCGGGGTAACGGATAGAATTTGAAGCTTGAAGACCGGAGGGCATCGTCCCATATTTAATGACTTTGTACAAACTCTAATCCTATGCCATTGTACAACTCTCGACAACAGTGGTCCGAAATAGGTCCTGTATACCTCAATCGGATGCGGATTGCACTTACGAAAGTTCGAGTGGATATTACGATTGCGAGTGCACGTCTTCACGAGACGACACCCAGAAACTCGGGCCCACCCAGTTGCCTCTTCGGTACACTGCGGCTCAAATAGCAGTCCATCCTCTATATATATATATACTTTATAGAGATTATTTACTTTAATATATATATACTTATATATATATATTAACTGTGTGTCGAACTTTGTTCGATGAGCTATCATGCGCCGCCCCAAAATAGGTATACATCACCTATTCGAGTGCATGCCAATACATGATACGAATACAAATACAATCTTTAAATATACAATATAAGCTATGAGTTTCAATACAAACATTGTCTTACAGGCGGTATTAAAACTCAAAATAAGTCCTCAATATATTTATTAACACACTATTTCACGTAATAGTGAGGCATACTAATGCTATCCTCCGGACCATCACTCTGTTCCCTGACTCGTCCCAAATTATATTCTCATTTTCTCTCAAGAGAACAAAGCGGTGAAAGAAAGGGTGAGCTCAACTAGCCCAAGAAGAAATATTATGACTAAGATAATGCGAGAATAAATTATCATTAGTCTTCAACAATGTTAAACGATAAAATATAATAGACATCAAGTTTAATCTGCGGTAGAACAAGCAATCCATTAAAAGAGTAAAGTTGAAAATAAAATCTACTATCTTTTATGATTTAAAAGGTTTTTCATCACTGTTATCGCTGAGACTCAGCTTAATAAATAATCCACATCATTGAATCACCCATGCACTACGACCAAGGATATTCTTTAGTATCACGTCCACAATTATCCATGCATTACGGGCCAAGAATATTTGTGTATTCATCAATGGTCATGATCATTCCAACAACTGTCTATCAATGCACTACGGGCTAATGAGGACTTTTTCCACATCATTTGTAATATTACGGTCATGATTATACCGAATAATCTCTGGTCATAATCATACCAAGTCCATCTATGCACTACGAATACATGTATTGACTTTTAAAAATATAAACATGAGGATGATGACAATGATATAAGAATTCAATAAAACAAGTTCAATAATTAATTTATTCAGGAACTAATAACGTCCCAAATTGTCGACATGATCTTTGCTTTGTGCGATAAAAATTCAAGAATGCTCGGAAGAATATTTCCATGAAAAGATCTTTGGATGAAGCGCAAATATCAAGAATATTTCACTAATTTCATGTAGTATAAAGTCAAAACTTTAACCAACCGAATATAATAAGGAATGGAATAACAAAAGAAATCACCAAAGCGTGCGATGAATAGCCTTTCAGACGAGTTATTCCAACGTAATAATAATTAACGGAACCAGTCCGTAGAACCACATGCAGACGTGATATTCCAGCAATGAATAATAAAGACGGAATCAGGTCCCAGTAAAAAAAGCGTAAACGGATATTCCAACGGAATAATAAAGATTTTAATCAAATCCCGTAAAAACGCATGAACGTGATATTCCAATAGAATAATAATGAATGGGATAACAGAAGAATTTCACCAAGTATAGGATAGCCCGCGTATACAGGTTATTCCAACCGAATAATAAATAATGGAATAACATAAGTTCTCTTCATGAATACAAAAGAAATAATACCCCTTACGAGTACAACAAATAATATTTCCTACCTTAAGAAGAAGAGTACTGGATATATGAGTTGTGAAGTAGCAGAATATTTTTCTTCTTTCTCTCTATAGTTTATCTCTCCAGAGTTTCAGTAAATTCGTAAGAAATAATGAAGGAATGAGCTTCTATTTATAGAAAAATGGACTGCATAGTAACTAACTCATGAATGGTCCAGATTGATTTACTTTAATCTGACGGTCCATATTTAAAGAAAAATATTTTAAATAAAATAAAATATATTATATATTATATATATATAAACTCAAAGGTCATTACCCCCGTGATACAACCTGTCAACTTTGCAAATTATCACATGATAATAATAACCATTGTATTCCTTCCCCATTGTTTTTTCAACTATTATATATATACATATATAATACATATAATACTCCTTCCCAAAGAAATTTCCACTCCCCAAAATCATTCTCCCAACATGTGGGCCCCATTATATATGTCATTATCAATCATATATATATATATATATATATATATATATAAAATTCCCCATTCCTAACGTAAACTTGAATTTTCAGATTTTTGATTTTCAACATATATGGGCCCCACATGTGGGCCCCACCTTTATAATATAAAATAATTTTCTACCAACTATTTTGAAAAATGGGCAAAATGGGGGTCCATAAAATAAGCAAAACTGAGCGACTTCTCACATAAGCATCAATAATTAATACCGTATGCTACTGTGCAACTACGCGTATTACTGAACTTTTAACACCGGGTATTTCAACAGTTAACGGTAAAACTTCCGCCGTTATTTTCATAAAGTATTTTTGTCGTTTTCTCAATCCAAATGATAATTCCGTTAATAGGTGTCCACCATTGATTGTCTTTGTTATATGCGAATATTCCCTACTAAAATGAATATTCCCCGACCAATCGACTATTATATAACAACTTGCGTACTTTGTAAAATTTATAAATATTACCCACAATTATAACATTATATCAAATTTATTCCATAATATTCAAAAATGATATTTATAGAAAATTCATTTTTATTCATAAAAGTTGGGATCTTACAATCTCCCCTTCTTATAAAATTTCATCCTCGAAATTAGGGTACGTACCTGGTATGTCGAAGAGGTAAGGATACCTTGATTTCATTTCAGATTCTAACTCCCATGTCATTTCCTCAACATCGTTGTTTCTCCACAAAACTTTGACTTGAGGTATAACCTTGGGCGTAGAATATGTTCCTTCTTATCCAAGATTTGAGCAGAACCTCTTCATACGTTAAATCTTCCGCTATTTCGTCCTGGTTCTAACTTCAATAATGTGGTTCGGGTCTTTCACATATTTACGTAACATGGATATATGAAAATGTTATGAACACGAGACATACTTGGCGGTAAAAGCGAGTCTATAGGCCCACAGTTCCTACTCGATCAAGGATTAAAATGGGCCAATGAATCGAGGAATGAGCTTTCCTCTCTTTCCAAATCTCAGTAACTCCTTTCCATGGAGCAACACGTAACAACACATGATCTCCAATATCGAATTCCACGTCCTTTCGATGAAGATCGATTATAACTCTTTTTATCGATCTTGTGAGGTTTTTATACGTTCTTGGGATCGTTTGAATCTTTTCCATAGTCATACGTTCCAACTCCGGTCCCAACAACGTTGCTTCACCCACCTATTCCCAGCATACTGGAGAACGACACTTTCTTCCATACAACGCCTCGAATGGAGCCATGCCAATGCTTGCTTGATAACTGTTGTTGTAGGAAAACTCCACCAATGGTAAGAACTTGTCCCAACTTCCCTTGAAGTCAAGGACACGAGTCTTAATAAATCTTTAGGAGTTTGAATAGTCCTCTCTGATTGTCCGTCCGTCTGAGGATGATATCTGAACTAAATCGTAAATTCGTGCCCATAGCTTTTTGCAAACTAACCCAAAATCGTGAAGTGAATCTTGGGTCTCGATCAAAAACTATGGATCTTGGCATACCATGCGATCTTACAATCTCGTTTATGTACATACGAGTAAGGCGTTCAAGTATATAAGTTTCTCGTATTGGTAAGAAGTGAAGCGGAGACTTGGTCAATCTATCAACAATGACCCAAATCGCATCTATGCCTTGAGAAACTTTGGGAAGGCCGGTAATGAAATCCATGGTAATGTGTTCCCACTTCCATTCTCGGAATTTCAAGTGGTTCAATGGACCTTTTGGTACTTGATGCTTCGCGCGACTCGTTGATCGTTAGACACCTTGAGATAAACAATATATCTCTCTCTTCATATTACCCCACCAAAATGTATGTCGAAGATCATGATACATTTTGGTACTCCCCGAGATGGATTACAAAGCGGTGTGTTGTGTGCCTCCATCATGATTTTATACTTTAAATCAGGGTCGTTAGGAACACAAAGTCTGGAGTTGACTCGAAGTATTCCTTCTTCATCGATTCTTGCTTCCGGCATAGCACCTTCTTGCACTTTCTTCCTCATACGCATCAGCTCCCGGTCTGTAGCTTGAGCAACTTTAACTTTATCAATTAAAGTCGGTTCTACTCGTATATTTGCCATCATCACATGGGTCCCCAGAGTCTTTAACTCTATCTCCATCCTTTACAAGTCACACAAAATGGGCCTTTGCGTTGACAATATCACACTCATACTTGCATATGATCTTCTACTCAATGCGTCAACTACCACGTTCGCTTTTCCATGATGATATTGGATGGTATGATCATAATCTTTCAACAGTTCAAGCCAACGTCGTTGTCGCATGTTGATTTCCTTTTGAGTGAAGAAATATTTGAGGCTTTTATGATACGTAAAGATCTCCACTTTCTCCCCATACAAGTAATGCCTCCAAATCTTTAGTGCGAAGACAACAGCTGCCAACTCTAGATCATGAGTAGGATAAATACTCTCATATTCTTTAAGTTGTCGTGAGGCATAGGCTATGTGAAAGTAGTATGCACACAAGCCAATCATGTTTGATGATAAAGCATATACTTTGTAACAATCTTATTCATTTATTAATAAAAAGTATTAATTTATTAAAGGCTTTTAATTATCTACATGATGCTGTTTTATAATATGTGATAAACCCATAGTTTTAAGCAATGCTTTTAGAATAATGATGATGATCATTCTAATGAGATCTAAATTCTTAGAAAGCTTAAAACTAAAATAGTTCCCAATCATTGGATTACTAAATTGGGGATTAGTGAATCCGGATAGATTGGTACATACGTTGCTTGCTCATTGGATGAGGATGATTGATCTCATGATCATTTGTGTGGAGACACTAAAGCAAGTATGTAGGTGCTTATTAGAGAATAAGTTCAATTTGAGCGTGGCTCGCTATGGAATACCTAATGGAGTTTTATTTGCTGTCGATAGGAATTCTGTAGTGATAGTAGTCTGATGATCCTTGGACTTGAGATCATCATAGTATCTTGTGTATGATGAGTTATACTTTGACTTATTCCTTAAGACCCTTAGGGTATATCAAAGGGTATGCTTGGGTATAATAAGTTGTACATGGAGATAATGTATGATCAATAAAGAATCTACCACTTCTAATAAAAGAAGAGAAATGTCCTATGTGATTCGATAAATGACAACCCAGTAGTCCTTGGCCAAGCAGAATGAAATTAGAAAGGAGTTTCTAATTTGCATTATTTGGAGTTATGCATTTAAGAGTCGAAATACATATAATTAAATAAAATAAGACTTGTGATAATTCCATGTCTTATATTTAATTGGGACATTGTATGGTGGAAGGATTGAATTGTGCGGTAACTATTTACTCAAAGGTTCTTTAATGATTAATGTTGAAATCTATATTATCTGGAAAGTCGTTGATCATTAGGGAGGCTTATCCTATTGTAGAATAAATATTATTTATTTAAATAAATTAATTGTTTAATTTATTTATTTAAATAAGATTAAATTGTTCTAATTGATTTATTCACAACCTGCTTAATATGGAGAACCTAAAGGGTAACACCATAAAAGGAAGAATAATTATTTAAGAAGTTAATGGCATAATCGTAATAATATGTTAAGTATATTTAATTTAATCTATGGTGATAGAATAAATTAAATAGCTTAATATTATTATTTAATATTTTAGAAATATTAAATATAAATTAATAAGAGGAGTCTTATTAATATTTTTACAATTATTATTATTTTAATTTCTAAAAGAGTTTAGAAATTAATTTAATATAAGTACTCTCATTTATTCCTAATTGGATTAGGAAGGAAAATTAGTTAAAAGAGTTTAATTAATTATCCCTAATTAGATTAGGGAGCTTAATTAATTAAAAGAATTTAATTAATTAAATAAATCCCAATTCCTTAATTGTTAAGGTGGGTTGCCCACATCTATAAATAAGAGAGTCTTATTATGGGTGGTAGGGTTGTTGATTTTTCAACATCGTAATAATTCCAATTTGTTGGAGAGTACACCCTTTTCTATAGAGATAAAAACTAGGGTTAGCCAACCACCCTTCTTCTTGAAAATTCTTTTTCCTTGGTGGATCACCTCTAGAGGCCAAACACATGGGTGGCTAACGTTGATCAAAGGAAGGAACCAAACCCGGTGGATTCAAGGAGATCGCGGAGAAGTAGGAGGTGAACTTCGTGCTTGAGGAAGCTTCGTTTCTACAAGGGTATGATTTCATAATTTCTTATTCTTCGTTTAATTAATAATTGTGCATAAAGGGTGATCCGGGTATATGGTTTGTAAAATTTTTAAACTCGATTTTTACACGCTTAGCATTATTTTGCAATCGATTACATGCATCAAGAAATATTACAAACCTAACGGTGGCATCGAGCCAAACCTTTATGCAAATTATTAATTGTTTTATTTGATATGTATATTGATATGTGTTTAGAACAATTTAATTGGGCATAATTTTATTATATAAAATTTATTAAATAAAAAAAAAAAACCGTGAATTCTTTTTTGTTTTCCTTTTGCGCTGGATTTTTTTTTTTTATTAAGGAAGGAAACGAAAGTGGAAGTGGGTCACGTGATACAAAAAAATCAAAGGGTTTTAAATGTCATGATTCATTTACTGAATGAAAAAAGCAACAGGAAGTTTATATATATTACGATTTATATATAATATATATATATATAACTATATTACGGTTATTATATATTATATATACGGATTCTTGATTACTTATATATTATATATTTAATAGTTATATATATATATATATATTCTTAATTATTATATAATTAAAATAAAAAGTTTATTTTAATTTTAAAATAAAAAGGTTTATTTTAATATTAAAATATAAAGTTTTATTTTAATAATTTTATAATTAAAATAAAAAGTTTATTTTAATTTTAAAATTAGATTTCATACTAACTAATTAAAGTTGGAATTAGATTCCATGATAACTAATTGGAGTTGAAATTGGATTTTATTTTTCTAAAATAAAGGAGTTTATTTGTGAATAGGGAAGTAAATCCATCTTTCCTTAAATAAAGGAGTTTATTTAGATATGAAATAAGATTTCATATTATTCAAAATAAAGGAGTTTATTTGTGAATAGGAAAGAGAATCATAATTTCCTTAAATAAAGGAGTTTATTTAAATATGGAATAAGATTTCATATTATTCAAAATAAAGGAGTTTATTTGTGAATAGGAAGAATATCCGTGTTTCCTTTAATAAAGATTTTTTTTGGAATTGGATTCCATAATTAATTAAAATAAAGGAGTTTATTTTGATTAAAGATTTTGATTAAAATAAAATAGTTTATTTTATTCAAAATTGGATAAATTAAAATAAAATAGTTTTATTTTGATTTAAATTTGGATTAAAATAAAAGAGTTTATTTTAATTCAAAATTAGATTTTATACTAACTAAATTTGCCCATTAAATGATATCAATATATATATTAAATATTTATTATTCATGAGATGAATGTTATTTATTGATGCATATGGTTATGTGTATGATAATAAATGGGATTGATTATGGATTTATTGACCAATATGATTGGATTTTATTTTAGTTGGATACATGAATGTATGGGTTTTATTAAATGGGGTCTGCGTACATAAATCTTCTCTAATTTTTCTTAATGTAAATTCTATATCCTCCTATGTACTTCCCTCGATCTTTGATCAAGGTTTCTATTTATTTTAAAATAGTTTTGTAATAGGAATAATTAGAATTATTTTGAAAAATTGGAGATCAAGGAACAAGGAGCGCTTGAAGACCCATTTGTAATGGAGTCCGGGTTTAAATGTAATAGTTATATTTAAATATTATTTCTTGCACCCCTAGGGTTTGACCTTTTGGTTCACTTGGTGGCTCTAGTGAACCAAACTAGAATAAAAGTCCATAATCAATCCGGGTAGAATATAGTATTCTATATGTGCATGCTTATATTGATATATATTATATATTATGCAAACATGCTTATATGTTCATTAATATAATAGCGTATATATATATATATATATATATATATATATATATATATATATATATATATATGTGTGTGTGTGTGTGTGTGTGTGTGCATGCAACAAGATGAGACAAATTAATAACAAACCCCTCAATTTTTATATTAAGTCCTAAGCGTTCAAAGATATTTGGAATATCGAGCGTAAGCCTTTCTAGCATGATAAAATTAATAGAGTATTAAATATTTAATATGAGTTTGTTGTGTCACCACAAGGCAAGTATTAAGTATTTAAGATGTTAATTTATCACATTTGATGCTTATAAAGAAAATTGAACAATATTATTTTGTTGTGTCACCACAAGGATGATATTTTTCTTTTTTGAATATATGGAGTGCTAGGTCGGACTTAACTTCGATAATTTTGATTCGGATGTGCCACCACTTGATCAAAATAATCTAAGAGGCAAAAGAAAAGGAGTTGCATAGTTGATGTAATTGACAAAAGTTGTCTACCTATTTATTTATATATAGTTTGTTGTGTCACCACAAGGCTATATACATTTGAAATGGGATCCTTATTCTCACTAGCAAATCTTTAATTAGATTTTGCTTAAGAACTATATAAGTGAGGGTAATATAGTTTGAAAGAAAATAGTGGGAGATACCAATTTAAAACAAGACCTAATTTATTTTAGTAATTAATAAAAGAATGTATGTTAAAATGTTGTTAATTACAAATTCATTTACGTAAATTTTACAATGTCTAAAATTACTATCATCTGCGAAGCATATTAGATGCTAAATTAACTGGACCAAATTAAGCGGATTGGTTAAGGAAATTGAGAAAAGTTCTCACAATTTGAAAGCTATCTTATGTCCTTAATCGCCTATCCTCGCAATAGTTGCGACAAAGCCTCTCGAGGAAGAGATTGCTACTTTTAGAAAGTGGCAAGATGATGCACAATTATTTCGATGCATCATGCTCGCATCCGTGAGTAACGAGCTTGACGTCGATGAAACTATGGATGCTCTACTATATTCCCCGCACATCAAGTAGTTGATGGTGAGGAAAGTAGGGGTGATAGATATCGAGATATCTAAGGAGTTCTTCCGATCTAGAATGGCCAGATGACACTATAAAGTACAGATAAAAAGTTCTTAACATAATCAATTTGATTGATCAATTAGGACAACGAGTTTTGTCATGGATGGAGAGTTGAGCGAAGATTTGATCTTGCACTCACTCCGGGACTCCTTTCACAATTGTTGTGAATTTTTCATATGAACAAGCTAGATATCGACCTCATTGATTTGCTTAACATATTGAAAATGTTGAGAGTCACTTTCAACCAAGAAAGATCGAGTCTTCTTGGTAGGGGCCAAAGGATCTTCCGAAAAGAAGAACGATTCAAAGAAGGTATATAGAAAGGCATAAACAAAGGATAATAAGAACAAAAGAGATATGGATAGCAAGGGAGTTTGCTTCCACTACAATAAGCCCGGACAATTGGAAGAAATGCGAGAAGTATCTTGCGAGAGGCTAACCAAAGAAGCTTAGTGAAGTTTCGGTTTACAATCGCTTTTTGTTCATGATTAAAATAAATTTTCTTTAAGTCGAGGTTCTACTTGGGTATTGGATACCGACTTTGGTTATCATAAATATAGATTTATGAAAGGACCAAGCAGAAGTAGTAAAGCTAAACAAATATAAGTAATCCTATAATGCGGAAATGTAACAAAGGTTGTCATATTAGCCATAGAAACTTATAGTTTAGCAATGCCTACGGGCAAATCTATTAAGTCAATAAGTTGTTATTGTATTCCAGTTCTTGTTAAAAATATTATTTTCATTTTATTGTTGGACAATGAAATCTTTGGTATTATAATTAAGAACAATTGTTGTTCTATTTATAATAATAATGTTTTGTATAGGACTGGAATATCACTTAATGGATTTTGTATACTTGACTTACGTGAAAAATATATTTTACAAATTTAACAAACTAGTATAAGAAAAGGAGATGATCATTCAAAGAGTTGAATGTGTGTATTTGCTGAAATACAAGTGTGAATTATTTGAAAGGTTCAAAGAATTCAAAAAGTGAAACAAATTGGCAAAGTATTAAGATTCTTTGATTAGATCAAGGAATAAATACTTGTGCAATAAGTTTCTAGATCATCTCAAATGGTTTTCTCACAATGGACGCCTCTTGATACACAATAATTGATTGATGTATCTAAAAGAAAAAATCGTACCTTGTTGGACATGGTGCGGTCCATAATGATTTTACCGACATTCCAGTATCCTTCTGGGATAATGTCCTAGAAATGGCTGCATATCTCTGACGAAAATGGTAACCTCAAAATCCATTTCAAGACTACCTAAAAGTTATGGACAGGGAGGATTCCTAATCTTAAGTATGTTAAGATAAGGGGTTGTCCAACTTATGTGAAAAGGTTTCAAAGGATAAGCTTGGGACAAGATTTGACAAGTACAATTTGTGGGACATCCTAAAGTAAGTTTAGGGTATATGTTCTATAATCCTACTTAGCAAAAGGTGTTTGTTGCAAAACACGCTGCCTTCTAAGATAAATGTGTTTATCATTGAATGGGCTAGTGGGAGGATAATAGATCTTGAAGAGTTCAAGAACCACAAAACACTATAAGTCAAATAAGAGGAACCTGTAGATAGACCTATTATACCACAACCCCAATCGTAAATGCGAATAGTCATCAAAGATACCTAGGAGGTATGGATTCATCATGGATGATGATGATGAGGTACACATCATGAAGATGATGATCCGTTTCTCAGTTACATTCGATGAGGTAAGACTTCTAGTGTGTACAAAAAGGGTCGATGGGGCGTCGTGAAATTTCTAGTATTATATGTTGATATACTACGGATGAGGAATTACATACCAATGCTACAATCAAGAAAGATAAAGTTGTCTAAACAATCCTCCATGAATGATTTGGGAAGAGTATCATTATTGGGGATACAAATCTATATAGATAGATTTAAAAGGATGCTCGACTTAACCCAAGGAACGTATATTCATTTGATGCTAAAGTCGTTTAGCATGGCAAACTCAAGAGATGTCTCATGTCGATGAACTATGGAGTGTATCTCTTTAATAGTCCCCACAGACTCACGAAAGAGAGATCGCATGAGTAACAATCATGTATGCAATGAAATATATCACGAGACACGATGTTGATCGATCGTATTATGGAGAAGTTCACTATGAGTCAGTGAAAAATATCTTAAAGTGCTTAACCGGCACTAAGGATGTGATCATATTCATGGTGGGTCTAAATTAAAACTAGAGGGCTTAACAGACTCAAGTTTTTCAGACTGACCAAGACGACAGAAAAATCCACTTTAAGGTAAAGGGTTACCTTGAACAGTGGTGCAGTGAATTGGAAAGGTTCCAAACATCAAAGAGTTGCTGGTTTAGTAATAAAGACAAAGTATATAGCTATAAATGAAGCTGCAAGTTGATTGTTTGGATTAAAAGTTCATTACAGAACTAGGAATAGTTCCTAAATCTCATCTTGGATCTAAACATGTGTTGTGGCACTTTCATTTGATTATTAGAATCATTGAAAGATGGGAAATCACTATAGAGATAGTGGACTCTCATGAACAACATTATATATCCATTAACTAAAGCTTATCCAACAGCAGGATAATCGTCACTTAGAGAAGAAGAATATAAGATACCAGGACGATTGGCTTTAGTGCAAGTGGGAGATTGAAAGTAGTATGCACACAAGCCAATCATGTTTGATGTTAAAGCATATACTTTGTAACAATCTTATTCATTTATTAATAAAAAGTATTAATTTATTAAAGGCTTTTAATTATCTACATGATGCTGTTTTATAATATGTGATAAACCCATAGTTTTAAGCAATGCTTTTAGAATAATGATGATGATCATTCTAATGAGATCTAAATTCTTAGAAAGCTTAAAACTAAAATAGTTCCCAATCATTGGATTACTAAATTGGGGATTAGTGAATCCGGATAGATTGGTACATACGTTGCTTGCTCATTGGATGAGGATGATTGATCTCATGATCATTTGTGTGGAGACACTAAAGCAAGTATGTAGGTGCTTATTAGAGAATAAGTTCAATTGAGAACGTGGCTCGCTATGGAATACCTAATGGAGTTTTATTTGCTGTCAATAGGAATTCTGTAGTGATAGTAGTAGACAAGTGATCCTTGGACTTGAGATCATCATAGTATCTTGTGTATGATGAGTTATACTTTGACTTATTCCTTAAGACCCTTAGGGTATATCAAAGGGTATGCTTGGGTATAATAAGTTGTACATGGAGATAATGTATGATCAATAAAGAATCTACCACTTCTAATAAAAGAAGAGAAATGTCCTATGTGATTCGATAAATGACAACCCAAAGTAGTCCTTGGCAATGAATGAAATTAGAAAGGAGTTTCTAATTTGCATTATTTGGAGTTGTGCATTTAAGAGTCGAAATACATATAATTAAATAAAATAAGACTTGACAAGTAATTCCATGTCTTATATTTAATTGGGACATTGTATGGTGGAAGGATTGAATTATACGGTAACTATTTACTCAAAGGTTCTTTAATGATTAATGTTGAAATCTATATTATCCGGAAAGTCGTTGATCGCTAGGAGGGCTTATCCTATTGTAGAATAAATATTATTTATTTAAATAAATTAATTGTTTAATTTATTTATTTAAATAAGATTAGAATTGTTTCTAATTGATTTATTCACAACCTAGGTTTAATATGGAGAACCTAAAGGGTAACACCATAAAAGGAAGAATAATTATTTAAGAAGTTAATGGCATAATCGTAATAATATGTTAAGTATATTTAATTTAATCTATGGTGATAGAATAAATTAAATAGCTTAATATTTATTATTTAATATTTTAGAAATATTAAATATAAATTAATAAGAGAAGTCTTATTAATATTATTACAATTATTATTATTTTAATTTCTAAAAGGGTTTAGAAATTAATTTAATATAAGTACTCTCATTTATTCCTAATTGGATTAGGAAGGAAAATTAGTTAAAAGAGTTTAATTAATTATCCCTAATTAGATTAGGGAGCTTAATTAATTAAAAGAATTTAATTAATTAAATAAATCCCAATTCCTTAATTGTTAAGGTGGGTTGCCCACATCTATAAATAAGAGGAGTCTTATTATGGGTGGTAGGGTTGTTGATTTTTCAACATACGTAATAATTCCAATTTGTTGGGAGAGTACACCCTTTTCTATAGAGATAGAAAACTAGGGTTAGCCAACCACCCTTCTTCTTGAAAATTCTTTTTCCTTGGTGGATCACCTCTAGAGGCCAAACACATGGGTGGCTAACGTTGATCAAAGGAAGGAACCAAACCCGGTGGATTCAAGTAGATCGCGGAGAAGTAGGAGGTGAACTCGTACCTGAGGAAGCTCGTTTCTACAAGGGTATGATTTCATAATTTCTTATTCTTCGTTTAATTAATAATTGTGCATAAAGGGTGATCCGGGTATATGGTTTGTAAAAATTTTAAACTCTGATTTTTACTCGTTTCCGCTTAATTTATGCAATTTGATTGCGTTCATGAATATTACAAATTAACACTATGACTTTACCATGTTGCATGAGAACACATCCTAACCCTTTGCCCAAAGCATCACTGTAGATGAAAAATCCCTCCAAACCAGATGGTATTGTCAAAATAGGTGCTGAAATGAGTCTCCTCTTGAGTTCTTGAATACTCTTCTCACATTCCTCGCTCCAACCGAACTTTGTATCTTTCCGAGTCAGCTGAGTTAGTGGAGTAGCGATTTGAGAAAACCCTTCTACGAATCTCTAATAATAACCAGCTAAGCCGAGAAAGCTACGTACTTCGGTCACTGATTTAGGTTGCTCCCAGCTTTGAATAGCTTCAATCTTTGTTGGGTTAATAGATATTCCATGACTTGATACCACGTGTCCAAGGAATGCTACTTCCTCAAGCCAGAATTCGCATTTCTTCAACTTGGCATAAAGCTTGTATTCACGAAGCTTTTGGCGTATCAGCCTCAAGTGTTGCTCATGATCTTCACGGTTTTTGGAATAAATAAGGATGTCATCAATAAAAACAACCACAAAGTGATCCAAATATTCCTTGAATACTCGGTTCATCATATCCATGAAGGCAACAGGAGCATTAGTCAATCCAAAGGACATGACTAGGAATTCATAATGCCCGTACCGAGTTCTAAAAGCCGTCTTTGGAATGTCATCGGTTCTAATCTTCAATTGGTGATATCCGGAACGAAGATCAATCTTTGAAAAGAATTTGGCTCGTTGCAACTGGTTAAACAGGTCATTAATTCATGGCAATGGGTACCTATTTTTGATGGTGACATGATTCAACTCCCAATAATCAATACAAAGTCGCATACTCTCATCTTTCTTCTTCACGAATAGAACAGGAGCACCCCAAGGAGAAGTACTAGGACGAATAAAGCTAATGTCTAACAATTCCTGCGGTTGAGTCTTTAACTCCACGAAGTTCAATAGAGCCATTCGATATGGGGCTTTGGAAATGGATTTTGTGTCTGGGGTTCAAGGTCGATACAAAATTCAATTTCACGCCTCTGGGGTAGGCAGGGAGTTCTTGAGAAATACGTCGGGAATTTATTAACAATAGAAATATCATTCAAAAGCGGCGTATTTTTGTTCGGATCGTGGCGTGTGGGCTAAGAAAGCTTGGCATCCATTTTTTAATAAACGAATAGCTTTATGGCTTGAGATGACCGCGATTGATTTTAATGGTTTGGTCGCTTGAATTCGCATAATAGGTTGATTAGGAATATGAAAGCTAACAACCTTACGAAAATAATCAATTTTAGCATGATGAGTAGTTAACCAATCAATCCCTAGAATCACATCAAGTACAAGTATTTTCAATGAAATAAGATCGACAGGTAATGTGAGGGTACCAATTTGAACCAAACAAGACTTATAAATAGTGGATGTAATGAAGGTTTCTCCCAACGGAGTTTCCACAGATAAGTCAAAGTCTAATTTCTCCGGAGTCAAGTTTAATCGTTGAGCGCAAGTAGGAGAAATAAAAGAATGGGTAGAACCGTTATCAAATAAGGTATAGACTTCGCTAGAGTTTATGATAAGCTTACCCGTGATGACCTCGTTCGGGTTCCTTGCTTTCTGGGAGGTCACAACAAATGCTCTCCCTTGCACCACCGGCTTTGACTTTTCTGGGATGGCCTTTGGTGCCTCCATCCTAGCTGAACTTGTCTTCGGTGAACGACAAAATCGGGCTAGGTGACCTTCTCCTCCACAATTATAACACGCTTTGGATGGCATCGCTCAGTTTGGACTGATATGTCCCTCCCCTCCGCATTTGAGGCATATGATAGGTGGTCGTTCTCATTCCTTAACCACGGTTGCTGGTGCTGACGTCTTTCCATCATTGTTGAATCTCCTTTTCTTGAAATGTCCATTTTTATTGTCTTGGCCATGATTACCACCGAAGTGATTACCATTTCTGGCATGTTGATTCCCTCCACGTTTGTTGTCACCGTTTTGATGACTGATACCACTGGTATTTTCATACTGCCGGCTACTTTCTCTTGGTTACATTGACTCGTTATCGCGCTCCAATAACTAAGCCCTATTTACAACATCTGAGTACAAACACAGTTTATGAGAAATAAGATATTGATGTATCTCCAGTTTCAAACCTCTTAAAAATATTCGTGTCATTCGCTCCTCATTATCGACCAAATGGGATGCAAACCTGGATAACTCCGTAAATTTAGTCTCGTATTGCGACACGGTCATATTGTAAGACCCCAACTTTTTATAAATAATGACTAATTTTCTCTAATTATTATTTTGAAATAGTAAGGGGTTGATTTGATTAATGTGGTTAGTTATGGGTAAAATGCGCAAATATTTTAAATAAGCAAGTGGTTATAAAATATTCATTGTTGTCGGGGAATATTCGTTTGGTCGTGGAATATTCTTCTTTGTCGGGAATATTAAATGCACGACCACGACCTTGTGTGGGCCCCCATAACGGAAAAGCGATTGGATGAAGAAAGCGATAAATATAAGTTGTTTATAAATAACTGGTAGCAGTTATTATTCAGAATTAATCTTGTTGGAATACCGGTTGGTTAAAACACGATGTCTGGCGTTGTTGCCCTGAAGATGCACACGGTATTGCACCAATTATTGATTCTTACGTAAAAAGGCACTACTCGATAATTGTTACGATAATTACTTATTCGATTATTTTATTTTATTGATTCAATAATTCTTTGCGAGGATATTTTATATTCTTTGTTGTTTCAATAATTGTCACTACACAAAGTATTTTCCATTATCGAAGCAATAATTCATATTATCTGAATAATATTATTAGAAAACATTATTGGCAATGTCTAGAAAGTTACATCTAAGGAGAGGTTTGCTCACACTAATTGCTTGGCCATGAGTGAGAGAAATTCTTATTGAAAAGCCCCTCTTTCACAGGGAACGGCACAGTTTGCCGATCTTGTGATTCTGTAATATTATTTGTGAATAATTAATTATTGATTTATATGATGAGGAGAATATTTATTTTATGTGGATATAGATGGAGAAAATTTTTAAAGTGACAATTGTTAAAAATTGATATTTTATCTTTTCTGATAAAATAATATTATTATAATATAATAATGGTGATATTTTTACAATGAATGAGGGATATATGAGTATATGAGGAGAAAGAGTATTTTTGTTGCATTAAATGATTAACACATGTTTTGTGTGTCGGTGGACCCCATTTCTTGACTGAAATTTGATTATAGCCTGTAAAATCGTCCGTATGTGGATTTCGTTCAATTTCTGTTTGAAATTTGGAAAAACTTTCTTCTGCAAAGTTGTAGAGAATTGAATTTCCTATAAAAATTCACAAGATTTGAATTTTCTGATAAAAGGGCTATTTATTATGAATTATTAAAGTTTCGGTATATCGGGTGTGAATTGATTTTTGGAGTTTAAATAATTTTTGTTAGAAAAATATTTTTTGTACTTTGGTGGCCCTCACTTGCACATGTTAATGGCTGAATTCAAGTATCTAGAGGTGGGCTTGAATATTTTGTAATTATATTAATATTATATTAAATTTTCTACTTTGGTGTTCTAAGCAATTTCCTATAAATAGGGTGCTTAGGTTAGAATTAAAAATCACACCAAAAACTAAAGATTTCTCTCTCTTTCTCTCTCTATATATCGAGCGTATTTTTGTGAGTATTTTAGTACTTTGAGTATTGCTATACGGTGCAAGTTCTTTCAGCACTATATCCAGTATTCCAGTCAGAAGTACTGTTTTTGCGAGGTAAGGGATGTTATTTTCTTCTCAAATGATATTATTTCTTCAATATCATTATACCGAAATATTGGTTGAAACTTTTTATCAAATTTAGAACTTTTTCATGTCGGGGTTACTATTCATGAGTTACTATTCCCGAGTTACTATTCATGAGTTACTATTCACGAGTTACTATTCACGAGTACTATTCATGAGTTACTATTCACGAGTACTATTCACGAAGCATGATGATGTTTTTTATGAAATTTCTATCTTTTGGTGTCGGAGTTACTATTCACGTATACGGCACTATTCACGTATACGACACTATTCACGAATACGACACTATTCACAGAAAAATTAAATTTTCATTTTTCGTCCAAAATATCTATTTTGGATAATAGCTTTGATTGTATCCATGTTTTGATCATTCTTGAATTTTACTCCACTCTGATTACTTATGAAGTATTTTTGAACTTGGATTGTGTAAAGTACGAATCCTTAATATTTATTCTTTTGTTTTACTGGATTCGTTTTCTTTAAAATATTTTTTCATCATCCTCAGTCCTAAATGATGATATAACTGAATATCTTTGGCTCGTAGTGCAAAGATGAATGATTTTATGATGAATATCTTTGGCCCGTAGTGCAAAGATGAACAGGTGTTTAGATGAACATGACCAACTGGTGAATATCTTTGGCATGTAGTGCAAAGATGAATATTTGATTTATGATGTATATTGATTGATGTTACGGGGATAAAATATCGATGATGGATTTTTAAATTCATAGATGATAGTAGATTTCATTCTCTACTTAACTCTTCTAATGAATTGTTGTTTCCGCTGCAGTTGTTGATCTAAAACTTGTTGTCTATTGTATCCTATCAGATTTTTCCCTGTTGAAGACTAAGGATAATTTGTTGTACATTATCTTAGTCATAATATTCTTTACTGGGCTAGTTGAGCTCACCCTTTTCCTTTTTGTTCAATTTTTTCTTCTCAGGAGACGAGAATATAGCGGGAACTAGTCGGGGTGTGGAGTAATGGTTCAAGACAGTTGTTTTAGTAGTCCTCACTATTTTGTAAAATAGTGTATCAATAATTGTAATGAGGACTTATTTGAGTGTGGATATTGTCTAGAAGACAATATTTGTATTTAAACTCAGAGTTTATGTGTTGTCGTATTTTGCACGACAATTGTATTAATGAAGTTGTAGTTGTTTCTGTACCATGTATTTGGCGAATCAGAATAGGTTGGTTGGATTGGACCTATTTTGGGGGCGTCACACATATTGTTTTGTTCCAACTTGATAAACTCCACCTCTTTCATGTGACGAATACTCTCGGGAAAGTACTTGTCGTTGAATAGCTTTTGGAACTTCTCCCAAGACATCTTGAGTGCGTCAAGCTGGGTACGTTTTATAGATTTCCACCAGTAATCTGCCTCTTCACGCAACATGAAGGTGGAGAATGGAACCTTTTGCTCCTCAAAGCATCCCAAGACATCAAATATCTTGGTGATCTGCTTTATCCATGCTTCCGCCTTAAGTGGTTTTGGCTCTCCAATAAATTCCGGTAGTCCCAACTCCTTGAACTGTTTAGCGGTGACCGTCCGAGAGTTTCCAGTGTTTCCACCTATATTTTGGACAGGAGCCGCTCTCTCCTGATGTTTCATGAATTGCATAAAGCCTCTAAACAATCCATCATTCATTATTTGGTCCGTGTTGTTGTTTGCATGAGGATTGTCACCTTCCTGATGCACATTATCCTGATTATTGATATGTGGAGACTCAACGGTCTCTTGTCCTCCATTGCTATTCTCAACATTCTCGGATGTAATTTTCAGATACTGCCATAAAACAAAGGTTAATTAACATATAACATATTATCCCAATACTTTGACTGACCAATTAAATACCAAATAAACTTAGGTAGGTCAAACTAGTGAAAGAATTCCTCGTGTTTCCCCTCCTAGTTCTTATCTCACATTTTAGCCAGGGATCATATCCCTAAGCTTTGATACCAACTGTGACGCCCCCAAAATAGGTATACATCACCTATTCTGAGTCGCCAAATACATGGTACAAAATACAAATACAATCTTTAAATATACAACATAAGCTGTGAGTTTTAATACAAACATTGTCTTCTAGACAGTATTAAAACTCAAAAAAAGTCCTCAATATATTTATTAACACACTATTTCACAGAATAGTGAGGAATACTAATGCTATCCTTTGGACCATCACTCCGTTCCCCGACTCGTCCCAGCTATATTCTCATTTCCTGAAGAGAATAGTGAAAGAAAGGGTGAGCTCAACTAGCCCAGTAAGAAATATTATGACTAAGATAATGTAGAATAAATTATCATTAGTCTTCAACAATGTTAAACTGATAAAATATAATAGACATCAGGTTTAACTGTAGCGGAACAAACAATCCATTAAAAGAGTCAAGTTGAAAATAAAATCTACTATGTTTTATGATTTAAAAGGTTTTTCATCATTGTTATCGCTGAGACTTGGCTTAATAAATAATCCACATCATTGAATCACCCCTGCACTACGGCCAAGGATATTCTTTAGTATCACGTCCACAATTATCCATGCACTACGGGCCAAGAATATTTGTGTATTTATCAATGGTCATTATCATGCCAACAACTATCCATCAATGCACTACGGGCCAATGGGGACTTTTTTCACATCATTAGTAATATTACGGTCATGATTATACCGAATAATCCCTGGTCATAATCATACCAAGTCCATCTATGCACTACAGGCCACAGATGACTTTCAAAAATATAAACATGAGGATGATGACAATGATATAAGAATTCAATAAAACAAGTTCAAGAATTAATTTATTCAGAACTAATAACGTCAAATTGTCAACATGATAACGCTTTGTCCAAAGAAAATTCAAGAATGCTCGGAAGAATATTTCCATGAAAGGATACTGGATGAAGCGCAAATATCAAGAATATTTCACTAATTTCATGGAGTATAGAAGTCAAAAATTTAACCAACTGAGTATAATAAGGAATGGAATAATAAAAGAAATCACCATGCATGCGATAGACCGCACATGCAGGTTATTCCAACAGAATAATAATTAACGGAACCAGGTCCGACGTAAAGCGCACAGACAGGATATTCCAACAGAATAATAAAGATTTTAATCCAGTGCAGGCGAAACGCATGAATAGGATATTCCAATGTAACAATAAAGACAGCGATCGAGTCCAAATAGAAAACGCATTGCATAGACATGATATTCCAAATGTAATAATAATGAATGGAATAATGTAAGAATTTCACCAAGTATAGGGTAGCTCACATGATCTGAGTTATTCCAACCGAATAATAAATAATGGAATAACAGAAGTTCTCTTCATGAATAGAAAAGAAATAATATCCCTTATAAGTACAACAAATAATATTCCCTACCTTAAGAAGAAGAGTACTGGATATATGAGTAGTGAAGTAGCATAATACTTTTCTTCTTTCTCTCTCATAGTTTATCTCTGTAGTTTCAAAGGTGAATTCGTAAAAAATAATGAAGGAATGAGCTTCTATTTATAGAAAAATGGACTGCATAGTAACTAACTCATGAACGGTCCAGATTGATCTACTTTAATCTGACGGTCCATATTTAAAGCAAAATCTTTTAAATAAAATATAATATATTACATATTATATATATATAAACTCACAGGTCATTACCCCCGTGATACAACCTGTCAACTTTGCAAATTATCACATGATAATAATAACCATTGTATTCCCTTCCTGCCAATTTTTCAACTATTATATATATACATATATAATACATCTTGTACTCCTTCCCAGCAAATTTCTACTCCCCAAAATCATTCTCCCAACATGTGGGCCCCGCCCATATGTCATTATCAATCATATATATATATATATATATATAAAATTCCCCATTCCTAACGTAAACTTGAATTTTTAGATTTCTGATTTTCAACATATATGGGCCCCACATGTGGCCCCCACATGTGGGACCCACCTTTATAATATAAAATAATTTTCTACCAACTATTTTGAAAAATGGGCAAAATGGGGTCCATAAAATAAGCAAAACTGAGTGACTTCTCATAGAAGCATCAATAATCAATACCGTACTTCTTGTGCGACTCACGCCAGATTCGAACTTTTTTAACACCGTGTTTCAACAGCTTAACGGTAAAACTTCCATTGTTATTTTCATAAAGTATTTTTGTCGTTTTCTCAATCCGATAATAATTTGATTGTGGGATCCACCAATGATTGTGCCATTATGCATTTAATATTCCCTGCTAAAACGAATATTCCCCACCAATCGAATATTATATAACAACTTATGTACTTTTGCAAAATTTATAAATATTACCTGAACTATAACGTTATATCAAATTTATTCCATAATATTCAAAAATGATATTTATAGAAAATTCATTTTATTCATAAAAGTTAGGGTCTTACAAACTGA
Source organism: Panax quinquefolius (assembly GCA_020205615.1). NCBI lineage: Eukaryota > Viridiplantae > Streptophyta > Magnoliopsida > Apiales > Araliaceae > Panax > Panax quinquefolius. The sequence goes on along the minus strand of CM035170.1, from coordinate 15,966,553 downwards.
ACTTGATGCGAGCGTTTATTTGCTTTAATATATATATATATATATATATATACTTATATATATTAATCGTGTGTGGATTACGCTCGATGAGCCTAGAATTGATGCGGAGCGTTTACTTACTCTAATATATATATATATATATATATATATATATATATATATTAACCGTGAGTCTGACTGCTTCGATGAGCCTGGATTTTACATCCGGTGCGATTATTCGCTTATATATATATATATATATATATATATATATATGAATTGTTGTCGAACTCATTACGATGAGCTTGATTTTTACATCTAGTGCGTTTATAAATATATATATATATATATATATATATATATACATATATTTTTCGTCCCACAGAGTTTACTTACGTGGTGGTTGATCGCTTTATAGCTTTCTTTACGCTTAAATCCCTACCTCGAGTTTACTTAAGTGGCGATTGATCGCTTTATATGACTTTCTTTACATTTTGTCCTCGCTCAAGTTTACTTCGTGGCGCTTGATCGCTTGTATGATTTCTTTACATTTTGTCCAAATTTCGGAGTTTCTTTTGTGGCGGTTGGCCGTATTTACGCCTTTATTTTCCTCCGTATATGGTTGATAGCTTTTACAACTTTTATTTACATTTCGATCCCCCATGGAGGTGCTTCGTGGTTGGTGATCATGTCATATATATATATATATATATATATATATATATATATATATATATATATATTTACACGCTTTTATATATATACCGCTTATCGCTTTCATACAAATTATGATATTCTTGCGCTTAGGAATCATGTGATCATAGATTCAAATTTATCGATCTAGATTCGGTTCTCGTGATGGACATTTTCAAATATAAGCGCTTTTGTAAATTATTTTCATGCAGGTTCTGAATTTCCTCGATGGTTTCCATACCCACGAGGAAGTCGGCATTATTTTGTACATTATTTTCGTTATGGATGCTTCATCATCTCAAAAATAAAATCAATCAAGTCAACACTTAATAAAAAATGGAGTGTAAAAGGTCTCAATTACTATTGAGCATCGTGGTTTAAAAACCTCTTTATAAAAACATCACCGCCATATTTGCTTAAAATTGAATTTTTACATAAATTCAAACCTCGTATATATAGGTGCTAACGAGGCCTCGCACTACTTCCAAATAATAAAGACATCGACCCACACACACACACATTTCAGATAATAGTTTCTTGAAAAGAGGCGGTCACCATGGTAACACGGATGTCGGGGTGCCTAACACCTTCCCTCCGTGATAACCAAGTCCCCTGACCCTAATGAATCTCTTGCTTTCACCGACCATTAGCAAGCAAAGGTCACATCACCGGGTCAATGTGCAAACCTTTTCTCATTGTGTTGGTACAACCATTTAAAAACCAACTGGCGACTCTTAATAAATCCATCGTCGACATTATACATGTCGAACCTTTTTCACTTGTTTTTTCAAACAAATCTCACCTAAAATGAGAACACCAAAGAACAAGTAACTGAAAGTGGACATTTAAAAATCCCGACGCGACAGTGGCGACTCACTGGGGACTCCAATAAGAGGACTTAAGCCGCTATTACAATCTTTTCAAAATCATTATCTCGCTTGTGTGTGGATGTTGCATTTACATTTATGATGAATGTGTACGAATGCATTTCCTTATTGCACTTAGTGCACTATCTCGCACTATAAGTCTTCTAGGATATTAGTGCTTCACACATGTCATCATTTTCATACTGCGAGAGACGCGATGTATGTGAATGTATGTTGTGTGGTCCCTCCACCAGAGGCTATCCTGCTTGTTTGATTACCGGACTCGTGGGAAGACTAATTCTCCGAGGCTCGTGAAAGGCACCACCCAAATTCGCTTCCAAATGAAAGACCTGATTAATTTCCCGCCAAGTAATTATGATGATTTGGGAACCTTCATGCCAAAAAGCCGCGAGAGTAACCTAAGATAGGTCACCTCTCGATAAACCCAAAATGGAGGAAAGTCTCTTCATGCTTTCTCATTTCAATTACTTGTAAACACAATTACTTGTAATTACATTCCATATCTATCTCCATGTAATGAGAAATATGAAGAAATGTACACATATATATTTTTTAATTAACATGCTACAAATAAATGACATCCGCTTTTGCAGATAAAATTCCTAAAATGGACACATCACATAGCATGTTATTATACACATTCCCTAAAGACTAAACTATGCAAGTCTTTCGCAGGGAACCAATCGGACCTACTACCCGATCAAAGTCCAAAAAGGCAACAGGCCTACAATCAACCATGTCGTCATCCGACCAGACTAAACTTAATCCAGTTTCTCGCAAAGAATTCGATGGATTAAGAAAACAAATTATAGATTTGGTTGTTCTACTCAAAGAACTACACCAGTCCAATCAGGGTCCAAAAATACCCGTACATGTTGAATCCTCCACACAAAGGGGAACCCAGGTCTTCACAATACTTGAACTGTAGTTGGATACGACCAACAAAACTCATGATGCCACCCATCCCACCGAGATCCGCATACCCGTGACATCAAAAAGAAAGTCCTCCAAATGGAAGAGACCCTTCGTGTTATCAAAGGAATTGGAACACACGGAGTGTTTCATATGTCGATCTTTGCATTTTCCCCGTGTTCATTATCCGTAAAAGTTTAAAACTCCCGACTTTGAAAAATATGACGGGTTAGGAGATCCTTACACACATTTAAAGGTGTTTATTGAGAACTTGGATCTTATGCAGAGGATGAAAAACTCGTAATGCAATTGTTCCAAAAAGTCTAACCGAGAAGCCCGCTCAGTGGTACACAAGATTAGACAATTCAAAGATCCATAGTCCGGGAAGAGCTAGCACATGCTTTCCTCACTCAATACAACTTTCAATCTCGGATGGCTCCTCGATCAGATCAAATTACCAAGATCAAGAAACAAATAACGAGTCTTTCAGAGAGTATGCTCAAAGGTGGAGACGCCTCGTCGCCCAAGTTAGTTCCTTCCATGACAGTAATCGAGATGGTCACGACTTTCATAGACATACAAGAAGCTCCTTTCTATGAAAGAGTTTTAGCCGGCATCGGAAAAACCATTTTCCTAAATGGTCAAACATGGGAGATGGGTCGAGATGGGATTGAAGTCCGAAAAATTCAAGACCTAGTCAGACTTAAAGTCATGTATTGATCACATCCAATCCGAAAATTATGGAACAACTCTTGAGGGTCCATAAAAAGAAAGAGGAAGATGTTTCCTCGATACTACAGGGTCAAAAGGCAATCGTAATACGCCTATTCAAAGGAGAAACTACACTCCCTTTCAAGCACAAATCATGAACCCTCCAATACCAAAAGGTGGAGAAGTCAAATGCCCTCGAGTGTTTACACCCTTAGGGGATACCTCGAGAACATTCTCAATCTTCCGACAACACGTAAAAATTACACGATCTTCTTCCACCAACAAAATTTCTAATGGACGGGGTTTCAATGTCGCTTTGAAATGTGTGCTTATCATGCCGGGCACCGGACATGATACTCAGATTGTTGGGCCTTGAAACACAAGATCCAAGACCTGATAGACAATGGGAAGATCGTGGTCACCAAACCAGATCAACCTCACGCTCAAGACAACCCTCTTCCTCAACACAAAGAAGAAGAGGTCAATATGATCAATCGAGCAACGGACAATAATTCCAATTTCAACCGTGAATCCTCCTGCACCCTCAAAGACTGTGTTGACAAATGGATTATGCCAAGTTCCAGCCACAATGGAACAAAAGATGAAAGCTCTATGCAAGCAAATTGAACAATCAAGCGAATCATGACTTATCAAAGATCAAGTGACACGCCAATTAATCACCAGAGAGCATGCCGCCTCTCTACCTCTTGTCATGAATATTCCTCGCTACTTTCGTAAAAATGAAATGTCGGAAGACAAAGTGACAAAGAGAGCAAATGCCAAAGCCCACCGGATTTTGCCAACAAAAGGAATTCACCTATTTGGGCCAACCTATGGAGGAAATCCTTCATATGTTAATCAATGAAGGAAGGATCAGCTTTCTACCTCCAATCAACCCCCGCTCAGACTGGTAGACAACTCGATGGAGTATGTCAATATCACTCCCATTCTCGCACACAAAGACAGTAAGAATGTTGGGCACTCCGCCACCTTATCCAAAATCTAATCGACAAAGGTGTCCTCGCACTTAGCGACGATGATATCGTGTTACGCGCAAGTGAGAATTCAGTCCCTACTAAGTGGAAGAGTGTGGTAGCAAATATATCCACCAAACCGATGGGGTTAACAAATCACCACAATGCCAATAATTCAACTCAAGGGAAGCAACAATCCTTTGAAAGTGGCCGCTCCCAGCCAATCAACTTGCCGCATGCGAAGAGCACAATATCCTATTGTTAGCTTGCGCAAAGTTCCATGAATTATGGAGAAGGTGAAGGATCCACCTCACATACAACCGCTATAAAAGTCGAAGGAAAATCCATCGTATCTTCCCCAACGGTGATGAAGTCTACCATCAAATCAAAGGGAAAATACCCATGGAGAAGATTGAAAATTCCTCCGCACTATGGGTCATAACGGCCAAGGTGGTTTTAAGCTTAAAAGAAGCTCCACAACAAATATCAATTTTGACTTGGTCCTAACTTCCGAGAATCACCTAAGGTCTTGTTGAAGGTTTTAGAAGAAGCCTATCTACCAACATCACTTGATACGGAAAATTTTCAACATCCGGTTGATCACATTTTCAACAACAATGTGATATCCTTCATCGATGATGACATACCACCCGAGGGGACCGGCCATCGCAAGTCGTTGCACATCATGGCCTTTGTCCTCCGGATACATGCTAGCCGAGTCTTGATAGATGGAGGTTCATCTCTAAATATCTCGTCCATACGCTACCTTGGTGAAGATGAATATCAATCTCAACCAAATTCGAGTAGCCATACTATCATCAAAGCTTTTGATGGAGCCCGCCGAATTCTATTTGAGTAATTGAACTATCCAATCAAAATTGGTCCTCATACATTCTCGCGATCTTTCCATGTACTCTCAAGATAGATTCGGATACAACCCGCTTCTGGGACGACCATGGATTCATATAGGTCAAAGGCCCCTCCACCCTTCACCAACAATTGAAATACATTATCAACAATAGCCGTCACGGCCAACGCCGAACCGTAGTGTCCTCAACACGGGACATGCCATTCATCAATGCCAATGCAGATGTTGAACCACCAGCTTTCATGCTTGAAGTAAGCAATACCCAATACCATGCTATTGGAATGCCATTACCCGAACCCAAGATTTCACCGAGGTAATGTCACTACTCAAGAAATGATGTCATCAGGTCATAAACCGACAAGGGTCAGTAAAGATCACCAGGTATCAAGTACCCAATTCGATTAACCAAGCAAACCGAAACACCGGACTAGGCTATTCTCGCCAGCTTCTAGTCATAGAATCCTCATAAGCATCAAGATTCCTTCAAATTTCAACCATGCGGCGCGCTTATCTTCGCCTTCAAACTTTGAGTCCGCATAACCTCCTCAGAAGGTGCCACCAAATGTAATGGCTATGTTATTTCCAAGCCGCATCATTTAAAGGAGAAAGAAGTCTTTGTTCCAAATCCCGCAAAGGAAGAGGAGGAACGAAGAATCAAGCAAGACGTCATCCTAATGATGTCAGTATACGATCATCGCTCATGATGAACATACCAACAGATACACCCCTGCATTTATGATTGCCTGCACGTAATGGCCATCATTCGGATATGGGAGGATGATGACAATCCCTCCATCATCATCGGGTCCACCCGACTTTTGCCCTCGCTAATTGGAACAACACTCCTCGCATCGGTCGTCATGGGGTAAACGGCGTAAACTCTTCTCCTCTCAGATATAATAACTGCTACTTTTCTCAGATGTATTAGCAGCTTATTTTGCCAAGATATGCTAACACTGTATGATGATCAACACATTTCATATATACTAAGTGAAAGCATATTTTGTTTCAGACTCAATTTAGATGTGTACGTATTTGCCGACATTTAAGCCTCTTCTCCACAAGGATCAGACTTTGATGTAGAGATGAATTCAAATTTCTGATGGATATACAGGATGACATTGAGGTGCCTCCGTAAATTCAAGAATGGGTCAAAGACAAACCTAAACCCAACCTCGATCAAACCACTTCTTTCAATCTCTAACCTTAGAAAGCCCTAAGTTAATCCAGATTGGTTCGCACCTTACCCCAAACCAAAGGAATGACATGGTTACGCTTATTAACCCAATTCCAGATGTGTTTGTATGGTCTCATGAAGACATGGTGGGTTTGTCCACCGACATTGTCCTTCATCGCCTTCCCATTAAAGAGGGATTTAAGCCGCACCAAGCAAAAAGCTCAAAGCGATCAAACCCGAGTGGAGTTTAAAGGTGAAAAAGAAGAAATTGTGAAACAATTTCAAGTCGGGCATCATCATGGTGTCCACATATCCCGAGTGGATATCCAACATTGTGCCCGTGCTCAAACCCGAGAGGAAAGGTGCGAGTTTCATGCGGATTACCGGACTTGAACAAAGCTTGCTTTAAAAGATAGCTTTCCGCGCATTTATCCACATTCTTATCGATAATATCGCATAATACGACATGTATGTACTTTTTTCCGATTGCTTTCACGGGTACCATCGATCATGGTTGTTGAGGAAGATCGTGAGAAAACTACTTTCATCACGCCTTGGGGAACCTTTTTTGCTATATAGACGGTTGTCATTCGGCCTCATCAATGCCGAGCCACCTATCAACGAGCTATGATGGCTCTTTTCCACGACTTAATGCACAAAGAGATCGAGATCTACGGGATGACATCATTGTCAAGTCCCGAAGGAGGATGACCATATAGACCATCTCGTAAAAAGTTGTTCAACAGTCATGTAAGTACAACTTGAAGTTGAATCCAAATTAAATGCGCCTTTTGGTGTTAAATCGTGCAAGTTGCTAGGATTTCTAGTCACCACAAAGGGATTGAGTCGATCCTACCAAAATCCAAGCCATCACGGAAATGCCCATTCCTCGCATGTAAAAGGAAATACGGGATTTTTGGGAAGAATCAACTTCATTAAGTAGTTTTATCTCTCAACTCACAAAGAACCTCGTGAGCCAATCTTCAAGCTATTAAGGAAGAACTCCTCCATGAAATGGAATGATGAGTGTCAAAATGCCTTCCTCACAATCAAGAAACAAATTAGTCAAAGCTCCCGTTTTGGTACCACCTGTGGATGATGTTCCCTGCTCATGTACCGTCCATAAGTGACAATGCCATGGGTCGTATGCCGGGACAGTAAAGACGATAGAGGCCAAGAACGAGCTATCTATTACCTCAAAGAAAAGATTCAAGAAGAAGAAGAACACAAGTACACTCGATCGAAAAGACGTGTTGTGGCTTTAGCATGGGCTTCCATGAGGTTACAACATTACCTCCATGGTCACACAACCCATCTCATATCCCGCGTGGATCCTCTCAAATACGTGTTCAATAAACCCATGTTAAATTGCCGGTTATCGTCTGGATGGCAAGTTGATCCTACAACAATTTGACATCGATACGTGACTCAAAAGTCCATCAAAGGTCAAGGAATTGCGGATCAACCGTCACCGCACCTTCAGGGGATTTCAAACCCTTGAAACATATTTCCCCGATGAAGGAGTAATGATAAAGAATAAAGAACACCATCAAGACGATACGCGCCAATCATGGAAGATGTATTTTGATGGAGCTCAAGAATACTGAAGGTTCTGAGCCGAGCAGCTTCTAGTATCCGCATACGGGGAGCAAAGATCCCGTCATTACAAAATTGCAGCTTGTCAAGCACCAACAACACAAACCGAGTAATGAAGGTCGTCTCATGGGCTAAAACTTGCCTGCTCAATGGGCATCAGCGCTTAATCTGCCTTTTTGAGATTCGTAGTCGGTAATCGATAATCCACCGGAATCTATCAAACCAAGGAACTACATTTGCTCGCTTACCATCGGCAGTTTTTAAAGATGGCTTTGAGTTCAAGAAATCTCCTTTCTACATTCCCTCGTAATAGAATGACTTTATGGACGCATTAGCAACTTTGGCCTCCTCGATTCAGATATCGATAAGGAACACTTGCCAAGCGCCACAATTTCCCTCGCACAAGGCCCCAAATTATGGGAATTACGCTGAGAAGTATCGATGAGCTACCTCCCATCCAACATCCTCGGTATCAAGATATCAAGGAATATCTACACGATGGATCTACACCACCGAAGCGAGCCCGACCGAGAAAAGGCGGATCCATCGACTTGCTATGAAATTCTACCCGAGTGGAGATGCTCTCTACAAAAAGAGATGCAGACTAGGTCTCCTCGATGTTTAGACAAAGATCAAGCCCAAAGGCTTATGGATGAAATCCATGGCGGAGTCTGTGGCCCCCACATGAGTGGCCCCTCTCTTGTCAAGAAAGTCCTCGTGATGACATTATCGCTATCTCTCAAAGTCGATTGCAATGACCACGCCAGAGAGATGCTATCAATGCAAATTCATGGGAATGCTATACACGCCTCCACGGAACTCCACAATACGAGTTCACCTCGCCCTTCTCAATGTGGGAATGGACGCTATTATCGGCCCATCGAGCCTAAAGCCAAGAATGGACATCGATTTATCTTCACCATGATCGACTACTTCACCAAGTGGGTAGAAGCAAACTTCCTTCCCTGTGGTTACCAAAGAAGTCATCATTGCTTTCATCGTAAACAATGTCGTTTGTCGATACGGACAACCGTAGAGGTGATTGTGTCGACAATGCTAAGAACCTCAACAACAAAATGATGGAGGAATTATGCAAGAAATTCCACATCAAACATCTTAACTCACATCTATCGTCCAAGATGAATGGTGCATTGAAGCGCTAACAAAAACATCAAGAAGATTATGCAAAAGATGTCCGCCAACCACAAAAGATCGGCCTCGACCTATTGCTTCTTACTATGTTAGCCTACACGTACCTCAATGCGCACTTTCCACCGGGGGCAACCCCACACGCTTTAACCTATGGGATGGAAGCAAGGGTTCTCCATAGAAGTTGAAATGGAATCCTCGTAGAGTGTCGATAGACGCCACCGGATGAAGACCAATGGGTACAAGATGTATATCACCAATTGTCTCTAATAGATTTAAAAAGCGAACCGCTGCTATCTTCCATGGTCAAGATATCAACAAAGGATCGCCAGATCCTACAACAAAAAAAGTCCTGGCCACGGCAGCTTTAAACAACACGACTTGGTTTTGAAGAAGATCCTCGACAACCAAGATCAATCTAAGGGAAAATTCGCCCTAACTGGAAGGCCCGCTTGTTGTCAAGGAAATATCGACAGAGGCGCTCTCAGATTGCAAGAAATGGATGACGATGAATTTCCACAACTCATCAACTCTGAACACCGTGAAATGGTACTATGTCTCTCAAGTTGCCATCAAGCAAACACCCCGTGTTGACCATCGATCACCACCATTCCGGTTTTTAACCCTTTACCACATACAACTCTTTCACACTTTTCCCCTCGTGGAAACATACTTTTCAAGCCAAAGCACTGGCTTTCTTTCATGCTCCTACGACTTAGGTCATCCCACTACGGATTGAACTCTCTCGTGTTTGTAGTTTGCTACCCATACATGGGATCAAACTTCTCATACCTAGCTTTATCCTCAACCTAGATTAAACTTTCTCCTCCCCGCACTCCGACCGCATATGGGATTACGCTTTTTCCACTCGCCTCGAGGGGCTAACTACGCCGACCGATCTCCTCTTCAATAGAGTACGTAGGCAACCATTTCATATGGCCCTACGCAATAAAAAACAAAAACAACAAAAACATTTTCTACCCTTTTCCTTAAAAAACAAAAAACAACAAAAACATTCCTACACCATTTCTCGCCATATACAACGCTTGAACCTCTTACACCAGTGTTCAACTACGCAGACCGATCTCCTCTTCAATAGAGAGTACGTAGGCGTACCATTCATGGTTCTGGCCTCTCACCCCTACCAAAACACAAACCATTGTCAACTGGTATCGGGATCATCCTTCAATCCACTACATTTCATCAAGCTTCGCATCAAAGGGATGGAATTACCCTAACTCCTCCCAAATAGAGATTCTACGACCATCTAAGTCATGCACATACCTCAAGAGCAACACCAATCCATAAGAGATGGAATTAACTAGGCTTCTCCTAAATAGAAGTAATGGCACCATCCTCATGGTGCAGTCACAATCTCGTAGAGGAAAGCCACACTCCTCTCCACATTTCCATACGTAAACCAAATTCCCAAGACACCAAAGATGGTAGGATACATACAGATCGATGATCCATTCTCGAATCTATCCAGACAACTCAATGTCCATCCACCAAAGAGGAATTCGTAATACATCAAGATCACAAGCCCTCAAGCAAAGCAGTAAAATATCAAGCAAGTAAAGAAAGCATATCTAAAAGGGAAGTGATCCAAAAATATATTTCCCCGCTATATATATAATGTTGTTTGATATATACAATGTAAATCGATATGACAAAATGGCTAAGCTTAGTCTGCGGGTGTAAATACAAGCTCATCTACAAGTCGTGGTATATGCGAGCTAACAAGCCCAACATGGCGTCCCTCTCGTAAGAAGGAGGAAGTCGTGGTCTCCTCAGACGAGAATATCCACACGACCCAACAGATCTCGCAGCCATCTCGCATGGTGACCATATGATCATCAATATATGCGCTCATCTCTCGCAATCATACCAAAGGTAAGGACCTCACGGCAAAGATTATCTACGATGGCTACATCCCGGCAGAGATATGGCACTATCCCGCTCAACTATCATCGCTGCCTCTCGGCCGATCTAGCCTCATCCCGCTCAACAACAAATGACATCTCTCTCGAACTAATGCCTCGCCTCTCTCTAATAGAGCCATGCCCTCCCATCAAGGGCAACAACAACATCATAGATCGAGCCCGATCTCTCTCAAAGGTCATCGATGAAGACTCTACTCAAAGTAATGTGTCGAAAATCAATCACAATAAGATCGGTATCGAGAATCCAAAGGAAATGTCGGCAACCCAAAGAAGCAGGATCCCTCCTCGATGTAGGAATCGATGTCCTCCATGGGCTCTACATCATCCGACTCACTATCCCAGATCAGATACTATCAGCAATTGATAAAATCTTTGTCTCCATCCATGCGAATACTCTCTCGCAGAACAACCTCGATGGGTCATGTAAAAGCAAATATCTCACGCCGATCCCAACAAGCATACACACGGGATCGGCCCTCTCATCGAGAGATATCGAGAAGTCGAACGCCGACCTATCGCCTCGAAAAAGGATGAAAATCCTCGAACCGGTCAAACCGCGACATCACGGCCAAATAAAGGTGGTAAGTAGTCACGCCCTCAAACCAAATTGTAGGGAGATAGTCCATGCCCGAGTATGAGTAATGAAGTCAGATGGTGAGCTAAGCCCCGAACACATCAATATGCTGAATGGATCTCTAATATCTACCAAAAATGTGGACCAAGATAGAGCGTCTATACACTCCGATGGCTGAAAGGAGTATGACATGGCTACATCATAGGAGAACCAATACCCATGCCGTCTAAGAGTGCCAATCTGGCCTCAAGTGTGACATAAACCACACATACAAAGATGACCGAACTACCCGTGAACACTCCCGTTTGATAAGTGCAAAGAAGAGGATGTCGACCGCAGGTCTCTCGCTATAATCATAGGTATAATGGTGCGACCTCCCCGAGAGCTCTCACGCCATGATGACACACCAATGTCTATCTCATCCATGTATCGTGGCATATAGACATACGACAATAAACGCATAATAAGAAGAGACATCAACCCCGCCAAACGCCAATGATCCTCCCAGCAAGTGAAATCCTCGAATGTCGTGAATAGCTATCCTCGTGAGCCAAATCTATCATACGTAAAATGCCGGATATCACGTGGCGATGTCACCATCCTCGCACCACTCAAGCCGCAATCCAAAGGAGAGTCATGAACCATCTACTCATGTCTCCCAAAGCCATATGCACGCAAGGTCCGCCTCTAAAACATCGATCGCCAATCGTGCATACTCCTCCGTAGTAGAGTCAACTCATGGGTCCCGAATCGGAAGACCGCCTATCCGGCACCCAATGCTCTAAAGATCCCGTCCATAAACCCTGCAGGAACCTGAAACGTCAATAAGGTCATAGTATGCTACAGCAAATGATCTACAGTCACCCTGTCTGGTGGTGACATGCTATCATACCACGATCGCATACCCAATGCCACCAATGATGGTGGGGTATGATCTATACGGCTAACTGTCGAAGAAGACATCTGTACGGGCCATGTCATAAGACCATCCAGGGGTCAATGCCGAATATCTCTGGACATACATACATATGCATAACATGATACATGCATAGCAGATAATAGATGGCAATATGATATAGGGAATGGAAAAACTATGCATACATTCCTAAGTATATCATCATCTAATACATCATCTCTGTATAACTACAAATACAGGGAAATGGGGCACAGACACCCTACTACTAACAGAGGCCTATCAAAAGATATAGTGAAAATGGGGTACAACCACCCAATATCTAACAGAGGCCAATCAAAAGATATAACGAGAATACACATCAGAAGAAGACAATGGTGTCGATATCCACATCATCAATCATGTCCACCTGATGTAACTCCTCCTGAGTCACCGGATCTCTATCAACAGGGATGTCAGGCCTATATAAAGGAGGATCTGCACCGGTAAAACCGAATGGGTCATCTGAGGGGCTAGCGCCTGAGCTGGAAGGATCAAATGAAGCCACCTCTGCCAGATCTCTGCCCAAATATCGGATAAATATGTGTGCCTAGTCCAACTGCCGGGTCAAATTATCAATCTGTGTCATATGAGTCGGATCTCTGACATAAGCTATCTAATCCATCATCATCACGGATCCTGGAACGATATCCCCCATAAACTGTGTGGTGCGGGACTAGGCTCCAATAGTACAAGGGAACCACCAACGCTGGAACGTCTCCTGAGTGCAAGGACCCTCTGACAATGCAAAACTGTCAACTCCTAACAATGGGATATCAGTGACGGGTGACTGCGATACAGGCCAATGACACCTGGCAGGAAGTAAGATCGGAATATGTATCACCCATGTGGTGCTCCTAATAGCACACTCTCCTAAATAGAGCTCCCAGCCTCCATCTGTGAAGAGAAGAACTCTCCTGGTGGAAATCACCTACTCGACTCCAGTCGGGTATCCATCCTCAAAACCGATGGTCAAGTGTTCCCCTGAATAGGAAATCCATGTGATGGTGTCAGCTGACAGCAACTCCAGCTACATACGACAATGAGTGAAACCCTCAGGTACAGGGACCTCCGGCAAAATAGAATGATGCCATCGTCGTCCTTGTGGATAGGTGTCTAAACCTAACTGATGAGTGAGTTTTATACTCATAATTGAGTGCATTTGAACTTAATCTTTTGGATGTTTTTAAGTGTTTATGTATATTCATGCATGTTTTATGTTGTTTTGTAGGAATTGGGACAAAAGTTACTTGGATCGACGTTTGGGGTGGCTAGATGCGCGTTTTCGGCTTGCCATTTACATAACAGTCACGTCAGAGCCAATTTGAGTATTGATCGGGACCTTATTTCGAAATACTTAATAAATAAAAGTTGTAGATCTGTGTCTCCTCTTTTCGGAAAATCTTGAATCATCAAAATCGGAGTTCGGACGAAGAAGGTATGGCCATTTTCCCAAAGGACGTCGGAGCAGAAAATTTCCGGAATTGTTCCAGCGCCGGGGCGCCCAACTCAAGCTTATTTGCAGCGCTGGGGCGCTAGGGGGCATATTCCCAGCGCCGTGCCCAGAGCTGGGGCACTGGAGAATAGGTTGGGCAAGCTTGGACGCGTTTTAGGGCAAATTTTGACACCTTTTTGACTCCAAATTGGATTGGGTTTGTTCCTAAGCTAAAAATTGGACTTGTAACCTATAAATACATGATGTAAGGCATAAAATAAAGTGGGATTACATAGATTAGACTAGATTAAACACTCCATTAGATTAGAATATAAACCCTAATTCTTAATTAGCCATTGGAGATTGAAGCAAATCAAGAACACCAAGAAGAAGAAGCGAGAGCAAGAAGCAAGAGGGAGCATCGATTTGGTTGACAAATGATTCTATTCTCTTATCTTATCATACTTTTATCTTTTAATGTCTATTCAGTTGTGGATTCTTGGTTTCAATTCATTAATTATGAACTAACTCTTTTATTAAGATTTCAATTGAACTTTTTATGTCTATAAATTAGTTATTTGATTTATTCCAATTATTTATATTAAAGGGAATTGTTTATCTTGTCTTGAGCTTATTGATTAATTATCTGATCAGTAATTACCTTGTTACTCTAGAAGGAATTGAAAGAGGAATTCTAGGGTTAGAACTGGGCATGATAACATGTGACTTAATTATTTGCATGGTGAATAATTAGGTTTGTGAATTGAATGGAAATATCTGTTCACTGCATGTAACACATAAGGAATTAGAATTAAATGAGTTTAATTCAATTATTTTGCATAGGAATATAGCAAGATTAATTTGGATTAAATAGAAGTCAATTGATCACTTGGAAAAGGACTTTTGGCATTTGAGAATTCCTGTTAACAATTCAGTAGACATAATAATTGGGATAATTGGATAATTGATTTATTGTTCATAATTGGAGATATTGAAGTCTTAATCTTTATTTATCTGAATTCAATCATAAAGCAATTCAGTTTAATTAGTTAATTTAGTTTTCTTAATTAGAAAAATCATGATTTGAGATTGTTTAAATAAAATTAGTTTGGTTAAGAATTAGTACTTGGTGTTTTTTATTAAATAATTCCTCGTGGGAACTATACTCTACTTTCACTTTATTACTTGTTGACCGTGTATACTTGCACGTATTCATTGATTGCAAAATCGACCAACAAGTTTTTGGCGCCATTGTCGGGGAATTAATTTAATAATTTTTTACCAATATTAATTTCAATCAAATTAGTCTTAATTTAAACATTTTTATTTTTATTTTTAATTCTCTTCCTATATTTCTCTCTTTTTAGGTACCATGGATGACTTTGCGTATCAATGGCCATACACGAACATGACTCAACCAAGGGAAATAGGGATTGATGGACTTAATACATCTTCTATAGAGCCAATACAAATTGAGGCAACTTCGAAGACGTTGGAGGTTATCGCAGCCCAACGGAGTCGAAGGATGGCAAGAATGACTCAGCCAAGGGGAGCGAAGATTGATAGACTCGCGACACTTTCTGCATTGTCAGCATAGATTGAGACAATTTCAAGGAGGTTAGACGCTTTTGAAGCTCAACGTCGTCAAAGTGTGGCGGTTACTTGTGCTTATTGTGCTGGAAATCATATGAGTCATCGAGTCGTCATCGATTCGAGCCTAAGACAAGATGGTGGTGATTACGCCAGTAATTATGTCTATCCTAACAACTATTATCAGGATTGGGGGTATCACCCAGATTTTTCATGGAGCCATACTCATCAAGATCACTTTTATGCTCCAAGTCCAACATACCCACCGGATTTCTCGTGTCCACCTCCACTGCAACAGGAAGAACATTCAAATTTGGAGGAAGTTTTGTCCAAGTACCTAGCTTCATGTGAGGAGAGGAGGATTAATCAAGAGATATTGAGTCAAAATTTAACGAACCAAATGGAACAACTAACCAATGCCTCAAACATTTGTCCTCAATACACTTGGCTCTATGACATGGATGCCGAGACTGATGCTAAGCCCGAACCAAATTTGCAATCGGATGTGCCAAATGATATAGATGTTGAAAGAGAATAGAGACTTGGGGACCAAGAAAAGGAGATCGGCGAAGATCTAACTTTGAGTACCAACGAAGATGAGCCAATTTTGATAGTGCCCCATGTACCTTCTCCACCAAAGTTCAAGAATCAGGGCAGTTTTTCAAAACCATGCCCAATTGGCAGTCATGTCGTCGGCAAAGCTCTTTGTGACATAAGAGCTAGTACAACTGTGGAGTCATGGTGGGTTGAAAAGGAGTAGATAGAGGAAAATCCCATTGTGTTTACTAAGCTTCAATTCCCCAATCTGATCATAGACATAATGGAGAAAACACCTAGTTGTTGGACGTTTTTAATAGGGAACCTATCTACAAAGAGCATGCTAGGTGACTTTAATTCAAGGGTCATTACTAATGGGAACCTCACAAAAGAGACATTGCTTCTGATGGATGGAGGGTTCCTCAATTTTCGTAGGGGAATTGGATAGAGAATTGAAGAAGTCAGGCTGAGACTATAAAACAAGCGCTTATTGGGAGGCAACCCAAGTTTAATTTTTAGTTTTTATTAGGTTTTATATTAGTAGTTTTAAATTTGCATTTATTTACGATTTAATAAAATTGCTTCTATCATGGTTTACAGGTTATTCAAGTCTAATTCAAGTGTGGTGCCCAATTTGTTCCATGTGCCTAGCCTATTCTCCAAACTTAGCGGACATAGAGGAAGATTGCTATATTTTCAGGGAAGTAAAAATAGTAAAAATAGTTGGTTAAAAAGTCTATAAACACAAAATTTTTCAGAATTCACTATTTGGTTAAAAAGTCAACAGTTGACTTTTTTGGGAAAAGTCAAACTTCGAAATTTTAAAATTTATATTTTTGATAAAAATGGTTTCATTGTGTTGGAATTATTTGTGTTAATGAAAATCGACAATTATTTTGATAATAATTAATGTCTGGAGGTTATATTGACCAATCGAGTATTTAATCGGATAAATGAGCAATTGATTGCTATTATTTCACATGATTATATCTATTTGTTCACATGTGTATACTATTTTTTCACATTCTTGTTACTATTAGGGGAGTTGGTGCAAGATTGATAATACTTGCATGACTAAGTTAAAAATGGAGGTATAGATGGAGGTACTATACTGTAATTCGTATTTTCATATGTCTAGAACTATTGATTCACATAATTTACTATTGAAATAGGAGGGGAGAGACGGAGAATTCCTTCGCTGCTAAGATGTGAGACTAGAACTAGGAGGGGAAAGACGGGGAATTCCTTCGCTGCTATGACCTATCTAAGTTTATTTGGTATTTAATTGGTCAGTCAGAGTGTAGGGATAATATGTTTCATGTCAATTAACCCTTGTTTTGTGGCAGTATTTGAAAATGGCATCCGAGAATGTTGAGAACATCAATGGAGCATAGGAGACCGTTGAGTCTCCACAGATCAATAACCGTGACAATGTGCATCGAGAAGGCGACAATCCTCATGTAAACAACAACACCGACCAAATGATGAACGATGGAATGTTCCGAGGCTTCATGCAATTCATGCAACATCAAAGAGAGCGGCTCCTCGCTCAAAATGCGGTGTGGAAACACCGGCAACTCTCGGACGATCACCGCCAAAAGCAGTTCAAGGAGTTGGGACCACCGGAGTTTATTGGAGAGCCAAAACCACTTAAGGCGGAAGCATGGATAAAGCGAGATAACCAAGATATTTGATGTCTTGGGATGCTCCGAGGAACAAAAGGTTCCTTCGCCACCTTTATGTTAAGGTGAAGAGGCGATTCTTGGTGGGAATCAGAAACGTACTCACTGACACACTCAAGATGTCTTGGGAGAAGTTACAAGAGTCGTTTCAACGACAAGTACTTTCCCGAAAGTATTCGTCACATGAAGGAGGTGGAGTTTATCAAGTTGGAACAAAACAATATGACCGTGTCATGATATGAGGCTAAATTTGTGGAGTTATCCCTTTGCATCCCATTTGGTTGATAATGAGGAGCGAATGACCAATGTTTTTAAGAGGTTTGAAACCGAGATACGACAATATCTTATTTCTCATAAACCGTGTTTGTATTCGGATGTTGTAAATAGGGCTCGATTGTTGGAGCGCGATAACGAGTCAACGCAACCAAGAGAAAGCGGTAAATTACAGAATGAAAATACCAATGGTAATAGTCATCGACGGTGATAACAAACGTGGAGGAATCAACATGCCGAAATGGTAACCACTTCTGGGTAATCATAGCCAAGACAATAAAATGGACATTTTAAGAAAAGGAAATTCAACAATGATGGAAAGACGTCAAAGACCAACACCGTTGTTAAGGAAGGAGAACGACCACCTATCATATGCTTCAAATGCGGAGGGGAGGGACACATCAGTCCAAACTGCGCGTTGTCGTCCAAAGCATGTTATAATTGTGGAAGAGAAGGTCACTTAGCTCGATTTTGTCGTTCACCGAAGACAAATTCAGCTAGGATAGAGGCACCAAAGGCCGTCCCAGAAAAGTCAAAGCCGGTAGTGCAAGGGAGAGCGTTTGTTGTGACCTCCCAGAAAGCAAGGAACCCGAAAAAGGTTATCACGGGTAAGCTTATCATAAACTCTAGTGAAGTCTATACCTTATTTGATACCGGTTCTACCCATTCTTTTATTTCTCCTACTTGCGCTCAAAGTTTAAATTTGACTCTGCAGAAATTAGAATTTGACTTATCTGTTGAAACTCCATTAGGAGAAACCTTCATTACATCCATTATTTATAAGTCTTGTTTGATTCAAATCGATAACCACACGTTACCTGTCGATCTTATCTCCTTAAAAATACTTGCATTTGACGTGATTCTAGGGATTGATTGGTTAACTACTCATCATGCTAAAATTGATTGTTTTCGTAAGGTTGTTAGCTTTCATATTCCTAATAAACCTATTATGCGAATTCAAGTGACCAAACCATTAAAATCAATCACGGTCATCTCAAGCCATAAAGCTATTCGTTTATTGAAAAATGGATGTCAAGCTTTCTTAGCTCATGTCACGGATTTAAACAAAAATACGTCAGATTTGAAGGATATTTCTATTGTTAATAAATTTTCTGACGTATTCCCTGAAGAACTTCCTGGCCTACCCCCAGAGCGTGAAGTTGAATTTTGTATCGACCTTGAACCTGGTATAAAACCCATTTCCAAAGCCCCATATCGAATGGCTCCTATTGAACTTCGTGAGTTAAAACCCAATTGCAGGAATTATTAGACATTGGTTTCATTCGGTCCCAAGACGTCTCCTTGGGGTGCTCTTGTTCTATTCGTGAAGAAGAAAGATGGGAGTATGCGACTTTGTATTGATTATCGGAAGTTGAATCATGTCACCATCAAAAATAGGTACCCATTGCCACGTATTGATGACTTCGTTTGATCGCCACAAGGAGCACAATTTTTTCAAAGATCGATCTTCGTTTCTAGATATCATCACCGGTTAAAAGCGAGGATATTCCAAAGACGCCTTCGTAAATCGGTGACGGCATTATGAATTCTTAGTCATGTCTTTTGGATTGACTAATGCTCCCGCCGCCTTCATGGATATGATGAACCGAGTATTCAAGGAATATTTGGATCACTTTGTGGTCGCTTTTATTGATTACATCCTTATTTATTCCAAAAGCCGTGAAGATCATGAAAGCAACACTTGAGGTCGATACTCCAAAAGCTTCGTGAATATAAGCTTTATGCCAAGTTAAAGAAATGCGAGTTACGGCTTGAGGAAGTAGCATTCCTTGAGCACGTAGTATCAAGTCATGGAATATCCATTGACCCCAAGAAAGATTGAAGCTATTCAAAGTCGAGCAACCCAAATCGATGATCGAAGTCGTAGCTTTCTCGGTTTAAATTTGGTTATTATCGGAGATTCGTGGAAGGATTTTCTCGAATCGCTACTCCATTAACTCAGCTGTCTCGGAAAGATACAAAGTTCAGTTGGAGTGAGGAATGTGAGAAGAGTTTTCAAGAACTCAAAAGGAGACTCATTTCAGCACCTGTTCTGACAATACCATCTGGTTCGGAGGGATTTGTCATCTACAGTGATGCTTTGGGCAAAGGGTTAGGATGTGTTCTCATGCAACATGGGAAAGTCATAGCCTATGCCTCAAGACAACTCAAAGAATATGAGAGGAATTATCCTACTCATGATCTAGAGTTGGCAGTTGTTGTCTTCGCACTTAAAATTTGGAGGCATTACTTGTTTGGAGAGAAAGTGGAGATCTTTATGGATCATAAAAGTCCCAAATATTTCTTCACTCAAAAGGAACTCAACATGCGACAAAGACGTTGGCTTGAACTGTTGAAAGATTATGATCATACCATCCAATACCATCCTGGAAAAGCGAACGTGGTAGTAGCGACGCATTGAGTGAAAGATCATATCTGCATGAAGTGCAATATTCACAACACAAAAGCCCATTTTGTGTGACTTGCAAAGGATGGAGATAGAGTTAAAAACTCTAGGGACCCATGTGATGATGGCGAATATACGAGTAGAACCGACATTAATTGATAAAGTTAAAGTTGCTAGAGTTACAGATCCGGAGCTGATGCGTATGAGGAAGAAAATGCAAGAAGGTGTTATGCCAGAAGCAAGAATCGACGAAGAAAGAATACTTCGAGTCAACTCCAGACTTTTTGTTCCTAACGACCCTGATTTAAAGTATAAAATCATGATGGAGGCGCACAACACACCGTTTGCAATCCATCCTGGGAGTACCAAAATGAATCATGATCTTCGTCATACATTTTGGTGGAGAAATATGAAGAGAGAGATAGTACTATTTATCTCAAGGTGTCTAATTTGTCAACAAGTTAAAGCGGAGCATCAAGTACCAAAAGGTCCATTGCAACCACTTGAAATTCCAGAATGGAAGTGGGAGCACATTACCATGGATTTCGTTACCGGTCTTCCCAAAGTTTCTCAAGGCATAGATGTGATTTGGGTCATTGTTGATAGATTGACCAAGTATGCTCATTTCTTACCAATATGAGAAACTTATACACTTGAACGTCTTGCTCGTATGTACATAAATGAGGTTGTAAGATTGCATGGTATGCCAGTATCCATAGTTTCTGATCGAGACCCAAGATTCACTTCAAGATTTTGGGTTAGTTTGCAAAAAGCTATGGGCATGGATTTACGATTTAGCTCGGCATATCATCCTCGATTTGGACGAGGCGATCGGAGAGGACGATTCAAACTCTTGAAGATCTATTAAGACTCTGTGTCCTTGACTTCAAGGGAAGTTGGGACAAGTTCTTACCATTGGTGGAGTTTTCCTACAACAACAGTTATCAAACAAGTATTGGCATGGCTCCATTCGAGGCGTTGTATGGAAGAAAGTGTTGTTCTCCAGTATGCTGGGATGAGGTGGGTGAAGCAACGTTTTTGGGACCAGAGTTAGTACGTATGACTACGAAAAAGATTCAATTGATCCGACAACGTATAAAAACTTCACAAGATCGACAAAAGAGTTATGCTGATCTTCATCGAATGGATGTAGAATTCGATATTGGAGATCATGTGTTGTTATGTGGTGCTCCATGGAAAGGAGTTATAAGATTTGGAAAGAGAGGAAAGCTCAATCCTCGATTCATCGGCTCATTTTTAATCCTCGATCAAGTAGGAGCTGTGGCCTATCGACTCGCTTTACCGCCAAGTATGTCTCGTGTTCATAACGTTTTTCACATATCCATGTTACGTAAATATATGAAAGACTCGAACCACATTATTGAGTTAGAACCGGACGAAATAGCGGAAGATTTGACGTATGAAGGGTTCCTGTTCAAATCTTGGATAAGAAGGAACATATTCTACGCTCCAAGGTTATACCTCAAGTCAAAGTTTTGTGGAGAAACCATGATGTTGAGGAAATGACCTGGGAGTTAGAATCTGAAATGAAATCAAAGTATCCTCACCTCTTCGACATACCAGGTACGCACCCTAATTTCGAGGATGAAATTTTATAAGAAGGGGAGGTTGTAAGACCCCAACTTTTTGAATAAAGATTAAATTTTCTCGAAATATATTTTTGAATATTATGGTGTGGATTTGATATAATGTTATAGTTGTGGGTAATATTTACAAATTTTGCAAAGTACGCAAGTTGTTATATAATATTCGATTGGTCGGGGAATATTCGTTTTAACAGAAAATATTCGTACAATGGCACAATCATTGGTGGACCCCCCACAATAGAATTATTGTTGGATTAAGAAAATGACAAAAATACTTTATGAAAATTACGGCGGAAGTTTTACCGTTAACTGTTGAACTACCCGGTAGTAAAAGTACAGTAATACGCGTGGTTGCATAGTAGCACACGGTATTGATTATTGATGCTTACGTGAGAAGTCACTCAGTTATACTCAATTATTACTACGATAAATTGTTTGCATCATATCTCTCATATCATTGATTAGATTATTGTCCGTAGATCATCTCGCATAATATGTTATTTTATTAAATCAATAATTGTGACGACAAAGTTATTCATATTATTAAATTGCAATATTTACAATGTCTAGAAGTTACATCGAGGAGAGGTTTGGTCACCTAATTGCGCATGCCAATAGGAGAAATCCTTTATTGAAAGCCCCTTTTCTGAGGAACGACCGGTTGATAAATATTGTGAGTTATAATATTAATGATGAATGTTATTAAAATTGAAGTTGTATTCGGAGTTTAATTTGGAGACGCGGTCGTTATATTTGAGTCCTGAACGATGAAATTAGTAAAAATAGTCTATAAACACAAAATTTTTCAGAATTCACTATTTGGTCAAAAAGTCAACAGTTGACTTTTTTGGGAAAAGTCAAACTTCAAAATTTCAAAATTTATATTTTTGATAAAAATGGTTTCATTGTGTTGGAATTATTTGTGTTAGTGAAAATCGATAATTATTTCGATAATAATTAATGTCTAGAGGTTATATTGACCAATCAGGTATTTAACCGGATAAATGAGCAATTGATTTCTATTATTTCACATGATTATAACTATTTGTTCACATGTGTATACTATTGTTTCACATTCTTGTTACTATTAGGGGAGTTGGTGCAAGATTGATAATACTTGCATGACTAAGTTAAAATGGAGGTATAGATGGAGGTACTATATCGTAATTCAGATTTTCACATGTCTCAGAACTATTGATTCACATAATTTACTATTGAATCACATTATTTACTATTAGGGGAGGTGCCGCAAGTTTAATAATACTTCCATGACTAAATTAAAAATAAAGGAAAAGTTGGAGGTATTGTCTTTCAAATTTTTCGAGCCCCAAAACGTGCAATTATCGAAACTATATTTTTCTATAAATAGAAGCTCATTCTTCCTTCATTTCTCACCAATTCACAAAAGCTTTAGAGCGATTATTATAGAGAGAAATTATAGAAAGAAGAAGAGAAGTCTGCTACCTCACTATTCTAGTATCCAGTTTTTCTAAAGGTAAGGAGTATTATTTCTTTCTTATCCATGAAGAGAACTTCTGTTATTCCATTCTTTATTATTCTGTTGGAATAACCTATATACGCGGGCTACCCTATACTTGGTGAAATTCTTCTGTTGTTCCATTCTTTATCATTCTCATTGGAACATCCTGTGCATGCGTTTTACTACCGACCGGTTCCGCTTTTTATTATTCTGCTGGAATATCCTCGTCACATGCATTTTATGTCTTGGACTGGTTTCGTCTTTATTATTACATTGGAATATCTTGTTTGTGCGTTTTTACGTAAACTCCGATTCCGTCTTTATTATTCATTGGAATATCCATGCATGCGTTTTCTGCCGACCGATTCCATTATTTATTATTCATTGGAATAACCTTCCCGTATGATCTATCGAATGCCTGGTGATTTCTTTTGTTATTCCATTCCTTATTATACTCAGTTGGTTAAAGTTTTGACTTCTATACTCCATGAAATTAGTGGAATACCTTGATATTTGCGCTTCATCCAGTATCTTTTCATGGAAATATTTTTCTAAGCATTCTTGAATTTTACTCTACAAAGCAGTATCATGTTGACAATTTGGATGTTATTAGTTCCTGGATAAATTAATTCTTGAACTTGTTTTATTGAATTCTTATATCATTGTCATCATCCTCATTTTATATTTTGTTGAAAGTCATCTGTGGCCTATAGTGCATAAATGGACTTGGTATGATTATGACCAGGGATTATTCGGTGTAATCATGATCGTAATGTTACAAATGATGTGGAAAAAGTCCTCATTGGCCCGTAGAGCATTGATGGACAGTTGTTGGCATGATCATGACCATTATTGAATACACAAATATTCTTGGCCCGTACTGCATGGATAATTGTTGTTGTGATACTAAAGAATATCCTTGGCCGTAGTGCAGGGGTGATTCAATAATGTGGATTATTTATTAAGCTGAGTCCCAGCGATAAAAGTGATGAAAAACCTTCTAAATCATAAAAGATAGTAGATTTTATTCTCTATTTGACTCTTTTAATGGATTGCTTGTTCCGCTGCAGTTAAACTTGATGGTTGTTATATTGTATCAGTTTAACACTGTTGAAGGCTAACGATAATATATTCCGCATTATCTTAGTCATAATATTTACTACTGGGCTAGTTGAGCTCACCCTTTTACTTTCATTGTTCTTCTTGAAAAATGAGAACGTAGCGAGGACTAGTCGGGGAGCGGAGTGATGGGCGGATGATAGCATTAGTAGTCCTCACTATTCTGTAAAATAGTGTGATAATAATTGTAATGAGGACTCCTTTTGAGTTTGTATAATCTCTAGTAGACAATATTTGTATTCAAACTCACAGCTTATGTTTTGTCGTATTATACACGACAGTTGTATTATTAAGTTGTATTTGAATTCTGTACCATGTATCTGGCGACTCAAGATGGGTAATGTATACCTATTTTGGGGGCGTCACAATGTCTAGTTTAAGTTTGGGGGCATTTTAGTGTCGTATTGCATATAGTTAGTTATCTTCATGGTAGTTCATTTTTTTTGTGTTAGCGTTGTGTTTTTTTTAGGTTGCATATAATACATGGTAGTTATTTGCATATTCATATATGTGTTGCATTAGTATGTGTTCATGTAGTATAATTGCATTTTTTTTTTGCATGAATCTGTGTGATCGGTTGGTGTGGTCTTAGCTCGGCCTATGATAAAAAATTGGTTTTGCATGTTAACTTGAACAGTGTTGATAATTGATGATGAGTTCTAATTTTAAACATGAAGAAAATCTGAGCCTGTCTGAAATTTATGTAACCGGTTAGCACTTATAGTTTAACTGTTTTAATCCACTTGGTTCAAGGGTTTCATAATTTGTTTATGATGGAAAATTTGAGTTAAAATTTAAGGAAATTAGTGAACTGGCGGTAAAGGTTGGAATGACGTAAAAGCTTGAGTTTGGGGGAATCTATGGGATATATATATACAAAATGAAAATGAAAAAAAAAGAAATGTGTAAGACCCCAACTTTTATAAATAAAGATGAATTTTTCTATAAATATTATTTTTGAATATTATGGAATAAATTTGATATAATGTTATAGTTGTGGGTAATATTTATAAATTTTGCAAAAAGTAAGCAAGTTGTTATAAAATATTAGTTTTGGTGGGAAATATTCTTTTTGTCGGGGAATATTAAATGCGACGACTTAATCATTAGTGGACCCCTAGCGGAAGTATTATAAGTAGTTAGAAAAGCGACAAAATTATCTTTCTATAAAAATAACGGCGGAAGGTATTCTGAATTAAAACTATTGAACTACCGGTAGTAAAAGAAATGCGATGTCTGGCGTAGTTGTATAGTAGCACGATATTGATTATTGATGCTTTACGTGAGAAGTCACTCATTATGCTCAATTATTGCTCTCGATAATTCTTTGCATCATATCTCTTATATTATTGATTCAATTATTGTCACGATATCATCTGTATAATATGTTATAGTATTAAATCAATAATTGAGGCGACAAGTTATAAATGATTAATAATTGTTGAAAGATTAAATATGTGTTGATTAAAAATAAAATGATTTGTGGTAATATTTATTCAATCCTTGATGTATATAAAGAGTGCATTATGAGGCGTTTGTGGTAAGTTTGATTATTTTATGGGGGGGGCATATGTCATCATCTAAGAGATAGTAATTCTTAAATCGATAGTAATTACCTTCGTCGATAGTAATTACCTTTGTGAATAGTAATTACCTTCGTCGATAGTAATTACCTTTACCGACGACGTCAAACCACTTGTCGTTTCATATTATAGGCGTCGAACCACTTGTCGTTTCACATTACGGTGATCGAACCACTTGTCGTTTCACATTACTGAGCGTCGAACCACTTTTCTTTTCACATCACCGGTTAAATCAGCCACTTGCCTTTTCACATGGCGGTGCTTTAAGCTAGAAATCTTCTATAAATAGAGGCCTAGTGCTTCATTATTTTTCACGAATTCATTCAAGCTATATAGAGAGAAAGTATAGAGAGAATAAGAGAAAAAGAAGAAGAGTATTTTGTTCTTACACTCTTTGCGATATTCAATCTCCTACTAAAAGTAAGGGGTGTTATTCTTTCTTATTCATGAAAGAAGAATTTGTTATTCCATTGCTTATTATTACATTGGAATAACTTTGTATCGTGGTTTACCTATACTTGGTGACATTCTTCTATTATTACATTGGAACATCACATACATGTGTTTTACAGGACACAGTTACATCTTTATTATTATTACTATTGGAACATCACATGCATGTGTTTTACAGGACTGGTTAAAATCTTTATTATTATTCTATTGGAACATCACATGCATGTGTTTTACACGGACACTGGTTCCGTTCTTTATTATTATTTTGTTGGAACATCACATGCATGTGTTTTACGTGGGACTGGTTCCATTCTTTATTATTACATTGGAATATCCCATGTCACATGCATGCGTTTTCTGGCCGGACTGGTTCCGTTATTTATTATTACATTGGAATAACTTTTTTCATCTTGCGGTCTATCGCGTGCATGGTGATTTCTTTTGTTATTCCATTCTTTATTATACCCGGTTGGTTAAAACTTTGACTTCTATACTCCATGAAATTAGTGGAATATCCTTGATATTTGCGCTTCATCCGATATCCTTTCATGGAAATATTCTTCTCGATATTCTTGAATTTTACTCTACAAAGCGATGTCGTGTTGACATTTTGGATGTTATTGGTTCTCTGATAAATTAATTCTTGAACTTGTTTTATTGAATTCTTATATCATTGTCATCATCCTCATGTTTATATTATGTTGAAAGTCATCATACGGCACATGAGTGCATAGATGGACTTGGTATGATTATGACCGAGAGACTATTCGGTTGTAATCATGATAGTAATGTTACAAATGATGTGGTAAAAATCCTCGATGGCCCGTAGTGCATTGATGGGCCGAGTTGTTGGCATGATCATGACCATTAATGAATACCTGAAATATTCTTGGCCGTAGTGCATGAATAATTGTGGTGTGATACTAAAGAATATCCTTGGCGTAGTTCGGGGGTGATTCGATGATGTGGAATATTTA
Organism: Panax quinquefolius; assembly: GCA_020205615.1. NCBI lineage: Eukaryota > Viridiplantae > Streptophyta > Magnoliopsida > Apiales > Araliaceae > Panax > Panax quinquefolius. Next base: position 15,938,995 of record CM035170.1, on the reverse strand, counting down.
TTAAAGTGAGTCTCGTTTATAATTTGATGATGAAAAACCTTTTAAATCATAAAAGATAGTAGATTTTATTTTCTACTTGACTCTTTTAATGGATTCTTTGGTTCATTGTAGTTAAACTTGATGTTCATTATATTTTATCGGTTTAACAACATTGTTGTAGGCTAATGATAATTTATTACGCATTATCTTAGTCATAATATTTCTTCTTGAGCTAGTTGAGCTCACCCTTTCTTTCACTGTTCTCTTGAAAAATGAGAATATAGGCTGGAGACGAGTCGGGGAGCGGAGTAATGGTCCGAGAGGATAGCATTAGTAGTCCTCACTATTACGTGAAATAGTGTGATAATAATTGTAATGAGGACTCCTTTTGAGTTTGTATGATCTCTAGTAGACAATATTTGTATTCAAACTCACGATTTATGTCATATTGTACAGCAGTTATATTAGTAAGTTGTATTTAAATTACATACCATGTATCGACTACCCAAGATGGGTGATGTATACCTAATTTTGGGGCGTCACGGTTGGTATCGAGCTTAGGGATATGATCCACAGCTAAGATGTGAGAATAGTACTAGGAGGGGAGGCAGAATATACCTTGCTAGTATGATGACCTACTAAGTTTATGTGCTATTTTATTGGTCGGTCGAGAATATAGGGATAATATGTTACATGTCAATTAACCTTTTGTTTTGTGGCGATGTCTGAAAATGACATCCGAGAATGTTGAGAATAGCATGGAGCACGAGGCGATCGTTGATTCACCACATATCGATAATCGGGATAATGTGCATCGAGGGCGACGACAATCCTCATACAAACAACAACAACGACCAAATGATGAATGATCAAATGTTCGGAGGCTTTATGCGATTTATGCAACAATGATGAGGCGACTCTGTCCAAAAACGTAGGTGGAAACACGGAAAACTCTCGGTGGTCACCGCTAAACAATTCAAGGAGTTGGGACCACCGGAGTTTAAGGAGAGCCAAAACCACTTACGGCGGAAGCATGGATAAAGCGAGATACCAAGATATTTGATGTCTTGGGATGCTCGAGGAGCAAAAGGTTCCTTTTTGCAGCCTTTATGTTCTTGCTTGAGGAGCGGATTCTTGGTGGGAATCGGTAAAAAGTACTCAACTTCTTTGTCTTGAAGATATCTTGGGAGAAGTTCGAGGCATTCAACGACAAATACTTTCACGAAAGTATTAGCCACATGAAGGAGGTGGAGTTTATCAAGTTGGAACAAAACAATATGGCCAGTGTCCATGATACGAGGCAAAATTTGCGGAGTTATCACGGTTTAATGTCCCACTTGGTGGATAATGAAGAGAGAATGGCGCGAATGTTTTAAGAGGTTTGAAGTCGGAATCGTCGAACATCTTATTTCTCATAAAGCGTGTTTGTATTCGGATGTTGTAAATAGGGCTCGATTAGTGGAAGCGCGATAACGAGTCAGCCTTACTAAAAAAGCGGTAAACAAAATTATAATACCGGTGAGAGTAGTCATCGAGCGGTGACAACAAGCGTGGAGGAATCAACGGGCGAGATATGGTAACCACTTGGTGGTAATCGGGGCCAAAACAATAAGAATGGACATTTCAAGAAAAGGAGATTCAACAATGATGGAAAGAGCGTCGGCACAAACACCGTTGTTAAGGAAGGAGAAAGACCACCTATCGTATGCTTCAATTGCGGAGGAGAGGACACATCGATCAAAGCTGCGCCATGCCGTCAAAAGCATGTTATAATTGTGGAAGAGAAGGTCACTTAGCTCGATTTTGTCGTTTCACAAGAAGACAAATTCAGCTAGGATGGAGGCACCAAAAGTAGTCCCGAAAAAAGTCAAAGCCGGTAGTGCAAGGAGAGCGTTTGTTGTGACCTCCCGAGAGAGCAAGGAACCCGAATGAGGTCATCACGGGTAAGCTTATCATAAACTCTAATGAAGTCTATACTTTATTTGATCTGGGTTCTACCCATTCTTTTATTTCTCTACTTGCGCTCATCGATTAAATTTGACTCAGGAGAAATTAGACTTTGACTTATCTGTGGAAACTCCGTTGGGGAGAAACCTTCATTACATCCATTTGTTTATAAGTCTTGTTTGGTTCAAATCGGTACCCTCACATTACACAATCGATCTTATTTCATTAAAAATACTTGCATTTGGCGTGATTCTACAGGGATTGATTGGTTAACTACTTATCATGCAAAAATTGATTGTTTTAAAGTGGGTTGTTAGCTTTCATATTCTAACCAACCTATTATCTTGAATTCAAGTGACCAAACCATTAAAATCAATCACGGTCATCTCAAGCCATAAAGCTATTCGTTTATTGAAAAAAGCGGATGTCAAGCTTTCTTAGCTCATATCACGATTTAAACAAAAATAAATCGATTTTGAGCGATATTTCTATTGTTAATAAATTTCTGACGTATTCCCAAGAAGAACTTCTGGCCTACCCCGGGCGTGAAATTGAATTTTGTATCGACCTTGAACCCGATACAAAACCTATTTCCAAAGCCCCATATCGAATAGCTCTATTGAACTTGGGAGTTAAAGACCCAATGCGAGAATTGTTGAACATTGGCTTTATTAAATCCTAGTACTTCTCCTTGGGGTGCTCTGTTACATTCGTGAAGAAGAAAGATGGGAGTATCGACTTTGTATTGATTATCGGGAGTTGAATCATGTCACCATCAAAAATAGGTATCCATTGCCACGTATTGATGACTGTTTGACCCGATTTAAGAGCCAAATTCTTTTCAAAGATTGATCTTAGTTAGGATATCACCAATTGAAGATTAGAACTGCGACATTCCAAAGGCGGCTTTGAACTTCGATGCGGGCATTATGAATTCTAGTCATATCCTTTGGATTGACTAATACTCTTCTTTGCCTTCATGGATATGATGAGCCAAGTATTCAAGGAATATTTGGATCACTTTGTGGTCATCTTTATTGATGACATCCTTATTTATTCAAAAGCCGTGAAGATCATGAAAGCAACACTTGAGGTGACACTCCAAAAGCTTTGTGAATATAAGCTTTATGCCAAGTTGAAGAAATGCGAGTTACGGCTTGAAGAAGTAGCATTCCTTGGGCACGTGGTATCAAGTCATGGAATATCTATTGACCCGAAGAAAGATTGAAGCTATTCAAAGTGGGAACAACCTAAATCGATGGCCAAAATCGTAGCTTTCTCGGTTTAAATTTGGTTATTATCGGAGATTAAGTGGAAGGATTTTCTCGAATCGCTACTCCGATTATTTCGGTGACTCGGAAAGATACAAAGTTCGGTTGGAGCGAAGAATGTGAGAAGAGTTTTCAAGAACTCGAGAGAGACTTATTTAAGCACTGTTACGACAATACCATCGGCTCGGAGGATTTGTCATCTCTGATGATGCTTGAGCAAAAGGGTTGGGATGTGTTCTTATGCAACATGGAAAAGTTATAGCCTATGCCTCGCGACAACTCAAAGAATATGAGAGGAATTATCCTACTCATGATCTAGAGTTAGCGGTTTGTTATCTTCACTTAAAATTTGGAGGCATTACTTGTATGGGGAGAAAGTGGAGATCTTTACGGATCATAAAAGCCTCGAAATATTTCTTCACTCAAAAGGAACTCAACATGCGACAACGACGTTGGCTTGAAGCTGTTGAAAGATTATGATCATACCATCGATACCATCACGGAAAGCGAGCGTGGTAGCAAACTCATTGAGTAGAAGATCATATCTGCAATCTGAGTGCGATATTGTCAACGCAAAGGCCCATTTGTGTGAACTTGCAAAGGATGGAGATAGAGTTAAAGACTCGAGGGGCGCGTGTGATGATAAGCGAGTATCTGAGTAGAATCGACTTTAATCGATAAAGTTAAAAGTTGCTCAAAGCTGGGACACGGTGCGTCGTATGAGGAAGAAAGTGCAAGAAGGTGATATCTCTGGAAGCAAGAATCGATGAAGAAGGAATACTTGAGTCGACTCCGGACTTTGTGTTCTAAACGACCACGATTTAAAGTATAATATCATGATGGAGGCGCACAACACACCATTTGCAATCCATCTGGGAGTACCAAAATGTATCATGATATTAAATCATACATTTTGGTGGAGCAATATGAAGAGAGAGATAAGCGTTGTTTATCTCAAGGTGTCTAACTTGTCAGCGAGTTAAAGCGGAGCATCAAGTACCAAAAGGTCCATTGCAACCACTTGAAATTCCGAATGGAAGTGGGAGCACATTACCATGGATTTAGTTCTGGGTCTTCCTAAGGTTTCTCAAGGCGTAGATGCGATTTGGGTCATTGTTGATAGATTGACCAAGTCTGCTTCATTTCTTCTGGAATCGAGAAACTTATACACTTGAACGTCTTGCTCAGATGTACATAAGCGAGATTGTAAGATTGCATGGTATCTGGTATCCATAGTTTCGATCGAGACCCAAGATTCACTTCACGATTTTGGGTTAGTTTGCAAAAAGCTATGAGCGCAGACTTACGATTTAGCTTCGGCATATCATCCTCGAGACGGACGGACGATCGGAGAAAACTATTCAAACTCTTGAAGATCTATTAAGACTCTGTCCTTTGATTTCAAAGGAAGTTGGGAAAAGTTCTTACCATTGGTGGAGTTTTCCTACAACAACAGATTATCAAACAAGTATTGGCATGGCTCCATTCGAGCGTTGTATGGAAGAAAGTGTCGTTCTCGATATCTTTGGGATGAGGTGGGTGAAGCAACGTTGTTGGGACCGGAGTTGATACGTGTATGACTACGAAAAAGATTCAAATGATCCGAACAACGTATAAAAACCTCACAAAATCGACAAAAGAGTTATCTTGATCTTCATCGAAAGGGCGTGGAATTCGATATAGGAGATCATGTGTTGTTAGAGTTGCTCCATGGAAAGGAGTTACAAGATTTGGAAAGAGAGAAAACTTAATCCTCGATTCATCGGTCCATTTTAATCCTCGATCGAGTAGGAACGTGGCCTATAGACTAAACTTTACTGCTTAGTATGTCTAAATGTTCATAACGTTTTCACATATCCATATTACGTAAATATGTGAAAGACCGAACCACATTATTGAGTTAGAACCGGACGAAATAGCGGAAGATTTGGCGTATGAAGAGGTTCTGTTCAAATCTTGGATAAGAAGGAACATATTCTACGCTCCAGGTTATACCTCAAGTCAAAGTTTTGTGGAGGAACCACGATGTTGAAGAAATGACTTGGGAGTTAGAATCTGAAATGAAATCAAGGTATCCTTACCTCTTGACATACCAGTCGTACCCTAATTTCGAGGGAAATTTCATAAAAAGGGAGGTTGTAAGACCCCAACTTTTATAAATAAAGATGAATTTTCTATAAATATTATTTTTGAATATTATGGAATAAATTTGATATAATGTTATAGTTGTGGGTAATATTTATAAATTTTTCAAAGTAAGTAAGTTGTTATAAAATATTAGTTTGGTGGGGAATATTCTTTTTGTGGGGAATATTAAATGCATTGCTCAATCATTAGTGGACCCCTGGCGGAAGTATTGTCGTAGTTAAAAGCGACAAAATTATCTTTCTATAAAAATAACGGCGGGAGGTATTCTGATTAAAAGCTGTTGAACTACCCTATTAGTAAAAAATACGATGTCTGGCGTAGTTGTATAGTAGCAGCACGATATTGATTATTGATGCTTACGTGAGAAGTCACTCATTATGCTCGATTATTACTACGATAATTCTTTGCATCATATCTCTTATATTATTGATTCAATTATTATCACGGTATCATCGTATATAATATGGTATAGTATTAATCAATAATTGAGGCGACAAGTTATAAATGATTAATAATTGTTGAAAAGATTAAATATGTGTTGATTAAAAATAAAATAATTTATGGTAATATTTATTCAATCCTTGATGTATATAAAAAGAATGCATTATGAGGCGTTTGTGGTAAGTTTGATTATTTTATGGGGGCCCATATGTCATCATCTAAGAGTCTCTTCGTCGATAGTAATTACCGTCGATATAGTAATTACCTTTGTGAATAGTAATTACCTTCGTCGATAGTAATTACCTTTACAGACGTCAAACCACTTGTCATTTCATATTTACGAGACATCGAACCACTTGTCGTTTCACATTACAGAAGGTCGAACCACTTGTCGTTTCACATTACGAGCGTCGAACCACTTGTCGTTTCACATTACGAGTGTCGAACCACTTTTCTTTTCACATCACCGATCGTCGAGCCACTTGCCTTTTCACATGGTAGGTGGTAAGCTAGAAATCTTCTATAAATAGAGGCCTAGTGCTTCATTATTTTTTCACGAATTCATTCAAGCTATAGAGAGAAAAAATAGAGAGAATAAGAGAAAGAAGAAGAGTATTTTGTTCTACACTCTCTGCGATATTCAATCTCCTACTAAAAGTAAGGGGTGTTATTCTTTCTTATTCATGAAGAGAACTGTTGTTATTCCATTGCTTATTATTACATTGGAATAACTTTGTATATCGTGGTTTACCCTATACTTGGTGACATTCTTCTATTATTCTATTGGAACATCACATGCATGTGTTTTACACGGACTGGTTAAATCTTTATTATTATTCTATTGGAACATCACATGCATGTGTTTTTACAGGACTGGTTAAAATCTTTATTATTATTCTATTGGAACATCTTGTCATGTGTTTTTACACCGACTGGTTCCGCCGTCTTTATTATTATTACATTGGAACATCACATGCATGTGTTTTCTGTGGGACTGGTCCCATTCTTTATTATTACATTTGGAATATCACATGCATGCGTTTTACGTGGGACTGGTTCCGTTATTTATTATTACATTGGAATAACACCTTTTGTCTTGTCTATCGCATGCATGGTGATTTCTTTTGTTATTCCATTCTTTATTATACCCAGTTGGTTAAAACTTTGACTTATATACTCCATGAAATTAGTGGAATATCCTTGATATTTGCGCTTCATCTAGTATCCTTTCATGGAAATATTCTTCTCAGTATTCTTGAATTTTACTCTATCAAGCGATATCATGTTGACATTTGGATGTTATTGGTTCCTAGATAAATTAATTCTTGAACTTGTTTTATTGAATTCTTATATCATTGTCATCATCCTCATGTTTATATTATGTTGAAAGTCATATGTGGCACAGGTAGTGCATAGATGGACTTGGTATGATTATGACCGAGACTATTCGGTGTAATCATGGTAGTAATGTTACAAATGATGTGGTAAAAATCCTCGATGGCTCGTGTAGTGCATTGATGGACGATTGTTGGCATGATCATGACCATTAATGAATACATAAATATTCTTGGCCCGTAGTGCATGAATAATTGTGGTCGTGATACTAAAAGAATATCCTTGGCCGTAGTGCGGGGGTGATTCGATGATGTGGAATATTTATTAAAAGTGAGTCTCGGCTATAACGATGATGAAAACCTTTTAAATCATAAAAGATAGTAGATTTTATTTTCTACTTGACTCTTTTAATGGATTCTTTGGTTCATTTGTAGTTAAACTTGATGTTCATTATATTTTATCGGTTTAACATTTGTTGTTGAGCTAATGATAATTTATTACGCATTATCTTAGTCATAATATTTCTTCTTGAGCTAGTTGAGCTCACCCTTTCTTTCACTGTTCTCTTGAGGAAAATGAGAATATAGGCCGGGGACAGAGTCGGGGAGCGGAGTAATGGTCCGGAGGATAACATTAGTAGTCCTCACTATTATACGTGAAATAGTGTGATAATAATTGTAATGAGGACTCCTTTTGAGTTTGTATGATCTCTAGTAGACAATATTTGTATTCAAACTCACGGTTTATGTCGTATTATACATTTACAGCAGTTATATTAGTAAGTTGTATTTAAATTCTGTATCATGTATCTGACTACCCAAGATGGGTGATGTATACCTATTTTTGGGGGCGTCACAAAATGATGAAAAGAAAAAAAAAATAGAAAATCCAGAAAAAGAAAAAAAAGGTGAATAAACATCGTGGCATGCTTGTCTAGTTTTGGCCTTTTGCGACTTAAGTAAGCTTAGGGAATTGTCTTTACACCTAGCGCCTAAGGTCTTAATGGCTTGGGAGTCGTTGGTGGAAAGCTCGTTAAGGTAGCAGACCAAAAGCCTAAGGGGAATAAGACATTGCACAACCATGAGAAAAATAAAAAAAATGAATAAAACACGAGAAAGAGCAAAAATGCCCTCATGGTTGAATAAAAGTATAAATAAATATTGTATTTACCCTTAGACTTGGTAATTGCTTAGTTTTAACTGGAGTTGTCATGTTCACAAAAGTAATTGAATTGGAACTGAAATTTTCCTTCTAAGAAGTTTTTATGTAATTATCTTGAATCGTGGTTGGTTAGAATGGTTAATGCACACACGCACAAATACATGGGTGATGACAGGTTTGGATTGACTAACTGGTTAGAGTTATGGGCTTTGATTTGATCGGATAAATTGTTTGAGTATCATTGGTATCTTTGAGGACTGTTGCTATATATCATATTGATTTATTACTGGGTTCGTAGGTATATTAGTAAGTAGATCATGCATATGCATTCATGTAGTTAATTTAGTTAATTTATTTTTATTTCTTTTGTGTTTTTTCTTGAGGACAAGAAAAGGTTTAAGTTTGAGGGTATTTGATGAGTGAGTTTTATACTCATAATTGAGTGCATTTGAACTTAATCTTTTGGATGATTTTAAGTTTTTATGTCTATTCATGCATGTTTTATGTTGTTTTGTAGGAATTGGGAAAAAATTTACTTGGATCGACATTTGGGGTGGCTAGATGCGCGTTTTTGGCTTGCCATTTACACAACAGTCACTTCAGAGCCAATTTGAGTATTTATTGGGACCTTATTTCGAAACACTTAAAGAATGGAAGTTTTAGATCTACGTCTCTTCTTTCCGGAACATCTTGAATCATCAAAATCGGAGTTCGGACGAAGAAGTTATGGCCATTTTCACAAAGGACGTCGAAGCTGAAAATTTCCAGAATTGTTCCAGCGCCGGGGCGCCCAACTCAAGCTTATTTGCGCAGCAAGGGGCACTAGGGGCAAATTCCAGCCAATGAAATGCCAATTATTTGGGGAAGAGGTTGAAGCAAGCTTATGCGCTTTTTGGGGCAAATTTTGACACCTTTTTGACTCCAAATTGGATTGGGTTTGTTCCTAAGCTAAAAATTGGATTTGTAACCTATAAATACATGATGTAAGGCATAAAATAAAGTGGGATTACATAGATTAGACTAGATAAAACACTTCATTAGATTAGAATATAAACCCTAATTCTTAATTAGCCATTGGAGATTGAAGCAAATTGAAGAACACTGAAGATCAAGAGCAAGAGCAAGAGCAAGAGAGGAGCATCAGATTTGCTGACAACAGATTCTATTCTCTTATCTTATCATACTTTTATCTTTAATGTCTATTTAGTTGTGGATTCTTGGTTTCAATTCATTAATTACGAACAAACTCTTTTATTAAGATTCCAATTGAACCTTTTATGTCTATAAATTAGTTATTTGATTTATTCCAATTATTTATGTCAAAGTGAATTGTTTATCTTGTCTTGAGCTTATTGATTAATTATCTAATCAGTAATCACCTTGTTACTCTAGAAGGAATTGAAAGAGGAATTCTAGGGTTAGAACTGGGCATGATAACATGTGACTTAGTTATTTGCATGGTGAATAATTAGGTTTGTGAATTGAGTGGAAATATATGTTCACCACATGTAACACATAAGGAATTGGAATTGAAGGAGTTTAATTCAATTGTTTTGCATAGGAATATAGCAAGATTAATCTGGATTAAATAGAAGTCAGTTGATCACTTGGAAAAGGACTTTTGGCATTTGAGAATTCCCATTAACAATTCAGTAGGCATAATAATTGGGATAATTGATTTATAGTTCATAATTGGGGATATTGAAGTCTTAATCTTTATTTATCCGAATTCAGTCATAAAACAATTCAGTTTAATTAGTTAATTTAGTTTTCTTAATTAGAAAAATCACGATTTAAGATTGTTTAAATAAAATTAGTTTGGTTAAGAATTAGTACTTGGTGATTTTTATTAAATAATTCCTCGTGGGAACGATACTATACTTTCACTTTATTACTTGTTGACCGTGTATAATTGCACGTATTCATTGATTGCGAAATCGACCAACACTAACACGCTCACAGGGCGCAAACATGGAAGCCTCTCATAGGCCCAAAACTGCCAACACAAAGTCAAACACCAACGACACCCCTATGTGGGCCCACCCCTCCGGCTCGGTCCAGTTCGAGTTGCAAAGGAGTTCTTGCAGACTAGAAAGGTTAAATCGAGAATAAACGCACCACGCGATTGAGCAAAACAACATACAATCCTGGTCTTCTCAGATGAAACTTTGAGTCTGTACATCGCTCATTGGTAGTCACCCGAACCCGAGGTATACCCTGCCAATGATCTCATTTGTTACAAATCACATCCGGCAATACCTTGTACATGTCCGATGCCGCCAACTCCAGGTCATTACCCTAAAAGATCAACGTGATCCTCGACGGGGGTTACAACGTAGATCCCTGACGGGAGTTACAACGTGAGTCCCTGACGGGGGTTACAACGTGAGTCCCCGACAGGGTTTATAACGTAAATCCCCGACGGGGGTTACAACGTGAGTTCCCGACGGGGGTTACAACGTGAAGCCCCGGCAGGGGATTAAAACGTAAATTTAAGTCGTTGACACACATATCAACGAAGGTCAAGCAGCCTTGACGTTATTTCAGTCGATAGCAATTAAACCTATCAGAGCTCTAGAGCTATTCGAGGATTTCATGCTCGATTACTCATATTCCCCAGTGGATCCCCAACAGGGGTCACAATGCAATGTTCTGGTGATTTACACGTCAGCGAAGGTCAAGCAACCTTGACAATCTACCCACAGAGTATCAGCCGTTGATTCACATGTCAGCGAAGGTCAAGTAACCTTAACAGTATATCCCACAGGATTTTTCAGCTGTTGATTCACATGTCGGTGAAGTACACGTCAACAAAGGTCAGGCATCCCTGACAACATTTGCTGTTGGCAGTAAATCCAACAGAATCTTGACATATTCTGGCGATACTAACCAGGAAAGGTCAACGTTATCAAGGAGGATTGATGATGGAATCTGTTATACACATCCTCAAACAGACCAAGCTTTATCCCCACAGATCTCTTACACATAAGAGGTACATATCCGGGATCAAGTCGTTATCAAGGACCTAGGAATTTGATGATAACCCCAACATCAACATCCTAACAGATTCAGTTTACACATCAAATCTGGTCATCATTGCCAATCCCCAGTTGAAGCAACAGGGAGCCAGCAATCATCCTCAGCATGTTGGGCTACAACCCCGTACACATGCATCATACATTTGTATTATGTTGCTACATACAGTACCATGTTTGTATTGTTACATTTCAAGTGTCTAGGATTCTTTATCCTACCCATGCATCGCCATGCATGAGTATGATAAAGAGGGGCATCTGTAGACACTCAAAATTTTCTGTACTACTGTCACTAACATTGCAGGAGGACATATTCGTCTTTTAAGAGGGAACCCTGAAAGACAATCCATATCCATATCCATACTGGATAATACCGGAAGTTCAGCATCAACCCCGGAGCATTCTGGGAGTAACAATTCCAACCTCGGATATAACCCTGAGGCGTGCAGATCCAATACCGGAACACACACCGGAGAAGACCGATTAATTTTGGAGATAACCCCGAGGTATCCAATCTCAGTCCCAACCATGGGAATAGCCACCAACCTTGGTGATAACCCCAAGGAATGCAGTTTCGGCGATAACCCCGAAAATGCTTGTTTCAAATGCGACCAGCTTCAATCTCGGCGCTCACAACGAGATACTCTATACCAACCTGGAGATAACACCGGGAGGACATGCACACCTCAAAGATGACATTGAGGACCTTCAACAATTGCAGCAGTCCAATCTCAGCGAAGCACTGAGCAACGTCTGCTTTATCAAGCCAAATCGGTGACAACACCGGTGAGGGGCAACATCGTCATCTCGCTAACACGATGCCAAGCCACGTCGTCTCAACATTTCATACACATCTCTACATAACGATGTCCCACAAGAATTAAGGATAATCAATCCCGAGTGACTATTGTGCGGGGTAACAGATAGAATTTGAAGCTTGAAGACTGGAGGGCATCGTCTTATCTTCAATGACTTCGTACAAACTCTAATCCTATGCCATTTTATAACACTTGACAATGGCGGTCTGAAATAGGTCCTGTATACCTCAATCAGATGCCCGGATTGCACTTCTGCAAGTTCGAGTGGACATTACAGTGCCCGAGTGCACGTACTACGAGATGACTCGACCCGATAAACTCGGGCCCACCCAGGTTGCCTCTGGTACACCTACGGCTGAGCCGCATCCTCTATAAATAGAGGGCTTGTGGTGGCCATTTTGCAAGAGAAAACGATGAGCAAGCCCTGCCCAATTTGTTTTGCACTCACCCCATACAGTGTACTTTCTCATTTTAAACACCTGTGAGCTCATATATAGCTACTTTTATACCTAAAAAGTCAGTGTTTACCCACTTTAAAGATATAGAAGTCTTCTTTGGCAGTCAACTGTAAGCCTTCTCACACACTTTAAAGCCTTTCCTTCATCTGTGTACACACCCTTCTTCACGTTGAGAGTCGTGTAGCGCGCATTTGCGCAGACATCGGTCCGTGGTTTTCTTTCAGTTTGTATATATATATATATATATATATATATATATATATATATATCTGGACTAACATTATCGAGTTATGCCTCGATTGAGCCTAGACTTCGGTCTGGAGAGTTTATTTGTTTTTATATGTATATATACTTATATATATGAATTGTGTGTCGAACTTTGTTCGATGAGCCTAGACTTCGGTCTGGAGCGTTTATTTACTTTAATATATATATTTATATATATTAACTGTGTGTCGAACTTTGTTCGATGAGCCTAGACTTCAGTCTGGAGCGTTTATTTGCTTAAATATATATATACTTATATATATTAAATGTGTGTCGAACTCTGTTCGATGAGCCTAGACTTCGGTCTAGAGCGTTTACTTGCTTTAATATATATATATATATATATATATATACACTTATATATATTAACTATGTGTCTAACTACATTTTGATGAGCACAGATTTTACATCCGGGCGTTTACTTTTAATATATATATATATATATATATATATATATATATATATATATATATATATATATTTTGTAATAGGGACTACATTGATGAGCACAGATTTACATCCGGTGTGTTTATTAAACATATATATATATATATATATATATAGCGAATAAACACACCGGATGTAAAATCGAGCTCATCAACAGTCATTCGACAACAATATATATATATATATATATATATACACATATATTTTCGTCCCACCTAGAGTTTACTTCGTGGTGGTTGATCACTTTTACAGCTTTCTTTACGTTTCATCCTGCTTGGAGTTTACTTCGTGGCAATTGATCGCTTTGTACAGCTTTACAGCTTTCTTTATATTTTGTCCTGCCTGGAGTTTACTTCGTGGCAGTTGATCGCTTTGTACAACTTTCTTTATATTTTATCCTGCTTGGAGTTTACTTCGTGGCAGTTGATCGTTTTGTACAGCTTTCTTTACATTTTGTCCCACCCGAGTTTCGCTTAAGTGGCGGTTGGCCAAGTATTCTTTTATTTACGTTTACGTCACTTTGGAGTTTCCTCCGTGGCGATTGATAACTTTTACTGACTTTATTTACATTTTGATCCCCATGGATGTGTTTAAGTGGTTGGTGATCATGTATATATATATATATATATATATATATATATATATATATATATATATATATATAGCTTTTATATATATACCTGCTTACTACTTTCATACAAATTGCAGTATCTTGTGCGCCTAGGAATCATGTGATCACAGATTCAGCCCATTGGATCTAGATTCGGTTCCTGTGATGGACATTTTCAGCTGTAAGCAGCTTGTAAATTATTCTGCAGTGTCTGAATTTTCTCAGATGGTTTCCATACCCATGAGGAAGTCGGCATTATTTTGTACATTATTTTTCGTACGGATGTTTCGCATCTGTAAAATAAAATCAATCAAGCCTAACACTTAATAAAATAGAAGTGTAAAAGGTCTCAATTACTATTGAGCATCAGGGTTTGAAAGACCTCTTTTATGAAACATCACTGCCATATCTTGCTTAAAATTGAATTTTTACATAAATTCAAACCCTATGTATATAGGTGCGAACGAGGCCTCACACTACTCCCAAATAACAGCACATTGACCCACACACATATTCAGATAATAGTTTCTTGAAAAGAGGCGGTCACCGTGGTAACACGGATGTCGGGGGGTGCCTAACACCTTCCCTCCGCATAACCAAGTCCCCGGACCCTAATGAATCTCGGTTTCACTGACCCGTTTAGCAGTGTCACATCACTGGGTCAATGTGCAAACCTTTTCTCGGTTGTGTTGGTACAACCATTTAAAAAAACCAACTGGCGATTCTTGTCGGACCTTTTTCACTTGTTTTTTCAAAAAAATCTCACCTAAAATGAGAACATCAGAGAACAAGTAACGGAAAGGGACATCTAAAAATCTGACGCGATCGACCACATGGTAAATTTGAAATGGCCCTAGGTTTTGGCAATTTGAGTTTGTTAGGTCCGTGGCAGGTTGGTTTACCTACCATGAAACTTCTTCCTTTTTTTTTTTTGCAAAATCTTGATACACCAAAAATAGTAATAATAATAAATATTAATAATAAAATAATTTATAATAAACAATAATTCTAATTACTTACATTAACTACATATCTCAATCAATTAAAATTTAAATAGTATTATAATTTTAGATATTATTCTAAAGGTATGATTTGAGGATTAAATAAGTAGGAGGATTGCATAATTAAGGGATAATGATTGATTTGCTTTCCAAATGTACTACACTGTACATTGTAATGTCACTATAAATAATAGTGGTCTTCTCCCTTCTTTCTCATTGATTGCTTGTACAGCTTCATCAAACTGAAATCTTCAAATTTATATCTATATTATTGTGTTATAGATTTTGGACTTGCAATCTAAAAAATTAGTGGTTAATTCGGATTATATATTGCTAGTAATTCAAAGTATATAATCAAATTTGATTTTTTAAAATTATACTTTAAAATTAATATAATTTATTTAACTTTTAAAAATAATAAATCATAATTAATACTAATATATAGATAATTTTAAATTTTTATAATTATATTATCTAACTTAAACTAATAATTATTAGTTTTATACTTTGAAATTGAAGAACTATTTCGAAAGTTCATGCAATTGTAATTGTTTGTGAGCGTGAGTAAAGATATATAGAGGATATATTGAGGGAATTAACATTTCTACCAATAAAATTAAAAGTGATATCAATAGTTGTTGTAGTTTAGTTGGTTTGAACTCTTATTTATTTACTTACAAGTCATGTGTTCAAGCCTCATAACTCACAAGTAGTATCATTTTATTTATAAAAAAAAAAGTCACGGGCCACGGGCCGGGCCAAAATGGCCGGGGATTTCGTGGGCTTAAAAAATGCGGCCCAAAGCTCGAGTTTTGACGGGCGGGCCGGGCTGGGCCGCGGGATTTGGGCCCGTTTGCCAGGTCTAATGACATATGATAAAATATTTTTTATCGATATTGTTGGGCATAATTTTATGGATCCGGTTGAATCGGTAGGATTTATCCCACGTGGAGGAATTTTTCCGTATGGAGGTATATTTTAAATTGGCCAGGGACTTGACTTTTAAAGAATATGCAGTTCTGATTTTATTTGAAAATAATCCGAATTAGTTTCGACTTTTTTTTTAAAGAGGTTGGCTTTCCAGTATGGTACTACCTCCGTTCCTAAAAGATTGTCGTTTAAGATTTTAGCACATGGATTAAGAAAGTTTATTTACCACGTAAAATTTGTTTAAAATTTCATCACTACCCTTTTATGGGAAATTGAAAACTATTAATACAATAGAGAGAATTTCTTGGGACAATAAGAGAAGGTATGAGTAATATAGGAAAGTAAATAATTTATTCTCCTCGAAAATTGTAAACGACAAATTTTTTAGAACACATTTTTTCTTCTAAAACGACAATCTTTTATATAGGAACGAAGGGAGTAACATATTCTAAATCGGGAATAGGGCAACAAGGAGGTGCAATTAACTATAAATACATATGACTATTGTAAGACCCCAACTTTTATAAATAAAGATGAATTTTTTATAAATATCATTTTTGAATATTATGGAATGAATTTGATATAATGTTATAGTTGTGGGTAATATTTATAAATTTTGCAAAATGTACGCAAGTTGTTATATAATATTTGATTGGTTGGGAATATTCGTACAACCAAGCACAATCATTGGTGGACCCTACAAAACGGAATTATTATTTGATTGAGAAAATGACAAAAATACTTTATAGAAAATAACGACGGAAGTTTTATCGTTAACTATTGAAACACCCGGTGTTAAAAAGTACGATGTCTGGCGTAGTTACACAAAGAGCACGATATTAATTATTGATGCTTACGTGAGAAGTCACTCAATTTTGTTCAATTATTATTACAGTAATTGTTGCATAGTATCTCACGTTATTTGATTCAATTATTGTCAATATTTTATAATCAATAATTGAGATGACAAAGTTATTAATATTATTATTTGCAATATTAACGATGTTTAGAAGTTCTGTCAAGGAGAGGTTTGGTCACCTAATTGCGCGCCAATGGGGAGAAATCCTTATTGGAAAGCCCTCTCTTTCCGGAACGACACAGTCGATTAATATTGTGAATTATAATAATGATGATGAGTTTTGTTTTATTAGTATTATTAATGTAATAAAATGTAAAAGTTTTTTATATAAAATGTAATACTTTTATAAAGTTATTCGTTTTATTAGACTATAAATAGAATATATAATATTCTACTTATCGTAGTATTTTGCATAGTAAAATCTTTTTATATAAAATGCAAATACTTTTATAAAGTTATTTATTTTATTAGACAATAATTAGAATATATTATATTTTATTATGCGTAGTGTTGCATAGTGCTCGCATAGTGTTGCATAGTGCACTGCATAGTGTTTTGCATAGTAAAATCTTTTTATATAAAACAGAATACTTTTATAAAGTTATTTGTTTTATTAGATTTTAAATAATATATATATATATATATATATATAGAATATATTATATTTTATTGCATAGTGCAGCATAGTATCCTTTCTATTTTTCTATAAATAGGATGCTTAGTTAGAATTGAAAACCACACCGAAGTTCGAGAGAATTCTTCTATAATCTTGAGCGTATTTCTTTAGAGTTTTAAGAAGCTTTGAGCGTAGTGTAAGTTTTCTTCAAGAATATCCTCGCCCTACCAAATGGAATACTATTCTTTTTACGGTAAGGGATATTATTTGTTGTACTCGTAAGGGGTATTCTTTCTTTCTTATTCATGAAGAGAAACTTCATTATTCCATTCTTTATTATTCTATTGAATAACTCAGATATGCTGCTGAGCTACCCTATACTTAGTGAAATTCTTCTCATTATTCCATTTTTATTATTTTGTTGGAATATCCTCATCATGCTTTTACGCATGACACAGTTTTCGTTAATTATTATTACGCTTGGAATAACTTTTATGCATGCTGATCTATATCGCATGCACGATGATTTCTTTTGTTATTCCATTCTTTATTATACTCACTTAGTTAAAGTTTTGACTTCTATACTCCATGAAATTAGTGGAATATCCTTGATATTTGCGCTTCATCCAAAGATATCTTTCATAGAAATATTCTTCTGAGCATTCTTGAATTTTACTCCACAAAGAAGTATCATGTTGACAATTTGGACGTTATTAATTCCTGGATAAATTAATTCTTGAACTTGTTTTATTGAATTCTTATATCCTTGTCATCATCCTCATATTTATATTATGTTGAAAGTCATCTCGTGGCACCAGAGTGCATAGATGGACTTGGTATGATTATTACCGAGGGGATTATTCTAAGTGTAATCATGTCCGTAATGTTACAAAAGATGTGAAAAAAGTCCTCATTGGCCCGTAGTGCATTGATGGACAGTTGTTGGCATGATCATGACCATTGATGAATACATGAATATCCTTGGCCCGTAGTGCATGGATAATTTGTGGTCGTGATACTAATGAATATCCTTGGCCGTAGTGCAGGGATGATGTTGATTATTTATTAAGCTGAGTCTCAGCAATAAAAGTGATGAAAAGCCTTTTAAATCATAGAAGATAGTAGATTTTATTCTCTACTTGACTCTTCTAATGGATTGCTTGTTCCGCTGCAGTTAAACTTAATGTTTGTTATATTGTATCAGTTTAACTTTGTTGAAGGCTAACGATAATTTATTCTGCATTATCTTAGTCATAATATTTCTTACTGGACTAGTTGAGCTCACCCTTTTGTTTTCATTGTTCTCTTCAGGAAATGAGAACGTAGCAGAGACTAGTCGGGGAAAACAGAGTGATGGTCCTAGATGGTGCATTAGTAGTCCTCACTATTCTGTAAAATAGTGTGATAATAAATGTAATGAGGACCCCATTGAGTTTGTATATTGTCTAGATGACAATATTTGTATTAAAACTCACAGCATATGTTTAGTCATATTTTACACGATTATTGTATAATTAAGTTTGTATTTAAATTCTGTATCATATATTTGACGACTCAAAATGAGTGATGTATACCTATTTTAGGGGTGTCACAACTATATCCTAATTCACACGTTTTGATGTACCCTTTAGTACTACTTAATTTTTTAATCACCCACATATTCATTAGGAGTTATGACGAGTAAGGTCAACACAATTTTAGATCAGGAGATATATTCGGTCAATCCCACTTTGCAAATTAAGGGTTCAATCAAAGACAGACTCGGACCCAAAGGACACGTCAAGGATATGTTTGGACCCAAGTTCAGTAGGAGTACTGAGGAGTAAGGTGAATACGATTTCAGACGAGGTGATATATTCGGTCAATCCCACTGCGTAAATTAGGGCTTCAGTCAAAGACAGACTCGGATCCAAAAAACACTTCAAGGATAAGCTTGGACTCGAGTGTCTGTAAATTTTTATCGATATTAAATACAGATGGATACATGAGATATGAGAAAATATTTTTTATCCACATTATATATAAAGATAGATGAAATATGAGATATTAAATACAAACGAATACATGAGATATGAGAAAATATTTTTATCGATATTAAAGATATCATGATATACAAATACATGAATATTAAATATGAACATATATTGATATATAAATATATGAAATATGACTATAAATTATGATTAGCCATATCAAAATAATTTAGTTCGAAAAATGCACATAATATTAATAAGTAGAATTTTCAAGAGTGATGTGTTTAATAGTGTTGACAAATCAAAATGACCTTGAGCTTACCTTCTTAAATATGCATTACATCTTAAATACATATTTATTTTTTTTTTTTATTGACAAATGGCAAAAGAATTTCATGATGGAATATATCTTATAATATCTTTAGAAACTTCAATTTTCTAAAATAAATAAATAAATAAAAGTGTCTTTTTTTCTTTTTCTTAAGAGGCATATATATCTTCTTGTTGTTTTAACTTGAAGTGGTTACACTTATTATACTGTTTTTGTTCCAGAGTAAAAATCTTATTTTTCAATTTTTATTTCTAAAATAAGAATATTATTTTGTAATTTTAGCATTAAATGTCATCATCATATTTTATCGCAACCAAACAAAGTACTCATTAGTTTAGAGATAATTATATGAAATGAAAAATAAATTCTTAATATTTATAAATTAATTTTTATAAACGAAACTCTTATTATGGAACAAATACAATATTTATGAGAAGATCATACAGAGAACACTGAACATATATTGGAGAAGAATTTTATTAAGTTTGGACTTAAACATCTTATTTCCCGCAACTCCTGCTGTCGGGCTCCGACTCCGACTCCGACTCCGACTCCGGCTCCGGCTCCGGCTCCGGCTCAAGCGAAGGGCACGGGATCCTGCTTTTTCACTTCTTTTCCTGCTATCGCAATTGCCATAGTTGGCCCAAGGGTGGATCTGCCCCTGTAAAACATATAAATTATTTTCCAAATATAAATAAGAAGAAAGTTTCATTTTTTCTTTCTAACTAACTAATACATGCACATGCTTGCATGCATATACACTAGGGTTATTTTGTTTGCAAAAATGATAGGTGAGATGCAATTATTTGTACAAATTTATTATCTAACATAATTTGGACTATTGTATTTCATGATTAGTTTGTTATGTAATACATAGACTATTTATGATTATTTCTAAAATCACTTGATACCTCAAGGGGATATATAAATACTACTTTTTTACTTGAGATTATATTAAGATAATTATTAAATCCACAACATTTTTTGTTATTTTCACAATAAAAAGTGTTGTTGTAGATGCATAGCGACGGTAAAAACTCTCGCTATAAGATCTATAGCGACACTTTTATTTTGAAAATTATATTTTTTTTTTTTGTGGATTTAATAATTTCCTATATATATTAATCATCCATAAAATGACTTTAGAAATGACAATTAAAACATAGTATACATGAGATTGAATAACGTACTAATCATGGGACAAAATAATCAGTTGTAATAATAAATCAGTGCAAATAATCCTACCCCACTTATCATTTTTACAAACAAATGTAGCCTAGATATATTAGTGAATTTATATTTATAATTAGAAAAACCAATATAAGTATTTGTATATGTTAATTATACACACGTGTGTGTGTGTATTGATATGATGATGTAAATTTGTTATAGATCATACTTTGCAAAGAGTTGTTTAATTCGGCTACATCAGGATATATTGATTTGTATCCCAATGCAATGAATGCAACTACTTGCAAATTGCTATACCATGTTTAGAAAAAATTGCATCCATAAGTGTGGATTTTTTGTTTAGTGCCCTTATCTTTATATCTTTATTATCTAAAAGCATTTCACTCAAGTAATTATGTCTCTAAAGTTATTATACACATATAAATTCTTTCTCATTGTACAAATTAAGCCAATGTTTAATTATTTGATACAAAAATATCACAACTGAAAAGAAACAACACATAATAAAACATAGCACAGCTATTGAAATCATGGCCTAAACAACTGTATATATATATAGAATATAATAGAACCATCTTCTTGAAAAGCAAATCTACACAACTTTTGTAATGAGTTTCAACCTTGAGCAAAAGCCAATAATGCGATTTTCAGATGGGTAATGACAGGCCAGGGGTCTCAAATGCACATCATCAATACATAGGTGTGTAGTAATTGCTTAGAACCCACCATGATGTTGAACACGACGTGTGTATTTGAGATGCCTAGCATTACCTTATCGATATCAAAATGTAGGGCAGTGGTCTACCGATATACCCTTGGCGGTGGGGCAAATTGCCAAATCACAATGCTCAGGGTCATTAGTTCCCCACCAAGATATGTTTCTGTCCTCCATATTCACAGTGAAGTAAAGCAGAACTGCCATAAAAGCAACCCCGGCATCAAGAGCGGCTGAAAGAATATAATTATACCTCTGCCACCACTTTTTCCGGTATCTAAACACAAAGAAGTTGAAAATAGTTCCGACTAGTATCCAAGAATTATAGTTCAATGCGGTAGCTGGAGGCATAGCAGCAGTTGCGCCTAGGAGAACCGGAAGGTTAATGAGGGGGATCCAGGATTGCTTGGGGAATGCCTTGTGAAAGAGCCATATGACAAAGGGTCCCAACATTCCACCTAGGAAAAACCAGTTAAGGGCTCCATAGTTGCCATAAGGACCGAAGATTCGCCTCGGTCCCACCAAACCCCAGATGACAGAGGCGTCGAAGAAGACACGGTCATAGGGGCATATCCAGGGGCTGTTTGATGGAAGCTTGTCTGGGTTGCAGATGTGGTCAATTGAATGGAGAAGCCACCATGCTACACTCAGGTTAACTGTTCCTGCTATTATGGTTCCAATAAACTGGGATGCGTTTGTGAACATTAAATTAGTTAGGAATTGAATCAGATTAGGAGGAGATGTTAATTATGAAATCAAAGTCAATTTCTTATTATTTTTCTTTTTTTGGTTATTATGTGGCTTTTTCCTCACCCCAGTCCGGTCAGGCCTTTCCATACCAGTATTAGGGGTATCACAAGTAATTACTCGCAACCCTGCTTCAGGGGATTTCTGCTGTAACTTGTGGCTTCAAGGGGGCAGCTAATTAGTCAACTTACTACTTGTTTATTGAGAAAATTTTGGAAACATCTATATGCAAACATGTGCTGGTCATCTTATTAAGAGTAATTCAGAATTCCTAGCTATAGATAGGAGAGATTCTTTGAATGGTTGTATCAGAATTCCTAGATACTCTTATTGACCTAGCGAGTCATATTGATAATTGCATTCCCCGATATTCTAAATTTAGTGTACCGAAATATTTTTATGTCCTTTTACCTATTGTTGCGTACATGTAAATATTTTGACTTAGTATTGGATGCTCAAATAGCACAATTGTACTAAATTATTTATAGTACAATAGACTAGTTGAATTAACTGAAAATATTATATAAAACTTAGTTTTATTGCATTTAGATTCTAAGAGAATTTCTAAGTATATATAATCACTCGTATAAAGCTACCTACATTGCATTTTAACTTATGTAGAGTATAGAGTGTACCCCTACTTGTTACTCGAACCAAAACAAATTGCGTTCTCGGTAACACTGGGTTGTACACATTACTTTTTAACAAATGTGGGTCATTTGCAATTTCAGCATTGGATGAGTCTTGGAGGAACATTTACATTTCACTTTTATTGAAAGAAAACAGGAACATACCTGAACTAAAAACATAGATCTTGGAGGGATCTTCATGTAATGGCCCAGCTTGAAATCGCTAAGAAAGGAGATTGCCTGAGTCATGCTCATATAACCATATGTTTTGAAACAGACATTGGCTGTAGGCCTTCCAACATATATCAGTCCCATTATATACTCTGTGATGATATTTAGACCTGGTGTCTGTAGATGAAATATAAAACCGAATATATAAGCACTCGAAAACATAGACCTGTTACAGTACCTAATGGACACAGTATACCTTTTAAAGGATGTTTTGGGGTTGTTTACTGTGACTCATTATTATTCAGTAATTTTGGCTGTTTTTATCACTCTTTACACTACTTTGTGAATTCTTGTGATCGCAAAGCATATTCAATTCCTCTGATTGTTTCTATTATTCTCCTAGTCTTTTGCTATGGCATGAGCATCTTAAATAACTAGAGAAGAAATAGACAAGGCATGTAAAAATTTTGAATTACCTGATTTGTGGTGGCAGTAATTATGCTGATCGGAAGGGTAAAAATGAAAGCTAGGAAAGCTGCGAAGAGAAGTCCCCAGAAAGGCATCTGAATGTCATCTTTCATAAAGATGGAGAGCGCAAGAGAGACTGCCATTGTCACACCAAGAAGCACATAAAACCACCATGCAGGTATGTCGTCGTAAGTTCTCATTAATCTTGTGTGAACATCTACCTTCCCCTTAGTCGAAGCTCTGTAGCGATCATAAATCTCCCTGGAGCATTCGAGTCAAGTGTATCATACAATATCAAGTTTGAGTTCAGAATATTGTGACAAAATCTGGCATCCTAACAACTTACAAACAAACTCACTAATTGTGATAAAATATTTAATTGTCCTCCACTAATTGTGAGTTTGTTTGTAAGTTGCAAGTATGCCAAGATTTACTCGACAAATTTAGGCAAGAATAAACAAGGGAATTGACAAGTAACAAGTATAATTACAAGCATGAATAGACGAATAATAAAAATAAAAAATTACCTTCCATAAAATAGGCCAACATGAGTTAGTGTAGATGCAATGGCAGCAAACCCAAACCCATAGGTGATTGCGAAGAATGTGCTCAAGTTGATTCTCCCTTGCTCTGCATACTGTACCTTATCTAACTCGAAATTTTTATTAACAATTGCTGTTATGTTATATGGTTGACCTGATTTAGTGAACAACTGCGGCGAAAATATGGGAAATGTTTTAGCATTGTACACATTTAGTCCCCAGTAGGACACAGGAATCACCATGTAGATAAAGAAAAAATAGCCGAAGAAGACATTGACAATGACAAAGAAGGGGCTAATGAGAGGGCTGAACAAGAAGGAAGCTACGGCTGACCAGTCCAGCGTAAAGGCTCCAATTCCTAGGCCATTCAAGCCTGAACCAATCTGGTGGGCGGTCACGGAGGTGGGAAATGCCCAGCATACCCATGAGATGCTTTGCAGTGTTTGAAAGAAATAACCAGGGACTAAGTACCAGCAGAAACTACAGGTTAGTGCAATGACAAAGAATTTTGACCGCGACATTCGTTGCTTGGTCTTGGTATTGTCCTGGCTAAGTTCTACATCTCCCTTCTCATGCAGTGTCCTGTTAAATTCAGTTCAATGAGAAACACAGTGACAACAAACTATGGCCAAACACACGAAAAATTAAAGACAATCTTTTCCAATAGATATTGACACTTGATCAGTGTTTTAAATATTGGTAGGCGGACCTGGACGGCTGAGCATGGGCGGATCCACCGTATCCGAATTCTTAAGGGTCAATTTTTTATTTTTTTAGGATGTTAAGTTAAAATATGAAATCTTTGATTAAAAATGTATCAAAAATCTTAAACTTCTACCCACACCGCACTCCACTCTTTCTCATTGTTTACATTGGTAAGTTATTGAAAACGACGCTATATTGCTATAAATTCAAACAATGAATTCTCGAAAAATGTTGTTGTAAACAATATTTCAGTAGTTTCTACTTTCAAAATTTATTTTAATTTTTGTGGGTGGCTGGATCCGCCCCTGCGGCTGAGGCAGCGCCTAGGCTGCTTAGGTAGTGTGTCGGCTTTTCCTTAGCGAACTAGATATTTCCTAGGCGGGTCTCATTTATTTATTTTCTATTGTACATACTAAGTTATGTACAAAACAAATTTTACATGAAAAATAACCAAAAAAACAATTTTTTAAGTCTTAACAAATTCATTTAAAGTATTTTCAAAGTTTTTATTAAATTGATGTGGTAGAGGTTTCCAAAAATTTGCGCCTTAATGGACTCGCACATACCTATTTTATACTTTGGGTTGCCACATACAATATTTTTTGGATTAAATTTATTTGTTTTATTTAAGACCAATTAATTCCCTATATTTTTCATTATACAAAATATTTTATTTTTCAAAAAATAATAATAATAATAAATTCCAGCAAAATCCATACTTATGAGAACTCCAAAACAATAGGCCAGTGGAGATTCTGAGAATAATAGTCAATCCATTTGGACTTTATCGGATATTCTGGGGGCCACCACAAGAATGGGCCCACCCTTATTATTTAGTTGGTACTTTATCATAATAATACTTCTTATTAATAATGATAATTACAATTTATTTATTTTTTAAAAAAAATCACAGGGTCTACTCCAATGTGAAAATATAGAATGTATTGAAAATCATGTAAATAAAAATTACTACTGGTAAAGAATTATTCAAATAACGAGAAATAGTAAACTCATGATTATGTCTATAGGGTTTGAAATTAGTATTTAAAAACAAACATACCGGAATAGGGAGATTTGGACAAGGGTACTAGGCCACCACATGTGTGCCGGTTCCACTACGTATTTCCTTAGAAGCCCAGCCCATCCATATCCCAGAACCTGGCCCACATCGACGTTCACGTTAACATGAATCATTACTACAATGAGATTATAACAGTTTCGTTGGGCCATTCCAACCCCCAACAATAAAATATGAGTCCTTTTACGCAGACAACTTTATTGGACAGGAAAATGGAACATTTTTTTTTTTTTGATTATGACTCTCAAAAAATATATATTATTTATTCCAATATGAATTTTTACAAAATATAGTGTTTTATGTGTAATTTGTATACATATACAAAAACAGGCTATAACTCTATTTTTGTATATATATTCAAATTACACCTAAAATACTATATTTTATAAAAATTCCTGTTAAAATAAATAATATATATTTTTTGAGAGTCACAATAAAATTTTTTGAAAATGTAACATTTTTCTGTTCAGTTCACCGGTATGCCCAGACTTATTCATAAAGTAAATATAGGAAACTCATAGTTCGACACGTATTTCCACATTATCCTTTCTCTTAAGCATAAGGAGTGCTATGTGCCTGTGTCTGAGCCCGAGCTACGGTAAAAATAACTGGGAAAAAATATAAATAAATAAATAAAAATAATAATAATATATATTACGATTTTATATTATATCAATTTTTTAGTTGCTAATTACTTGAATAATTATAGTTGGTAATAATTAAATAATATATTTAATAGAGTGAGTCAATTTTATAACATTACTCAATTTTAAGATCTATAGCGACACTTTTCATGTGAAAATATTATTTTCTGTTGTGAATTTATCAGTTTAACTGAAGTAAAACATACTTTGTCTCCAAATCAAAATATTTGAACTTATTAAAAAATAATTATATTATGCCTGCAATAAAAAAAAAGGGTGAAATTAAATACAATAAGTCCATGGGAAATTTTTATTGGACTGGATAATTGGACATTTTTAATTTTTTTTTTTGTTTTTTCTTAAAAAATATATAGTATTTATTTCAATTGAAATTTTTACATGTATATGTATTTAAATTACACCTAAAAAAATATATTTTATAAAAATTTCATTTAAAATAAATATTATAATGTTTTTTGAGAAGTCCAATAATTCGGTCAAAAAAAAATATCCTGTAGAAGGACTCAATTAAACAAGTAATAATGTAAGTAAAGTAGAACCTGGGTAGTGATAATGAGAAGCCAAGCAGCCATAAAATGAATTTTCCTCTCATAAAAAGCTTCTATAATATTCACTATTCCGACCGCATAAGCCGACCCATTTCCAAAAGCACTTCCAGCATTTGCAAATATGGAGATAAGCACATGTTCCTTCATGTTAAACGGACCCGGGTTCAGTGAAAACTTTTTCGACCCGCATCCGGGGAGGTTGAACTGGGTCACTGGGAGCACGGCAGCCATGAACCGTCCGATGGGGAGCGTTGCCACCTGGACGGTGATCTGCGTTATGATGAGTGGCTCCCTCCGGTAAGAGAAGAACTGGTTGAGGAATGAGAGCAGGACACAGGAGAGCAGACCAAGGACCCACATTCGGAAGGTCCATACCGGTTGTTTCGGGTCGTCGGTTGTGGGTACGGTTAATCGGACTTGTTCAATTGGTGAAAGCTCGTCTTCTTCGTACTTATTCTCAGCTTCTGACATTGGAGTCTCGACTTCCATTGTTCCCATTTTTGGAGAGAGAGAGGAGTTTGATCTTTGATATTTTTTCTTAGAAGCAACGATGTATATATATATATATATATATATATATATATATATATATATATATATATATATATATAAATTCGCTTCCATGTAATTGAAAAGAATGATATTGACGTATAGCTTGTTTTTCCCATTATAAGATACAGATTCGTTGGAGAGAAAAATAATATATATATATATATATATATATATATATTTTACTTCCTTAGTATCAAACTCCTAATAAATTATATGAATATTATTAATTTTGAAACTTAATTTTAAATATTTTTAAGCTCAAAATTTAGATAATTTATTAAAAATTATAAAATAATAAAACTTACAATAAATAATATATTTTAGATAATAGTTTACAATATTTATCATTGCATGTATTGATTAAAATTAAAAGAATCTAAGCTAATTTTGAGTTTAAAAATATCTTAAGTTGACTTTAAAAATTCATGATAGTAATACATAAAATTCTTCTTTTTAATAATAGTTCTGTTATAATTATGAAAATTTTCTATTAAATTATAATTATATATCTGTTTGAAAAATTATCACTTATATTTATTGACATAGCTGATAACAACAAACTTGATACATAGAGTCTAATATATATCATTTCTCATAATTTCATTGTATGTCATTATTACCAAATTAATCACTTATAATAAACACTCTCTTCGATCTAAATTATAAGACAAATATTGATTTTTAAAAAAATTAATTTCAAATTTAAAATTGACAAAAATTCATTTAGTTCATAATTAGTATAATTATAAAATTTATTATTTTTAAAATTTAAATAAATTACGTCAATTTTAAATTTAAATATATTTTAAATTAAATTTTAAAAAATCAATATTAATCTTATAATGTAGTACAGATTCCCACAAGAAAAAAGAGATCGAGTATATAATAGTGTTTGAAGAAAGTTCTTTTGTATTTTAGTTAACACTTCTTTGTCAATAAGAGTTTACTGGATTACTATCTTTTCTTCTTGTGAGTTTAAGATTTAAGAAGATAGTAATAATTATCAACTTGCCGTTTGGGTGACGATTAGAAATTAAATGTTTTAGTTTCAAATTGAGGTTACAGGTTACTTGAAATCCAAGTTATATTTGTGTGAGTTTATTTTTTCTAGTATGAAATTTATTTAATTTTTATGTGAGATTTAATTAATTATAATAATTTTTTTTTTTTTTTTTTTCTTCTATATGTATAGATAGAAAGACTTTTTAATGAAATTATCTTTATATAATTTTAACTTGCCATACATATTCTTTTGAGGTTAAAATAGTGAATTTCTTGTAAATTCAGACCCAAAAAATTTCCTTTTTCATAGGCCAATTGGGATTTTTTGATTAAAATATGCAAATTACTGTAATTATTGGATTTTTAGAAGAAGCTCAGCAATTGCTGCCAAATTTATTTAATTAAATATGTCAGCTAAAATTTGTTTAGGATTTAATAATTTAAAAAGTTAGTGCTTACAATGATTATTTTTGTCTACAATGTAGTGGACATAGTCTCCCAGCTAGTAAACACAACCAAATTAATTAATCATTATTTAATATTGTAAATTACATTCCCTAATTTAGCTTTTATATATGTTTCTTTTATTTTATTAAACTTATTTGGTTCAAATCTAAAATAAGAAATTAGAAAATAATAAACCGCTTTTTTAGATTCTCATTAATATTTGAAGCGTTATTAGATTCTAACACTAAAATACACAATACAATACTTTACCCGTCCTTTAATATAAGTCGAAAGTATTTTTTTTCTCTTAACATATGTGGTTTGAGAATTTTAGGCAAGTATTAATTAGCACCGGCCCTGGGCTAAAGCCCAAGGTATCCGGGCTTTAGGCCCACTAAAATTAATAAAATTTTAGGGCCCCCAATATGTATTTTTGTTATGTATATATATACCCAAATAAAAGAGCCCAACGTCACTTTAAATTTAAAGGCCTACAAAAAAATTATCCAATGAAATAGACCCAAATTTCAATGACAGACTTAGTGATAATGTGATATCTAAATGATGCTTTAGAAATATTGAAATAGTTGGTTATTATATTTGGTATTCATTTGTATTTATGCTCTTTTGTTCAAGAAAAGTTCTTAGTTTTTTTTATGTCTATCTTAATAGTAATTAGCAAAAGGCCCTTTTTTTTGTCGCTTTAAGCTCTTAAAAACTCAGGGCCGGCCCTGGTATTAATTACTTAGTTTCTAATATTATCCCAAGTATTAAATATAATTTTGGTCCTCTCACTATTTTGTGTCCAATAAATAACATTTTCCTTTTTTAATACAAGGACAATATAGACAATTAATATTATACTAGTTGATAGCCCGTGCAGTGCACATGCTAGTTTGAATAATGGATTTAATACTTTGTCAAACAATCATATTATCAATCATAATCATGCAATTTCGAGATCCAAACAATCATATTATCAATCATAATCCAGACTCCAGAGTTCATACAAAAGAATTAAAGGCTGACTACTTCACCGAAAACCACACTCATATCTCTCCAAAGAGAATAAAAAATAGGCTTCTTATGTGACGCCCCCAAAATAGGTATACATCACCCATTCTGAGTTGTCAATACATGGTACAGAAACAACTACAACTTTATTATTACAACAGTAAAACTGTGAGTTTGAATACAAATATTATCTTCTAGACAATATCTATACTCAAATAAATTCTCATCACATTTATTGATACATTATTTTACAAAAATGGTGAGGACTACTAAACAATTCTTTCTAAAACCTTCATTCCATACCCCGACTTGTACTCGCTATATTCTCGCCTCACGAGAAGAAAAAATGGAACAAAAGGAAAAGGGTGAGCTCAACTAGCCAAAGAAAGAATATTATGACTAAGATAATATACAACAAATTACCGTTAGTCTTCAACGAGGAAAAATCTAATAGAATCGATAGACAACAAATTTTAAATCAATATTCGCAATGAAATAATAATTCATTAGAAGAGTTAAGTAGAGAATGCAAACTACTATCTTCTATGTATGAATTTAAAAGTTCATCGTCATCTTTTATCCCCTCAGAACATCAATCAATATACATCTGGAATCAAATATTCATCTTTGCACTACAGGCCAAAGATATTCATCGATTAATCATGTTCATCTAAACACTGCTCATCTTTGCACTACTACCAAAGATATTCTTCGAAATCATTCATCTTTTTGCACTACGTGCCAAAGATATTCAATAATATCATCATTTAAGACCGAGGATGATGAAAAATATTTTTAAAGAAACGAATCCAAATTGAAACAAAATGACAAGGATTAAGGATTAAGGATTCATACTTTGTTTTAACCATGTTCAAAAATACCTCAAAAATAATCATAGTGGTGTAAAATTCAAGAATGATCAAAACATGGATACAATCAAAGCTAGTATCCGAGAATAGATATTTTGGACAAAAGAAGAAATTTTATTTTTCTAATTGAATAGTGTTTAGTATACATGAATAGTGCCAGATCGTGAATAGTAACTCACACACAAAAGATAGAAATTTCCCAAAAAAAAAGCATCTTCACGCTTACGAATAGTACTCGTGAATAGTAACTCGTGAATAAGTAACTCATGAATAAGAACTCGTGAATAGTAACTCATGAATAGTAACCCCAGACATGAAAAAGTTCCAAATTTGATAAAAGTTCCAACCAATATTTCAAAGATAATGATATTGAAGAAATAATATCATTTGAGAAGAAAATAACATCCCTTACCTCGAAAGATTAAGATTTACAAATTTTAAATACCGTAAGGTATAGTCTTTGAAGGAAACTTATACCGCCTAACAATACTCAAAGTATACTCACAAGAATGCGGTCAATATATCGAGAGAGATAATAGAGAAACTTCGGTTTACGGTGTGTTTCAATTCTAACCCAAGCACCTATTTATAGAAAATGCTTAGAACACCAAAGCAGAAAATTGAATATAATATTAATATATTTTTTCACATTTTCTTTAGCCCACCTTAGACAACTGATCTCAGCCCATTTGAATCACATGTGAGGCCAACTTAGTTGCAAAAAACGTTTTTCTCAAAATAATTAACTAAAACTCCCAAAAATTAATTATTTCGGAACTTCGGAACTTCAATAATTCATAATAAATAGCCCTTTTATCAGAAAATTCAAATCTCGCGAGTTTTTATAGGAAATTCAATTCTCTACAACGTTGCAGAAGAAAGTTTTTCCGAATTCCAAACAGAAATTGACCGAAATCCACAAACGGGCGATTTTACACAAGTATAATCAAATTTCAAATCGATAAATGGGGTCCAATGAGCATGTTTAACATGTTTTAAATATTTATTGCAACAAAAATACTCTTCCTCCTCGTATACTCATATATCCCACATTCGTTGTAAAATATCACCATTATTATATTATTATAATATAATAATATATTTAAATAAATTATTTTATCGTAAAAGATAAAATTTCAATTTTCAACAATTGTCACATTAAAATTTTCTCCATCTATATCCACATAAAATCAATATTTTCCTTATCATATGAATCAATAATTAATTATTCACAAATAATATTACAAAATCATAATATCGACAACCGAGGCGGCTTCGTGAGGAAGGGGGCTTTCCAATAAGAATTTCTCCTTCTTGCAAGCAATTAGGTGAAAACCTCTCCTTAGATGTAACTTTCTAGACATTGCCAATAATGTTATCTAATAATATTATTCGGATAATATGAATTATTGCTTCGATAATGAAAAATCTTGTGTAATGACAATTATTGAAACAACGGTAATATAAAATATCAACGCAAAGAAATTATTAAATCAATAAAATAATCGAATAAGAAATTATCAGAACCATTATTGAGTAGTGCCTTCTTACGTAAGAATCAATAATTGGTGCAATACCGTGTGCTACTTCGTGTTTTTAACCACCGAGTATTTTTAACAATTATTAATTGGTAATAACTACACCGTTATTTTTAAACAACTTATATTTATCGCTTTCTTCATCCAATCGCTTTCAGTTATGGGGCCCACACATGTCGCTACCATGCCGTATTTAATATTCCCCAACATTTTAATATTCCACGACCAAACGAATATTCCCCACAACAATGAATATATTATAACCACTTGCTTATTTTGAAATATTTGCGTATTTTACCCCTAACTATCCACATTAATCAAATCAACCCTTACTATTTCAAAATAATAAATAGAGAAAATTAAATTTTATTAATAATAAGTTGGGGTCTTACACCTTAACTACTCTAAATAGACTAATGAGGAAATTTAGGGTACTGGAGTAAGAAGAAGGGGTTAATTTAAAAACAATAATACTATTTTTATCTTTTTGTAGCATTTCAACAAACAGGTAATGTGTGTCTTCCCACACTAGTTTCAAGTATTCAAAAACCAAAAAAAATTATGAATTCACATTCATCATCTAATCTTTTAACGACTCCAAAATCAGGACTATTTCTCTTCCCAATCTTGTGCGTTAATACTATCTTGCTCTTGCTTTAAAACATTATTTAATGTTACAATAGCTAAAAATGTGAATATTTTTTTTGTCATTCATTTCTTGAATCGCAA
This sequence comes from Panax quinquefolius, assembly GCA_020205615.1. Lineage (NCBI taxonomy): Eukaryota > Viridiplantae > Streptophyta > Magnoliopsida > Apiales > Araliaceae > Panax > Panax quinquefolius. Next base: position 15,905,758 of record CM035170.1, on the reverse strand, counting down.
CCTTTACGATTCTTCTTTATACTTGAAATCATATTCATTTTATGATTTATTTAATCTGAGTAAATGTATTTAGAGTTTTATGTCTCAATACTTAATACATTTTCTATCGATGTTTCACTTATTTCAAAATTATATTTATTCTCATTTCAGAATAAACATTCTTTATCTGTTAAACATTTCAAACTATACATATCTGCTAGTTACATTTAACAAAACCATCAATCATAGCTTGCATAATTTCTAATTCAGGAAAATGTATTCATTTCGCACGTCGTTCAACATTCATCGTCCGTATAACAAGTAATATTGCATAACATCATTAACCTGCAAAAAATTTGTTTATGCAAGATTGAGTTCGACAACCGAACAAATTTGACAATCCATCATGTTTCACATAGGAGACAACCCAATATTCACCACATGCAACATAATTTCTTTACCATGCGTATCATACATGCATCAATAATTCCGTGTAATGCATATATTCATGCATTATAAATTCTTGCAATGCATATATTCATGCATACATTTCTAATTATCGAGTTACATCATACATCATGTGCTATCACATATCACATATAAATTGAGTTCCATAACCCAATTAACTTAGTCATATTTTGACTTCAACAATTCATAGAGCATGATATGTAATTCAACACATAATCCACATTCAATTCACAAAAATAACAGAACTGAAAAACTTGCCTTGATTGGAGATTACCACAAAATTTAATATAGCGTTACTCCATAATTCCTACACAATTATTTTTACATGCACACACATATTAGATAATTAAATATAGCACAAAACATGCGTGTTTATTCATTAATAATAATTATTAGTTTTATACTGTGAGAACCTAGTTTTTATGAATAAAGATTTAATTTTCTTGAAATATTTTTTTAATATTATGGTGTGGATTTGAGATAGTGTTATAGTTGTGGGTAGTATTAATAAATTTTGAAAAGTATGCAAGTTGTTGTATAATATTCGATTGGTCGGGGAATATTCTTTTTGTCGGGGAATATCCGTATGACGGTACAATCATTGGTGGACCCCACAACAGAATTATTGTCGGATTGAGAAAACGACAAAAATATTTTATGAAAATAACGACGGAAGTTTTACCGTTAATCTTGTTGAACTACTCATTAGTAAAGAAATACGATGTCTGGCGTGGTTTGCATAAGAAGCACACCAGTATTGATTATTGATGCTTTACGTGATAAGTCACTCGGTTTTATTTTATTAGTATTATTAATGTAATAAAATGTAAAAGCTTTTATATAAAATGTAATACTTTTATAAAGTTATTTATTTTATTAGACTATAAATAGAATATATTATATTTTATTATTATACATAGTGTTGTATAGTTCTGCGTAGTGTTGCATAGTGCTCTGCGATAGTATTTTGCATAGTAAAATCTTTTATATAAAAATGAATACTTTTATAAAGTTATTCGTTTTATTAGATTATAAATAGAATATATTATATTTTATTTAAAAGATTTTGTTTTAAATCTGGACCGTCCATTTAAAGTAAATTAATCTAGACCGTTCATGAATTAGTTACTATGCAGTCCATTCTTCTATAAATAGAAGCTCATTCCTTCATTATTTCTTACGAATTCACTGAAACTCTAGAGAGAGAATTCTTCTTCTATAATCTTGAGCGTATTTCTTTAGAGTTTAAGAAGCTTTGAGCGTAGAAAAATAGTATAAGATTTCTTCGAGTATATCCTCGCCCTACCAGTCGAAATACTCTTCTTTCAAAGGCAAGGGATATTATTTGTTAAACTCGTAAGGGATATTATTTATTGTACTCGTAATAGATATTATTTGTTATACTCGTAAGGGATATTATTTTTTGTACTCGTAAGGGGTATTTTTATTTCTTATTCGTGAAGAGAACTTCTGTTATTCCATTCTTTATTATTCTGTTGGAATAACCTGTATACACGAGATACCCTATACTTGGTGAAATTCTTTTATTATTTCATTCTTTATTATTATGTTGGAATAACCTATCTATGCAAAGTACTGCATATATGGTGAAATTCTTCTGTTATTCCATTCTTTATTATTCTATTGGAACATCCTGTCTGTCCGTTTACGCATGACATGGTTTCGTTGTTTATTATTCTGTTGGAATACCCTGTCTGTGCGTTTACGCATGGCCTGGTTCCATTATTTATTATTCTGTTGGAATATCCTCATCGGTCGCTTACGCATGACTTCGATTCCGTTATTTATTATTCTCATTGAATAACTCGTCTGCGATACTATCGCATACACGTGATTTTTTTTGTTATTCTATTCTTTATTATACTCAGTTGGTTAAAGTTTTGACTTCTATACTCCATGAAATTAGTGGAATATCCTTGATATTTGCGCTTCATCCAATATCATTTCATGAAAATATTCTTCTGAGCATTCTTGAATTTTTACTCCACAAAGCAGTATCATGTTGACAATTTGGACGTTATTAGTTCCTGGATAAATTAATTCTTGAACTTGTTTTTATTGAATTATTATGTCATTGTCATCATCCTCATTTTTATATTATGTTGAAAGTCATCTGTGGCCTGTAGTGCATAGATGGACTTGGTATGATTATGACCAGGGATTATTTCGGTATAATCATGACCGTAATGTTACAAATGATGTGGAAAAAGTCCTCATTGGCCCATAATGTATTGATGGGCGCTTTTTGGTATGATTATGGCTATGGATTCTCTTGACCAAGGGTGCAAAGATGAATTATTTTATGGCATGATCGGGATCATTGCTGATGAAAACACTATTATCTTTGGCCGTAGTGCATGTATAATTCGTGGTCGTGATACTAAAGAATATCCTTGCCTCAGAAAGCGGGGATGATTTAATGATGTGGATTATTTATTAAGTTTGAGTCTCGTGATAAAAGTGATGAAAACCTTTTAAATCATAAAGATAGTAGATTTTATTCTCTACTGACTCTTCTTCTAATGGATTGCTTGTTCACCGCAGCTAAACTTAATGTTTGTTATATTGTATCAGTTTAACACTGTTGAAGGCTAACGATAATTTGTTCTGCATTATCTTAGTCATAATATTTCTTACTGGGCTAGTTGAGCTCACCCTTTTGTTTTCATTGTTCTCTTCAGGAAATGAGAACGTAGCAGGGACTAGTTGGGGAAAACAGAGTGATGGTCCTAGATGGTGCATTAGTAGTCCTCACTATTCTGTGAAATAGTGTGATAATAAATGTAATGAGGACCCCATTGAGTTTGTATATTGTCTAGATGACAATATTTGTATTAAAACTCACAGAATATGTTTAGTCGTATTTTACACGACTGTTGTATAATTAAGTTGTATTTGAATTTTGTACCATGTATTTGGCGACTCAAGATGGGTGATGTATACCTATTTTGGGGGCGACACAGTTGGTAGCAAAGCTTAGGGATATGATCCCTGGCAGAGATGTGAGACAAGAACTAGGAGGGAAGAGACGGGGAATTCCTTCGCTAGTATGACCTACCTAACTTTATTTGGTATTTAATTGGTCGGTCAGAGTATAGAGATAATATGTGATATGTTAATTAACCCTTATTTTTTTTGGCAGTGTTTGAAAATGGCAGCTGAAAATGTTCACAATGGAGTGAATGAGACCGTTGAGACACCTTTAATCACTAACCAGGTTAATGTGATGTCAAACGAAGAAGAAATTAGAGATATCTACGTGGTGAGTGAAGAACTAATAGTTGCACCTGAGCTAGTTGCAGAGGTAGCAGCTGAGAGTGAGGAAGAAGAGGAACCTGAGGAGAATTGGTTAGAAGAATTTTATGATCGAAACTTAGAATTACAAAATCGTATTCATGAGTTAGAAGAGCAGGCTGAAGAATGGCAGGCGGTCGTGGAGCAAAGAGATGTAACAATTCAAAATTGGTTTACCCGATGTGCGACGCTTGAACAGAAGCACTCTTTGACAGAATATAAGATATTAGAGCTGGAGTCTGAGAATGTTATGATCAAAGTTTTGATGAAAGAAGAAACAACTGAACGAAGGAGAATAGATGACGCATGGGTAAAAGCCGCACGACGTGTAGATATTGTAGAAAAAGACGTCCGATCCAATAAAGCCAAAATAGATGAAATGGATTTTGCTATTTGGATAACAATTGGGAGAATCCAACATCGAATTCGGAATTATCCTGTGCATAGCGGTCAACCCCAATTCGATATGGATCAGAGAATAATGATTCAAATCATGGATCAGGAATGTGAAGAAGCACTTAAGGGTGGAATGTACTCTATAACAAAGTCAAATCCAGTAGTTTAAGTGAGAGCGTTTGTCGAGAAATCCGAACGAAGTTATTACGGGTAAGTTAATCATAAACTCTTGCGAAGTCTATACTTTATTAGATACCAGTTCTACCCACTCTTTTATTTCACCTAGTTGTGTTCAATGTTTAAATTTGACTCCGGAGAAATTAGACTTTGACTTATCTGTTGAAAATCTGTTAGGAGAAACCTTCGTTACCTCTACTGTTTATAAATCTTGTTGATTCAAATAAACACTTTCACGTTACCTGTTGATCTTATCTCTTTGAAAATACTTGCCTTTGATGTGATTTTAGGAATCGATTGGTTAACTGCTCATCATGCTTTTCGTAAGGTTGTTAGCTTTCATATTCCTAACCAACCTGTTATGTGAATTCAAGCAACCAAACCACTAAAGTCAATCATTGTCATATCAAGCCATAAGTAAAGAGCCCCTTGTCCTTTCGTTGTTGACTTCCTTGTGTGGAATGCACCAAGCCAAACTTTCAGTAGGCGGCGTCCGTGAATGACGATGACAAGTTGATAAGTATCAATGTGACGTACTATCCAAGTCTTGGATGAGGGTCACAGTTTTGAATGATATTTCTATTGTTAATAAATTTTCTGACGTATTCTTAAAGACTTCTTAGCCTACCCCTAGAGCGTAAAATCGAATTTTTTATTGACCCCAGTACAAAACTCATTTCTTAAACCCTCGATTTAATTGGCCCATTTGAAATCCTCGATGAAGTAGGAACTGTGGCCTATAGACTCGTTTTACCGCCAAGTATGTTGCTTTGTTCGTAACGCTTTTTTACGTGATCGAGGTTACGTAAATATGTGGACGACACGAACCACATTAGTAAATTAGAACTAAACGATATAGCGTAAGATTTAACGTGATGAGGAGATCGTGTTAAAATTTTGGATAAGAAGGATCGTATTCAACACTCAAAGGTTATACCTCAAGAATTAGAATCGAAATGAAGTCAAGGTATCCTCACCTCTTCTAAGATACTGTGTATGCGTCGTAAATTTCGAGGGCGAAATTTCATAAGGAGGGAGATTGTGAGACCCCAGATTTTATGAATAAAGATTTAATTTTCTTGAAATATTTTTTTAATATTATGGTGTGGATTTGAGATAGTGTTATAGTTGTGGGTAGTATTTATTAATTTTGAAAAGTATACAAGTTGTTGTATAATATTCGTTTGGTCGGGGAGTATTCTTTTTGTCAAAAAATATCCGTACGACGGTACAATCATTGGTGGACCCCACAACGGAATTATTGTCGGATTGAGAAAACGACAAAAATATTTTATGAAAATAACGGCGGAAGTTTTACCGTTAATAATATTGAACTACTCGGTAGTAAAAGTACAGTAATAAGCGTGGTTGCATAGTAGCACACGGTATTGATTATTGATGCTTACGTGATAAGTCACTCAGTTTTGTTTTATTAGTATTATTAATGTAATAAAATAGAAAAGCTTTTTATATAAAACAGAATACTTTTATAAAGTTATTCGTTTTATTAGACTATAAATAGAATATATTATATTCTATTATGCGTAGTAAAAATCTTTTATATAAAATGTAATACTTTTATAAAGTTATTTGTTTTATTAGACTATAAATAGAATATATTATATTTTATTATGCATAGTATTGTATAGTGCTCAGTGTAGTGTTTTTGCATAGTAAAATCTTTTTATATAAAACATAATACTTTTATAAAGTTATTCGTTTTATTAGATTATAAATAAAATATATTATATTTTATTTAAAAGATTTTGTTTTAAATCTGGACCGTCCGTTTAAAGTAAATCAATCTGGAACGTTCATGAATTAGTTACTATGCAGTCCATTCTTCTATAAATAGAAGCTCATTCCTTCATTATTTCTTAAGAATTCACTGAAACTCTAGAGAGAGAATTCTTCTTCTATAATCTTGAGCGTATTTCTTTAGAGTTTAAGAAGCTTTGAGCGTAGAAAAATAGTATAAGTTTTCTTCGAGTATATCCTCGCCCTACCAGTCGGAATACTCTTCTTTCAAAGGTAAAGCATATTATTTGTTGTACTCATAAGTGATATTATTTGTTGTACTCGTAAGGGATATTATTTGTTGTACTCGTAAGGGGTATTCTTTTTTTCTTATTCGTGAAGAGAACTTCTGTTATTCCATTCTTTATTATTACATTGGAATAACTCAGATATCGCTGAGATATCCTATACTTGGGTGAAATTCTTCTGTTATTCCATTCTTTATTATTATGTTGGAATAACCTGTCTATGCAAAGTACTGTATGCATATTGAAATTCTTCTGTTATTCCATTCTTTATTATTCTGTTGGAACATCCTCATACTATGCGTTTCACGCACGACCGTTCCATTGTTTATTATTCTCGTCTGGAATATCCTCTCGTGAGTTTACGCATGACTTTGTTCCGTTATTTATTATTACTGTTGGAATAACTTGTCATCATGCGGCCTATCGCATGCGCTGGTGATTTCTTTTGTTATTCCATTCTTTATTATACTCGGTTGGTTAAAGTTTTAACTTCTATACTCCATGAAATTAGTGGAATATCCTTGATATTTGTGCTTCATCCAAGATATCTTTTCATGGAAATATTCTTCTCGAGCATTCTTGAATTTTTACTCCACAAAGCAAAGATCATGTTGACAATTTGGGCGTTATTGGTTCTGGATAAATTAATTCTTGAACTTGTTTTATTGAATTATTATGTCATTGTCATCATCCTCATGTTTATATTATTTTGAAAGTCATCATGGCACATGGTGCATAGATGGACTTGGTATGATTATGACCGAGGATTATTTCTATAATCATGACCGTAATGTTATAAATGATGTGGAAAAAGTCCTCATTGGCCCGTAATGCATTGATGGACAATTTTTGGTATGATTATAGCTAAAGATTCTCTTCGGCCAAGGGTGCAAAGATGAATTGTTTTATGGCATGATCAGGACAGTTGATGAAAACACGATTATCTTTGGCCCGTAGTGCATGTATAATTCATGGTCGTGATACTAAAGAATATCCTTGGCCTGTAGTGCAGGGATGATTTGATGATGTGGATTATTTATTAAGCAGAGTCTCAGCAATAAAAGTGATGAAAAACCTTTTAAATCATAGAAGATAGTAGATTTTATTCTCTACTTGACTCTTCTAATGGATTGCTTGTTCCGCTGCAGTTAAACTTAATGTTTGTTATATTGTATCGGTTTAACAATCGTTGAAGGCTAACGATAATTTGTTCGCATTATCTTAGTCATAATATTTCTTCTTGGGCTAGTTGAGCTCACCCTTTTGTTTTCATTGTTCTCTTGAGGAAATGAGAACGCGTGGCGAGGACTTGTTGGGGAAAAGCAGTGATGGTCCTAGATGGTGCATTAGTAGTCCTCACTATTCGTGAAATAGTGTGATAATAAATGTAATGAGGACCCCATTGAGTTTGTATATTGTCTAGATGACAATATTTGTATTAAAACTCACAGAATATGTTTAGTCGTATTTTACACGACTGTTGTATAATTAAGTTGTATTTGAATTTTGTACCATGTATTTGGCGACTCAAGATGGGTGATGTATACCTATTTTGGGGGCGACACAGTTGGTAGCAAAGCTTAGGGATATAATCCCTGGCAGAGATGTGAGACAAGAACTAGGAGGGAAGAGACGGGGAATTCTTTCGCTAGTATGACCTACTTAACTTTATTTGGTATTTAATTGGTCGGTCAGAGTATAGAGATAATATGTGATATGTTAATTAACCCTTATTTTTTTTGGCAGTGTTTGAAAATGGTAGCTAAAAATGTTCACAATGGAGTGAATGAGACCGTTGAGACACCTTTAATCACTAACCAGGTTAATGTGATGTCAAATGAAGAAGAAATTAGAGATATCTACGTGGTGAGTGAAGAACTAATAGTTGCACCCGAGCTAGTTGCAGAGGTAGCAGCTGAGAGTGAGGAAGAAGCAGAAGAAGAGGAAGAAGAGGAACCTGAGGAAAATTGGTTAGAAGAATTTTATGACCGAAAGTTAGAATTACAAAATCGTATTCATGAGTTAGAAGAGCAGGCTGAAGAACGACAGGCAATCGTGGAGCAAAGAGATGTAACAATTCAAAATTGTGGTACACGATGTGCGACGCTTGAACAGAAGCACTCTTTGACAGAGTATAAGATATTAGAGCTGGAATCTGAGAATGCTATGATCAAAGTTTTGATGAAAGAAGAAACAACTGAACGAAGGAGAATAGATGACGCATGGATAAAAGCCGCACGACGTGTAGATATTGTAGAAAAAGACGTCCGATCCAATAAAGCCAAAATAGATGAAATGAATTTTACTTTTTGGACAAAAATTGGGAGAATCCAACATCGAATTCGGAATTATCCTGTGCATAGCGGTCAACCCCAATTCGATATGGATCGGAGAATAAAGATTCAAATCATGGATCAGGAATGTGAAGAAGCACTTAAGGGTGGAATGTACCCTATAACAAAGTCAAATGCAGTAGTTTAAGTGAGAGCGTTTGTCGGGAAACCCGAACGAAGTTATTACGGGTAAGTTAATCATAAACTCTTGCGAAGTCTATAATTTGTTAGATACCAGTTCTACCCACTCTTTTATTTCACCTAGTTGTGTTCAATGTTTAAATTTGACTCCAGAGAAATTAGACTTTGACTTATCTGTTGAAACTCTATTAGGAGAAACCTTCGTTACCTCTACTGTTTATAAATCTTGTTGATTCAAATAAACACTTTCACGTTACCTATTGATTTTATCTCTTTGAAAATACTTGCCTTTGATGTGATTTTAGGAATCGATTGGTTAACTACTCATCATGCTTTTCGTAAGGTTGTTAACTTTCATATTCCTAACAAACCTGTTATGCGAATTCAAGCAACCAAACCACTAAAGTCAATCATTGTCATATCAACCCATAAGTAAAGAGCCCCGGTCCTTTCGTTGTTGACTTCCTTGTGTGAAATGCACCGAAGCCAGACTTTCTGTAGGCGACGTCGTGAATGACGATGGCAAGTTGATAAGTTTCAATGTGACGCACTATCCAAGTCTTGGATGAGGGTCACAATTTTGAATGATATTTCTATTGTTAATAAATTTCCTGACGTATTCTTGAAGACTTCTTAGCCTACCCTTAGAGCGTGAAATCGAATTTTGTATTGACCCCAGTACAAAAACCCATTTCTTAAACCCTTAAATATTTCTTTAGCTAAAGCGAACGTAACATGTGCCAAAGACGTTGGCTCAAGCTGTTGAAGATTACGATCACACCATTCAATACCATCGTGGAAAAGCGAACGTGGTAGCTGACGCGTTGAGTAGAAGATCGTATGCGTTTACGAGTGCGATGTTGTTAACACAAAGACCCATTTCGTATGACTTGCAAATGTTGAAGATAGAGTTAAAGACTCTAGGACCCACGTGAAGATAACGAATATACGAGTAGAATCGACTTTAATCGATAAAGTTAAAGTCGCTCAAGCTACACACCCGGAGCTGATGAATGTGAAGAAGAAGTTCAAGAAGGCGTTATTCTAGAAGCAAGAATCGACAAAGAGATGAAATCTCAATCCTCGATTTAATTGGCCCATTTGAAATCCTCGATGAAGTAGGAACCGTGGCCTATAGACTCGTTTTACCGCCAAGTATGTTGTGTGTTCAGAACGTTTTTTTACGTATCGATGTTACGTAAATATGTGGACGACCCGAGCCACATTAGTAAATTAGAACTAAACAATATAGTAGAAGATTTAACGTATGAGGAGATACATGTTAAAATCTTGGATAAGAAGGATCGTATTTAACACTCAAAGGTTATACCTCAAGAATTAGAATCTGAAATGAAGTCAAGGTATCCTCACCTCTTCGACATACCAGGTATGTACGTAAATTTCGAAGGCAAAATTTCATAAAGAGGGGAGATTGTGAGACCCTAGATTTTATGAATAAAGATTTAATTTTCTCGAAATATTTTTTTTAATATTATGATGTGGATTTGAGATAGTGTTATAGTTGTTGGTAGTATTTATAAATTTTGAAAAGTATGCAAGTTGTTGTATAATATTCGATTGGTCAGGAAATATTCTTTTTGTCGAGGAATATCCGTACGACGGTACAATCATTGGTGGACCTCACAACGGAATTATTGTCGGATTGAGAAAACGACAAAAATATTTTATGAAAATAACGGCGGAAGTTTTACCGTTAATACTGTTGAACTACTCAAGAGTAAAGTAATGTAATGATGTCTGGCGTTAGGTTGCATAGTAGCACACGGTATTGATTATTGATGCTTACGTGATAAGTCACTCACTTTTGTTTTATTAATATTATTAATGTAATAAAATAGAAAAGCTTTTTATATAAAACAGAATACTTTTATAAAGTTATTCGTTTTATTAGACTATAAATAGAATATATTATATTCTATTATGCATAGTGTTTTGCATAGTAAAATCTTTTTATATAAAACAGAATTCTTTTATAAAGTTATTTATTTTATTAGACTATAAGTAGAATATATTATATTTTATTATGCATAGTGTTGCATAGTGCCTGCATAGTGTTGCATAGTGCCTGCATAGTGTTTTGCATAGTAAAAATCTTTTTATATAAAACAGAATACTTTTATATAAAATAAAATACTTTTATAAAGTTATTCGTTTTATTAGATTATAAATAGAATATATTATATTTTATTTAAAAGATTTTGTTTTAAATCTGGACCGTCCGTTTAAAGTAAATCAATCTAGACCGTTCATGAACTTGTTACTATGCAGTCCATTCTTCTATAAATAGAAGCTCATTCCTTCATTATTTTTTATGAATTCACTGAAACTCTAGAGAGAGAATTCTTCTTCTATAATCTTGAGCGTATTTCTTTAGAGTTTAAGAAGCTTTGAGCGTAGAAAAACAGTATAAGTTTTCTTCAAGTATATCCTCGCCCTACCAGTCGGAATACTCTTCTTTCAAAGGTAAGTGATATTATTTGTTGTACTCGTAAGGGATATTATTTGTTGTACTTATCAGGGATATTATTTCTTATACTCGTAAGGGGTATTCTTTCTTTCTTATTCGTGAAGAGAACTTTTGTTATTCCACTCTTTATTATTACATTTGGAATAACCTGTATATGCGGGATACCCTATACTTGGTGAAATTCTTCTGTTATTCCATTCTTTATTATTATGTTGGAATAACCTGTTTATGCAAAGTACTGCATATATGGTTAAATTCTTCTGTTATTTCATTCTTTATTATTCTGTTGGAACATTCTGTCTGTGCGTTTACGCATGACCTGGTTCCGTTGTTTATTATTCTTTTGGAATATCCTGTCTGTGCGTTTACGCATGACCTGGTTCCATTATTTATTATTCTGTTGGAATATCCTGTCTGTGCGTTTACGCATGACCTAGTTCTGTTATTTATTATTCTGTTGGAATAACCAGTCTGTGCGGTCTATCGTATGCCTGGTGATTTCTTTTGTTATTCCATTCTTTATTATACTCATTTGGTTAAAGTTTTAACTTCTATACTCCATGAAATTAGTGGAATATCCTTGATATTTATGCTTCATCCAGTATCTTTTCACGGAAATATTCTTCTGAGCATTCTTGAATTTTTACTCCACAAAGCAGTATCATGTTGACAATTTGGACGCTATTGATTCCTGGATAAATTAATTTTTGAACTTGTTTTATTGAATTATTATGTCATTGTCATCATCCTCATGTTTATATTATGTTGAAAGTCATCTGTGGCCTGTAGTGCATAGATGGACTTGGTATGATTATGACCAGGGATTATTTCGGTATAATCATGACCGTAATGTTATAAATGATGTGGAAAAAGTCCTCATTGGCCCGTAATGCATTAATGGACAGTTTTTGGTATGATTATGACTATGGATTCTCTTTGGCCAAGGGTGTAAAGATGAATTATTTTATGGCATGATCAGGACCGTTGATGAAAACACGATTATCTTTGGCCCGCAGTGCATGTATAATTCGTGGTCGTGATACTAAAGAATATTCTTGGCCTGTAGTGCAGGGATGATTTGATGATGTTGATTATTTATTAAGCTGAGTCTCAGCGATAAAAGTGATGAAAAACCTTTTAAATCATAGAAGATAGTAAATTTTATTCTCTACTTGACTCTTCTAATGGATTGCTTGTTCCGCTGCAGTTAAACTTAATGTTTGTTATATTGTATCAGTTTAACACTGTTGAAGGCTAACGATAATTTGTTCTGCATTATTTTAGTCATAATATTTCTTACTGGGCTAGTTGACTTTTGTTTTCATTGTTCTCTTTAGGAAATGAGAACGTAGCAGGGACTAGTCGGGGAAAACAGAGTGATGGTCCTAGATGGTGCATTAGTAGTCCTCACTATTCTGTGAAATAGTGTGATAATAAATGTAATGAGGACCCCATTGAATTTGTATATTGTCTAGATGACAATATTTGTATTAAAACTCACAGCATATGTTTAGTCGTATTTTACACAACTGTTGTATAATTAAGTTGTATTTGAATTTTGTACCATGTATTTGGCGACTCAAGATGGGTGATGTATACCTATTTTGGGGGCGTCACATATACAAACTAATATTATTTATTCTTACTCTAAACGAATATTAGTTTATTTGGAAACTTAATTCGTTTTAACATTTTTACGCTAAATAAAGGTCCCTCACATTTTAGTATGTAAATACTTTATACTTTGAAGCTTAAATCATCTATATTCCACTTTAGGAATATCTTTTGCCTTTATTTGTGAATTCACCTTCTAAACAGATATTATATATCTTCTATAGTAAAAACTCAATTTATTATATTATTTCTTGATTTAAATAATTTTTTATATCATTTCGTCTGTTTATGAGTCAACTCGAATCATTGCCTCATATATAAGCATTTATTCTACTAGCACAATCACTGTATTTTTCGTTTTGCAAATATTCGCATTTTCCTTATATGTATTTATATATTAAGTATATATAAATCTTGGCTCAAAAACTCCATTTTGAACTTCGAAAATCTTCATTAGGTCATCTTTATGATTATTTTAATTTATTGATGATTTCTCACCTTTTGTTTTGTACAAAACCATTCTTCACACCGATTATAGCGTACATTCGCTTAAATATAAAAAGTCATATTTACAATATATTTTTATTGCATAATTTATGTCTGAAAAGAAGTTTCATTGCATAAAATATCAAATACAGTCTAAACTTATCTCTTGGGACTTTATTAGTCTCAACATAGCTTAAAATTTAACTTAAAAGTAATCTAGAACGTCGAACGTCAAAACAGCCCGTCACGGATACGCTCGGCGTCGCTCAATTTTCAATTTCTGACATGCCTATTCACCTATTTTTAATTCTCAAACTATTAATCCAATAACAGTGAAATTTTGATATGTTATAGATCTCATGTCATAGTATTTTAAAAAAATTTCAAATCGTGAAAACACATCACGGAACCCAATCAAAACAAGGCTCAAATAGCTTGTCAAGTAATCGCACTTTTGCATCACGGTGCGGCGTGAAGTATGTATGCATAGCCTTTAATATGATCTTAAGTCATTTTGCTTCTTCTTTGTCTTGCCATTGTCTTCTTTGCTTACTTTATGATTTTCCCACGCTTTGCTCATTTATCGAAAAATTCCCAAATTTTAGTATATTTTTCGTAACATAATAGAATATTTTTAAAAGTTAAACCCCCATTCCGGGTTTGATAGGTAGTCCAAATAATGCGTCAAAAGTAGACGTTCATAACAGTTCCCAGTTCATTTCCAGCTTTACCATCTCTCGCTAAAACAGTCATAACTTTTTCGTTTCAAAATATTTTTGAGCGATTCTTGATGCAAAGCTAACTCTCAGGGCTACAACTTTTATTCTTTAACCATTTTTAAATTCTAAACACAGAATTCTAGATAATTCGTGCAAGAGACTGATCCGAATCTGATTTCTAGATTTTGGACAGATTCGATGTGCGTACTTTGAACAGTCATAACTCTTTGGTCCGAAGTCGAAATTAGTCCGTTCCGGAGTCTATGGAAACCTTATTCAGTGTACTATAATACCCCAAAAGCACAAATGTTTTTGAGAAGTCTAGCTAGCCCCGACCCCCGAATTTACCCTTAGGGTCAACAATCCACTAACTTTTAATTTTTTTCGTTTTGACATCCTAAACTTGCCTTGACTCGTTCCAACGCAACACGACTCCCAAATAATTTCTATTTAGGATATTATGACTGGTCTTAAGTCTCGGCTTCACGAAATTTCAAGCCTTTAGCCATTTTAGCTCTTCAAGGAATTTTTACAAACATAATGCTTTTAGTTTTTATTTGCTGTCTTATCAATTTGATTGTGGGGGAGTCCATAACTTTCTTCCTTATAGCTCAAATAAACCAAACTTAGCTACAAATTCTCTAATTCCACGATTCCATCATTAATACATAAATAATTCCAAGCCAAAAAAAACCTAGTAAATGAAATAGCTTACTAACAAAACTCATATTTTTATTTCTTGATTCAAATCTTTTTCTAATGCCGTATTACATATATACGGATCAAAACTTGATTTATTACAAGGAAACTTCATCTAAATTTCTATCAAAGCTAACTAAACTTCCAAAATTCAAAGTTTAGCTTAAAAATTCATAATTACACGAATTCTAATTAAAACCCAATATTAAAAGAAATTTTATACCTTATGTTATATCTTTTCAATATTCCAAAGCTTTGAAATCTTGAATTTGGCCTAATGCTTGAATCCAATTTGATTTAGGACTTATGGCATACACGACTAGTTCATCTTTCTTGCTTGGAAAAATTAAACTTTCAGGTGGTGAGAGGAAGAGAGATGGTGCGGTTGGGAAGGGAGGAAGGAGTGGCCAATTTCCCAATTTGGTAAGCAAACCAACTTGGAGAGCAAGATTATTTATTTACTTATTTTTTGGTTGGGCTCTACTATTCTCCTCTTCTTCACATACCCGGCATAAGAAAAATTGGTTTGGGAGCAAATCTTTCAACAGTGCTTTATTAGCAAGGATAAAACCAATTTTGCTTGATTTAATAATTAAACCAATTACTCTCTTTATGCCTTTATTAAGTAATTTAATTACCCAATACTTGGTAACTTAATGTTATTTATTAAGTTACTACGTACTTAACGGATCCGGTTAGCATATAGTTTATATTTTGGTAAGTTGGTCAATTGACCAACAGAATACTGACACATATATAGTCTCGCCTGCATGTCAGCACTCTATTGGTCAATTGACCAACTTACCCAAAAATAAACTTCATGCAAACCACTTCCGTACTTAACCTACTTATAAAATATTTACACCCTCTTGGAAGTATATAATATATATATATATATATATCATTCATATATAAATTATATATTTCATAATAAAAACAAAATATAATATATTTTTATTACATATTTATTTTATAACTGAAAAATAAATATGTCACACATAATATCCCTATCTCATTAAAATAATCGCATGCAAGAATTTATTTTAATGCTCTTGAGGTAAAGTATATAAAAATATTATATAATTAACCCACCTCATTCATTTCATTCATGTAAATTCTTCACAACAATTTCATTTCCTCGCATAATATATATATATATATATATATATATATATATATATATGGATTCCATCCATGACAAAGGTTGTTGGAGAACAACCCATTTTGGCCCAAATAGCTACAACTGTGTAGCGCTTGTTATAATTTTTTTTTATAAGCCGCTAGCTACGTTGTTGTAGCAGTTGGACCAAAATGGGTTGCTCCCCCAACAACCGATTCTTGGATGGATAATATATATATATATATATATATATATATATATATATATAAGACCCTAACTTTGTAATGAATAACATCAAATTTCCTCAATTTATTATTGTGAATAATAAGGTATTAATTTGATATAATACTTTTGGTTATGGGTAAATGTGTGAAAATTTTGCAAAATAAGCTAGTGGTTATAAAATATTCATTTTGTTTGGGAATATTCGTTTGGTCGTGGAATATTCTTTCTGTCGGGGAATATTCGTACGACGGCGCAACCATTTGTGGGCCCCATAATGGATAAATGTCGGATGAAGAAAATGACAAGTTTGAGTTTTTATAAATAACGACGTAATGGTTCTGAATTATCACCGCTTGGAATACCCTAAGTGGTTAAAATACGATGTCTGGCGTGGATGCACAGTATTGTTGAATTATTGATTCTTTTGTAAGAAGGCACTACTCAATAATTGTTACAGTAATTACTGTTCAATATTTTATTTTATTGATTCAATAATTGCTCCGTTGATATTTTATATTATTGTTGTTTCAATAATTTTCATTGCATAGTATTTCCCATTATCAGATCAATAATTCATATTATTTGAATAATATTATTAGATAGCATTATTGGCAATGTCTAGAAAGTTCTGTCAAGGAGAGGTTTGGTCACCTAATTGCGCGCTAGTAAGGAGAAATCCTTATTGGAAAGCCCCCTCTTTCTTGAGAACGGCCTGGTTGTCATAATTGTGATTCTGTAATATTATTTGTGAATAATTAATTATTGATTTATATGATAAGGAAATATTTATTTGACGTGGATATAAATGATGGATTTATTTATTTTATGTGGTTATAAATGAAAGAATTAATGCTGAGGTATTTTATCAGTATTTTATCATAATGGAGGTATTAAAAATCATCCGTTTGTGGTTTCAGATATTTTATGTTTGGAATTTGAAAAAAACTCAAAGCTACAAAGTTGTAGAGAATTCGATTTCGTGTGGAATGGACATAAAATTCATATTTTTTTGATAAGCGGGCTATTTTCTATGAATTACTAAAGCTTTAGAAAATAAAATGATTTTTATTAAATTATGGGTGGGACCCACTTGTGTTAAAAACATGTGGGCTGCTGGGATTTTTCAAGAAGGGTTGGCATGAATTTTCAGCAATGGTTGGCATGCGTAGGAAGAAAAGATTTATTGGCATTCTAGCATTTTCCTATAAATAGGGTGCTTAGTTAGAATTGAAAATCACACCAGAAAAAAGTTCTCTCTTCCTCTCTCTATATTATCGAGCGTATTTTGTGAGTATTTAGATACTTTGTGAGTTGCTATTCATCAGTGCAAGTTTCCTTCACCTTTTTACAATATATTCAGGCCGAAGTACTTATATTTTGAGGTAAAGGATGTTATTTTCTTCCTAAATGATGTTATTCTTTCAATATCATTATACCAAAATATTGGTATAGATTTTATTGTGGAATTTCTACCTTTTTGTGTCGGGGTTACTATTAACGTATATGACACTATTCACGTATACTATACTATTCACGAATACTGCACTATTCACCGAAAAATGAAATTTTCTTCTTTTTGTCCAAGTTGTCTATTATGGTTACTATCTTTGATTGTATCCATGTTTTGATCTTTATTTTTGAATTCTGTTTCAAAATTAGTTATTATTGAGTATTATTGAACTTGGATAAACTGTAATACGAATGCCTAATATTTGTTCTTTTATCTCACTGGATTCGTTTTCTTTAAGATATTTTTCATCATCCTCAGTCCTAAATTATGATATTATTGAATATCTTTGGCCAGTAGTGCAAAGATAAATGATTAACTGATGAATATCTTTGGCCTGTAGTGTAAAGATGAATGATTACCTAATGAATATCTTTGGCCCATAGTGCAAAGATGAACAGGTGTTGAGATGAACATGACCAATTGGTGATACACATGAATATCTTTGGGCTGTAGTGCAAAGATGAATATTTGATTCAAGATGTATATTGATTGATGTTACAGGGATAAAATATTGATGATGGACTTTTAAATCTTAGAAGATAGTAAAATTCTTTCTCTACTTGACTATTCTAATGGATTGCTGTTCTGCTGCAGTTGTTGATCTAAAACTTTTTGTCTATTATATTTTATCAGATTTTTCCCCGTTGAAGACTAATGATAAATTGTTGTATATTATCTTAGTCATAATATTCTTTACTGGGATAGTTGAGCTCACCCTTTTCCTTTTTGTTCCATTTTTCTCAGGAGGTGAGAACATAGCAGGAACTAGCCGGGGTATGGAGTGATGGTTCAAGATAGTTGTATTAGTAGTCCTCACTATTTTGTAAAATAGTGTATCAATAATTGTAATGAGGACTCCTTTTGTGTTTGTATACTCTCTATTAGAAAATAGTTGTATTCAAACTCACAGTATATGTGTTGACGTATTTTGCACGACAATTGTATTACTGAAGTTGTATTTGTTTTTGTACCATGTATTTGGCGACTCAGAATGGGTGATGTATACCTATTTTGGGGGCATTACAGTTTGTATCAGAGCTTAGGGATATGATCCCTGGCTGAGATATGAGACAAGATCTAGGAGGGGAGAGTTGGGGAATTCCTTCGCTAGTATGACCTTATTTGTTATTTGGTTTGTCAATCAGAACATATGGTTAATATGTGATATGTTAATTTGTTAATTAACCCTTTTTTTATGGCAGTAATTAAGAATGGCAGCAGGAAATATTAACAATGGAGTGAATGAGACAGTGGAAACACCTTTAATCACCACCCAGGGGAACGTGCAACAGGAAGGCAATATTACTAATGTAAACAACACTACCGAACAAATGATGAATGATGGGATGTTTAGAAGCATTTTGCAGTTCATGCAAAATCAGACGAGGGAGACTCGTGCATAAAATACGGTTGTAAATGATAGCAATGCGCGGCTTGTCACAGCAAAGCAGTTCAAGGAGTTGGGACCACCAGAATTTGCGGGAAAGCCGGATTCGATTAAGGCGAAAACGTGGGTCAAGTAAATTACCAAGATATTCGATGTCTTGGGATGCACAGAGGAACAAAAGGTTCATTTTGCCACCTTTATGTTCTGCAGTGAGGCAGATTACTGGTGGCAATCTGTGAAGCTTACCCAGCCAGCCGCACTCAATATGTCTTGGGAAACATTTCAGAAACTGTTTAATGACAAGTACTTTCCTGAAAGTATTCGTCATATGAAGGAGGTGGAGTTTTTTAGACTGGAACAAAATAACATGACGGTGTCCCAGTACGAGGCGAAGTTTGCAGAGTTATTCAGGTTTGTACCTCATTTGGTCGAGAATGAGGAACGAATGACGAGGATGTTACTGAGAGGTCTAAAACCCGAGATTCGACAATATCTTATCTCTCATAAATTTTCTTTATATTCAGATGTTGTCAACAGGGCTCAATTATTAGAGCGAGATAATGAGCATGCCCAACCGAGGGACCACAATCAAGGTCATACCGGTGACAGCAGTCATCGGAGCGATGATAACCAGCGAGGAGGAAAGAATACAGACAAAAGCGGTAACCACTCGGGTGGTAATCGTGGCCATGATAATAGGAGAGGTGAGTCAAGTGGAAATTTTAGAAAGAGGAGATTCAACAATGACGGGAAGACATCAGCAGCAGCAGCAGTACCAACAACAAATTCTAGGGGAGGAGAATGACCGCCAGTTAGATGCTACAGATGCGGAGAGGAGGGACACATAAGTCCAAACTTTTCACAGCCTTCCAAGATGTGTTTCAGTTGTGGAAAAGACGGTCATATAGCCCGATTTTGTCCGGTAGCGAAGTCAAGTCCAGCTGGGACGACGACACCAAAGGCGACTACGGACGAAACAAACTCGGTGGTTCAAGGGAGGGCGTTTGTCGTGACTGGCCAAAACGCAAAAAACCCGAACGAGGTGATCACGTGTAAGCTAATCATAAACTCTTGCGAAGTTTATACCTTATTAGATACCGGTTTTACCCATTCTTTTATCTCTCCTGCTTGTGCTCAACGTTTGAACTTGACTCCGGAGAAATTAGACCTTGACTTATCTGTTGAGACTCCGTTAGGAGAAACTTTCATTATATCTACTGTTTATAAATCTTCCTTGATTTAAGTTGGTACCATAACATTACCTGCCGATCTTATTTCGTTGAAAATACTTGCATTTGATGTGATCTTAGGGATTGATTGATTAACCATGCATCATGCTAAAATTGATTGTTTTCGTAAGGATGTTAGTTTTCATATTCCTAACCAACCTATTATGTGAATTCAAACAACCAAACCACTAAAGTCAATCACTGTCATATCAAGCCATAAAGCTATTCGTTTATTGAAAAACGAATGTCAAGCTTTCTTAGCCCATGTCACGAACTTGAACAAAAACACACGCGATTTGAATAATATTTACATTGTTAGTGAATTTCCGGCGTATTTCTGAAGAACTTCCGGTCCTACCCCCTGAACATGAAGTTGAATTCTTTATTGACCTTGAACCTGATACAAGCCCATTTTAAAAACCCCATATCGAATGGCTCCTATTGAACTTCAGAGTTAAAGGTCCAACTACAAGAGTTGTTGGACATCGGTTTTATTCGTCCCCAGTACATCTCCTTGGGGTGCTCCTGTGTTATTCGTAAAGAAGAAAGACGGGAGTATGCGACTTTGTATTGACTACCGAGAATTAAACCATGTCACCATCAAAAATAGGTATCCGCTACCTCGCATAGATGACTTGTTCGACTAGTTACAAGGAGCACAATTCTTTTGAAAAATCTATCTTCGTTCTGGATATCATCAGCTGAAGATTAAAACTGAGGATATTCCAAAGACTGCCTTCAGAACTCAGTATGAGCATTATGAATTCTTAGTCATGTCTTTTGGATTGACTAATGCTCCTGCTGCTTTCATAGATATGATGAACCGTGTGTTCAAGGAATATTTAGATCAGTTCGTTGTTATCTTTATTAATGACATCCTCATCTATTCCAAAAGCCGTGAAGATCATGAGCACCATTTGAAGTTGGTACTTCAAAGGCTTCGTGATAACAAGCTATATGCCAAGCTGAAGAAATGCGAGTTCTGGCTTGAGGAAGTAGCATTCCTTGGGCATGTGGTGTCAAAACATGGAGTTTACAATCGACCCGTGAATATTGAAGCCATACTGAAAGTTAGGGAGCAACCAAAGTCGGTGATCAAAGTCACGTAGCTTTACGGGCTTAAATGGTTACTATCGGAGATTCGTGGAAGGATTTTCTCGAATCGCTACTCCGTTAACTCAGCTGACTCGTAAAGATACAAAATTCGGTTGGAGTGAGGATTGTGAGAAGAGTTTTCAAGAACTCAAGAGGAGACTCATTTCGGCACCTGTTCTGACAATACTATGACACCCCCAAAATTAGGTATACATCACCCATCTTGAGTCGCCAGATACATGGTACAGAATTCAAATAAAACTTAATAATACAAGCGTGGGTATGCAATCACGATAAAACATAAACTGTGAGTTTGAATACAAATATTGTCTACTAGAGAGTATACAAACTCAAAAGGAGTCCTTATTACAATTATTATCACACTATTTCACAGAATAGTGAGGACTACTAATGCACTATCTAGGACCATCACTTCGTTCTCCGACTCGTCCCAGCTATATTCTCATTTCCTGAAGAGAACAGTGAAAGAAAGGGTGAGCTCAACTAGCCCAGTAAGAAATATTATGACTAAGATAATGCAGAATAAATTATCGTTAGCCTTCAAATGTGTTAAACCGATACAATATAACAAACATCAAGTTTAATCTGCAATGAACAAGCAATCCATTAGAAGAGTCAAGTAGAGAATAAAATCTACTATCTTCTATGATTTAAAAGGTTTTTCATCACTTTTATCGCTGAGACTCAGCTTAATAAATAATCCACATCATCAAATCATCCCTGCACTACAGGCCAAGGATATTCTTTAGTATCACGACCACGAATTGTCCATGCACTACAGGCCAAAGATAATCATGTTTTCATCAACGGTCCTGATCATGCTATAAAACAATTCATCTTTGCACCCTTGGCCGAGGAGAATCCATAGCCATAATCATACCAAAAACTGTCCATCAATGCACTACGGGCCAATGAGGACTCTTTCCACATCATTTATAACATTACGGTCATGATTATACCGAATAATCCCTGATCATAATCATACTAAGTCCATCTATGCACTACAGGCCACAGATGACTTTTAACATAATATAAACATGAGGATGATGACAATGACATAATAATTCAATAAAACAAGTTCAAGAATTAATTTATCCAGGAATTAATAATGTCCAAATTATCAACATGATCTTTGCTTTGAGAGTAAAATTCAAGAATGCTCGTAAAGAATATTTCCATGAAAAGATCTTTGGATGAAGCGCAAATATCAAGGATATTCCACTAATTTCATGGAGTATAGAAGTCAAAACTTTAACCAATTGAGTATAATAAAGAATGGAATAACAAAAGAAATCACCATGCATGCGGTGCCCGCGACGACATGTGATATTCCAATGTAATAATAAATAACGGAACCGGTCCCACGTAAAAGCGCATGCATGTGACGGATATTCCAATAGAATAATAAATAACGGAACCAGGTCCGGCGTAAAAATGCACAGACAGGATATTCCAACAGAATAATAAAGAATGGAATATTAGAAGAATTTCACCATGTATGTAGTACTTTGCATAGACAGGTTATTCCAACATAATAATAAAGAATGGAATAACAGAAGAATTTCACCAAGTATAGGGTAGCCCGCGTATACAGGTTATTCTAACAGAATAATAAAGAATGGAATAACAGAAGTTCTCTTCATAAATAAGAAAGAAAAAGTACTCCTTACGAGTACAACAAATAATATTCTCTACCTTAAGAAGAAGAGTACTGGATATAGAAGTAGTGAAGTAGCAGAACACTTTTCTTCTTTCTCTCTATAGTTTCTCTCTCTAGAGTTTCAATTGAATTAAGTAAGAAATAATGAATGAATGAGCTTCTATTTATAGAAAAATGGACCGCATAGTAACTAACTCATGAACGGTCCAGAATAATTTACTTTAATCTGACGGTCCATATTTAAAGCAAAAATATTTTAAATAAAATATAATATATTCTATTTATAATCTAATAAAATGAATAACTTTATAAAAGATTTTACTATGCAAACACTATGCATAATAAAATATAATATATTCTAATTATTGTCTAATAAAACAGATAACTTTATAAAAGTATTTTGTTTTATATAAAAAGATTTTACTATGCAAAACACTATGCAGACACTATGCAACACTATGCAACACTATGCATAATAGAATATAATATATTCTATTTATAGAATAACTTTATAAAAGTATTCTGTTTTATTACATTAATAATACCAATAAAACAAACTGAGTGACTTATCACGTAAGCATCAATAATCAATACCGTGTGCTACTATGCAACCACGCGTATTACTGTACTTTTAACACCGGGTGTTTCAAAAGTTAACGGTAAAACTTCCGCCGTTATTTTCATAAAATATTTTTGTTGTTTTCTCAATCCGACAATAATTTCATTGCGGGATCCACCAATGATTGTGCTGTTGCACAAATATTCCCTGATAAAATATTCCCCGACCAATCGAATATAATATGACAACTTGCATACTTTGCAAAATTTATAAATATTACCCACAACTATAACATTATATCAAATCCACACCATAATATTCAAAAAAATTATTTTGAGAAAATTAAATATTTATTCATAAAATCTAGGGTCTCACAAATACCATCTGGTTCTGATGGATTTGTTATCTATAGCGATGCTTCAGGCAAAGGGTTAGGATGTGTTCTCATGCAACATGTGAAAGTCATAGCCTATGCCTCACGATAACTCAAAGAATATGAGAAGAATTATCCTACTCATGATTTGGAGTTGGCAGCAGTCATTTTCGCGTTGAAGATCTGGAGACACTACCTGTATGGGGAGAAAGTGGAGATCTATACAAATCATAAAAGCCTCAAATATTTCTTCACCCAAAAGGAACTCAATATGCGGCAACGACGTTGGCTCGAGCTATTGAAAGATTACGATCATACCATCCAATATCATCCTGGAAAAGCAAACGTGGTAGCTGACGCATTGAGTAGAAGATCATATGCGGGTACGAGTGCAATGTTGTTAACACAAAGGTCCATTTTGTATGACTTGCAAAGGATGGAGATAGAGGTAAAGGCTCCAAGTACCGACGTGCCAATATCAAACATACGAATAGAACCGACTTTAATCGATAAAGTTAAAGCTGCTCAAGCTACAGACATGGAGCTGATGCGTATGAAGAAGAAAGTGCAAGAAGGTGCTATTCCAGAAGTAAGAATCGATGAAGAAGGAATACTTCGAGTCAACTCCAGACTTTGTGTTCCTAATGATTTTGACTTGAAGCATAGAATCATGATGGAGGCGCACAACACACCGTTTGCAATCCATCTTGGGAGTACCAAAATGTATCATGATCTTCGACATACATTTTGGTGGAGCAATATGAAAAGAGAGATCGCGGAGTTTATCTCGAGGTGTTTAACTTGTCAACGTGTAAAGGCGGAGCATCAAGTGCCGAAGGGCCCATTGCAACCACTTGAGATTCCAAAATGAAAGTGGGAACACATTACTATGGATTTAAGTTCTGGTCTTCCCGAAGGTTTCTCAAAGCGTAGATGCGATTTAGGTTATTGTTGATAGATTAACCAAGTCTGCTCATTTCTTGCCTATACGGGAGGCTTATTCCCTTGAACGTCTTGCTAGTATGTACGTAAATGAGATTGTGAGATTGCATGGCATGCCAGTATCCATAGTTTAGGATCGTGACCTAAGATTCACTTCATGATTTTGGGTTAGCTTGTAGAAAGCTATGTGCACAGATTTACGATTCAGTTCGGCATACCATCCTCAAACAGACGGACAATCAGAGAGGACTATTCAAACTCTTAAAGATCTATTAAGACTCCGTGTCCTAAATTTCAAAGGGAGTTGGGATAAGTACCTACCATTGGTGGAATTCTCCTACAATAACAATTATCAAGCAAGTATAGGCGTGGCTCCATTTGAAGCACTGTATGGACGAAAGTGTCGCTCTCTAGTATGCTGGGATGAGGTGGGAGAAGCAACGTTGTTGGGATCAGAGTTGGTATGAATGACTACAGAGAAGATCCAAACGATTCGATAACGTATACAAACGGCACATGATCGACAAAATAGTTATGCGGATCTTCATCGAAATGATGTGGAATTTAATATTGGGAATCATGTATTGTTACGTATTGCTCCATGGAAGGGAGTTACAAGATTTGGGAAGAGAGGAAAGCTCAATCCACGATTTGTTGGTCCATTTGAGATTCTTGACCGAATAGGAAATGTGGCCTATAGACTCGCATTACCTCCAAGCATGTCTCGTGTTTATAATGTTTTTCACATATCTATGCTTCGTAAAAATATGAAAGACCCGAACCACATTATTGAGTTAGAACCGGATGAGATAGCCGAAGATTTAACGTACGAGGAGGTACATGTTAAGATATTGGATAAGAAAGAGCATATCCTACGCACCAAGGTTATACCACAAGTTAAGATTTTGTGGAGAAACCATGCTATTGAAGAAATGACCTGGGAGTTGGAATCAAAAATGAAAGCGAGGTATCCTCACCTTTTCGAAACACCCGGTACGTATGTCAATTTCGAGGACGAAATTTCATAAGAAGGGAAGGTTGTAAGACCCCAACTTTTTAATGAATAAAATCAAATTTCCACTATTTATTATTGTGAATAATAAGGTATTAATTTGATATAATACTTTGGTTATGGGTAAAATGTGAAAATTTTGCAAAATAAACAAGTGGTTATAAAATATTCATTTTGTCGGGGAATATTCGTTTGGTCGTGGAATATTCTTTTGTCGGGAATATTAAATGCGGCAGGCATGCGACCATTTATTTGGGCCCTATAACGGATAAGCATGGGATGAAGAAAACAAAAATTTGAGTTTTTATGAATAACGACGTAATGGTTCTGAATTAACATTTGTTGAATACCCGGTGGTTAAAATACGATAATATGCGTGGATGCACAGTATTGTTGAATTATTGATTCTTACGTAAGAAGACATTACTCAATAATTGTTACGATAATTCTTGTTCAATATTTTATTTTATTGATTCAATAATTGTTTGCTACCGATATTTTATATTATTGTTGTTTGAATAATTATCATCGCGTAGTATTTCCCATTATCGGATCAATAATTCATATTATTTGAATAATATTATTAGATAACATTATTGGCGATTATCTAGAAAGTTACATCGAGGAGAGGTTTGGTCACCTAATTGCTTGGCCAAGATGAGGAGAAATCCTTATTGAAATCCCCTCTTTCACAGGAACTACTGGTTGTCATAATTATGATTTTGTAATATTATTTATGAATAATTAATTATTGATTTATATGATAAGGAAATATTTATTTGACGTGGATATAAATGATGGATTTATTTATTTTATGTGGTTATAAATGAAGGAATTAATGCTGAGGTGCTTTATCAGTATTTTATCAGAATGGAGGTATTAAAAATCATCCGTTTGTGGATTTCAGATATTTTTTGTTTGGAATTTGAAAAAAACTCAGAGTTACAAAGTTGTAGAGAATTTGATTTCGTGTGGAATGGACATAAAATTCGTATTTTTTTGATAAGCGGGCTATTTTCTATGAATTACTAAAGTTTCAAAAAATAAAATAATTTTTATTAAATTATGGGTAGGACCCACTTGTGTTAAAAACATGTGGGCTACTGGGAATTTTCAAGAAGGGTTGGCTTGAATTTTCAGCAATGGTTGGCATGCGTAGGAAGAAAAGATTTATTGGCATTCTAGCATTTTCCTATAAATAAGGTGCTTAGTTAGAATTGAAAATCACACCAGAAACAAGTTTTCTCTCTTCCTCTCTCTATATTATCAAGCGTATTTTGTGAGTATTTAGATACTTTGTGAGTTGCTATTCATCAGTGCAAGTTTCCTTTAGCCTTATACCGATATTCTGATCAGAAGTACTTATATTTTGAGGTAAAGGATGTTATTTTCTTCCTAAATAATGTTATTCTTTCAATATCATTATACCAAAATATTGGTATGGATTTTATTGTGGAATTTCTACCATTTTGTATCGGGGTTACTATTCACGTATACGGCACTATTCACGTATACGACACTACTATTTATTTATCTCGACCTTTATTATTATTCAATTAAAATGAAATTTTCTTCTTTTTGTCCAAGTTGTCTATTATGGTTACTATCTTTGATTGTATCCATGTTTTGATCTTTATTTTTGAATTCTGCTTCAAAATTGGTTATTATTGAGTATTATTGAACTTGGATAAACTGTAATACAAATCCCTAATATATGTTCTTTTATCTCACTGGATTTGTTTTCTTTAAGATATTTTTCATCATCCTCAGTCCTAAATGATGATATTATTGAATATCTTTGTCCTGTAGTGCAAAGATGAATGATTAACTGATGAATATCTTTGGCTTTGTAAGCGCTTGAAGATGAATGATTACCTAATGAATATCTTTGGCCCGTAGTGCAAAGATGAACAGGTGTTGAGATGAACATGACCAACTAGTGATACACATGAATATCTTTGGCTTATAGTGCAAAGATGAATATTTGATTCAAGATGTATATTGATTGATGTTACAAGGATAAAATATTGATGATAGACTTTTAAATCTTAGAAGATAGTAGAATTCTTTCTCTACTTGACTCTTCTAATGGATTCTTTGTTAGTTCCGCGATTGTTGATCTAAAATTTGTTGTCTATTATATTTTATCGATTTTTCCTGTTGAAGACTAATGATAAATTGTTATATATTATCTTAGTCATAATATTCTTTGGTCCGAAGTCGAAATTAGTCCGTTCCGGAGTCTATGGAAACCTTATTCAGGTGTCTTATAATACCCCAAAAGCACAAATGTTTTTGAGAAGTCTAGCTAGCCCCGAGCCAAGAATTTACCCTTAGGGTCAACAATCCACTAACTTTTAATTTTTTTCGTTTTGACATCCTAAACTTGCCTTGACTCGTTCCAACGCAACACGACTCCCAAATAATTTCTATTTAGGATATTATGACTGGTCTTAAGTCTCGGCTTCACGAAATTTCAAGCCTTTAGCCATTTTAGCTCTTCAAGGAATTTTTACAAACATAATGCTTTTAGTTTTTATTTGCTGTCTTATCAATTTGATTGTGGGGGAGTCCATAACTTTCTTCCTTATAGCTCCGTACAACCAAACTTAGCTACAAAGTCTCTAATTCCACGATTCCATCATTAATACATAAATAATTCCAAGCCAAAAAAAACCTAGTAAATGAAATAGCTTACTAACAAAACTCATATTTTTATTTCTTGATTCAAATCTTTTTCTAATGCCGTATTACATATATACGGATCAAAACTTGATTTATTACAAGGAAACTTCATCTAAATTTCTATCAAAGCTAACTAAACTTCCAAAATTCAAAGTTTAGCTTAAAAATTCATAATTACACGAATTCTAATTAAAACCCAATATTAAAAGAAATTTTATACCTTATGTTATATCTTTTCAATATTCCAAAGCTTTGAAATCTTGAATTTGGCCTAATGCTTGAATCCAATTTGATTTAGGACTTATGGCATACACGACTAGTTCATCTTTCTTGCTTGGAAAAATTAAACTTTCGGTGGTGAGAGAAGAGAGAGATGATGCGGTTGGGAAGGGAGGAAGGAGTAGCCAATTTCCCAATTTGGTAAGCAAACCAACTTGGAGAGCAAGATTATTTATTTACTTATTTTTTGGTTGGGCTCTACTATTCTCCTCTTCTTCACATACCCGGCATAAGAAAAATTGGTTTGGGAGCAAATCTTTCAACAGTGCTTTATTAGCAAGGATAAAACCAATTTTGCTTGATTTAATAATTAAACCAATTACTCTCTTTATGCCTTTATTAAGTAATTTAATTACCCAATACTTGGTAACTTAATGTTATTTATTAAGTTACTACGTACTTAACGGATCCGGTTAGCATATAGTTTATATTTTGGTAAGTTGGTCAATTGACCAACAGAATACTGACACATATATAGTCTCGCCTGCATGTCAGCACTCTATTGGTCAATTGATTGAACTTACCCAAAAATAAACTTCATGCAAACCACTTCCTTAGTATAACCTACTTATAAAATATTTACACCTCTTGGAAGTATATAATATATATATATATATATATATATATATCATTCATATATAAATTATATATTTCATAATAAAAACAAAACATAATATATTTTATTACATATTTATTTTATAACCTGAAAATAAATATGTCACATATAATATCCCTATCTCATTAAAATAATCGCATGCAAGAATTTATTTTAATGCTCTTAGGTAAAGTATATAAAAATATTATATAATTAACCCACCTCATTCATTTCATTCATAAATTCTTCACAACAATTTCATTTCCTCGCATAATATATATATATATATATATATATATATATATATATATATATATATATGGGATTCCATCCCACAATAACCTAGTTGTTGGAGAACAACCCATTTTGCCCAAATTGCTACAACTTTGTGGCGCCTTGTTATAATTTTTTTTTATAAGCCGCTACAGGTTGTAACGGTTGGACCAAAATGGGTTGCTCCCCAACAACCGGTTGCTGTGGATGGATACCTATATATATATATATATATATATATATATGTAAGACCCTAACTTTGTAATGAATAACATCAAATTTCCTCAATTTATTATTGTGAATAATAAGGTATTAATTTGATATAATACTTTTGGTTATGGGTAAAATGTGAAAATTTTGCAAAATAAGCTAGTGGTTATAAAATATTCATTTTGTCGGGGAATATTCGTTTGGTCGTGGAATATTCTTTCTGTCGGGGAATATTCGTACGACGGCGCAACCATTTGTGGGCCCCATAATGGATAAATGTCGGATGAAGAAAATGACAAGTTTGAGTTTTTATAAATAACGACGTAATGGTTACCGTTATCACTGTTGGAATACCCGGTGGTTAAAATACAGTAATACGCGTGGATGCACAGTATTGTTGAATTATTGATTCTTTTGTAAGAAGGCACTACTCAATAATTGTTACAGTAATTACTGTTCAATATTTTATTTTATTGATTCAATAATTGCTCCGTTGATATTTTATATTATTGTTGTTTGATAATTTTCATTGCGATAGTATTTCCCATTATCGGATCAATAATTCATATTATTTGAATAATATTATTAGATAGCATTATTGGCAATGTCTAGAAAGTTACATCGAGGAGAGGTTTGGTCACCTAATTCAAGCTTGCTAGTAAGGAGAAATCCTTATTGGAAAGCCCCCTCTTTCTTGAGAACGGCCTGGTTGTCATAATTGTGATTCTGTAATATTATTTGTGAATAATTAATTATTGATTTATATGATAAGGAAATATTTATTTGACGTGGATATAAATGATGGATTTATTTATTTTATGTGGTTATAAATGAAAGAATTAATGCTGAGGTATTTTATCAGTATTTTATCAGAATGGAGGTATTAAAAATCATCCGTTTGTGGTTTCAGATATTTTATGTTTGGAATTTGAAAAAAACTCAAAGCTACAAAGTTGTAGAGAATTCGATTTCGTGTGGAATGGACATAAAATTCATATTTTTTTGATAAGCGGGCTATTTTCTATGAATTACTAAAGCTTTAGAAAATAAAATGATTTTTATTAAATTATGGGTGGGTCCCACTTGTGTTAAAAACATGTGAAATTTCTTTGGGATTTTTCAAGAAGGGTTGGCATGAATTTTCAGCAATGGTTGGCATGCGTAGGAAGAAAAGATTTATTGGCATTCTAGCATTTTCCTATAAATAGGGTGCTTAGTTAGAATTGAAAATCACACCAGAAAAAAGTTCTCTCTTCCTCTCTCTATATTATCAAGCGTATTTTGTGAGTATTTAGATACTTTGTGAGTTCTTTATTCATCGATGCAAAGTTTCCTTTAGCCTTATCTGGATATTACGATCGGAAGTACTTATATTTTGAGGTAAAGGATGTTATTTTCTTCTAAATAATGTTATTCTTTCAATATCATTATACCAAAATATTGGTATGGATTTTATTGTGGAATTTCTACCATTTTGTATCGGGGTTACTATTCACGTGATACTGCAAGCACTATTCACGTATACACGACACTATTTACTGAATCGACACTTATTCAATAGAAAAATGAAATTTTCTTCTTTTGTCCAAGTTGTCTATTATAGTTACTTATCTTTGATTGTATCCATGTTTTGATCTTTATTTTTGAATTACGCTTCAAAATTGGTTATTATTGAGTATTATTGAACTTGGATAAACTGTAATACAAATCCCTAATATATGTTCTTTTATCTCACTGGATTTGTTTTCTTTAAGATATTTTTCATCATCCTCAGTCCTAAATGATGATATTATTGAATATCTTTGTCCTGTAGTGCAAAGATGAATGATTAACTGATGAATATCTTTGGCCTGTAGCGCAAAGATGAATGATTACCTAATGAATATCTTTGGCCCGTAGTGCAAAGATGAACAGGTGTTGAGATGAACATGACCAACTAGTGATACACATGAATATCTTTGGCTTATAGTGCAAAGATGAATATTTGATTCAAGATGTATATTGATTGATGTTACAAGGATAAAATATTGATGATAGACTTTTAAATCTTAGAAGATAGTAGAATTCTTTCTCTACTTGACTCTTCTAATGGATTCTTTGTTCGATTCAGATTGTTGATCTAAAATTTGTTGTCTATTATATTTTATCAGATTTTTCCCTGTTGAAGACTAATGATAAATTGTTATATATTATCTTAGTCATAATATTCTTTACTGAGCTAATTGAGCTTACCCTTTTCCTTTTTGTTCCATTTTTCTCAAAAACTAGCCGGGGTATGGAGTGATTGTTCAGGATAGTTGTATTAGTAGTCATCACTATTTTGTAAAATAGTGTATCAATAATTGTAATGAGGACTCATTTTGAGTTTGTATACTCTCTATTAGAAAATAGTTGTATTCAAACTCACAAGATATAATGTTGTTAAGTATTTTGCACGACAATTGTATTCTTGAAGTTGTATTTATTTACATCACCGTATTTTGGCGACTTAAAATGGGTGATGTATACCTATTTTGGGGCGTCCATAATATATATATATATATATATATATATATATTATCTCAAAGCTAAGCAACACACCACACATGTGCACATATTACTTATAAAAATAAATAATAAATTTATTCTCCGGCATTATAAATTGTTTATATCAATTTATTTACATAATAATAAATATAACTTAATATATTTACCGTATCACGTAAGTTAATACACAAGCATATTACATCATATGAAACCATACATATAATGTAAAACAATAAATTACTATGTTAAATAAAATTATTTCTTAAATCTTTATTTTAATATCTTGAAATTTCATATTGCTACACTAGGTATTACCCATAAAACTTATTGAATATAAATATAATATTCCTTTACATCATATGAGCAAAAATATATGCATTTCATATTTTTCATATAATTGGAAATTTATTCAATGAATAAGATATTATAATATTCTCTCTTTATTAAAGTAATTCAATGCTAAAATTTATTTTAATATCATTTAATTTAAAAATACAAAATTTTTGTATACTTAAATTAATTATATTTTTTCCTTCTATAAATTTTTTTCAACAATTTAAGCGTAATAAATATATAATATTTCATTATATTAAAAACATGCATACATTACACTCAATAATGTAATATATAATTTCTTGAATAAAATAGTGGTTATACATTAATTATATTTAACGCCACTAATCTATAGCATTAAAATAATTTAATATTATAAATTATGTAAGACCCCAACTTTTTATGAATAAGATTTGATTTTCTTTATATATTATTCTAAATAGTAAGGTGTTGATTTAATAAATGTTATAGTTCTGGGTGATATGTGCAAATTATACAAAGTAAACAGTTGTCGAAAAATATTCGTTTGGTTGGAGAATATTCTTTTTATTGGGAAATATTCATACGACGGCGCAATCATCGATGAACCACATAACGGAATAAATATCGGATATAGAAAGTGACAGAAATAACCTTTTATAAAAAATTAACGACAGAACATTTACCGTTAACTGTTGAAATAGTCTGTGATAAAAAGTACAGTAATACGCGTTGTTGTACAGTAGCACACGGTATTGCATAGTATCTCTGATTATTGATTCTTACGTAAGAAATCACTTAGTATTTCATTCAATAATTGCTACAATGATAATTGCATACTAGTTCATATTAATGATTCAATAATTGTCACAGTAACCACTATACATTATTTCATATTATTAAATCAATAATTGTCACATCACAATAACTCATATTATTTAAATAATATTATTAGATAGCATTATTGACAATGTCTAGAAAGTTCTGTCGAAGAAATGGGTTAGGTTATATATATATAATTGCGCGCTAGTAAAGAGAAATTCTTATTGGAAAGTTCCCTCTTTCTTGGGAACGACATGGTTGTCAATATTGTGATTCTGTAATATTAATTGTGAATCATAATTGATGAATAAAAATATGATAATTCATGTATGGTAAATATTGGTTCAATTTTATAAATGGAGGAATTTGTGAAGCCCCCAAAATAGGTATACACAACTCATTCTGAGTCGCCAAATACATGGTACAAAATTCAAATACAAACTTCATTAATACAATACGACAAACGTAAGCTCAGAGTTTTAACACAAATATTTTCTCGTAGACTATCCAAACTCAAATGAAGTCCTCATTACAATTATCATCACACTATTTTATAAAATAGTGAGGACTACTATAACCACCATCTCGGACCATCACTCCGTTCCCCGACTAGTCCCAGCTATATTCTCATTTCCTGAAGAGAAAAATGAAAACAAAGGGTGAGCTCAACTAGCCCAATAAAGAATATTATGACTAAGACAATGCAGAATAAATTATCGTTAGTATTCAAGAGTGTAAAACTAATAGAATATAATAGACAGCAAGTCTAACTGCAGCTGTATGTCCCCAACTTTTATAAATAAAAATTAAGTTTCTCTAAATATCATTTTTGAATATTATGGTGTGGATTTGATATAATGTTATAGTTGTGGGTAATATTTATAAATTTTACAAAGTAAGCAAGTTGTTATAAAATATTCGTTTGGTCGGGGAATATTATTTTTGTCGGAGAATATTCGTACGACGACACAATCATTGGTGGACCCCATAATAGAATTATTGTCGGAGTTAGAAAACGACAAAATTATCTTTTTATAAAAATAAAGGCGAAAGTTTTACCGTTAACTGTTGAATTACCCAGTAATAAAGGTACAATATTACGCGTGGTTGCATAGTAGCACACGGTATTGATTATTGATGCTTACATGAGAAGTCACTCAATTATACTCAATTATTGCTACAGTAATTGCTGCATCATATCTCTTATATTATTGATTCAATTATTGTCACAAAGATCATCTCATATAATATGTTATATTATTAAATCAATAATTGAGACGATAAGTTATAATATTAATGATTAATAATTGTTGAAAGATTAAATATGTGTTGATTAAAAATAAAATGATTTGTGGTAATATTTATTCAATCCTTGATGTATATAAAGAGTCTATTATGAGATGTTTGTGGTAAGTTTGGTTATTCTATGGGGCCCATATGTCATCATCTAAGAGTCTCTTTTCGCTTGATAGTAATTACCTTTAGCGAACGTCAAACCACTTACCATTTTTCATATTACAGCGTCGAACCAATTGTCGTTTCACATTACGTAGACGTCCGAACCAATTGTCGTTTCACATTACTGAAGCGTCCAAACCAATTGTCGTTTCACATTCTGAAAAGCGTTGAACCAATTGTCGTTTCACATTACAAAGCGCCAAACCACTTGGTGTTTCACATTACAAGCGTCGAACCACTTTTCTTTTCATCATCACGGTCATCAAGTCTTGCCTTTTTCACATTGCAAGTGCTAAGCTAGAAATCTTCTATAAATAGAGGCCTAGTTCTTCATTATTTTGCACGAATTCATTCAAGCTATAGAGAGAAAGTATAGAGAAAATAAGAGAGAAAGAAGAAGAGTATTCTGTTACTACACTACTGCAATATTCAATCTCCTACTAAAGTAAGGGGTGTTATTTCTTTTGTATTCATGAAGAGAACTTCTGTTATTCCATTCTTTATTATTCTGTTGGAATAACCTGTATACACGGACTACCCTATACATGGTGAAATTCTTCTATTATTCCATTATTTATCATTATGTTGGAACATCCTGTCTGTGCTTTACGCATGACCTGGTTCCATTATTTATTATTCTGTTGGAATATCCTGTATGTGCGTTTACGCATGACCTGGTTCCATTATTTATTATTCCGTTGAAATAACCTGTCTGTGCAGTCTATCACATGTTTGGTGAACTCTTTTGTTATTCCATTCATTATTATACTAAGTTGGTTAAAGCTTTGACTTCTATACTCCATGAAATTAGTGGAATATCCTTGATATTTGCGCTTCATCCAGTATCTTTTCATGGAAATATTCTTCTAAGCATTCTTGAATTTTACACCACAAAGCAGTATCATGTTGATAATTTGGACGTTATTGGTTCCTGGATAAATTAATTCTTGAACTTTTTTTTTATTGAATTCCTATATCATTGTCATCATCCTCGTGTTTATATTCTGTTGAAAGTCATCTGTGGCCTATAGTGCATAAATGGACTTGGTATGATTATGACCAGGGATCATTCGGTATAATCACGACCGTAATGTTACAAATGATGTGGTAAAAGTCCTCATTGGCCCGTAGTGCGTTGATGGACAGTTGTTGGCATGATCATGACCATTGATGAAAACACGAATATCCTTGGCCCGTAGTGCATGGATAATTTGTGGTTGTGATACTAATGAATATCTTTGGCCGTAGTGCAGGGATGATGTGGATTATTTATTAAGCTGTGTCTCAGCGATAAAAGTATTGAAAAACCTTTTAAATCATAGAAGATAGTAGATTTTATTCTTTACTTGACTCTTCTAATGGATTGCTTGTTCCGCTGCAGTTAAACTTGATGTTTGTTATATTGTATCAGTTTAAAACTATTGAAGGCTAACAATAATTTATTATGCGTTATCTTAGTCATAATATTTCTTACTGGGCTAGTTGAGCTCACCCTTTTGCTTTCATTGTTCTCTTCAGGAAATGAGAACGTAGTAGGGACTAGTCGGGGTACAGAGTGACGGTCCAGATGATAGCATTAGTAGTACTCATTATTCTATGAAATAGTGTGATAATAAATGTATTGAGGACTTATTTTGAGTTTGAATACTGTCTAGAAGATAATATTTGTATTAGAACTTACAGTTTATGTTGTATATTTAAGATTGTATTTGTATTTTGTACCATGTATTTGGCGACTCAGAATAGGTGATGTATACCTATTTTGGGGGCGTCATAGTTGGTATCAAAGCTTAGGGATATGATCCCCTGGCTAAGATGTGAGACTAGAACTAGGAGGGGAGATTTAATAATGATGGAAAGACGTCAGCACCAGCACCTAGTGTTAAAAAAGGAGAACGACCACCGGTCGTATGTTTCAAATGTGGACAGGAGGGACACATCAGTCCAAACTGTACGCAGCAGTCAAAAACATGTTAAATAGGACACCTAACCCGATTTTGTCGTGCACCAAAGTCAAGTCCAGCTGGGATGGAGGCATCAAAAGCAGTCTCAGACAAGACAAAACTGGTACTTCAAGGGAGAGCGTTTGTCGTAACCTCCCAAAAAAGCGAGGAATCCGAACGAGGTGATCATGGGTAAGCTAATCATAAACTCTAGCAATGTCTATACCTTATTTGATACCGGTTCTACCCATTCTTTTATTTCTCCTACTTGTGCTCAACGTTTAAATTTGACTCCGGAGAAATTAGACTTTGACTTATCTATTGAAACTACGTTGGGGGAAACCTTTATTACATCCACGGTTTATAAGTCTTGTTTGATTCAAATCGGAAACCGCACGTTACCTATCGATCTTATCTCTTTGAAAATACTTGCATGCGATGTGATTTTAGGGATCGATTGGTTAACCATTCATCATGCTAAAATTGACTGTTTTTGTAAGGTTGTTAGCTTTCATGTTCCTAACCAACCTATTATGCGAATTCAAGCAACCAAATCATTAAAGTCAATCACTGTCATCTTAAGCCATAAAGCTATTTGTTTATTAAAAAATGGATGTCAAGCTTTCTTAGCTCATGCCACGGATTTAAACAAAAATACGTCAGTCTTGAATGATATTTCTATTGTTAATAAATTTCCTGACGTATTCCCTGAAGAACTTCCTGGCCTACCCCCGGAGCGTGAAATCGAGTTTTTTATTGACCTTGAACCTGGTACAAAACCCATTTCCAAAGCCCCATATTGAATGGCTCCTATTGAACTTCAGGAGTTAAAAACCCAACTACAGGAATTGTTAGACATCGGTTTCATTCGTCCGAGTACCTCTCCTCGGGGTGCTCTTGTTCTATTCGTGAAGAAGAAAGATGGAACTATGCGACTTTGTATTGATTATCGGGAGTTAAATCATGTCACCATCAAGAATAGGTATCCGTTACCTCGCATTGATGACCTGTTCAACCAGTTGCAAGGAGCACAATTCTTTTTAAAGATTGATCTTCGTTCGGGATATCATCAATTTGAGATTAAAAGCGAGGATATTCCAAGATCGCCTTAAGAACTTCGATGCGGGCATTATGAATTTTTAGTCATGTCTTTTGGATTGACTAATGCTCCTGCTGCTTTCATGAATTTTTAGTCATGTATATGATGAATCGAGTATTCAAGGAATATTTGGATCAGTTCGTTGTTGTCTTTATTGATGACATCCTCATCTATTCTAAAAGCCATGAAGATCATGAGCACCGTTTGAAGATGATACTTGAAAGGCTTCGTGAAAACAAGTTATATGCCAAGCTGAAGAAATGCGAGTTCTGGCTTGAGGAAGTAGCATTCCTTGGGCACGTGGTGTCAAAATATGGAGTATCTGTTGACCCAGCAAAGATTGAAGCAATACAAAGCTGGGAGCAACCTAAAGCAGTGACCGAAATACGTAGCTTTCTCGGCTTAGCTGGTTATTATCGGAGATTGGTAGAAGGGTTTTCTCGAATCGCCACTCCATTAACTCAGCTGACTCGAAAAGATACAAAATTCGGTTGGACCGAGGAATGTGAGAAGAGTTTTCAAGAACTCAAGAGGAGACTCATTTTGGCACCTGTTCTGGTAATACCATCTGGATCGGAAGGATTTGTCATCTATAGTGATGCTTCAGGTAAGGGTTTAGGATGTGTTCTCATGCAACACGGGAAAGTCATAGCCTATGCCTCACGGCAACTCAAAGAATATGAGAGAAAATATCCTACTCATGATCTAGAGTTGGCAGCTGTCGTTTTCGCACTTAAAATCTTGAGGCATTACCTGTATGGGGAGAAGGTGGAGATCTTTACGGATAATAAAAGCCTCAAATATTTCTTCACCCAAAAGGAACTCAATATGCGGCAACGACGTTGGATTGAACTGTTGAAAGATTATGATCATACCATTCAATACCATCCTGGAAAAATGAACGTGGTAGCTGACGCATTGAGTAGAAGATCATATCTTGAATGCAGTGCGATATTGTCAACGCAAAGGCCCATTTTGTATGACTTGCAAAGGATGGAAATAGAGATAAAGACTCCAGGGACCCACGTGATAATGGAAAATATACGAGTAGAATTGACTTTAATCGATAAAGTTAAAGCTGCTCAAGCTACAGACCTGGAGCTGATGCGCATGAGGAAGAAAGTGCAAGAAGGTGCTATTCCGGAAGCAAGAATCGATGAAGAAGGAATACTTAGAGTCAACTCCGGACTTTGTGTTCCTAACGACTCGATTTGAAGTATAAGATCATGATGGGCGCGCACAACACACCAGCTTTTGCAATTCATCACAGGAGTACCAAAATGTATCGTGATCTTGACATACATTTTGGTGGAGCAATATGAAAAGAGAGATAACGAAGTTTATCTCAAGGTGTTTAACTTGTCAACGAGTCAAGGCGGAGCATCAAGTGCCAAAAGGTCCATTGCAACCACTTGAAATTCTAGAATGGAAGTGGGAGCACATTACCATGGATTTCGTTACTGGTTTTCCCAAGGTTTCTTAAGGAATTGATGCGATTTGGGTCATTATTGATAGATTGACCAAATCTGCTCATTTCTTACCTATACGAGAAACTTATACACTTGAACGTCTTGCTTGTATTTACATAAATGAGATTGTAAGACTACATGGTATGCCAGTATCCATAGTTTCTGATCAAGACCCAAGATTCACTTCACAATTTTGGGTTAGTTTGCAAAAAGCTATTGGCACGAATTTATGATTTAGTTCGGCATATCATCCTCAAACGGATGGACAATCAGAGAGGACTATTCAAACTCTTGAGGATCTATTAAGACTCTGTGTCCTTGACTTCAAAGGAAGTTGGGACAAGTTCTTGCCATTAGTGGAATTCTCCTACAACAACAGTTATCAAGCAAGTATCGGCATGGCTCCATTCGAGGCGTTGTATGGACGCAAGTGTCGTTCTCCAGTATGCTGGGATGAGGTGGGTGAAGCAACGTTGTTGGGACCGGAATTAGTACGTATGAATACGGAGAAGATTCAAACGATCCGCCAACGTATAAAAACCTCACAAGATTGACAAAAGAGTTCTGCTGATCTTCAACGAAAGGACATGGAATTCAACGTTGGAGAACATGTGTTGTTACGTGTGGCTCCATGGAAAGGAGTTACAAGATTTGGAAAGAGAGGAAAGCTCAATCCTCGATTCATTGGCCCATTTGAAATCCTTGACCGAGTAGGAACGCGTAGCTTATAGACTTCGCTTTTACTGCCAAGTATGTCTCGTGTTCATAACGTTTTTCATATATCCATGTTACGTAAATATGTGGAGGACCCGAACCACATTATTTAGAACCAGGACGAAATAGCGGAAGATTTAACGTATGAAGAGGTTCTGTTCAAATCTTGGATAAGAAGGAACATATTCTACGCTCGAGGTTATACCTCAAGTCAAAGTTTTGTGGAGAAACCACGATGTTGAGGAAATGACTTGGGAGTTAGAATCGAAATGAAATCAAGGTATCCTCACCTCTTAAATCATACCGTATGTACCCCTAATTTGGAGGACTAAATTTCATAAGAAGGGAGGTTGTAAGACCCCAACTTTTATGAATAAAGATTAATTTTCTCTAAATATCATTTTTTGAATATTATGGTGTGGATTTGATATAATGTTATAGTTGTGGGTAATATTTATAAATTTTGCAAAGTAAGCAAGTTGTTATAAAATATTAGTTTGGTGGGGAATATTCTTTTTGTGGGGAATATTCATACAACGACACAATCATTGGTGGACCCATAATGAAATTATTGTCGGAGTTAGAAAAGCAAAATTATCTTTTATAAAAATAACGGCGGAAGTTTTACCGTTAACTATTGAAATACCCAGGTAATAAAGGTGCAGTTATTACGGCGTGGTTGCATAGTAGCACCACGGTATTGATTATTGATGCTTACGTGAAAGTCACTCACCGTTATACTCGATTATTGCTACTGAATAATTCTTGCATCATATCTCTTATATTATTGATTCAATTATTGTCACGATATCATTTGTATAATATGTTATATTATTAAATCAATAATTGAGACGACAAGTTATAATATTAATGATTAATAATTGTTGAAAGATTAAATATGTGTTGATTAAAAATAAAATGATTTGTGGTAATATTTATTCAATCCTTTATGTATATAAAGAGTCTATTATGAGACGTTTGTGGTAAGTTTGGTTATTCTATGGGGGCCCATATGTCATCATCTAAGAGTCTCTTTCGCCAATAGTAATTACCTTTAGCAGACGTCAAACCACTTGCCGTTTCATATTACAGGCGTCGAACCAATTATCATTTCATATTACAGGCGTCGAACCAATTGTCGTTTCACATTACAGGCGTCGAACCAATTGTCGTTTCACATTACAGGTGTCGAACCAATTGTCGTTTCACATTCTGAGCGTCGAAACCACTTGGTGTTTCACATTACAAAGATCAAACCACTTTTCTTTTTACATCACCGATTAAATCAAGTAACGCTTGCCTTTTCACATTGCAAAGTGCTAAGCTAGAAATCTTCTATAAATAGAGCGTAGTTCTTCACTATTTTTCACGAATTCATTCAAGCTATAGAGAGAAAGTATAGAGAATAAGAGAGAAGAAGAAGAGTATACATTTACTACACTCTTTGCGATTCAATCTCTACTAAAGTAAGGGTGTTTATTTCTTTTGTATTTATGAATAGAACTTCATTTATTTCATTCTTTATTATTACATTGGAATAACTTTGTATCTGTGGACTACCCTATACATGGTGAAATTCTTCTATTATTCCATTATTTATCATTACATTGGAACATCATGCATGCTTTTACGCATGACTTGGTTCCATTATTTATTATTCATTGGAATATCACATGCATAGCTTTTACTGCATGACTGGTTCCATTATTTATTATTACATTGGAATATCACATACGTGCGTTCGCATGATCTGTTCCATTATTTATTATTCCGTTGGAATAACTTTGCACATCTTGATCTATCGCATGCTTGGTGAACTCTTTTGTTATTCCATTCATTATTATACTCAGTTGGTTTAAGCTTTGGCTTCTATACTCCATGAAATTAGTGGAATATCTTTGATATTTGCGCTTCATCCAATATCTTTTCATGGAAATATTCTTCTAAGCATTCTTGAATTTTACACCACAAAGCAGTATCATGTTGACAATTTGGACGTTATTGGTTCCTGGATAAATTAATTCTTGAACTTGTTTTATTGAATTCCTATATCATTGTCATCATCCTCCTGTTTATATTCTGTTGAAAATCATCTGTGGCCTGTAGTGCATAGATGGACTTGGTATGATTATGACCAGGGATCATTCGGTATAATCACGACCGTAATGTTACAAATGATGTGGTAAAAGTCCTCATTGGCCCGTAGTGCGTTGATGGCCGATTGTTGGCATGATCATGAACATTGATGAAAACACGAATATCCTTGGCCCGTAGTGCATGGATAATTTGTGGTTGTGATACTAATGAATATCTTTGGCCGTAGTGCAGGGATGATGTGGATTATTTATTAAGCTGAGTCTCAGCGATAAAAGTATTGAAAAACCTTTTAAATAATAGAAGATAGTAGATTTTATTCTCTACTTAACTCTTCTAATGGATTGCTTGTTCATATGCGATTAAACTTGATGTTTGTTATATTGTATCGATTTAACATTTGTTGAAGGCTAACGATAATTTATTACGCATTATCTTAGTCATAATATTTCTTCTTGGGCTAGTTGAGCTCACCTTTTGCTTTCATTGTTCTCTTGAGAAATGAGAACGTGGCGAGGGACTAGTCGGAATACAGAGTGGCGGTCCGGATGATAGCATTAGTAGTCCTCACTATTCTATGAAATAGTGTGATAATAAATGTATTGAGGACTTATTTTGAGTTTGAATACTGTCTAGAAGACAATATTTGTATTAAAACTCATAGCTTATGTTGTATATTTAAGATTGTATTTGTATTATGTACCATGTATTTGGCGACTCAGAATAGGTGATGTATACCTATTTTGGGGGTGTCACAGCAGCAGAACAAGTAATCCATTAGAAGAGTCAAGTAGAGCATAATATCTAATATATTCTATGATTTAAAAGTTCATCATCAATATTTTATCGCTGTAACACGACTCAATAAATAATCCACATTATCGAATTATCCATGCACTACGGGCCAAGTGTAGGGGTTTCGGCACATAAAAGTAGCGGAAATTTAAAATTATCAAATCAATTTCAGAAACCCTAAAACAGGATCCATGCGAAAACATATTAATTCAATGGTTTAGATATTATACTGATTATGAAAAAATTCTGAAACGACTTCGAATCCCTAATGCAATCCAACAGAACTGCGCCTCTACGGTATCCATATGAACGCTCCGCGAATCGTCACACG
Organism: Panax quinquefolius; assembly: GCA_020205615.1. Taxonomy (NCBI): domain Eukaryota; kingdom Viridiplantae; phylum Streptophyta; class Magnoliopsida; order Apiales; family Araliaceae; genus Panax; species Panax quinquefolius. The sequence continues at coordinate 15,862,160 of CM035170.1, read as the reverse complement.
ATCAGCAGTAAAGAGAGTTGTGATACTAGCCACCAATGGATTTTCTATTTTCTCTCTAAAAGCGACTAGGGTTTTTAGGTTAATGATATGATTCCTAAAATGGCTGATATATCATATATATAGCAGTCAAAAGGAATTAATCAAAAATCTAATCTAATTAAAAAATATAATCTGAATTTATATATATTATATCTTAATTAAGTCTTACTTAATTAATATACATATATACAAATTATCCTTTTAATTTAAATTCATGATTTAAATACTATCAATTATATTGACATATTTAAATCCTTACAATCTAAATTAATTCCCTTTTAATTACGTTCTATGTGTGTGGCCCTATAGGTTATTATTACATTGGCAATAATTTTAAAATCATATTATAAAATTATAAACAGTGAGCGACATTTAGTAATGCATCACTGCTACCCAAGTAATAATAAGATCGATGATTCGATGCAACCTTTTAGTGACCAATATTTCAATGTAATTTAATCCTTTTAACCAAGACATCCTAGATTAAACTCGAGTCATGGAATGTGTCATACTCTTCATAATTTAATTTGAGTTTTCTTGATCAATGAGTAGACTATATGAAAAAATCACTATTTGAGCATGGTCATGCATTTCATAGTCCTACTCAATCAAGAGGCCTATGGATATCACCCATAATATATAGGAGGGTTAAATTCCATCTAGATCACTCATATTCTTTACACGATTCATGATGTACCCAATAATCACCTTTATTGTCCACCCTATTAAAGGTGACATTTAATGATATCAAAGTACATAAATTCCGGTGTAGTAATATAGTGATTTCAGGTCGGAGGATCATTACATCATTGTCACTATGAGAATCGCTAATGACAATTTGCATAATTCTCCACGTAGAATTCTCATGGTGGGTATGTCCAGTACATCGTTCTCTAACATTTATTATCACACTATTTTATAGAATAGTGAGGACTACTAAAACAACCATCTGGACCATCAATCCGTTCCCCGACTCGTCCCAACTATATTCTCATTTCACGAAGAAAAAGTGAAAGAAAGAAAGGGTGAGCTCAACTAGCCCAAAGAAGAAATATTATGACTAAGATAATGCGAATAATTTATCGTTAGCTTTCAATAGTGTTAAGCGATAAAATATAACAAACATCAAGTTTAACTGCAGCGGAACAAGCAATCCATTAGAAGAGTCAAGTAGAGAATAAAATCTACTATCTTCTATGATTTAAAAGATTTTTCATCACTTTTATCGTTGAGACTCGACAATAAATAAACCACATCATCCACACTTTTACTGACCAAGGATATTCATTAGTATCCGACCACAAATTATCCATGCACTACTGGCTAAGGATATTCGTGTATTCATCAATGGTCATGATCATGCCAACAACTGTCCATCAATACACTACGGCCAATGAGGACTTTTACCACATCATTTGTAACATTACGGTCTTGATTATACCAAATAATCCCTAGTCATAATCATACCAAGTCCATCTATGAACTACAGGCCACAGATGACTTTCAACATATTATAAACATGAGGATGATTACAATGATATAAGAATTCAATAAAACAAGTTCAAGGATAAATTTTTAAAGATTTATAATTTAATTTATCCAGAAATTAATAACGTCCAAATTGTCAACATGATACTGTTTTGTGGAGTAAAATTCAAGAATGCTCAGAAGAATATTTCTATGAAAAGATACTGGATGAAGCACAAATATCTAGGATATTCACCAGGCATGTGATAGACCGCACAGACAGGTTATTCCAACAGAATAATAAAGAATGGAATAACAAAAGAATTTCACCATGTATGTGGTACTTCGCATAGACAGGTTATTCCAACATAATAATAAAGAATGGAATAACAACCCTTACGAGTATTGAAAAAAAATAACTCTCTTCATAAATACGAAAGAAATAATACCCCTTACCTTAGAAAAATTGGATAATAAAATAGTGAGGTAGCAGACTTCTCTTCCTCTTTCTCTCTATAATTTCTCTCTATAATAAATGCTCTTGTGAGACTTAGTGAATTGGTGAGAATGAAAGAAGAATGAGCTTCTATTTATAGAAAAATATAGTTTCGATAATTGCACGTTTTGGGGCTTAAAATATTATAGTATAATAATGTACTTTTACTACCGGGTAGTTCAACAGTTTTAACGGTAACACTTTCGGCGTTATTTTTATAAAAAGATAATTCTGTCATTTTCTAACTATGACAATACTTCCATTGTGGAGTCCACCAATGATTGTGTCGTCGTACGAATATTCCCTGTTAAAACGAATATTTCCCGACCAATCGAATATTATATAACCACTTGCTTACTTTGCAAAATTGGTAAATATTACCCACAACTATAGCATTATATCAAATCCAAACCATAATATTCAAAAATATATTTCAAGAAAATTATTCTTTATTCATAAAAGTTGGGGTCTTACATCAGTGTTTTCCCATCAACAATGATACTCGACAAGGGACATTTAAGAGCAATGATACTAATTGTAATTATATAATCTCATATTCAAGTCACATACTTGAAACTATATAATGTGTATCACTATTCTAAGTAATTTTATTATGTTAACATTTATATAACGTAGTAAATAAAACCAAAATATAATCATTCATTTATTCAATCAAATATAATATCAAAATGTTAAGCAATTATATCAAATAATTGGCCTCTAGGACATAAATTCTAACACCAAGGATATTCGTTAGTATCACATCCATGAATTATCCATGCACTACGGGCCAAGGATATTAATTATTATGACATTCACGAATTATCCATGCACTACGGGCCAAGGATATTCGTTAGTATCACCAGTGGTCAAGATCATGCCAACAATTGCCCATCAATGCATTATGGGCCAATGGGGACTTTTACCACATCATTTGTAATATTACAGATCATGATTATACCGATACATAGTCATAATCATACCAATCAACAGTTCATCTATGCACTACGAGCCAAAGATGATTTTCATCACAAAACAAACATGAGGATGATGACAATGATATAAGAATTCAATTAAGTGAAAGCAATGATAAATTTTAAAGATTTATAATTCAATTTATCCAGAGTTCAAGAATTTCCAAATTGTCAACATGCTAACTGCTTTGTGGAGTAAAATTCAAGAATAATATTGTATCAAAAATAATTTGAACAGAAAAGAAATCAATTTTTTTTGTCATGAATAGTACCCCGGGTGAATAGTACCTCGTGAATAGTATCCCGACATTAAAAGATTAAAAATTAACAAGAATGTTCAGAATAATGTTTACGTGAAAAAATACAAGATGAAGCACAAATTTCAAGGATATTCTATTAATTTCAAGGAGTATAGAAGCAAAACTTATCAACATGAGTGTAGAATTAGGAGTATGAAACGAAATAATATTACTTACATACTATAGAGTATGGAAGAAAATATTATTTCTTGACGAATCTTGAACAAAAATAATATCCCTTACCTTAAAAGGAGAGTACTTCTGACTAGTATGATGAGGATATTCTTGAATAAAGCTTACACTGTTTTCTACACTCAAAGCTTACTTAAACTCTAAAGAAATATGCTCAATATTATAGAAGAAGAATTCTCTAATTCTAGTGTAATTTTCATTTCTAAACTAAGCATCCAATTTATAGGAGAATGGCAGGATACTATTTGAATTTAGAAAATCACGGACGCACAGTAGGAAGAATTCAACGTTCGGCTGAAACTTTAAAAAAAAATTGATTTTACTATGTTGCGCTATGCAAACACTATGTAACACTATGTATAATAAAATATAATATATTCTATTTTATATAAAAAACTAAACTTATATAATATATAATAATAATAATAATAATAATAATAATAATAATAATAATAATAATAATAATAATAACCCTCCCATGACTTTGTTTCTCCCAGCCTAGGCCTACTTTACCTTACCTTAGTGACTTAATTATATATATATATATATATAACAAAACTGAGATAACTTTCTACCGACAGTTTTGAAAAATGGGTAAGTGGGGGTCCATATAATAAGCCAAATTTACAACAAATACTTCATAAAAATCTCATCTATTTATCTCAATTCACTTGGCTTCACAAAACACATTTTTAATAACATTTTTTTCATCATTAATATTATAACGGCAAAACTAAAGATTTCGCCACCGAAGTTGGCACGTTTTATTGAATACATGATTGAACTTTTAATTTTTCAAATTAACTCACTGAACTAATTTTTATTTTTAAATTGGGTCATTCCGTTAAAAAAAGTTGACAGACGTTAATTTTTTATCTACGTGGCGTTGACGTGGACATAAAAAAAAGAAAAAAATGACATCAAAAAAATAAAAACAACCAACAACTTTCTCCTTCTTCCTCCACGACCACTTTCTCTCTATATATTCTATAATGGCTTCTTTCTCTCTCCATCTGTATATGACTAGAATACATACACTTTCTCTCTATATCTCTGCAATGGCTTCTTCCTCGCACCACCAACCCTTATCTTCCAAATGCCCTAATATGGGATTTCTCCCTCTTCCTCCACGCCCACCACAACCTTCAATTCCCCTAAAAAATCATACCCCTAACCCCGCCTCTTTTGCCGACGATGACAACACGTTCCAATGAAAACTATGACTCTTCTCATTCAGATCCTTTAATAACGGGTCTATTTCTCTACTACTAGACATAATCGCAACTACTCAAAGAAATTCAGATGCTGTAGAAATACTATGTATCAAGCCCCAAAATGAAGGAAGTTATGAGATCCTAGTAAGAAGAGCCGGATGCAGTTAGGCACCTTCGATCATTCTTAGGGAGGTGGTGCGTGCTTATGATCTTCTTGCCATAACAAGGCCAAGACCAACTTCCCTCTATCATAGCAGCACCGTGGAGTCATCCAACCGTGGGGACGTGGTACCTCACGCGCCACTAGAGATAGATATCACACGCCGCATCGGAGGCAGTCCTATTGGCGGATTTGTTGGCGGATATACTCCTCTGGTTTATCACCAGAAGCCGGCAGTGGCGATGATGCCTAACCCACAGGTGGGTCCGTTGATGTTCTATGAGGTTCTATCCGATCGGGTATGGTAGGGGGGATGCAAGCGTACCCGATTGGATTAGTTCGGGCAGGGTTGAACGGTGGGGTACAGAGTGATTCGGACTCATCCTCAATTGTGAAGGAAGTCATTACAGAATATAGAGAGAAAAAGTGGCCGTGAAGGAAGAGGGAGAAAAGTAGAGGAGGCAAGAGCAAAGCTTGTGAAAGAGGACAATTTCAGGGGAGGAAGATGAAGATTTGACTTGGGATGATGATGTGTCTTTTATTTTCCATGTAATTTTCTTTTTTTTCCTTTTTTTGTCCACATCAGCGCCACATAGATAAAAAAATTAATGTATGTCAACTTTTTTTTAACGGAATGACCCAATTTGTAAAAATAAATTAGTTCAGTGAGTTAATTTAAAAAATTAAAAGTTCAATTATGTATTCAATAAAATGTGCCAACTTTGGTGGCTAAATCATTAGTTTTGCCTTATTATAACTCACAATATTAACAACCAGATCATTCCCAGGAAAGAAGGGATTTTCCGATAAGGACTTCTCCTTATTGGTGCATAATTAGGTGACCAAACCCCTTTCCTCGACTGAACTTTATAGACATTGTCAATAATACCAATAATAATATGAATAACTTTGTCATCTCAATTATTGATTTAATAATATAAAATATTGTGCAGATGATACTGTGACAATAATTGAATCAATAATGTGAGATACCATGCAACAATTACTATGGCAATAATTGAATAAAACTGATTGACTTCTCACGTAAACATCGATAATCAAAGATATTGTATAATACCGTGTGCTATTGTGCAACCATGCATATTATTGTACTTTTATCATAGGGAATTTGAACAGTTAATGGTAAAAATTTTGCCGTTATTTTTATAAAAAGTTATTTTTGTCATTTTCTAACTCCGACAGTAATTCCGTTCTGGGTCCACCAATGATTGTGCCGTCGTACGAATATTTCCTGATAAAATGAATATTCTTCGACCAAACGAATATTTTATGACAACTTGCTTACTTTACAAAATATGTAAATATTACCCACAACTATAATATTATATCAAATTCACACCATAATATTCAAAATGATATTTAGAAAAAATTAATTTTTATTCATAAAAGTTGGGGTCTTACAAATTTAGCATGAAACATTTGTTGAAAGTTTGACATAGTTTTCTATGAAACCATAATTATCTTCTCCGATAAAATATTCATTCAAATATATTATTATAATATTATATTATAATAGTATAGTTTTTTTTAATATAATATTATAATATATTATATTAACTTTATTAGATTGTTAAGTTTTTTTTTAAACTTCTCGTGCACTTCTCTTTTTCCTAATGGGTGCATGAAATAAGTTTTCTGCATAGTCTTTTTCCTTTTTGAATGGCAACATTTCTCCTGCAAATTCTTTTCCAAAGTGTGGGCCTTCAACCAATAAAAAGAAAAAAAAGTTAGGCATATGTTAGGTAGATAAAATTAGGCAGGTTTGCTTATTTTTTTTCTCCGTGATGCACTATAAAAGGGGAGGTAACCTTCATCCTAAACACACAAAAAATTACAAGCGTTCCTACTGCAATATTGTGAGTATTTTTTTTTTAGTATAAGAATATTTTGAGTGTAGCTTATAGTGCAAGATTTTCTCAAGATAATATCCGTTATACCAGTCAGATCTAATTTTTTACTAAGGTAAAGGATGTTATTTTCTTTCAATACTCGTAAGGGATATCATTTTCTTTCATACTGTATATTATGTAAGTGATATTATTTCATTTTAGATTCCTAAATTTACACTTATTATGGTAAGTATTGCTTCTATAATTCCTGAAATGAATAGAAATTTCTTGATATTTGCGTTTCATCTAATATCATTTCACTGGAATTTTGGTCTAAACTTTCTTATTAAATTTTAATCTTTTCATTTAAGGGTACTATTCATATTGGAGTACTATTCATCCGGGTTACTATTCATGCTGGAGTACTATTCACGACAAAATTTAGTTTTTTTTTTCTTTGTCCAAATTATCTTTGAAATATGAATCTTAAATATCATTCTTGAATTTTACTCCACAATTGGTGATCATGTTGACAATTTGGACATTTTTGAACTCTAGATAAATTAAATTATAAATCTCTAATATTTATCCTTGATCTCACTTGATTCATTATTTATTTCATTGTCATCATCCTTGTGCTTATATTGTGGTGAAAGTCATCTTTGGCCCGTAGTGCAAAGATGAACTATTGATTGGTATGATTATGGCCAGGAATTGTGTATTGGTATAATCACGACCTTTAATGTTACAGATAAAAATTTATGGTGAAAGTCCTTTTTGGCCTGTAGTGCATAGATAGACAGGTGTTTGGCATGATCATGACCACTGGTGATACAAACGAATATTTTTGGCCCGTAGTGCATAGATAATTCGTTGGTTTGAAATAATTATTGATTGGTGTTAAAGAGATAAATATTGATGATGGACTTTTAAATAATAGAAGATAGTAGACATCATATTCTACTTGACTCTTCTAATGGATTGCTATTTTCGTTGCAATTGTTGATCTAAAATGTATTCTCCATTATATTTTATCTGATTTATCATTGTTGAAAACTAAAAATAATTTATTCCTCATTATCTTAGTCATAATATTCTTTACTGGACTAGTTGAGATCACCATTTTCCTTTTTTTTCCATTGTTCTTCTTAGGAAATGAAAGTGTAGCTGAGACTAGTCGGGGAGTGGAGTAATGGTCCGAGATAGTTACTATAGAAGTCTTCACTATGTTGTGAAATAGTGTGATAATAACTATAATGAAGACTTAATTTGAGTTTAGATATTGTCGTATCATGTATGATGCAATATTTGTATTCAAGCTCACAGTCTGTGTGTGTAAGACCCCGACTTTTATGAATAAAGATTTAATTTTTCTCTAAATATTATTTTTGAATAATAAGGTGTGGAATTGATATAATATTATAGTTGTGTGTAATATTTACAAATTTTGCAAAGTAAGCAAGTTGTCATAAAATATTCGTTTGGTCCGGGAATATTCATTTTATCAGGAAATATTCGTACGACAGCACAATCATTGGTGGACTCCATAACAGAATTACTGTCGGAGTTAGAAAACAACATAAATAACTTTTTATAAAAATAACGGCAAAAGTCTTACCGTTAACTGTTGACATACCCGGTAGTAAAAGTACAGTAATATGCGTGATTACACAATAGCACACGGTATTGTACAATATCTTTGATTATTGATGCTTACGGGAGAAGTCACTCAGTTTTATTCAATTATTACCACAGTAATTACTGTATAATATCTCACATTATTGATTCAATTATTGTCATAATATTGTATATTATTAAATCAATAATTAAGATGACAAAGTTATTCATATTATTATTTGCATTATTGACAATGTCTAGAAAGTTCTGTCGAGGAATGGGGTTTGGTCACCTAATTGTGTGCCAATAAGGAGAAGCCCTTATCAGAAAGCCCCCTCTTTCCTAAGAACGATCTAGTTGTTAATATTGTGAGTTATAAATGATGAATAAATATTATTAAAAATATGTTTTGTGAAGCCAAGTGAATTGAGATAAATAGAGGATTTTTTATGAAGTATTTGTTATAAATTTGACTTATTACATGGACCCCCACTTACCCATTTTTTTTAAAATTTTAGTTAAAAAGTTATCTCAGTTTTGTTTTATATATATATATATATATTATATATATATAACTTTTGTTTTTTATATAAAATAGAATATATTATATTTTATTATGCATAGTATTTCCATAGTGCAACATAGTAAAATAATTTTTTTTAAAGTTTCAGCCGAACGTCGCGCGTGAATTTTTTCTACTGTGTGTCTATGATTTTCTAAATTCAAATAGTATCCTGCCATTCTCCTATAAATAACATGCTTAGTTTAGAAATGAAAAATACACCAGAATCAGAGAATTATTCTTCAATAATATTGAGCGTATTTCTTTAGAGTTTAAGGAAGCTTTGATTGTAGAAAATAGTATAAGTTTCTTCAAGAATATCCCCGCCATACCAGTTAAAAGTACTCTCCTTTTAAGGTAAGGAATATTATTTTTGTTCAATATTCGTACGAAATAATATTTTCTTCCATACTCTGTAATATATAAGTAATATTATTTCGTTTCGTATTCATAATTCTACACTCATGTTGATAAGTATTGCTTCTATACTCCTTGAAATTAGTAGAATATCCTTGAAATTTATGTTTCATCTAGTATCGTTTCACAAGAATATTTTTCTGAACATTCATGTTAAATTTTGATCTTTTCATGTCGGGGTACTATTCACGGGGTACTATTCACGAAGTACTATTCATGGGGTACTATTCATTCGGGTATTATTCACCTGGGGTACTATTCACGATAAAAAATTAACTTCTTTTGTGTCCAAATTATTTTTGATACATGAATATTATTCTTGAATTTTACTCCACAAAGCAGTTATCATGTTGATAATTTGGACATTTTTAAACTCTGGATAAATTAAAAATCATTAATATTAATTCTTGATTTCTTTTGATTGATGCTTATATCATTGTCATCATCTTCATGCTTATATTGTGATGAAAGACATCTTTGGCCCGTAGTGCATAGATGGACTGTTGATTGGTATGATTATGACCAGGAATTATGTATCGGTAAAATCATGATTTGAAATGGTACAAATGATGTGGTAAAAGTCCCCATTGGCCCATAGTGCATTGATGGACAGTTGTTAGCATGATCATGACCCCTGGTGATACTAACGAATATCATTGACAATGTCTAGAAAGTTCTGTCGAGGAAAGGGGTTTGGTCACCTAATTGTGCGCCAATAAGGAGAAGTCCTTATCGGAAAGCCCCCTCTTTCCTAAGAATGATCTAGTTGTTAATATTGTGAGTTATAATTGATGAATAAATATTATTAAAAATCTATTTTGTGAAGCCAAGTGAATTGAGATAAATAGAGGGTTTTTTTTATGAAGTATTTGTTATAAATTAGACTTATTACATGGACCCCCACTTACCCATTTTTTTCAAAATTGTCGTTAAAAAGTTATCTCAGCTTTGTTTCATATATATATATATATATTATAAATTTTGTTTTTTATATAAAATAGAATATATTATATTTTATTATGCATAGTATTTCCATAGTGCAACATAGTAAAATAATTTTTTTTAAAGTTTCAATAGGAACGTCATTAAGCTGAGTGAATTTTTTCTATTAAAATGCCTATGATTTTCTAAATTCAAATAGTATCATGCCATTCTCCTATAAATAACATGCTTAGTTTAGAAATGAAAAATACACCAGAATCAGAGAATTATTCTTCAATAATATTGAGCGTATTTCTTTAGAGTTTAAGGAAGCTTTGATTGTAGAAAATAGTATAAGTTTCTTCAAGAATATCACCGCCATACCAGTTAAAACTACACTCCTTTTAAGGTAAGAAATATTATTTTTGTTCAATATTCGTACGAAATAATATTTTCTTCCATACTCTGTAGTATATAAGTAATATTATTTCGTTTCGTATTCCTAATTCTACACTCATGTTGATAAGTATTGCTTCTATACTCCTTGAAATTAGTAGAATATCCTTGAAATTTATGCTTCATCTAGTATCATTTCACAAGAATATTTTTCTGAACATTCATGTTAAATTTTGATCTTTTTATGTCGGGGTACTATTCACGGGGTACTATTCACGAAGTACTATTCATGGGGTACTATTCATTCGGGTATTATTCACCTGGGGTACTATTCACGATAAAAAATTGACTTCTTTTGTGTCCAAATTATTTTTGATACATGAATATTATTCTTGAATTTTACTCCACAAAGCAGTTATCATGTTGATAATTTGGACATTTTTAAACTCTGGATAAATTAAAAATCATTAATATTAATTCTTGATTTCTTTTGATTGATGCTTATATCATTGTCATCATCTTCATGCTTATATTATGATGAAAGACATCTTTGGCCCGTAGTGCATAGATGGACTGTTGATTGGTATGATTATGACCAGGAATTATGTATCGGTAAAATCATGATTTGAAATGGAACAAATGATGTGGTAAAAGTCCCCATTGGCCCATAGTGCATTGATGGACAGTTGTTAGCATGATCATGACCCCTGGTGATACTAACGAATATCATTGACAATGTCTAGAAAGTTCTGTCGAGGAAAGGGGTTTGGTCACCTAATTGTGCGCCAATAAGGAGAAGTCCTTATCGGAAAGCCCCCTCTTTCCTAAGAATGATCTAGTTGTTAATATTGTGAGTTATAATTGATGAATAAATATTATTAAAAATCTATTTTGTGAAGCCAAGTGAATTGAGATAAATAGATGGGTTTTTATGAAGTATTTGTTATAAATTTGACTTATTACATGGACCCCCACTTACCCATTTTTTTCAAAATTGTCGTTAAAAAGTTATCTCAGTTTTGTTTCATATATATATATATATTATATAAATTTGTTTTTTTATATAAAATAGAATATATTATATTTTATTATGCATAGTATTGCATAGTATTTCCATAGTGCAACATAGTAAAATAATTTTTTTTTTATAGTTTCAGCCGAACGTCGCCCGTGAATTTTTTCTACTGTGCGTCAATGATTTTCTAAATTCAATTAGTATCCTGCCATTCTCCTATAAATAACATGCTTAGTTTAGAAATGAAAAATACACCAGAATCAGAGAATTATTCTTCAATAATATTGAGCGTATTTCTTTAGAGTTTAAGGAAGCTTTGATTGTAGAAAATAGTATAAGTTTCTTCAAGAATATCACCGCCATACCAGTTAAAAGTACTCTCCTTTTAAGGTAAGGAATATTATTTTTGTTCAATATTCGTACGAAATAATATTTTCTTCCATACTCTATAGTATATAAGTAATATTATTTCGTTTCGTATTCCTAATTCTACACTCATGTTGATAAGTATTGCTTCTATACTCCTTGAAATTAGTAGAATATCCTTGAAATTTATGCTTCATCTAGTATCGTTTCACAAGAATATTTTTCTGAACATTCATGTTAAATTTTGATCTTTTTATGTCGGGGTACTATTCACGAAGTACTATTCACGGGGTACTATTCACTCAGGTATTATTCACCCGGGGTACTATTCACGATAAAAAATTGACTTCTTTTGTGTCCAAATTATTTTTGATACATGAATATTATTTTTGAATTTTACTCCATAAAGCAGTTATCATGTTGATAATTTGGACATTTTTAAACTCTGGATAAATTAAAAATCTTTAATATTAATTCTTGATTTCTTTTGATTGATGCTTATATCATTGTCATCATCCTCATGCTTATATTGTGATGAAAGACATCTTTGGCCGTAGAAGTGCATAGATGGATCATTGATTGGTATGATTATGACCAGGAATTATGTATCGGTAAAATCATGATTTGAAATGGTACAAATGATGTGGTAAAAGCCCCCATTGGCCCATAGTGCATTGATGGACAGTTGTTGGCATGATCATGACCCCTGGTGATACTAACGAATATCATTGACAATGTCTAGAAAGTTCTGTCGAGGAAAGGGGTTTGGTCACCTAATTGTGCGCCAATAAAGAGAAGTTCTTATCGGAAAGCCCCCTCTTTCCTAATAATGATCTAGTTGTTAATATTGTGAGTTATAATTGATGAATAAATATTATTAAAAATCTATTTTGTTAAGCCAAGTGAATTGAGATAAATAGAGGGGTTTTTTATGAAGTATTTGTTATAAATTTGACTTATTACATGGACCCCCACTTACCCATTTTTTTTTCAAAATTGTCGTTAAAAGTTATCTCGGTTTTTTTTCATATATATATATATATATATATATATATATATATATATATATATAAATTTTGTTTTTATATAAAATAGAATATATTATATTTTATTATGCATAGTATTTCCATAGTGCAACATAGTAAAATAATTTTTTTAAAGTTTCAAATTTAACGTCATTTAGTGAATTTTTTTCTATTGTATGCGTTTATGATTTTCTAAACTCAAATAGTATCCTGCCATTCTCCTATAAATAACATGCTTAGTTCAGAAATGAAAAATACACCAGAATCAGAGAATTATTCTTCAATAATATTGAGCGTATTTCTTTAAAGTTTAAGGATGCTTTGATTGTAGAAAATAGTATAAGTTTCTTCAAGAATATCCCCTCCATACCAGTTAAAAGTACTCTCCTTTTAAGGTAAGGAATATTATTTTTGTTCAATATTCGTACGAAATAATATTTTCTTCCATACTCTGTAGTATATAAGTAATATTATTTCGTTTCGTATTCCTAATTCTACACTCATGTTAATAAGTATTGCTTCTATACTCCTTGAAATTAGTAGAATATCCTTGAAATTTATGCTTCATCTAGTATCGTTTCACAAGAATATTTTTCTGAACATTCATGTTAAATTTTGATCATTTCATGTCGGGGTACTATTCACGGGATACTATTCACGAAGTACTAGTCACGGGGTACTATTCACTCGGGTATTATTCACCCGGGGTACTATTCACGATAAAAAATTGACTTCTTTTGTGTCCAAATTATTTTTGATACATGAATATTATTCTTGAATTTTACTCCACAAAGCAGTTATCATGTTGATAATTTGGACATTTTTAAACTCTGGATAAATTAAAAATCTTTAATATTTATTCTTGATTTCTTTTGATTGATGCTTATATCATTGTCATCATCCTCATGCTTATATTGTGATGAAAGACATCTTTGGCCCGTAGTGCATAGATGGACTGTTGATTGGTATGATTATGACCAGGAATTATGTATCGGTAAAATCATGACTTGAAATGTTACAAATGATGTGGTAAAAGTCCCCATTGGCCCATAGTGCATTGATGGACAGTTGTTGGCATGATCATGACCCTGGTGATACTAACGAATATCATTGACCCGTAGTGCATGGATAATTCGTGGATGTGATAATAATGAATATCCTTGGTCCGTAGTGCATGTATAATTCATGGATGTGCTACTAACAAATATCCTTGGCCCATAGTGCATGAATAATTCGATGATGTGGATTATTTATTGAGCTATGTTACAGCGATTAAATATTGATGATGAACTTTTAAATCATAGAAGATAGTAGATATTATGCTCTACTTGACTCTTCTAATGGATTGCTTGTTCCGCTGCAGTTAGACTTGTTGTCTATTATATTCTATCAGTTTTACACTATTGAAGGCTAACGATAATTTATTATGCATTATCTTAGTCATTGTAAGATCCCGAATTTTATGAAATAGAAGTATTCAAATTTTCTTATAATTATTATTCAGTAAATGGTTAAATTGATAAAAAGTTAAAGTTAAGGGTGATATATGTAAAGTTTACAAAATAAACAAGTGGTTATAAAATTTTCATTGTTATCGGAGAATATTCGTTTGGTCGTGGAATATTCTTGTTGTTGGGGAATATTCGTACGACGGAGCATCCATTTGTAGGCCCCGTAACGAAAAATTATCGAATGAAAAAAACGATAAGAATGAATTTTCTAAAAATAACGGCGTAGTTGTTACCATTAACACTGTTGAAATACCTGGTGGTTAAAGTAAAGTAATACGCGTTGTTGCACAGTAGCACACGATATTGCACATTATTTTATATTATTGTTGTTTCAATAATTGTCACTGCACAATATTTTACATTATCAAATAAAGTATTCATATTATTTGAATAATATTATTAGATAACATTATTGACAATGTTTAGAAAATTCTATCGAGGAAAGGGGTTATGTTATTTAATTGCGCGCCAGTAAGGAGAAATCCTTATCGGAAAGCCCCATCTTTCCTGGAATGATCTGGTTGTTAATATTGTAGTTCTATAATATTAATTATGAATAATTGATTTTTGATTTATATGATAAGGAAATTTTTATTTAATGTGGATATAAATGGGGAATTTTTTGAAAAGTGACAATTATTGAAAATTGATATTTTATCTTTTCTGATAAAATAATTCATTCAAGTATATTATTATATTACATTATAAATGTATAATGTGATAATATAATAATATAATAATGGTGATAGTTTTACACTAAATTCACGGTATATGAATAAAATGAGGAGGAATAGTGCAAATTGGGTATGAATGGTATTTTTTAGGATTAAAATGTGTGAAATAGTTGGTGGAGGATTTTTCTAATTGAGTCCCCACTTTTGTGTGAAATATGCTGATTTTTGTTGGCCAAAGTGGGTGTGCGGTGGATTTGATCTGTAAGTAAATTTTCAAGGATGGAATGCTATGAGATTTCATCCGTATGTAAATTCGGGTCATTTTCGTTCGGAATTTGGAAAAACTTTCTTCTACAAAGTTGTAGATAATTGAATTTCTTATAAAAAGGACATAGAATTCATATTTTTTTGATAAAAGGATTATTTATTATGAATTATTGAAGTTTCTAAATTTATAAATGATTTAAAATATTTTTGGTGGAGATTTCTAGAAGGTGGGCCCCACACTTGTCCTTTTGCCTGTTGTAAATGCTGAAATCTGATTTTCAAAGTGGGCGTGAATTTTTTTAATAAATAATAATATTTTATTAAATTTTTTTCTTAGGTGTTCTAAGCATTTTCTATAAATAGGGTGCTTATGTTAGAATTGAAAATCACACTAGAATTAGAAGTTTCTCTCTCTATAATATCGAGCGTATTTTTGTGAGTATTTAGATATCTTGAGTGTTGCTATACAGTGCAAGTTTCCTTCAGTATTATATCTGATATTCCAATCAGAAGCTCTATTCTTTTGTAGTAAGGGTTGGTAAGGGGTGTTATTTTTATTCATACAATATTATTCATTTATACGGTACTATTCATGGATACTATTCATATATACGGTACTATTCACGGAGTACTATTCATGGGCACTATTCATATATACGGTACTTGTGACGCCCCCAAAATAGGTATACATCACCCATTCTGAGTTGTCAATACATGGTACAGAAACAACTACAACTTTATTATTACAACAAGAAACTGTGAGTTTGAATACAAATATTATCTTCTAGACAATATCTATACTCAAATAAATCCTCATCACATTTATTGATACATTATTTTACAAAATGGTGAGGACTACTAAACAATTCTTTCTAAAACCTTCATTCCATACCCCGACTATTGCATACTCGCTATATTCTCGCCTCCCGAGAAGAAAAATGGAACAAAAAGGAAAAGGGTGAGCTCAACTAGCCCAAAGAAAGAATATTATGACTAAGATAATATACAACAAATTACCGCTACCTTCAACAGGAAAAATCTAATAGAATACAATAGACAACAAATTTTAAATCAATATTCGCGAATGAAAATAATAATTCATTAGAAGAGTTAAGTAGAGAATGCAAACTACTATCTTCTATGTATGAATTTAAAAGTTCATCGCTCTATCTTTTCCCCTGTAACATCAATCAATATACATCCGGAATCAAATATTCATCTTTGCACTACAGTGCCAAAGATATTCATCGATTGGTCATGTTCATCTAAACACTGCTCATCTTTGCACTACTGACGAAAGATATTCTTCAAATCATTCATCTTTGCACTACAGCCAAAGATATTCAATAATATCATCATTTAAGACCGAGGATGATGAAAAATATTTTAAAGAAATCGAATCCAAAGGAAAAACAAAATGACAAGGATTAAGGATTAAGGATTCGCACTTTGTTTTATCCATGTGTTCAAAATACCTCAAAATAATCATAGTGGTATAAAATTCAAGAATGATCAAAACATGGATACAATCAAAGCTAGTATCCAAAATAGATATTTTGGACAAAAAGAAGAAATTTTATTTTTCTATTGAATAGTGTCGATATCGTGAATAGTAACTCCGACACCAAAAGATAGAAATTTCCCAAAAAACATCTTCACGCTTTTCATTTAATAGTACTCGTGAATAGTAACTCGTGAATAGTATCTCATGAATAGTAACTCGTGAATAGTAACTCATGAATAGTAACCCCGACATGAAAAAGTTCCAAATTTCATAAAAAGTTCCAACCAATATTTCAGCATAATGATATTGAAGAAATAATATCATTTGAGAAGAAAATAACATCCCTTACCTCGAAAGATTAGTATTTCTAGCTGGAATACCGGGTATAGTGCTGAAGGAAACTTGCACCGTCTAACAATACTCAAAGTATACTCACAAGAATGCGCTCAATATATCGAGAGAGAAATAGAGAGAAACTTCAGCTTACGTGTGTTTTCAATTCTAACCTAAGCACCCTATTTATAGGAAAATGCTTAGAACACCAAAGTAGAAAATTGAATATAATAATATATTTTTCACATTTTCTTTAGCCCACCTTAGACAACTGATCTCAGCCCATTTGAATCACATGTGAGGCCAACTTAGTTTCAAAAACGCGTTTTCTCAAAATAATTAACTAAAACTCCCAAAATTAATTATTTTAACTTCAATAATTCATAATAAATAGCCCTTTTATCGTAAAATTTAAATCTCATGAGTTTTTATAGGAAATTCAATTCTCTACAACTTTGCAAAAGAAAGTTTTACCAATTCCAAATGTAAATTGACCAAATCCACAAACTAGGCGATTTTATTAAAAAGCTATAATCAAATTTCAAATCAATAAATGGGGTCCACCGACATGTTTAACATGTTTTAAATATTTATTGCAACAAAAATACTCTTCCTCCTCGTATACTCATATATCCCACATTCGTTGTAAAAATATCACCATTATTATATTATTATAATATAATAATATATTTAAATAAATTATTTTATCGTAAAAGATAAAATTTCAATTTTCAACAATTGTCACATTAAAAATTTTCTCCATCTATATCCACATAAAATCAATATTTTTCTTATCATATGAATCAATAATTAATTATTCACAAATATTATTACAAAATAACAATATTGACAACCAGTGCGCCTTGTGAAAGAGGGGCTTTCAATAAGAATTTCTCATCTTGGCGCCGCAATTAGGTGACCAAACCTCTCCTTAGAGCGTAACTTTCTAGACATTGCCAATAATGTTATCTAATAATATTATTCGGATAATATGAATTATTGCTCGATAATGAAAAATACTTGTAATGACAATTATTATGAAACAACGAATATAAAATATCAACGCAGCAATTATTAAATCAATAAAATCTTTGAATAATAATTCGTAACCATTATTGAGTAGTGCCTTCTTACGTAAGAATCAATAATTGGTGCAATACCGCAATAACTACTTGTGTTTTAACCATCGGGTATTCCAACAAAGATTAATTGGTAACAATTACGCTCGTTATTTTTAAACAACTTATATTTGTGCTTTCCTCATCCAATCGCTTTCATTATGGGGCCCACACATGGTCGCTACTTCGTCGCATTTAATATTCCCTGAAAAGATTTAATATTCCACGACCAAACGAATATTCCCAAACAACAATGAATATTTTATAACTACTTGCTTATTTTGAAATATTTGCGTATTTAACCCCTAACTATCCACATTAATCAAATCAACCCTTACTATTTCAAAATAATAAATAGAGAAAATTAAATTTCATTAATAATAAGTTGGGGTCTTACAACCTCCCTCCTTATGAAATTTCGTCCTCGAAATTGACGTGACGTATTGGTGTTTCAAAAGATGAGGATACCTCGCTTTCATTTCCGCTTTCCATTCCCGTGACATTTCCTCTATAGCATGATTCCTCCACAAAACTTTAACTTGTGGTATGACCTTTGCGCGTAGGACATGCTCCTTCCTATCCAAGATCTTGACAGGTACCTCCTCATACATTAAGTCTTCGGCTATCTCATCCGGTTCTAACTCTATAACGTGGTTCGGGTCTTTCACATATTTACGAAGTACAGATATGTGAAACACATTATGAACACGAGACATACTTGGAGGTAACGCGAGTCTATAGGCTACATTTCCTACTCGGTCAAGAATTTAAAATGGACCAATAAATCGTGGATTGAGCTTTCCTCTCTTCCCAAATCTTGTAACTCCCTTCCATGGAGCAACTCGCAACAATACATGATCCCCACACTAAATTCCACGTCCTTTCGATGAAGATCCGCATAACTCTTTTGTCGATCTTGTGCCGCTTTGTATACGTTGTCGAATCATTTGGATCTTTTCCATAGTCATACGTATTAACTTCGGGTCCCAACAAAGTGTTGCTTCACCCACCTCGTCCCAACATACCGGAGAGCGACACTTTCGTCCATATAATGCTTCAAATGGAGCTACACCTATACTTGCTCGATAAGCATGTTGTTGTAGGAGAATTCCACCAATGGTAAATACTTATCCCAACCGCCCTTGAAGTCTAGGACACGAGTCTTAATAAATCTTCAAGAGTTTGAATAGTCCTTTCCGATTGTCCGTCTGCTTGAGGATGGTATGCCGAATCAATCAGAAATCCGCGCCCATAGCTTTTTGCAAGCTAACCCAAAATCTTGAAGTGAATCTTGGGTCACGATCCAAACTATGGATACAGGCATGCCATGCAACCTCACAATCTCATTCACGTACATACTAGCAAGACGCTTCAAGTGAATAAGTCTCCGTGTCGGCAAGAAATGAGCAGACTTGGTTAATCTATCAACAATAACCCAAATAGCATTGATGCCCCGAGAAACCGTAGGGAAGACCCGTAACGAAATCCATGGTAATGTGTTCCCACTTCTATTTCAAATCTCAAGTGGTTGCAACGGACCCTTAGGTACCAGATGTTCGCCATTACACGCCGACAAGTTAAACACATTGAGATAAACTTTGCAATCTCTCTCTTATATTGTTCCACCAAAATGTATGTCAAGATCACGATACATTTTAGTACTTCCAGGATGGATTGCAAATGGTGTATTGTGTGCCTCCATCATAATCTTGTACTTCAAATCGTAGTCGTTAGGAACCACAAAGTCTAGAGTGGACTCAAGTATTCCTTCTTCATCAATTCTCGCTTGGGAATAGCTCCTTCTTGTACTTTCTTCTTCATATGCATTAGCTCTGGCCTGGTGGCTCGAGCAACCTTAACTTTTTTCTATTAAAGTTGGCTCTATCGTATACTTGACATCATCACACTCGCTCCTCGCATATGATCTTCTACTCAACGCGTCGTCACTACGTTCGCTTTTCGGATGGTATTGAATAGTGTGTCGTAGTCTTTCAATAGCTCGAGAGCCAACGTCGTTGCCGCGATGTTGAGTTCTTTTGAGTGAAGAAATATTTAAGGCTTTTATGGTCCGAATATATCTCCACTTTCTCCCCATATAGATAGTGCCTCCATATCTTTAGCGAAAAATGATCACCGCTAACTCTAGATCATGAGTAGGATAATTCCTCTCATACTCTTTAAGTTGTCGCGAGGCATAAAGCTATGCTATGACTTTCCCACGCTGCATGAGAACACATCCTAACCCTTTGCAGAAGCATCACAGAGATAACAAATCCATCCGAACCGGATGGTATTGTTAGAACAGTCTTAAAATAAGTCTCCTCTTAAGCTCTTGGAAACTCTTCTCGCATTCTTCGCTCCCAAATGAATTTTGTATCCTTCCGAGTTAGTCAAGGTTAATGGAGTAACGATTCGAGAAAACCCTTCCACTAATCTCCGATAATAACCAACTAAGCCCAAAAGCTACGTACTTGGCCACCGACTTTTGTTGCTCTAACTTCAGATTGCTTCAATCTTCACGGTCCACTGGATACTCCATGTTTCGACACCATTATGCCCAAGGAATGCTACTTCCTCAAGCCAGAACTCGCATTTCTTCAATTTGGCATATAGTTTGTTTTCACGAAGCCTTTGGAGTACCAGCTTCAAATGGTGCTCATGATCTTCACGACTTTTGGAATATATGAGGATGTCATCAATAAAAACAACAACGAACTGATCCAAATATTCCTTGAATACTCGGTTCATCATATCCATAAAAGCCGCAGGAGCATTAGTTAGTCCGAAAGACATGACTAAGAATTCATAATGCCCATACCGAGTTCTAAAGGCAGTCTTTGGAATATCCTCAGTTCTAATCTTCACCGATGATATCCGTAATCGAAGATCGATTTTTGAAAAGAATTGTGCCTTACTTGCAGAATCGGGTCAAATAAGTCATCAATACGAGGTAGAGGATACCTATTCTTGATGGTGACATGGTTCAATTCTCGATAGTCAATACAAAAGTCGCATACTCCCGCCTTCTTCTTCTTTACTTAATAAAAACAGAGCACCCCAAGGAGATGTACTAGGGGGGCGAATGAAACCGATGTCCAACAATTCCTGTAGTTGGACCTTTAACTCCTGAAGTTCAATAGAGCCATTCGATATGGGATTTAAAATGGGCTTTGTACCGTGTTCAAGATCAATAAAGAATTCAACTTCACGCTCGGGGGTAGAGCCGGAAGTTCTTCAGAAATACTGACGAGAAAGTCAATAACAACAGAATATTATTCAAATTTGACGTGTTTTTATTCAAATCTATAACATGGGCTAAGAAAGCTTGACATCCGTTTTTCAATAAACGAATAGCTTTATGATTAGATATGACAGTGATTGATTTTAATGGTTTAGTTGCTTGAATTCATACAACAGGTTGGTTAGGAATATGAAAACTAACAACCTTACGAAAACAATCAATTTTGGCATGATGAGTAGTTTGTTAGGTTTTCGTGATATTCATGGGCGCAATCAAATTGCAAAAATAATGCGGAAGCGTGTAAAAATCAGAGTTTAAAAATTTACAAACCATATACCCGGATCACCCTTTATGCATAATTATTAATTAAACGAAAAGATAAAGAATAAATCATACCCTTGAAGATCGAGCTTCCTCAGGTACAAGTTCACCTCCAAATCCTTTCGCGTTCAATCTTGAATCCACCGGGTTTGGTTCCTTCCTTTGATCAACGTTAGCCACCCAAATGTTTGGCCTCTAGAGGTGATCCACCAAGGAAGAAGAAAATTCAAGAAGAAGGGGTGGTTGGCTAAACCCTAGTTTTTCTATCTCTATAGAAAGGGTGTACTCTCCCAACAATTGGAATTATTACGTATGTTGAAAAATCAACAAAAAACCATTCACCCATAATAAGACTCCTCTTATTTATAGATGTGGGCAACCCACCTTAACAATTAAGGAATTGGGTTTTATTTAATTAATTAAATTCTTTTAATTAATTAAGCTCCCTAATCTTATTAGGGATAATTAATTAAACTCCTTTAACTAATTTTTCTTCCTAATCCAATTAGGAATAAATGAGAGTACTTATATTAAATTAATTCCTAAACTCTTTTTAGAAATTAAAATAATAATAATTGTAATAATATTAATAAGACTCCTCTTATTAATTTATATTTAATATTTCTAAAATATTAAATAATAAATATTAAGCTATTTAATTTATTCTATCACCATAGATTAAATTAAATATACTTAACATATTATTACGATTATGCTATTAACTTCTTAAATAATTGTTCTTCCTTTTACGGTGTGACCTTTTAGGTTCTCCATATTAAACCTATTGTGAATAAATCAATTAGAACAATTCTAATCTTATTTAAATAAATAAATTAAACAATTAATTTATTTAAATAAATAATATTTATTCTACAATAGGGATAAGCCTCCCAAGCGATCAACGACTTTCCGGATAATATAGATTTCAACATTAATCATTAAAGAACCTTTGAGTAAATAGTTACCGTCTGATTCAATCCTTCCACCATACAATGTCCCAATTAAATATAAGACATGGAATTACTTTACAAGTCTTATTTTATTTAATTATATGTATTTCGATCCTTAAATGCACAACTCCAAATAATGCAAATTAGAAACTCCTTTCTAATTTCATTCTCATTTAACCAAGGACTCTTTGGGTTGTCATTTATCGAATCACATAGGACATTTCTCTTCTTTATTAGAAGTGGTAGATTCTTTATTGATCATACATTATCTCCATGTACAACTTATTATACCCAAGCATACCCTTTGATATACCCTAAGGGTCTTAAGGAATAAGTCAAAGTATAATTCATCATACACAAGATACTATGATGATCTCAAGTCCAAGGATCACTTGTACTACTATCACTACAGGAATTCCTATTGACATGCAAATAAAACTCCATTAGGTATTCCTTAGCTTGAGCCACGCTCGAAATGAACTTATTCTCTAATAAGCACCTACATACTTGCTTTAGTGTCTCCACACAAATGATCATGAGATCAATCATCCTCATCCAATGAAAGCAAGCAACGATGTACCAATCTATCCGGATTCACTAATCCCCAATTTAGTAATCCAATGATTGGGAACTATTTTAGTTTTAAGCTTTCTAAGAATTTAGATCTCATTAGAATGATCATCATCATTATTCTAAGAGCATTGCTTAAAACTATGGGTTTATCACATATTATAAAACAAAGATTATGTAGATAATTAAAAGCCTTTAATAAATGAATACTTTTATTAATAAATGAATAAGATTGTTACAAAGTATATGCTTTATCATCAAACATGATTGGCTTGTATGCATACTACTTTCATAGTTAACCAATCAATCCCTAAAATCACATCAAAAGCAAGTATCTTTAAAGAGATAAGGTCAATGGGTAAGGTAATGGTGCCAACTTGAATCAAATCAAAGATTTATAAATAGTGGATGTGATGAAAGTTTCTCCTAACTGAGTTTCCACAGATAGGTCAAAGTCTAATTTCTCCTGAGTCAAGTTTAAACGCTGAGCACAAGCGGAGAGATAAATGAATGGGTAAAGACCGGTATCAAGTAAGGTATAAACTTCGCAAGAATTTATAAATAGCTTACCCATGATCACCTCGTTTGGGTTCCTCGCATTTTGACCACCACAACAAACGCTCTTCCCTAATCGTTGACTTTGACTTTTCCGGGACGATCTTTTTGAGTCACCGTCCCCCATTGAACTAGGTTTCGCTACTCTGCATAATCTCGAGCGATATGTCCTTCCTTTCCACAATTATTGCATACCTTGAACTGTTGTGGACGGTTTGGGCCGATATGTCCCTCTTTCCGCATTTATAGCATATGACCGGTGGTCGTTCTCCTCCCTTAAAACCATTCTTTCACGCGCAGACTGCTGTCTTCACATAGTCGTTGTTAAATCTCCTCTTTTAAAATCTCCTCCCGACTCGCTTCTTCTATTTTCATGGCTATGATTACCACCAGAGGGTTACCATTTTGTCCGTCTCTGCTTTTCTCCGCCGGTTATCATTATTCATTGTTGATCTATATCTCCGTACGATCCTCGGTTATGGTCCTCACCGATCGTACTCGTTATCTCGCTCTAATAATTGAGACCTGCTTACAACATCCTGAATAGAGAGAAAGTTTATGAGAATGAGATATTGACGTATCTTGGGTTTCAAACCTCTAAGAAACATCCGCGTCATACTTTCTTCATTCTCCACCAAATGAGGTGCAAACCGGATAACTCTGCAAACTTTGCCTCGTCTTCGAGACACCGTCATGTTGTTTTGCTCTAATCGATGAACTCCACTTCCTTCATACGATGAACACTTTCGTGAAAGTATTTGTCATTAAATAATTTCAAATGTCTCCCAAGACATGCCGAGTCTTCTTTGGATGGACGCTTCACGACTCCCCACCAAGAGTCTCGCCTCGCCACTGGAACATAAAGGTGGCGAATGGAACCTTCTGTTCCTCCGCGCATCCCAAGACATCGAATATCTTGGTAATTTGTTTGACCCATGTTTCCGCCATGATTGGATCTCGCTTTCCCTTAAATTCTCGTGGTCCCAACTCTTTGAATCGCTTGGCAGTGACAACCCGTGAATTGCTATCATTTTCTCCTCAGATTTTGAACACGAGTCTCCTCGTGCGATTTTTGCATGAACTGCAAAAAGCTTCTAAACATCCCTCATTCATCATCTGCTTTCGGTGGTGTTATTCACAGGAGGAACATTGCCCGACTGTTGCGCTCTCCTCGTTGGTGAGTACTGAAAGTCTCTCTACGGTCTCATTTCCATTGTTAATATTCTCAATTGACATTCTCAAATCATCATCATAAAACAAGGGTTAATTAAGGAAATCAATATATCACATAATATCCTTATATACCGACCAACTAAAAAATAAGCTTAGGTAGGACACACTAGCGAAGGATTTACTCTCTCCCTCCTAGTTCTATTCCCCCGATCTCCGCCAGAGATCATATCCCTAAGCTCGATACCAACCGTGACGCCCCCAAAATAGGTATACATCACCCATTCCGAGTTGTCAATACATGGTACGTAAACAACTACAACTTTATTATTACAACAAGAAAACTATGAGTTTGAATACAAATATTATCTTCTAGATAATATCTATACTCAAATAAATCCTCATCACATTTATTGATACATTATTTTACAAAATGGTGAGGACTACTAAACAATTCTTTCTAAAACCTTCATTCCATACCCAGGCTAAACTCGCTTATATTCTCGCCTCCCGAGAAGAAAAATGGAACAAGAAGGAAAAGTGTGAGCTTAACTAGCCCAGTAAAGAATATTATGACTAAGATAATATACAACAAATTACCGTTAGTCTTCAACAGGGAAAAATCTAATAGAATACAATAGACAACAAATTTTAAATCAATATTCGCAGCGAAATAATAATTCATTAGAAGAGTTAAGTAGAGAATGCAAACTACTATCTTCTATGTATGAATTTAAAAGTTCATCGCTCATCTTTTATCCCTCAGTAACATCAATCAATATACATCTGAATCAAATATTCATCTTTGCACTACAGGCCAAAGATATTCATCGATTGGTCATGTTTCATATCTAAACACTGCTCATCTTTGCACTACTACCAAAGATATTCTTCGAGAAATCATTCATCTTTTGCACCTTTCTGCCAAAAGATATTCAATAATATCATCATTTAAGACCGAGGATGATGAAAATATTTTTAAAAGCGAATCCAAAGGAAACAAAATGACAAGGATTAAAGATTAAGGATTCGTACTTTGTTTTATCCATGTTCAAAAATACCTCAAAAATAATCATAGTGGTGTAAAATTCAAGAATGATCAAAACATGGATACAATCAAAGCTAGTATCCGAATAGATATTTTGGACAAAAAGAAGAAATTTTATTTTTCTATGAATAGTGTCAGATATCGTGAATAGTCCGTGATATCGTGAATAAGAACTCACACCAAAAGATCGAAATTTCCCAAAAAACATCTTCACGCTTCATGAATAAAAGACTCGTGAATAGTAACTCGTGAATAGTAACTCATGAATAAGAACTCATGAATAGTAACCCCGACATAAAAAAATTCTAAATTTGATAAAAGTTCCAACCAATATTTCAAAGATAATGATATTGAAGAAATAATATCATTTGAGAAGAAAATAACATCCTTTACCTCGAAAGATTAAGACTTCTAGTTTGGAATACCGGTATATAGTCTTTGAAAAACTTACACCGCCTAACAATACTCAAAGTATACTCACAAGAATGCGCTCAATATATCGAGAGAGAAATAGAGAGAAACTTCGGTTTCGGGTGTGTTTTCAATTCTAACCTAAGCACCTATTTATAGGAAAATGCTTTAGAACACCAAAGTAGAAAATTGAATATAATATTAATATATTTTTCACATTTTCTTTAGCCCACCTTAGACAACTGATCTCAGCCCATTTGAATCACATGTGAGGCCAACTTAGTTGCAAAAAACGTTTTTCTCAAAATAATTAACTAAAACTCCCAAAAATTAATTATTTCGGAACTTCGGAACTTCAATAATTCATAATAAATAGCTCTTTTATTAGAAAATTCAAATCTCGCGAGTTTTTATAGGAAATTCAATTTTCTACAGCTTTGCAGAAGAAAGTTTTTCCGAATTCCAAACAGAAATTGACCGAAATCCACAAACGGGCGATTTTACAAGCTATAATCAAATTTCAGTCAATAAATGGGGTCCACCGACATGTTTAACATGTTTTAAATATTTATTGCAACAAAAATACTCTTCCTCCTCGTATACTCATATATCCCACATTCGTTGTAAAAATATCACCATTATTATGTTATTATAATATAATAATATATTTAAATAAATTATTTTATCAGAAAAAGATAAAATTTCAATTTTCAACAATTGTCACATTAAAAATTTTCTCCATCTATATCCACATAAAATCAATATTTTCCTTATCATATGAATCAATAATTAATTATTCACAAATAATATTACAAAATCACAATATTGAATGACCCAGTGCGCTTCTCAGAAAGAGGGGCTTTCCAATAAGAATTTCTCCTTCTTGGCGCAATTAGGTGACCAAACCTCTCCTTAGATGTAACTTTCTAGACATTGCCAATAATGTTATCTAATAATATTATTCAGATAATATGAATTATTGCTTCGATAATGAAAAAATACCGTAATGACAATTATTGAAACAACGAAGAATATAAAATATCAACGCAAAGAATTATTAAATCAATAAAATCTTAATGAAGAATAATCAGAACCATTATTGAGTAGTGCCTTCTTACGTAAGAATCAATAATTGGTGCAATACTGTGTCTATCTTGTGTTTTAACCACCGAGTATTTTAACAGTATTAACGGTAACAACTACACCGTTATTTTTAAACAACTTATATTTGTCGTTTTCTTCATCCAATCGCTTTCCGTTATGGGGCCCACACATGGTCGCTACTGTCGCATTTAATATTCCCGACAAAGATTTAATATTCCACGACCAAACGAATATTCCCCACAACAATGAATATATTATAACCACTTGCTTATTTTGAAATATTTATGTATTTTACCCCTAACTATCCACATTAATCAAATCAACCCTTACTATTTCAAAATAATAAATAGAGAAAATTAAATTTCATTAATAATAAGTTGGGGTCTTACAGTACTATTCACACAGTACTATTTATTTATACTGTATTATTCATGGATACTATTCATAAATACGGTACTATTCATGGGGTACTATTCACAACAAAAATTGATTTATTTTCTGTCCAAATTATTTTGATACATGAATATTATTCTTGAATATTACTCCACATTTATTTATCATGTTGACAATTTGGACATTCTTAAACTCTGGATAAATTGAATTATAAATCTTTAATATTTATCCTTAATCTCACTTGATTAATTTCTTATATCATTGTCATCATCCTCATGCTTATATTGTAACGAAATTCATCTTTAGCTTGTAGTGCATAGATGGACTATTGATTATTGGTTTTATAGTTGTATATCTTTGGCTTACGTGTAAAGATGGACTGTTGATTATTGGTTTTACAGTTGTATATATAAGACCCCAACTTTTATGAATAAAGAATAATTTTTTCAAAATATATTTTTGAATATTATGGTGTGGATTTGATATAATGCTATAGTTGTGGGTAATATTTACCAATTTTGCAAAGTAAGCAAGTGGTTATATAATATTCGATTAGTCGGAAAATATTCGTTTTAACAGGAAATATTCGTACGAAGGCACAATCATTGGTGGACCCCACAACAGAAGTATTGTCGTAGTT
The DNA here is from genome assembly GCA_020205615.1 of Panax quinquefolius. Taxonomy (NCBI): domain Eukaryota; kingdom Viridiplantae; phylum Streptophyta; class Magnoliopsida; order Apiales; family Araliaceae; genus Panax; species Panax quinquefolius. The sequence goes on along the minus strand of CM035170.1, from coordinate 15,833,340 downwards.
AGAAAACGATAGAATTATCTTTTTATAAAAATAACTACGAAAGTGTTACCTTTAAAACTGTTGAACTACCCTAGTAGTAAAAAGCGATGTCTGGCGCTGCGGGTTGCATAAGAATACACACAGGTATTGATTATTGATGCTTACGTGAGAAGTCACCGCTTATACTTAATTATTGCTATAGTAATTGTTTCATCATATCTCTCATATTATTGATTCAATTATTGTCACAAAGATCATCATCGCATAATATTTTATATTATTAAATCAATAATTGAGACGACAAAGTTATTCATATTATTATTTACAATATTGACAATGTCTAGAAGTTCTGTCAATGAGAGGTTTGGTCACCTAATTGCTCGCCAATAAGGAGAAATCCTTATCGGAAAGTCCCCTCTTTCCTAGGAACGACCTGGTTGTTAAATATCGTGAGTTATAATATTAATGATGAATAAGTTCGTGTTGATTAAAGATGAATTTGATATTTCCATTGTGTTGGGATTATTAGTGTTAATGGAAATCGACATCTATTTCGATAATAATGGATATCCGGAGGTTATATTGACCAATCCAGTAATTAACCTAAATAAATGAAGCAATTAATTGCTATTATTTCACATGCTTATAACTATTTGTTCATGTAAAACCCCAACTTTTGAATAAAGATGAATTTTCTATAAATATTATTTTTGAATATTATGGAGTGAAATTGATATCATGTTATAGTTGTGGGTAATATTTATAAATTTTGCAAAAGTACGCAAGTTGTTATATAATATTCGCTTTTAACAGGAATATTCGCATAACCAAGACAATCATTGGTGGACCCACAACGGAATTATTGTTTTGATTGAGAAAATGACAAAAATACTTTTATGAAAATAACGGTAAAGTTTTACCGTTAATCGTTGAAAACACGGTGTTAAAAAGTACAAGAATAATGCTGGCATTGATTGCATAGTAGCACACTATATTAATTATTGATGCTTACGTGATAATTCACTCGATTTTGTTGGTATTATTAATGTAATAATACAAAAATCTTTTTATATATAAAATGTAATACTTTTATAAAGTTATTCTATAAATAGAATATATTATATTCTATTATGCATAGTGTTGCATAAATTATGCGTGATAAGTGTTTTGCATAGTAAAATATTTTTATATAAAATGTAATACTTTTATAAAGTTATCTGCATTTTATTAGAAAATAATTAGAATATATGATATTTTATTATACATAGTGTTTGCATAGTGCTCGTGATAGTGTTTTGCATAATAAAATCTTTTATAAAGTTATTCGCTTTTATTAGATTAAAATAGAATATATTATATTTTATTTAAAAGATTTTGCTTTAAATATGGACCGTCAGATTAAAGTAAATCAATCTGGACCGCTCATGAGTTAGTTACAATGCGCAGACCATTTTTCTATAAATAGTAGCTCATTCCTTCATTATTTTCGTATTTAATTCATTGAACTCTGTAGAGATAAACTATAGAGAGAAAAGAAGAAAGTATTCTCGCTACTTTTACTACTTATATATCTAGTACTCTTTTTTCTTAAGGTAGGGAATATTATTTGTTGTACTCGTAAGGGTGTTATTCTTTTGTATTCATGAAGAGAACTTATGTTATTCTATTCTTTATTATTCATTGGAATAACTCAGATATCGCTGCTACCCTATACTTGGTGACATTCTTCTATTATTCCGTCTTTACTATTTTGTTGGAATATCCCGTCATGCATTTTACCGGGACCGATTACGCCTTTATTATTACATTGGAATATCCTGTCATGCGTTTTTACGCAGGACTTGGTTCCGCTTTTATTATTATTACGCTGGAATATCCTCGTCATGCGCTTTTCTGTAATTCGATTCCGCCTTATTAGTATTCTATTGAATAACTTTGCCATGCTGATCACCGCATGCATGGTGATTTCGTTGTTATTCCATTCTTTATTATTCATGTTGAACATCCTCGCTTGGCAAGTGCGAATTTACTTTGACCGATTCCGTTATTTAGTTTTCTATTGGAATAATCTGTCTATGCGAAGTACCACATGCATGGTGATTTCTTTTGTTATTCCATTCTTTATTATACTCAGTTGGTTAAAGTTTTGACTTCTATACTTCGTGAAATTAGTGGAATATCCTTGATAATTGCGCTTCATCAGGTATCTTTTCATGGAAATATTCTTCTGAGCATTCTTGAATTTTACTCTACAAGGCAGTATCATGTTGACAATTTGGACGTTATTGGTTCTTGGACAAATTAATTCTTGAACTTATTTTTATTGAATTCTTATCTCATTGTCATCATCCTCATATTTATATTTTTTGAAAGTCATCTGTGGCATGTAGTGTATAGATGGACTTGGTATGATTATCACCAGGGATTATTCATTGTAATCATGACCGTAATGTTACAAATGATGTGGTAAAAGTCCTCATTGGCCTGTAGTGCATTGATGGACAGTTGTTGGCATGATCATGACCATTAATGAATACACAAATATTCTTGGCCCGCAGTGCATGGATAATTGTGGTCGTGATACAAAAGAATATCCTTGGCCGTAGTGCAGGGGTGATTCGATGATGTGGATTATTTATTAAGCTGAGTCTCAGCGATAAAAGTCATGAAAAACCTTTTAAATCATAGAAGATAGTAGATTTTATTCTATACTTAACTCTTCTAATGGATTGCTTGTTCATTCAAGCAGCTTAAACTTGATGTTTGTTATATTTTATCGCTTTAACACTGTTGAAGGCTAATGATAATTTATTCTGCATTATCTTAGTCATAATATTTCTTACTGAGCTAGTTGAGCTCACCCCTTTGCTTTCATTGTTCTCTTCAGGAAATGAGAACGTAGCAGGGACTAGTCGGGGAACGGAGTGATGGTCCAGATTGAAAGTAGTATGCACACAAGCCAATCATGTTTGATGATAAAGCATATACTTTGTAACAATCTTATTCATTTATTAATAAAAAGTATTAATTTATTAAAGGCTTTTAATTATCTACATGATGTTGTTTTATAATATGTGATAAACCCATAGTTTTAAGCAATGCTTTTAGAATAATGATGATGATCATTCTAATGAGATCTAAATTCTTAGAAAGCTTAAAACTAAAATAGTTCCCAATCATTGGATTACTAAATTGGGGATTAGTGAATCCGGATAGATTGGTACATACGTTGCTTGCTCATTGGATGAGGATGATTGATCTCATGATCATTTGTGTGGAGACACTAAAGCAAGTATGTAGGTGCTTATTAGAGAATAAGTTCAATTGAACGTGGCTCGCTAAGGAATACCTAATGGAGTTTTATTTGCTGTCGATAGGAATTCCTATAGTGATAGTAGTACAAGTAATCCTTGGACTTGAGATCATCATAGTATCTTGTGTATGATGAGTTATACTTTGACTTATTCCTTAAGACCCTTAGGGTATATCAAAGGGTATGCTTGGGTATAATAAGTTGTATATGGAGATAATGTATGATCAATAAAGAATCTACCACTTCTAATAAAAGAAGAGAAATGTCCTATGTGATTCGATAAATGACAACCCAAAGAGTCCTTGGCAAGCGCGTAATGAAATTAGAAAGGAGTTTCTAATTTGCATTATTTGAGTTGTGCATTTAAGAGTCGAAATACATATAATTAAATAAAATAAGACTTGACAAAGAATTCCATGTCTTATATTTAATTGGGACATTGTATGGTGGAAGGATTGAATTATGCGGAACTATTTACTCAAAGGTTCTTTAATGATTAATGTTGAAATCTATATTATCCGGAAAGTCGTTGATCGCTAGGGAGGCTTATCCCTATCAGAATAAATATTATTTATTTAAATAAATTAATTGTTTAATTTATTTATTTAAATAAGATTAGAATTGTTCTAATTGATTTATTCACAACCGGTTTAATATGGAGAACCTAAAGGGTCACACCATAAAAGGAAGAATAATTATTTAAGAAGTAAATGGCATAATCGTAATAATATGTTATGTATATTTAATTTAATCTATGGTGATAGAATAAATTAAATAGCTTAATATTTATTATTTAATATTTTAGAAATATTAAATATAAATTAATAAGAGGAGTCTTATTAATATTATTACAATTATTATTATTTTAATTTCTAAAAGAGTTTAGGAATTAATTTAATATAAGTACTCTCATTTATTCCTAATTGGATTAGGAAGGAAAATTAGTTAAAGGAGTTTAATTAATTATCCCTAATAAGATTAGGGAGCTTAATTAATTAAAAGAATTAATTAATTAAAACTCAATTCCTTAATTGTTAAGGTGGGTTGCCCACATCTATAAATAAGAGGAGTCTTATTATGGGTGTAATGGATTGTTGACTTTTTCAACATACGACATAATTCCAATTGTTGGGAGAGTACACCCTTTCTATAGAGATAGAAAAACTAGGGTTTAGCCAACCACCCCTTCTTATTGAAAATTCTTTTTCCTTGGTGGATCACCTCTAGAGGCCAAACATTTGGGTGGCTAACGTTGATCAAAGGAAGGAACCAAACCCGGTGGATTCAAGTTGAACGCGAAAAGGATTGGAGGTGAACTTGTACACGAGGAAGCTCTTGATCTTCAAGGGTATGTTTGTTCTTCATATCTTTTCGTTTAATTAATAATTGTGCATAAAGGGTGATCCGGGTATATGGTTTGTAAAAAAATTTTAAACTCGATTTTACACGCTTAAAGCTTAATTTTGCAATTTGATTGCGTTTATGAATATTACAAACCTAACAGTGGTATCAAAGCCAAACCTTTATGCAAATTATTAATTGTTCAAATTTGATATGTATATTGATATGTGTTTAGAACAATTTAATTGGGCATAATTTTTATTGTATATAATTAAAAAAAAAAAAAAAGGTGCAAATCATGGTAGCTGTATTTTCGTTCCTTTAATTCCGTGAGTTCAAACATATATTAACGTGAATTAAGAGATGCAAGAGGCACGGAAATCGCTGCAAGGGTTTTCATGAAAAAGAAACAGGAACGGTTTTTTAAAGGCTGCTGTTTTTTTTTTTAATTCATTTTGCATACAAGTGCACGGAAAATTTGAAGCAGCATGTACAGAATTTTTACAAGGAATCAGGTTATTATATATATATGTATAATATATATATTATCCGTTTTATTATATATATATATATATATATAATAACGGTTTCGGTTATTATTATTATTATATATATATATATAATATGTTTTAATTATTTTATTATTAAAATAAAAATTTATTTTAATCTTAAAATAAAAATTTATTTTAATCTTAAAATAAAAGGTTTATTTTAATATTAAAATATAAGATTTATTTTAATTTTAAAATTAAATTTTATGCTAACTAATTAGAGTTGGAATTGGATTCCATAATAACTAATTGGAGTTGAAATTGAATTTTATTTTTCCTAAAATAAAGGAGTTTATTTGTGAATAGGAAAGAAATCCATCTTTCCTTAAATAAAAGAGTTTGTTTAGATATGAAATAAGATTTCATATTATTCAAAATAAAAGAGTTTATTTGTGAATAGGAAAGAAAATTCATGCTTCCTTAAATAAAGGAGTTTATTTAAATATGAAATAAGATTTCATATTATTCAAAAATAAAGGAGTTTATTTGTGAATAGGAAAGAATATCCGTGTTTCCTTTAATAAAAGATTTATTTTTACATGGAATTGATTCCATAATTAATTAAAATAAAAGAGTTTATTTTAATTAAAGATTTTTTTTTATATATGGAATTGGATTCCATAATTAATTAAAATAAAGGAGTTTATTTTAATTAAAGATTTTGATTAAAATAAAATAGTTTATTTTATTCAAAAATGGATAAATTAAAATAAAATAGTTTTATTTTGATTTAAATTTGGATTAAAATAAAGGAGTTTATTTTGATTCAAAATTAGATTTTATACTAACTAAATTTGCCCATTAAATGATATCAATATATATATTAAATGTTTATTATTCATGAGATGAATGTTATTTATTGATGCATATGGTGATGTGTATGATAATAAATGGGATTGATTATGGACTATTGACCAATGCGATTGGATTTTATTTTAGTTGGATGCATGAATGTATGGGTTTTATTAAATGGGGTCTCACAGATTCGCCTTCTCTAATTTTTTCTTAATGTAAATTCTATCTCCTCCTATGTACTTCCCTCGATCACGATCAAGGTTTCTATTTATTTTAAATAGTTTTGTAATAGGAATATTTAGAATTAATTTTGAAAAATTAGAGATCAAGGAGTAAGGAGCGCTTGAAGACCCGCTTGTAATGGAGCCCTAGTTTTAAATGTAATAGTTATATTTAAATATTATTTCTTGCACTCCTAGGGTTTGACCTTTTCGTTCACTTGGTGGCTCTAGTGAACCAAACTAGAATAAAAGTCCATAATCAATCCGGGTAGAATATAGTATTCTATATGTGCATGCTTATATTATATATATATATATTATATATTATGCAAACATGCTTCGATGTTCATTAATATACGCGTATTTTATATATATATATGTAAATGCTACGCTAAACAAGATGAGACAAATTAATAACAAACCCTCAATTTTTATATTAAGTCCTAAGCGTTCAAAGATATTTGGAATATCGAACGTCGCTTTCTAAAGATGATAAAATTAATAGAGTATTAAATATTTAATATGAGTTTGTTGTGTCACCACAAGGCAAGTATTAAGTATTTAAGATGTTAATTTATCACATTTGATGCTTATAAAGAAAATTGAACAATATTGTTTTGTTGTGTCATCACAAGGATGATATTTTTCTTTTTGAATATATGGAGTGCTAGGGTCGGACTTAACTTGGATAATTTTGATTCGGATGTGCCACCACTTGATCAAAATAATCTAAGAGGCAAAATACAAGGAGTTGCATAGTTGATGTAATTGACAAGAGTTGTCTACCTATTTATTTATATATAGTTTGTTGTGTCACCACAAGGCTATATACATTTTGAAATGGGATCCTTATTCTCACTAGCAAATCTTTAATTAGATTTTGCCGAACTATATAAGTGAGGGTAATATAGTTTGAAGAAAATAGTGGGAGATACCAATTTAAAACAAGACCTAAATTATTTTGGTAATTAATAAAAGAATGTATGTTAAAATGTTGTTAAATACAAATTCATTTACGTAATTTTACAATGTCTAAAATTACTATCATTTATGAAGCATATTAGATGCTAAATTAATCGGGGCCAATCAATTAAACGGATTGGTTAAGGAATTTGAGAATAGTTCTCATTCTTTGAAAATCTATCTTATGTCCGTAATACGCCTATCCTCGCAATGGTTGCGCATAATGCCTCCGGAGGAAGAGATTGCTACTTTTAGAAAGTGGCAAGATGATGCACATTAGCTCATGCATCATGCTCGCATCCATGAGTAACGAGCTTGACGTCGGCATGAAACTATGGATGTTTTACTATATTCCCCGCACATCAAGTAGTTGATGGTGAGGAAAGTAGGGTCGATTGATATCGAGATATCTAAGGAGCTCTTCCGATCTAGAATGGCCAATGGCACTATAGTATAGACAAAAAGTTCTTAACATAATCAATTTGATTGATCAATTAGGACAACATGTTTTGTCATGGATGGAGAGTTGAGCCAAGATTTGATCTTGCACTCACTCACGGACTCCTTTCATTAATTGTTGTGAATTTTCATATGAACAAGCTAGATATCGCCTCGGCCGATTTGCTTAACATATTGAAAAATGTTGAGAGTCACTTTCCAACCAAGAAAGATCAAGTCTTACTGGTAGGGGCCAAAGGATCTTCTGAAAGAAGAACGATTCAAAGAAGGTATATAGAAAGGCAAAAATAAAGGATAATAAGAACAAAACTGATACGGATAGCAAAGGAGTTTGCTTCCACTGCAATAAGCTTTGGACAACTGGAAAAAAAGCTGAGAAGCGTCTTGCAGAGAGGCTAACCAAAGAAGCTTAGTGAAGTTTGGTTCATAATCGCTTTTGTTCATGATTGAAATTGTAAGACCCCAACTTATTATTAATGAAATTTAATTTTCTCTATTTATTATTTTGAAATAGTAAGGGTTGATTTGATTAATGTGGATAGTTAGGGGTTAAATACGCAAATATTTCAAAATAAGCAAGTAGTTATAAAATATTCATTGTTGTTTGGGAATATTCGTTTGGTCGTGGAATATTCGATCTTTGTCGGGGAATATTCGTAATGCGGCGGTAGCCCATGTGGGGCCCCATAACTGAAAGCGATTGGATGAGGAAAACGACAAATATAAGTTGTTTAAAAATAACGGCGTAATTGTTACCAATTATCATCGTTGGAATACCCTTGGTTAAAACACACTAATACGCTGTTGTTGAACAAGAAGACACTCGGTATTGCATCAATTATTGATCCTTACGTAAAAGGCACTACTCAATAATTGTTACAATAATTATTGCTCAATATTTTATTTTATTGATTCAATAATTGTTTGCGTTGGTATTTTATATTATTCTTTGCTTCAATAATTGTCAACGCACATGATTTCCCATTATCGGATCAATAATTCATATTATTTGAATAATATTATTAGATAACATTATTGGCAATGTCTAGAAAGTTCGCTCTAAGGAGAGGTTTGGTCACCTAATTGCGCTACGATGAAGGAGAGATCCTTATTGAAAGCCCCTCTTTCCTCGAACCTACTGGTTGTCATAATTGTGATTCTGTAATATTATTTGGGAATAATTAATTATTGATTTATATGATAAGAAAATATTTATTTGATATGGATATAAATGATGGATTTATTTATTATATGTGGTTATAATTGAAGGATTTAATGTTGAGGTGTTTTATCAAGATTTTTGTTTGAATGGAGATATTAAAAATAAAATCAGATTTTTACGATATATTAAGTGAGTTATAATTTTAATCCGAATTGTTGATCGTTGTAATTTTTGGATATGTTATAAATATATAAGTTGAGTATATGTCTACAAATTTTGAACCGTTAAAAATGAACGAATGATTTGTTATAAATTTTAAGAGGTGTTTGATTCTTAAAGTAGGGTTATAATTGATTTTGGTGGAAAATTCTAGAATTGAGTGGGCCCCACTTGTGGTTGGTGAAAAATGTGCTGAATTTTATTTCAAATGTGGTGGGTGGCAATAGTAGTAGGTAAAGCCATCGTGCAAGCGTGTCAAGTCCGCTTGACGACGGCTAACATTTTCCTATAAATAGAGGGCTAAGTTAGAATTGAAAATCACACCGTAAACAAAGTTTTCTCTTTTCTCTCTCTATATTATTGAGCGTATTTTGTGAGTATTTAGATACTTTGAGAGTTCTTTGTTCAAGACAAGTTTCATTCAAAGATCACTTCCGACCTTTCCTTCCGGCAATCGATTCTTTGAGGTAAGGGATGTTATTTTCTTCTCAAATGATATTATTTCTTCAATATCATTATCTTTGAAATATTAGTTGGAACTTTTATCAAATTTGGAACTTTTTCATATAGGGGTTTCTATTCATGAGTTACTATTCACGAGTTACTATTCATGAGTTACTATTCACGAGTTACTATTCACGAGTACTATTCATGAAGCGTGAAGATATTTTTGTGGAATTTCTATCTTTTGGTGTCTGGATTTACTATTCATGTATACGATCTATTCACGATACTGGCACTATTCACGATACTGTAGACTATTCACCAAAAAATAAAATTTCTTCTTTTTGTCCAAAACATCTATTCCGGATACTAGCTTTGATTGTATCCATGTTTTGATCATTCTTGAATTTTACACCACTATGATTATTTTTGAGGTATTTTTGGACGTGGATAAAACCAAGTACTGAATCCTTAATCCTTAATCCTTGTCATTTTGTTTCAATCGGATTCGTTTCTTTAAAAATATTTTTCACATCCTCAGTCTTAAATGATGATATTATTGAATATCTTTGGCCTGTAGTGCAAAGATGAATGATTTCTGAAGAATATCTTTGGCCCGGTAGTGCAAAGATGAACAAGTGTTGAGATGAACATGACCAACTGATTAATATCTTTGGCCTGTAGTGCAAAGATGAACAAGTGTTTAAATGAACATGACCAACTGATGAATATCTTTGGCCTGTAGTGCAAAGATGAATATTTGATTCCAGATGTTTATGGATTGTTGTTACAGGGATAAAAGATAGACGATAAACTTTTAAATTCATACATAGAAGATAGTAGTTTGCATTCTCTACTTAACTCTTCTAATGAATTATTATTTCCGCTGCGAATATTGATTTAAAATTTGTTGTCTATTGTATTCTATTAAATTTTTCCCTGTTGAAGACTAACGATAATTTGTTGTATATTATCTTAGTCATAATATTCTTTCTTGAGCTAGTTGAGCTCACCCTTTTCCTTTTTTTCCATTCTTCTCGTGGAGGCGAGAATATAAGCAGTATGCAGTCGGGGTATGGAATGAAGGTTTTAGAAAGGATTATTTAGTAGTCCTCACTATTTTTTTTAAAATAATGTATCAATAAATGTGATGAGGATTTATTTGAGTATAGATATTGTCTAGAAGATAATATTTGTATTTAAACTCACAGCTTTTATTGTTGTAATAATAAAGTTGTAGTTGTTTACGTACCATGTATTGACAACTCGTAATGGGTGATGTATACCTATTTTGGGGGCGTCACTTGGTATCGAGCTTAGGATATGATCTCCCAAGGAGATCGGGGAATAGAACTAGGAGGGAGAGACGAGTAAATCCTTCGCTAGTATGTCCTACCTAAGCTTATTTGTTAGTTGGTCGAGATATAGGATATTATGTGATATATTGATTTCCTTAATTAACCCTTGTTTTATGACAATGTTGAGAATGTCGATCGAGAATATTAGCAATGGAAATGAGACCGTGGAGACGCTTGTACTCACCAACGAGGAGAACGTAACAGTCGTGGCAATGTTCCTCCCGTGAACAACACCATTGAAAGCGATGATGAACGAGGGATGTTTAGAAGCTTTTTGCGGTTCATGCAAAATCGCATTTGAGGAGACTCGTGTTCAAAATACGGGAGGAAATGATAGCAATTCACGGGTTGTCACAACCAAGCAGCTTCAAAGAGTTGGGACCACGAAATTTAAGGGAAAGCCGATCCGATCATGGCGGAAACATGGGTCAAGCAAATTACCAAGATATTCGATGTCTTGGGATGCACGGAGGAACGAAGGTTCCATTCGCCACCTTTATGTTCCGTGGCGAGACAGACTACTTCGGTGGGAGTCTGTGAAGCGTACCCATCCACCGCGACTCAAAGATGTCTCTTGAGAGACGTTTCAGAGACTATTTAATGACAAATACTTTCCCGAAAGTGTTAATTATATGAAGGAAGTGGAGTTCATCGATTAGAGCAAAACAACATGACGGTGTCTCAATGACGAGGCAAAGTTTGCAGAGTTATCCGGGTTGAATAATATTCCTGTTGTTATTGACTTTCCGGACGATTTCAAGAACTTCCGGTCTACCCCGAACGTGAAGTTGAATTCTTTATTGATCTTGAACTCGCACAAAGCCCATTTCTAAAACCCCATATCGAATGGCTCCTATTGAACTTCGGAGTTAAAGGTCCAACTACGGAATTGTTGGACATCGGTTTCATTCGTCCCCAGTACATCTCCTTGGGGTGCTCCTGCTTTATTTGTAAAGAAGAAAGACGGGAGTATGCGACTTTGTATTGACTATCGGGAATTGAACCATGTCACCATCAAGAATAGGTATCCTCTACCTCGTATTGATGACTTGTTTGACTTTTGTTGCAAGGGCACAATTCTTTTCAAAAATCGATCTTCGCTCGGATATCATCAATGAAGATTAGAATCGAGGATATTCCAAAGACCGCCTTGAAACTCCGGTATGGGCATTATGAATTCTTAGTCATGTCTTTCGGACTAACTAATGCTCTCTGCGCTTTCATGGATATGATGAACCGAGTATTCAAGGAATATTTGGATCGATTCGTTGTTGTCTTTATTGATGACATCCTTATATATTCCAAAAGTCGTGAAGATCATGAGCACCATTTGAAGTTTGGTACTCCAAAGGCTTCGTGAAAACCAACTATATGCCAAATTGAAGAAATGCGAGTTACGGCTTGAGGAAGTAGCATTTCTTGGGCACGTGGTGTCAAAACATGGAGTATCTGTTGATCCGTGAAGATTGAAGCAATACAAAGTTGGGAGCAACCGAAGTCGGTGATCAAGTACGTAGTTTTTGGGCTTAGTGGTTATTATCGGAGATTCGTGGAAGGGTTTTCTCGAATCGCTACTCCATTAACTCAAATAACTTCGGAAGGATACAAAATTCGTTTGGAATGAAGAATCGCGAGAAGAGTTTCCAAGAACTTAAGAGGAGACTTATTTCGGCACTTTGTTCTAACAATACCATCCGGTTCGGATGGATTTGTTATCTCTGACGATGCTTGAGCAAAGGGTTAGGATGTGTTCTCATGCAACGTGGGAAAGTCATAGCCTATGCCTCGCGACAACTTAAAGAGTATGAGAGGAATTATCCTACTCATGATCTAGAGTTAGCGTGATCGTTTTCGCTAAAGATATGGAGGCACTATCTATATGGGGAGAAAGTGGAGATATATTCGCACCATAAAAGCCTTAAATATTTCTTCACTCAAAAGAGAACTCAACATGCGGCAATGACGTTGGCTCGAACTATTGAAGACTACGACCACACTATTCAATACAATCTCGGTAAAGCGAGCGTGGTAGTGACGCATTGAGTAGAAGATCATATCTGAACGAGTGCGATGATGTCAAGTATACGCATACAACCAACTTTAATAGAAAAGTTAAGGTTGCTCGAGCCACCGAATTCTTGAAATGATCGTATGAAGAAGAAAGTACAAGAAGGAGCTATTAGGGCGAGAATTGATGAAGAAGGAATACTTGAGTCCACTCTAGACTTTGTGTTCCTAACGACTCGATTTGAAGAACAAGATTATGATGGAGGCACACAATACACCATTTGCAATCCATCTGGAAGTACTAAAATGTATTGTGATCTTCGACATACATTTTGGTGGAACAATATGAAGTGAGAGATTGCAAAGTTTATCTCAATGTGTTTAACTTGTCAACGTGTAAAGGCGAGACATCTATACCTAAGGGTCCGTTGCAACCACTTGAGATTCCTGAATGGAAGTGGGAACACATTACCATGGATTTCGTTATGGGTCTTCCTACGGTTTCTCAAGGCATCAATGCTATTTGGGTTATTGTTGATAGATTAACCAAATCGCTCATTTCTTGCCGATCGGAGACTTATTCCTTGAACGTCTTGCTAGTAGTATGTACGTAAATGAGATTGTGAGGTTGCATGGCATGCTGTATCCATAGTTTTGGATCGTGACCCAAGATTCACTTCAAGATTTTGGGTTAGCTTGCAAAAAGCTATGGGCACGTTTTACGATTTAGTTCTAAGCATACCATCCCCAAACCAGACGGACAATCGAGAGAGACTATTCAAACTCTTGAAGATTTATTAAGACTCGTGTCCTAGACTTCAAGGGCGCTTGGGATAAGTATTTACCATTGGTGGAATTCTCCTACAACAACAGCTTATCGTGCAAGTATAGGTGTGGCTCCATTCAAGCATTATATGGACGAAAAATGTCGTTCTCCAATATGTTGGGATGAGGTGGGTGAAGTAACATTGTTGGGACCCGAAGTAGTATGTATGACTCACCGAAAAGATCCAAATGATTCGACAACGTATACAAACGGCACAAGATCGACAAAAGTGTTATGCGGATCTTCATCGAAAGGACGTGGAATTTAGTGTAGGGGATCATGTATTATTGCGAGTTGCTCCATGGAAGGGAGTTACAAGATTTGGGAAGAGAGGAAAGCTCAATCCACGATTTATTGGTCCATTTCAAATTCTTGACCGAGTAGGAAATGTAGCCTATAGACTCGCGTTACCTCCGAGTATGTCTCGTGTTCATAATGTGTTTCACGTATCTGTTCTTCGTAAATATGTGAAAGACCCGAACCACGTTATAGAGTTAGAACCGGACGAGATAGCCGAAGACTTAACGTATGAGGAGGTACCTGTCAAGATTTTGGATAGGAAGGAGCATGTCCTACGCGCAAAGGTCATACCACAAGTTAAAGTTTTGTGGAGGAATCATGTTATAGAGGAAATGTCCTGCGAATTGGAAACGGAAATGAAAGCGAGGTATCCTCATCTTTTCGAAACACCAGGTACGTACGTCAATTTCGAGGACGAAATTTCATAAGGAGGGGAGGTTGTAAGACCCAACTTATTATTAATGAAATTTAATTTTCTCTATTTATTATTTTGAAATAGTAAGGGTTGATTTGATTAATGTGGATAGTTAGGGGTTAAATACGCAAATATTTCAAAATAAGCAAGTAGTTATAAAATATTCATTGTTGTGGGAATATTCGTTTGGTCGTGGAATATTAAATCTTTGTCGGGAATATTCGCATGCGCAAGCCAGCGACCGTGTGGGCCCCCATAACTGAAAGCGATTGGATGAGGAAAACGACAAATATAAGTTGTTTAAAAATAACGGCGTAATTATTACCAGATTATCTCGTTGGAATACCCTTGGTTAAAACACACTAATACGCGTTGTTGAACAAGAAGACACTCGGTATTGCATCAATTATTGATCCTTACGTGAAAGGCACTACTCAATAATTATTACGATAATTCTTGCTCAATATTTTATTTTATTGATTCAATAATTGCTTGCGTTGATATTTTATATTATTCTTTGTTTCAATAATTGTCAACGCACAAAGATTTTCCATTATCGGATCAATAATTCATATTATTTGAATAATATTATTAGATAACATTATTGGCAATGTCTAGAAAGTTACATCTAAGGAGAGGTTTGGTCACCTAATTGCGGCGCCAATGAGGAGAGATCCTTATTGAAAGCCCCTCTTTCCTGAAACCTGCTGGTTGTCATAATTGTGATTACGTAATATTATTTGGGAATAATTAATTATTGATTTATATGATAAGAAAATATTTATTTGATATGGATATAAATGATGGATTTATTTATTATATGTGGTTATAATTGAAGGATTTAATGTTGAGGTGTTTTATCGGTATTTTTGTTTAATGGAGATATTAAAAATAAAATCAAGATTTTTTTTACGATATATTACGTGAGTTATAATTTTTAATCGACCGTTGGATCGTTGTAATTTTTGGATATGTTATAAATATATAAGTTGAGTATATGTCTACAAATTTTGAACCGTTAAAATGAACGAATGATTTGTTATAAATTTTAAGAGGTGTTTGATTAGGAAAGTAGGGTTATAATTGATTTTGGTGGAAAATTCTAGAATTGAGTGGGCCCCACTTGTGGTTGGTGAAAAAATGTGCTGAATTTTATTTCAAATGTGGTGGGTGGCAATAGTAGTAGGTAAAGCCATCGGTGTAGCAGTCAAAAGTCTGCTTCATCGGCTAACATTTTCTTATAAATAGAGGGCTAAGTTAGAATTGAAAATCACACGAAACAAAGTTTTCTCTTTCTCTCTCTATATTATTGAGCGTATTTTGTGAGTATTTAGATACTTTGAGAGTTCTTTGTTCAATCTGAAAGTTTCATTCAAAGACATCACATCCGACCTTTCCTTCCGGCTTGATTCTTTGAGGTAAGGGATGTTATTTTCTTCTCAAATGATATTATTTCTTCAATATCATTATCTTTGAAATATTGGTTGGAACTTTTTATCAAATTTGGAACTTTTTCATGTCGGGTTACTATTCATGAGTTACTATTCACGAAGTTACTATTCATGAGTTACTATTCACGAGTTACTATTCACGAGTACTATTCATGAAGCGTGAAGATGTTTTTGTGGAATTTCTATCTTTTGGTGTGGATTTACTATTCATGTATACTCAGACTTATTCACATATCTGGCACTATTCACGTATCTGCGACTATTCAATCGAAAATAAAATTTCTTCTTTTTGTCCAAAACATCTATTCCGGATACTAGCTTTGATTGTATCCATGTTTTGATCATTCTTGAATTTTACACCACTATGATTATTTTTGAGGTATTTTTGGGCGTGGATAAAACCAAGTACGAATCCTTAATCCTTAATCCTTGTCATTTTGTTTCACCTTGGATTCGTTTCTTTAAAAATATTTTCATCATCCTCGGTCTTAAATGATGATATTATTGAATATCTTTGGCACGTGGTGCAAAGATGAATGATTTCTGAAGAATATCTTTGGCTTCAGAGTGCAAAGATGAACAAGTGTTGAGATGAACACTTACTGGAATGATTAATATCTTTGGCCCGTAGTGCAAAGATGAACAGTGTTTAAATGAACATGACCAATGATGAATATCTTTGGCTGTGTAGTGCAAAGATGAATATTTGATTCAGAGATGTTTATGGATTGTTGTTACGGGGATAAAAGATGAGACGATGAACTTTTAAATTCATACATAGAAGATAGTAGTTTGCATTCTCTACTTAACTCTTCTAATGAATTATTATTTCATTGCGAATATTGATTTAAAATTTGTTGTCTATTGTATTCTATTAAATTTTTCCTGTTGAAGACTAACGATAATTTGTTGTATATTATCTTAGTCATAATATTCTTTTCTTGAGCTAGTTGAGCTCACCCTTTTCCTTTTTGTTCCATTCTTCTCGGGAGGCGAGAATATAAGCGAGTGCAGTCGGGGTATGGAATGAAGGTTTTAGAAAGGATTGTTTAGTAGTCCTCACCATTTTTGTAAAATAATGTATCAATAAATGTGATGAGGATTTATTTGAGTATAGATATTGTCTAGAAGATAATATTTGTATTTAAACTCACAGCTTTCTTGTTGTAATAATAAAGTTGTAGTTGTTTCTGTACCATGTATTGACAACTCAGAATGGGTGATGTATACCTATTTTGGGGGCGTCACAGAAATAAATTTTTCTTTAAGTCAAGGTTCTACTTGGGTATTGGATACCGACTTTGGTTATCATAAATATAGATTTATGAAGGGACCAAGCAGTAGAAAGCTAAACAAATATAAGTAATCCTATGTGTGGAAAATGAAGCAAAGGTTCTTTGCATTAGCCATAGAAACTTATAGTTTAGCAATGCATACGGGAAAATCTATTAAGTCAATAAGTTGTTATTGTATTCCAATTCTTGTTATAAACATTATTTCCATTTTATTGTTGGACAATAAATTTTTTTGGTATTATAATTAAGAACAATTGTTGTTCTATTTATAATAATAATGTTTTGTATAGAACTGGAATATTACTTAATGGATTTTGTATACTTGACTTACGTGAAAAATATATTTTACAAATTGAACAAACGAGTATAAGAAAAGGAGATGATCATTCAAAGAGTTGAATGTGTGTATTTGCTGAAATACAAGTGTGAATTATTTGAAAGGTTCAAAGAATTCAGAAGTGAAACAAATTGGCAATGTATTAATATTCTTTGATTAGATCAAGGAATAAATACTTGTGCAATAAGTTTCTAGATCATCTCAAATGGTTTTCTCATAATGGACACATCCTCGACTGTAATAATTGATTGATGTATCTGAAAGGAAAAATTATACCTTGTTGGACATGGTGCGGTCCATAATGATTTTACCGACATTCCAATATCCTTCTGGGATAATGTCCTAGAAATGGCTGCATATCTACGAAAATGGTAACCTTAAAATCCGACCCCAAGACTCCATAAAAGTTATGGACAGGGAGGATTCCTAATCTTAAGTATGTTAAGATAAGGGGTTGTCCAACTTATGTGAAAAGGTTTCAAAAGGATAAGCTTGGGACAAGATTTTATAAGTGTCGATTTGTGGGACATCCTAAAGTAAGTTTAGGGTATATGTTCTATAATTCTACTTAGCAAAAGGTGTTTGTTGCGAAACACGCTGCCTTCTAAGATAAAGGTGTTTATCATTGAAGGTGCTAGTGGGAGGATAATAGATCTTGAAGAGTTCAAGAACCACAAAACACTATAAGTCAAATAAGAGGAACCTGTAGATAGACCTATTGTACCACAACCGAATTGTAAATCTGAAATAGTACCGAAGATACCTAGGAGGTGTGGATTCATCATGGATGATGATGATGAGGTACACATCATAGAAGATGATGATCCAGTTACATACGATGAGGTAAGTGTTGTAGACACTCAGAGAAATGGATTGAAGCAAGTTTCTCAAATATGGAACATTCGTTTTGATGAGGCAATCAAAAGAGTTTGATTTTATCAAAAATAAGAATGAACCTAGTGTGTACAAAAGGGTCAGTGGGAGCATCGTGACATTCCTAGTACTATATGTTGATATACTACGGATGATGAATAACTTATCAATGCTACAAACAGAAAAGATAAAGTTGTCTAAACATTCCTCCATGAATGGTTTGGGAAGAGTATCTTAATTGGGGATATAAATCTATATAGATAGATTTAAAAGGATGCTCAACTTAACCCAAGGAACGTATATTCATTTGATGTTAAATTCGTTTAGCATGGCAAACTCTAAGAGATGTCTCATGTCGATGAGCTATGGAGTGTATCTCTCCTAATAGTCCCCACAGACTCCAAAAGAGAGATCACATGAGTAACTATCATGTATGCAATGAAATATACGAGACCTGATGTTGATCAGTCATATTCTAGAGAAGTTCACTATGAGTCAGTGAAAAACATCTTAAAGTTCTTAACAGGCACTAAGGATGTGAGCATACATGGTGGGTCTGAATTAAAACTAGAGGGCTTTCTGAGACTCAAGTTTTCGAACAGACCAAGGCAATGAAAATCCACTTTAAGGTAAAGCGTTATCTTGAACAATTAGTGCGTTGAATTGGAAAGGTTCCAAACAGCAAAGAGTTGCTGGTTTAGTGATAAAGACAAAGTAAGTAGCTATAAATGAAGTCGCAAGTTGATTGTTTGGATAAAAGTTCATAACAGAACTAGGAATAGTTCCTAAGTCTCATCTTGGATCTAAACATGTGTTGTGGCACTTTCATTTGATTATAAGAATCATTGAAAGATGGGAAATCACTATAGAGATGGTGGACTCTCAAGAACAACATTACATATCCATTAACTAAAGCTTATCCAACAAAGGGAGGATAGTAGTCACTTAGAGAAGAAGAGTATAAGATACCATGACGATTGGCTTTAGTGCAAGTGGGAGATTGAAAGTAGTATGCACACAAGCCAATCATGTTTGATGATAAAGCATATACTTTGTAACAATCTTATTCATTTATTAATAAAAGTATTAATTTATTAAAGGCTTTTAATTATCTACATGATGTTGTTTTATAATATGTGATAAACCCATAGTTTTAAGCAATGCTTTTAGAATAATGATGATGATCATTCTAATGAGATCTAAATTCTTAGAAAGCTTAAAACTAAAATAGTTCCCAATCATTGGATTACTAAATTGGGGATTAGTGAATCCGGATAGATTGGTACATACGTTGCTTGCTTTCATTGGATGAGGATGATTGATCTCATGATCATTTGTGTGGAGACACTAAAGCAAGTATGTAGGTGCTTATTAGAGAATAAGTTCATTTGAGCGTGGCTCGCTAAGGAATACCTAATGGAGTTTTATTTGCTGTCAATAGGAATTCTGTAGTGATAGTAGTCTGAAGTAATCCTTGGACTTGAGATCATCATAGTATCTTGTGTATGATGAGTTATACTTTGACTTATTCCTTAAGACCCTTAGGGTATATCAAAGGGTATGCTTGGGTATAATAAGTTGTATATGGAGATAATGTATGATCAATAAAGAATCTACCACTTCTAATAAAGAAGAGAAATGTCTATGTGATTCGATAAATGACAACCCAAGAGTCCTTGGCAAGGCGTAATGAAATTAGAAAGGAGTTTCTAATTTGCATTATTTGAGTTGTGCATTTAAGAGTCGAAATACATATAATTAAATAAAATAAGACTTGATGAATTCCATGTCTTATATTTAATTGGGACATTGTATGGTGGAAGGATTGAATTGTCACGGTAACTATTTACTCAAAGGTTCTTTAATGATTAATGTTGAAATCTATATTATCCGGAAAGTCGTTGATCGCTAGGGAGGCTTATCCCTATTGTAGAATAAATATTATTTATTTAAATAAATTAATTGTTTAATTTATTTATTTAAATAAGATTAAATTATTCTAATTGATTTATTCACAACCTGGTTTAATATGGAGAACCTAAAGGGTCACACCATAAAAGGAAGAATAATTATTTAAGAAGTAAATGGCATAATCGTAATAATATAAAGTTATGTATATTTAATTTAATCTATGGTGATAGAATAAATTAAATAGCTTAATATTTATTATTTAATATTTTAGAAATATTAAATATAAATTAATAAGAGGAGTCTTATTAATATTATTACAATTATTATTATTTTAATTTCTAAAAGAGTTTAGGAATTAATTTAATATAAGTACTCTCATTTATTCCTAATTGGATTAGGAAGGAAAATTAGTTAAAGGAGTTTAATTAATTATCCCTAATAAGATTAGGGAGCTTAATTAATTAAAAGAATTAATTAATTAAAACCCAATTCCTTAATTGTTAAGGTGGGTTGCCCACATCTATAAATAAGAGGAGTCTTATTATGGGTGTAATGGGTTGTTGACTTTTTCAACATACGACATAATTCTAATTGTTGGGAGAGTACACCCTTCTATAGAGATAGAAAAACTAGGGTTTAGCCAACCACCCCTTCTTATTGAAAATTCTTTTTCCTTGGTGGATCACCTCTAGAGGCCAAACATTTGGGTGGCTAACGTTGATCAAAGGAAGGCCAACCGACCCTTGGATTCAAGTTGAGCGAAAAGGATTGGAGTGAACTTGTACACGAGGCTTCGGATCTTCAAGGGTATGTTTGTTCTTCATATCTTTTCGTTTAATTAATAATTGTGCATAAAGGGTGATCCGGGTATATGGTTTGTAAAAATTTTAAACTCTGATTTTACACGCTTCCGCTTAATTTTTGCAATTTGATTGCGTTTATGAATATTACAAACCTAACACAGATGATATCATTAGTAGTCCTCACTATTCTATGAAATAGTGTGATAATAAATGTATTTGTATTCTGTACCATGTATTTGGCGACTCAGAATACATCCCCATTATATTTATTATCACACTATTTAATAGAATAGTGAGGACTACTAATGCTATCATCTGGACCGTCACTCCGCTCCCCGACTAGTCCTTTACGTTCTCATTTCAAAGAGAACAAAGAAAGAAAGGGTGAGCTCAACTAGCCCAGTAAGAAATATTATGACTAAGATAATGCAGAATAAATTATCATTAGCCCTCAACAGTGTTAAACTAATAAAAAATAATAAACTTCAAGTTTAATTGCAGCGGAACAAGCTATCCATTAGAAGAGTCAAGTAGAGAATAAAATCTACTATCTTCTATGATTTAAAAGGTTTTCATCACTTTTATCGCTGAGACTCACGACAATAAATAAACCACATCATCCCCACACTACTGATCGAGGATATTCATTAGTATCACAACCATAAATTATCCATGCACTACGGACCAAGGATATTTTTGTATTCATCAATGGTCATGATCATGCCAACAACTGTCCATCAATGCACTACGGCCAAGGAAGACTTTTACCACATCATTTGTAACATTACGGTCATGATTATACCGAATAATCCCTGGTCATAATCATACCAAGTCCATCTATGTACTACAGGACACAGATGACTTTCAACATATTATAAACATGAGGATGATGACAATGATATAAGAATTCAATAAAACAAGTTCAAGGATAAATTTGTAAAGATTTATAATTTAATTTATCCAAAAATCAATAACGTTCAAATTGTCAACATGATACTGCTTTGTGGAGTAAAATTCAAGAATGCTCAAAAGAATATTTCCATGAAAAGATACTGGATGAAGCGCAAATATCAAGGATATTCCACTAATTTCATAGAGTATAGAAGCTAAAACTTTAATCAACTGAGTATAATAGATATATGAAATCGCAAATGGATTTTTGCAGCCATGCGGTAATCCACGTTGCCAGATTATTCTAACAGAATAATAAATAATGGAATAATAGAAGAATTCACCATGCGTGCGTAATCCGTACAGACAGGTTATTCCAACAGAATAATAAAGAATGGAACTAGGTCAATGCGTAATCCGCATGCATCTGAGGATGTTCCAACGAGAATAATAAAGAATGGAACCCAGGTCGTGCGTAATCCGCATGCATGGGATGTTCCAACGAGAATAATAAAGAATGGAATAACAACAGAAATTCATCGAGGCATGCGATAGATCCGCACAGATATAGGTTATTCCAATGTAATAATAAAGAATGGAATAACAGAAGAATTTCACCATGTATGCGGTACTTTGTATAGACAGGTTATTCCAACATAATAATAAAGAATGGAATAACAACCCTTATGAGTATTGAAAGAAAATAACTCTCTTCATGAATACGAAAGAATAATACCCCTTACCTTAGAAAAACTGGATACTAAAATAGTGAGGTAGCAGACTTCTCTTCTTCTTTCTCTCTATAATTTCTCTCTATAATAATTGCTCTAAAGCTTTTGTGAATTGGTGAGAAATGAAGGAAGAATGAGCTTCTATTCATAGGAAAATATAGTTTCGATAATTGTACGTTTTGGGGCTCGAAATATTACAGTATAATACCTTCCTCTTTTTCTTCATTTTTAATTTAGTCCTGCAAATATTATCAAACTTGCACCACCTCCCCTAATAGTAAATAATGTGAATTAATAGTTCATTCATGTGACTCAATAGTATAATCATGTGAAAAAACTAATTACAATATAGTACCTTCAACTATACCTCCATTTTTAATTTAGTCATGCAAGTATTATCAATCTTGCACCACTGTAACGCCCCCAAAATAGGTCCAATCCAACCAACCTATTCTAAGTCGCCAAAAATATATACCACCTGTGACTTATGTCCCAACCTTGGATAGTACGTCACAATGGCACCTTACATAAAGGTACAGTCAATAACTATTTTAGAAATTAAAATCTATGGGAAGTGCTCAAAGAAACCTTCGTACATGGGAGGCCATATGTCTAGGTTATAATAGATATCATATACCCATAGAATTATCCTTGGTTGACCCAATAAACCCCAAAGAAAGTTGAGAAGATTACTATCATATTCTTTTCAATGGTGAGTCTTCTCTTGATATATCATTATCTCCACCGTCTCTAATTGAGAATTATACTTTAACCAAACTCCAAGATCATATAGATAGTGCTTGTAGATATACTCAGCAAGTGGATGTGCACAACCATGTCTTATGATAACACGAGGTTGTATGTCATTAGACATCTTGTATGAACGTTGGGTTCGCCTCACCCTATTTGATTCACCAAATATAACTACTAAATGATGTGTAGAATACACCACACTTTTCTATACTGTTTAGGGAGAACCTCCACAGCTAGAGACCACCGTTCTATTCTCCTGTTACCCCCGCTCGACCCAGCTACACTCTTATTACCTGAAAGGAATTGTGAAGCAAAAGGGTGATCACAACTAGCTCAGTAAGAATATTATGACTAAAGATAATTAAATTCTCAGTAGCCTTCACCAATAATAAATCAGAGATTTAGAAAATATGGTAGATGATAAAACTTTTCAACCATAGTTGCAGCGGAAAGAGCAATCCATTAGAAGAGTCAAATAGACCATAAAGTCAATTATCTTCTCCATGTTAAAAGTCCACCAACAATGTTTTAACCCTGTAACATCAATCAACAGTTCCTGTCCACAATCATATGAATAACTCATAATCATAATTGTAGTTCTAAATTCCTTTTCGCATTCAGGACGAAGATAATTTTCATCACCTGTCTTTACTTGAAACATCAAAGATCATGGTAATACCAAATCACAGTTCTTGTTCATAATCATACTAATAAATTCATCTTTGCACTACGGGTCAAAGATATTCATCAACAGTTCATCTTTGCACTACAGACCAAAGATATTCAACAACAGGTCATCTTTGCACTATAGGCCAAAGACATTCATATCTCAAAGAAATACATAATCATTTCAGAATTTATATAAACCATAATTATAACCATGTTGATCAACTCAGCTTGCACTTAAGCTAAAAATATTCCATTATAAATTCAATGGTCATGATCATACTAGTCAACAATTCAACTTTGCACTACTGTCCAAAAAGGACCCATAGTTACGATTATACCAATACTTTACACATCTTTACACTCAAGTCAAAGAGAAATTCCAACACCAGAGTTATAAAAATGTTATATATGATAATAAAAACAATAGAATTAACAACTACATTTAATTTCAAGAATAAGATTCATAAATCAATGATTTCATAACACCTTAATCCAAATATTATAAATCACTTAATAATCTCATAATCTAATATTATTAATATTACCTCAATATCTTAATCATTTCTTAAACTTATAAATAATTTATTTTAATTATTTATACTTTACTAATTAATGCATTTAATCATTCTAAAATGCCAAACTCATAAGATTTCATCACCAATAACCAAAACCCTCATCAAAAATTTGCATATACCTTATATAGGATTCTTAAGCCATAAAATCCTATTTTCCAAATTTCTTACTTCACATAACATATTTAATTCATTTACTCATAAATAGACTATTTTCATGAAAAATACCAAATCAGTTCCAAAAAATATTTCTTTTCTGGGATTTAGCATAATATAGTCCCATATTGAACATATATTTTTCTTAGAATTTTTAAAATTCATTTACTATTTTTCATATGGCCAAAACTGCCAAATATTTAGACATTTATCATAAATTGTACTTTTGTCCACAAATTCTGAAATTTACACGGTATACTTTTGTTATATACATGTACTCCCAATAAAAATTTCATCAATTTTGGAATTAACCACAAGGAGTTATAAGCGTTTACTTTTAAAATAGTCTTTTCTCATAAAATTCATAACTCTTAATCTATATATCCAAAAATCGCCATTTTTTGACACAATCAACAAAACTCATCAAATTATCATTTCAAATTTTTCCAGAATTTTTGAAGGTTCAAAAAAACTACGAAACTGAAAAACATAATAACCCTTACAATCCCTTACTATCCCTTACCTCAAAAGAGCGATCTTTGAATGTTCTGATATAACGTTGAATCGAACTTGCAATCAGAGTATAGCAACACTCAAGATATCTAAATACTCACAAAATACGCTCGATAATATAGAGAGAAAACTTTAGTTTCTGGTGTGATTTTCAATTCTAACCTAAGCACCCTATTTATAGGAAAATGCTTAGAATACCAAAGTAAAAAATTTAATAAAATAATAATATTTATAAATTAAAATCCTACGCACACCTTACTAGCTGATTTTAACCATTTAACACATGCCCACAAATGAAAAAAAACGTTTTTCTTTTAAAAAATATTTAAAACTTCAAAAGTCAATTATTCCGGAACTTCAATAATTCATAATAAATAGCCTTTTTATCAGAAAAATTCGAATCTTATGTCCTTCTATAGGAGATTCAATTCTCTACAACTTTGAAAGTTTAAGTTTTTCCAAATTTCAAACAAAAATTGACCGAAATCCACATACGGACGATTTTACAGGCTATAATCAAATTTCAGTCAAGAAACGGGCCCACAAACATGTTTAACATGTTTTAAATATTTTTAGTAACAAAAATTGTGAGACCCCAGATTTTATGAATAAAGATTTAATTTTCTTAAAATATTTTTTTAATATTATGGTGTGGATTTGATATAATGTTATAGTTGTGGGTAATATTTATAAATTTTGCAAAGTACGCAAGTTGTTATATAATATTTGATTGGTCAGGGAATATTCGTTTTATCGGGGAATATTCGTATAAACCAAGACAATCATTGGTGGACCCCATAGCGGAATTATTGTTTGATTGAGAAAACGACAAAAATACTTTATGAAAATAACGGCGGAAGTTTTACTGCTATTATCTTGTTGAACTACTTTCGGTAGTAAAAAGTACGATGTCTACGCGTGGTTGCATAGTAGCACTGCAGTATTGATTATTGATGCTTACGTGATAAGTCACTCGGTTTTGTTTTATTGGTATTATTAATGTAATAAAACAAAAACTTTTATAAAGTTATTCTATAAATAGAATATATTATATTCTATTATGCGTAGTGTTGCATATTATGCGCATAGTATTTTGCATAGTAATTTTTTTTTATATAAAATAGAATACTTTTATAAAGTTATTCTATAAATAGAATATATTATATTTTATTATGCATAGTGTTGCATAGTGCTGCATAGTATTTTGTATAGTAAAATCTTTTATATAAAATGAATACTTTTATAAAGTTATCTATTTTATTATACAAGAATTAGAATATATTATATTTTATTACGCATAGTATTTGCATAGTGCTCAGATAGTGTTTGCATAGTAAAATCTTTTATAAAGTTATTCGTTATATTAGATTATAAATAGAATATATTATATTTTATTTAAAAGATTTTGCTTTAAATATGGATGTCAGATTAAAGTAAATCAATCTGGATAGTTCATGAGTTAGTTACTATGCAGTCCATTTTTCTATAAATAGAAGCTCATTCATTCATTATTTCTTACGAATTCACTGAAACTCTAGAGAGAGAAACTATAGAGAGAGAGAGAAGAAAAGTGTTCTGCTACTTCACTACTTCTATATCCATTACTCTTCTTTCTAAGGTAGGGAATATTATTTGTTGTACTAAGTAAGGGGTATTCTTTCTTTCTTATTCATGAAGAGAACTTCATTATTCCATTCTTTATTATTACATTGGAATAACTTTGTGTATCACGCTGGATACCCTATACTTGGTGAAATTCTTCTAATATTCCATTCTTTATTATTCTCATTGGAATATCACATGCATGCGTTTTTGGCTGGACACGGTTCCATTCTTTATTATTACATTTGGAATATCATATGCATTAGTTTTACGCCGGACACTGGTTTCATTCTTTATTATTACATTGGAACATCCTGGCCGCAAATTTACTTTGACACGGTTCCGTTATTATTATTCTATTGGAATAACTTTTGTCTATCTGCCAAGTACCGCATGCATAGTGATTTCATTGTTATTCCATTCTTTATTATTCTGTTGGAACATCCCATCGGTTGTGAATTTCACGACGACTGGTTCCGTTATTATTATTCATTAGAATAACCATCATCTTGCAAGTACCGTATGCATGGTGATTTCTATTGTTATTCCATTCTTTATTATTCTCGTTAGAACATCCCGCTCGGTTGCGCAAATTTTGCTCGACTGGTTCCGTTATTATTATTACATTGGAATAACCTATCTATCTGAATCACCGCATGCATGGTAATTTCTTTTGTTATTCCATTCTTTATTATTCTATTGGAACATCACATCGGTCATGCAATTTTGCACGACACGGTTCCGTTATTTTTATTCTGTTGGAATAACTCCGCATATCTTGAGTAAGCGCATGTATGGTGATTTCTTTTGTTCTTCCATTTTTTATTATACTCAGTTGGTTAAAGTTTTGACTTCTATACTTCATGAAATTAGTGGAATATCCTTGATATTTGCGTTTCATCCAGTATCTTTTCATGGAAATATTCTTCTGAGCATTCTTGAATTTTACTCAACAAAGAAGTATCATGTTGACAATTTGGACGTTATTAGTTTCTGGATAAATTAATTCTTTTACTTGTTTTATTGAATTCTTATATCATTGTCATCGTCCTCATGTTTATTTTTTTTAAAAGTCAGCTGTGGCCTGTAGTGTATAGATGGACTTGGTATGATTAGGACCAGGGATTATTCGGTATAATCATAACCGCAATGTTACAAATGATGTGGAAAAAGTCCTCATTGGTCCGTAGTGCATTGATGGACAGTTTTTGGTATGATTATGGATATGGATTCTCTTTGGTAGTAGTGCAAAGATGAATTGTTTTATGGCATGATCGGGATGGATTGATGAAAACATGATTATCTTTAGCCAGTAGTGCATGGATAATTCGTGGTCGTGATACTAAAGAATATCCTTGGCACAGAGTGCGGGGATGATTTGATGATGTGGATTATTTATTAAGCTGAGTCTCAGCGATAAAAGTGATGAAAAACCTTTTAAATCATAGAAGATAGTAGATTTTATTCCCTACTTGACTCTTCTAATGGATTGCTTGTTTCACTGCAATTAAACTTGATAGTTATTATATTTTATCAATTTAACACTGTTGAAGGCTAACGATAAATTATTATTGTGACAACCCCAAAATAGGTCCATTCCATCCAACCCATTCTGAGTCACCAAATACATGGTACAAAAAACAACTACAACTTTATTACAAAAATTATCGTGCAAAATACAACAACACATATGCTGTGAGTTTGGATACAAATATAAACTAACTGTGACTCTCATCCCAACCTTGGATAGCACGTCACAATGACACCTTACATAAAGGTATAGTCAAAAACTGTTTTAGAAATTATAATCTTTGGGAAGTGCTCAAGGAAACCTTCGTACATGGGAGGCCATGCGTCTAGGTTATGATAGATATCATATGGCCACAAAATTATCCTTGGTTGACCCAATAGACCCCAAAGAAAAACAAGAAAATTACTATCATATTCTTCCCAATGGTGAGTCTTCTCTTGACATATAAATATCTCTACTGTCTCTAATTGAGAATTATACTTCAAATAAACTCCAAGATCATATAGGTAGTGCTCGTAGATATACTCAGTAAGTGGATGTGGACAACCATGTCTTATGATGACACTAGGTTGTATATCATTAGACATCTTGTATGATAGTGGCACAACACCCTTCCAACGTTGGGTTCGCCTCACCCTAGTTGATTCACCAAATATAACTACTAAATAATGACCACCGTTCTATTCCCCTGTTACCCCCGCTCGACCCAACTACACTCTTATTACCTGAAAGGAATTGTGAAGCAAAAGGGTGAACACAACTAGCTCAGTAAAGAATATTATGACTAAAGATAATTAAATTATCAATAGCCTTCATCAGTAATAAATCAGAGATTTAGAACATATGGTAGATGATAAAACTTTTCAACCATAGTTGCAGCGGAACGAGCAATCCATTAGAAGAGTCAAATAGACTATAAAGTCTATTATCTTCTCCACATTAAAAGTCCACCAACAATGTTTTATCCCTGTAACATAAATCAACAGTTCCTTTCTACAATTATATGAATAATTCATAATCATAATTGTAATTCTAAATTCCTCTTCACATCGAGGACGAAGATAATTTTCATCACATGTCTTTACCTGAAACATCAAAGATCATGGTTATACCAAATCACAGTTCCTGTTCATAATCATACTAATAAATTCATCTTTTCTCTACGGGCCAAAGATATTCATTTGTATCACCAGTTGGTCATGTTCATCTCAACACCTATTCATCTTTGCACTACTGGGCAAAGATATTCAACAACATGTCATCTTTGCACTACGGGCCAAAGATATTCATCAACAATTCATCTTTGCACTACATGCTAAAGATATTCCTCAACAGTTCATATTTGCACTACAGGCCAAATATATTATTATCTTAAAGAAATATATAATCATTTCAGAATTTATATAAACAATAATTATAACCATGTTGATCATTTCACCTTTGCACTTAAGCAAAAGATATTCAATTATAAATTCAATGGTCACGATCATACCAGTCAACAATTCAACTTTGCACTACTAGCCGAAGAGAACCCATAGTCATGATCATACCAATAATCTACCCATCTTTACACTCAAGTCAAAAAGAAATTAATATCATCATTAGGGTTATAAAAATATTATATATGATAATAAAAATAATATAATCAACATATAGATTTAATCTCAAGAGTAATATTCATAACTCAACTATAATTTGGTTAGAAAAAGAAACTAATTTTGTCGTGAATAGTACCCGTGAATAGTAACTCGTGAATAGTAACTCATGAATAGTAACTCGTGAATAGTAACTCATGAATAGTAAACCCGACTCAAAAAGGTAGAAATTCCACAATAAAATCCATATCAATATTTTGGTATAATGATATTGAAATAACATTTCTTAAACTTATAAACAATTTATTTTAATTGTTTACACTTTACTAAATAATGCATTTAATCATCCTAAAATTCCAAACTCATAAGATTTCATCACCAATAACCAAAACCCTCATCAAAAATCTGCATATACCTCATATAGGATTCTCAAGCCATAAAATCTTATTTTCCAATTTTCTTACTTCACATAACATATTTAATTCATTTACTCATAACTAGTCCATTTTCATAAAAATACCAAATCGGTTCAAAAATATTTCTTTTACGGGATTTAGCGTAATATAGTCCCATATTGAACATATATTTTTCTCGAATTTATAAAATTCATTTACTATTTTTCATATGGCCAACAATCAAATATTTAGACATTTATCATAAATTTTACTTTTATCCAAAAATTCAAATTCACAGTAGTATACTGATATTATATAGATATACTTCCAATAAAATTTTTATCAATTTTGGAGTTAACCACTAGGACTTATAAGGGTTTATTTTAAAATAGTCTTTTCCCGTAAACTTCATAACTCTTAATCTATACATCCAAAAATCGCCATTTTTGGACACAATCAATAAAACTCATCAAATTATCATTTCAAATTTTTCCAGAATTTTTGAAGGTTCAGAAAAATTACAAAACTGAAAAACATAATAACCCTTAAAATCCCTTACCTCAAAAGAAGCGAAGACTTACGACTTGAATATCTGGATATAATCTTTGAAAGCAACACTCAAGATATCTAAATACTCACAAAATATGCTTGATAATATAGAGAGAAAGAAAACTTGTTTCTGGTGTGATTTTCAATTCTAACATAAGCACCTATTTATAGAAAAATGCTAGAACGCCAAAGGAGACTAAAATAATAAAATATATTTATTATTATTCAATATTTCTACGCATGCCTCTTGAAAATTCTCACCCACCAGCCAACTTTGAACCAATTTTTAGCAGCCCACATGTTGATAACCAAGTGGGTCCCACCCATAAATTAATAAAAATTATTTTATTTTCCGAAACTTCAACAATTCATAGAAAATAGTCCGGTTATCAGAAAAATACGAATTTTATGTCCATTCTGACTGAAATTGAATTCTCTACAACTTTATAGCTTTGAGTTTTTCCAAATTCCAAACCAAAAATATCTGAAATCCACAAACGGATGATTTTTAATACCCCCCACACCGAAAAAATACTAATAAAACATCTCAACATTAATTCCTTCATTTTTATCCACATAAAAATAAATATATCCATCATTTATATCCACATAAAATAAATATTTCCTTATCTTATAAATCAATAATTAATTATTCACAAATAATATTACAGAATCAATTATGAGAACCAGGCTGTTCCTAGGAAAGATGGGGCTTTCCAATAAGAATTTCTCCTTCTTGTAGCAATTAGGTGACCAAACCTCTCCTTGATGAGAACTTTCTAGACATTGCCAATAATGCTATCTTATAATATTATTCAAATAATATGAATTATTAATCGATAATGGGAAATATCGTGCGGTGATAATTATTGAAATAACAATAATATAAAATATCAACGCAGAGAATTATTGAATCAATAAAATAAAATATTGAGCAAATAATTACTGTAACAATTATTGAGTAGTGCCTTCTTACGTAAGAATCAATAATTCAAAAATCTTTATGCAATACTGTATCTTCTTGTGTAAATAACGCGTAGACATCGTATTTTAACCAATTTAGTATTCCAACTGTGTTATCTGTGAATAACTACTACGTAGAATTATTTGTAAAAACTCAAATTTGTCATTTTCTTCATCGTGACAGCTTATCCGTTATGGGGTCCACAAATGGTTTTTTGTGTCGTTTAATATTCCCAAGCGAAAAGAATATTCCACGACCAAACGAATAGTCCTCGACAACAATGAATATTTTATAACCACTTGTGCATTTTAAAAAAATTCATATATCACCCTTAACTTTAACCTTTTATCAATTTAACCATTTACTGAATAGTTATTATAAGAAAAATTGAATACTTTTATTTCATAAAATTTGGTGTCTTACAATTATGCATTATCTTAGTCATAATATTTCTTACTGGGCTAGTTGAGCTCACCCTTTCTTTCACTGTTCTCTTCAGGAAATGAGAATATAGTTGGGACGAGTCGGGGAACGGAGTGATGGTCCTAGATGGTGCATTAGTAGTCCTCACTATTCTGTGAAATAGTGTGATAATAATTGTAATGAGGATTCCTTTTGAGTTTGTATACTCTCTAGTAGACAATATTTGTATTCAAATTTACAGTTTATGTTTTGTCGTATTATACACGACAGTTGTATTATTAAGTTGTATTTGAATTCTGTACCATGTATCTGACGACTCAAGATGGGTGATGTATACCTAATTTTGGGGGCGTCACAAAAATACTCTTCCTCCTCATTTACTCATATATCACACATTCATTGTAAAAATATCACCATTATTATATTATTATAATATAATAATATATTAAATGAATTATTTTATCGAAAAAGATAAAATATCAATTTTCAGCAATTGTCACATTAAAAAATTTCTCCATCTATATCCACATAAAATGAATATTTTCCTTATCATATAAATCAATAATTAATTATTCACAAATAATATTACGTAATCACAATCACGACAACCGTAGTTCCTGGAAAGAGTGGGCTTTCCAATAAGAATTTCTCCTTCTTGGTAGCGTAATTAGGTGACCAAACCTCTCCTTAGACGTAACTTTCTAGACATTGCCAATAATGTTATCTAATAATATTATTCGGATAATATGAATTATTGCTCTGATAATGGAAAATCTTGTGTAGTGACAATTATTGAAACAATAGTAATATAAAATATCAACGTAGCAATTATTGAATCAATAAAATAAAATATTGAACAGTAATTACTGTAACAATTATTGAGTAGTGCCTTCTTACGCAAAAAAAAAATATCATGCTTCGTGAATAGTACTCATGAATAGTAACTCATAAATAGTAACTCGTGAATAGTAACTCATGAATAGTAATTATAAGAAAAATTGAATATTTTTATTTTATAAAATTCAGGGTCTTACAACCACCTCCCCTAATAGTACATGAATGTGAATTAATAGTACACACATGTGAACAAATAGTTATAACTATGTGAAATAATAGCAATTAATTGCTCATTTATCCGATTAATTACCCGATTGGTCAATATAACCTCCAAATATCAATTATTATCGAAATAAATGTCGATTTCCCTTTTACACTAATAATCCCAACACAATGGAACTATCAATTTCATCTTTAATCAACACAACTTATTCATCATTAATATTATAACTCATAATATTTAACAACCGTGTCGTTCCTGGAAAGAGGGACTTTTCGATAAGGATTTTTCCTTATTGGTAGCGCAATTAGGTGACCAAACTCATCATTGATGAGAACTTCTGAGACATTGTCAATATTGCAAATAATAATATGAATAACTTTGTCATCTTAATTATTGATTAAATAATAATTAATATTATGCAGATGATCTTTGTGACAATAATTGAATCAATAATATGAGAGATATGATGCGTGAATTATCATGAGCAATAATTGAGTATAAGCTGTGTGACTTCTCACGTAAGCATCAATAATCAATACCGGTGTGCTACTTATGCAACCACCACGCGTATTCTTGTACTTTTACTATCGGGTAGTTCAGCGGTTTTACTCAGTAACACTTTCGCCGTTATTTTTATAAAAAGATAATTATGTCATTTTCTAACTACGACAATACTTCTGTTGTGGGGTCCACCAATGATTGTGCCATCGTACGAATATTCCCTGTTAAAACGAATATTCCCCGACCAATCGAATATTATATAACCACTTGCTTACTTTGCAAAATTTGTAAATATTACCCACAACTATAACACTATATCAAATTCACACCATAATAGTCAAAAATATATTTCGAGAAAATTATTCTTTATTCATAAAAATTGGGGTCTTACAGTTGTTATTCCATTCTTTATTATTATGTTGGAATAACCTGTATATGCGAAGTACCGCATACATGGTGAAATTCTTCTGTTATTCCATTCTTTATTATTCTGTTGGAATAACATGTCTGTGCGGTCTATCGCATGGTTGGTGAATTATGTTGTTATTCCGTTCTTTATTATTCTGTTGGAATATCATGTCTGTGCGGATTACGCATGACCTGATTCCCTTCTTTATTATTCTATTGAATATCACATGCATGCGGATTCACGCGTGACACAGTTCCATTCTTTATTATTATGTTGAAATAACTTTTGTCTATGTGGACTCTGCATGCATGGTGAATGATCCTTCGTATTCATTCCTTATTAAATTGTGGAAATGATCATCTACGTGGATTACTGCATGGCGGCCAAAAAAATTTTTGCGAGTTTCATATATTCTATTATACTCAGTTGGTTAAAGTTTTGGCTTCTATACTCCATGAAATTAGTAGAATATCCTGGATATTTCCGCTTCATCCAGTATCTTTTCATGGAAATATTCTTCTAAGCATTCTTGAATTTTACTCTACAAAACAGTATCATGTTGACAATTTGGACATTATTGATTTCTGGATAAATTAAATTATAAATCTTTAAAAATTTATCCTTGAACTTGTTTTATTGAATTCTTATATCATTGTCATTATCCTCATGTTTATAATATGTTGAAAGTCATCTGTGGCCTGTAGTGCATAGATGGACTTGGTATGATTATGACCAGGGATTATTCGACATAATCATGACCGTAATGTTACAAATGATGTGGTAAAAGTCCTCATTGGCCGTAGTGCATTGATGGACAGTTGTTGGCATGATCATGACCATTGATGAATACACAAATATCCTTGGCCCGTAGTGCATGTATAATTTGTGGTCGTGATACTAATGAATATCATTGGTCATAGTGCAGGGATGATGTGGTTTATTTATTAAGCAGAGTCTCAGCGATTAAAGTGATGAAAAACATTTTAAATCATAGAAGATAGTATATTTTATTCTCTACTTGACTCTTCTAATGGATTGCTTGTTCAAATTGCAGCTTAAACTTGATGTTTGTTATATTTTATCGGTTTAACACTTCTTTGAAGGCTAACGATAAATTATTCGCATTATCTTAGTCATAATATTTCTTCTTTGGGCTAGTTGAGCTCACCCTTTCTTTCCTTTGTTCTCTTCGTGAAATGAATATATATTTGGGGACGAGTCGGGGAATGGATTGACGATCCAGATGGTTGTTTTAGTAGTCCTCACTATTCTATAAAATAGTGTGACAATAAATGTAATGAGGACTCCATTGAGTGTGGATATTGTCTAGATGATAATATTTTTATTAAAACTCATAGCATATGTTTTGTCTTATATTACACAACAGTTGTATAATTTAGTTTTTATTTGTATTTTGTACCATCTATTTGGCGACTCAAGATGGGTGATGTATACCTATTTTGGGGGAGTCACAGTATATCTTTGGCATGTAGTGCAAATATGACTTGTTGTTGAATATCTTTGGCCTGTAGTGCAAAGATGACCTGTTGTTGAATATCTTTGGCCCGTAGTGCAAAGATGACATGTTGTTGAATATCTTTGGCATGTAGTACATAGATAAACTGTTGATGAATATCTTTGTCCCGTAGTGCAAAAATGAATTTATTAGTATAATTATGAACATGAACATGAACTGTGATTTGGTATAACCATGATCTTTTATGTTTCAGGTAAAGACAGGTGATAAAAATTATCTTCGTCATGGATGCGAAGATGAATTTAGAACCACAATTATGATTATGAGTTATTCAAAGGATTGTGGACAGGAACTGTTGATTGATGTTACAGGGATAAAACATTGATGGTGGACTTTTAACATGGAGAAGATAATAGACTTTATGGTCTATTTGACTCTTCTAATGGATTGTTCGTTCTGCTGGAACTATGGTTGAAATTTTTTATCATCCACCATATGTTCTAAATCTCTAATTTATTACTGACAAAGGCTATTGATAATTTAATTATCTTTAGTCATGATATTCTTTACTGGGCTAGTTGTACTCACCCTTTTGCTTCACAATTCCTTTTAGGTAATAAGAGTGTAATGGGTCGAGCGGGGTAACAGGGGAATAGAACGATGGTCTATAGCTGTTGAGGTTTCCCCTAAAACAGTATGAAAATAATTTTTTTGAGAATTTTAGATAAGTGTGTCGTATTTTATACGTCATTTAACCGTTGATTTTGGTGAGCCGAATAGGGTGAGGTGAACCCAACTTTGGAAGGGTGTTTTGCCACTATCATACAAGATGTCTAATGACATAGGACTTCATGTTATCAAAAGACAAGGTTGTGCACATTCATTTGTTGATTATATCTATGAGCACTTCCTATAAAATCTTGGAGTTTGGTTGAAATATAATTCTCAATTGGAGACAATGGGGATAATTATATGGCAAGAAAAGATTCACCATTAAAAAGAACATGGTAGCAATCTTCTCGTTTTTCTTTGGGGTCTATTGGGTCAACCAAGGATAATTTTCAAGTCATATGATATCTATTATAACTTTGATGCATGACCTCCCATGCACGAATGTTTCCTTGAGCATTTTCTAAAGATTTTAATTTCTAAAATAGTTATTGACTGTACTTTTATGTAAGGTGCCATTGTAAGGTGTTGTGGTCGAGGCACCATGAGAGTTACATATATTTGTATTAAAACTCACAGTTTAACTATGGTTGTATTCTGTACGACAGTTTAAAAGTTAGAATTTGAAGTTTGTATTTGATTTCTATACCATGTATTTGGCAACTCAAAATGGGTTGTGTGGACCTATTTTGAGGGCGTCACAGTTGGTATCAGAGCTTAGGGATATGATCTTTGGCAGAGATCAGGGAATAGAACTAGGAGGGGAGAGACGAGTAAATCCTTCACTAGTGTGTCCTACCTAAACTTATTTGGTAATTAATTAGTCGGTCGGAGCATAGAGTTAATACGTGATATGTCAATTAATATTTGTTTTGAAGCTGTAGTCTAGAATGAGCAATTGAGAAATCATGATACAGAAGACATGACCGGGGA
The DNA here is from genome assembly GCA_020205615.1 of Panax quinquefolius. NCBI lineage: Eukaryota > Viridiplantae > Streptophyta > Magnoliopsida > Apiales > Araliaceae > Panax > Panax quinquefolius. The sequence goes on along the minus strand of CM035170.1, from coordinate 15,795,924 downwards.
GATAGAATCTGAAATGAAAGCAAGATATTCTCAACTCTTTGAAATACCAGGTACGTAAATTTCGGGGACGAAATTTCATAAGGAGAGGAGATTGTAAGACCCCGAATTTTATGAAATAGAAGTATTCTGTGACAAGCCGAATTTTCATAAGTTATTAAAATAAGAATTTAATAATTAAAATTCTTATTATGAGGTGTATATATTTTGAATTATGTGATTTGGTGTGAAGAGAATTATATATTCATATGTTAGAGAATGTGAGATTTAATAGTTAATTAAACTATTAAAGGAATTAAATAATATTAGTTAATTTAATTAAGTTGAAATTATGTTATGAGATAATATAATTTTAATTGTTATGCCTTATGGGCAATGAAAATTATTATGAGTTAAGTTTCATAAATAGTATAAATAATTCACTTAATTAAAATAGTGAATTAATACAAGTATAATTGATTTAATAAAGTGAGAATGGTAATATATTGCATGAAAATATAAATGTTAGTATAATGCGAGTAAAATATTTATTAAGTACATTAAATATTTTAGTTGGAAACTCAGTATGGAATAAAATAAATATTTATGGTATTAAATAAATATTTGATGGGATAGTTTATTTAAGTGTGATAAAATAGATGAGATTTATATGTATTTTATTACGCGAGTATAATGGTGATATTTTAATTTAATTAAATAATTAAATTAGAGGAGTGAGAATTTGTTAAATAATGTTATGATTATAATGGTTGAATAGAAATTATAATTTTACCGATAAGGTTAATTTTATTTCTTAAGGAATTATAGGTACATAATCTAGTTTATATTTCTAGTTTATGTGTTATTGAGTTTTTTTTAAAATTGGGGTTTTGGTTAATGAATTTGTAGGTTATGATGTTATATATGTTATTAGATATTTATAATTTGATAATGGTCATCTAGAAACATTTTTTCAGAAATTCAATTCATGTATTTATACTAAAGAAGAGGAATTTGTGTTTTGATTGTAATGTGTGTTTTGGTGTACTTTGGGACTAAAGTTGATGATGAATTCGTGATGGAAACTTTAAATTGATGGATGATTGTTGTTCTCCTCTATAAAACGAAAACAACGCAACTTGAACGGATCGAATTGGTTAAGAAACGAATTCGCGGTGAATGATTTTGCTTAACATGTTGAAAATATGAAAAATTAGTATAAAGCAATTAGAATTAGTATAAACCAAGTCCCACATCAACTAAATTGAGAAATTTACCCCTTTGCTAAACCTATAAATAAAGGGGCTTGACCCTTTGTTTCATTCACCAACAATAAGGCCTCCAATTTTGAGAAAAGCTTTGTTGTGGGAGGACTTTTTATAAAGACCTCCTTAGTTAAATTTTGGCGTGAAAGTGCGTAGTCAGTTTGTGGAACTCGTATTTTCGGGTATGTTTCTTATTTAATTTTTGGTTATGTTATTATTTTAAATATTGTATTTAGTTTGTTAGTTAAAGTTTGAATTTTTGAAGTTTAGTTAGTTTTGTTAGTAAAACTAGTTAGTTTACTATGTTTATTTTGGCTTGGAATTGATTATGTAAATGAGTTCTAATGATGGTAATTAGAGAAATGAAGCCGAGACCTTAGACGAGTCTAATTATGTTAAATAAAACTTATTTGTAAAGAAAGTTGAGTTGGAACGAGTCGAGGCGAGTTTTGGATGTCAAAACGAGAAGTTCAAAAAACTAGTGGACTGTTTATCCAAAAATGAATATTCAGGGTTAGCTAAATTGTTTAGAAAATTCTGAGCTTTTGGTATGTTATAGTACACTGAATAAGCTTTCCATAGACTCTGAAACAGACTAATTTCGACATCGGAACAAAGAGCTATGACCATTCAAAGTAGTCGCGTCAAAACTGTCTAACCAACTCGGGGCAGTCACTTTGAACTAATTTTATGGAATTCTGTGTTTAGAATTTGGAAAATATCAAAGAATAAAAGTTGTAGTCCCGGAAGTTAGCTTCGCGTGGGCTCAAGAATCGCTCAAAAATGTTTTGAAACGGAAAAGTTATGACTGTTTTAGCGAGAGAGGGTAAAGCTGGGAAAGAATGAAAAATAGTTTTGAACGCCCTTTTTTGAACACTATTTTGGACTGTCTATCTTATCCGAAATGGGTGTCCAATAACTTTTAAAAATAGGTTAATATGATGTTTACAGAATATCCAAAGTTGGATGTCATCGGATATGTGAGATATAGAGTAAAGTTTACATTACAACTAATATGCGTTGCTATGTGACTAATAGTTGATGTGTACGATTATATAATTGTGTAGGGCACATAAATTGCAGATAACTGTAAGTTGTTAAACTGTTATTGGTAAACAACGATCAAGGCAAGTCTTTCGGTTCCTATTTTCTACATGGACTTGATGAACTGTTTTAAATTGCATGATATGTTGTATGTGTTGTAAGCGAGCATAATATGTTATACATGTTGTAATCATGAAATGTTAAAGTCAATTTATGACTACATTTTTTTGGTTAAATAATGATGATTGAGTAAGGAACTCAATCTTTATATTTGCTATATGAATTAAAGCATGGATGTCATGTTACTTTAATTATTATGATATGTATGTTGAGCATATTATTATGTGTTATGTGATGCATGAAAACTGTTAGAACTTGCTGAGTTGTCGAGCTCACTCTTGTAAATAATAATTTTTGCAGGTCAAGATTTCAAGGTAAGGATATGTGCTAAGTGAATTATAGAGATCCATATTCGTGAAGATTACTTATGTTTTATGAGAAATGTATTTAATATTTTGAATGTAACATGTTGTTGAATTGTAAGTTGAGCTATCCGGTGTATATGGATATTTATTTATGATATAAGACTTTGTATAGTCATTTTGTTGTAACGATTCATGATATAAATTTGAATCGAAGAGATGTAATGTAAAGGTTGCGATTTAGGGCAATACAGAAGGAAATGTATAAAAGTTTTAAATCTTCCGCATTTTTAGGGATTTTAATATCGAATAATGATGTAAAGATAGATTAAAGTTGTATTGTTAAAAAATCGAGAAGGAGAATATTATTGTATGAATTTTGGGGTCGTTACATATTCAATTTTTCTTATAATTATTATTTAGTAAATGGTCATATTCAATTTATTCTCAAGACTGTGCAATGCGGCTTCTTGGCTTTCCATCCGACCCTCATTTCTCTCAATAAAGTCGGTGAGAAGCTCCCCAAGCCTGTTCTCTTCTTCTCGTGTTGAGGTCTCAAAAAAGTTCTCATAGGGTCGAGACGTAAACTCATATTGCGGCGGAGACTGATATTCAAACTGAGAGGCATGATTCGGATCATGATAGTGCTCTTGACTGTAGTCCCATGAGTTTGGATAACCTTGAAAGTTTGGATGATAAGGAATTAGTTCAAAGTCCGCTCATTCCTGACAGTAGACATTCTGAGTGGACTGACACTCGAGATTGTCAGAAAACCTCAAGGCATTAGCAATTTGAAGTTGCAATTTCTCGAGTCCTTCTTCCAAGCTTGGTTGTGTCGTCCCCTCATAAGGCCATTGATAAAATTGATCGTCCATCATCTGTAAACTTAAAAACAAAAAGAAAGGAAGATCAAACAAATAAAAGAAATAAATATATACACGTTCAAAGTAAGACTCTATTGATTGAAATCAATATTGTACAATATTAGAATAATAGTTCCCAGGCAACGGCGCCAAAAAATTGTTGGTCGAAAAACCGATCACTAAACACGCGCAAGTATACGCGGTCTAACAAGTAATACAGTGATAAGGAATGTGTCGTGTTGATCGATTTCGCAATCAATGAATACGTGCAAGTATACACGGTCAACAAGTAATAAAGTGAAAGTAGAGTATCGTTCCCACGAGGAATTATTTAATAAAAATTACCAAGTACTAACTCTTAACCAAATCAATTTTATTTAAACAATCGCAAATTGTGATTTTTCTAATTAAGAAAACTAAATTAAAACAATTAAAAGAGATTATTCTAAAAGAAAGCAAATAAACAACTAAAATTTGAATGAATTCAGATAAATAAGGATTAAGACTCCAATATCCCCAATTATGAATTATAAATCAATTATTCAACTATTCCAATTATTATATCTCTTTGAATAGTTAACAGAATTCTCAAATGCCAAAAGCCCTCTCTCGAGTGATCAATTGCCTTCTATTTAACCAAGATTAATTTTGCTATATATCTATGCAAAACAATTGAATTAAACTCGTTACAACCCCAATTTCTTATGTGTTACATGCGGCAAATAGATATTCTCATTCTATTCACAAGCCTAATTATTCACTGTGCAAATAACTAAGTCACATGTCATCATGCCCAGTTCTAACCCTAGAATTCCTTTCTCAATTCCTTCTAGAGTAACAAGGTAATTATTGATCGATAATAATTAATCAATAAGCACAAAGCAAGATGAACAATTCACTTCAACATAAATAATTAGAATAAATTAAATAATCAATTCATAACCATAAAAAGTTCAATTGAAATCTTAATGAAAGAGTTAGTTCATAATTAATGAATTAAAATCAAGAATCCACAACTGAATAGACATTAAAAGATAAAAGTATGATAAGAGAAGAGAATAGAATCTGTTGTCAGCAAATCTGATGCTTCCCTCTTGCTCTTGCTTTGAATCTTCAATGTTCTCCAAGTTGCTTCAATCTCCAAAACTAATAAGAACTAGGGTTATGTTATAATCTAAAGGAGTGTTTAATCTAGGCTAAGATATGTAATCTCCTCCTATTTTATGCCTTACATCATGTATTTATAGGTTACAAGTCCAATTTTTAGTTTTGGAACAAACCCAATCCAATTTGGAGTCAAAAAGGTGTCAAAATTCGCCCAAAATGCGTCCAGTCAAGCACACTTTTGACCTCTTCCCAGCGCCCAACCTTTGTTCACATGACATTTGAGAATCTGCCTTATAGCGCCCCGGCGCTGTAAATAACCTTAAAATTAGCGCCCCGGCGCTGCAAATAACCTTAAAATTAGCGCCCCGGCGCTGTTACAAGTTTTGACATTTTCTGCTCCGACGTCCTTTGGAAAAATGGCCATAACTTCTTCGTCCAAACTCCGATTTTGATGATTCAAGATGTTCCGGAAAGAGGAGAAGTAGATCTACAACTTTTATTCTTTGAGGTTTTCGAAATAATGTCCGGAGCTATAGTAAAATTGGCTCTGAAGTGACTGCTGTGTAAATGGCAAGCCGAAAACGCGAATCTAGCCACCCCAAACGTTGATCCAAGTAACTTTTGTCCCAAATCCTACAAAACAATATAAAACATGCTTGAATAGACACAAACACATAAAAACATCCTAAAAGACTTGAGAACAACAATAAATTAACCCGAATGTATCCAATTCATGTGTATAAAACTCACTCATCAAATACCCCCAAACTTAAACCTTTGCTTGTCCTCAAGCAAAAACACAAAAGAACTAAAAATAAACAAACTAACTCAACTACATGAATGCGTATGCATGATCTACTTCCTAATATACCTATGAAATCCAGTAATAAATCAGTATGATATATAGCAACAGGCCTCAAAGATACCAATGATACTCAAACAATATATCCAATCAAGTCAAAGTCCATAACACTAACCAATTAGTCAACCCAAACCTGTCATCACCCATGTTGTGTGTGTGTGTGCTTGTTAACCATTCTAACCAACCACAATTCAAGATAATCACATAACAAACTTCTTATAAGGAAAATTTCAGTTCCAATTCAATTACTTTTGTGAACATGGAAACTTCGGTTAAAACTAAGCAATTACCAAATCTAAGGGTAAATACAGGATTTATTTATACTTTTATTCAACCACGAGGGCATTTTTGCTCTTTCTCGTGTTTTTTTTCATTTTTTTTTCATGGTACAATGTATGCAATGTCTCATTCCATTAGGCTAACAGTGCCACCCCTTAGCGAGCTTTCAACCAACGACTCCCAGACCATATAAGACCTTAAGGCGCTAGGTGTTAAGACACCCCTTCGGGCGTACTTGCTCAAGTAACAAAGGCCCCGAAACAAAACTAACCACGGTTTTTCTCTTTTTTTTTCTTTTTTTTTTCATCATCTCTTTTCTTTTTTTTTTCTTTTTTCTGGATTTTCTATTTCTTTTTCTCTTCATCAATTTTTTTTTTAGTATATATATCCTATAGATTCCCCCAAACTCAAGCTTTTACGTCATTCCAACCTTTACCGCCAGTTCACTAATTTCCTTAAATTTTAACAAAGATTTTCCCTCAAAAACAAATTATGAAACCCTTGAACCAAGTGGATTAAAATAGTTAAACCTTAAGTGCTAACCTAGTTTACATAAGTTTCAGACGAGCTCGATTATCATCATGATTAAAATTAGAACTCATCATCAATTATCAACACTGCTCAAGTTAACATGCAAAACCAATCTTATCATAGGTAGAGCTAAGACCACACCAACCTATCACACGATTCATGCAAAAATAAGAAAAAATGCAATTATACTACATGAACACATATATGAAGATGCAAAAAAAAAAATACCATGTATTATATGCAACCTAAAAAAAAACATAATGCTAACACAAAAAAAAAAAAACTACTATGCAGGATAACTAACTATATGTTATGCGACACTAAAATGCCCCCAAACTTAAACTAGACATTGTCCTCAATAGCTACAATAGAAAAAATTAAAGCGGAGGACTTCCACGAAAATATAGTAATCTTCCTCCTTATGTCGCTAAGTTTGGAGAATATCTAAGCACATGGAACAAATTGGGCACCACACTTGAATTTGACTTGAATAACACAGTAAAACCATGATAGAAGCAATTTTATTAAATCCTAAATAAATGCAAATTCCAAACTACTAATATAAAACTTAATAAAATTAAAAACAAAAATTAAACTTGGGTTGCCTCCCGATAAGCGCTTGTTTTGATCTTTTCGACTGACTTTATGCAGTCAACGCTATCAATTCCTCTTGAAAGTTGAGAAACCCTTCATCCATCGAAAATAATATAGCTTTTGGTAGGTTCCCATTTGTAATAGCCATTATATTAAAGTCACCTAGCATGCTTTCTTTAGATAAGATCACATTCAAGAACGTCCAGCATTTAGGTGATTTCTCCATTGTATCTGCGAATATATATATTCGGCATTGAGGCTTGTCGAGACAAACAATTTCTTCTTCTATCTTCTCGACTCATCACACCATGGTTTCAAGGTGTACTTGCTTTTACATCACGAGAGTATTATTGCGAGCGACATGACTACCAATCGGACAAGGTTTTGCAAATCTAACCGGACTCTTGAACTGTGGAGGAGAAGGCACTTGAGGCGTAAATAACATTGGCTCATCATCATTGGTTCTCACAATTAGTTCTTCACCGACCTTGTTCTCATTATCCCCACTTGTCTCCTCTTTTTCATCTCGTGGCTCATCTAGTTGTAGATTTGGCTCGGGCTCACCATCAGTCTCGGCATCCATGTCACAGAGCCAAGTGTATTGAAGATGGATGTTTGAGGCATTGGTTAGTTGTTCTGTTTGGTTCGTAAAATTTTGACTCAATATCTCTTGATTAATCCCTCTCTCCTCACATGAAGCTATGTACTTGGACAAAGTTTCCTCCAAATTTGAATGTTCTTCCTGTTGTAGTGGAGGTGGACACGAGAAATCCGGTTGGTATGTTGGACTTGGAGCATAAAATTGATCTTGATGAGTATGGCTCCATGAAAAATCCGGGTGATACCCCCAATCTTGATAATAGTTATTGGGATAGACATAATTGTTGGGGTAATCACCACCATCTATCTTTGCACTCGGCCCCGATGGGCGCGATTGATGACTCATATGATTTCCGGCCTGATAATCACAAATGTAACCGCCACACTTTGACGACGTTGAGCTTTAAAAGCTTCAAACATCCTCGAAAGTTTCTCAAACCTGTCTTGACAATCGAGAAAATGCCTCGAGTCATCGATCTCTCGCTCCCCTTGGTTTAAGTCATTCTTGCCATCCTTCGACTCTGTTGAAATTGCGATAACCTCCAATGTCTTGAAGTTGCCTCAATTTGTATTGGCCCACTATATTGTACCATTTCGGCCCGATGGCACATTGATGACTCATATGATTTCGGCAAGACAAATTTCACAAACCATCGCTACCTCTTTGTGTGGATTGTGGACGCCATGTTTCCATTGGTTGAGTTATGTTTGTGTATGGCCATTGATACTCAAACTCATCCATGGTACCTGAAAATAGAGAAATATAGGAAGAGAATTAAAAATAAAAATAAAAATGTTTAAATTAAGACTAATTTGATTGAAATTAATATTGGTAAAAATTATTAAATTAATTCCCGTGAATGGCGCCAAAAAACTTGTTGATCGATTTACTTGATCAATGAATACGTGCAAGTATACACGGTCAACAAGTAATAAATTGAAAGTAGAGTATCGTTCCCACGAGGAATTATTTAATAAAAATTACCAAGTACTAACTCTTAACCAAATCAATTTTATTTAAACAATCACAAATTGTGATTTTTCTAATTAAGAAAACTAAATTAAAACAATTAAAAGAGATTATTCTAAAAGAAAGCAAATAAACAACTAAAATTTGAATGAATTCGGATAAATAAGGATTAAGACTCCAATATCCCCAATTATGAATTATAAATCAATTATTCAACTATTCCAATTATTATGTCTACTGAATAGTTAACAGGAATTCTCAAATGCCAAAAGCCCTCTCTCGAGTGATCAATTGCCTTCTATTTAACCAAGATTAATTTTGCTATATATCTATGCAAAACAATTGAATTAAACTCGTTACAACCCCAATTCCTTATGTGTTACATGCGGCAAATAGATATTCTCATTCTATTCACAAACCTAATTATTCACTGTGCAAATAACTAAGTCACATGTCACCATGCCCAGTTCTAACCCTAGAATTCCTTTCTCAATTCCTTCTAGAGTAACAAGGTAATTATTGATCAGATAATTAATCAATAAGCACAAAGCAAGATGAACAATTCACTTCAACATAAATAATTAGAATAAATTAAATAATCAATTCATAACCATAAAAAGTTCAATTGAAATCTTAATGAAAGAGTTAGTTCATAATTAATGAATTAAAATCAAGAATCCACAATTGAATAGACATTAAAAGATAAAAGTATGATAAGAGAAGAGAATAGAATCATTGTCGAAGAAATCGATGCTCCCCTCTTGCTCTTGCTTTGAATCTTCAATGTTCTCCAAGTTGCTTCAATCTCCAAAACTAATAAGAACTAGGGTTATGTTATAATCTAAAGGAGTGTTTAATCTAGGCTAAGATATGTAATCTCCTCCTATTTTATGCCTTACATCATGTATTTATAGGTTACAAGTCCAATTTTTAGTTTTGGAACAAACCCAATCCAATTTGGAGTCAAAAAGGTGTCAAAATTCGCCCAAAATGCGTCCAGGCCGCACCCAACCTCTTCCCCAGCGCCCCAGCACTGTTCACGACGCTGAGAATCTGCCTTATAGCGCCCCGGCGCTGCAAATAACCTTAAAATTAGCGCCCCGGCGCTGTTACAAGTTTTGACATTTTCTGCTCCGACGTCCTTTGGAAAAATGGCCATAACTTCTTCGTCCAAACTCCGATTTTGATGATTCAAGATGATCCGGAAAGAGGAAAAGTAGATCTACAACTTTTATTCTTTGAGGTTTTCGAAATAATGTCCGGAACTATAGTAAAATTGGCTCTGAAGTGACTGCTGTGTAAATGGCAAGCCGAAAACGCGAATCTAGCCACCCCAAACGTTGATCCAAGTAACTTTTGTCCCAAATCCTACAAAACAATATAAAACATGCTTGAATAGACACAAACACATAAAAACATCTAAAAGACTTGAGAACAACAATAAATTAAGCTTGAATGTATCCAATTCATGTGTATAAAACTCACTCATCAAATACCCCCAAACTTAAACCTTTGCTTGTCCTCAAGCAAAAACACAAAAGAACTAAAAATAAACAAACTAACTCAACTACATGAATGCGTATGCATGATCTACTTCCTAATATACCTATGAAATCCAGTAATAAATCAGTATGATATATAGCAACAGGCCTCAAAGATACCAATGATACTCAAACAATATATCCAATCAATTCAAAGTCCATAACTCTAACCAATTAGTCAACCCAAACCTGTCATCACCCATGTTGTGTGTGTGTGTGCTTGTTAACCATTCTAACCAACCACAATTCAAGATAATCACATAACAAACTTCTTATAAGGAAAATTTCGGTTCCAATTCAATTACTTTTGTGAACATGACAACTTGGTTAAAACTAAGCAATTACCAAATCTAAGGGTAAATCTGAGATTTATTTATACTTTTATTCAACCACGAGGGCATTTTGCTCTTTCTCGTGTTTTTTTTTTTTGGTGGTGTGCAATGTCTCATTCCATTAGGCTAACAGTGCCTTTCAACCAACGACTCCCAGACCATATAAGACCTTAAGGCGCTAGGTGTTAAGACACCCCTTCGGGCGTACTTGCTCAAGTAACAAAGGCCCCGAAACAAAACTAACCACGGTTTTTCTCTTTTTTTTTCTTTTTTTTCATCATCTCTTTTCTTTTTTTTTTTTTTTTTTTTCTATTTCTTTTTCTCTTCATCAATTTTTTTTAGTATATATATCCTATAGATTCCCCCAAACTCAAGCTTTTACGTCATTCCAACCTTTACCGCCAGTTCACTAATTTCCTTAAATTTTAACAAAGATTTTCCCTCAGAAACAAATTATGAAACCCTTGAACCAAGTGGATTAAAACAGTTAAACCTTAAGTGCTAACCGGTTACATAAGTTTCAGACAGGCTCAGATTATCATCATGATTAAAATTAGAACTCATCATCAATTATCAACACTGTTCAAGTTAACATGCAAAACCAATCTTATCATAGGCCGAGCTAAGACCACACCAACCTATCACACAGATTCATGCAAAAATAAGAAAAAATGCAATTATACTACATGAACACATATATGAAGATGCAAAAAAAAAAAAATACCATGTATTATATGCAACCTAAAAAAAACATAATGCTAACACAAAAAAAAAATAAACTACTATGCAGATAACTAACTATATGTTGTACGACACTAAAATGCCCCCAAACTTAAACTAGACATTGTCCTCAATGGCTACTGATAGAAAAAATTAAAGCGGAGGACTTCCACGAAAATATAGTAATCTTCCTCCTTGTCCGCTAAGTTTGGAGAATATCTTAAGCACATGGAACAAATTGGGCACCACACTTGAATTTGACTTGAATAACACAGTAAAAAACCATGATAGAAGCAATTTTATTAAATCCTAAATAAATGCAAATTCCAAACTACTAATATAAAACTTAATAAAAATTAAAAACAAAAATTAAACTTGGGTTGCCTCCCAATAAGCGCTTGTTTTACTTTCTTTTCGGCTTTGACTTTTCTTGCAGTCAACGCTATCCAATTCCTCTTCGAAAGTTGAGAAACCCTTCATCCATCGAAAATAATATAGCTTTTGGTAGGTTCCCATTTGTAATAGCCATTATATTAAAGTCACCTAGCATACTTTCTTTAGATAAGATCACATTCAAGAACGTCCAGCATTTAGGTGATTTCTCCATTGTGTCTGCGAATATATTCTGGCATTGAGGCTTGTCAGACACAACAATTTCTTCTTCTATCTTCTCCAACTCATCACACCATAGTTTCGAAGGTGTACTTGCTTTTACATCACAGAGAGTATTGCCGACGACATGACTACCAATCGGACAAGGTTTTGCAAATCTAACCGGACTCTTGAACTGTGGAGGAGAAGGCACTTGAGGCGTAAATAACATTGGCTCATCATCATTGGTTCTCACAATTAGTTCTTCACCGACCTTGTTCTCATTATCCCCACTTGTCTCCTCTTTTTCATCTCGTGGCTCATCTAGTTGTAGATTTGGCTCGGGCTCACCATCAGTCTCGGCATCCATGTCACAGAGCCAAGTGTATTGAAGATGGATGTTTGAGGCATTGGTTAGTTGTTACATTTTGGTTAAGTAAAATTTTGACTCAATATCTCTTGATTAATCCCCTCTCTCTCACATGAAGCTATGTACTTGGACAAAGTTTCCTCCAAATTTGAATGTTCTTCTGTTGTAGGTGGAGGTGGACACGAAAAACCGGTTGGTATGTTGGACTTGGAGCATAAAATTGATCTTGATGAGTATGGCTCCATGAAAAATCCGGGTGATACCCCCAATCTTGATAATAGTTATTGGGATAGACATAATTGTTGGGGTAATCACCACCATATTGTCTGTCTTAAACGAAAGCGATGGCGCATTGATGACTCATATGATTTCCAAAGACAATAATCATAAGTAACCGCCACACTTTGACGACGTTGAGCTTTAAAAGCTTCAAACATCCTCGAAAGTTTCTCAAATTGTCTTGACAATCACGAAAAATGCCTCGAGTCTATCATCTCTGCTCCCCTTGGCTGAGTCATTCTTGCCATCCTTCGACTCTGTTGGGCTGCGATAACCTCCAATGTCTTCGAAGTTGCCTCAATTTGTATTGGCCCACTATATTGTACCAGCTCGAAACTGATGGCACATTGATGACTCATATGATTTCCGGCTAAATTTCACAAACCATCGCTACTGCTGTGTGGATTGTGGACGCCATGTTTCCATTGGTTGAGTTATGTTTGTGTATGGCCATTGATACTCAAACTCATCCATGGTACCTGAAAATAGAGAAATATAGGAAGAGAATTAAAATAAAAAATAAAAATGTTTAAATTAAGACTAATTTGATTGAAATTAATATTGGTAAAAATTATTAAATTAATTCCCGTGAATGGCGCCAAAAACTTGTTGATCGATTTACATGATCAATGAATACGTGCAAGTATACACGATTGACAAGTAATAAAGTGAAAGTAGAGTATCGTTCCCACGAGGAATTATTTAATAAAAATTACCAAGTACTAACTCTTAACCAAATCAATTTTATTTAAACAATCGTAAATTGTGATTTTTCTAATTAAGAAAACTAAATTAAAACAATTAAAAGAGATTATTCTAAAAGAAAGCAAATAAACAACTAAAATTTGAATGAATTCAAATAAATAAGGATTAAGACTCCAATATCCCCAATTATGAATTATAAATCAATTATTCAACTATTCCAATTATTATGTCTACTGAATTGTTAACAGGAATTCTCAAATGCCAAAAGCCCTCTCTCGAGTGATCAATTGCCTTCTATTTAACCAAGATTAATTTTGCTATATCTCTATGCAAAACAATTGAATTAAACTCGTTACAACCCCAATTCCTTATGTGTTACATGCGGCAAATAGATATTCTCATTCTATTCACAAACCTAATTATTCACTGTGCAAATAACTAAGTCACATGTCACCATGCCCAGTTCTAACCCTAGAATTCCTTTCTCAATTCCTTCTAGAGTAACAAGGTAATTATTGATCAGATAATTAATCAATAAGCACAAAGCAAGATGAACAATTCACTTCAACATAAATAATTAGAATAAATTAAATAATCAATTCATAACTATAAAAAGTTCAATTGAAATCTTAATGAAAGAGTTAGTTCATAATTAATGAATTAAAATCAAGAATCCACAACTGAATAGACATTAAAAGATAAAAGTATGATAAGAGAAGAGAATAGAATCATTGTGTCGACCAAATCTGATCTCCCTCTCTTGCTCTTGCTCTTGATCTTCAATGGTCTCCAAGTTGCTTCAATCTCCAAAACTAATAAGAACTAGGGTTATGTTATAATCTAAAGGAGTGTTTAATCTAGGCTAAGCTATGTAATCTCCTTTATTTTATGCCTTACATCATGTATTTATAGGTTACAAGTCCAATTTTTAGTTTAGGAACAAACCCGATCCAATTTGGAGTCAAAAGGTGTCAAAATTAACCCAAAACGCGTCGAGGCCGCACCAACCTCTTCCCGGCCTTTACTTTTTCACGACGCTTTGAGAATCTGCCTTATAAGCGCCCGCGCTGTAAATAACTACAAAATTAGCGCCCGGCGCTGCAAATAACACAAAATTAGCGCCCGATTGTTGTTACAAGTTTCTGACATTTTCTACTCAAAAGCGTCCTTTGGGAAAATGGCCATAACTTCTTCGTCCAAACTCCGATTTAGATGATTCAAGATGATCCGGAAAGAGAAAAGTAGATCTACAACTTTTATTCTTTAAGATTTTCGAAATAATGGTCTGTAGCTATACTCAAATTGGCTCTGAAGTGACTCTTTGTGTAAATGGCAAGCCGAAAAAAAGCGAATCTAGCCACCCCGACGTTGATCCATGTAACTTTTGTCCCAATTCCTACAAAACAACATAAAACATGCTTGAATAGACATAAACACTTAAAACTAATCTAAAAGACTTGAGAACAACAATAAATTAAGCCCGAATGTATCCAATTCATGTGTATAAAACTCACTTTCATCAAATACCCCAAAACTTAAACCTTTGCTTGTCCTCAAGCAAAAACACAAAAAGAACTAAAATAAAACAAAATAACTCAACTAAATGAATGCATATGCATAATCTACTTCCTAATATACCTATGAAATCCAAAATAATAAATCGATATGATATATAGCAATAGGCCTCAAAGATACCATTGATACTCAAACAATATATCCAATCAATTCAAAATCCATAACTCTAACCAATTAGTCAACCCAAACTGTCATCACCCATGTTGTGTGTGTGTGTGCTTGTTAACCATTCTAACCAACCACAATTCAAGATAATCACATAACAAACTTCTTATAAGGAAAATTTGGGTTCAATTCAATTACTTTTGTGAACATGACAACTCGGTTAAAACTAAGCAATTACCAAATCTAAGGGTAAATCTGAGTTTATTTATACTTTTATTCAACCACGAGGGCATTTTTGCTCTTTCTGTTTTTTTTTTTTTTTTTTGGGTACGTGCAATGTCTCATTCCATTAGGCTAACGATGCCACCCCTTAGCGAGCTTTCAACCAACGCGACTCCCGGACCATATAAGACCTTAGGGCGCTAGGTGTTAAGACACCCCTTGAGCGTGCTTGCTCAAATAACAAAGGCCCCAAAACAAAACTAACCACGGTTTTTTCTTTTTTTTTTTTTTTTCATCATTTTTTCTTTTTTTTTTTTTTTCTTTTCTATTTTTTTTCTTCTTCATCATTTTTTTTTTTAGTATATATATCCCATAGATTCCCCCAAACTCAAGCTTTTACGTCATTCCAACCTTTACCGCTTGATTCACTAATTTCCTTAAATTTTAACAAAGATTTTCCCTCAAAAACAAATTATGAAACCCTTGAACCAAGTGGATTAAAACAGTTAAACTTTAAGTGCTAACTTAGGTTACATAAGTTTCGATTCGAGCTCGAGATTATCATCATGATTAAAATTAGAACTCATCATCAATTATCAACACTTATTCAAGTTAACATGCAAAAACCAATCTTATCATAGGTAGAGCTAAGACCACACCAACCTATCACAGATTCATGCAAAAATAAGAAAAATGCAATTATACTACATGAACACATATATGAAGATGCAAAAAAAAAAAACCCATGTATTATATGCAACCTAAAAAAAAACATAATGCTAACACAAAAAAAATAAACTACTATGCAGATAACTAACTATATGCGATGATGCGACACTAAAATGCCCCCAAACTTAAACTAGACATTGTCCTCAATAGCTCTGATAGAAAAAAAAATAAAAGCGAGGACTTCCACGAAAATATAGTAATCTTCCTCCTTGTCAAAGCTAAGTTTGGAGAATATTTAAAGCACATGGAACAAATTGGGCACCACACTTGAATTTGACTTGAATAACTTTTAAAACCATGATAGAAGCAATTTTATTAAATCCTAAATAAATGCAAATTCCAAACTACTAATATAAAACTAAATAAAAATTAAAAATAAAAATTAAACTTGGGTTGCCTCCCGATAAGCGCTTGTTTTTACTGATCTTTCGGCTGACTTTTTGCAGTCAGCGCTATCGAATTCCTCTTGAAAGTTGAGAAACCCTCCATCCATCGAAAATAATATAGCTTTTGGTAGGTTCCCATTTGTAATAGCCATTATATTAAAGTCACCTAGCATGCTTTCTTTAGATAAGATCACATTCAAGAACGTCCAGCATTTAGGTGGTTTCTCCATTGTGTCTGCGAATATATTCTGGCATTGAGGCTTGTCAGACACAACAATTTCTTCTTCTATCTTCTCGACTCATCGCACCATGGTTTCGAAGGTGTACTTGCTTTTACATCACGAGAGTATTACTTGATGCGACATGACTACCAATCGGACAAGGTTTTGCAAATCTAACTTGGGACTCTTGAGCTGTGGAGGAGAAGGCACTTGAGGCGTAAATAACATTGGCTCATCATCATTGGTTCTCACAATTAGTTCTTCAAACCTTGTTGTCATTATCCCCACTTGTCTCCTCTTTTTCATCTCGTGGCTCATCCGTTGTAGATTTGGCTCGGGCTCACCATCGATCTCGGCATTCATGTCATAGAGCGAAGTGTATTGAAGATGGATGTTTGAGGCATTGGTTAGTTGTTACTGTTTGGTTAAGTAAAATTTTGACTCAATATCTCTTGATTAATCCCCTCTCCTCACATGAAGCTATGTACTTGGACAAAGTTTCCTCCAAATTTGATGTTCTTCTTCTGTTGTAGTGGAGGTGGACACGAGAAATCCGGTTGGTATGTTGGACTTGGAGCATAAAATTGATCTTGATGAGTATGGCTCCATGAAAAATCCGGGTGATACCCCGATCTTGATAATAGTTATTGGGATAGACATAATTGTTGGGGTAATCACCACCATCTTTATCTGCGGCTTTCGGCGATGGCGCATTGATGACTCATATGATTTCCGGCACAATAATCACAAATGTAGCCACACTTTGTGACGTTGAGCTTTAAAAGCTTGAACATCCTCGAAAGTTTCTCAAATTGTCTTGACAATCGAGAAAATGCCTCGAGTCTGTCGATCTCGCTCCCTTGCTTTTGAGTCATTCTTGCCATCCTTCGACTCTGTTGAAATGCGATAACCTCCATGTCTTGAAGTTGCCTCAATTTGTATTGGCCCACTATATTGTACCCATTTCGAAGCCCGATGGCACATTGATGACTCATATGATTTCGGCCTGAAATTTCACAAACCATCGCTACTACTTGTGTGGATTGTGGACGCCATATTTCCATTGGTTGAGTCATGTTTGTGTATGGCCATTGATACTCAAACTCATCCATGGTACACGAAAAGAGAAATATAGGAAGAAAATTAAAAATAAAAATAAAAATGTTTAAATTAAGACTAATTTGATTGAAATTAATATTGGTAAAAATTATTAAATTAATTCCCGTGATGGCGCCAAAAACTTGTTGATCGATTTACATGATCAATGAATACGTGCAAGTATACACGTCGACAAGTAATAAAGTGAAAGTAGAGTATCGTTCCCACGAGGAATTATTTAATAAAAATTACCAAGTACTAACTCTTAACCAAATCAATTTTATTTAAACAATCACAAATTGTGATTTTTCTAATTAAGAAAACTAAATTAAAACAATTAAAAGAGATTATTCTAAAAGAAAGCAAATAAACAACTAAAATTTGAATGAATTCGGATAAATAAGGATTAAGACTCCAATATCCCCAATTATGAATTATAAATCAATTATTCAACTATTCCAATTATTATGTCTCTTGAATTGTTAACAGAAATTCTCAAATGCCAAAAGCCCTCTCTCGGTGATCAATTGCCTTCTATTTAACCAAGATTAATTTTGCTATATCTCTATGCAAAACAATTGAATTAAACTCGTTATGATCCCATTCCTTATGTGTTACATGCGGCAAATAGATATTCTCATTCTATTCACAAACCTAATTATTCACTTTGTGCAAATAACTAAGTCACATGTCACCATGCCCGATTCTAACCCTAGAATTCCTTTCTCAATTCCTTCTAGAGTAACAAGGTAATTCTTGATCGGATAATTAATCAATAAGCACAAAGCAAGATGAACAATTCACTTCAACATAAATAATTAGAATAAATTAAATAATCAATTCATAACCATAAAAGTTCAATTGAAATCTTAATGAAAGAGTTAGTTCATAATTAATGAATTAAAATCAAGAATCCACAATTGAATAGACATTAAAAGATAAAAGTATGATAAGAGAAGAGAATATAATCTTGTCGACAAATCGATGCTCCCCTCTTGCTCTTGCTCTTGATCTTGATGGTCTCCAAGTTGCTTCAATCTCCAAAACTAATAAGAACTAGGGTTATGTTATAATCTAAAGGAGTGTTTAATCTAGGCTAAGCTATGTAATCTCCTCCTATTTTATGCCTTACATCATGTATTTATAGGTTACAAGTCCAATTTTTAGTTTAGGAACAAACCCGATCCAATTTGGAGTCAAAAAGGTGTCAAAATTAAGCCCAAAATGCGTCCAGTACGCACTTTTGACCTCTTCCCAGTTGCCTTGACTTTCATTCACGTCTCAGAAATCTGCCTTATAAGCGCCCGTGCTGTAAATAAACTTAAAATTAGCGCCCGGCGCCCAATTACAAGTTCGACATTTTCTACTCCAACGTCCTTTTGGAAAATGGCCATAACTTCTTCGTCCAAACTCCGATTTTGATGATTCAAGATGGTCCGGAAAGAGGAAAAAGTAGATCTACAACTTTTATTCTTTAAGATTTTCGAAATAAGGTCTGTAGCTATACTCAAATTGGCTCTGAAGTGACTGCTTTGTGTAAATGGCAAGTCAAAAAGCAGCGAATCTAGCCACCCCGACGTCGATCCAAGTAACTTTTGTCCCAATTCCTACAAAACAACATAAAACATGCTTGAATAGACATAAACACTTAAAAACTAATCTAAAAGACTTGAGAACAACAATAAATTAAGCCCGAATGTATCCAATTCATGTGTATAAAACTCACTCATCAAATACCCCCCAAACTTAAACCTTTGCTTGTCCTCGAGCAAAAACACAAAAGAACTAAAAATAAACAAAATAACTCAACTACATGAATGCATATGCATGATCTACTTCCTAATATACCTATGAAATCCAAGAGTAATAAATCGGTATGATATATAGCAATGAGCCTCAAAGATACCATTGATACTCAAACAATATATCCATCAATTCAAAATCCATAACTCTAACCAATTAGTCAACCCAACACTGTCATCACCCATGTTGTGTGTGTGTGTGCTTGTTAACCATTCTAACCAACCACAATTCAAGATAATCACATAACAAACTTCTTATAAGGAAAATTTGAGTTCAATTCAATTACTTTTGTGAACATGGAAACTCGGTTAAAACTAAGCAATTACCAAATCTAAGGGTAAATCTGAGTTTATTTATACTTTTATTCAACCACGAGGGCATTTTGCTCTTTCTCGTGTTTTTTTTTTTTCATGGTCGCATGCAATGTCTCATTCCATTAGGCTAACGATTACCACCCCTTAGCGAGCTTTCAACCAGCGACTCCCGGACCGTATAAGACCTTAAGGCGCTAGGTGTTAAGACACCCCTTGAGCGTGCTTGCTCAAAATAACAAAGGCCCCAAAACAAAACTAACCACAGTTTTTCTCTTTTTTTTTTTTTTTTCATCATCTCTTTTCTTTTTTTTTTTCTTTTTCCGGATTTTCTATTTCTTTTCTCTTCATCAATTTTTTTTAGTATATATATCCTATAGATTCCCCCCAAACTCAAGCTTTTACGTCATTCCAACCTTTACTGCTTGATTCACTAATTTCCTTAAATTTTAACAAAGATTTTCCCTCGAAAACAAATTATGAAACCCTTGAACCAAGTGGATTAAAAGCAGTTAAACTTTAAGTGCTAACTTAGGTTACATAAGTTTCGAGACAGGCTCAGATTATCATCATGATTAAAATTAGAACTCATCATCAATTATCAACACTTTGTTTCAAGTTAACATGCAAAACCAATCTTATCATAGTAGAGCTAAGACCACACCAACCTATCACACGATTCATGCAAAAATAAGAAAAAAATGCAATTATACTACATGAACACATATATGAAGATGCAAAAAAAAATACCATGTATTATATATGCAACCTAAAAAAACATAAATGCTAACACAAAAAAAAAATATAAACTACTATGCGGATAACTAACTATATGCGATGCGACACTAAAATGCCCCCAAACTTAAACTAGACATTGTCCTCAATGGCTCTGATAGAAAAAATTAAAGCAGAGGACTTCCCTGAAAATATAGTAATCTTCCTCCTTGTCCGCTAAGTTTGGAGAATATGCTAAGCACATGGAACAAATTGGGCACCACACTTGAATTTGACTTGAATAACCTGTAAAACCATGATAGAAGCAATTTTATTAAATCCTAAATAAATGCAAATTCCAAACTACTAATATAAAACTTAATAAAAATTAAAAACAAAAATTAAACTTGGGTTGCCTCCCAATAAGCGCTTGTTTTACAGTCTTTCAGCCTGACTTTGTCTGGTCAACGCTATCCAATTCCTCTTCGAAAGTTGAGAAACCCTTCATCCATCGAAAATAATATAGCTTTTGGTAGGTTCCCATTTGTAATAGCCATTATATTAAAGTCACCTAGCATGCTTTCTTTAGATAAGATCACATTCAAGAACGTCCAACATCTAGGTGGTTTCTCCATTGTGTCTGCGAATATATTACGGCATTGAGGCTTGTCGAACACAACAATTTCTTCTTCTATCTTCTCGACTCATCACACCATAGTTTGAAGGTGTACTTGCTTTTACATCACGAGAGAGTATTGCGATGACATGACTACCAATCGGACAAGGTTTTGCAAATCTAACTTGGGACTCTTGAGCTGTGGAGGAGAAGGCACTTGAGGCGTAAATAACATTGGCTCATCATCATTGGTTCTCACAATTAGTTCTTCAAACCTTGTTCTCATTATCCCCACTTGTCTCCTCTTTTTTTCATCTAAGTGGCTCATCTAGTTGTAGATTTGGCTCGGGCTCACCATCAGTCTCGGCATCCATGTCACAGAGCCAAGTGTATTGAAGATGGATGTTTGAGGCATTGGTTAGTTGTTCTGTTTGGTTCGTAAAATTTTGACTCAATATCTCTTGATTAATCCCTCTCTCCTCACATGAAGCTATGTACTTGGACAAAGTTTCCTCCAAATTTGAATGTTCTTCCTGTTGTAGTGGAGGTGGACACGAGAAATCCGGTTGGTATGTTGGACTTGGAGCATAAAATTGATCTTGATGAGTATGGCTCCATGAAAAATCCGGGTGATACCCCCAATCTTGATAATAGTTATTGGGATAGACATAATTGTTGGGGTAATCACCACCATCTTATCTGCAACTTCGGCCCGATGCGCGCATTGATGACTCATATGATTTCCAGCACAATAATCACAAATGCTAGCCACACACTTTGTGACGTTGAGCTTTAAAAAGCTTGAAACATCCTCGAAAGTTTCTCAAACTGTCTTGACAATCTGAAAATGCCTCGAGTCTGTCGATCTACTCCTCCCCTTGGTTGAGTCGTTCTTGCCATCCTTCGACTCTGTTGAAATTTGCGATAACCTCCAATGTCTTGAAGTTGCCTCAATTTGTATTGGCCCACTATATTGTACCATTTCGGCCCGATGGCACATTGATGACTCATATGATTTCGGCTACAAATTTCACAAACCATCGCTACTGCTTGTGTGGGATTGTGGATGCCATGTTTCCATTGGTTGAGTTATGTTTGTGTATGGCCATTGATACTCAAACTCATCCATGGTACACGAAAATAGAGAAATATAGGAAGAAATTAAAAATAAAAATAAAAATGTTTAAATTAAGACTAATTTGATTGAAATTAATATTGGTAAAAATTATTAAATTAATTCCCCGTAATGGCGCGCAAAAAACTTGTTGATCGATTTACATGATCAATGAATACGTGCAAGTATACGATCGATAAGTAATAAATTGAAAGTAGAGTATCGTTCCCACGAGGAATTATTTAATAAAATTACCAAGTACTAACTCTTAACCAAATCAATTTTATTTAAACAATCACAAATTGTGATTTTTCTAATTAAGAAAACTAAATTAAAACAATTAAAAGAGATTATTCTAAAAGAAAGCAAATAAACAACTAAAATTTGAATGAATTAGGATAAATAAGGATTAAGACTCCAATATCCCCAATTATGAATTATAAATCAATTATTCAACTATTCCAATTATTATGTCTTTGAATTGTTAACGAGAATTCTCAAATGCCAAAAGCCCTCTCTCGGTGATCAATTGCCTTATATTTAACCAAGATTAATTTTGCTATATATCTATGCAAAACAATTGAATTAAACTCGTTCTGACCCCAATTCCTTATGTGTTACATGCGGCAAATAGATATTCTCATTCTATTCACAAACCTAATTATTCACTGTGCAAATAACTAAGTCACATGTCACCATGCCCAGTTCTAACCCTAGAATTCCTTTCTCAATTCCTTCTAGAGTAACAAGGTAATTACTGATCAGATAATTAATCAATAAGCACAAAGCAAGATGAACAATTCACTTCAACATAAATAATTAGAATAAATTAAATAATCAATTCATAACCATAAAAAGTTCAATTGAAATCTTAATGAAAGAGTTAGTTCATAATTAATGAATTAAAATCAAGAATCCACAATTGAATAGACATTAAAAGATAAAAGTATGATAAGAGAATAGAATCTGTTGTCAGCAAATCTTATGCTCCCCTCTTGCTCTTGCTCTTGATCTTCAATGTTCTCCAAGTTGCTTCATCTCCAAAACTAATAAGAACTAGGGTTATGTTATAATCTAAAGGAGTGTTTAATCTAGGCTAAGATATGTAATCTCCTTTATTTTATGCCTTACATCATGTATTTATAGGTTACAAGTCCAATTTTTAGTTTTGGAACAAACCCAATCCAATTTGGAGTCAAAAAGGTGTCAAAATTCGCCCAAAATGCGTCCAGGCCACACCAACCTCTTCCCACCTTGCCTTTATTCACGACGCTTGAGAATCTGCCTTATAAGCGCCCGGCGCTGCAAATAACCTAAAATTAGCGCCCGTCTTTGTTACAAGTTTTGACATTTTCTACTCAACGTCCTTTGGAAAAATGGCCATAACTTCTTCGTCCAGAACTCCGATTTTGATGATTCAAGATGTTCCGGAAAGAGGAGAAGTAGATCTACAACTTTTATTCTTTGAGGTTTTCGAAATAATGTCCGGGGATATAGTAAAATTGGCTCTGAAGTGACTGCTGTGTAAATGGCAAGCCGAAAACGCGAATCTAGCCACCCCAAACGTTGATCCAAGTAACTTTTGTCCCAAATCCTACAAAACAATATAAAACATGCTTGAATAGACACAAACACATAAAAACATCCTAAAAGACTTGAGAACAACAATAAATTAACCCGAATGTATCCAATTCATGTGTATAAAACTCACTCATCATGTCGTACCCACGAGGAACTATGACTAATATTTACCAAGTACCGATTATGAATCGCTAAAGTCTTATTCGAACAGCAGTAAATGGAAGTGTGATTAATCTTGTTAAAACTAATTAACAAAGCAAGTCGGTGGATAACGAATGGTAATCTAAGGAATTTAAGCTAAGGTCACAACTTCACCCCACACAGGCATTCTGTCGAACACCTAGCGTGTTATGTTTCATCAAACTAGCTACCCTTCTCTCTTTGGTCTTAATGGTCACGACAATTTGTCGATCGAGAACACACAGGTGCTTATGCACCTCTGTCGAGTATGCATGTGACATATCCTCTCCGAGCCACCCAACGAGAATAGAGAGCAGAAAAAAAACGTCCAAGCTAGATACAATTGTAAGACCCCAACTTATTATTAATGAAATTTAATTTTCTCTATTTATTATTTTGAAATAGTAAGGGTTGATTTGATTAATGTGGATAGTTAGGGGTAAAATACGCAAAATATTTCAAAATAAGCAAGTGGTTATAATATATTCATTGTTGTGGGGAATATTCGTTTGGTCGTGGAATATTCATACTTGTCGGGGAATATTTGTCTGACGGTAGCGACCATGTGTGGGCCCCATAACGAAAGCGATTGGATGAAGAAAGCGACAAATATAAGTTGTTTAAAAATAACGGTGTAGTTATTCACAGATTAATCTTTAAAAATACTCGGTGGTTTAAAACACGATA
Source organism: Panax quinquefolius (assembly GCA_020205615.1). Taxonomy (NCBI): domain Eukaryota; kingdom Viridiplantae; phylum Streptophyta; class Magnoliopsida; order Apiales; family Araliaceae; genus Panax; species Panax quinquefolius. Next base: position 15,771,531 of record CM035170.1, on the reverse strand, counting down.
GCACTACGGTATTACACCAATTATTGATTCTTACGTGAAGAAGGCACTACTCAATAATGGTTACATAATTACTTGCTTCGATATTTTATTGATTTAATAATTCTTTGCGTTGATATTTTATATTCTTTGTTGTTTGATAATTGTCATTACACGGTATTTTCATTATCGAAGCAATAATTCATATTATCTGAATAATATTATTAGATAACATTATTGGCAATGTCTAGAAAGTTACATCTAAGGAGAGGTTTGGTCACCTAATTGCGCACTTTGATGAGGAGAAATTCTTATTGAAAGCCCCTCTTTCTAGGAACTACACAGGTTGTCGATATTGTGATTTTGTAATATTATTTGTGAATAATTAATTATTGATTCATATGATAAGGAAAATATTGATTTTATGTGGATATAGATGGAGAAAATTTTTAATGTGACAATTGTTGAAAATTGAAATTTTATCTTTTTACGATAAAATAATTTATTTAAATATATTATTATATTATAATAATATAATAATGGTGATATTTTTACAACGAATGTGGGATATATGAGTATCTGAGGAGGAAGAGTATTTTGTTGCAATAAATATTTAAAACATGTTAAACATGTCAATTGGACCCCATTTATTAGTGAAATTTGATTATAGCACAATAAAAATCGCTTGGTTTGTGGATTTCGGTCAATTTTTGTTTGGAATTCGGTAAAACTTTCTTCTGTAAAGTTGTAGAGAATTGAATTTCCTATAAAAACTCGCGAGATTTGAATTTTCTAATAAAAGGGCTATTTATTATGAATTATTGAAGTTCTGAAGTTCCGAAATAATTAATTTTTGGGAGTTTTATTTAATTATTTTGAGAAAAACGTTTTTTTCAACTAAGTTGGCCTCACATGTGATTCAAATGGGCTGAGATCAGTTGTCTAAGGTGGGCTAAAAATGTGAAAATATATTAATATTATATTCAATTTTCTACTTTGGTGTTCTAAGCATTTTCCTATAAATAGGGTCTTAGGTTAGAATTGAAAAACACACGAACCGAAGTTTCTCTCTATTTCTCTCTCGATATATTGAGCGCATTCTTGTGAGTATACTTTGAGTATTGTTAGATGATGCAAGTTTCCTTGACTACTATACCTAGTATATTCCAAATAAATCTTGATTCTTTGAGGTAAGGGATGTTATTTTCTTCTCGAATGATATTATTTCTTGATATCATTATCTTTGAAATATTGGTTGGAACTTTTTATCAAATTTGGAACTTTTTCATGTCGGGTTACTATTCATGAGTTACTATTCATGAGTTACTATTCACGAGTTACTTATTCACGATTCTTATTCACTGAAGCGTGAAGATGTTTTTTGGGAAATTTCTATCTTTTGGTGTAGAGATTACTTATTCACGTATCTGGCACTATTCACGTATCTGACACTATTCACCAAAAATAAAATTTCTTCTTTTTGTCCAAAATATCTATTACGGATACTAGCTTTGATTGTATCCATGTTTTGATCATTCTTGAATTTTACACCACTATGATTATTTTTGAGGTATTTTTGAACATGGATAAAACAAAGTGCGAATCCTTAATCCTTAATCCTTGTCATTTTGTTTCCTTTGGATTCGTTTTTTAAAATATTTTTCATCATCCTCGGTCTTAAATGATGATATTATTGAATATCTTTGGCACATGTAGTGCAAAGATGAATGATTTCTGAAGAATATCTTTGGTAGTAGTGCAAAGATGAGCAGTGTTTAGATGAACATGACCAAGCGATGAATATCTTTGGCTGTAGTGCAAAGATGAATATTTGATTCGGATGTATATTGATTGATGTTACTGGGGATAAAAGATGAGCGATGAACTTTTAAATTCATACATAGAAGATAGTAGTTTGCATTCTCTACTTAACTCTTCTAATGAATTATTATATCCATTGCGAATATTGATTTAAAATTTGTTTGTCTATTGTATTCTATTAGATTTTTCCTGTTGAAGACTAACGGTAATTTGTTGTATATTATCTTAGTCAATAATATTCTTTCTTGGGCTAGTTGAGATCACCCTTTTCCTTTTTGTTCCATTTTTCTTCTCGGGGAGGCGAGAATATAGAAATACGAGTTGGGGTATGGAATGAAGGTTTTAGAAAAATTGTTTAGTAGTCCTCACCATTTTTGTAAAATAATGTATCAATAAATGTGATGAGGATTTATTTGAGTATAGATATTATCTAGAAGATAATATTTGTATTCAAACTCACGCAGTTTCTTGTTGTAATAATAAAGTTGTAGTTGTTTACGTACCATGTATTGACAACTCGGAATGGGTGATGTATACCTATTTTGGGGCGTCACACAATCCTACACATATCTATGTGAATTAATCATAACAAGGATTTAAGCATAAGTTCTCAATAGGTGCATGCGTGGCGCCTTGCGAGAGATATGTCTATTCTATGCTCAACTTATTCGATCAAAACCCAAAATCACATGTCAATATAATTAGGTGCAAATCTACATTCCTTCTGTCGATATCATGCAGATTACCAAAATCATCACTAATCTCTTAGCAAGAATCATTAAGCAAAAATATATCAATCCAAATCATATGGTGCCAACCAAAGAGATAAGATAGTCAATTTAAATAACAAAGGGTTCCATTATAGCCTTAGAGCAAATATTAAGTTCATAGCTATTAAACCAAATATAAGTAGCAATAAAGACAACATTTATGGATTACAATAATAGAGCAAATAAATGGATAAGAAGGAACTCTGTCAAAGCCCTTCAGTCACCAAGCAATCTGCTCCTTTCAACCTTTCTAATCCGTGTCGCTCATTGCTCTTGTTGCTCCAAAGAAATATAAACTTCTCCCTAATCTACCTAATCTATATTTACAGACATCATCTGCGAGAAAAAAAGAGAAAATAATAGAGAAAAACTAAACTATGTTAATCTATATGATATATGGTGTGCAGGTATGAGTTTCTTAGAATCACGAGGCTCATTCATTATATCGCCTCTTCCTTCCTTTGCTAGGTCAAAATCGAGTCAAGTCTGCCTGGGCACCGGAGGTCGCGGTGCGTCGCGGCCAATAGACTTAAGGGTGGTATTTGCGGTGCCATGTGTCTGACAAGAACGGAGCTTCATGCTGCAATGAGTCCATATAGGAGAGTGGCGGCGTAGCGTGTCAGCGTCGACAAAGACCGAGAGTGGCGCTATTGCTGAGATTAACATTGGACATTGGCGTTGCGGCGCCAGTGTATAGAAAATGATTGTTTTGCCCCTAAATGCTAGAAAACACCTGTAAAGCTCTGCAATTCAACGATTAAGCACAATAACACTATAATCATATAAAATCTCGAAACAGAAACTATTTAAGTCATAAAATATTCGATTAGGTGGGTATAAATCCTACTCATCAACGGGTTCGGTGGGGATCTGGTATACGTGTCTGGCACCATTGAGTTGCTAGTCAAGTTCGGCACAACACCCAATCAGGTCGAGATAATGGTCAGATTTTTCGTGGTCTAGGTGGATTCGGCATACAATGTGATTCTCGGACGGCCAGACCCACAAAACCTATGACGGTGACTTCCATACCCATTTCAAAATCAAATTTTCGACCTGCGAAGGCGGGATCGGGGAGGTAAAAGGTAATTTAGACATTGCAGAAGGTCTTATCGGAATAGTTTAATTTCTTTAAAGGGTCTCGAATTCGATGGCGAAAAGCAGACGATGGCTATCAAAATAGAGTCATTCACTTTGAATTAAATGCAGGAACCGCTTGCTATGCCTGCCGAAGAAATAGAGGATGGAGAGTTGGTCGCGAGAAATAAAGAAAAAATGATCAAGATCGGGTCGGGGTTGACAAAACCATTTCGGACAGGACTGGTAGATCTGCTTCGAGTATATGCCGACATCTTTGCATGGAAACCTAGAGACATGCATGGGGTAAGCGAGTCGGTGGCCCTGCACAGATTATATATGAACCCGAAGAGAAAACCAGTTATACAGAAATGAAGAGTTTTCACCCCGGAGAGACAGAAGATCATTGATGAGAAGATTGCCAAACTCCTGGAGGCGGAATTCATCTTCGAGATCGATTACCCGGAGTGGTTAGCTAATGTGGTTTTGGTCCATAAACAAAATGGCAAGTGGAGGTTATGCATCGACTATACGGACTTGAACAAGGTGTGTCTGAAAGACTTATATCCTTTGCCCAACATAGATCAATTGATTGACGCCACTTTGGGATATGGCATATTGAGCTTCATGGATGCCTTTTCAGGGTACCATCAGATTTCAATGAGTAAGGAAGATATCCCGAAAACTAGTTTTATCACACATCGGGCAATTTATGTGTATCAGAAGATGACCTTCGGACTGTTGAATGTCATGGCGACGTATCAGCGAATGATGAACTTCTTATTCACGAAGAAGTTAAGACGAAGCATGGAAGTCTACGTGGACGACATGATTGTTAAAAGCATGTCCATCCGTGACCATCTTGAGGATCTGGAAAAACTCCTTCGAAACAGTCAGGAGACATAAGCTGCGGTTGAACCCGACCAAGTGCACGTTTGGGTTGGGATCGGAAAAGTTATTAGGATATTTGGTTAGCAAAAGGGGAATCGAAGCGAATCCAGAGAAGATTCAGGCGGTCCTGGACATGAAATCCCCTAAGTAGTATAAGGATGTTCAGAGGTTGACAGGACGGATCGTGACCCTTCGAAGGTTTGTGTCAAAGTCAGCAGAGTGGTGCCTACCATTCTTTGACACCTTGAAAGGGCCTAAAAATGAGAAGAGTTTTTAGTGGACTTCGGAGTGCGAAGATGCGTTCTAAGGGATCAAAAAATACTTATCCTCGGCATCATTGTTGATGAAGATGATTCCTTCGAAACCTTTGTATTTATACTTGGCTGTAAGCTAGATGGCAGTGGGAGTGGCATTAGTTCAGGATAAAGGGGGAAAACAGTTCCTGATATATTATATCAGCCACGTACTTCGAGAGGCAGAAACCTGATACTCGAACCTGGAAAAATTTACCTACGCCTTGATCATTGTAAGCAGGAAACTTTGGCACTATTTCCAGGGTCGGTTGGTTGTGGTATACACGGATCAACCGCTGAAGAAAGTACTGCACATGCCAGAGGTCTCAGGACGGATTATTGCATAGGCAATGGAGTTGACGCATTTTTCTTTGGAATATCTTCCCCAAACAGCAATCAAGGGACATGCATTGGCGAACTTTGTTGTGGAATGTTCGTTCACAGAACCAGATGTGGGATCGGTCACTGAAACACAGCATGTGCAAACTTCATGGATGCTTTATGTCGATGGATCATCAACCCGGACATCGGCCAGATGCGGGGGTTATCTTGTGAGTCTCGAAGGGTTCAAGGTCCAACAGGCCATCCGGTTTCAGTTCAAAGCCACCAATAACGAAGCAGAATATGAGGCCATCCTAGCTGGACTTCGGTTGGCCCAAAGACTGGAGGTGTAGAAACTAGTCATCTATAGTGATTCTCAGTTGGTCGTCGAAGCAGATATTTGGGGAGTATGAGGCTCGGAGGCAAGAATGGCGAGTCTTAGCGAGTAAAGGAAAAAAAGCGGCGTACTTCACTTCGCTTGGTTGTCGAGGTTGATCGGTCAAACAATACTGATGCACACGCTTTGGCCCGATTGGCAACCATCGAAGCAAGTTCATTCAATGGGTCGATATATCTCGAGGTGCTAGAACAACCAAGCGTTCCGAAGGTGGAGGTACTATCTTTGGATCGACTCGACTGCTGGCTTACGCCATATATCTCTTACTTGGTCGATGGGGTTCTACCTTCGAATCGCACCTTAGCAAGAAAGATCAAGCACTGGAGCTCAAACTTCATTCTTATTGACGGAGATCTATACCGAAGAGCTTTTAGTTCTCCATTGCTCAAGTGCTTGACACTGTCAGAAGCAAATTACACACTTCGGGAAGTGCACGAAGGTATCTGTGGGGATCACATGGGAGCGAAGTCACTGGCACACAAGATTTTGAGGCAGGGATATTATTGGCCAACCATCTATCAGGAAGAAAAAGACTTTGTCAAAAAATTTCCCACGTGTCAGCTGAACAGTGCCATTCCACATCAACCTCCCGAAGAGCTGTATTCGGTCTTATCCCCAATTCCGTTTGCTATATGGGGAATCGACATCATGGGGCCTTTAGCGAAGGCCAAGGGACAAGTGAGTTTTGTGATCGTAGCCATCGATTACATGACCAAATGGGTCAAAGCCAAACCTCTACAAAAGATCACCGAACAGGAATGTCTCAATTTTTTTAAAGAAGGGGTTGTCTATAGATTCAGTATCCCGATGGCATTGGTCTCGCACAACAGCAGGAAATTTGTGGGATCGAAGTTTAAAACATTTTTGAAGGACTTAGGAATTCAACACAGAAAGACTTCGGTAGCACACCCTCAGTCAAACGAGCAAGTAGAAGTCACCAACCGAAACTTACTGAATGGGATCAAAAGGAGGTTGGATGAATTGAAGGGTCGCTGGCCAAAAAAGTTACTCAGTGTTTTATGGGCCTATCGGACTACACCAAGAACAACGACGGGAGATTCACCGTTCAGATTGGCCTTCGGGACCGATGCACTCATACCTGTGGAGATCGGATCCCCTACACTTCGGGTCAGTCAGTATAAAGACATGTACAATGATCACGGCCTACGCCTCAACTTGGACCTCTTGGAAGAAGTTCGGGAGTTAGCTCTTATACGACTAGCTATTTATCGAGCGCCTTGCGCCGATACTATAACGAAAGAGTCAAACAAAGAAGGTTCGAGGTGGAAATTTGGTGCTTGAGTCGAGAAGGCATCGACCCCCAAAAACAACAGCAAGCTAATGCCTAAGCGGGAGGACCATATGAAGTAGTGGAGGTGCGAAGCAGGACTTCTAGAAACTGACGATGGATGGTTCGGAGGTAAAGAATCGCATGGCATCTTTGGAAGACTTAGAATATATTACCGATAAAAGTTATGTTATTCTTTCCTCTACTTATGTAATATATGTTATTTATCAATGAAATAAATGAGAATATATCTTGGGAAAATTTTATACTTCATTTAAATTCATAAGCTTTTACGAGATCCGATCAGACAAACTTGAGCAAAACCGAACAAAAATTGGAAACAATATAAGCGATCGGTATAAAGTCACAAGTATAAGCGATCGAAAACAAAATTTCTTGTATTTCATTCATATCCAAAAGTTTTACAACTCTGACCAGGCTAGCTTCGGATATAAACCCATCAGAAAGTTAGAAACAACTTAGCGATGGGTAAAACATCATGAAGCATAAGCGATCGGGCATGTTACAAATAAAGGAAAGAAAAAAATTATAAAAATTCCAAGTACAAAACCTACAAGAAACTATTCTTTAGGACCATCATCTTGACTTGAATTCTTCATCCGAGAAGAGTCGAGGATAGAGACATCGAAGTCAACGACTTTTTATCTTAGCTTGAGCTTTTCTCGATAAGCTTCATAGCCATCAGAAAACTGAGCCATGATCTTCTCGATCAAGGAAAGAGATTCTTCGTACTCTTTGATGGCACACTGCTTGACTTCGGCACATTCTACTTTCATGGTGTTGTTTTCCCGAATCAGATACATCATCTTGTCGTTCATCTCGGAAAACTTCTCCGTAATAGCATTAATGGCCTTCTCCCGATACTTGACTTCTTCGGATAAGATATCCTTCTCCTGGATAATCTTCTTGGCATGAACTTCAAGACCGACGAACTCTTGCTATAGAAAGGCATATTGCTCCTTAGGCTCAGCGGGTCTAACGTTCAGCCTTGGTCACTTTATTGCGAGTCGCGGCGTGGAGATCCCTCCCTTTCAGTAGATCCGAGTTCAGACCTCGTACATCGGCTTCAAGTAGTGCCACGTCATTCCTCAATTGAACCTCTTTCTTAGTAGCACTTTGGGCTGCTAGAGGTGGAGCAGCTCTCAGCTTGAATAGCATTAACTGCCGATTGAGTACACGGTATATCGACCCACAGTGAAGGAGAATCGATAAAGGAAATATTATAGTTTATCGAATTTACGACATTGGGCCTTAATGTAGGATACTAAAAATCCTCAAAAGAATACCCTTTAAACCGTTAAATCATCCCGGATAGTTTGAAGTGTTCGAATTTGGGTAAAGGAAGACCTTGAAGGGCTCCCTCGGCGAAAAGGTCTTGACGTTCGAAGAAGAACTAGACTTCGGTGGTCGGTTTAGAGGTAGGTGTTGAGTGGGGGAAGAGGGTCGGCGTCCACGATCTGGATCCGGATCCTCTGTCGATCGGGGCTTCTTAGGTGAGGTTCGAGAGGAACCTCTTGGTTTCCTCTGAATCCTGCTTGACGATTATCGGTGTGAAATGAACAAGTTTGGAAGAAATTTGAGGAGATGTCTTGAGGACTTTGAAGGAAATCTTCTTTTTCTTTATCTTTAAGAATGTCATCTTCTCAGCCCGATCCATCTTTAGAGCATTCTTTATGGAAGGTTCCACTTTCTCGATCGGAGGAGGGACCCGTCTGAAGCCCGATTGAGAGTTGACGATTGGGATTATCTCTTCTTGAGGAGAGTCGTCTGCGGCCGGGGGACGGATGGGTTCGGTCGCGATGGGCAGCGGCATCAGGGATGCATCAGCCCCCTCGGGTTTGAAGATGGTTCTTTGCAAAAGCGGATAAGGCGATCGATAAAAATCGGTAGAAGATCGAGGTCGAAATAAGAGGATTAGAGGTTTGTAACTTACGGTAGTGTTTATAGAGCTAGGCTTCACAGGACGACCTCCATACCCCATTAGTTTTCTGCAAAAGCTTGTAAAACTTCTTAAAAGGCGTCGACACGATCCTTGAAAATTTGGTAACCTTTGCAATAGGGTCTTGAGGCGGCCCAATTCGGTGAGGAGTTTGAGGTCGGTTCCTTCATGAAGAACCCTTGTGATGCCAACCCTTGTTTCTAGAAGGGTCTTCGTGAAGGTAGCTCGGTAGGATCATGGTTCGATTATCGAAGGCGGGTTCCTTTGATAGGCCACATAAAATAGGATGAAAAAGAAATCAAGCCCAAGAGTGATGCCGACCTCCTAGCCTGCAGGCGATGAAGGCGATAAGGTGGATGTAAGAGTTAAGGCACTATTTTGAGGCGACCCGATCCCAACAAAGCAAGGAAAAAGGAGATGAATTCATGAAGGGGAAACCAAACCCCATACCTCAAAGCGTAGAAGGGAATGGCGACCAGATCACGCCCGGGTGCGAAACATCCTTTCGTTCGGCTCCGGAACACGAAGTTTGTACTCTTTAGGGATATTGAATCGGTTCGGATGTCCGGATAGTTAGGATGAGGTGATGGTGGACTTGGTGTTGACATGAGAGAAATCGGTCTACGAGGCGTAGAAACTTTCGGATCTTCATTCGACACTTATCGGATGAAGTTGTGATGGTCTTTGCTTGGCAAATCGGCCAGGAATCGGATCTCCGTGGCAATAGTAGTGGTGGAGATAACGAGTGGGAATTGGTCCGGAGAGGTGGGAGGAATGCTAGAATAAGCCATTCGAGAAGGATGTTGGGTAAAATCTAATTACACACACACACAAGTATACGTGGTCAACAAGTAATAAAGTGAAAGTAGAGTATCGTTCCATGAGGAATTATTTAATAAAAATCACCAAGTCTTAACCCATAACCATTCAATCTTATTTAAGCGAATGAATTTCAAATTATATAATTAAACTACTATTAAATTCCACTAGGTAAATTAAGATCATAACTTCACTTATTGCTTCATTTAAGTTAACACACTTCTCATCAATTATTCTCTATCATTAATTGTTAATCAAGAACACTAAAGCAGATAAAACCATCTCTCGATGCATAATACCCATACTCACTTAAATCAACAGATGATAGAATTAAGCAAGACACACTAATTAACTAATCCATTATATCTCTATGTGAATTACAATTAAAAAGGATTTAAAGCACAAGTTCTCTATAAGATTACATATGGCATAAAGGCATATCTCTATCCTAAACAAGAATCATGAATTCCATCTATACAAAAATCTCAAACACATGCTATCATAATCAAATCTAAATCTATACTTCATCTCTCGAGTTCATATAGATTATCACGGTAATTGTTAGCTAAGCGATTAAGCAATTAAGTCCAAATCACGATAGATGATCCTCGCGATAGAACATAATAATTGATAGCGAAGCATATTAAAATAAATTACACAATAAGATCCTTTGTAATCTCAAACAAAGAATTAGTTCATGATTATTGAATTAAAACTAAGAATCCACAATTGGATAAACAATAAAAGACAAAGATAGAAGAAGATAAGAACATAGAATCCGTTGTCTGCAGATTTGAAGCTCCATCGTTGCTCCTACTTTGAATCTTTAATGATCTCCAAGTTGCTTCAATCTCCAAATCTAACAAGAACTAGTGTTTTGATCTAATTTACTCTAATCTAATCTAATGAAATCCTCCTTCTAATCTAATCTATCTCTAATCCTTGTGATTCTCCTCCTTTTATAAGTCTCTTCATATGTCTTTAAGTCCTCTTGGAAGTCCTTGAGTTAATTGGATCGAAACAATCCTTCTCGAACTCAAAGTTGGACAAAAAACACATTTTCTGGGCATACCCCCGCCCCGGCGGGGGTCTAGGCTTGTAAAGGGTCCGCCTCTGTGGGCTAGGGGCCTTTTTTGTAGCATGTATGCCCACCCCGGTGGGGATTTTGTGAAGGAACATTTTCTGCTCTGATGTCCTTTGGAAAATCAGCCATAACGTTTGATCCGAAAAGAGTTACGAGGCCTACCACCTATCAAATCTAAGATATCGATGAGCGCTACAACATTCATTCTTTGAGATTTTAGAAATAACGGACGGATGAAATCGAAATTGAAATTTTGGAAGTGATTAACATATGCAAATGGCCATCCAAAACAATGACGTTAGACATCCAGTTGGTACAAATGTCATAACTCTTTGCATCAGAACTCCAATTGGAATGATTCAAGTTATTAGGAAAGCTAAGAAAAGCTCTACAATGTAATTCAAGTTCCAAGCCATGAACATGAAAGCCCAAGCGATGTTCGAATTGCATTTCTTTGCGATTTCATACCATTCTTTGCGATATCGGCTCCCAAGCATACAATCTACAAAATGAACACTAAATGCATGAAAAGTAACTAAGAAACATGAGATTAAGTAACTAATTCAAGTAATAGATACTAGATAAGTAGGTATAAAACCTACTTATCAAAGGATGATGAACAAATGTGAGATTTGAAAAGTTTTAACAAGCGAAAAAGTTGTAATCGGAGAAGTTTGGTGAAGTGGAGCACTTTCATGGGAAATCGCCCTTCTTAGGAATGTTTGAGAGAGGAATTTGAAATGATGAAAGGCTTGAAAAGGTGACAGTGATGGACGGATAGGGGTTTATGTAACGTGTTGCCACGAATCCCCAAGGCGCTTTATTTACGCACGAGTGGGGCCGGTCTGGGGAGGCGTGCACCGATTGAAAAATGAAAAGGCAGTTTGGGTTCCCAAGCGACTCATCATTTCTGGCGTGACTCTTCAAGTTCATATCTTTTCAAGTGTATGATTATAAACTATTAGTTCCCAGTAGGCACAATATAGAGCTAGAAAGGGGGGTTGAATAGATCCTTTTAATTTTAAATACTTTTCTCGTTTATTTTGTGTTGCTTATGAATTAGCAAATGTCAAACATAAGAATCTTTTCAAGTACAACGGAATAAGTAAAAGATCCCTTCATTGATATATTAGTAATCAAACATACATTATTAAGTAGAGTTAATTCCGTTGTAAGCACTTAAAACATACATGCAGATTATAGAAGTTAATGTATGAAATACTGAATGACATAAGGTAAAAGACACAAGGAGTTTTAAGTGGTTCGAGACTCAATCTCTAATCCACTCTTCTGCTTTCAACTTGCGAGTTTTCACTAAGGAAGGCAACACCTTGAATCACTAAGATTCCTTGAGGCCCCGTGACCTTGGGACTTGATTCACTAAGAACTCTTGAGGCCGGCTGACCTTGGAACTTCTTTAGTTCCTAAGAACTTTTCAAGCCCAGTGAGCTTGTAACTTCATTTAGTCCCTCTGAACAAGGACCCCTCAGGCCATAGCTTCTTGTTGTTGAGTTGTTTGTTTGTTTGTTGGAGTTGGTGCTAAGCTGCTAAGATGTCTTCATACTCTGAACATCTTCTGTACTTAGCAGCTTGGCGTGATCACCCTTGAAGTGTAGTTGAGTGTTGCATGATGCTCAACTTCTTCAGTTACTCAATCACTTCGGATGATCCCTTGATGAGTGCCTTGAAGATCATTCTCCTTGATACTTAATGGCTGCACATGATAGGTTTCTAAGATGACTGTAAGCTCTTTTTCTAGATACTTAGAAACTTTCTTATACTTGCCACCATGATGGCGTTTGTGATCTCATTTCTTGATACTTGCTGCCTTCTCATGATGGACTTGCTAAGATGACTGTGAGCTCTTCTCTATGGTACTTAGAGTCTTCCCATAATGGACATCAAGATGACATGATGCTCTTCTTTCTCTCGGCAGTTTAGAACACTATTCTTGTAGTAGAACTCTCACTTTTACATTGTAGAACTCTCACTTCTACATCTTTCTTTGTCTGTCTCTAAGTGTTCTTGGTGGATCACAGAGTGAGCCTTCGAACTCATTATCTCACGAGGTTTAGATCATCCACCATTTCTCAGAACTTCGTGACTCCGTGAACCTTTGATCTTTAAAGCTCTAGTTGATTTATACTCCTTCCCATCCTTTTCGTTGAAAAGTAGCCGCTTTAAAGCTATTCAAACATCTTCCACGGATCTCGAGTTGCTTGAGGTAAGCTGCGGATATGACATGTCATAACTTTTCCGACCTTTGCGATCTCTTTGTTTCACCTACCCATCAAAGATGTCACTTTCATGTCTTGGGCGGTCGAAGACTTTATTTCTTCTCTTGATTTCTTGATCGGAGGTTGTCATTTTACATCGATGCTTTCAATAAGCTTTTGTCTGAATATCAACATTGATTGAACCGGTTGTTAATGCTTCAATCTTGACCATTATTCATTCTCTGATTACGATGCATGTCTTCATGGACTGATGATCGTAGTGTCTTGATGATTGTAGAGACAACACTACGATCTTGAAGAGTGTTGATTGGATCTTGATGTAGAACACCTCTTCCTTCTTTTATGCGATTGCTTGACACTTACATTTGCCTTAATGCTCTCGGTGATGACTTGACTTCTTTGTTACGGCCCTTCAATAATAGCAAGACACTTGATTTATGGCGTGTCATTTCGCTTTCTCCTTGTGATCTCTCATTCACTTATCATCGATGGGTGACCCGATGCTTAATCAATTTAGCCTTATTCTTGAAGCTTTCCGGTATCTACTATGCACTCCATCAGTTCTTTCTTTGTTTGGCAAACCTACGATCTGAGTACTTCCAAGATCTTTGTCATCTTATCACATGGCCATTATTACACTTGTTGACTTTTCTCGATCAATTATGAAGTCTTCTTACGATCAACTTGTGGAAGACTTCATTTAGAATAACTTCATGCTTTCAATCTTGATGTTGATTGGGTTTATTCTTAGATCTTCTGTTAGCATACATGCCATTCGTTGAGTGCTCTCTGTTTCCCTTGGTGGGATGTATATTTGTAGTGCCAACGGAGGCTTTGTTTCTTTGGATATGCAGGAGTGCTCATTCATTGAGAATGCGTGTTTGCTCTACGATTACTGTCTTGGCATTAATGAGCACATCTGTTGAGGTCTTAGTTCTTCACTCTCTACGATTACTTTTTGGTACGTGCGGACACTACGACTCGAGATCGGATCTTGACACTCTCGATTTACGCCTTTGTGCTTTGTTGTCTTCATCGATCTTGCTTTCGACTATGATCTACGCCTCTGGTATGATCATGAGACTCTACGACTCTGAGTGTAGTCTACGATTCTTGACTTAACCCGGCGAGATACTTGATCGGCTCGTGGCGGTATCTCTACGATTACGAACATTACTTCTTCGATGAACTACGACGCGAGGAAGTTCTCGACATCTACGATCCTTCCTCGTCTCTCTGCAGTAGTCTACGAACTCCAGAGATCTACTATCTTGCAGACTACTGATTACGCCTCGATAGCTCTCAAGTTTTCCTTGACTCTCTTGGCAAACTACGATTTACAGTGCGGTGCTTTCGGCGATTAGACAAGCCTATCTATTACATCATAAGATCAACCCTAACATGCTTGATCTTTCTATATTTATAGTCCTTGTCGTCATTTCTTTTTAAGGACTTTACAAAAGTTGTTTTTGCTCATGTAGGATCAACCTAACATATTTGATCAATTCATTCTAAGTCCTTGTACACATGTTTCTATTATCTATCAAAGGACTTTCTGACTTTTTGTTAATGCAAGCATACTTGACTATTCATTCATATATATCATAATCAAATCATATATAAATAGGAATAACATTCACATGTTTATTCACGACATCTCCCCTATTTGATTATGACCAAAAACAATAAATGCATATGCATGTTATGAATGAATCTTATATCGAGTGAAACGAGATGTATTTCTAAAATAGATAATCATGAATATCATTTATAATGATGTGGAATTTTGATACACTGGCATTTTACATCCTGGATCTAGAACATACCTAACTAGTTAGAGATGTACCTCTTTTGGCTCCATGTATATTTCCAGGATGTCTGTTGATCAGCTAATCATCTGTTTGTCCTGCTCTCTCCTGCTCCCCCTTAGATGTATGCTTCTCTTCTTCTTCTGGCTCCCCCTCAGCTTCGGCATACATAGGCTCATCATTCCTCGGCTCCCCCTCGGATGATGACTCTGCCTCTTCTTTTGCTATCTTCTTCTTTGACTTCTTTTCTCCTTTCCTTCTGCTCTTCTTGCCCTTCTTTGAATGACTCTTGCTCTGCCTCTTTCTATGCCTCTTTTTCTCCCCCTTTTTGTCATTAATCATTTGGGAAAGCTGCTCCATGTTGGACATAAGCTTCTCCATCAAGTAGGAGGAGTTAGCAACTTTAAACTTGAGTTCTTGTTGGCCTAGCTCAAGTTGCATTGAGGAAGAGCGCTTCTTGTTGTCAATCTTGTCAAAAGAGGCTTGGATCTGCTCTTCATTTGCTTTCTTTGCTTGTAGTGCATCTACCTTGATCATTCATGACCTTCGGATATATGTTATCTCTCTTTGAGTTTGAGAGATACATCGACCATAGTAACTTGAAGTCATTTTGGAATGAATTATCTCCTGCTTCTTTGTCGACTTCTTTGTGTCTTCGATGAATAGAGATATTTTCTTAATCGATGTCATCGAAATTTTCATCGACTCCTTCTCCATGAGATATTTGATCATCCGGTTGTTGGCGGTCTCTGTTGAAGCAACAGATTGAACTCTGATCTGCATCCTTGGGCAGATTTTGAAGGTGTTAAGAATCGAAGAATCATTGAGTTCCCAATCAACGGTAGTGGATGAAGGAATGTTTGTCGATAGTGCTTGAGAAGATGGAAGGCTTACGGTATTGAACTTGAACACCATCGGTAGTAAAGTGAGCAGACTCTACGATCGTCTCCTTGAGTCGGGATCCTTCTTCCTTGAGAGTCCACTCTATGATCGTAGGGGATATAGTGATTGTTGACATGTCTGTAGACCTTGTAGTGAGGCTGGTTTATGATCAATTTGGTGGCAAACTTCTTCACCCTTGGGAAGTTTTGTGCCACCAGCTCCATGCTTGGAAAATGAGAGTAGCACCAGCTGAAGTAACTTCCATCCCTTTCAGTATGGGCTTTTAGCCATGACATCCATTGGAAGAACCATCTCATTAGCAAATCATCAGGATTATAAAGGATTGTATTGCGGTCCGGCTCCATGTTGTTCTGAATTTTTAACTATATCAAAAGGTAGTCATCCTTACCACCTTGAGTTGTTCATTCCATAGTTCACCCGTCTTTACGGTGGTGTTTACGGTGGTTCATTCCGAGACTTCCACCACTATTCTCACAGTAATATTTGTCGAAGAGAGACAAGATAGAGTTACGGTTCCTCTAATTCCTAATTTTCAAAATTGGAATCATTCTCCATTTCTTCTCTTTCAGAGCCTGAATCATCTTGATCATTTCCAACAGTGAATCCTTCTTGCTACATTTCATTTTCAGAACCTTCTTCAGCAAGATCTTCCTCTGATTCATCTTCTTCAACACTGGTTCCATCTTCAGCACTTTCATCCTTTGATACAAACTTATCATCACTTAGTTCAATGATGGCATTAGAGTGATCGCTTCTCCTTTTAGAGGAAAATTTGGCTTGCAGTCTGTAGCTCTTCCTTCTTGTTGGAAGTTTAGCTATAGGGGTTTCAGACTCTTCTTCCTCTTCAGACTCTGAAGCCTCTGGATCATCAGACAAACTTTCTTGGGGTTCAATACTGATAGGGGCAGTCCCTTCTTCTGTGAACTCATCACCCTTTGAGCCCTTATGGGGGTTTTCAGGATTGGAATGGGCACGTTCTTCCTTTTTAAAAACAGCATCATTTAACCTATCATCTGGGCTTGTTGGGGCAGTAGCATTTGGGGATTGAGTTTGGTCATCTTGAATCTCTTCTTCATCAGCAGAGTGAATACTCTGAGGATTAGCCACAGGGCTTGAGCATTCTTCTTCATCGGTGAGATCTTTGCATTTTAATTCATTAATTCAGCTTCACCTTCAATATTGGATTTTGTCTGAGAGGACTTAGTCTTGAGACTATCAGTTTCCTTCTCCTTCTCTTCTTCTGACTTTACGTCCTCTACTTTGTTGGATGGACTTTCTTGGGAAGCTAGGGCTGGCCTGTTTTCCACCTTAGCTCTCTTTCTTAGTGGCTCTTGAAGTAACCTGTTACTTCTTCTTCTTTAATAGTTTCGTGATCGAACTTTTCTTCTTCATCCTTATCTTTGGAGGAGAGACTTCTACTTCTTTATGAGGCCTTGGTTTTCTTCAGACCTCTGGATTTCTTTCTGGCTGGTGTGGTTGATGCTGGTACAGAGTCATCAGACTCAAAGCTTTCTACCTCTTCTGCCTTCCTCTTCTTTGCTGAGAGGCCTCCTTGCTTGCTGCTCAGGTTGTCGACCTTACATTCTCCTTTTGGAATTTTCTTCTAATTTACAAACAATTGTGGAGACATTACTTTGTGAACATTGAGGTTCTCCTCATCATCCTTGATTTTGTTTCCCAATTTCTTCTTGACCAATGCTCGATGGTCTTCCATGAAACACTTTTGTAAGTGGTTTTTCTGTAGACTTCTTCAATTCATCCTTTTCTACCCATTTGGATATTTGATCAAGCAGGATAACTCCAAAGTTAATTCGTTTCTTCAAGACTATAGTAGACATGATCTTTAACTATTGATTAAGCATCGTGTCGTGTATGCGATTGTTCTTACATAGTATACATTTTCTAACTATTTCATTGAACTGAACTTCGTATTCCTCTGGAAACTTCTTCTTCTTCATGTCTTTTAAATTTTGGTTCCTCTATCGTATCGCATTAGCCTCTTTCCTTCTTGATGTCTACTTCATCCAAGTTTATCGGACCTTGGTTGGGAAACCTAGGCATTGATTGATGTCCAAACTCTTATCTTGGACTTGATCCTTTCACCTTCGTGGATGAAGCCCAAAATTTATCTAAGCATTCGAGTAGAAGCGCTTTACTAGCTCAGTGTAGACTAGAGTGTACGCCTCCAAGCACTCGAGAGAACTCGACCTTCTTTATGAGCTCAGTATGTCCTTGAACTTCATTTACGATTCTTCAAACTTTTTGAAGCCGAGAGTTAAATTCATGTTATAACTTCGTCATTCGCCATTTGAAGAGTTCAAAGTATGTGGGTATTTGATTTGATAGGAGTTATGAGAGATGGCTATGATTTGGGTGAGGGCTCACGAAGAGTTAATTGATTTTGGCTTTTGAGAGGATTTTAGGGTTTGAAAATGGGAGGGAGAAAGGTTCGATAGCTTTTGATAACTGTTTGTTAATTTAATTTTCCTTTATGGCAGTTCTTTCTAACTCTGCATAATCAGTGATGTGTCAACCAACTATTGGTTGAGCGATGCCCGATAATGAGTCATAACTCCCCATTAACTCTTGGTTTAATGTTTCTTTTCAAAAATGAATAGGTGTCGATGAAGTGGATTGATTGGTGGTTGACTATTTTGATTAAATGAAAGTAGCATGATAAAGCAGACTATGGACTCTCGTTTTTTTCCGTTGTAACTTAACGATCATCTTTTGAGAGATCTTGTAGTGGGTGGTTTTGACATTAATCCTCATCTTGATGCGTACGACAACTTGATCAACGATATATTCGAACTTATTTCCTCATAATCAATGTTTGAGCAATTATCCCATTTCTCAAGCTCCTCGTGAACCGGAGTATACTCTACAGGGTAGGATTACGATCGTCGAGTCTACTTCTACAATCGCTGAGGTTGCACCTTCACGATCATTGAAGTTACATTCGATCATTGAGTTCTCTCAAACTCTACTCGTGATCGTTGATTGTCTTGGTCCTTGAGATGAATTTGATCAAGCAATTCTTACGGGTTAAGGTAGCTGGAAGGGCCAACCTCTTAGAGTGAGCTAAGGTCAGAGTTTGTCCACTGGGCGCTTTCGAGATGAAATACTTTTAGGAGTAATTTGCATTGATATCTCTTTTGACCTTTTACATTGGGAGGTCCTCTACTGACTTTGGACAATTGCATTTCTTTATAATCGTGGTGTCCTCCTGCTCTTACACTACGATCGGATGTTTGATCGTTAGCATTCCACGATTTTGAGTTGGGTGGCTGATAGGTTATCAGTAGTACATTTTGAGACCGTTCCTACTAACTATGGATCTTCATTTGGTTCATCATCACAAAGTTTTGGGACTCTTGTAGTGGTACATTACTTCATAGTATATCTCAGTGTTGTTGTTCCTTAACGATCGCCGCTTGCTCCCATGGTTGATCTTTGTCTTCCCAGGATAGATGTGATTCCCTTTACTTTAGGTTCATTTGAAGGCAGCCTCGCATATCTCCTTCTGACTGGAAACACAATTATCACTTAGATCTCCTTGTATCGTAGGCATGGATATTTTCAGGACTGATCACTCTACGATCTTTTGACAACATTATGAACGTAGTCTTCTTTGACAGTCTTGTGTGTGTGAAGTTCTGATCCCGTAATGAGTTCCTCTTGACTGATGCTGGATGATCCTCTGATGTGAGCTTCTTTGAGGATTCTTCTCATATAGCATGCTTTGCCTGATTTGAGCATATAAGACCATTTTCATCTTTGGTTGCTTGGCCTGCTTCCATATACAGATTAGCAGCCATGTGAGCTTCTTTCAGGTTAGCTCAGCGGGTCTTCAAGGATAGGCTTGGACAAATAGGAATTTTATCAGAATCATTTCTGAACAGTCTTTAGCCTTCTGCTGGTTGAGTCTTCTTGGTGAAGTCTTACTCGCTTGGCATTCCTTAGTGTGGTCGGATGGACCCGAGTACACTCGCAGTTAAATACATTTTTATTTTGGTACCACAATTAAATGGGTCCTGCTAGGTTAGTTTTCTAAACCCCGTTCCTCATATTTAGATAATCATCTCATTTATCACCAACAATCATATTCATAAATCTGACTAGTTTTAGATAATACATTTTGAGATGCATAATTGTGAGTGTAATGTAAGATTTGTCACTTTAAGAAACACACTCTTTTTCTTTGATGGTTTCATCATTTACGAGGTTATGTTCACAAGGTTTAAATGTTCACAGAGTGAGAATCAACTCTATGATTTAGGAGTATCTAGTTGATTCATGGAGGTGATCGGTTTACACATCATCAAGATACTCTTGTAGAATGATGCATACTTTCGTGTGTTGTCAAACACTTAGAACATAGGTTTGTCACATACATACTAATCCACCAGCGAAGGATTACTTCACATAGAATTAATTTGGCATGTGATGCTCTTGTGACCCATTTCAGATTTCCTTCAAGATGTCATCTTCAACCTAAAACTTGGATGGAGAGAAAGTTTATAGGCATTTGAGTTTCCATCCTCGGTGGTACTTTCTCTCTTCACCTTT